>OZ023263.1:192504911-194917411 GCA_964006375.1 Tillus elongatus
AACCTAACTATAATTTTAGTGTCAGTTTGACGTCTGTCCTAAATAAAAACAGCTGACTTAAACATAGGTTATGACATGACATTTCTTACAATTTAACACTCAAATTTTGACATCTTACTATTCTTAAAGCTAACAATATCCTTAATTCTAACAAACAATAACATCTTAAATTACACAACATCTAGCAAACAATAATACCTTAAACTATTTAATTAAACATGTCATACATTTACACTTGCCTTGCCTCCTTTTAACATATATATATATATATATATATATATATATATATATATATATATATATATATATATATATATATATATATATATATATATATATATATATATATATCTGTAAAATTTAGTTTTTCCCTGCCTTATAGTGCAAAAACATTGCATACACCAAAGGTAAGTTGTTTGTGTTTATTATAATTTGTGGTAACATGTGTTTATGTATGTGTATATATGTATATGTGGCCCCCTTTAGTAACCATATCAAACCCCCAATAATAAATTTTTACTGCTTTAGAGGCTTGCCTTCTGAAGCTAGGAAAATTTTTTATTCACGCTTTTAGTTTATAGCAATATAATCTTTTCCTCCCTTAATACATTTTTTTTGCATTTCAGATTATGGAAACAAGTTATGCTGTGAGGTCAGAACTATCATCTGAGACTCAAGTGATCTAGCTGCGAACATGAGAAGTTATTATATTTACGTGTCAGATGCACTTATGCATGAGAGACATGATTGTGCTTATAATCATGTTTAAAAAGATACTAGCGTGCCTACAATTTAGAGGAACACCAGCGTGCCTTTAATTGTTTTATAAGAACACCGCTGTGCCAATTTTTTTTCAATTATGTTTTTGAAGACCACTGCTGTGCCCACAATTATTTTAAGAAAAATACTACTCTGCCTGCTAATTTCTGCTACTGTTGAATACTGATCCTGTTGTCATTATTGCTGCATGTTTGTTCCAGCTTCACAAGTGTTCAGTTCTTCGAGGTGTTTATGACCTTTATTTAAAATAGTGCTTCGTTAGTTTACGTGCTTTTAATAAAATATGTGTCATGTCAGTGCTTTGTTCGTCTAGGATTTCTTCAACTTATATTCCTTTTTTTAATGTCACGTTTGCCCAAGCAACGTTTGACTTAGTTATTAAGTCTGCATGCTGCATGTTATACGAAATGCCATCAACATCAAATGAAAAATGTTGTTAATTGACTATGTCAAGGCTAAATTTAGTTTTAAGTATCCCCCCAAGTGAAGTAAGAAATTATCTCTTGCCTTTCAAATTCCTTATTGTTTAATTTATCTCTTTAATCACAGGTATATTAAATTTAAGCCTGATTTCTTTTATTTACCTCTTGATCATCATTATTTTTTTTATTACCGAGTTCCCCTTTTCTCATTGCGTGTTCCTACGCGTGATAATGAACCGATTTCTATAACGACATGTTCGTATATACCCCCATATTTGGACTATATTTTTTTTTATTGCTGCTGCCATTGTAAGTTTCTATATGTTTCTTTTTTGATATTAGGTCCTTTCCTTTTTCAATTCGTTTTATTCTTCTGATACCCAATTTTTTTTTTCTTATTATTAATCTGAAACTACTGTTTATCAGTCAATATATGTTCCTTTTAGTTGACTTTTTCATCTCATTCCCCTATATCTTGCAACTACTGTGCACATAATCATCTATATATATTTTCATTATCTCAATATGCCCTCTATGGGTTTACATATTCACTGGTTAGCTTCTCCATCTATTAAATTCATTTCACTGTTCGTACATATATATTTTTGACTTTTCCCATTACTCCTTGATTCAGACGTCCTTATTTAGTTGTCTATCCTACTAAATGTTCCATAATTTTAACGAATTTTACATAATTGGCCTTGATATCTGTTCTCTTCATATATTTTTCTTTCTTTTTCCTCATTTGTTGGCAGCTCTGGTCCTCTTATCTTGGGTTTAAACTTGTCCCCACTACTTAGTGTGTTTCCGATCATATATGTCTTGTTTGACGTGCATTTCTACTGCTTGTTTGTCGTGAAATTCTTCCCCACGCTTAGCTGGTTACTAACGTTATCTACCTCGGTTTTGAATTTGCCTATACTCTTCTTTCATGCTTGACATTTGCTTTAAATTTTGAATTTTGGCGTGTTATTTGGTCGAACTAGTTTTGGTTCAGTTGATAGACTTAATCCAGGTCTGCAATTTTGAATTTTGATTGTTATGTTATTTCAAAAATGTTGGTGAGTTTAAAGACTTCCCAGGTCATTTTTGTTTTAATTTCCTCCTATTGTTCAAACTTGTACACGTCTGTAATGTTGAAAATTCCTCTGATCTGTCCCGTTTGGAGGTCTGTCAGTAGACAGCTGTTAACTGGTTTCTCATTTTCTATTTTATAAGGCCCTTCGAATATAGGTTGAAGCTTGGCACATTTCTCCAACTCTCGATTTCCAACTCTGTGTGCTCTCACAATCACAATATCTCCTTTTTTGAACTTCACCCCTTTTTTTATTTTCTTACGCTGTCGGCTCAAGTATTTCTGTGCCTTTCTCCTGATTCTCTTCCTTACATTCTCAACCACTCTCTCATACGTCAATTTCTCTTCTATTATCCATTTTCTCTCAGGCCTCCTTCCAGTCATCACATACATAGGTGTCTCTTCCGTGTTCAAGTTATGACATTCATTCAGAATTCCCATTCTCTCTGGTCACCATTTATCAACATTCTCAAATACTTGATTACCTCCTGTATATAGCGCTCTGCTGGGTTACTACTAGGGTGTCTTATGCTCGTGTATTGCATTTGGATGCCTTTACTTTCACATAATTGTTGTATAGCTTCATTTTGGAAATAGGTGGCGTTATCCAGTAAAATTGTTTTTGGGGTACCTACTTGTTGTATATATAACCTTAGCAGTTTCATTACGACGTGTTTGTTTGTGTGTTTTGTGGGATATAATTTGATGTATTTGGAAAATACATCAACCATGACCATTATATGCTTGTTTTGTTGTCTACTGGGTATCAACTCACTAATGAAATCTATGGCTACAATTTCTAAACACTCATTGGCTGTTATAGTTTTTGGTACTCCCACATTGTGTCGATTTTTGTGTTTATATATTTGGCATGTTTTACAAACTCTCAATGTTCCCTTTATTAACGTTAGGTCTCGTTTCGTAATGTAATTTTCTCGGAATACCATCCATACCTTTCGTGCCCCTATATGCCCATTCTCTTCATGTATACTTTTGCTGATTTCTCTCGCCAATTCATTCGTTATCACATATACTTCATACCCATTCACTGTTTTGACAAGCACATTCTCCTTCTCTTCAGATCCACGTTTTTCTTTCTCACTTAGCATTCTCTGGTCTCTTTCAATCACCTCTTTTGAAAATAAACCCTGATTTTCTGTCAAAACATTCATACCTGATCTGATTCGTCTAGATTCATTCACATTCTTTCCATCATCCCTCGTCAAAGCATCTGCCACTACATTCAAACTTCCTTTCACATGCCTTATGTCATACGTGTATTCTTGCATAATTAACACCCATCTATGTATCCGATTGCTTACGAATTTATTCTTGAGGATGCTGATCAAAGCTTGGTGGTCTGTTTCGATCACAAATTTATTCCCCAACAAATAAAATCGCAGCTTCTCCACACAAAATACTACACTCACCAATTCTAATTCAGTCACACTATACTTCTTTTCGTGCTCTTTCGTTACTCTCGACACAAAACATATTGGCACTTCCACTCCCTCTTGCATTTGTACTAACACTCCTGCCAATTTGTTAATTGACGCATCCGTTCTCAATGTGAATTCTGATTCATACCTAGGATGGTAAACTTTCAGTCCATTACAAAATTCCTCTTTTATTTTGATAAATGTTACCTCTTTCTCATTGTCCCATTTCCATTTTTGATTTTTCTTGAGCATGTTTATAAGTGGGTACAACTTCTCGCTCAAGTTTGGGACCAATCTCTTGAAATAGTTTATCATGCCAATGAATCCTCTGAGTGTTTTTAAATTTGTAGGGCGTTTAAATTCTCTGATGGCCTCCACACGTTTTTCGTCCATTCTTATTCCCTCTTGGTCAATTACGTACCCCAAGAATACTACCTCTTTTTGATAAAACTGGCACTTCTCTAAATTTATCTTCAAACCAGCTTCGTCTAGGTCTCTTAAAACTGTTTCAACGTGCTCTTGGTGGTCTTTTTCTTTACTGCTTATCAGTATATCATCAACATAGTGTACCACGAATTGTTCATACTTGTCCAAAATGGTGTGTAGTGCTCTTGTTAGTGCTGCACATGCGGATTGAATCCCGTAAGGCACTACTGCAAATCTATAGACTACTCCGTCTATCGTAAAACCTGTATAGTCTCGGCTATTTTCGTGTAACGGAATTAGCCAAAAACTATGCTTCAAATCAATCTTCGTAAATACTTCCGAACATGTTAACCTTCCAAAGATTGAGTCAATGTTCGCTGGGGCTTCATACTGTGGAACTGAACAACTATTTATGTTCCTGGCGTCCAGACATAGTCTTAGCTCGCCACTAGATTTTTTCACGACAACTACTGGATTTATATATGGGGTGTTACTGTTTTCAATTATCCCCCTCTGCTTCATTTTTAATATTTCTTCGGCTACTTCTCTTCTGTATTTATATGGAATTGGATATGACTTTGCCTTGAAATTTTCTAACCCTCTTACTTTAAACTGATGTACATAATTTTTCGCAACTCTTGTCTCATCTATAATTAACCCTCTGTATTTTTCTAGCACTCCCTTTATTTGCTTTATATATTTTTTTCCGCAGTTTATCTGCATATTATCCCCATTTTCTTCATATACTTCATCATCATATCTGCTATATCTTACTTCACATATAGCTTTTTCTTTATTCTTAAAACCGTGATCTTCCATCACTGAACTATTCCTAACTACACTACCATCCTCCCCATTTACTTCATTTTCTTCAAATTTTTCCATTTTTATTCTCTCGTTGCGAATTATTATGTATCTATTCAGGTAATCAATTATAATTTTATGTCTCTCCATTTCATCAGTGCCTATTATTATGTCATATTCCATATCGTCCATTATCAACAGCTGTAGCTCCAGTTTTTCGTTGTTTATTCCTACTTCCACAGATATCGTCTCACTAATTTCCCCAATTTTCTTTCCCCTAGCATTTACGAGTGTGATTTTTGGTATTTTTACTCTCCCCACGCTCAAATGTTGTATGATTCTTCCAGAGATAATAGAGGCTTCAGATCCTGTGTCAAATAATATTTTAATCTTTTTGTTAATTACTTCGCCCTTCAAAATTATCAAACCTACATTTTCTTCTATATTATCTGCCTCTTTGTCGTTTTTAAAGACCTCCCTGGGGTGTTCGTATATACATGTGTTAATTGCCATGGCGTGTGGGTGATTTGCTCTTACGGGTCGGTGCACATTTAAAAATTTGTATGGACAATGACATTGTCCATACCCCTATTTGGCAGTCTTGCTCTAGCCGCCTCCACTGCATCGCTCATTACTCTAATCTCCCCTTGTTGGTCGACAGATCTTTGTTTCTTTATTGCCCCCGTTTCAGCACCTGGTCCTTGATTCTCTTCCGCAGAATTTCTCATCTGTCTCATTGCATTCAATCTGGCTCTAAATTCACCAGCCCTTCTCTCATCCTGTCGATTGTAGTCGTTTTGGTTGTTATATTCTTGCCTTTTCGTATTATAAATCCCTCTATTTTGGTTCCTAGCTCTATCATAGTTGTTCCTGTTGTTGTCATATCCGTCGTTGTATCTTCTTTGTCCATTTTGATAGTCCCTTCGTTCGATGTTGTAGTTATTCCGCTTGTTGTTGTTATTTTGTTCGTTGTCTCTTCCTTGTCCATTCTGGTAACCTCTTCTTTCATTGTAGTTGTTCCGTTCGTTGTATCTGTTGTTGTTATTCTGTCCACAATTTCTATTGTCATTGTATTGTCCATTTCTTCTTTGTCCTTCTTCGTTCATCCTTCGCCACTCTTCTCTTCCAGTATTTCTTCCGTTATATCTGTCTCTCATTGTTCTCTGGACCCGTTGTAGGTAGTTTATGAGTTGGTCCAAGGTTCTTATATTTTGTATTCCTATTATTTCGGATATCTCGGTTTTGAAGTGCCTGGCAATATACACTATAATTTCTTCTTCCCTCATCTTTGGCGTCAGGTGCTGCGCCATATCGTAAATGTGCAATGCGTAGCTATACAATTCTCTGGGGTCGTTTGGGTCATATTTCCCAAAATACAATCTCTCTCTGACTATGGCCTGTTGTGCTTCTCCCCAGTAGTGGTTCAAAAACTTACTCTCAAAGTCTTCTATATCCTCGATTCCTTCTTCCTTGCTGGCGAACCATATTAACGCATCCCCTTTCAAGCTCTGCCTTATTATTTCCTTTTTGTCTTGCACATCATAGACATTTTTGAGTTTGTTCAGGAGACTCGTAATAAATACTTTAGGGTGTAGTTTGTCCACATGCCCAGTGAATTTTAGTCCACTATCATTCGTGGTCTGGTACATAATTCTTTCATTGCCCATACCTGCTCTCATTTGTCGCTCCATTCTCTCTAATTTTTGTTTCACATCCTCTTCTACTCCCTCTCTTATTTTGATACTTTCTAAATTTAACCTCCGTTCAGTCTCTTCTTTCAATCTTTTTAAATCATCCACGTTTACTCTGGCCACTTGTTCCACTCTTTCGACCTTTTCATTCGTCTCTGTCAGTTTCTCACCTATCTCATTGTGATAGCTCTCTACTTTACTCTCTACTTCCGTATTCACTCCAATCATCCTCAGATACCTCTCATTCCCTACTTGTATTATACCACCTATCTCGTCTTCAGCCACATGCATTCTTTCCATGACACCCTGGCATTTTTCTTGCACTTTGGCCTCTACTTCGTCATTTACTTTCAGTATGAGCTCCTTTCTCACCTCTTGCAGACTTTTCTCTAATTTTTGTGTTAATTTCTCCTCTATATTATCCAATCTCACATTCACTTGCCTCATATTCTGCTCTTGTTCCACAAATTTCTCAGTCATGCTTTCTTTTATCTTGTTTATATTATCCTCTTGTCTTTCGAATCTGTCATTCATATTCTCATTTATTCCATTCATATCCCCTTTCATACTTTCCTTCATATCCATTAAACATTTTATTACCATTTCGATGCTTGGACCGGTTTCCTTCTGTTTTTCACCTTCTTCGCTTCTAACATTCTCCATTTCATCCACTTTTATGCTCTCTTGTGACATTACTTTCACTCTTTCATCCGGATCCTCTCTCATTTCTACTTCAGGTACTCTCTCGTCATTCATTTCCACATTTTCCTGTAGCATTTCCTCATGTACCTCCATTTCTTCTTCGTGTTCCGGTCCTCCTTCATCTCCACGATCGTGTCTGTCTCTTGATGTGGCTTTGCTCCTAGTAGTGATTTTCTTATTTGGCATTTTTCTTCCTTTTTTTTATTTTTGATTACCCTGCCTTATTGGTTATTTTACCCGCGAACCTCGAAAGCTCCCACGTTTAGGCGACAATTGTTATATTATGTTATTTAGGAAGATTAAAGTCCCACGTAGTAATAATTTAATCTATCTAGGAAAATTATAGTCCCACGTTTTTGTGCGCTAATTGATATAGAAAGTTAATTTAAGCTAGGGTTGTTTAAGTCCCACTATTGGGTGATAATTGAAATAGGGAGAGGTTTATTTTAAGTTTTATATTATTATTATTAGGTATATTGAAATACTTGATATGGTGGCTGACTTAAATATGTTTTATTGCTTTTTGTGATGTTAATTTCAAAGTGTATTTTATCTTGTGAGTTTTTATTGCTGCATGTGATATAAACAAATTGATAGCATGGATATACTTACTCTTAAAACAGGGAGCTTCTTAAGCTGGTGGGTTCAAGTCCGAAATATCGTTGTTTATTTTTTTGAATTTTGAAATATATTACCCTATCTGTTTTTGGTTTTTAAATACTTATATACATATAAAATAAAATGAAGCAAGAATATTAAATTCACACAGAACTTGAATATTTATTAATTAACACAACTGACAAAAACCCAATACTTATTTGCTATTTATCATGTACTTCTTACTTTTGAATTTAGAGCTCTTTGTTTATTTTTTTAACAATGCCAATAAAAAAAACTGATCAGTATGATTTGTTTTAAATTTTTAAGACCACTTATATTTATGACTCACGCACTTCCTAATGCCAAACGGTAACGGCACCTATTGACGTTTGTATGATTTATACAATGCCTTAGTACTACGTGCAGTCAATGGACGAGTCCCTTCACTGGCTGGGTATGGTTACTGGTTTTTCAAGCCCTTGGTGTGTGAAATGCAAACCAAGATGGTTGTTTTTTTTTTTTACGATGAGACCTCTCTACTTTCGTTTGATGTATTATAATTTTGCGAGTTATTTACTATTCTTTTTGAAGCTGGGGATATGTCGCACAATAAATGTAAATATTTATTTACTTTACTCACAGTTTATCTGGTCTGTTTCTGAGCTTCCGTGTTGTGACTCCTTTTGATTGTTTACTTCTCTTCAAAAATGTACCTCCTTCTCGTTTTAAATTTTATAAAAATATTTCAATCCCTTTTTAATATCAAAAAATTTCAATCTATCTAATCTTTTAATCAAAATGTCCCCGTCTAATAATTTAATAATAATCTCAATCTTTTTTCATCTCAAAAATTTTCAATCTGATACTTTTATCAAAATTTTTCCATCTGTTTATTATTTTTCCTACGTAACCAGCGTAACTAGTCAAAAAACTGCTTTATGCCTGCTTCAAAAAAAATATCCTATCAAATTTTAAACACAATAATTATATCCTATCATCTCCTCGGAAACATACATACTTCTCATTGTTGTTAGTCAATGAGAGAATAATTAACCTAACTATAATTTTAGTGTCAGTTTGACGTCTGTCCTAAATAAAAACAGCTGACTTAAACATAGGTTATGACATGACATTTCTTACAATTTAACACTCAAATTTTGACATCTTACTATTCTTAAAGCTAACAATATCCTTAATTCTAACAAACAATAACATCTTAAATTACACAACATCTAGCAAACAATAATACCTTAAACTATTTAATTAAACATGTCATACATTTACACTTGCCTTGCCTCCTTTTAACATATATATATATATATATATATATATATATATATATATATATATATATATATATATATATATATATATATATATATATATATATCTGTAAAATTTAGTTTTTCCCTGCCTTATAGTGCAAAAACATTGCATACACCAAAGGTAAGTTGTTTGTGTTTATTATAATTTGTGGTAACATGTGTTTATGTATGTGTATATATGTATATGTGGCCCCCTTTAGTAACCATATCAATATATATATATATTGAAACTGACCCCGAATATGGGTTCTAGGGGTCCTAGTTCACGCTCATTTGAAAATTTTGTTGCAAAGTCTCACCATCGATTTTTAGTGATTTTAAAAAAATATATATTCACTAAAAAAAACTACTTACTAAACTTAATAATTATTAACTACTTATCAAGTTTTCCTCTAGTTAGTTATAGGTTATAGTAGTTAAAAAGTCCCTTAAAAAGTTAACCTTTAAATTTATAATATTATCCACTGAATTAATCACAGTATCACAATTGTTTTGTCTGCTTATTAAGCAACCAGAAGTTCATAATAATAATAATAATAATAATAATAATAATAATAACAATAATAATAATAATAATAGTAATAATAATAATAATAATAATAATTGACTTGTTAGAACATGTAAACAACAACGAAATGATCTAATTAAAAATCAATCCGACACGAAGACGAAAACTACTGGGTAGTAGGTACACACGCTCTACCAAAAGTCCACTATAAACTGAAGTGTGTAATTTTATAGCGCACAACAGATTGCTTATTCGGTCGTTTTCGACGATGACCGGTGATCCATCCACACTGAAGTATCGCATTTCCTGGAGAGCGCCGAAAAATACACATCGCCGCCTGACTGCTTTATATGGATATGGATGTATATACCGTCTGCAACGATTAACACTATACTTATGACTTATTCTGATTCCTTATTCTGTATTAATGGCTGCCGACTCTCTGCGATCTTCGATATACTAATTTTGTTTGTTTAATGCAGGAGGTAAAAAACTAAATAAAAATTTATTAAAATATAGCATAGCAAAAATGTTATTTTTTACACGCCAGGCGGCAGTGCGCACGCACGGGCGCACTTTTTGAGGAGCCGCCCCTGCGTCATTGACATTTTTTTAAGATTCCGAATTTAGAATTTTGAAAAAATATCTTCGAATGAACGCGGACTAGGACCCCGGGGTATGGGTTATAGGGGTCCTAGTCGCGCGTCAATTTCAATATATATATATATATATATATATATATATATATATATATATATATATATATATATATATATATATATATATATATATATATATATATATATATATATATATATGTACGCACACAGTGTGTCCCCGGATGAACTGAGCAAGAGGGAAAACATTTGTATTTGTAACTTTAGGAAAAAATGTCATTCTTTATAAAAATGTTTGCTTGTCTCAAGAACATGAATTCTGTAAATAAACTAAAAAATCTATTTAGAACCTGTGATAATTGCAAATCTTATTTTTGTTTTATTAAATGAGATTATCCTATAATTGTCCACGATAACCTGCCTTTCATGACAACCTGACAACCTGATTAGTAAATAAAGTTGCTTGTCATTGGTTAATGTCATTACATATTTTCCGATCTTTACTGAGAGTTTATAGTAATGGTAACTTTTGTGCGAAGAGTTTACCTCGTTTAATGTTATGAAACTGGTGAGGCTTCTTATAACTTTGTAATCCAAAAATTTCAACAGAAGTTTCCTGAAGGTCACGTGTCCCTTAATGCTGTTCGAAATTTTGTGGAAAGATTTGAAAGAACAGGTACCGTACATGATATCAAGAAAAGAAAAAGGATACACAATGAATAAGATGCTGCTACAATACTGGCTCTAGATTCTGTTGTAACATTTCCAAAATTATCCCTGCGAAAAAGGTCTATACAGTTAAATAAGTTAATTAACAAATCACATTTAAAAATATATTGTGTTTATAATACTAATTTGGATAAGAGCATTAAAATTTTGAAGCAAAAAAATACGGAAGCGATAAATTCTGTCACTGAAGATAGGGCTTTTAAAATCAAATATTGTCTCAGTATTATAAAAGAAATGGGCCAGGTCTGACAGTCTACAAAATTGTTAGTTTATTGTACAAATGTCTCTATCTATAATATCCTGTGCTAACTAGAGCAGTTGTGACTGCCTACTACCTGGTTCCGCACCGAGATGGCGTCACTGTCTACGTTCTGGCAATAATACCTGTAACTTCCATTGTTTAGATTTTTATCGATCATTTATTTGAACATCATAGCAGTACAGGTAACATCACATGTCTTTGTCCAACATTGTAAATATTGCATTACAGAATTTGAAGCGATGTCGAGGATAATTTTAATTTTAATTTCGAATAATATTATTTTTCTTTGATCAAAAGACTTGAAAATGGTACAGAACCATGTCTGTCTATGTTCTTTTAATTTCTAACTTAATTTTAGGTTTTAAATTTTTTAATTTTTAAATAGCTAATGAATAGATCTTTCAAATGAGGTATAATAATCCACTACTTCCTATTTAAACAAATTGTGGTGGCAACTGATAATCGAATGCAGGGGTGAAGTTTGTTTAATCTATGTTATTTTAATTGCAAAATTTTCGTTTCAATCACTTAAAGAGTTTGAGAGATATTGCGTTTTAAAAAATGTTTTTTAATTTTTTAAGAACAATTGGGGGTTAAGATCTGATGAACGAACTCATCCAAGCCATTAACAAAATAAGGGTAATTCCCAAATATGGTCCAGATCAGTGAAGTATTTTTTGAGTTGTCGGTTGGATACATACATAGATACACACACACACACAAATATATATATATATATATATATATATATATATATATATATATATATATATATATATATATATATATATATATATATATATATATATATATAAACATTTCAACTGACCTGGGAAATAGGATCAAGAGGCCCTAATTCGTGCTCATTTGAAGAAATTTTCCGAAAGTCTCACCATCGATACCTCTCTATTAGTGACTTTTCTTAATGAAAATTCACTAAAAACATAGAATTTTCAAATACATAATGAATAGATCTATAATAATTCAACACTTCCTATTTAAAAAATTTGTGGTGCCAACTGTGAGTCGGATGCAGGGGTGAAGTTTGTTTTATCTAAAATTGACGGGTTTGGGAATTATTTATAAATATGCGTAATAATAATTTGGCTGCTCCACACTGTACGCATGTTCCACCGTAACTATATTATGCACCTTAACAGATTACAGCTTTTAAAAGCTCAAGCAAAAGCTCCGGATTATGACAGACTATTTGAATATATGGTGTAAGGTTAATTTTCCATGATGTTATCTATTAAAGTCACTTTAGTTTATCCGCTATATATAAGTTATTGTTAACTTGAGCAAGCTATTGTCATTTATTGTTGCAAATGCGAGCTCTTGTACAAACAGCCTGAATACATTAACTGGACGTTCCTCTCTTTCCTAGTCATCAATGATGGAGTACAGCAAACATACAACATAATTTAGTTGAGTTTCTGCTTCAGCTGGCAGCTAAACAAGTTGTGCTTACTATGTGCCACCAATGACAAATAGTGATAAACAGTGACTAACACTAACTACTGTAGTCGGGATAACAGCGATTATGTTGTAGAGACGTTTATGATTTAGTAAAGCAAATGAGTTAATTGTAGTCAAAAGCATTGGCTAAATTCTAATAGATTGGTCACTTTAGAGCTGAGTATTGTTGCAAGGTATTGGTAAGTTAAAAAAAAAAATCTACCGTCGTTAAAAAGCATTCAAAACGAAAAATATTCAAACAATTTTAACTATACCAGTTTTAATTTTAGTGAATTTTTATTTTAAAAAAATCACTAATAGAGAGGTATCGATGGTGAGACGTTGCAAAAATTTTCTCAAATGAGCGCGATTTAAGACCCCTAGAACCCATATCCGGGGTCAGTTTCAATTTTTATATGTTTATATATATATATATATATATATATATATATATATATATATATATATATATATATATATATATATATATATATATATATATATATATATATATACATATATACATATATATATATATATCTGTGTGTGTGTGTGTGTGTGTGTGTGTGTGTGTGTGTGTGTGTGTGTGTGTGTGTGTGTGTGTGTGTGTGTGTGTGTGTGTGTGTGTGTGTGTGTGTGTGTGTGTGTGTGTGTGTGTGTGTGTGTGTGTGTGTGTGTGTGTGTGTGTGTGTGTGTGTGTGTGTGTGTGTGTGTGTGTGTGTGTGTGTGTGTGTGTGTGTGTGTGTGTGTGTGTGTGTGTGTGTGTGTGTGTGTGGGTGTGGGTGTGGGTGTGTGTGTGTGTGTGTGTGTGTGTGTGTGTGTGTGTGTGTGTGTGTGTGTGTGTGTGTGTGTGTGTGTGTGTGTGTGTGTGGGTGTGTGTGTGTGTGTGTGTGTGTGTGTGTGTGTGTGTGTGTGGGTGTGGGGATTCAACCGATAACTCAAAAAATAATTAACCGATTTCGATGAAACTCATCAAGTGCTTTTAGTGAATTTTCTTTAAAAAAAATTCACTAATGAGGAGATCCCGACTTTTGAATTTTGAAAAAATTTCTTCAAATGACCGAGAACTAGGCCCCCTAGAACACATATCCGGGATCAGTTTCAATTTTTATATGTTTATATATATATATATATATATATATATATATATATATATATATATATATATATATATATATATATATATATATATATGTATATATATATGTATGTATGTATCACACCGATAACTCGGCCGATTTTGACTAAATTTGGTGGAAAAATTCCTTTCGCAAATGGCTTGGATAAGTTCGTTAACCAGGAAAATCTGCCCAGGTTTTCCCGGAAAATTTTGTGTTTTCTTTCGAAAAAAATTTATATCTCCGGAATTAACAAAGTAAGGGCAACCAAATTTGGTACGCTAGTTAATATCCTTATAGCTAAGCCACCTACCAAAATTTAGCTATGTAGGTCAAAAGACAAAAAAGTTATAGGCGTTTAAAGAAAAATAAATTGGGGTTTTCCTCAAAACGTCAAAGTTGCGATTTAAAACGTCAAAATCGGCAACATTTAGGCAAAGAACTTGAATCTAATACGGGATATGGAAATCAAATGTCCCAAGAAGGATGTTTTACAAACTCTGAAGTCTTAGTTTCAACCGTCATTGTCCTTCATTTTACTAAAATGTTTCCAGAAAATTCATTTCAAATAGACCCTTTCTCTGATGCTTGGCAGTAGCCTTAGCTTTAGAGTTTATCGTTTAATGGTATATAATTTTTGTCGAATTTTCGTAAAAAATCAATAAAGCTCAATATATCCGTTATTATACAAGATATGAAGAAAATTTGTATATATTAATTATAGGGTGTCTTGAGCTACATCTTAAAAAAATATTTCTACAATCACAGGATGGCCCATAATTCGTTGGTGATACAAATTTTCTTCTTTTTTTTTTACTCAAACACGCCTTATGTTATTGCATTTTTGAATTTTTCAGCGATGCATGTTTGTAAGAAAAGAAATTCGGGACGCAGCAAGTGCGTTATGGTAGCGAATTTTCGTTAAATGCTTCAAATTTGAATAGCTCAATTTGCTATTAACCTATAAGGTTGACCAAGAAACGAGTTTTTCCGGGAACACTTTAAGTTTACTTTTGGAAATTTTTGTACATTTTCACACAATAAAGTTATTTTTGTAAAACATGGCACATTGTTTTTACTATATAGGTTATACTGGTAACCAAAATTGCTGCCTGCTTTCTTAAAAAGGAAACACACATATTTGCAATTAAAAATATTTTTATGAAAATTCACTACCATAACGCACTTGCTGCGTCCAGAGTTTTTTTTTATTAATTACTTGGACGAGTTTGTTATCCAGGAAAATCTAAAAAGGTTTTCCGGGAAAATTTTGAGTTTTCTTTCAAAAAAAAAATTTTTCTCCGTAAATTACAAAGCTATTTTAATGAAATTTGGTAGATATATTGCATTGAGGAAGACCTTACTACGCACCAAAATTAAGCTTTTGAAGTTTATATAAAATTGAGTTTTTAAAATTTTCAGTTTTCTTTCGAAAAAAATATTTTTCTCCAAAAATTACAAAGCTGTTTTAATGACACTCTCTGCATGTGTTGCCTTAGGAAAGACCTTGCTACGTAACAAAATCCAACCTTGTAAGTTTATATACAATTGAGTTATCCAAGTTTGAATCATTTAATAAAAATTCACTACCATAACGCACTTGCTGCATCCTGAACTTTTATTTCTGCCAGAACGCCTACCTCAAGAGCTATTTATTTTATACAAAGCTAAATTGAAATAGGTAATTAAACACTAATCACTTGAGTGTGTTTTATTATATGGCTGCGGTCGTAAGACCATTCAAACATTTTTCCCCTTTTTTGGTGTGGATCCTATCTGTACACAACCTTTTTAAATATACTTAATAAAAGACTGAGAATGGACACTGTGGATAGAAACTGAAACAAAAAGCACAATCACCCCAAAAACTAGAAAAATAATAACAAGGAGTTCTGCGCTAGATACGTATGTCGACAGCGAAGTTGTCTTTATTAGTAGCTGTCACTAAACTAACGGTATGGCCAAAATTATCATATTTATATACCTAAACTGTAGACTAAAAATGATGTAATCCCGATGATGCAGTACCTGATGATGATGCAATACCGGATGATGTAATACCTGATGATTAAATACCTGATAATGCAACGCCTATGGTGCAATGCCAGATGTGTGTGTGTGTGTGTGTGTGTGTGTGTGTGTGTGTGTGTGTGTGTGTGTGTGTGTGTGTGTGTGTGTGTGTGTGTGTGTGTGTGTGTGTGTGTGTGTGTGTGTGTGTGTGTGTGTGTGTGTGTGTGTGTGTGTTAGTCTAGGGGTGGCCTCGGAAGCAAAGTCCATTAGCCACAAACTGTTGCACGAGACAGACAGAAATCAAAGAAGAGGGTCCACAATAAAGAGTAACAAATCGGAGTTATGCGTATAATATATGACACCATTGTTGTTCTATTACTCCAAATAACAAAATTGTGCTAAATATACTAAAGTTAAGACTATTTATACTATAATATTTGGTTGGTACTTTTCTATATTATTTATTGATTTTTTTTTTAATACATATTACAATACTTTCTTTATTTTAGTTATATATATTTTTTGTTTTTGTTTTGTTTTTTGTTTGTTTTTTTTTAATACGTTCCAGCGACTAATTGTGCTAGTTGGGAATACTATACAGGGCATTAAAAATTTAAATTTTATTATCGGCACATTCAAAGCCGGTTATTTCTTTTATTTCAAATGGAACACCCTATATTTTTCTGCCGCATTTCATAAATAAAACACCTCCCTTTTATTAGATACTAGGGTTCCCTACACCCAACTGCAGCATTTCTGGCGCTATCCATACTTTTAATATTATTTTTGTATAAATAAAAATTTTTCATTTTTAACAACATATATAACTTGCTTTGCTTAAAATGCAATCTGGAAACTAATCCAAGCTAAACCAAATAAGAACAGAAAAACCAAGAGTAATTAATTATAATAAACATAGTTCTACAAATGTTCAAACTGACGTCCATCCTGTACAATGCATAATCGTAGCCTTTGTACAAAGGACCGCTTTACACTGAGCAACATTTGCGTTATATTGTATTAAAAGCATTCCGTATGCCTTGTTCATGTCATCTTGTTTGGTCGGAGGCATTTCATATACGATACTCTTAACATGTCCCCGCAAGAAAAAAATCAAGGCATGTAAGGTATGGCGATCTGGCTGGCCAGTTTTGTGCACCTCCTCGTCCTAACCATTTATTGGGAAAATGTCTACTAAGTTCTTGTCGCACTCTGATTTGAAAATGTGCCGGAGCATCATCCAGTTGTAGCCACATCCGCCTTATAGTAGATAGTGGGACGTCTTATACAAGTTCAGGCAAACTTTGACGAGAAAACCTATGAAACATATCTCCATTAAGGTGTCCATTGAAAAAGTAGGGACCTATTACTCTTGACCTTAATATTCCACCCCGAGCATTAATAGACCAACGATTTTGACAGTTAATACTGCGGCAAAAATATGGATTTACATCAGCGTAGGAATGAAAATTATGTCTGTTTACCGAGCCGCTACTATGGAACGTCAATTCGTCTGTAAACAGCACATAATCGAAAAAGTGTTCATCCTCACCCAACATTTCTAATGCCCACATACAGAAATGAAGTCGTCGATTGAAGTCAGCATCTGAAAGATCTGGATTTAATTGGATGTGGTAGGGATGAAATTTGTGTTTTCTAATTATTTTGCCAACGCTCTGCCTCCTCAACGCCGTTTCTTGAATGACCGTAAACAGATTTTCTACATTTCCGGTAATTGGACTCTATTTACTGGTCTTTTCATATGCTACGCTTCTAGTTCTTCGGAAAACTCGTAACAATCTTTCAAAACTTCTTCTGGGTGGATGATTTTCTGTATATTTCCTGTATGTATATATATATATATATATATATATATATATATATATATATATATATATATATATATATATATATATATATATATATATATATATATATATATAGTGTTTTACGAGAGTATGGTTGAGTCGATGATATTTTTGCCATATTTGACCTCAGTAAGGATAAAATCAATAATTTTTGTAATTAGTTGTACAGTAGATGCCATTCAATCAAGTTTACTTACGAAATGTAGAACAACGACGAATTGCCCTTCCTTGATACTCTTGTCATAAAAATATAGATAAATTAGAATTTTACATTTATAGGAAAAACTCTTCTACAGGTGGCTTCAAACCATCAGATTCAAATCATTCTTTCGGTCACGAAATCTCGAGTTTGAACTTTCTTGTTCGGAGGTTACTCAGTTTTTCTTTGAGCAGTAAGCGATACAATTAATAGATGAACAAAGTTATAGATATTGCGATTTGTAACGGTTGCTCCCTAGGCATTGTGTATAGATTAGCTATTAAGCGTCGCTGGTAGCATTACGACCTTGAAGCCTGAATCCGATGAGCCACCCAAAAAGTTCGCTGTACTTCCTTTCTATCTTTTTCTTATAACAGGGTTAGAGAAAATATCCAAAGATAACGACTTGATAGTTGTTTATAAAGTTGATAATTTGAAGAACCTTTTGGGTGGGCGGAAGGATAGTATTGAGTTCCGAGAAAAATCAGGTATTTATCAAATATCTTGTAATTATTCCGAGAAAGTCTATATTGGGCAAACGCCGAGATCAGTAGCAACAAGCTTCAAAGAGCACGTCCCTCATTGCAGATTCAATAGAGCAGAAACATCTAAAATTGTCCAACTTGTGATTGACTCGGGACTTAAGGTAGGCGATAGTAATATTCAGTTGTTGAAGGCAACCACGAATTATCGCAAGCTAGATGCTTTGGAAAGTTTGTAAGTCCGCAAGGTGAATCCACAGAATTTGATGAATTAAAAAATGAGTCCGGTCAATTCAGCACTTTTTGAAATAGCAAGAATAATCCATGATTGCTTTCAACATCGACACAACCGGTTGGGCGTATCCACAGACACAACAATAGTCCTTGAACTACATCACCTGTTGTTACGTCATCCGATGTTACATTATCAGGTACTGAGGTATCTGGTATTACCGGAGCCTCATGTATGTTTTTGGAGAGTGCAAACGATTTTGGCAGCTCCCTAAATCGTACTCTTGTGACCCTGTGTCTAAATCCCACTGAGATAATTTAAAAAAACTGGCTAATTATATATATATATATATATATATATATATATATATATATATATATATATATATATATATATATATATATATATATATATATATATATATATATATATATATATATATATATATATATATATATATATATATATATATATATTAATTAGCCAGTTTTTTTAAATTATCTCAGTGGGATTTAGACACAGGGTCACAAGAGTACGATTTAGGGAGCTGCCAAAATCGTTTGCACTCTCCAAAAACATACATGAGGCTCCGGTAATACCAGATACCTCAGTACCTGATAATGTAACATCGGATGACGTAACAACAGGTGATGTAGTTCAAGGACTATTGTTGTGTCTGTGGATACGCCCAACCGGTTGTGTCGATGTTGAAAGCAATCATGGATTATTCTTGCTATTTCAAAAAGTGCTGAATTGACCGGACTCATTTTTTAATTCATCAAATTCTGTGGATTCACCTTGCGGACTTACAAACTTTCCAAAGCATCTAGCTTGCGATAATTCGTGGTTGCCTTCAACAACTGAATATTACTATCGCCTACCTTAAGTCCCGAGTCAATCACAAGTTGGACAATTTTAGATGTTTCTGCTCTATTGAATCTGCAATGAGGGACGTGCTCTTTGAAGCTTGTTGCTACTGATCTCCGCGTTTGCCCAATATAGACTTTCTCGGAATAATTACAAGATATTTGATAAATACCTGATTTTTCTCGGAACTCAATACTATCCTTCCGCCCACCCAAAAGGTTCTTCAAATTATCAACTTTATAAACAACTATCAAGTCGTTATCTTTGGATATTTTCTCTAACCCTGTTATAAGAAAAAGATAGAAAGGAAGTACAGCGAACTTTTTGGGTGGCTCATCGGATTCAGGCTTCAAGGTCGTAATGCTACCAGCGACGCTTAATAGCTAATCTATACACAATGCCTAGGGAGCAACCGTTACAAATTGCAATATCTATAACTTTGTTCATCTATTAATTGTATCGCTTACTGCTCAAAGAAAAACTGAGTAACCTCCGAACAAGAAAGTTCAAACTCGAGATTTCGTGACCGAAAGAATGATTTGAATCTGATGGTTTGAAGCCACCTGTAGAAGAGTTTTTCCTATAAATGTAAAATTCTAATTTATCTATATTTTTATGACAAGAGTATCAAGGAAGGGCAATTCGTCGTTGTTCTACATTTCGTAAGTAAACTTGATTGAATGGCATCTACTGTACAACTAATTACAAAAATTATTGATTTTATCCTTACTGAGGTCAAATATGGCAAAAATATCATCGACTCAACCATACTCTCGTAAAACACTATATATATATATATATATATATATATATATATATATATATATATATATATATATATATATATATATATATATATATATATATATACAGGAAATATACAGAAAATCATCCACCCAGAAGAAGTTTTGAAAGATTGTTACGGGTTTTCCGAAGAACTAGAAGCGTAGCATATGAAAAGACCAGTAAATAGAGTCCAATTACCGGAAATGTAGAAAATCTGTTTACGGTCATTCAAGAAACGGCGTTGAGGAGGCAGAGCGTTGGCAAAATAATTAGAAAACACAAATTTCATCCCTACCACATCCAATTAAATCCAGATCTTTCAGATGCTGACTTCAATCGACGACTTCATTTCTGTATGTGGGCATTAGAAATGTTGGGTGAGGATGAACACTTTTTCGATTATGTGCTGTTTACAGACGAATTGACGTTCCATAGTAGCGGCTCGGTAAACAGACATAATTTTCATTCCTACGCTGATGTAAATCCATATTTTTGCCGCAGTATTAACTGTCAAAATCGTTGGTCTATTAATGCTCGGGGTGGAATATTAAGGTCAAGAGTAATAGGTCCCTACTTTTTCAATGGACACCTTAATGGAGATATGTTTCATAGGTTTTCTCGTCAAAGTTTGCCTGAACTTGTATAAGACGTCCCACTATCTACTATAAGGCGGATGTGGCTACAACTGGATGATGCTCCGGCACATTTTCAAATCAGAGTGCGACAAGAACTTAGTAGACATTTTCCCAATAAATGGTTAGGACGAGGAGGTGCACAAAACTGGCCAGCCAGATCGCCATACCTTACATGCCTTGATTTTTTTCTTGCGGGGACATGTTAAGAGTATCGTATATGAAATGCCTCCGACCAAACAAGATGACATGAACAAGGCATACGGAATGCTTTTAATACAATATAACGCAAATGTTGCTCAGTGTAAAGCGGTCCTTTGTACAAAGGCTACGATTATGCATTGTACAGGATGGACGTCAGTTTGAACATTTGTAGAACTATGTTTATTATAATTAATTACTCTTGGTTTTTCTGTTCTTATTTGGTTTAGCTTGGATTAGTTTCCAGATTGCATTTTAAGCAAAGCAAGTTATATATGTTGTTAAAAATGAAAAATTTTTATTTATACAAAAATAATATTAAAAGTATGGATAGCGCCAGAAATGCTGCAGTTGGGTGTAGGGAACCCTAGTATCTAATAAAAGGGAGGTGTTTTCTTTATGAAATGCGGCAGAAAAATATAGGGTGTTCCATTTGAAATAAAAGAAATAACCGGCTTTGAATGTGCCGATAATAAAATTTAAATTTTTAATGCCCTGTATAGTATTCCCAACTAGCACAATTAGTCGCTGGAACGTGGCAGCGACTATCGCGATAACTTCTAAGTGTTTTGCCGCTAGTCAGAGATCCGTTATAGGAACGTTCCTATCACAGAGCAACCACCAAAATGGGGAATTGTATAAAATTTATCTTGTACAACAACTGAGTGAAGATAATTTTGATCGGCTGCTAGAGTTTTGTGAAGCTATGACTGCACGAATAGCTGAAAACGGGAACTTTCTGTTCAATATCTGTTTTTCAGACTAGTGTACGTTTTTATTAAACTCTACAGTCAATCGTCACAATTGTCGTTAATA
The DNA here is from genome assembly GCA_964006375.1 of Tillus elongatus. Classification (NCBI taxonomy): domain Eukaryota; kingdom Metazoa; phylum Arthropoda; class Insecta; order Coleoptera; family Cleridae; genus Tillus; species Tillus elongatus. The sequence continues at coordinate 192,526,961 of OZ023263.1, forward strand.
ATCGATAATAATCCAAGAAATTTTCACGAAGTCCACACTCAAACTCCGTAGAAATTGAATGTCTAGACCGGCATTTTGGAGTCCGTTTAATCGGACAAATTTTTCTTGATGGCAATTTGAGTGGCGTAACGTATTTGGAGTTATTAGAAGATATCATTTACTCTCTACTAATTGACATTGTATAAATCAAGAAAATCAATTAGTGTTTCAACAAGGTGGAGCTCCTCTGCATTTTTCACAACGTGTAAGGGAGTTTTTGAACTGAGAGTTTCCAGAGCAATGGATTGGACGTAGATGTGCTATTGAGTGGCCCCCTAGATCGCCAGATTTAACTCCTTTAGACTTCTTTCTGTGGGGCCATTTAAAGAGTAGAATTTTCGCAACAGGACCGGTGTCTCTGGAAGAATTACGATGACGCATTGTTGAAGAATGCGGTCTAATAACTTCACAAATACTCCAGAATGTCAGAGCTCGTTTTCAACAAAATTTGTACATTTGTATGGAAACCAGTGGTCAACAATTTGAACAATTGCTTAACTGAATAAACATTTTTGAACGTTTGGTTTTGTTTTTTAGTTTTTTTAACGAATAATTGACCAGATAGTGCATTTCTTGTCACAATGAATAAAATATGTTCTTGCAACTCCAACTGTGAATAATTTTCAAGCGAGTTGATAAAACTTCCAGTTGATGTGACAAAGTTGAGTTTTATGTCAAAACGTGTGCCCTCAATATTAAAATGAGGTGTTTCAGCGTTTGTTAAAAAAATTTCTCTGGACGCAAATCCGTCTGTTTCGTTTTCAATGCGCCAGCTTGTATATATATATATATATATATATATATATATATATATATATATATATATATATATATATATATATATATATATAAATTTTAGATGTGCCTAAATTTAAGGTTGGAATTAAGCTGTGCAAACTGTACCTATCCAGTTACTCAATTCACAGTCTTTATCGAGGTAGAGATACGAGTAAGATGTTATATTTATTAGGGGTCTAAATTCGAAAAACAACATTATGTGGTAGATAGAGCTCCGGATATAGCGAGGAAGAAAACAGAATCAACTTGAATTGAATTTGAATGTTAAAACAGCCTAGCTGATTATGTTATTGGCTGGTTTAACTTGAAATAGGTGAAGACAATGAGGTTGCGGAGGCTGAGTGATCTAACGATGTGCCCTTATCGTTCAAGACTGTAACTCTTGTGTAGGGCCGACTCTAATCTGGGCCGGATTATGCAAACAGGTCCTTCGAAGGAAATGTTTATATTCGGTGGATTATATTGTCTAGAGTAGCGCATTTTGATATGATAGAGTAGCTGTCTGTTTTATTTAGTACATATTTACATAAATTTCAGTTCATCACGCAAGTTGCGAGTGGATTACCGCAAATTCGCGCTTACTTTGGAGCTTGGTCGAAATGTGGGAGTTCGTTGTTGGAGTTAGTAAAGTTTTGGGGATAGGTTGTTGACACTTTGAAGCGTACTAATCTAACTGTTAATCGAATGGCACTTTCTTGTTTTGTGCTATTGGCCACTAAGAGGACAGATGCATGTAAAAAATTAGACATATCGTGGAGATTGTCTCAGTGTTATTACCTTCAGTCTTACTTACTTTCCCTAGCGTTTCGTTTATGATTAACTATTTAAGGTTTTATGTGCTTTTACAAAAACAGGAACAAATTTATCAAAATTAATGTGAATTTATTTTTCACAAAAACTGTCTGTCATTCAATTAGAACTATCGGCTGCCTATAATTTAGCTACGAGGTCAACCCAAAATAATATACGCTTTAACAGGGAATGACACAGACATTCTTATATTAAATGTAACAGTTGTAAAGCCGGAGACATATTACATCTCTCTCTCTCTCTCTTTCTCTCCCTCTATATATATATATATATATATATATATATATATATATATATATATATATATATATATATATATATATATATATATAAGGAGAACGGTTAAGGGCAAAGCCGCAAGGCGACAACACGTGTTTCAAGCTTATTAGCCATCATCAGTACGGTATAGCCAGGTGAAGATGGTAACGGAAAAATACTCGGAGTCACAACAGGCTTTTTCGGTTGTCTCCCTCGGATTGATGCAAATGTGCACTGGTTGCCGGTTGTGACTCCGTGTATTTTTGCGTCTTCATCCAGAGTGTTCCCATCTTTACCTGGCTATACTGTACAGATGATGGCTAATGAGCTTGAAACACGTGTATGCGGTTGTCTCCCTGCGGCTTTGCCCTTAACCCTTCTCCTTGTATAGTACAGAAATGCCGTGTTATAAATCCTTTTATCATCATCAATACGATACTCAGCAGTGTGTAAGTAAAGTGTACATTTAAAAGTAATTACAGTGTAGTGCAACATATATATATATATATATATATATATATATATATATATATATATATATATATATATATATATATATATATATATATATATATATATATTATATCTTTATCCATCTCTGGTGTTGTGATGATGCTAGGCTTCCGCAGTACCTTCCACGTACAGAAAGTACAGCTAGAAGGAAACTGTTGGAAAAAACTAGCGAGCGTAAAACAACTACTCTCCCGGCTAATTCCACGACGGGCATTGAATGACATCAATCACCAGCCACCATCGCTTCAGTTCTGCCGGGACTTGCGGTAAGATGTCATGTGTCGCCTGCTTTAGATCTTACTGCAAGTCCCGGCAGGACTGAAGCGACGGTGTCAGGTAAGTGATGTAAATCAATGCCCCTCGCGGCATTAGCCAGGGGAGTAGTTGTTTTCGCTCTTTTCTTTCGACAGCTTCCTCCTTGCTGTGCTTTGTATACGTGGTAGCTCCAAACCGTCACAACACCAGAGATGGCGCTTTGCGCTATTCTCCATTGCATATATATATATATATATATATATATATATATATATATATATATATATATATATATATATATATATATATATAGTATTAAATTTTTGTGACGGTAATAGTGTTATTTATCAAAAAATTGTGGGAACGCCGTCAGTTGTAGAATAAAACTCTTTATTATACGCCGAGCTTTCGGAAAAATTTATTCCTTTATCGAGGCTACAACATGGAAAGAAAAAAGTTTACAATTTACGTGGAAAAAAATATAAAAGTTTAAAATACTTACATATAACATGAGTTCTACTAAACTATTTATCTAATAACAAACATAAAAAAACCTTTATCAGTGATTAGTATAGCTAATTTACTATTAGGTGAATTTATGGAAGAAATAATTGGCCTTAAAGATAAAACAGGTTTATGAATTTTAGGAAGACCATAGTATTTTGGACACGTCTGATTATATATTGTTAATTTTTTAGCCATTTCTTGTGTAATAAAACTATTGTTTTTTAATTTGGAAACTATTTTATTAGCTTTTTGTTGAAAGGTGGATGTTGGGTCTGTGGTTAATTTTTTGTAATAATTTTCGTCGGAAAGTAAAGAATTGGAAAGCTCAAATTCATCAAAAGGTTTTTTTATGTTTGTTATTAGATAAATAGTTTAGTAGAACTCATGTTATATGTAAGTATTTTAAACTTTTATATTTTTTTCCACGTAAATTGTAAACTTTTTTCTTTCCATGTTGTAGCCTCGATAAAGGAATAAATTTTTCCGAAAGCTCGGCGTATAATAAAGAGTTTTATTCTACAACTGACGGAGTTCCCACAATTTTTTGATAAATATATATATATATATATATATATATATATATATATATATATATATATATATATATATATATATATATATAAAATTAATTAAAATTAAAACTGACCCTGGATATGTATTCTAGTTGGTCTTGCTCGCTCATAATACAGGATTTACATCGAAAAAAAGTTAATATGCAAGTTTTGAAGTATCTAGTTTTATATGAAATTAGCTTCTGGAAATATATAAGTAAGACTCCTGCTCGGCAGACTTTCACTTCTACCTTTGTTTGCGTGAATTGGTTATTTTCTGAAAATTTGCTAACACAACGCTCATGCTGAGTTTATTCTTTTTCCATTTTCTAATGTAATGCTCTGCTAAAACAAAAATGATACTAAACACATATATAATGCCATCTGTTCGTGGTCTTACACTAAATAATATATTTTCGTAACCAGCTGAGCCACTGTTATTGTTATAGTATCAAAGTTATATCAAATGTTTGTAAAATGATTTCCACTACAAACTCGAAAAAATGGTTAAATAAATAAACACAACCACAAGACCATTAATATGTTATTTGGTTAGGTACAGGCAATCACCTGTTGAGGGGTTATTTGATTTGAATAAATCGTGACCATAACTAGCTATAGTCCGAATTACTGTCTAAAGGAATTTGTCCAATACAGTTAAAGAAATCGAGCAATGTTAGAGTTAGGGCATTTGGCGAACGGTTATTAGAGTTAGACCAGCATATCCCCTAAGTCTCACAACTCTTTACTCTCTATTCACTGGATCTGTTTGTCGCTCCCGCAACTTCGCCAACTTAAACAGAGAGCCCAACTTCTCGACCAGGCTGCAAAGTAAGCGTAAGTCTGCGGTAATTGACGTGTAACTTGTGTGATGAACTCAAACTTGTGTAAGCAAAGACAAAACGGAACAAAAGGTCTGATTAAATTACTAAAATGGCTTTGCTCGGAAAACTACCCTCGTCATCATCATCACAGTGTTAAGGCGACGTGGCAATGGAGACTCTGTATACCAGGTTTGCTGTGGCAACACACACGGTGTTACCATACGGTCACCCGTTAGGAATATAAGGTTTATACTACAATTATACAAAGTATGTGAGTTTTGCATTCTCCAACTTAAAGTCCGGTCTTTGTTTCCTGCTTTACGTACGTATATATATATATATATATATATATATATATATATATATATATATATATATATATATATATATATATATATATAGGGTAGGTTAGACTTTTATGGAAAACGAGACCCAGGATTAATCTGAAAACTTGGATGCTGCAATAAATCAGCAAGACCTGTCTTTCTAAAATATTTTCATTTTGGCGGTGTTGCCGCTTCTACTTAAAACTAGTAGTAGCTTCCTTATTTTTAATGGGACATCCTGCATATTATTTTATTTTTGAAGTTTCTCTATGACATGATCATTTTTTCTTAATAGCTTCCAATACCTATCTACACCAGTTTTCGAGATAATAGTTATTTCATTTTTTTCCCAGAAAAATGGTATCACTAAAATTTTAGTTTAGCTGCTATTTGAACCCATAGAAGGCTGACATTTTGGGCACAGTTTGCAAAAGTCTTGCATCTAATATTTCCAAGGTAAAAAAGAACAGAACAAGGCTATACTCCAGACTGAATTTATTTAGTAAAAGCCCTACGCGTTTCGGCTCATATATCTGGCCATCTTCAGGGGCTTCCTGAAACATTACAAAAGGTGGTTGTGTCAGAAACAAAGTTTCTGGTAGGTGGGAAAGTATCACAATTCTAAACAGTCTTACAAGCAAAGTCTAAAACACAAACTAAAGTCAAAGCTAACATGCTCTACAACAATTACACTAATAAAATCAAAGCTAAAAGTTGAGAAATTAAAGACATCAAAATGTCCAAAGCTCAGTCAAGGCACCTCCAAGCAGCAAAAATAGCAAAGCAAAAGCAGCAAAAGTTGCTAAAACAGGTAGAAACCCGTGTAAATTAAGATTTAAAAAATGCACTGACACACCACAATCTAAGGTTTCTAAACAAATAGACAAAGAAGCTGCAAAAGCGGGCTGCACAACCAGAGCTGAACTTTCAGAGAAAACACTGAGTTAAACCTATGATACCTACTAAAAGTAAAACCTAAATGGCCAAAAATACTTACGTTCTGTTTTTTATATAACAGGAACTGAACTTTACAAGAAATCTATCATATTGGCTATTTTCATCGACTGTCGCTTTTGTTTCCTTGCACTATATGGGTGAAGGCAGAATTAGAAGCATTAAAACCTCAAATCACAGCAATGGACAAACGGCGATACAAATAAAATTTCGCATTTGAAATGGAGGGCAGTTAAAAGCCGAATATCTGAATAGAACGGGAAGGGGCAAACAAATGAGCTACGACTTTTAGCTAAAAGTGACAAGTGACAGACAAGTGACACCTGACATTTACCCCGCCGTGCCGAGCAGCACGTAACATTTCCGGGCTCCTTGGCTCCACAGAATACTTAGGTTTTTCACTGTAGATGGCACTATTTAGTTATTTAGTTATATAGCTTTGATTCTATTAGTGTAATTCTTGTAGAGCATGTTAGCTTTGACTTTAGTTTGTGTTTTAGACTTTGCTTGTAAGACTGTTTAGAATTTTGTAAGAGCTGGTATCGTGTGATACGTGCCGACCTACCAGAAACTTTGTTTCTGACACAACCACCTTATGTGATGTTTCAGGAAGCCCCTGAAGATGGCCAGATATATGGGCCGAAACACGTAGAGCTTTTACTAAATAAATTCAGTCTGGAGTATAGCCTTGTTCTGTTCTTTTTTACCTCGGAAATATGTCTAACCCAGACGTTGTGACGTTCAGAAGTTGTATCTAATACTTTGCTAAATGAATGCATTTTATGTTATACAGGCCGGTTTAAAATTGATGATTTTAACGTGACACACAAAGAAGGACAGCCATATAGGACAGCCTGTATATTATTTAGAATCCTGAAATGCATTTAAATTTGTTCCAAGTTGATATGCAATAGTGGTATACCTACCTCGTCAAGTTTTTGAAATTCTCTCAATATTCATTAAAAAACACATTATCTTGACATAATTTGTATTACTTGGTCATGGAACGCCAAGTGATTTGACAATTGCTTAATTCTTTACTGTGTTTGATAGACGCTGAAATTTTAAGATTCATTTGCGATTTTCCACTTATTATTTATTTGAAAACATGTTAAGATGGAGCGCAATAATTACTCGAATGAAGTTTTGATGACATTATTTATTCTTCATGGACAATGTGACAAAATTGTAGCGAGAACGTGTAGGAAATTTAATGAAATGAATCATGAGTTGCAACCAATTAATTTTATCAATTATGGTTCAAAACTTAGGGCAACTCGAAGATTGCTAATGCCTGTAGTGTCGAATGAAGAAAATATTGCGAACGTTTTAGTCTATTTCCACGCATATCCACAAGTTCCCATCCAAAGTGCAGCATATGATTTAGGCGTAACTTATTATGCGGTGGAAAAGATTCTGGCCGATCACAGCATGCATCCTTTTAAATTTATCACACATTAACACCTGGCACCAGATGATTACCAAAGTTCAACATTTAACATTGCGAGACACCCCTAATACGCATTCAAGAGGATCCTAACTTTTTGAAAAATAAAATGGACAGACGAAGCAAGTTTTCGATAGAAGGCATTATCAATAGAAGCAGCCTACATTTTTGGGCAGATCAAAATCCACGCTTGGTCAAGCAGATAGGCTTCTAGGAAAAATTCAATTTCAATGTCTGTTGCCTCTTAATATACAACCGAATAAGATTTTTATTTTACGATGACCATTAAATAGCAACAATACCTTAACATTCTAAGGACAGTAATATCCAATTTTATGGACATTTTAACATTAGAAGACTTTCGTACTTCTTGTTTCCAGTTGTATGGAGCAACCACACATTGCACACAAGAGGTAACACGTAAGCTGTTTCGGATATTTGATGACCACTGGTTTAGGCGTTTGAGTCTATGGGATTGGCCTGCAATGTCTCCCGACCTTACACCCCCTCGATTTCTACCTTTGGTGTAATTTAAAACAGAAGGTATACCAGATACCGGTCAACACTGAAGAGGAGCTACGTCAACGTGTGACCAATGAAATACATAAAGCGACAACTGATGGTGTACATCGCCGGATTTTGAAGTGCTTCGAAGTAAATGGGGGATATTTTGAGAATTTTTTGTAGAATTTGATCATAAATAATAATTAATAAAATTATCTTGTATTCGCATAAACTTTCTTTGGTTCATTGGTTCATTCAGGATATTTTTCATTAAATTTCCCACATGTACTTGCTACAATTTGTCACATTGTCCATCAATAATAAATAGTGTCATCAAAACTTGATTTAAGTAATTATCTCGCTCCATCTTCTTATTTTCAAATAAATATCAAGTGGAAAATTGCAGATGAATCTTAAAACTTCGGCGTTTGTCAAACAGAGTAAACAATTAAGCAAAGTTAAATCACATGGCGTTCCATGAACAACTAACACAAATTATGTGAAGTTAATGTGTTTCTTAAAATTATTGCGATTAGTTCGAAAATTTGACGAGCTAGGTATACCACTATGTTACGTGAACTTGAAGAAAATTTAATTGCTTTTCAGAATTTTAAATAACATACGGGGTGTCGTATTTTAAAAAATAAAGTTTTGGCCTTTTTGTGTGTCAAGTTAAAATAATCAATTTTAAACCGTCCTGTATATTAAATGAATTTATTTCGGTAGCTACTAAATACAGGGCTTTTGCAAACTGTGCCCAAAATTTCAGCCTTCTACGGGTTCAAATAGCAGCTAAATTCAAATTTTAAGAATATATTAAGAAAAAATTGATCATAAAGAATTTGCAATTTTAAAAATAAAATACTATACAGGATGTCCCATTAAAAATAAGGAAGTTCACACCGCCAGCTTAAAAAAAGTAACGGACCGTCTTCATTAAGTTGGTGAGTGCGTTTCTTTTTCAAGTAGCTTGAGCTAGTTCGTTAGCCAGAAAAATCAGAGCAGTTTTGTCCGGAAAATTTTGGATTCTCTTTTGGGAAAATTTCAGAATCTCCGTAAATAACAATGCAATGACAACCAAATTTGGTACACGAGTTTATATTATAAAAGGTATGTTATATACCAAAATCTATATCTCTATGTTAAAAAAAAGTTATAGGCATTTAAAGAAACAAACTTTGGATGATATTTATCACCACAGAAACGCACAAAAGCAAAATGCGTTATGTTGGTTACAAAATCATTTGTTTATAGACAAAGGTTAAGTTTTGGCGCAAAAAGGTCAAGAAATACTAGAAAAATTACTTGAGAAATTTTATAGCTTTTCTTTTTGAAACGTCAAAGTCGCGATTTGAAACGTTATAATTGGCAATAGGCCCATACGGGCTAAGCAGAGAAAAGCTCGCAAGACGGGTGTATCACAAAACCTTAATTTTCAGCTTCAACCGTCGTTGTCTTTCATTTTAAGAAAATTGTTGTGTAAATTAAATTCAAATAGAGAGTTTCTAAATTGATAGGCTATAATTTTTAGCAATTTTTCCTAGAACAAATTCGATAATCAGGATACCACGACTTTCGAATTTTAAAAAAGTTTTTCAAATGAACACGAACTAGGCCGCTTAGAACCGACGTCCGGGGTTGATTATAGTTTTTATCTGTTGTATACGTTAATTATAGGATGTTTTGAGTTGCATCTTATAATTTTTTGTTGACAATCAAAGGGTGGCTCATAAGTCGTTCGTGAGACAATTTTTTTTTAATCGAACACCTCCTATATTATTCCACTTTTGCATTTTCCATATAATTATAATACATGTTTGTAAGGAAATTTTGAGTACTTCAATTGTTATGCAACTTTTACATTTTAGGTACATATCAACAACAAAAAATCGATGTTATGTTGTCTGCTTTGTACCTGTTCGTTTAGCCACGGTCTATTTAATAATAATACCTTACCAGATTATTGATTATGTTCCTTTATTCATTTTTAAATCTGAGGTATATAGATGAACCAACTCAAATGACTTATTTCACTGCAAAAATTATAATAGGGCGCTTTGACCAATAGATAGGGAAGGGCGATGAAAATTGTTGTACTTTCTCAAACAATAAAGTGTTCAACTGTAATATGGTACCCTGCTTCCACTATATAAGTTGAAAGGGTAACCAAACCAAATTCGATGCCTGCTTTCATTTAAGAAAAAACATATTTGCTATTAAACACATTTTTGTGAAAATTCACTACTATAACGCACTTGCTGCCTCCAGACTTTTCTTTCTTTGTTATTGTCAAGGAAATATAAATAGGGGCCGTGTTTTATACAGCTATTATCTTTTTTTCTATTTAATAAGAAGATCTATGGAACATCCTAAATTTCTTTATGGAATCCTAATTTTCAACATTTAAAAAGAGTTTGCCAGGGGTTAGTAATTAATAAGTAATAAGGAGTTAGTAAGTAGTAAATTATTGTAACAAAAATGTTTGCGAATTCACGTGGAAAAATTGCTTTCCGAAAAAATTATTTTACAAATTTTTGCGTAGAAATCTTTTTAGGAAATGTGTATATATATATATATATATATATATATATATATATATATATATATATATATATATATATATATATAAATTAAGCAGGTACCTTCCTCTTTTAAGTGACTTGGACAAGTTCGTTAGCCAGAAGAATCGGACCAGGTTTTTAGGGAAAATTTTGGGTTTTCTTTCGGATTTTTTTACTTCTGGGAATAGCAAAGCTGTGACAGCCAAATTTGGTAAGCAGGTTTACATTGTCAAAAATATACCCAAATGTATATCTTTAAGTTAAAACAAAAAAAAAGTTATAGGCTTTAATAAAGAAAAATCAGAGAAGACGCAATACCAAAATATTGTATGTATTAAACAAAATTTATGAAATATTACAAACCATGTTTATTTTATATTCAAAAATGTCAAGAGGTACGAGAAAAGTTACTTTAAACATGTTGTAGTGTTTCCCCTGTAAATGCCAAAGTAAAGATTTTAAACGTGAAAATTAGTAATGTTTAAATAAAGGTTCTATAAGTAATGCAGTTTCAGAATGATAAATATTGCAAAAATATATATTAGATTATAGACTACAGATTATTTGTCTACAATATTTACGAAAAATGCATCTAAAATGGACCTTCCATATTACAAATAAATAACCGAAGACCACTATCGGTTATCTGCATTTTATTATACGTTACTTTGTATGCTACAATGGTCAGGGGGTTACATCACTCGTTAACTAAAGGAACTTTGGGAAACGTAGTTTAAAATCTTAGTGGTAACTGCAATTTGTTCTTTTTTTACTTTTTTTTTGTCTTTGATTCAATTTTGACGATATCTGACCAGATTATGTAATCCCAATTATTTTTATAGCGACTATTTGTTGAGAATAACCCCTAATGAGGAAATCCAGATTTTGAGGTTATAAGTTCAATTTTAGTGACAGCTGTCATTGTCCATAGTTGGTAAAACCATTCCATAGTTAACACAGACGTATCCATAGGTAACACAGACGTAGATATTTTTTCTGTTTGTGTTCTCCTCTGCAACCCGTCTCATTTTTTACAGCATCGCCAGGCAAAATGATTTCCTCCGTGAAGTCAAAGAAAGGTCGCCTTTTCTGCATTTAGATCAGATTTCGAATGTTTTTTATATATTTAATTTATTTATAGTAGCCAATTTTCTTATACAAAATGGTTTTTCAATAGCGATTTTTCATAAGTAAATTTAATAAACTTTCTTTGAAGAAACGTTCGCTGTGAATTTTGTTGTGAAAAATTATTCAACGAATTTTTGATGGAACATTTTTTAACGGATATCGTCGAATATAATGTTTTAATGGACTTCCCTGTAAACCAATTATTTTATTTTGAATTTGAATTCTATGTATTCTTTTAACACATTTTTGTGTCAAAAACAATTAGTCAGTTTTGGCAAAAATTTGTTTGTGTTACCGTAGCAATCATTTTTTTGTAAGATTTTTGTGATATTTGGTAATTCATAATAAATGTTAATAAGTTGCTGCAAAAAAATGTTTTCGGATTTTCGTGAAAAAAATGTTTGCAAATTTTCATTCAAACTTTTTTTTTAAGTTTTGCCCAAGAGATTTTTGTGAAAAATATATCTTGGCAAGTGGGTAAATAGCTTAAAGAGTTTCTTTGTCCAGGGAACTAGTACCAGTTTTTTCAAGAACATTAAAAGTGTATTATTGTATTTTTACAAAGAATCGCGTTATTTTAATGAAATATGGTACACTGTTTGTACTACATATATTTTAGGTTAGACTGGTAACCAAACTTCATGCTTGTTTTCTCAAAAAAAGACATATCTGACTTTAACAGTATCGTTGCCATAGGGCACTTGCTGCGCACGGACTTTGTAAAAACATTTCTATGAAAGCTGATTACGATAACACACTTGCTGCGTCCAGACTTTTGTTTATAATCTCTGGGAAAATAGATACTTGATCCGGTACCAAAACGCTAATAGGAGATCTATTGCATCACTTCCTTACAAATGTACATGGAAACAGGATCAAATGCAAAACTTCCCCCCTTCAACGCATTTAGGTTCCACAGCGTGAATATTTCATTTGTTCAAGTCATTTTGAGTTTTGCATTATAATCCAAATTGTGTGAGGAGGCTAAGTCTAAGCTTCAGCAAGTGTGTATGCGTCTGCAGTAGTAGTGGAATGTTGGAAATATAATCTGGCTAGAAGTAATCAAATCGGGCTAATTTACATTTTGTTCCGGGTTACAGTTTTCCGGTTATTCATACAGAGTTAATTCGGCACCGGATAATGGGACATGTGGCGCGTGCTCGGCCTTTTATCGATTACGCTCGAGCAGTTCACGCATTTGGCGTTGCAGCGTAACGTACTTACGTTGCATTTGGGAGGTCTGGTAACGCTTAGCTCGCATTAGTAACTAGCAACCCTGAAATTATCTTATCTTTTTTGGATAAAAGGAACAATTTGGACCCTGCAGTAAGGAATGTACTCAAATAGATAGTTATATAAGACTAGATGCATTCTCGCAACAATTAGAACCGTAGACCGGTTTCGCTCTCATTAGAGCTCTTCAGTACGGCATACTAATTGCAGCAAAAATGCACCAAAAATAACACGGCTATCGTATAGCCAGTCTTAAAACACTAAGTGAGTGGCGAACGTGTCGCCACCTAGTTCGGAACCAAGTACTATGTTGTCACGCCCGCTCCAAATAACACAGAGTATTAAAAATAGAGACGGTATACAACTAACTAACAATTTAAAAAATTGTTAGCCCTGGCCCATTTCTACCCCAATATAGGGACAAAGTATGTAAGACTAGATGCATTCTCGCAACAAACAATACTCTGTGTTATTTGGAGCGGGCGTGACAACATAGTACTTGGTTCCGAACTAGGTGGCGACACGTTCGCCACTCACTTAGTGTTTTAAGACTGGCTATACGATAGCCGTGTTATTTTTGGTACATTTTTGCTGCAATTAGTATGCCGTACTGAAGAGCTCTAATGAGAGCGAAACCGGTCTACGGTTCTAATTGTTGCGAGAATGCATCTAGTCTTACATACTTTGTCCCTATATTGGGGTAGAAATGGGCCAGGGCTAACAATTTTTTAAATTGTTAGTTAGTTGTATACCGTCTCTATTTTTAATACTCTGTGTTATTTGGAGCGGGCGTGACAACATAGTACTTGGTTCCGAACTAGGTGGCGACACGTTCGCCACTCACTTAGTGTAGATAGTTATATATTATAAGTATTTATTATTATTACCAACACAGACATAATACAGAGGTCTGGGGCCTAGCTTGCACATATGCAAGAGCTAAAATTATGCTACAGACTGCAAAATTATCATTGTGATTAAATAGATTAAGAAACAGACTGTAAAATCAAATAAATATGTGAATAAGGATTCAGTTGAAAAAGTTTGAAGATCTAGGCGCCTCTTGAACATATTCACATTCGCACTGACCACATCCTCCGGCAGAGAGTCCCAGTCATCGAATGTCCTGTTAGCAAAGGAATTCAGACGAAAAGATATTCTAAGTGGTTCCTTACTAAACTTAAAGCTGTGCCCCCAGAGTCTGGAACTTCTGTTAAAAGTCACAAATGATGCCGCATCGAATAGAAATGGGTCGTCTGTGATACAAAACATCTGTATCAATTCAGCTCTCCTCCGTCTTTAGTCCAGGGAAAAAATATTCATCAGATGAAGGCGTCGTTAAAATGTGCGAATGGTCTGACGACCGCAGCCATGAAACACGACAACACACACACACAAGGCGTTGTTCTGAAGGAAGAGCGCTAGGCCATCGTGAAGCGTTTTGCTGGACTTTGTGGATCGACTTCATATCTCCAATCAGTATCGGTACTCAGGCCGGGACTTGGGAGCTTGGCGGCGAACTCGTGATCAGGATGTTGGATCTCTTTTCTCAAGTGATGGAGCACGCTATTGCCTTTCTGGAGCTTGCTCTAGCTGAGGAGCCCAAGACACATTGGCCGAGATGATGATGCTAAGACCAGACTGAGTGGAAACTCTGTTGACCCACTGACTGCAGACATAATAGGAGCGTTTGGGTTTTTCCATACGGCACTCCATTCATCGACAAAATCCAAATCTTCCTGAAATTTGTCGCCATCGATAACTAGATCGCCATATTATATTTTTGTATCTATGGAATATGAAGTGCTACTGGTCCTCAATGATCTCAGTAAGTCTGACGTATATATTAAGAAGAGAATTAGCCCAGCCGTTTCCTGAGGCACACCACTAGATACAGATCTTATGTGCGACTTGCATGAACCCACTTTAATGGAAGAGGATCTATTGGATAAAAAGACCCCGATCCAGCTCAGCAAAAAGCCGCACTTTCCAATCATTTTTCAATTTATAGGCGAGCGGATCGTGAGGAATCTTATTGGATCAGTCGAGATGGATTACATCCACAGACTGTTCATTGTCCATTAATCTAGAGTAGTACTTAATGGAACACTTGAGCTTGGTTACGACAGATCTACTGGGAACAAGCCATGCTGCGAGTGGTCTTTAATAGCACACTCTATAGAAGAGCCATCAATTGCTTAACAATGATCCTGACCATAATCTTGCAAATTATGGGCGTGATACTCACGGATCGATAGTTGTCAGTAGGAACTTTATGTTCTGAAAATGGCTGTTAACGTTGACCAAACCTCGGGAATAGAACTACTAGTGGAGTACTTTTTTAGGATCAGATATATCTGGTATCAGAGCTAACGATAACAGTGTTTTAATATTGTAGATAAGATATTGTCAGGTCAGGTCAGGTAAGGTCAGGTCAGGTCAGGTCATGTCAGTTCGTATGATCTGCGTGTGTTTGATCTGCGTGTGTTTGTTTCTTTAACGTCGATCTATTTCCGCGACTATCCCCAATCACCGATGCGAGGGAGCAGTGTCAACTAACTATCCTGTAAATTTTGCCGATCCGCTTCCTTTCTCTAGGAAGATTTAACGTGCCCAACATCGGATGGACACGAGGCAGCCGGATTAACGCCCTTTCCGAAGGGCGGAACGTGCAGACATTCAAGTAGGTCAAATACAACGCCACAACCGCGGTTGAAGTTAATGCTACAGTATGTACTGAAAAAGTGAATGGAGAACCCAGTACCCTTCGGTTGAGAGGTAAATGTTCTTACCACTGAACCACCGAGGATCAGTATGATCTCTAAACGTCAAAACATATGTCGACATACTTTATGGTTGAATTAAAAGGCTAATGTATCCTGTCTCATGATGCCGTAAAGCGACGAAACCAAACACTTGTGAAGCCAGAGGAGCAGACTCTACATCTGTATTTAATATGAAACGGTTTCGTTAAGTAAGAGCAACAACAATCAGTGATTTTGTTTAATATTATTTTACTTCCACATTGTCACAACGGGTGCAAGTATGGCATCGGCGACAAAAAGTTCAAAAATTTGTTTGTCGGTCTGTACATCTGTCTGCTTGTAGCCACGAGAACTTTAGAACGAATTGAAACATCGTCTTCAAATTTGGTTTCCCGTTAACACCCGGCAAACGAACGGTTCGGATTGTTTTCGGGTAAAATCGCTCAAGGTAGGGCATGAATGGGGGGTGATTTGGTGGAAATTGACGTTTTTTTCTTTAAAACTCAAGTAATAACGTTTAAGGGTTTGTTTATTAGAAAACTTTCAATTCCATCAAAACTCTGGTATTCTGTGCTGAAATTAAATTGGGGGTTGAATGTGTAGGGGTGGTATATCGGTGACAGAAATTTCAATATTTTTTTTTGTAAAACGGCGAAAAGGTCTCAAAACGTATGAAAAACTTAATTTTGGAACGAAATCTTTTTGTCTGTCGGTTGATCGGTCGGACTGTACGTCTGTCTGTCAGTAGGCGCAATAACTTTCGAACGAATTGAGGTATCATCTTCAAATTTGGTATGCAGTTAGTACCGGACAAAGCCACGCTACAAATTGTTTTTGGGTAAGATCCTTTCAGTGGGTAGGGGATAAATGAGGAGGATTTGGTGAAAATTGACATTTTTTATTGAAATTCGAGTTTCAGTAGTTTATGGGTACAGGAATACGATATTTTCTTTGTGCTCAAGTTATGGACCCTAAATAAATTTCATGAAAATGTCTTTATGAGGAGAGTATATCTTCACATCTATGTGGACGTTATGATTCAATTTGCAGCACTATTTTTCTTGGCTAAAAAGGTCAAGAAGTACAATAAAGGTAACCGAAAATGTTATAGTTGTTTTTTCTGAAAATGTGAAAGTAACGATTTAAAACCTTAAAATTGCTGCAAAAAGGCTCTGCGTGAAAAATATTGATTAAAATAATTAAAAAAAGTCCAACCAATGGTGAAGAACTAGTGCTCAAACTTAAGGATATATTACCCTGTGACCCGTGTTCAAATTTTAGTGTAGACTGAATTTTATGTTTTGTTGTATTCAATCTTAACGTTATATGATTAGAGTATGTAACTTCAATAAAGTGTTAGCGAATGTTCATAAACAATAGTGCTACAAATTGATTCATAACTTCCACATAGCTGTGATAATTAATGTCACCATGAAAGTCGAATACAGGGTAACCTTCAGAAAGCTACAGAAAAATTCTGGAGCCTTGCGCTTGACATTTTTTATCTGTAACTCAAACTTTCAGAGTAATTGTGGTAGCTTTTTGGACATAAGCGTTTGACATGCTAATGACTTTGAATGGTCATTCCCCCTAAAGTGATGTTACCAAAAAAATTCGAAGCTTTCCTTTGCCAGATAACTTGCTAACTGTATACTAAATTCAAATATGATATCTCAATTCGTTCGAAAGTTATAGCGCCTACCCACAGGCCTAACAGACGTGCAGGCCGACAGACCGACCGCCCGCAGACCGACGGTTAAAAAAATGTTCGTTTCAGAATCAATATTTCTATACGTTTTAAGACTTTTTACGCCGATTTAGCAAAAAAATAAATTCGAAATTTCTGCCACCTATATTTTACCCCCACACATTTTACCCCTAATTTAATTTCACCACAGAATACCTGATTTCTGATGAAATTGAATGATTTCTAATAAGCAAATCCTAAAACGTTATATTACTTGAGTTTTAACGAAAAAATATTAATTTTCACCAAATCGACACCCCCCCCCCCGCGCGCGTTCGTTACCTGCCCCTGAAGCGATTTTAGCCAAAAACAATTCGAACCGTTCGTTTGTCGGGTGCTAACTGTATATCAAATTTGGAAACGATATCTCAATTTGTTCTAAGGTTGTCGTGGTTATTATCAGACAGACGTACAGACAAAAAACCTGTTGGTTCCAAAATAATGTTTTCTATATGTTTTGACACATTTTACGACGAATACGGGATTTTTTTTGAAATTTCTGTCACCGATACCATTCTTCCACACTTATTAACGATGTGGAAGTAAAATTCATCAAGAAGATGATAAGCCTTAAGACTTTTAATTTAATCTTAATAGCAGATCAGGCTGTTCTTGTTGCCATCACTTGGTGAAACCATTCCATACTTAATACAGCCGTTGAGACCTTTCTGTGGTTTCATAAGAGCTTGTTCTTTCTCTGCAATCGATTTCACTTGTCAGGGCATCGTCGGACGAAAGGAGTTTTTCTCTGTAGGGCCACAGAAGAAGGAAGAAGTCCTCACGTACTTGGATACTATTGTATAAATGTGAATTTAATTTATGGCTGAACATTTGATCCTTATCATCGTTACATTTGATATAAAATATAGTGTGACCCAACAAAAAGGTAGCCTCAAATAAAGCTTATGAACTAATTTTTTTTTAGTGGACAAAAAATCAACTGGTAACATAAAATTACAATAATATACAGACAAATAAATAATATCAATGCGATTCCATAGTAAAAACACTCCATATAACATCTTCCTCTCAAAGCTGACAGGACAGGCGAAAGGTTAGAAGGATGAAGCAGATGTCCCACATTGATAAAGTCACTGCTCACCTTGGAGCGAAGCGACGGCACTCTCCTTGCTGTGCTCTATCTGCCAGCAGGGTCATCATCGCTACGATCCACAGACCGCAACGCAGACGTGGCGCGTCAGCGAAAGCGAGAGTAGCATGATCTTGCGATTCTGGAAACGTGAGCTGCATCCAGAACTCGTTATCATTGTAAACATGCCTCTCAGTGCCTCGCTGCTTCTTGCCCTTTTACGTATTACTGAACTTACAGTTTCAACTAACAGTGTAAGATATCAATGTTACGCTCGCTGAAACTAGAATCTGAAGGCTTTACCCCAGGAAATGTAAGCAGTCAGCGTGGTGTAGCCTTGACAAGATTAAGATATATATTTTGAAAATGTTTTATGAAGCATAATAGAAGGCGTTTGCGCTACTTGAACTTGAGAACTAACTGCCTAAAAAGGCCTTGTTGAGCATTAAGATTTTTATTGAATTTTCATAGAAAAAAATTCACGAATGAGGAGATATTGGCTTTTGAATTAAAAAACATGTTCTTCCAATGAACGCGAACTAAGCCCCATGGAATACATATCCGGGGTCATGTTCAATTTTTAAATGTTTAGTGGGTGACTTATTTTTGCACGTGGATTAAATAAGTTCGTCAAGCGGAAACATCTCCTTGATATTAAGTACACTTGGAGAATCCAAATCACCACACCACATCTTTTTAAAGACCTGATATCAGAGGATGAAAAATTATAAACTGGTTACTAATAAACATCACCTTATATCCTAAGTTTTAGGTAAAGACAGATACCGAGAGGGAGACTAAACAGCAGGCAAATTTTCTGCGCATTATATTTATATTGCCGGGCGAGGTTTTTGAACTTTCTTTATCGCTTTACCTGACAGATTTCGGAATGTTTAGCTGATTAAAAGCAGAACGCGAACAACGGGATATAAATCAGTGGCGGGGCTCGATTTAAGGACCTTTTGTTTTTTATTGCTCTAGATATAAATACTCTTGTACGCATCAAGCCTAGCTGGCTTTCTAATATTTTTGATCTTTCAGACTTTCTTTATCAATGTGGTTCTTATTATCCCAAAGATGTTGTGCCAGGCATAACTAGTCTACACTACCGTATCTCATATATTTATGTTAAACACTGCAAAAATATGGACCACATGATATAGATTCTCCGACAGATAATCTAGCGAAGTGGCTGTCCAATGAGTTTAAAAACGTGCCTGTTAAGCAAGGAAGTTATCCAGTGTCAAATTCACTTGAATTCATTAAAAACTTAAAGATGGTAAATTGTTGGAAGGCGAGGTTTTTATATCATTTGATGTAGCGTCTTTATTTCCTAGCGTGCTCACGAAACAAACACTAATGTATTTAGAACAGTAGTTGAAATTGAACAACATAAGTGAAGAGGTTTGCAAAGAATATTTAACTTTAACAAACCTTTGTATAAAACAAAATATTTTTCAATTCAACAATGAGTTTTTTGAACAAACTTAAGGCACCGTAATGGGCAACCCACTCTTTCCATACATTGCAGACCTTTTCATGTGTATATTTGAAAATAAAAGCGAGTCTGTTCCTAGAGTATCGCTTCGTCATGTGTACGATATTTTGCAGCGTTTGACACAAATATATGCAAGGTAGACTATTTTATTAAAAGGCTAAACTGTCCATTTGACCTAATAAATGTGTGGACGCAGCAAGTGCGTAATGGTAGCGAATGTGTGAAAAAATATTTTTGATTGCAAATATGTCTTGTTTTTAAACGAGGGATATTTGGTTGGCAGTATAACCTATATAGTAGTAACAATTTATCATATTTTATTTAAATAGCTTTGTAGTTTCAAAAAGTGCAAACATTTTCCTAAAATAAACATAAAAGGTTCCAGAAAAAACTGCTACGATTTTCCTGGCCAACGAACCTCTCCAAGCTACTATTACATCTACCAAGATATAATTATTCACACACAGCTTTATGACCAAAATTGAAAAAAAATCACAATTTTTTTTACAGAAATTGCCTTCAGTAATGTTACACTAAATTAGATTTTTTCGCAACAATTCGAATTTTTTTACAATAACTTACTAAATATATATAATTAGTTCCCAGCATATCACACAAATCTTACAATATAATATAATATAATCTTACTGACTTAAATTTTTTAGAAAACACTAAAAACATTTCTGCGAAAACTTTTAAAATTCAACCACTATTGGAGACTACCTGTATACAGCAGCTCGATTTTTTCGACGAGTAATACAAACAAAAAGCTCTCTAAATGCGTCATTTCCATGCGACTCTGCTGTCTATATTGGTAAAAACGCCGTATCACAATTTGTGATATATTTTTGTGTTATGTGCCTAAAACGTGAAAAGTTCCAAAGCAACTAAAGTAGCTCAAAAACGATTAACGATATCATTTTTTTTCCTTACAAACATCCAGTATAAGTCGATGTAAAACACAGAAATGCAATAACATAAGGGGTTTCTATTAAAAAAAAAAGTGTGTATCACCAACGACTTATGGGCCAGCCTGTGATTGTCAAAACACCATCTTATAATTAGCGTATATCATTTTTTCTCATATCTTGTATAATAACGGATATATTGAGCTTTACCGTAGAAATGCGTCACCCTGTATATATATATATATATATATATATATATATATATATATATATATATATATATATATATATATATATATATATATATATATATATATATATATATATATATATATATATATATAGACATAAAAAAAGAAACTGACTCCGTATATGGGTCTTAGGACTTAACCGTTGTGTATAATATCCAACTGGTTTTGTTAATCACACAAAATATTTTGTTTTTGCGCTTTCCTCTGACCACCAGTGGCATCCAAATTTTTGTATGTAAATACCTAAAACTTTTCTTTCTTTCAACCTAGAGATCTGGATTTCAGGGCGTAGGGCAAGTTTAATAGTAGAAACGTATGTGACAAATTTGGTTGCCATATCTCTGTTATTTTCGGAGATACAAAAATAACAAAAGTTAACAATAAACTTCCGTCTTAGATGTACTAGTTGTAAACCACCACGCTCAGTTACATTCCAAATGACTCACATGACATGTATGCACAAAAAACGGCTGGTTTATATTTCTTTGGTTGATAAATTTTTCCTTAAATAAGAGTAGATATAGTATAGAATTAGAGTACATCAAGAACGTGGCTAAATATAACGGATATTCGGGTTGCTTAGTGGAAAAATTGATTAATAGACACAGAACAAAGAAAATGTCGGCGGAATGCACGACAGTCAGGAAAGATAAAATAAAGAAAAGATTATCCCACCTGTTGAACCGCATATCATAAGGGAGCCCCCCTTATGATATGCGGTTCAACAGGTGGGATAATCTTTTCTTTATTTTAAGAAAGCCCATTTGCAGCTAACTTTTTCGACAAAAAATAGTTTAGGAAATTTGTTAGGTAATACGAAAGATAAAGATAAAGCCACTGAAATGTCGGGTATCTATGAGATAGATTGCAAAAGTTGTAACCTTAAATACGTTGGGCATACCAAGAGAACCATAGAGACTAGATTTCGTGAACATCTGCCACATTTCAGATACGGCATTTGGACTGAGCAGATTTTAATAAAAATTCGCTACCATAACGCACTTGCCGCATCTCGAATTTATTTTCTTACAAACATGCATTATAATTACGTGGTCGAAATTCGGAACACTAAGGAACACTAAAGGTCAGTTCAAAACTGGCACGGACCGGGGGAATCCGACTATCTAATTAATTCAAAGCATTGTTTAATCTATTTGGACTAGGCAGATTTTCCTGGCTAACGAGCTTATCCAAGCCACTTGCAAAAGGAAGGTATTCTCCAAATTTAATCAAAATCGACCCATTATTTTTTGAGTTATCAGTGTGATATATATATATATATATATATATATATATATATATATATATATATATATATATATATATATATATATATATATGGAAACTGACCCCGGATATGTGTTCTAGGGGGCCTAATTAGCGCTCATTTGAAAAAAAAATTTCAAAATTTTTAAGTCGGGATCTCCTCATTAGTGATTTTTTTTAAAGCAACTTCACTAAAACTTGTAGGGGCATAATATGTACAAAAGTGTGTTTTCCAACAAATGTATAAAATACCTTTTTCGAGTTGCCAACCTAATAAACTGTCAAAGCTGTTAAAACTACATCATATTCCAGATTCAGTGGGATAAAGCAACAAACAACACAATTAAAAATACAAGCCGACATTTGTTTGCTCGCAATTTTAAATTTACGTAACAAACATCCATATATATCAAAAGTTACACCTAGATGTGTACAAGTGGATTAATTCATTTTATCTTGTTAAAACGAATGTTCTATTCTTTTTTGCAGCAACAATTACTAACTAGCAAACCCAGCGCATAAACGTTTTATAGCATAGACAAAAGAGTAACTAATGGACCCAGCCAACCCTATTCTCTTTCATCTGCTATCGTCGATTAGTACTACAATACCTACATACAGACTGTCAGCTATAATTACGTTATCTATTTTTCTGTTTGATTGGGAAAATCACATAGGACCCTATTGAAGTTGTGCACAAATGCATCAAGAGCTTCCAGAGTCCAGATAATCAAGCAGCGTCAGCGACATTGTTTACAATACCTAATGTAATTACTAGATTATCGACTTTAGCCATGGAGACTTGCCGCCGATGCTCAGGTGTTTTCAGTCGCCATGGTTACAACGCACAGCGTACCATACGTCATTATCAGAAAGGTCTGAGCTCTGCAATATGACATTTTAAAATCCACTATCTGCTCCTTCTGTGCTATAAATTCATATCAAGTTCTATAGATTTATGTGAAAACAAAGTCCGCTGCTCTCACTGTGACATTTGTTTAGATTTATTGCATGGACTGTGCCAACGTATCGGTATTTTATATAGCTTCCGCGATATTTCTATGAGTTTTGATTTTATAACGGTCAGCATATATATGTTAAAAGATAAGCTTACATGGTTTTTGCTGTTTTGAAAAACTACTAGGACTAGTGGCGTGCGATCCATGGAAGCAAGGGAAGCATTGCTTCCCTTACAATAACGACCACATACCTACTTAAAAATAATTTATATTAAACCGCATTATTAGTGAATTTTCTTTAAAAAAAATTCACTAATGAGGAGATCCCGACTTTTGAAATTTGAAAAAATTTCTTCAAATGACCGCAAACTAGGCCCCCTAGAACCCATATCCGGGGTCAGTTTCGATTTATATATATATATATATATATATATATATATATATATATATATATATATATATATATATATATATATATATATATATATATATATATATATATATATATATATATATATATATATATATGTATCACACCGATAACTCAAAAAATAATTTTGGTGAATACCTTCCTTTTGCAAATGGCTTGGATAAGTTCGTTATTCAGGAAAATCGGCCCAGGTTCTCCCGGAAAATTTTGTGTTTTCTTTCGAGAAAAATTTCTAACTCCGTAATTAACAAAGTAAGGGCAACCAAATACGTGGTACGTGGGTTTATATCCTTATAGGTAAGCTACCTACCAAAATTTACCTCTACAGGTCAAAAGACAAAAAAGTTATAGGTATTTAAAGAAAAATAAATTGGGGTTTTCCTCAAAACGTCAAAGTTGCGATTTAAAACGTCAAAATTCTCAACATTTAGGCAAAGAACTTGAATCTAGTACGGGCCATGGAAATACAATGTCTCAAGAAGAATGTTTTACAAACCCTGAAGTCTTAGTTTCAACCGTCATTGTCCTTCATTTTACTAAAATATTTCCAGAAAATTCATTTCAAATAGACCCTTTCTCTGATGCTTGGCAGTAGCCTTAGCTATAGAGTTTATCGTTTAATGGTATATAATTTTTGTCGAATTTTCGTAAAAAATCAATAAAGCTCAATATATCCGTTATTATACAAGTTATGAAAAAAAAATTGTATATATTAATTATAGGGTGTCTTGAGCTACATCTTAAAAAAATATTTCTACAATCACAGGGTGGCCCATAAGTCATAAGCCACAAATTTTCTTTTTTTTTAAATCAAACACGCCTTATGTTGCATTTTTGCATTTTCCATCAAAATAGAATGCATGTTTGTAACAAAAGAAATTATGAACGCAGCAAGTGCGTTACGGTAGCGAATTTTAATTAAATGCTTTATATTTGAATAGCTCAAGTTGCTATTAACCTATAAGGTTGACCAAGAAAATAGTTTTTTCGGGAACACTTTAAGTTCACTTCGGACATTTTTGTAGATTTTCAAACAATAAAGTTATTTTGATGAAACATGGCACATTGTTTTTACTATATAGATTACACTGGTAAGCAAATTTGATGCCTGCTTTCTTAAAAAAAATACACATGTTTGCTATTAAAAACATTTTTATGAAAATTCACTATCATAATGCACTTGCTGCGTCCAGAGTTTTTTTAAATTTCTTTTGTATTTTAAATATTTAATTTTAAATTCTAAAACTAGTTTAATTATTACAATTTTTAATTCGCAAGCTCACACATAATTTTTTATTATGTATCATACTGTACTTGTATATGCGCTCTTAGCAAGGACGTCGTCCCAGTAAATGCGACTGCCAACCAACAGCATGAGCCTGGTACTACGAGTGGATGCAATGACTTCAATTAAATACACGTAGTCAGCAGGCCAGTCAATGAAAAACCCTTGCTCGACGCGATGTACGTGTATTTTTACAACGTGTTGTACTAGGAAGACCAGGTGCAGGTACAAAGTGAATGTCTCTGATTATCTCGTAGATATAAGCAGTTGACTAAGTTAAATACATTGGCATTTTATAATTATGAATAGGGCTGCAAGTAGATCAGCTTTTAACAGCGGCGACGGTGGGGGTGGAGATTTACAAACTTTACAACAAGTGGTAATAATAACTGTGATTGTGTTGTGTGTTTTTTGTTAACCAAAGGATTTTCAGCTTTATCGTTTGCTGAAAAACTTGCTATTATTAATAAAGGTAGGCCGAAACCTACTCTAAAAAAACTTAAATACATGAATTAAAACATGTATCCGACATTTCAACTCCGAAAAAACTTTCGAACAATATGAATGGTTAAAGGGTTGTGAAAACAGGAATAAACTGTTTTGTTGGCCTGGTAGTCTATTTGTGACTGAAAAGGGGATGCGGAAAAATAAAAGTGGGTTTTCCGACTTGAATAATCTACATAAAGTAATAAAAAGATATGTTATGTCTAAAACGCATTTACAGACCATTTTAAAATTAACTGTCTTTGGAAAAACGCGAATTGAACACGCCGTTGACAAGCAGATAGAAATTAGTCATCGCCAACACAATAAACTGGTTGATAAAAACAGAAACATATTGAATGCGTCCGCGTGTGTTTTTTGTTTCTTTAACTTCGGTCTATTTCCGCGACTATGGCGAATCACCGACGCCAGGGAGCAGTTTAATCCCACTCTCCCGGATTTTTTTCGGAACCCCTGCCTTTCGGTAAGGAAGGTAAGAATCCTTAACGTGCCTAATATCGCAGTGACATGGGACATCGGGCTTTACTCCTCCTCCGAAGGGGGAATGTGCAGACATTCAACTTTTTCAAATACAGTGCCACAACCTCGTTTGGCGTTAATTGTACAGTTCTTACTGAAAAACCGGAAGGAGAATTCTGTGCTCGAACCCAGTACCGTACTGTTGAGAGGCATACGTTCTTACCACTGAACCACAGAGGCTCTGCCTAATGCGTCCAGACTTTACTTAATGTATCGAAGTCAATATCATGCAGAGGAGTTCAGGTGTTATTGAGCAATCTGTAAATGTACACAAAAAACTAAACGTGCCACAATAAAACGATTCCCTTTCTTGCAGTCGATATTGAACAGAGTGCATTTTAACGGTACTTTTATTTTAGGTTAAGCTTAAGAAAGCTTAACATATATTAAAATTAAATTGAAGAGTATTTCCAGTTAGGTGATCTTTCTACCTTCTTTTGTCTCGATTGTGTGAAATCAACAGGAATATTTCTAGCTGATTGAATCAAAGGGATTCGCATTAACTGGTTCAGTTGACTTTTGTCTCTCCTAATAGATCATGGCATTCGAGTAAATAGAGCAGGATCAGTTACTGCATCGTCAATAGGTCGCTTCCAATTATGCATCTGTTTCAACATAATCTACCAGTTAATTTAATTATATGAATTTCGGTATTCAGAAACCTATTGGAACACAAAGATGAATAGATGTGCAGTTTAGCAATAATACCTGGAGTTTTCCTCATAAACCTAAGATCGTTATCGAGCCAGCTACCAGAGCCAATTAATTTCTTACAAATTTTATTAAGATCTGTTGCCCATATTGAGTAAAATAATCTCATTTCTGGGGAATTATTTTTGCAAATAGAGAGGCTACTGGTTTTGAATTTAAAAAAGTTTCTCCAAATAACCGCAAATTAGAACTTTTAGACCCCACATCCCGGATCAGGTTAAGACTTTACATGTTTAAATATGCACACATACACACACACAAATATATATATATATATATATATATATATATATATATATATATATATATATATATATATATATATATATATATATATATATATATATCTGTGTGTGTGTGTCTGTGTGTGAATTTATGTATAAATATATTGTTATAGGGTACGTACTCGGACAAATATACACTTTACACCAAACAAAATGAATCTACGTTTAATGTTCAATATTAAGTTCAAAAGGAACAGGCCAGATAAGCGAGGCATGTTATTGTAAAAGTAGTTATTATTTATTATCTAAGATGCATTTATATGAGCTGAAAAATTCCAAATTAAAGAAAAGTTTAAAAGTCTGGACGCAGCAAGTGCGTTATGGTAGTGAATTTTCATTTAAATGGTTTTAATAGGAAATATGTGTTTTTTTAAGAAAGCAGTCATGAAATTTGGTTACCAGTATAACTTATATAGTAGGACCAATCTTCCATGTTTCATCAAACTAACTTTGTTGCTTGAAAATGTACAAAGATTTCCGAGAGTTAACTTAAAGTGCTCCCGAAAAAACTGCTTTCTTGGTCAACCTAAGCATTTTATGAAGATTCGCTACCATAACGCACTTGCCGGTACCCGTATTTCTTCAAGCATGCATTATATTTCGATGAAAAATAAATGCAATAACATAAGGCTTGTTCGATTAAAATAAACATACAATTTGTATCACCAGCGACTTATGGGGCATCCTGTGATTGTAGAATTATTTTTGAAGATGTAGCTCAAGACATCCTATAATTTATGTATAAAATTTTGGTAGGCATTTTACCTATAATGTTATAAACCCGCGTACCAAATTTGGTTGCACTTACTGTGTTATTTCTGGAGATATAAATTTTTTTCGAAAGAAAACACAAAATTTTGCGAGAAAAACTGAGCCGATTTTCCTGGCTACTTGCAAAAGGAAGGTACTCACCAAATTTAATCAAAATCGGCCACTTATTTCTTGAGTTATCGGTGTGATACAGATATATATATATATATATATATATATATATATATATATATATATATATATATATATATATATATATATATATATATATATATATATTAGTGTTTTTTTTAATTCACTAATAAAGACTACACCTGTAAAAAAAGAAATAGATAAGAAACATAAAACAAAAACACATATATGCATAGACGATAAGAGAAATGGACTAAGGTATCATTGGTGTGTTAAGATTTAACAGGCCAAAAGAGTTTAAACAGTGAATTAAGACTAACTGAAAAGATATAAGACAATCTATTTCTGACCTAAAGTGAGACAATAATTTCGTATAATGACTGATAAAATTAATTATGGGACAAGTGTAATATAAGTGTTCAAAATGATTACTAAAATAAGGTATGGATAGTGTAAAATGTATGAATTTATTGAGGTTATAAATTAAGTTGTGTTTGTTTAGGGAAATATGTCATGATAATAGACAACTTCAACGTTTTATATGTTATGAGACCATCAGTGGTCAAATGACAATAAGCAAAGCAATAACATTTAAAATAAGGCATGTAAAATTAATTTAGGCATTGTTAGGATTAAGAAATTACAATTTGTCAAAATTTAAAACTTAGCGCTTGATAATTATAAATTTTGATTAACTATCCAGTAAATTCATAAATTTTAAATCACAGTTTCCGGAACGAACCTTCTTTTGATTATCTTTTGTAAATGTACGATGTGATTGGTCGTAAAAGCAATGAAACAGGGTTACGAAAATCTATTGGCCACAGGCAGGAAAGCGTACACCTCCGTTTTGAATGCCGTGGTATATGCTCCCAGAGAATAATTACCTCGACACCAACCCTCCCCCTCCCCTCCCCCCAGGCCCTCGATATACATTCGTGCCCCGGAGGATTTTTGATCCTCCAGCCGCGATCTTTCGGTAAAACAGACCAGGCTTTCGGGCTGGAATGCAACCTCATTTTCCATCCAATGATCCCTACTGGGGATCCTGAGGGTATATGGCCTAGTCAACATAATATAGTCCTCTGCGTTCCGTACCTTGATGGCCGAAATCGGAATTTCCTTTTCCACCTCCTTGGCGACTCTTGCGTGCCCCATTACTGCTCCCTCTCCGCACCCGTTTCCAGAGTCTCGTATTCTAAGATGCGACGCCATAGCCTCCGTTCTGATACAGATGGGAAGCGGTGGCGGCATCAGGGAGACCTCTAGCGCGACTGAGAGTGTCGTCCTCATAGCGCCTACGACACCCATGATTGACAGCCTTTGGAGTTTGGTCAGCTTCCTGGTAGTGGTTTGGTTCACACCGCACCACCAGACCAACACCCCATCGAGGGTCCTCGACCTGATGATCGCAGTGTAAATCCAATGAAGGATCCGTGGGTTAAGGCCCCAGGTCCCCCCTATCACTTGACGCAGCTGCCAGAGGGTCGCTACTCCCTTCCTCACTACTCCTTCTATTTGCGACTCCCATGTTAGTTTGGATTCCAGGACCACCCCCAGATATTTGACCTCCCGCACTAAAGCTAAAGGTTTTCCAAACATCACGGGTGCCCTGAACCCCTCCATATTCATCTTCTTGGTGAGCAGAATCATCTCCGTCTTCGCCGGGTTTACGGAGAGTCCCAGCTCACCCTAACACCTTTTTAAGTTTACTTTCTGAAAATTATTTTACATTTTTATACAATAAAATTAATTTGATTAAATACGATACATGATTTCTCTCATAAAAGTGATACTGTTAACCAAATTTGATGTGATTCACTAAAAAAAGGTATATTGGGAATTAAAAATATTTTTTATAAAAATTGGCTACCACAACACATTTGCTGCGTCAAGACTTTATAATTTAAGTTAGGAATAAATCGCTATTCAACTGATTTCACTAATTTAAAGCTATTAGTAAAAAAATTAAACACTTGATTAATTTGACCTTTTTGATTTACCCCTGCCGCTAAATTTTGCCAAGGTACGTTACTTTTTGTTAGAGTAACATAAAGTACATATAACGCCGCATCGAAGTGAAATAATAAAGCACTGAAAACAAAATGTCGCGACAACTACATACAAAGCAACAAACATGTAACAAAATTCCCTAAAGTAAAATGGAGAAACGGCAGGAAAGCTAAGAATAGACGAGAACTTCCACTTACGAAGAGATATCTATGTATATTTGGGATACATAGTATTTTTGTCGTTTAGCGCAAAGCTTTCCAGTGCACTTCCGAGTATTCATCTCACCTTCCGCTCTGTATATTGATCAGTTTCCCATCTTTTCAAGGGTGTGAAAGTGATATTGTTCCAAAGAATATATCAAAGTTGAAAGGGTCTCTTCGACGGGTGAATATAGAAGTGGTAATTATTTTGCTGGAAAGTTTCGCAACTTCCTGGGATGCAGTTATAGTTATATGTAGTTAGAGGGTGCGACTGCTTTTACGTATGTAGTGGGATTTCACGCTTGTCGAAGTAATTAAATTTGTAGGTGTAGCTCAAATAATTACTAATTTACGTTATGAAATTTTGCGCGACACGAGTACAATTTACGAATTTGTTTTTTCATCCTGCAGCAAAATGGGTAAAGTTAAAATAATTGCATTTCCACAATTAAAGAACAGTTATTAAAGAGATATGAGGAAACACTCAGGGATTGAAATTAAGAGTAAGAGAAAGATTAAGCAGACGCAACAAAGCAAGAAATAGAGAAAATTTTGCAAACGATAGAAAATAACAAAAGTCTAGATGAAAATTGCTCCAAGAAATTATATATGAAGGGACTGACATACCAACTACTGAAAGAAATATGGAGAACGAAGAAAAAATCCCACAAAATGGGGACGATATATTGAAGGTTTGAGTAACTTTATTTAAGAAAGGAGACAACAATATGCGACACTACAGAGAAACATATTTGCTGGACGTGGCCTACAAAGTGGACGCAATAACAATGAAAAAAGTCTGAAAAATACGTAGAGTAGTTGATAGGGCAATATTGAGCCGATTAAAAAAAATGTCTGGACGCAGCAAGTGCGTTATGTTAGTGAATTTTCATAAAAATGTTTTTAATAGCAAATATGTTTTTTTTAAAGAAAGCAGGCATAAAATTTGGTTACCAGTATAACCTATATAGTAGAAACAATCTGCCATGTTACATCAAAATAACTTTATTGTTTGAAAATGTACAAGAATTTCCGCAAGTAAACTTAACGTGTTCCCGAAAAAACTGGTTTCTTGGTCAACCTTATAGGTTAATAGCAATGTCAGCTATTCAAATTTGAAGCATTTAATAAAAATTCACTACCCTAACGCACGTGCTGCGTCCCGAATTTCTTTAATCACAAAGGTGTATTATATTTCGATGGAAAATGCAATAACAAAAGGCGTGTTCGATAAAAAAAAAAGAAAATTTGAATCACCAATGACTTATGGGCCAGCCTGTAATTGTAGAAATATTTTTTAAGCAACATCTTACAATTTTTTTTGTATCTTGCATAATAACGGATATATTGAGCTTTAAAGATTTTTTACGAAAATTCGACAAAAATTATATACCATTAACCGATAAACTCTATAGCCAACAGTACTGCCAAAGCATCAGAGAAAGGGTCTATATGAAATGACTTTTTTGGGAATATTTTAGTAAAATAAAGGACAATGACGATTGAAACTAAGACTTCAGGCTTTGTAAAACATTCTTCTTGAGACATTTTCCTTCCATAGCGCATATAGTTTCAGGTTCATTGCCTAAATATTACCAATTTTGACGTTTTAAATCGCGACTTTGACGCTTTGAGAAAAACCCAAATTTATTTTTCTTTAAATGACTGTAACTTTTTTGTCTTTTAACCTGCATAGCTAAATTTTGGTAGGTAACTTACCTATAATTATGTAAACCCGCGTACCAAATTTGGTTGCCCTTAATTCCGGAGATATAATTTTTTTTGAAAAAAAATACAACATTTTTGGGAAAACCTTTTTTGTCCTTTAACCTACATAGCTAAATTTTGGTAGGTAACTTACCTATAATTATGTAAACCCGCGTACCAAATTTGGTTGCCCTTATTTCCGGAGATATAATTTTTTTTTTGAAAAAAAATACAACATTTTTGGGAAAACCTCAGCGGACATTTCTGGCTAATGAACTTATCCAAGCCACTTGCGAAAGGAAGGTACTCACGAGTTTTACCAAAATCGGTCCATTATTTTTTTAGTTATAGGTGTGACACAAATATATATATATATATATATATATATATATATATATATATATATATATATATATATATATATAAACATATAAAATCTGAAACTGACCTCGGATTTGGGTTCCAGGGGTCCTAAATAGCGCTCATTGAAGAAATTTTTTCAAAATTCAAATGTCCTGTTATAGTTTATATATATATATATATATATATATATATATATATATATATATATATATATATATATATATATATATATATATACATAAACTATAACAGGATTTATAAACGGCATTTCTGTACTGACAACCGCATACACGTGTTTCAAGCTTATTAGCCATCATCAGTACGGTATAGCCAGGTGAGGATGGGAACACTCTGGATGAAGATGCAAAAATACACGGAGTCACAACAGGCAACCAGTGCACATTTGCAGCAACATTCGGAAGGGCTTCAATCTGAGGGCAACAACCAAAAAAGCCACGGAGGCAAATAAATCACCTGCTTGAGCATCCGGAGCCCAGAAAGTTATATTAACTATAACAGGATTTATAACACGGCATTTCTGTATACTATACAAGAAGAAGGGTTAAGGGCAAAGCCACAAAGAGACAACCGCATACACGTGTTCCAAGCTTATTAGTCATCATCAGCACGGTATAGCCAGGTGAAGATGGGAACACTCTGGATGAAGATGCAAAAATACAGGGAGTCACAGCAGGCAACCGGTGCAAAAAAGCCACGGAAGCAAAGAAATCACCTGCGTGAGCATCCGGAGCCCAGAAAGTTATCTTAACTATAACAGGATATAAAAGTTGAAACAGTCCCCGGATATGTGTTTAGGGGGCCTAGTCCGCGCTCATTTGGAGAAATTTTTTCGAAATTCAAAAGTCGAGATCTCCTCATTAGTGATTTTTTAAAAGAAGATTCACTTATATAACAGTTGATTGTTCCACTACATGTTACGGTGAAAGGTCCCAGACGAGCTTAAAGTGATAGAATGTGTAAGAAAAGGTGATATACTGTCACCAATTTTATTTAGCGTAGTTTGTGAGTAAAGGTGGAACCCTGTTTAAGTGAGCTCATTATTGCCTTTCGTTCATGGCATCTTGTTAATGACCAGAAATAACAAAGAATTGGAAAATATCAGAAGAAAATTGGTGAAAGTAGCGCACTTCAACAACGTAAAGACAAGCGGAAGTTCATGGCACTCGAAGAGACAAGAAAATTAATAGTGTACTTTTTACAGTGAAAATAGAAGGAACAAGTGGGCTTCAGTTTAAAGAAGCTTAAAATTGCATGTACTTAGGTGTATTAACAGATAGAAGAGGCGACGAACACGCTGAAGTTATACGGAGGCTAGCAAAAGCTTACACAGATACAGGAAGACTGTATAATCTACTTAGATTGGAATGAACCCGCGAACTACAAAACTTAGAGTGTAGAAAACCGCGCTGATATATAGGTAGAGGAGTAGACTATGTACAAAAGGTAGAATAGCAACATGGAAAAGAAAGATATTGCGTACAATTCTTGGAGGCAGAAAAATAAGATTATGAGTACAAAGACAGAAGGTAATGAAATGCTTGAAGAACAGGATGCGCTTCAGGGAGGCAAAAGTCGCCCACTACAACGACTGGGTTATCTAGAGAGACAGGGTTATTACAGGAAGCTAAAAAAATGTATTAGAACTAATCCAGATGGTAAAAATTCACTAAAAGATGAACTGGAAGGCCATTTTAAGAGATAAGAAGCAGTCGAAAAATATAGCCAACCTATATCGGCATAAGTACCATGTAAAAGCTTTTATATATATATATATATATATATA
Organism: Tillus elongatus; assembly: GCA_964006375.1. Classification (NCBI taxonomy): domain Eukaryota; kingdom Metazoa; phylum Arthropoda; class Insecta; order Coleoptera; family Cleridae; genus Tillus; species Tillus elongatus. The sequence continues at coordinate 192,560,876 of OZ023263.1, forward strand.
TATATATATATATATATATATATATATATATATATATATATATATATATATAGGGTGCCCCACGTAGGAATGAACAGTATGGGGATCTCGGAAACCATAAGAGATACAAGGTCGGTCAAATAAAAATAGAAAAAGATGCGCAATGAGGCCTCGGAAGCGGAGTTCGTAAAAATCAATTATCTTTTTTGATTTTATAGGTGTTTTGAAAAATAGTGCTGCAAATTGAATAATAACTTCCACATAGCAGTGATCATATATCGTATCCTAAGAATTTTTCCGAACGCCTGCCTTTATATAAGGAGGGTAGGAATCTTTAACGTGCCCAACATCGCATGGGCCGACGACTTTACGCCCCCTCCGAAAGCCGGAACATGCAGATATTCAACTTGCTCAAATACAATGCCACAACCTCGGTTGATGTTAATTGTAGAGTATGTACTGAAAAAATTAAAGGTGAACTCTGGGCTCGAACCCAGTACCCTTTGGTTCAGAGGTACACCTTCTTTCCACTGAACCACCGAGGCTCTCCTGTAGAGCTTAAAAAGTGGCAATGACAAACTGCTTTGACATATCTTGTATCTCTGACGGTTTCCGAGATCCCTATGATGTTCATTATACGTGGGGCACCCGTGTCTGTTCGGAAAGGTTTTCGTGGTCATAAGTGTGAAATATGCTTGGCTCTCGGGTTGAACGGCGTCTAGCGTTTATTTAAACTCGACGTTTCGGATAGTTTTAAAGCCATTTTAAAGAGGTTTAATATGAAAGGAAATCAACTCTATGCCTCAATCTACCGACTTCTTAGATCGGTGTATAACGATAGTTTGGGTTATTGTAGCTTAACCATTAAAATCCTAATTTGTTGTCAGGAAATAGATACGTTGTTGTTCGAGAGCTCGCAGTTCTCTGTCGTTGAAGATTTGAGCAGGTAATCAAGCGCTAGACGCCAGTCCTAGTTAGTAAATTGTATATTGAAATAATGGAAGTCTCTTAGGCAGGTCAAAAAATCTCTGTCTAACATCGTTGTTCTGGCAACATTCATCATGCCGTTAGGTGGGCACCGCTGGCCATCTGTCGGCTTCGAAACCGCCGAATGTACGCTAGAAAAGAGCTGCAGATTTCGCGGGTGTCTGCGTTTCATTTTACAAGAATCCATATGTATCTGTATAGTGTATATTATATGCATATTATCGTATTACTCGTGGGGGTTTCGTGTGTGTGATTAGTGTTAAAATGGATGTAATTTTTGAGTTAGGTAAGGCTAAGTTTTGTAACTTTAGTTACCAAAAACAATTAGCAAGACAATTGAACGCAGCTATACAGGCTGTTCCTTAATGATATGCGAATATTTAAGGGTGTGAATATAAATGAAAAATTAATGATAGTTTAATGGTTTGCTTTATATACGGGGCATTAAAGTTTTAGGAGTGCAAATTACTTAATATTTTCGACACCGTTTGGGATATTTCAGTGGTATTTAATAATGAGAGACAGCAGATAAATATGTATTTTTTTTCAATGGAAATATAAATAACAGCTTTAAGAGTGGCGTGCGTACTGGCACCAACTTCGTTAATTTTGAAAAAAAAAATTGTACGTCAATGATTTTTTTGAACCAAAAATTATTTTTGAATTCCCCATTCAATTTGAAACATAGGAGCTCTCTAGTTTTACTTGTTTTACTGCGATGCGCTGTTTTTTAGTAAAAAAGTAAAACTGTTACATTGTCCGAGCAAATCAATGTAGGTAATTAGTGTGCCATAAAGTGATCAGTTTTCTTAAATCCGCATTTTATTTATCTTTGCCTATTTTCATGCAGCACACCCAAAAATCTTAGGCACCAACCACCACTGACATTTGGTAAGAAATTGAATAATGACGTTCTATCGAAGGAGGTGATTTTTAAGAAGTTAATTTTTTAGTGAATTTTCTTAAAAAAATTCACTAATGAGGAGATCCCGAGAGGCCCCCTAGAACACATATCCCTGGTCAGTTTCGATTTTTATATGTTTATATATATATATATATATATATATATATATATATATATATATATATATATATATATATATATATATATATATATATATATATACATATACATATACATATATATGTAGGTGTCACAACACCGATAACTCAAAAAATAATGGGCCGATTTTGACAAAATTTCGTGAATACCTTCATTTTGTAAGTGGCTTGGATAAGTTCGTTAGCCAGTAAAATCGGCCAAGGTTTTCCCGGAGAATTTTGTGTATTCTTTAGAAAAAAATTCATATCTCCGGAAATAACAAAGTAAGGGCAACCAAATTTGGCAGTTCGTTTTACATCGCTATGGGTGAATTTAGCGCTGTAGCTCAAAACTCAAAAAAGTTATGGGCATTTAAAGAAAAATAAATTGGGGTTTTCCTCAAAACGTCAAAGTGATAATTTAAGACGTCAAAATTCGCAACATTTAGGCAAAGAACTTGAATCTGATACGGACTATGGAAAGAAAATGTCTCAAAAAGAATGTTTTACAAACCCTGAAGTCTTCGTTTCAACGATCATTGTCCTTCATTTTACTGAAATGTTTCCAGAAAATTCATTTCAAATAGAATACCTTTCTTTTGTAAGTGGCTTGGATAAGTTCGTTAGCCAGGAAAATCGGCTGAGGTTTTCCCGGAAAATTTTGTGTTTTCTTTAGAAAAAAATTCATATCCTTGGAAATAACAAAGTAAGGGCAACCAAATTTGGCAGTTCGTTTTACATCGCTATAGGTAAATTTAGCGCTGTAGCTCAATAGACAAAAAAGTTATGGGCATTTAAAGAAAAATAAATTGGGGTTTTCCTCAAAACGTCAAAGTGACAATTTAAAACGTTAAAATTCGCAACATTTAGGAAATAACTTGAATCTAATACGGGCTATGGAAAGAAAATGTCTCAAGAAGAATGTTTAACAAACCCTGAAGTCTTCGTTTCAACCGTCATTTTCCTTCATTTTACTAAAATGTTTCCAGGAAATTCATTTCATATAGACCCTTTCTCTGATGCTTGGCAGTAGTCTTAGCTATAGAGTTTATCGTTTAATGGTATATAACTTTTGTCGAATTTTCGTAAAAAATCAATAAAGCTCAATATATCCGTTATTCTACAAGATATGAAAAAAAATTGTATAAGTTAATCACAGCTACATTTAAAAAAATATTTCTGCAATCACAGGGTCACCCATAGGTCGTTGGTGATACAAATAATTTTTTTTAGTCGAAAACGCCTTATGTTTTTGCATTTTCCATCGAAATATAATACATGTTTGTATTTAAAGAAATTCTTGACGCAGCAAGTGCGTTATGGTAGCGAATTTTGATTAAATGCTTCATATTTGAAAAGCTCAATTTGCTATTAACCTATAAGGTTGACCAAGAAACGGATTTTTTCGGTTACACTTTAAGTTTACTTTCAGGACAACCTTTTCTAACAATAAAGTTATTTTGATGAAACATGGCACATTGTTTTTACTATATATGTTATACTGGTAATTAATGCCTGCTTTCTGAAGAAAAAAAAACACACATATTTGCTATTAAAAACATTTTAATGAAAAGTCACTACCATAACGCACTTGCTGCGTCCCGAAGTTTTTTCTCTTTTTTTTTCTCAGGGAACCCGATTGAAGTTTTGTTGTATATCAAGAAAGATACGTTTTCTAAGAAAATTCAAAAAATTCAGACCTTGTCATTTAAAAAAAAATTGTTGCCATAGCAACGAACACTAGGAAAAATTCAATATAGTCAGTTCCTAGCAAGAAAATATGTCGAAAAATTTTTGTAAAAACGTTTTGTTAATTACGAATATCTCAGGAAATACAAGCGTCTTTCCATACTTGTTACCAACTCTGTATAGTGCAAGTCTTATTTACTTTACTTTTTGTGTGTGTAATGCAATAAACGTCTACAATAAAAATATAATAACTCAGAGGCTGGCTGTATATGTACTTATTTATCCGCGACATGCATTACTTTTCACCTAGTTTAACGATAAATGGCTTTGCTTAAAGAAAGCACTAGAACGAAAAGCAAATAAAGCTTCTTAGCAAGAAATTGTTATCTATCAGCACGTAACTCCATCCACTGATTTACTTTTAATTTAATAAGTTCCGAGCTGCACTTCACATTGTTTATCGTAGAAAATAAGGAATTGGATCGGATTAAGTCTTCAACTTACTTCAAGAACGAAGCAAATCGCTAAATCGATGTAAGAAACTGCTCCGTCATCGTTCTAACGACATTGAGCGATAATAATTGAGGTTCGTAAGTTGGCAAAGTTAACTTTTCAGTGATTTAATATAAGTTGTTTGAAAGGAAGTGGAAAGTGAGTGAGTTATACGGCCCTGTCTGTCGGCTGAGTGCCAGAATATGCACGGCATCTGTAACTCTTCATTCGTCCTGGAGCCATTCTTCTTGATCTCCAAAGTCAGAGGTAATAAATTAGGCAGAGTTCAGCGAGTTCAGCGGCTCACCTGAGGCGGCGGCGTACGCTTTAGCATGCGGAAGATTCTCCGATCCGGGAAGTCCGGGCGCCAGTGGCGTACGGTCAAGTAGCGTAAGCGTTGATCGCTTATTAGGATAGGTTTAAAATCAGCAGACAACAGAAGCTGATTTCAAGATTGTTTCGAAAATGACATTGCAAGTCTTATAATATTCTTAGACACTTTATCGTGAGTGTATACGACATTTTCGATGGTACGAGGGTCGATTAAATTTAAAATCTACCTAACCAGGAAAAAATGTTGAACAAAAACGAAATTCTATTTTTCGATACATGAGCTTTAAACAGGGCACATTTTCTTTCAACTGTTTGTAAACGCGATACCATTAAATAATCTTTCTTTCAGTAACTCATCAAAAAGCTCGGAAATGTGATCTTTTAGTACCTCATGTGAAAAAAATCGACGTTCCCACCAGTGTTCCTGTTTAGGAGCAATATCTTGCCAGAATGGTCTTCCTTCAATAATTTATAAAATGATTCAATTTTAACACAAATGACCTTGTACTAATATTAAGAAACTGTGTCAATGTTTTTAAGGTCAAGTCCTTGTCTATACATTTTAGCATCGTGTGTAACGAATGTGGTGCATCTGCAACAGAGCATGTGCATTGGATTACATTATTATTATCATTTATTAGATTGCAAATTTTTCTGGAGCGATCTGATTTCTGGTTTTTCTTGATATTTATAAAGTTAAGGAATATGTCGACAATTGTATTTTTATGTGTGTAATTAGATTGACCTAAAAAGTTTTTTGTATGTATTATATTCTTGTTAAATTTACAGAGTTCTTTTATTAAAGTCAGTTTTGTTAGCAACATGTTGTCCGCTCAATGATATACAGTGTGTTACCATATCTATTAGCTTTACGCACTCACGTCTTGTTATTTCTTACGCAGTATATTTGGCTTGAGAAATAGGTAATAGCCCGATAAAGCTAGATCAGGAGGAGTGATCTTTGCACGCGTTTGTCGTCCAGCAATCAAGTTTTTTGGGTAAAACTAAAAGGCCTCCTTTGGTGTGTATGATGCTTGGGTGTTTAGATGGTGGACGTCCCTTGCTCATTGGCTCTTGTTTCGCTGCGGAATCCCGATGCAATACCTAAATTTCATGGTTCGTTTCAGTTTTATAAAAAAGTCTCGGACAACAGCTACATCTAGCAACACTTCTTAGCAAATTTCTTACCTGCACAACTTTTGTTCAGAAGTCAAGATACTTTTAAATGAGTGCAAAATCGTCAGTACTACTGGTCCACAGATTCAGGGCGAAAATCTAAACTTTTGTTTATGGATCCTGTAACACTACCGTATTTTATTGACTCCTGCTTTGATTCTTTGATAATAAAAAAATTATATAGTACGCTCATGAAAATTGCTGTACACAGTACGTAGTTCGTGCGTTGGTAATCTAACACAGGGAGGAATCAAAAAGAATTGGCTTATAAATCATAAATTTTCCCGACTTTTGAATTTTGAAAAAATTTCTTCACATGAGCGCTAATTAGGCCCCCCAGAAAACATATCCAAGGTCAGTTTCAATTTTTATATGTTTATATATATATATATATATATATATATATATATATATATATATATATATATATATATATATATATATATATATATATATATATATATATATATATATATATATATATATATATATATATATATATATATATATATATATATATATATATATATATATATATATATATATATATATATATATATATATATATATATTGTTACAAAGCACTTCAATAGACGTAGGTGCGGTGTTGCCACATCTCCAGAATTTCCCCAACATCTGGGAATTTTTGCACAATCTGGCAACACCGCCTCCCCACCCCCCTGGGGGTGCCTGGGGTGACCCCCCTCAGGCGAAGTCTCAACCCTCTAGGACCAGAAATAACGAAGTTACCAACTTGTACCCCGTCGGAACGGATAACTGAGGTCTGCACATTCCGAACACCCTGTATATACACCCTGTATACGCAGAGAACCCTTACACCCTGTATACGCAGAGAGATCTTATAGTTCGAGAAACACCTCCTCCAGAACATCCCGGAGTCGAAACAGCAAAACTACTTAACAGTGATACAGGCCCTAGATTTGAGATATGGTAACAAGTACATGAGCCAGGTCTACCAGACACAACTAAAGTCAAGGGTCCAGAAGCCAAATGAGACGCTGCAAGAATTTAGTGCCGAAGTGGAGAAACTTGTGCGACTGGCATATCCCCAAGCCCCAGAAGAATTTGTCAACCAGATAACCGTCCAGACCTTCATCGATGGGGTACTTGATAATGAAATGCAACAAGCTTTAAGGCTCGGAAGGTTCAAAACACTTACGGACTGCGTAATTTATGGCTTGGAATTTGAAGCAGCGAAGAATGCATCTCAACCTCGCCGCAACAGGCTCCGCGAAGTGAAGGAGATAGAGGACTTTGCAGACACGACAGCCGAACTAAGACAAGAAATGAAAATGATAAAAGAAGCCATAAGCAAGCTCACTGTACCGGTTGGGGCACGTAGGACGAAAGCAGATTGGTCAGACATAGAATGTTACAAGTGTGGTAGGAAAGGGCACATAAGTAGACAGTGCTCACAAACGCAACAGGTGGCTCGCAGAAGACAAGAATACACCAACAGTGAGCGGCGTCAGGGAAACGACCTGACGCCAGTGTAAGGGGGCGGCAGCTGGCGTGCGAGTCCCAAGGCCCCAAAGTAAAGGTCTTCACTATCCGACGCTACCACGAGAGCCTCGTTATACCTGGCAGCATAGACGGAAGACAATGCAGTTTCACCATCGATACTGGTGCCACTAGATCCGTTGTACGTCCAGACATGTTGCCAAACAAGTCAGCACTCACTACCAACAAACAGCCTGTGTTGGAGACGGCAAAAGGAGATAGAATACCCGTGCATGGAGAGGCCACTGTTTACATTAGGCTGGGCAGTACTGAGCTACAGGTAAGGGCTGTCGTCGCAGAAATCGTCGACGAATTTATTCTGGGCCTGGATTTAATGGAAGATTTAGATGTCCTATCAGTAGACTTCCAGAATAAGATCTTGAAAATCGGTAACGAAGAGTTGTGTTTATCTCCAACAGCAGGCGAAGCTAATCTCAGGGTGAGACTTGTTGTCGACGAGGATACACGGATTGCTGGTAACAGTGAGAAGATTGTCAGAGCCAGACTAGAGAAGAAACTTGATTGTATGTCTGCTCTCATAGCGGAGCCCCTAAAAGATAGACGTGATGGTGCCCTCGTCGCACGATGCTTAGTAGACCCGAAGAAGACAATACCCATAAGAGTGGCCAACGTACAAACTAACAGGGTCACATTGAAGAAAGGTGAGGCTATAGCCACTTGCGAACCCATTGACCGAGTGACGTTGTCCAAAAACGTGACACCCACTGCATTAGACAGAAGACTGCCAGTAGAATTAGTAGAGCGGTTCAAGAATTCATGGGGCCAATTGAACAATATGGAGATGGAGATGGCAGTGAAGTTCGTATTGGAGGAGGCCGATATTTTCGCTCAAGATAAAATCACAGGTCGTACGAGTCTAGTGCAACACAGAATTAATACTGGCGACGCAAGACCAATTAGACAGCCGCCGAGAAGACTGCCTTTTGCCAAGCAATCAGAAATCAAGGCGATGGTTAACGAAATGCTGGAAGATGGTGTGATCGAGGAATCTAATAGTCCTTGGTCGTCCCCAGTAGTTTTGGTCACCAAGAAAGACGGCACTATGAGATTTTGCGTGGACTATAGGAAGCTGAATGATGTCACCAAGAAAGACAGTTATCCCCTGCCCCGGATCGACGACACTTTGAACACTTTGGCCGGATCAAAGTGGTTCTCTACATTAGACCTGAAAAGTGGCTACTGGCAAGTAGAACTCCATAAAGACGATAAGGAGAAGACTGCTTTTTCAACCGGGAATGGGTTGTACCAATTCAAAGTCATGCCATTCGGCTTATGTAATGCTCCTGCCACCTTCGAGCGACTAATGGAGTTAGTGCTGAGAGGACTTACATGGGAAACATGCCTGGTGTATCTCGACGATGTCATGGTGATTGGAAGGACTTTCGATGAACACCTGTCGAATCTGAAGCAGGTTTTCTCCAGGCTGAGAGGTGCCAATCTGCAACTCAATCCCAAGAAATGCGTCCTCTTCCAGAAGAAAGTGAGTTTCCTCGGACATGTCGTTTCTGAGAAGGGGATAGAAACTGATCCAGAGAAAATAAAGGCAGTAAGAGACTGGCCTGTGCCGAAGAACAAACATGAGGTCAGAAGTTTTCTGGGACTTTGCAGCTACTACCGACGCTTTGTGAAGTACTTCAGCAGCATTGCGAAACCTCTGCATAGCCTGACTGAAAATAAGGTTGAGTTCATCTGGTCACCAGATTGCCAAGAGTCTTTTAGAGAACTCAAACATCGTCTTCTCACTGCTCCTATACTGGCTTATCCTCGGGACGAAGGACTGTTCATACTGGACACCGATGCTTCCCAGTATGGCATTGGGGCAGTACTCTCACAGCTCCAAGCCGGAGAAGAAGTTGTGATAGGCTACTTCAGCAAAACGTTCGGAAAAGCAGAAAGAAATTACTGTGTAACCCGGAAAGAACTGCTGGCAGTTGTAAGATCCATCGAACATTTCCACAGCTTCCTGTACGGAAGAACATTCCGCGTGAGGTCAGATCACTCTGCTCTGCAATGGCTTCTGAACTTTAGAAATCCCGAAGGACAGATAGCACGATGGATAGAGAAACTGCAGAGCTACGACTTCCGGATTGAACATCGAAGAGGAAGAAGTCACGCCAATGCAGACAGCCTGTCAAGAAGACCATGTTCAGTGCATGAATGTAAATTTTGCGAGCGACAAGAGAACAAAGAGATCGACAAAGTAACTCATCAGATCAAACAACTGGTGGCAGGACAGGAGAATAACACCGATCTAGACGTAAATCTTGAATACATCAGAGACGCACAGAAGACAGATCCAGACTTGAAAAATATTAGAGAATGGCTACAAAAGGGGAAAAGACCTGAGTGGCACGATGTGTCCCGGTTTGGGGCAGAGGTTAAAGGCTACTGGCTACAATGGGACTCATTGTGTCTAAAGAATGACATGATCACTCGAAAATGGGAAACTGCCGATGGTAGAGACTGTATATACCAGACCGTTGTGCCAAGTGAGTGCATAAGCAGTGTTCTTCAAGAGTTACACAATAGTAGAAGTGGAGGCCACTTTGGGGTCAACAGGACTCTTGCCAGAGTGAGAGACCGCTTCTATTGGATAAACTGCCGAAGAAGCGTGGAAGAATGGTGCAAAAGGTGTGACCAATGTGCTTCAAAGAAAGGACCAAAGACCCGATCCAGAGGAAAAATGATGCAGTACATCTCAGGTACACCGTGGGAGAGAGTTGCCGTAGACATCGCAGGACCTTTTCCCATCACAGAGTCTGGGAACAGATACATAATGGTGGCGATGGACTACTTCTCGAAATGGCCTGAAGTTGCGCCGATCCCCAACCAAGAGGCAACGACCGTGGCAGAAGCCCTGATGGAAAATGTCATATCACGGCATGGCGTACCCTTGGAGATTCACACCGACCAGGGCCGGAATTTCGAATCAGAGGTCTGGAAGAGCCTAATGGACTTGCTAGGCATAAAGAAAACGAGAACAATGCCACTCCACCCTCAATCAGACGGCATGGTAGAACGGCATAACAGGACCATCAATCAGTATCTTGCTATGTTTGTTGACGAGAATCAGAGAACCTGGGACAAGCTGATACCTCTGTTCCTCCTAGCTTACAGAAGCTCTCAGCATGAATCTACCGGCTACACTCCATCCATGATGTTGACCGGCAGAGAGATGCGGCTACCAATCGACATGACGAGACCACCACCGAACGAGGACATAGCGGACCTAGCTACGTTACCTGAGTATGTCGCCGACCTAGAAGGAAAACTGCGCACTATACACAGATGTGTCAGAGATAGGCTCCTCTTAAGCAGTGACCGGATGAAGATGCGCTTGGATCGCAGAGCAACACCCCATACATTCAAGGAAGGTGATGCAGTGTGGCTGTACCAACCAACAAGGAGAAAGGGCCTCAGTCCCAAACTTCAGAAACCATGGGAAGGGCCATACTTGGTGACTAAGAAAATTAACGACCTAGTCTACAGAATCCAGCTGTCTCCAAGAACTAAACCCAAAGTTGTTCACATAGAGAGGTTGAGTCCCTATCGGGGCAACGAACCCCCAAGTTGGCGGCCGGTAAATACTGTTCGGGACGAACAGTCTTAAGGAGGGGGGCAGTGTTACAAAGCACTTCAATAGACGTAGGTGCGGTGTTGCCACATCTCCAGAATTTCCCCAACATCTGGGAATTTTTGCACAATCTGGCAACACCGCCTCCCCACCCCCCTGGGGGTGCCTGGGGTGACCCCCCTCAGGCGAAGTCTCAACCCTCTAGGACCAGAAATAACGAAGTTACCAACTTGTACCCCGTCGGAACGGATAACTGAGGTCTGCACATTCCGAACACCCTGTATATACACCCTGTATACGCAGAGAACCCTTACACCCTGTATACGCAGAGAGATCTTATAGTTCGAGAAACACCTCTTGTGTAACATAGGAGTGGTGACCACATTTGGATCATCCTGTATATACATCCCCCTGTATACACACGGGACCGATCTGTATTCACAGAACCTTCTAGTAAAAGAAGGTCCTGGAACGTTCTGGAATGGAATGCTCTAGAAAGGAGGGGAAGGTACGGCGAGTATATAAAAGCGAAAGCCAGCCAGCCCGAGTTCAGTTCAGTTCAGTAAGATAATGTGGTAGTGACTTGAAGAAGCAGTGTAAAGTGTTAAGAGAGTAGTGACTGTAGTACCAGATTAGTGACTTTTGTTGAGAGTAGTAATTGTAAGGCCAGTAAATGAAGTGTTTTGTGAGAGAGACATTCTAGAAAATTTATTGTATCCATATTTAGAGTGTAAATAAAGTTGTTTTGTTAAAATTAGAAGTCTCACTTATCCAGAACCCGGAGAAAACGCAACAATATATATATATATATATATATATATATATATATATATATATATATATATATATATATATATATATATATATATATATATATATATATATATATATATATATATATATATATATATATATATATATATATATATATATATTATATATATATATATATATATATATATATATATATATATATATATATATATATATATATATATATATATATATATATGTATCACACCGATAACTCAAAAAATAATGGGCCGATTTTGATTAAATTTGGTGAAAAAATTCCTTGTGCTAATAGCTTGGATAAGTTCGTTAGCCAGGAAAATCTGCCTAGGTTTTCCAGGAAAATTTTGCGTTTTCTTTCGAAAAAAAAATATATCTCCGGAATTAACAAAGTAAGGGCAACGAAATTTGGCACGCAGGTTTATATCCTTATAGGTAAGTTACCTACCAAAATTTAGCTATGTAGCTCAAAAGACAAAAAAGTTATACGCATTTAAAGAAAAATAAATTGGGGTTTTCCTCAAAACGTCAAAGTGGCGATTTAAAATGTCAAAATTGGCAACATTTAGGCAAATAACTTGAATCTAATACGGGCTATAGAAATAAAATGTTTCAAGAAGGATGTTTTACAAACCCTAAAGTCTTAGTTTCAACCGTCATTGTCCTTCATTTTACTAAAATATATGCAGAAAATTCATTTCAAATAGACCCTTTCTCTGATGCTTGACAAGTAGCCTTAGCCATAGAGTTTATCATTTAATGGTATACAATTTTTGTCGAATTTTCGTAAAAAATCAATAAAGCTCAATATATCCGTTATTATATAAGAGACGAAAAAAATTTGTATATATTAATTATAGGGTGTCTTGAGCTACATCTTAAAATAATATTTATACAATCACAGGGTGGCCCATAAGTCGTTGGTGATACAAATTTCCTTTTTTTTAATCAAACACGCCTTATGTTATTGCATTTTTGCATTTTTCATCGAAATATAATGCATGTTTGTAAGAAAAGAAATTCTGAATGCAGCAAGTGCGTTATGGTAGCGAATTTTGATCAAATGTTTCATATTTTTTTTATCAAACACGCCTTATGTTATGTTAATATAATGCATGTTTGTAAGAAAAGAAATTCTGAACGCAGCAAGTGCGTTATGGTAGCAAATTTTGATCAAATGTTTCATATTTGAACAGCTCAATTTGTTATTAACCTATAAGGTTGACCAAGAAACGTGTTTTTTCGGGAACACTTTAAGTTTACTTTTCGAAATTTTTGTATATTTTCACACAATAAAGTTATTTTGGTGAAACATGGCACATTGTTTTTAGTATATAGGTTATACTGGTAACCAAATTTGATGCCTGCTTTCTTAAAAAAACACACATATTTGTTATTAAAAATATTTTTATGAAAATTCACTACCATAACGCACTTGCTGCGTCCAGAATTTTTTATCGTCTTTTTTACAAAATGTAGACTTAAAACTACGGTGGAGCAAACACATTGAAAGCCTAAAAGGAGATGGTGAAAGGGCTCTCAATCTGTTTGAATGCATAATATCTAAGTATGCTTGGTAATCAGACACAGCAATTTCATTTGTGTTCCACAGCTCATACACGCTCTCAATTCTGGACGATGGGTGTGATCTATATCAAACACAAAATTAGCTAAACATGACCCGTTGCAGTTTAAAGTAACGAGAATTTGTTTAGGCGTAATTAAGACCTTGCCATGTCATGCTGTTTTAGCTGAATCACAGCGACTTTCTTTAAGGATAATAAGGACATTTATAGCGAATAAATTTATTATGAAAACAATGGAAGTTGGTGTGGAAACACCGCTTTTACACCATCTTGTATATAATCACAGATTTAAGATTATTCCTCCTCTGTGGCCGACACTAGCGTTTTAGACCAAAAAAAGATCAATTTTAAATCCAAGCCAGCAATCTTTAACTCATATTTCCATACTCCTTAATTTAAATCATTTTATTCGCTTGCTACCCCGGTAACAATTTAATTAATAAAAATATATGGTTTGCATCTTTTTAAGATAAGACAACCATTTTAATCCCATCTTTTAGAGGAAGGTCCAATATTTACTGCTGAATTGTTTGTCATGTTACATGCTCTTTTGTCGGTACATGATAAATAATAATGATAAGCAATAAAACCTAATCCAAGGCAATATTATTTCTTTACACAAGAGCCACGCCACAAGTAATAGCAAAATCTACAAATAACAACGCCCGAAACAGATTTATTTAAGATTTATGTTTAGTCATCCACAAACTGCATTTTAATCATAGCCATGAGGTTGCAGATTAGGTGAAGAAGGGACCTATCTTACAGGGAGAACTGACTTTTTTTACGACTAGATATTTCTAGTGATCTACGTAAAAACTTGCCAATAGCTGGGAAGGCGAATATGGTTATTATGCCCGAACAAGAAAAAATCCATATTTTCTGGTAAGTCCAGCTTTACCAAAAAATAAAGCGCATATTGATTGAGTTGCCTGTCCGAGATTTTATTTAGTTTTAATTACAAGGTTGAGTAGAAAATGTAATATTTGCGCAAATATTTTATAACAAGTTATTAAAAAATGTAAAAGAACATCCGCTAACTTGGTGAAGTCCCCGTGGGTCTCGGGACTAACTAAAAGAATAGGCCCAAGGTAACTACTTCTTGTTGTAAGAGGCAACTACTCAGAGTCATACATTGGCGTTTGATCCAGGTGATCCTGGAGGGAGGCAGACATGTCTGGGGAGTGATGTGCACCCGAATTTTGAGGCCTCCTCTGTGTGCTTAGACACGGACAAATGACGCTTGGTTCTTGCACGGAAACGGGGTACCGCCTTGGGTTGAGCGCTGGTGGGTGTCGTGTGTCCAGACGACCCGGAGGAGGTTGGGATCTCTGATGAGTGGTATACCCGGAGTTTGAGGCCTCCACTGTGTGCTTTGAAAGAGGTGATCCTGGAGGAAGGCGTATATCTCTGGGGAGTGATATACGTCCGGCTTTTGTTGCCTCTTCTGTGAGCTAAGAAATGTACAATTGGCCTTGCTTGGTTGTTACTCGGGAGCGGGGTTCCATATGATGCTGCCCTGAGTTGAGCGCTGGCGGGTGTCATGTGTCTAGACGACCCGGTGGGGGTTGATATATCTGATGAGTGGTATACACCCGGAGTTTGAGACCCCACCTGTGCGGTTCGAAACGGACGGACGGCTTCGCTTGGGTGATGCTCCGGAGCGGGACTCGATGGGATGTCGCCTTTAGTTTAAGACTGTTCAGTGTCGGGTTCGAACCCGGTGGAAAGCTGATACCTCGGGGTGGATTACAACTGCAGATTGGATGCTGCTTGAGATCGGAACTTCATGATACCTCCACGACTCAAACACTGACAGATGTCTGGTTCAGACGAACTCGGAGAGAGGTTATGTCTCTTTGAGCTTCGAAACGGGCAAGCGACTTCACTAAGATGGCAGGCTCTCTGTCAAACAAAGTTTCAGCCTCAAGACTTGACTCCCGCAGGGAGCTGGATTTGATGGGTGAAATTTAAGCAATTAGACGTGAGCCACAATAGACCTAAGGTCGCGGGAGAGGGACTGGAATAGCCCAATCACAATGTATCTAATCTAATTTATTTCATTTCTGAACGTCACTCCGTCTGGGATTACCATAATTAAGCGTTGAATGTAGCGGCTTCTCCTCCAGACGCCAAAATTTACTTCAGATTTCTCTTACTCCCGACGCGTTTCGACCCTCCAAGAGGTCATCTTCAGGGGATAAATTTGAACAATTCTCAAAAAATTGAACTCGAAACTATACATTAAAACCTTCATGTATAGTTTCGAGTTCAATTTTTTGAGAATTGTTCAAATTTATCCCCTGAAGATGACCTCTTGTAGGGTCGAAACGCGTCGGGAGTAAGAGAAATCTGAAGTAAATTTTAATGTCTGGAGGAGAAGCCGCTACATTCAACGTTTAATTAATCTAATTTACTTGGTGAAACCGTTCTCCACTCAATACATATTTAGATACTATTTTATTGTTTTTCACCTTTGTAAAATGAGAGAAATAGTTTGAACGTCTCTATATAAAAAAATGACAGCCAAGTATGTAGTTATTTTGAATTTTATGTTCAAATAACTGTACGCTTGCTATTTTTAATTGTTTCTTTTTATTGCACGATATGTACTCCATTTTTTACCAGAAAACGGTACAATTTACCAAAAAAAAAGAAGCAGAAAACCGGGGCTTCTCCGAAAGTCAAGCTAGCAAATGGCCTTTCTTAAATAAAACATTTGTAAGCCCCTAAAAGTACAAGGGTATATTTATATCTAGTTAGCATAAAAATACAGTAAGCAAAATTAAATTAATTACTATATTAATACTAAATAAGCTGTCAAAACGGAAAACTTTTGAAAACGATATGTCAGTAAAAGCTAGATTTTTATAAAATAGGGCTTCGGTTTCTTATTATGTATTCGTTTTGGAAGGGTTATTGAGCAAAGGAATTTTTGCTGATATTGTAGAAGATTCAATTGATGTCTGTCCCCCGTATGCTAATATCCAAAACTGTGGAATTTAAAAGGGGCAAGTAAAATACCAAACATCAATACCGCCCTGAAAGACCAATTTCTGTGAGCACGCAAGACAATATTAATTCTGTCCATAAAATAATCTTAGAAGATATTGAGTTGGGTTGAAATGTATGACAGTAAAATTGCACGTTTGCTATGAAAGTGTATTAAACATTGCCCACCAAAACTTATAAATGAGTATGCTCTCGTCAAAATAAATTACAACATGTTTTAACGCTGACCATAAGCGTGGTCTTTCGACAATGTCGGATTGGTCTTTTGACAATATCAAAGGAAATGCGCCACCGTTTTGGAAAAGGCTCCACACACTTGGTGGGTGTTCCCTGCCACCATAGGGGAAACATGTGTTTGAAAATCGACTCCTGCTTAATTTTCTGATCCATAGAACAACTAAGTTACGCAAGAAAATTGTACAAAAGCGCCGTGGAAACAGGGAAAATGTGTGCTCTTGTTGCAGAATAACGCCCCTGCTCACATGCACTATAAACAATTAGTAATATCGGTTTTGCATTGGTTAAACACCTGCCATATTAATTACCTTCACGTTGATGGCCAGAAACATATTTTTTTGTAAATTGCGCCATTCTTGATATTGAAAATTGTGACAGCATGAGTTCCTTAGTGTAACTTATACTGCACTTGGGGCATTAAAAAAAAGTCAGCTTTGATACAACCCCTTAAAATGATTTGAAAAGAAGAACAAAAAAGTATTAAAGTGTTAAATATCATACTTACTGAACTCTATTGTGGCGTGGATACTTCTTCCACTGTTATTTCACTGAAATATATAGTGTAATTAGCACACTTCCTGGTGTGTCGGGTGTCAACGTCTAATCTAATGTGTTTCATTAGAAATTAAAGACAAATGTTGAGAAAATGCTGTGGGCAGCAAATAACTATATTGTATATATGTAATACGGTAAAAATACAATGTCTGTGTTATTAAGGGGTTATAATGGTTGTGGAACAGATCTATTTGAATGTATTGTAATTATATTTCATAGTGAACTAGCTAATTTACCGACATGTGACCACAAAGCGTTTACATAAAACAATAAGACTATGTGAATCAATATCAAATGTCGCAATGGTGGTAGTTTTGAACAGTAATGTGGTTAATAAGCATTAAAAAGGGTGGTAAAACTTATCTGCCTCCTCTCAGCTGTTGTGCTCATTATACCCAGACGTCTTTGTTGGGGTTAATTAAGCAGCAATCCAATCGTGAGGGAAATGAAAATTACGCACAATAAAGCCAACATATAAGAAAATTCAATTTATTAGGAAAAATCCAGTCTATCCAGAAAAAAAAAATCTTAAAAGATTACCGGTCTCTTTACAAACTAGAAAACAGTTGAAAAAACTACCAGTCTGAAAAACGCCGCAATAAGAGTAAAAAACTAACACTGGAATGTTATGAATAAACATAGTTTATTAAGGGCTATTACGGAAGTTAAACTTATCCTATGTATTCATATCCACTAAAATTTAAAGATGGTGTTGTGTGATGAGTTTAATAATTCCTACTGAAGTGGTATATTGTACACAGCTTACGGTACAAATATCTAACAAGAAACTTGATGAGATCCAGCAACTGATGCAGGTAATTACAACCTATATTTTCCAAGTTCTTTTGTTCATTATCTGCTTTCCAATATATCAATTTTTAAAACTATTATTTCCTTTTAAAATAGCAGATTTGCAAGTAAGGATATAAAAAGTATGCTGATATTTTTATCAGCATACTTTTTATAAGGTTGATAAGAACAGGCAGTTGGAAATATTTCGGTAAACACAAAATTTTAAGTTCTTTGTCTTTATCTACTAGTTTTGTATAGTCTGTTTCTCATTTTATTGATGTAAATACACTTATGGCCGGTGTAACTTTTTATTTAATTATGTCCGAGCAATAATCTTAAATAAATTGCAGGTGATGTGTAGAACCGTCACAAAATTACATAACTTATAGGTTTAAATAAACTACGTGTTTGTATATTTAACATACTACGTTTAGAGTACAAGTATTTAATTATAAATCCCACAGTTTTTGTTTTGCGAAATTTGGCAAATTTTTCACCTACCTTTGTGTTACTGGCAATTTCTGCATTGAAGTTAATGAAATTAGGACTGAGTGATTTGTATTTGCAATGTTTTATAAAAGCGATATATGCACCTGTTATCTAATTATACAACTTAGTTTTTGATATAGAGTCAGTTACATTGGTTTGTGAGTAAAAATTGACCAAACGAAAATTTGAACCTGTAATAAGCAGTGATAAATACAATTTGAAGACATCAATTACCACAACATCTATATAAAACCCAACAATTGTTTCGTTAGCGACGTACGCGTCATGAAAGGAATGAATGACTCAGTCCGAGTTATATTTTTCCGCAATATTCTAAGGATTTAGCACAATCAGACTATTAATCTTTTTATAAGAACAAAAGAGATTTAAAACGTAAACGTTTTTTAGTAAACAACAAAGGTTGTGTTGTTAAGTTAGGTTTTTAAGGTGTGGTTTGAAGATCACAATCAATAATTTTTAAAGGATTTTAAATTGCCTTAAGAACGTTCAACTAAATGTGTGGGCCTTCCAGTAGATTAGTTGATTTAATAAAATTTTGTTTTAAAGAATAATTCCTGTTGTAGACTAAGAACATTTTAGTACGTCTCCGTATAATGAAATAACTATTAAGGGGTGCAAATTACTTTTTCTGAGGCTATCAGATGATCGAAAATATGGGGAGATTTTCATAAGGAAAAGTCACGTGTCAAAGTTGAGAAATCAAATAAAAACTGAGCTTATATATATATATATATATATATATATATATATATATATATATATATATATATATATATATATATATATATATATATATATATATATATATATATATACAGGGTGGTGCATTGAAAACGAAACAAACCGATTTATGTCCAGAGATTTTTTTTAAGAAACGCTGAAACACGTCAATTATAATATGGAGCGGGACATCTTTTGACATAAAACTCAAATTTGTCACATCAACCCCTTAAGGGTATGATATTTTAAATAGGGAACATGGGTCGAGTGTTACACCATTTGAAAGCTCTTTCTTTTCTGAATGCAGCTCACTAATTTTTTTGGAAGTTTTATCAACTCATTTAAAAATTATTCACAGTTGGAGTTGCAAGAACGTATTTCATTCATTGTGATAAGAAATTCATTAATTAGTCAGTTTTTCGTTAAAAAAACTAAAAAAACGAAACCCAAAAATGCTTATTCAGTTAAGTAAGTGTTCAAATTGTTGACCACCAGCTTCCATACAAAAGTACAAATTTTGTTCAAAACGAGCTCTGACATTCTGGAGCATTTGCGGAGTTATTAGACGGCATTCTTCAAGAATGCGTCGTCGTAATTCTTCCAGAGACCGGTTCTATTGCGAAAATTCTACTCTTTTAATGGCCCCATAGAAATAAGTCTAAAGAAGTTAAATCCGGTGATCTAGGGGGCCACTCAATAGCAGATCTACGCCCAATCCATTGCTCTGGAAACTCTCTTTTCAAAAACTCCCTAACACGTTGTGAAAAATGCAGAGGAGCTCCATCTTGTTGAAACACTAATTGATTTTCTTGATAGCCATCATCATCTTCAACAATGTCAATTAGTAGAGGGTAAACGATATCTTCCAGTAACTCCCAATACGTTTCGCCACTAAAATTTCCATCAAGAAAAATTGGTCCGATTAAACGGTCTCCAAAAATGCCAGTCCAGACAATCAATTTCTGTGGAGTTTGAGAGTGGACTTCGTAAAAATTTCTTGGATTATTATCTGCCCAATAAGGACAATTATGACGATTGACTGTAGAGTTTAATAAAAACTTACACTCGTCTGAAAAACAGATATTGAACAGAAAGTTCCCGTTGTCAGCTATTCGTGCAGTCATAACTTCACAAAACTCCAGCCGCCGATCAAAATCATCTTCATTCATTGTTGTTGTACAAGATGAATTTTATTCGTGTGAAATTTATGATGCTTCAATATTTGCTGACTTCTTTTGATGTTTGAAACAGTGGCCAATTTTCTCGTGCTCAAAGTTGGGTCTGCAGCAATTTGTTCTAAAACTTCAATCTCAGTAGTCTCATTTCTAACCGGAAATTCACGTTCAGGATCCCGTTTTTTGTTGGCTACTGAACCACTTTGCTGAAACTTTGCAACTAAGTCCAAAATGTATTTTCTGTTAACATGTCTCTTCGGATGTCGTTCATTAAAGAAATTTGCGGTACGGTTGGCACAGTCAACGTTTTGGAAAAAAAGATTAATCATTTCAACTCTTTCTTACAGAATGCACCATTGTGAAATCAATTTGCGGTAGTACTATCAAGTATCAAACCGACCGATAAACTGAAATACTAAACCGTATTCCTCTCATTCCGATAAGAAATGTTCTGATAGTCATTTTTTTGTTTAAAAACCAACAAAACATTGTTTATCAGCACATTTCGTATCAGAATGAGTGAATTGCGTTTTTGCTTCTTCAACTGTGAATAATTTTTGATAAAACTTCCCAAAAAATTAGTGTGATGAATTCAGAAAAGAAAGAGCTTTCAAATGATGTAACACTAGACCGACGTTCCATATTTAAAATATAAGGTTTGTTATCACCACCCTTAAGGGGGTTGATGTGACAAAGTTGAGTTTTATGTCAAAACATGTCCCCCTCTATATTAAATTTGACGTGTTTCAGCGTTTCTTAAAAAAAATTTCTTTGGACGCAAATTGGTCTGTTTCGTTTTCAATGCGCCACCCTATATATATATATATATATATATATATATATATATATATATATATATATATATATATATATATATATATATATATATATATATATATATATATATATATATATATATATATATATTTATAACATCGTACACATCGCTACACTTAGTATTCGTAAGCCAGTAGAAAACACGAGGCGCCATTGGAATGTTAGGCGAAGAGGCTGCCTTCAATCATACCAGACACTTATCTACGCGAAAGTTTTGTAATGACTAGAATTCTGGTGACATTTTATTCTCATTTCGATGATTTATACTTCATTTCTTCCTGACAGATGGTTGCTTTGTTAGCAGTCCCGAAGCTAGTGTCGATCATCAGTCAAGTGCGCTTGCTCCGCTTTAACGATTATATACATATTTATACCTAATCTTTGAATATTAAAACATTTCAATATACCTACCGTTTCCAAGACTAAGACCCCATAGTATAGTAACTTCTTCGAAAATATTCAGTTGGTTCACACAGACGTTCTGTAATATCCGGCCTTTTGTCTTATTATAAGGTCTGCCCTATTGTATCTGCTCAGATTTTAAAAAATGAGGTAACTGACAATTGTTTGAGTAGAAGTAGGCACTTTTAAATCAACAAAGAGAAAATATATGTTTGTTCTGGTTTTCAAACACCCGGGCTTATAAAAAATTGTAAACAAACCTCTTTGAACCTTAATTTATGGAATGTTTGTTTAAGCTGGTGTATAAATTCTGTTCAACGGTAGATTATCAACTGTAAAGGGGTTTTATAAATTGAATTTACAACTGGTTTAGGTGAAATTCACAACGCAGTGCTCTTGTTATGACTAGCAAAATGAGTATTTTGTTTTATCACATAATGTAAAGAGGCTTAAGTAAGCCTCTTTACATTATGTGATAAAACAACATCTACATACAATCCCTGATATATTGTAGCATGCTGTAGGACGGGGAACAATAACAGTTTCGAAAACTACCGTCGTATCTCGTTATTGAGTATATTTTCAAAAAATATAGAAAAATCATCACATAAAAGGATAGTTAAGTTTTTAAACTCTAATAATAGCGCTGCAACTTGAGTCAAAACTTCACAGAGATGTGATAATCTACTTCTCCTCAGAAAGACATTCCCATTAAATTAATTTAGGGTCCATGACTCGACCACGAGGAAAATATTCGTACTCCTGTACTCATAAACTTCTTAAACGTCATTTTACCAAAGTTTTAACTAAAAAATGTCAGTTTTCACCAAATCACCCCTCGTTTTTCACCTATCCCCTGAAGCGATCTTACCCAAAAACAATTCAAAGCGTCCCCTAGGTGAGTGCTAACTGGCTACTAAATTTGAAGATGATATTTCAATTCGTTCTGAAGTTATCCTATTAACCGACAGACGTACAGACCGGCAGACTGACCGACCGAGCAACCGACAGACAAAAAAATTGTCGTTCCAGAATCAAGTTTTCATATGTTTTGAGACTTTTTACGTCGTTTTATCAAAAAAAAAAAATCTTTTGTTTTTTGTTGTTTTGGCTAAAATCTCTCTAGGTGGTAAGGAATGAATGGGGGATGATTTGGTGAAAATTAGAATTTTTGGTTGAAACTAGTAATATAGCATTTTAAGGTTTGTTTATTAGAAAAGTTTCAATTTCATGAAGCAACTGGTATTTTGTGCTAAAATTAAATTAGGGGCTGGATGTGTGGAGGGGGATTTTTTTTTACTAAAACGACGCAGAAGCCTCAAAACATATACAACTTGATTCTGGAGCGAAAACTTTGAGTCTGTCGGTCTGTCAGAAGAATACTTATATACCGTTAGGTCCTTTATTGTAAATAGCTTTAGCTGTCTTTGACGTATTCTTAAGATGCACCCAGTGAATTTTCTTCACTAGGAATAATGCTTCTACCTAGTTGGCCATTCTGTATTACTGACATTATGTTATGTCATCTAGCAAGCCTTTTACAAGGTACAAGTCAGTTTTACTACAGATCTCATCTTCTTCGCTCCTTGGAAACCTGAGTTCCTAATCTTCCACTTAAACACCGCTCGTGTGTTTTAGCCAGTTCAACCTGCAAAACATTGGGGAAAGAAAACAAGCTCTTTCTCCCCCGCTGACCTTACATTGTTTCTAGGTGCAACTTATTTTCAAATGTTGAATGAGTTTAGAAGTATGTGTCTTAACACTGACAAATGAAGAGAGACGTCAACTTTGGTACCAACATGATGGAGAATCACCCGATGGAAGCGGTTCTGTAAATAATTTCTTGGAAAAGTAATTTGAGGACCAGTGGATCGCCAACAAAGGTTTACTCATTTGGTCCGCAAAATCTCGAGGTTTGGCACCAGTGGATTTTTACATATGGGGTTACATAAAAAATGAAGCATATTCCACACCTCCGACGACAAAGGGGATTACCAAGAAATAGTTCGTCTTGCCTTTCAGTTCTTACCACCGGGTAGTATCAGAAGAGCATTAACAGAAACAGTGCGCTCCACAGATGTAGAAAGTGTTTGGTCGTTAATGGTGCTACATTTCACGACTATAGTTTTTTCCATTGTAAGTATTTTCTTCGTTTTATCGTTAATAGACATGCCAGTTCAAAAAAATATTCAATTAATGGAGTTTAACACTTGCAGACTGTGTTTTAGTCTAAACTACTTAGTTACTTTGCCAAGTCTGGTATTTTTTTTACAATCTATTTACAATTTGTTCATGGCCAACTTATTAGTTGCAGAAATCTCATAAAACAGCGATTTTCGAAGAAGTAGTCTATAACATAAAAACTCTCATTTAGGTATCGGCATGTACACACAAACTTGCCCTCTTTTTAGTCGGACAGTCTAAATAAACGAGGTAGAAAAAATTGCTGGTTCTATTTAAAAAAAAAATTAGATATTCTATATTTTTCGATTCAAATTTTGACGATTTTTGTAGTCATCCTGTATAATTTTAAAGATCTTCTGATGATCTACTGAGAACCTACGTCTCTTGCTTGTAAACTCTAGAATATATAATAATGCACTTTCCTGATGGTTTATTTGAGGAGCTAATCGCTTTAGGGGTTGGCAACTGTTATTTTTTTCAACAAAATTAGGAGTATCTAGAAAACTGCAATATTTAGGCATATGGTATGTTTAAGAAGGTCACATTCGCATTTCATAAGTTATCGACTCCATTAATAAAAAAAATTGGGCATTCCGTTTAAAATAACGAAGATTGTGTCAACTTGTTTAATGGTTTAATCGGAAGTGGTAGAACTTTGGAAATACTTTGCTCAAATAAACTGCAATCTATTTGTTACACACGCAAAGTTAAAAAAAAACACGTTGATTGGTTCCTGGAATATGGATCGTGTAAGTTCCCGAGTGGACACCCTTAATACAGCATTAGCAGGGAAAGGATTGTGCAGTGCCAAAGAATGGTTTTGTAATAAGGTGATGTGAAATGAAAACAAAACTATTCAAACATCGTAAGGTATGTAAGGCTAGCTGTATTCTCACCGTAATTAAAAAGTCTGGACGCAGCAAGTGCGTTATGGTAGTGAATTTTCATAGAAATGATCTGGCACCAAATATTTTTCTATAACTTTTTTTTCTTTTAACATAGTAATATAAGTTTTGGTGTATAGTTTCCTTTTAATAGCGTTAACTTACCTGCCAAATTTGGTTACCATACCTTTTCTATTTCTTGAGATAAAATTTTTTTTCAAAAAAAAAAAACACAAAATTTTCTGGGAAAACCTCGTTATACTTTCCTGGCTAACTAACTTATCCAAGCCACTTACAAAAAGGAAGGCACGTGCCAAATTTTATCAAAATCAGTTCATTATTTTTTGAGTTATTGGTGTGATACATGCATATATATATATATATATATATATATATATATATATATATATATATATATATATATATATATATATATATATATATATATATATATATATATATATATATAAATTGAAAATTTTTTTCAAAATTCAAAAGTCGGGATCTCCCCGTTAGTGAATTTTTTCTAAGAAAATTTACTAAAATGCAGACCAGTTTCGCTCTAATTAGAGCTCTTCAGTGGATTATACTAATCACAGCGACAACACACCTATAAAGTAATACGGCTATGGTAGTCAACCTCCTAAAACACTGTGACATGTACGATAGGGTCGCCATCTCGGTGCAGAACCAGGTAGTATGTTGTCACGACAGCTCTCGTTAACACAAAATGTTATATATAGAGACTGGGTACAACCAACTAACAATTTTGTAAGTTATCAGCCCTGGCCCATTTGTTCCCTAATGCGGAGACATCGTACGTAAGGCTAGATGTATTCTCACCGTAATTAGAAATGCAGACCGGTTTTGTTCTAACTAGAGTTTGTCAGTGCGCTATACTAATCACAGCTAAAACGCATCTATAAAGTATGGCAGCCAGCCCCCTAGAACATTATGAGATGTACGACAGGGTCGCTATCTGGGTGTCGTGACAACGTACTACCTGGTTCCGCACCGAGTTGGCGACCCTGTCGTATATCTCACAATGATCTAGGAGGCTGGCTATCGTAGCCATGTTACTTTACAGGTGCGTTCTCGCTGTGATTAGTATAGCGCACTGACGACCTCTAATTAGAGTGAAGACGGTCTGCGTTTCTAATTACGGTGAGAATACATGTAGCCTTACATACTTTGTCTCTGTATTAGTTAATTAAATGGTCCAGGGCTGAAAATTTACAAAATTGTTAGTTGGTTGTACACAGTCTCCATCTATAACATTTTGTGTTAACTAGAGCTATCGTGACAACATATTACCTGGTTCAGCACCGAGATGGCGACCATGTCATACATCTAACAATGTGCATCGTAATGTATGTACTTAGTTAAACGTTAAGGTCAGATAGAGAAAATTTTAAGTGTTCTGTTTGAATCAATAGTGCACCTGTGGATGTTAATTAACTTTTACAAATCAATTTTGTGTGCTCTATGAACAAAGCACGAAACTCTAGCATTCGATAGCTGTATTTACGTTATTGCAACATTCAAATGCACTCTGTAATATCAACATGCCGCATGTTAATCCGGAGCTTTATTCCCGACTGTATAAACAAAATTTCCTCCATTTATCTATAAACTCAACACTGCACCGCATTAGCGGAATTAAAATCTCGCCGGCAATTTAAAAAAATGCATTTGCACCGAACGTATTTAACCGTAATGTATTTTCTGTGTAAAACAAATATATTTAACAGAATGTTGGACGTGCTACCTCAAAGGTTTAAGTAAACAGTCGAGCTCTGCACGTTGCGAAGCGTTGCTTTCCATTTGTTTTCTACAGTAAATCCCTCTACATAGAAACGCAAGTTTCATTTATCTAGGTGTCCACATCTAAAGTTCGGGGGATAACGGATGGCAACGCATCAACTGTAGGGGACTTCTATGAGAGTTGCTGTAGGACAAAGCGGGAGAATCAATCGACGTCTGCAGGTTTAATTCTTTACACCGACTAATCTTGCCATGAAGTTGTATCGGACTTTGAAGTTTTACATTCAAAGTTGCAGACGAGGGATGGCTGTGTATAAGGGTCTATGTGCTAAATTTGTTTAGCTAAATTGATGCGTTCACGTTTCATTATCAGCTTCTTTAAATTAGGAGGGATGAGTTTCCTTCAGGCACGTAGAACCCTTTAGTGTTTATCGACCTTCCTCTAAAGTAACTGGGAAGTGATTAGACATCCCAAGGTTTACTGGTCTAGAGATATATAGGGTGTTAGAAATAGGTGGTATCTTGCTCTCTCCGAAATGGTTAAATTAGAGAAAAGTTACCATTTTTATGGTGTATTAAAAAGGTGTTATCGGTGTTGCCAAATGTTCGATATTTTTGTAGATACCAGAGAGAGTTGAAAAATAGTAAAAAGTATCGCTTTAGATATCTCTCACCTGAAATTTTCGTTCTAAAAATTTTTTTAAAGAAAAAAAACTGTTTTAGTAAATTTCCTTAAAAATGACCTAACGAGTGGTTCGCGACTTTTCAATTATTAAAAAATTCTTTAAATGAGCTCAAACTGGGCCGCCTAGAACCCATATCGAAGGTCAGTTTGAATTTATATATATATATATATATATATATATATATATATATATATATATATATATATATATATATATATATATATATATATATATATATATGTCAGTGTTCTTACATCAGTGACAAAGGACAATATCCCTTTTAAGCCATATCTGGACGTTTTTAAAAACAGTTTAAAATCAAGAATTTTAACAGAATACACCTGGTTTTTAAGCAAAAACTTATTACTGATTTTTGAAAAACGATGCTGTTAAAACACACTGTTTACAATACATAATGAAGTTTAATATTTTGTTTTGAGTGCCGGGTCATGATATGCCCGAAGCCGTTTCAATAGATTTTGTATAATTTTATATTATACTCGTGTAATATGTAATAATAATAATAAACCACGTGCACACGCACACGCGCACACACAAGCATATGCATACCCGCAAGCACACACGCGCACTCACACACACACACTATATATATATATATATATATATATATATATATATATATATATATATATATATATATATATATATATATATATATATATACATATATATATATATACATATATATATATATATATATATATATATATATATATATATATATATATATATATATATATATATATATATATATATAAAGTGTGCGTTATGGTGGCGAATTTTCATAGAAATGATCTGGCACCAAACATTTTTATAATTTATTTTTGCTTGTAACGTAGAAAGCTAGATTTTTCTGTATAGTTTATTTTCTATATCGTAAACCTACCTACCAAATTTGGTTACCACAGTTTTTTTTATTTTTGAGCTTCAATTTTTTTTGAAAGAAAACTCATAATTTTCCCGAAAAGCCTGCTCCGATTTTCCTGGCTAACGAACTTGTTTAAGCCATTAAAACTAAGCCCGGATATAGGATCTAGAAATCCTAGTTCGCGCTCGTTTCAAAAAAAAATTTCAAAATTTAAAAGTCGGGATCTCCACATTAGGGATTTTTTTCTACGAAAATTCACTGAAACATATAAAATCTGAAACTCACCTAGCGATCATTAGTTGAAATATTTTCAAATAACGATAGTCGCGATGTCTTTATTATTGAATATTGTCCACGAAAATTCGTTCAACTATCAGTATTTTAAAATTCTAATTTAATAATTTTCAGCAATACTCCCAAGATAACAAATATACATTATTTAATACAACATGCACATACATTATAAGCTGTGAAATTAACCATGAAGTATTTCATTAATCAAAAACAAATGACATATGTGAACAGATTTTCATCAGATAACATTAATGTTTTCAGATAAATTACTATTAATAGCCGATAGTGATTAGTAGTGAAACTGTGCACTATCAGTGACCCATTAATAAAATGAATTGCAGATATGACAGTTCACTGATCACTGATCAGTTTCAAAGAATAAAATAATAATGAAAGTTACTTTGGTGTTCAGTCATGTTTACCAATATTTATACGCACAGTATACAGGGTGCTTCACGGTGAGTGGCTTATTAGACTTCTCTAGAGAACTACATCTATTTAAATTCTGAAAATTGGTATCCGCACGTTTTTGATACTGATGTTTCTAACTAAAATATTTTCAATTAACCTGCACTTTCGGTTACACCGGAAGTCGACACAAACTTTGTTTTTTTAAATGGAATACCCTGTATATTATTAGCTTTTTGAATTACACGTTTAATTTAAGGGCCACTTGATGACAACATATTCGGGCTAATTTGTACCATTTCGGATTTATTCGCCATTTTGTAGAAAAAATTACGATTGGAGCGCTTTAGAAAAATTCCGATATCTTTAAAGACGTACAAGATAAAAACATGCGCTTTTCACTATCCCATAGAGCGTAAAAATTCCTACATACTTTTATAAACAAAATACTATTTTAAGATAACTGTTATTTATAACATACATTTGGATTTGAAAATTTTCAATCAGAGATAACTTGATTGTTTTTTTAATAGAACGGTACCCATTTTTCCCTAGCATCTGATTCAGAGTTAAATTCTCTATCTTTTAAGTATACGCTACACTATACCTATCTCTTACAGTTTTCTTTGAAAATTGATTTGAAAATAGTAATTGTTAGCGGGCGGTCATTTTTTTTGTACGTAAAAAATACAGTAGAAACTAAAATATTTCATGTTCAAGTTAAAAATTATAATAAAGAAATATTGTTACTGTGTTTGAAAATTAGGTATTTAAAATATTTTTAAAAAATTTAAAAAATTTCTAAGCATAACAGTGATATTATTACCTTACACAATCTTATAAATCCTCGAAGTATTATTACAACACGAGTAACAAAACAACTTACACCTCCTAAACTAGTAACTGCTAAAAATGTTGTCTATTAGCACTCAAACATTTTAATATTCGTGTCGTAATGCCGCTAGTGGTTGCTGACAGAATCTCATTCCTATCTAACTCTTCAAACGCCCTTCTTACTCTGATCTCTAATTATTCGTGTGAATTGACGGGCGTTTCATATACTTTGGTTTTTATCTTTCCCCAAAGATGGAAATCAAGCGGGGTAAGATATGAACTTCTTGCGGGCCATATCCAGTGACCGCACTTTCCAGTCCATCTATCTTCAAATATATCGTCGAGTGCGTTAGATGTTTCTCGTGTAGAGTGAGCAGGAGCTCCGTCATGTTGATACCAACAAGTTCTATATTCTGATAATGGTAAATTGTCTAAAAACTCTGTAACTATTGTTCTTAATATTTCCATGTAACGATTAAAAGGTAAGGTTCCATCATAAATAGATAATAAAAGTTATTACCTTTTAATAAACAAAACACATTGAAACTTAATTTTACTTGAAATCCCCTTTCCCTAATAGCGTGAGGATTTTGATTTGCTCAAACATGATTGTTATGTCTATTGAAAACTCATTAATGAGAAAATTTTGATTGATTAGCCCATATAATTTTGTTTTAAAGTCATAATCTCCTTGAATATGAATTAACATCGTTTCACAAAACTGGACCCTTTTACTAGCATCTTCTGGATGCAAATCTTGCATTAAAGTGAACTTAGAGTTGTGCATTTTGTGCTTCCACAAGATTCTTTCTACAGAGGAGTAAGGGATACCTATGTCATTCACTGCAGTGTAAATAGAGGTATGTGGATATGCTTAGAAATAAGCCAGGACAGTTATTTCGTTATCTTCATCTCTAGTCACTGGACTAGGATTAACTTTGGAAGCTTTAAAAGTAACAAATTCTAGGAAATTTAACTCAATCCTTCTAACCTTCATTTCACTCATGCACGGCAGATTAGGATTTAACTCATCAAACCTTCTACATGTTCTACTAATAATTCGCTTACATTCTTTATGGATGTAAAATAAATTTAAATAATCTGCATTGGAATAACGATTTTCCATTGACATTTATCGAATCATTTAGAATGACAAGTATGTAATATAAATTGTTCATCGTGGCACACTTGCCTTAACGTTGACGTTCAATCACAGTACAAGGAAAAATTATACTGTGTTATGTTTTTGAATGTCTCTAAATACCTCAAAAACTCTCCTTTTTAGTTATAGGAAATACCCAATATAGGTCGGAAAGTTATCAAAAAAGGAATCGGTTGGAACTGCAAGTTACTGCGTGTCCCTTTTAAAATAAGACACTCATTAAGGCAGAAGTAGTCAAAGGTTGGCGCCACCCCGCTGAGCATTAATATTTTCAAATCAATTTTCAAAGAAAACTGTATGAGATAGGTATATGGTAATGTATAATTAAAAGATAAAGCATGTTTTTATCCTGTACGTCTTTAAAGATATCGGAATTTTTCTAAAGCGCTCCAATTGTAATTTTTTCTACAAAATGGCGAATAATTTCGAAATGGTACAAACTATCCCAAATATGTTGTCATCAAGTGGCCCTTAAATTGAACGTGTAATTCAAAAAGCTAATATACAGGGTGTTCCATTTAAAAAAACAAAGTTTGTGTCGACTTCCGGTATAACCGGAAGTGCAGGCTGATTGAAAATATTTTAGTTAGAAAAATCAGTATCAAAAACGTGACGATACCAATTTTCAGAATTTAAATAGATGTAGTTTTCCAGAAACGTCTAATAGGCCACTCATCGTGAAGCACCCTGTATATACAGGCTAATTCACGTAGCCCGTTCGTTAGAAAAGTTTTGATTTTTCGAAATCATATTATTATGAAATTTGACAGCCGGCCAGAATCGACTGCTGCAAGTCTAAATGAAATATTTACAAAATGGCGGCACTTCCGAAAATACCGGAAATCGGCGCCATCTTTGTTTTTTTATATATTCCATAACTGGATTCTACATTACATTCTGAGTTCAGGACGTCTCAGTTGCCAACATTTATCTGTCATAGCTTTTAACATGTTACATTTTTCCCAAAAAATTGGAGTTACAGGGGTCCATTAAGAAATTCATAACTCCTAAACCATTGAAAATAAATACTTGATTTTTTTATTCAGTTCACAAAGGTTTGGCCAATATTTTGCATCATTACCAATACTTTTGTTATGTTTCATGCGCCTACTGCGATTTTTCAAAGTTGACAATCAAAAAATGTCAAAAACTTTATTTTTTCAAATGGCACCTGCCATTTTTGACGCCAGAATTCAATGTAAAATCAAATGTTAGTACCACTTTTATTAACATAATGCATGCTTGTCTTTGGCCGTTTTTGAGTTATTGTATTTTTTTTAATAAATTTTATTATTTTCTCCTCAAGGTTAGTATGCTTTGGAAAAAAATAGCAAATGTCAAACATAGTCACTGTACTGTCATATTATCTTAGTGTTTAAATTAATTAGTACAATTTTTTATCATGGAGCATTATCCGAATGCTGTTGTCTTTGATTTATTTGTAATTTATGGGCAAAATAACAGAATAGTTGACAGAACATGCTGCGCGTTCAACATCAAGTGTCCACATCTATCGAAAATTACGAAAGGAGCAAACACACATATGTGTGATACGAGTGATAAAGTTAATGAGTTTTGTAGCAAACTGGAATTGAGCAGAAATGTAAACCAAAAAGCCTAAAAATGTGGACAAATGTGTTAAAACTTACAAGGCTGAAGAGCAACATGAGGAAGTTGTTTTTGTAGCCATTGAAAATCATTTAGCCATGCTGGCAAAAAACTTAAAAGTATTGTCTTGAAGAGTTAAACTTGATGGCCAGTAACGAGAGGGTTAGGGACGCGTTCAAAATACTCCCAAAGGTCTCCTAACTGCCAAAGAAAAAACTTATGTAGTTATCTTTATAATACATCACTTTCTGAATTTTGGATGATGAGTTTTCTTCACTGAAAATAAGAGCATTTTGGATACTATTACCATTTTCAACATTCTACCTGGGCTAAACCGGATTTTCTACGGTGGCTGCTTTAAAGACAAAAAAATATATACATCTCAGCTAAATATAGAAAAAGAGTTTAGAGTGTCAATTTTTTGTATCAAACCTTCTCTAGAAAAACTTTCCTCTACAAGACAGGCATGAGGGAGTCGCTAATAATTATTAACCTTTTTTCAATTTAATATTGATAAGGTAATTATTAAATACATGGTGCAGTACTGACACAATCTTATATAAGTGTATTCTATTGCTTTTCTTTCAGTAAATTAGATACTTTTTTAATGAATTTTTATTTTAAAAAAATCACTAATAGAGAGGTAACGATGGTGAGACTTTGGAAAAATTTTTCAAATGAGCGAGAATCTGGGCCCCTAGAACCCATATCCGGGGTCAGTTTCGTTTTTTATATGTTTATATATATATATATATATATATATATATATATATATATATATATATATGTATGTATCCAACCGCCAACTCAAAAAATAATTAACCGATTTTGATGAAACTCAGCGAGTGCCTTTCTTTTATTAATAGCTTGAACGAGTTCGTTAGCCAAGAAAATCGGACAAGGTTTGCCAGGAAAATTTTGAGTTTCCTTTCAAAAAAAAATTTTCCTCCAAAGATTACGAAGCTATTTCAATGAACTTTGTTGTGCATGCTGATTTGGGAAATACCTAACTCTGTACCAAAATTCAGCTTTCTAGGTTTACAGAAAATTGAGCTATTAAAATTGGAAGCATTTATTTTTAATATTACCGCGTTTCATTGACAATGGCAAACCTGGCTTGGTATATGTGATCTAGTATGGCTGAGTCGTTGCCTGGTAACGGATCATTTGATATTATTGCACAGGTCTGTTACACGCTGTAACTGACGTTTATCGTATGGTATTAGATTGTTTATCACAAATTATTTGTGTTATTTGGTAATTTTTATATACAAGTGCAAATTATTCCTTTACGACTTTATTAATGTTAGTGGGTGGACTAAATAGTGTTTGTTATATTTTGTAAACACATATAAAGAATTGAAGTTTTACAAAAGGGCTAATATGCAACAGGTTAGTTATTTTCTCTCTAATGCTTTGGCGGTGGTTTTAGTTGAGTTTATGGTTTAACGGTCCATAATTTTTAGCTAATTTTCGTACAAAAAATTCGTCAATGAGGTGACCGCGACTTTAGAATTTTAATAAGATTTCTTCAAATGAGCGCAAACTAGGCCCCCTAGAATCCATATCCGGGTTTACGTTCAGTTTTTATCTGTTTACATATATACAGGGTGACGCATTTCTACGGTAAAGCTCAAGATAATTATTATTATACAAGAGACGAGAAATAATTGTATAAGTTAATTATGGTGTGTCTTGAACTGCATCTTATAAAATTATTTTCACAATCACAGGCTGGCCCATAAGTCGTTGCTGATTCCTACATTTTTTTCGAACACCCTTATTTTATTGCATTTTTTATCTAAGTATGATTGCAAGGAAAAAATCGAGATGCAGTAAGTGCCTTTTGGTAGCAAATTTTCATTAAATGCTTCAAATTTCGATAACTCAATTCGCTATTAACCTAAGGCTTGTTGGCTAGGAAACCAACATTTAAAGTTTATTGTCGGAATTTTTTTATACATTTTCAAACAATAAGTTATTTTGATAAAATATTGCATATTGTTTCTACTATATAGGTTATATCGGTAACCAAATTGATGACTGCTTGCATTAAAAAGACACATTTGCTATTCAAAGCATTTTTATAAAAATTCACTTCCATAACGCACTTGCTGCGTCCAGACTTTTTAAGAATGTATTTCTTCTAATTTTTTTACAATATGCTCGCGCTCCCATTTAGGTCCCATCAGGTCCCACTAGTGGAGGAGGCGCCCCACAAGTTGAGAAGGGCTGGTGTAGTATTATGGTTTTTTTTACTTCCCTCAACTCATTTCAATACCTGATTCTAATTGTGTAGAGTTTTAAATTTATTCTGAAATTGTTGACTGATTCTACAGGAAAAGATTTCAATTTTATTCACTGTACTATCGTATTCACTACAGATGGTGTTTATTGTGTTAATTTAAATCATGCAACGTTTTTGAATGATTATAAATTAAAGTCATATTTTGTCTTAAAAATTGTCCCGAAGAGAGAAGACTGATTGTCTGAGTCCAGTACTGCAATAGACCTTGCGTTTAAATCATGAACTATTGTCTTTATAAACAAGCTACCACATAATAAAAAAATCATTAAATTTTAAAAAACTAAAATGCAAGAACTTTGAAGAATGACAAATTACACTGATTATCAATGCTGATGGCCGCAGAGTTACATAGTTTGTTACTAGAAGAACGTGCTGTTTTTCTTTAAGAATAGGTATCTTCGTAAAAGGCATTTTTTGGCAATAGGAGAAAATTGCATCTGCTGTGGATGCCTAGAAACGCCACAATACCATATTTGGCACTTTCCGATATTCTCAATTGCATATTATGGCAAAGCCTGTCTTAAGTCCGACCTGTTTGAGCACTGATGTGGCATACTGAAGAATCCATAAGAGGGACGAAACCAGTCTGTGTCTCCTGCTTTACATCCTACCGCAAGTCGTGGCAGGACTGAAGTGGTATTGGCTAGTGAGTGGTGTAATTTAATGCCGTCGTGGTATTAGCGAGGGGAGTAGTTGTCGCTCGCTAGTTTTCTTCCTACAGCTTTTTTTCTGCTGTATACTTGATACTAACTCAGGAGCTCACGGAAGACGATCTTAACGGAGGAACGTCTTTTTTTAACAACAAATTATGGAAATGTTAGATTAAAATGGTATCCAATGTTTTATTTTCTAATGAGTACAGTTTTACACTTCACGGTCACGCTAATCGTCAAAATTGTCGTTACTGGTCTAAAGAAGATCGAGACTGTATAAGAGGAGAACATAGGCGATACCCTGACAAGGCTAATTCCTGGGAAGAGATAGTTTTAAACCATGTCATTGGTCCTTTTCAATTTATGGAAATTTGAATGGAGATAATTATTTAGCACTATTCCAAAATAATGTGGTTCAAACTTTGGCAAACTTATATCCTGACCAAATAAATGCACAAGTTCCGGCGTATGTAATGTGGTTTCAGCAGGATGAAGCACCGGCACATTACCAAATCAATGTCCGGCAGTACCTAATATTTTCAAATCGGTGTAGAGGGAAGCGAGAATCGTGAGAATGGCCAGCACGAACACCCGATGTTGCGTTATTACACTTCTTGTTATGTGAAAAGTATAGCAAACAAAAGTAAAACACGCGATTTAACTGACTCAAAAATAAAATAAAAACATGTTTTTTACCATTGGGGTGCTACCAAGACGTTCATGACATGCATTTTGAAGCTCTTCTATATTAATATTGGTGTTTTAGTCAATTTTTATTAAGAAAGTTCACTAAAAGAGAGGTAACAATGGTAAGACTTTCGAAAATGTTTGCAAATGAGCGCAATGTAGGGCCCCTAGAACCCAAACCAGGGGTTTGTTTGAACTTTTACAACGGTAACAAAATAGAATAACTAACAGGCTTAAAACATACTACCCGAACCAACAATCGTGAAATCTCTGACACAATTTCGCAAATGACACGACATGAAATAAAAAATTTGCAAAGTGATTGTTTTTTAACTGGGAGATCAATCAATTATTGAAATAAACTATATTTGTGGCTTGATGAATGGCCCCAAACACAGTTTTAGACTGAAAGTTTAGCCTAATATAGTGATAATATAAACAAAATCAAGTCACGTCTTTGTAAAAATGATCATAAAATAGTTTTTTTTTAATATTTAAACCTAAACCTAAGACGTCATCTAAGATCTAGACAGTCGTTGAATGTGTTTCAAGTAACAATTCTATTAATTATGTAGTTAGTTGTTACGTTTACTTTTAATATAATATAAAACATCCAGGGGCATGAAGTCGGTGTCAAGTATCATGTTAACAAAGCGTTAGTTCACGTATCTCAGATGGTTCATTGGTAGGGTGCTTCTCTACACATCGAGATCGATTCTCGCCCGATGAATGTATCGTTTTTTTTTTACTTTGACATTTGAAAAAACAATAGTGTGCAGATTTCAAAGGTTTTGAACAAGATCTCATATTTTTTAAACGCCTAAATAACTTTGTCGCCTTTGAGTCTTAAATTATAAATTTCAGTAGACATTTTGTTGTTGTTGATATTGAAAAAAACAGTTTCATTAGGTTACCTAAAACAGAACCGTTCAGGCGATTATAAATAAAAATAACTGCTACGTTTATAATTTGGCAGATACTTTACTTTAAACATGAGTTAAGTTCTCTTTTGGAAAGTGTTGTAACTTTAATGAAATTTGTAATAGAAGTTTCTTTTGAAGAGGCTTACACTATCTATACATATAGCAAAATTTTATTTTCTAGCTTCATAGAAAATTGAACTTTAGGCATTTTGTTCACAAGGAGTTAGAACACAAGACTTTTTTGATAATAGAGAGATATCCATATTCGAAATAATTCTTTAAATGTGCGTGTACTAGGACCTTTAAAATCGATCTTCAAGGTCTGTGTAAGTTTAAAGTATTAATTTTACTAATATGCCGTATAATAATAATGTACAATTCTTATAAAAATTCACTACTATTAACCATTTCCTGGGTCCCGATTTTTTTTTCTTATTATCGAGAATGAAATACGCGACTAGTTATTACTTTTTTAGTGTATTGTAACTATGTTCGTCAATCAGCTGAATTATTTGTTTCCTACCGATTTGCAAGTTTTAAAACCGGAGCATCTTTAAATAATAGAGAATGAACATATCATAATCAAATCAAATTAAGTAAGGTATCACAAGCCCCCTCTTTCTATTTAAAATTTTTGGTTTGTAACTGTAACTCGAAGGACGTTAAATGTAAGGGTTAAGTTTTCACGTTGTAGAATGTCATTTTTTTAATCTAAAATTGACGTGTCTCGGGATGTTTTATAGTGTGTGTGTTTTGTTTCTTTGACTTCGACCTATTTCCGCGACTATGGCCAATCACCAACGCCAAGGAGCAGTTTCACCTCACTATCTTGGAAAGTTTGCCGAACCACTGCCTTTCTGTAAGAAGGGTAGGGATCTTTAACGTGCCCAACAACACATGGACACGGGAATGGAGGCTTTACGCCCCCTCCGAAGGGAGGAACGTGCAGACATTCAAGTTGCTCAAATACAATGCCAGAAGCTCGGCTGATGTTAATGTTACAGTTTGTACTGAAAAAGTGAAAGGAGTACCCTGGGATCGAACCCAGTGCCCTTCGGTCCAGAGGAACACGTTCTAACCCCTGAACCACCGAGGTTCTGGTATGTACATTTGGCCACTCCACACCGTATAAATCTGCTTTGAGAAATTAGATTTGTGTGTTGCTACCTTTAATTACTAAAAATGAGGTCATTACATTCTTATCGTAAAACTGTTAACGGGTTGCGTGGGAGAGGGTCCATAATGCATAATATACCTACCTATTGTAGGAACTTGTGTCTCAATAGATAAAGAAATCTGACAACTGCATTTACTTATTCTAAAATATTTCTTCGTCTTGCTTCGACACGGGATTAGCTTCAGCAAATCAACCGTTTGTAAAACAATTTATAATAACCTGCCTTGAAATTGAAATTTCTGCAACTGAAAGGTCAATTAGAAAACAGCAACTCGTTGATCTTCCATTACGGAAAAACAATACCACTAAATCGAATGCATAAGAAATTCATTAATAAAGTGAACCTGCAATTAATTCCGTTTTGATCGTTTTGTGACAGGAGTAAGGATTAAAGAAAACGTTATGATGTACCGTTGAACAACTATTTATCAAAATGTCTCCCGGTGCAACGAAAACGATACCTATTCCGCTGTTTGAGTCTGACAAAGTGTATAAATGTTATTAGTGTTGAAAAGAGGATCGCAGTAAGCTGTAGTGTTGTTTTCTATCTTCCTTTTGCTTGTATCTCTAACTCTTGGCTCTAAATGCTACGATGGGGAATTAATGGATACGAGTCTCTGATATTGAATGTCATACTTGTCAGTTGCTTCACAATAGGTTTTTGTCGAGTTTTATGATTGCCCTTTCTCTTCTCATTGCTTTCCCTCTCTTTCTTTTTTTTTACAAACTACAGAACATAAAGACATTATTGATTTTTTGTTCAGTAAATTGCCAATAGAAACATCTTAACAGTAGTTCAGTTGAAATAGGGAAAATAAAACGATATACCCAATACGTATCAATTCGTCCTTTCAGTTTCAGGTTATTCATTCAGCAATAGTAGTCAACTGGTGCTTGTGTTTTACCGATATTTGCTGCATTTTGCAGGCGGTTAAAATTCTATTTTTGACATTTTTTATGTTCGCAGAAAGAGCCTCGGTAGTTCAGGGGTAATAACGTGTGCCTCTGAACCGAAGGATACTGGGTTCGATCCCAATGTTCTCCTTTCACTTTTTCAGTACAAACTGTAACATTAACATCAACCGAGGTTCTGGCATTGTATTTGAGCAAGTTAAATGTCTGAACGTTCTGCCCTTCGAAGGGGGCGTAAAGCCGTCGGTCCCGTGTCCATGCGATGTTGGGCACGTTAAAGATCCCTACCCTTCTTAGGGAAAGGGGTTCGGCAAAATTTCCAGGATAGTGAGGTGAAACTGCTCCCTGGCGTCGGTGATTGGCCATGGTCGCCGAAATAGGCCGACGTTGAAAGAAACAAAACACAATGTTTGCAGAAACCTTGATGATACAGAAAAGTGATTGAATTTTTTCGAAGTTAGTCTGCTTGTTACAGAAACACGTGAACTTCCTTTTTAGTGAATTTTCGTAAAAAACATTCACTAATAGGGTGCTCCCTACTTTTGAATTTTGAAAAAACTTCTTTAAATGAGCGGGAACTAAAAGCACTTGACCCATACTCTTGTGAATCTACTGTAGTGAAAACTACTACACACATTTTCGACGAATTGGACCTATTTCTCGATGTTTCTCTGGAAATAAAAGATTATTTTGGACGGTGAGAAGTGATTCAGTCGTTTTAGAACAAGCAAGCTTTTACGATGAGTATATTTTCTCGTAAGATAAATAATAAGAGAGTCTTTCCTCTGGGCAACCCCATCCGGCGACATACTGTATATATACATATAAACTTGTAAATTTTGTATAACTTCCAGTTATCCCTAGTTCACGCCCAATTAAATGCGTTTTTTGAAAAGTCAAAACTCGCTCTCCTCATAGCTAATTTATTCTATGAGAATTCGCTTGTATTGTGAGGTATCAGATTCCTCGTTTCTGAAGCAGATTTATTGTGTTTATTTGACACTTTCTTTGCCGCAGTAACACAACTTTGCTTTATATCGAATTTCACGTTTTAGGCAGGGTATTAATCTGTTGCATAGGGGCTTAATTTAAAAAATCTATCCTTTTAGTGAATTGTGTGTTGTCTTCTTTCATGGCTGCGGTCGTCAGACCATTCGCACATTTTTCCGGCTTCTTGGTTTGGATCCCAACTCTATGCTACTTTTCTTTTGATATATACATATATACATACATACATAACAGAGATATTAGTTTACATTTTGTGATACTTTTTATATATTTTCATACAATACTTTTGTGTTTTTGTTTGTTATAAATATGACGGATATTCTTTTTTTTTATCTGTTTACACTATATATTTATATATTTTCATACAATATTTCTGTGTTTTTGTATGTTTTAAATATGGCTGATTTTTTTTTTGAGCTGTTTACACTTTTTTTTAAATCTATTTACTAGGGATTATAAACGAGGACACTTGGACCAAGAGGTCTGTCATGGCCACTTCTAGACACACAAGACGGACCACGGATTCACAGGTATATTCACAGTGGGATAGACAGAAGGAGTTAAATTTAATATATTAAAGTTATATACATTACACATTATTATTTCTTATTTCTAATACGATGCAGACAATTTTATATTTTTATTCTTATTTCTTTTATCAGGTATATTAACAATTTGTATATGTTTAAGTTTCTTCCCTGTAGTAAATTCATTAAATTGAATGGTAGTTGCACTATTTTTCATTTTATAGATATGACTTACATATGCATCTATCTTGGCAAGATTCAAGGGGCATTGCAGCAACATATGTTCTGAATCGCCCAGTTCACCACACTCACACAAAGGACTCGTTCTTAGGTTGATTTTGTGTAGATAGGCAGGAACTAGCAAATGGTTAAATCTGAGTCTACAGATAATGCGTATCCATTCTTTTTTAAAATCGGTGTTGTAGAACCATGGCGTTCTCTGTAAGTCTGGCTGAAGCTGTTTGTAGAATTTACCAACTCGGTCTGCTTTATAATGTTTCTGCCACTTTTCAAAGTACATTTTCTTCGCGTAGATGTCAATATCGGTTGACGGACATAAATAAGGTCCTTCTTCCCCATATTCGATAGCAAATTTTGCCAAACTGTCCACACATTCATTATCTTTGAGTCCGCAATGACCCTTGATCCAGCAGAAAGTTATGTGTTTTGATTGATTTGAAATTTTTAGTGAATTGTCTTAAAGAAAATTTACTAATCATGAGATCGCAACTTTTGAATTTTGAAAAAAATTGCTCAAGTGAGCGCAAACTACTCCCCCTAGAACCCATATCCAGGGTCAGTTTCAATTTTTTTATGTTTATGTATATAAATATATATATGTATATGTATATATATATATATATATATATATATATATATATATATATATATATATATATATATATATATATATATATATATATATATATATCATCAAATTTGGTGAGTACATTCCTTTTGCATGTTGCTTGGATAAGTTTGTTGGCCAGGAAAATCGGCTCAGTTTTTCCCGGAAAATTTTTCGTTTTCTTTCGTAAAACTTGCATCTCTCCAGAAATGACAAAGTAAGGGCAACCGAATTTGGTACAAGGATTTATGTCATAAAAAGTAATCTACGTACCGAAATCTAGGTGTGTAAGTTTAAAGACAAAAAAGTTATAGGCAATTAAAAAATGAGGTTTTCCTCTTAATACGTCAGTCTCCTAATTTGAAACGTCAAAATTGGCAACATTTAGGCAAGGAACCTGAAACAAATACGGGTTATGTGGAGAAAATGCTGCAAGAGGAGTGTTTTTCAAGCCCTTAAGTTTCAGCTTCAACTGTCATTGTCCTTTATTTTACTAAAATATTTTCAGAAAATTCATTTCAAATAGACCCTTTCTCTGATGCTTTAATGATAGCTTTAGTTATAGATTTTATCGTTTGATGGTCTAGACTTTTTAAGAATTTCCGTAGAAAAAATTCGCTCTTAGAAAGACCGCCACTTTTAAATTTTGAAAAGATTTCCCCAATTGAGCGCGCACTAGGCCCCCTAGAACCCATACACAAGGTTAGTTTCAATTTTTATGTGTTTTCATATATAAAGGGGGACGCATTTCGACGATGAAGCTGAATACATCCGTTAGTATATAAGATACGAGATAAATTGTATACGTTAATTATAGAACGTCTTAAGCTGCATCTTATAAAACTATTTTCACAATCACAGGTGGCCCATAAGTTGTTGGTGATAATGAATTCTTTTTTTATTATTGCAATTTGCATATAATGCATGTTTGTAAGAAAAACATTCTAGAGGCAGCGAGTGCGTTATGGAAGCGAATTTTCACAAAACGCTTCAAATTTTAATAACTTAATTTTCTATTTACTTAGGGTTCGTTGTCCAGAAAACTAGTTTTTTCTGGAACATTTTAAGTTTATTTTCGTAAAATTTTTTTACATTTTTAAACAATAAAGTTATTTTGATGAACCACGGTACATTGTTTCTACTATATAGGTTACACTGGTAAACAAATTTGAGGCCTGCGTTCTTAAAAAAAGGCATATTTACTATTATTATTTTTAATAAATATTCACTGCGATAACGCACTTGCTGCGTGCAGACTTATGAATTGGTTCCTACGTCAGAACACAGTGATAATATTGTTGCCTGTTTACTTCAAAAGTAGATCTAATATCGTAAGAGTCAAGGAACCCTCTCATGTAGCCTCCAGGATCATTAAATTACGGAAAGCATCATTTACCCCATATCATTATATCATTCTCAAGACGTTTCTCGGCTGCCAAGGGGGTGAGTAATAATAGGAGAAGTACACATACACATACACTAATAAAAGAGCAGCTTATAAGATGATGCTTTCTCGAATGTCGGCAGTAGTAAAACAAATGACTCCAATTAGTTGACCATTCGTCCACCTTAATTCAGAGTTCCTCGGCAAACCGAGCATTATCGAGCGGGACACGCAAACCGCCAGGATACAAGGATATTAGTCTTGGTAAGGGTACAGCTACAGAGCCTGTTGTTATGACGACATGGATTATTTTTGGCCGGAGAAGTTGTCAGATAGCGCATTCTGAGTAATGTGTAATTGGGAAACTCAGACAAATGGACACCTGTGGTGAAATAATCGGGTTAAGAGTATTTGAATTGGACTTATATACGTAAAGACAGTTTTGCTGCACACGTGGCAACGAGTTTTATATTTTACCAAACAAAATGATGTGTAAGATTCATTTTAATTCCTATAAACAAACTCTTTTTTGTAATCAGGTAATAACACCATGAAAATGTATTACCTAACGACTTGTATCAGACTGTTATTGAAGGTCCATTTAGAAAGAAAGATTAAAATGAAATTTACGTGGTCATGTGTGTGGTCAAATCGTAGGATGACTACGCAATGATGCTCCACTGGTCACAGACTTTTATAAATCATACGGTATAGAATTGAGGTGTTATAATACGGTGTATATTTCTGGCAAGTAGAAAATCGTTTCGCTTAGTTTAAACATATCACTTAGATATGGTGTTTATATTTGGTCTTCTATAAAAAGTTAATGGTCTAAGTACATATTAACATACTAAGTGAGTGGTGAACGTGTCGCCACCTAGTTCGGAACCAAGTACTATGTTGTCACGCCTGCTCCAAATAACACAGAGTGTTAAAAATAGAGACGGTATACAACTAACTAACAATTTAAAAAATTGTTAGCCCTGGCCAATTTCTACCCCAATATAGGGACAAAGTATGTAAGACTAGATGCATTCTCGCAACAATAAGAACCGTAGACCGGTTTCGCTCTCATTAGAGCTCTTCAGTACGGCATACTAATTGTAGCAAAAATGCACCAAAAATAACACGGCTATCGTATAGCCAGTCTTAAAATACTAAGTAAGTGGTGAACGTGTCGCCACCTAGTTCGGAACCAAGTACTATGTTGTCACGCCCGCTTCAAATAACACAGAGTGTTAAAAATAGAGACGGTATACAACTAACTAACAATTTAAAAAATTGTTAGCCCTGGCCCATTTCTACACCAATATAGGGACAAAGTATGTAAGACTAGATGCATTCTCTACGGTTCTAATTGTTGCGAGAATGCATCTAGTCTTACATACTTTGTCCCTATATTGGGGTAGAAATGGGCCAGGGCTAACAATTTTTTAAATTGTTAGTTAGTTGTATACCGTCTTTTTAACACTCTGTGTTATTTGGAGCGGGCGTGACAACATAGTACTTGGTTCCGAACTAGGTGGCGACACGTTCACCACTCACTTAGTATTTTAAGACTGGCTATACGATAGCCGTGTTATTTTTGGTGCATTTTTGCTACAATTAGTATGCCGTACTGAAGAGCTCTAATGAGAGCGAAACCGGTTTACGGTTCTAATTGTTGCGAGAATGCATCTAGTCTTACATATTAACATATATATATATATATATATATATATATATATATATATATATATATATATATATATATATATATATATATATATATATATATATATATATAT
Organism: Tillus elongatus; assembly: GCA_964006375.1. Taxonomy (NCBI): domain Eukaryota; kingdom Metazoa; phylum Arthropoda; class Insecta; order Coleoptera; family Cleridae; genus Tillus; species Tillus elongatus. Next base: position 192,605,233 of record OZ023263.1, read on the forward strand.
ATATATATATATATATATATATATATATATATATATGTATGTATGTATATAATTTTATTATAGTTAGAAATACACGTGATCTAAGTAAATGGCAACATTAAGATCCATTTTTTTTTTATTGTTAGGGATCCACAAGCACACTCAGTGATAAATTTACGCCTAGGACCGGACCTAGGGCGGCAAACTTTTTAGAACGCTAAAATTTTAGAGCCGAAATAATGTAACGAAAATTTATTTAAAAAATTGGTTCTTATTTTTTTATTAATTTACAGAAAATTTTCTATGGAATATAATATTATTCATTTTTTAATTTACTTTTCAATTCGTAGGTGCATGTTTAATATTTTGATCGATGTGGATATAGCTACATTTATCTGTTATTGTCATAAGTATAAATAAAAAGATTTCAATATATAATTTTTAATCCGAGTGTTTTATTTGTGTGATCGTAATCTCAATAACTCGAGTAAAGTGAGAGTAATGTGCATGATTGAGACTGAGAATTAGTTCGGGTGAGGGGTGAGAGGTTGATTGTGTTACACAGGTTTACAGAAAAGAAGAGCGCTACGCGTAGTGCGTAGCGGGTACACACAGGTTTGGCTTTGTTTTGTTTAACGTATAGAACTAAGCATCGTGCTGTAATCAAATCGCAGTAATTATTTCAGTTTTACGAATGCCGTTGAAGTATAGAAGTCTCAGAATTTTTTATTGTGTTTCTTACTATTAAAAGAAAAATGTAATTACTATTTTGAATCAGACATTTTTCTTCAATAAGTTGTCAAGGTTCTGAATTTAATTTTTTTTAATCAACAATGAGTGGCTATCAAAAAAAAACGTAGCGCTTCAGAATATCGTAAAAGAAAAGCAGAAAAATGTTCCAAAAAAAAAAGAAATGTTACTAAAAAAATCCCAAAAATACAAATTTTATGACAAGCTCAACAAAATTTTTAAGAAATGATCAACAAGCATCAGGTTTATCTGCCATAAGTATTTTGCTGCAATTGTTAATAATTTTTTTCTGTCAGTTGTTGAAAGAATTTTTTTTATTCTAACCGGAATTAAACGATTCTTCAACACATGATACCGAAGAAGTAAAATCAAATCCTTCTTTATTTCAAGATACAGATACAAACCAAACACCGGCAAATTTTCCTTCGTCACAAGATGCCGAAGAAACACAGTCAACAACTGATATTTTACAATTAAGTGGTGATCCTTTTATATGGAATTTGAAAGAAGAAACATAGACTATGAATTTTTTAATTTTTTTAAAATTTCAACAACACACCACGAGGGCTTACAGCCTAAATACTATCGTACCGTGGGTGTTGACAAGAAGGAAAGAGGCAGCTTGTTAATTCTGGACTTGAAGGTTTGGAGGTTCGGAGGAGAAGGGAAAACATGTGCCGGCAAGGAATTCCACAACTTGGAAGTCCTCGGGACAAAAGAGCGGGCATAACAAGATGTTCTATGTCTGGTGACCTGGACAGTAAAAGGGTGTATTCGCTCTGTTCCCCTGGTGGATCTGTTGGGGGCAGCAGGTGGGGGAACTATGGAGGAAAGCTCCTCTGAGCAGTTCCTGTGCAGATATCTATAAAAGAGAGAGAGGTCACCAACGGCACGTCGGTGGGCAAGGGATGGCAGCCTTCGGGTAAGGGTAGGGTCACCGATGAGACGTATAGCTCTCTTTTGAATGGAGTCCAGGATAGCGAGTGTAGAAGCGGCAGCGGCACCTCAGATGTGGAAGCAGTATTCGAGGTTTGGCCTTATTTGTGAAGTATATAAGGTATAGAGATTATCTGGTGAAAAGTATTTGTGAGCCCGGAAGAGGAAACCTAATTTCTTAGCAGCCGCTTCTGCAATTGATGTGACATGTTGCTGCCAATTAAGATTTCGATCCACATATTTTGAACGGTATACCACAAAATGAAGTTACGGATTTTAAAAATTCCATAAATGTTTATAATGATAAAACAAGGTTTTGTTCTAAAGTTTATTCCAACGTACTTTGAAAAACGGAGAAAGCAAACGTCGTGAATAGTTAATTTATTCAGAAACTAAAAAATCTGTATTTTGTGCTCCATGTTTACTATTTGGTAGAAGTGGTGAAATGGACGCTTTCACCATTGAAGGGTTTCGCGATTAGAAAAATTCAAAAGCGCGCATTGAAGCTCATGAAAATTCGGATTTTCACAAAACTAATGTTAGTCATTTGAAAACTTGAGCAGTCGTTCAAGGGCGAGTTAAGCAACGTCTAGTAAAACAGCTCGATGAAGAAATTTTGTACTGGAAAAAAGTTTTTTATCGAGTAATTGCGATTATAAAATCCCTCGCCATAAGAGATATGCCGTTTAGAGGACATTCAGAAAGAATCGGAGATCCCCATAATGGAAATTTTTTAGGTACAGTCGAGCTTCTTGCTGAATAGACCCGTATTTATCGGAACACTTAAAATTGTAGGCGCACCCTGGCAATGAAAATACCTCGTATTTATCTAAAACAATATATGAAGAAATCATATTATTAATTCAAAATAAAGTATTACAACACATTTTTAGGGAAGCGCAATCTGCTAAGTATTTTGGTGTGTGTGTGTGTTTTGTTTCTTTAACGTCGGCCTATTTCCGCGACTATGGCCATTCACCGACGCCAGGGAGCAGTTTCACCTCACTATCCTGGAAATTTTGCCGAACCCCTGTCTTTCTGTAAGGAGGGTAGGGATCTTTAACGTGCCCAACATCGCATGGACACGGGACCGACGGCTTTACGCCCCCTCCGAAGGGCGGAATGTGCAGATATTCAACTTGCTCAAATACAATGCCAGAACTTCGGTTGATGTTAATTTTACAGTTTGTACTGAAAAAGAGAAAGGAGTACGCCGGGATCGAACCCAGTACCCTTCGGTTCAAAGGCACACGTTCTTACCTCTGAACCACCGAGGTCCGGTATTTTGGTGTTAATATGGATTATACGCCTGATATTGCCCATGTTGACCAGCTTACGATAATTATTAGATACGTACGTAATAACGGTGAAATTGTCAAAAGATTTTTAGAATTTATACCAAATGCTGGCCATAAGGCTGAAGATATTGAAGATGCTCTGTTAAAATCTCTTGAGAATAATGATTTGGACGAAATGAATTGTCGTGGTCAATCTTATGATAACGCAAGCAATATGTCAGACTTATATTCAGGAGTGCAGTCACGAATAAAAAAGATAAATCCATTAGCAGAATATGTTCCTTGTGCTGCCCATTCGTAAAATTTAGTAGGAACTTGTACAGCTGAATCCGTAACCAAAGCAGTTGACTTTTTTCTACTTTGCAAGAACTTTGTAATTTTTTTACTATATCAACACATCGTTGGGAGATATTGGTGTCTTTCTTAAACTCGTTGGTTTGCTCGACATGATGCATGTTATGCGTTAGGAAAAGACTGGCCTGGAATAATTGATGCACTGGAATTTATTGCCCAAAACTGCGACGAAAAACCCACTACGCAATCTGTAGCTACGGGATCGCAGCGAAAATCACAGCATCTACAAACAGCAATTCTATTCATTGTTTGGAATGTTATTTTAGATCGTTTTAATGCTGCTAGTAAGAAACTTCAGGAATCTCAAGCTGATTTATCATCTGTGGTGCAAATCTAGAATTCTTTGGCATTATTTCTTCAAGACATGAGAGATAATCAATTCTCCGAATATGAAGAATGAGCCAAAGCATTATCTGGAGTTCAAGATTATTATCCTTATGATACCTGTCGCAAGAAAACCAGAAAATTTCAGGCAGATAAATCACCTTTATCTGGACAAGAAAATTTTCGCACCAATGTGTATTACCGAATTTTAGATACTTTGAGTGTACAATTGGCCGGATGTAAAAGTTCTTATCAAAAGCTTTACGAAAATTTCAATTTTTTTGATAATTTGTCTAAAACAGAAACAAATAAATTGAAAAATCATGCAAATAAACTAGTTAATAAGTATCCTAATGATTTGGAAGAGACTTTTGGGAATGAATGCCTTCATTGACATTATCAACTCAAAGATTCCATAGCAAATACGGAAGATGTACGTTTTGCACAAGAAATATGCAATATATTGCATTCTCGGAATCTTCAAGATGTTTATCCGAATGTAGATATTGCTCTGCGTATTTTTTTTTAGTATTCTTGCTACGAATTGTTCAGGAGAAAGATCTGTTTTCACCTTGAAAAGGGTGAAAACTTATTTACGCACAAGTATAGGCCAAGACAGACTTAATGCTTTGGTATTACTGTCTATTGAAGCTCAACTACTTCAAGAAATTGATTATGATGACATAGTTGATCTTCTTGCACAGACGAAAGCCAGAAAGAAGGGATTTAAAAATTGAGCAATACATTATAATTTAAGAAAAATGCTTATTTTTTATTTCGTTAGAGTTTATTAAATATTTATTTGTATTGTTTTGTAATTATATTTCAATAAAATAAAAATTATATTTAAATAATAATATTGAATCCAAATAACTTGAATTTTGTTATTCAAAAAGGGCGGCGCATCAGGCAGGGCCTAGGGCGGCAGCAAGCCTAAATCCGCCACTGAGCACACTTGTTCGCCAAGAGATCCGCCATGGTTTTACGTGGCCATGAAACAAACAGGATGTGGTGACAGTTGCTTAGTTTTCAAGCTGCTGCAACGTTGTAACGAGTATATGTTAAGTTAGTATTAGTAGACGGTCTTCGGAGATGCGGTTTAGGCAAATACGGGATGCTAATGCTAATAATTTATTTTGATTTATAAGTAAACTTGAATGTTTTTTAGTCAAGTGTGTGTTGAATAAAGAGCTGCTTAGAACTGTAACGTAAGTTTTAAACATAATCTTTAGTAGAAACTGTACCATCTGATATTTTGTATGATACTTAACGACACTACGAATGCAGGCAACTCAAGTGTGTTAAGGGTCTGTCAGCCACGTAATATTTATGAGTAGTTAACATAAAGAAACTGAAACTTTAATACATCTGAGACTAGAGATGTTTCACTCATTTACTGGTTGAAAGAGAGTCAGTTAGGAGGGCTTGTTTGTAGTGCATTTTATAATAAAGAATAATTATAGTTAATACAGTGCATATTTGTTTATGTGATAACTGAATTTTGCAGTTCAGGTGAGTACCTACTCGCTAAGTGTCTTGGTTCATTATAGCTAATAATATAATTCAGATAGCAGTAATTATTATAAGAATATACCTGGGTTGGTTATTATACAGGGGGATTAAATATTTACTGACAATTGCTAGATATTTAGAAATTATATTAAGAGCCACGTGTGCTCTAGTTATATGGTTACTAATTAGACTGTCTCACGTAGTTATAGTGATCGGGTCTCGAGTCTGCTTTGTCTGGCCGGCAGGGGTCAAGTGGAGGACCCCCGGGCGGGGCACATAAATGTAAGACCTGGATTGGTCCGTAAGGTGCCATAACCTCTGGGTATGTAAAGTTGCGGGTACGTTCGCATAGCGTATCTGGTCTGCTGTACCCAGGCCGCGCTGCCTTAGGCCTAAGGTAATGGCGGGGGCAAAGCAGGGCCCTTTTGTATTAATACTGACATGATATGCTTTATTAATGAGTTGTTGCAATTATAGACATATGAAGACAGTTGTTTTAGTACCATATTTAAGGGGTATTTAGGATACTGAACATGTTTTGACTTAAATGGGGGATTTAGGCTAGACAAGGTTGAGCTGGACACTTACAGTGGTTTATTTTTTATTGCACAGGTTTAGAAACTACAAGCACGTCCTTCTCTGCTGTCAGCTAAAGCGGTGAGTATCAATTAATATGTGGTTGTTTACTTAAAAATTAAATAATATCCTGACAGCCCTCTATCTGTGACTTGTCGTGTGTTACAGAACATATCTAAATCCTTAAGTCGTTTGAAATTATTTCAAAGAAATTACAAGTAACCGTAATTTCTCCGGGCCTTAGAGGATAAGTTTATTCATTAGAGGTTAGCTCTTGTGAAACTGTAATGAGGATATTGTTAATAAAAACAGCTAACTAAATTTAAGACAAATAAGTTTAAGCACGTCCAATGGAACGAATAGGAGATAAGGTAGGGTGCGTTATCTATACAACACTTGAAATGAAAATTCGTTAATATACCGAATTTGATGCGTCCTGGCTTTTGAAGTTTTCGTGTCGAAAATAAAATTCATTCATATTTTACTTAGTAAGTCCTATTGTATAAGCTACGTTCAATCCAGTGAACATTTTGTTATTTAGAAAACTGTTTTTGGCAATAAATACAGTCAGAAAATGTGTTATTTCAACTTTAAAATAATAAATGGGTTTATCAAAGTAAATATACTGTTAAAGAATTATTCAATTTATCACTTTATTCTGTGAGAGTAACTTCCTTACAAACAACACGGAAATCGAAAAGAGCTGTGTCGTTCTAGGCGGGTAATAAATTATATAGCGCCTCTGTTCACAAGGTTGTCTAGTTACACTCTCTTCCCACAAAATAAGCAAACCTCAGGCAAACAAGCTCATCTATTTTTGCACATTTGCATTCAAATAAACACTTTACATTCAAGACACATTCTTTTAGACTTCTTTGCAAAGTTGACACACATTCATTATTGAAAAATGACTTATGGTAAAAATAAGAGAGGTGTTACCATAATTCAGCGCATTGTAGTATGAATTATATACTCTCAACCACTGCACAGATGCACTGATGATTATAATAATTGTTTATCCAATCAATATATATATATATATATATATATATATATATATATATATATATATATATATATATATATATATATATATATATATATATATATATATTGCTATAGATAGCAAATATGGCAGAAAATTAGAAACATTTTATTATGGAGTAAAACGGGCCATGTACATTAAATTGATACGTCCTAATATTTAAATGCCCTGTATAGTTGAGAGTGTAAAATATTTAAGATTTAAATAAGGAATAGCATAACAGGTAAAATAATACAAAACAATGATTTCTTTTTTAGATGTAGTACATTGTAAGTTCACTAAGCAAAAGTCGTTGGAATACAATAGAACACAGAACAATAGCCTTGTTTTTATTTATGGAGTTTTAACAGAATATAATGATTTTTATTTTATCCTTAGACAGTAAATAAATGTATAGTATTAAGTTAAAAATAAGTTTTTCTTGTCAGTTACCAATTATAAATAAAGACACGCAGTGTTAGTTAATAGGGATGGTTTTTTGTGGTTGTTTCCAATGAGTGCAAAAATGAAGGACCTATGAACTGTTTTACTCAGGTACGGCGAGAAGAGATTTCTTGTAAGACAGGTGTAGTTATTTAAGGAGACGGCGGCAGGACGATAGGATGATTCGCAAAAGAACTGCGGGAAGTGAAACTTCATTAGTTGACGTACGGCGACATGTAAATATGGAAGCTGAGAATTAAGCGTGAAGGCAAGTGCCTCATAATAAAATCATATTCAGTTTTAAATGGGAAGAATAAATATGAGTATCTGGTACACGGTTTGTTAAGACAGTTTCACTAAAATGAAAAATAATTAGTAATCACAAGCAAGCTACAAAATCCAAACAGTAGATCAAATGGAAAGCAATTAGTACACATCAAATGAAAGAATCAATTAGACATCATTCAGTAAGTCGTTTTGTGAACTTTATCGCAATAAATGTGCAGACTTTTTTCTATTGTGTAATTAGTTTTTAAGAATTTTTCAGTCCTATTGATGATTTTAATGTATCTTTAGCTCACTAAGGGGGATATTAGATAAAGGCCGAATCACTAGATCATAGTTAGGTAATTCAGTGTTTTAAATAAATTTGATTTGTATTGATCTATCGACAATCAGCGATGATAAATTTGATATAACTATGTTTTAATGAAAATCTGTGAACCTAATCAATTAGAAATAAAACATACTGGATTGTACTGACATACTCTGTTTAATTTTGACCTCAAATAAACAAATACTAATTATATGATAAAGTAATGCTGTTTTTCACCGCCAATTAAAAGTAAAATAAATAAAAAAACAATTATATATAAATTTGAAATTTCCAAACACTCGGGAGTATTATAATTTATAAATATGACATATCAAGCAAAAATGCTAGCCCAAGCACAGAACCCTACCCATGAGATGAGAGAAAAATTTAAAAACACAGCAGTAAGAAAACGATTTTTGGCATAATTTCAGGTTTATAAGTCTTAGCGTTTTTTTAATAAAGATGCAAATTGAATTTTCATGCTCTACATTTAAAAGTGATAAAACCGAAAATACCATAGAAATATATAAAATCTCATTCAAGGGCAGTCGACCATATTGCAATGTTTCAACACAACTGGAGGAGATGGCGCTATGTTCCTTCGCTGTTCTACCATATCTTCGTGGGATGACTGAAGGACTCGTCAGTTCAAGTTGCTAACAACAGTGTGGCGAAGTGCACCACCCCACCAACATAAATGTCTTCAAAAACAAAAAGAACCCTGTCCCGATCCTTAAGAGCAAAAACTTAGATCATAGCATTGAGTGTAGTGAATGCCATTTTAGTTATGTGGGGCAAACTTTACGGAACCTCACAAGAAGAATAGTGCGGCACAAGAGGGACCATAAATGCCACAGTGACAGGTGTGCATGGGCGAAACATACAAGGAACACAAGTCACAGAATATACTTTGAGAACACCAGAGTATTACACAGAGAAAAGAGGTTGAAGAAGAGTACTTTCATCAAGATGGGTTACATCCAGGAAACCAATACAGTTAATTCGATATTGGACTATTTATAGTTATTTATTTCATCTGGATAAAAGAAATCCACATAGCTAGTGTTTGTGACAACCAGCTAGTATACCTGACCTGCTTTTGTCCCCATTTTTGTGACCAATTTGTGTAGTTGCTATGCTATGTCTGGCCTCCATCTTGCTCTATGGTTCGATTTTCGGGTCCTCTGTCAGCTGTCACTAAGACCAAAAAAGGTATTAATGCACTAACAAGACACGCGAAATTAGATTACATCAATTTCTTTTAGTGTTTTTACCTTAATGACGACGTAACGCGTCCTTTGGAAGCAATTGTTCGCATACGTGTGGATGTGTACGTGTGTGTATTCGTTGTGTGTTTTTCTTATGAGTAATGTCTCTACATTTGGTCACAGTGCAACAGGTATCAATGCGACTCCTCCTTGTACCTCTAAGTTTCTAAACTGAATTCAGTTTTTGGTAAGATATTTGATGTTTTGCAACTGAATTGCTTTTTCATGTTGTTTTTTTCTTGTGGGCTCGTGTAGAAGTGTCAATTAGACACGAAATATATAAAACATGTTATGACGAAGAACTTAATTTTCTTATTGCCCATTACAATAGGGTCTTTTGCCTTAAAATGAAATTCTGAGTTATTGAAATTAACAAGTGACGACCGTTACTTCCTCCTGAGTATATATGTATATATATATATATATATATATATATATATATATATATATATATATATATATATATATATATATATATATATATATATATATTCAATGCGCCAGCCTGTATATATATATATATATATATATATATATATATATATATATATATATATATATATATATATATATATACAGGCTGGCGCATTGAAAACAAAACAGACGGGTTTGTGCCCATAGAATTTTTTTTAAGAATCGTTGAAACACGTCAATTTTAATATTGAGGGGGGCATGTTTTGACATAAAACTTAACTTTGTCACATCGACCCCTTAAGGGTGGTGATAACAACCCGTATATTTTAAATAGGGAACATGAGTCGAGTGTTACATCATTTGAAAGCTCTTTCTTTTCTGAATTCAGGACTTTAATTTTTTTGGAAGTTTTATGAACTCGTTTAAAATTATTCACAGTTGGATTTGCAAGAACGTATTTCATTCATTGTCATAAGAAATGCACTAATTAGTCAATTTTTCGTTAAAAAAAACTAAAAAACAAAACCAAAAGTTCAAAAATGTTGATTCAGTTAAGCAAGTGTTCAAATTGTTGACCACCAGCTTCCATACAAAAGTACAAATTTTGTTCAAAACGAGCTCTGACATTCTGGAGCATTTGTGGAGTTATTAGACGGCATTCTTCAACAATGCGTCATCGTAATTTTTCCAGAGACTCCGGTTCTGTTGCGTAAATTCTACTCTTTAAATGGCCCTATAGAAATAAGTCTAAATAAGCTAAATCCGGTGATCTAGGGGGCCACTTAGTGACACCTCTACACCCAATCCATTGTCCTAGAAACTCTCTGTTAAAAAACTCCCTAACACGCTGTGAAAAATGCGGAGGAGCTCCATCTTGTTGAAACACTAATTGATTTTCTTGATAGCGATCATCATTTTCAACAATGTCAATTAGTAGAGGGTAAACGATATCTTCTAGTATCTCCAAATACGTTTCGCCACTCAAATTGCCATCAAAAAATATTGGTCCGATTAAACGGTCTCCAAAAATGCCAGTCCAGACATTCAATTTCTGTGGAGTTTGAATGTGGACTTTGTGAAAATTTCTTGGATTATTATCTGCCCAATAACGACAATTATGACGATTGACTGTAGAGTTTAATAAAAACGTACACTCGTCTGAAAAACAGATATTGAACAGAAAGTTCCCGTTATCAGCTATTCGTGCAGTCAAAGCTTCACAAAACTCCAGCCACCGATCAAAATCATCTTCCTTCAGGTGTTGTACAAGATGAATTTTATACGAGTGAAATTTATGATGCTTCAATATTCGCTGAATCGTTCTTCTTTTGATGTTTGAAACAGTGGCCGTTAAATCATATGCACTTAAACAGTATATCGTTTAATGCAAGACGTTTGGCGGACCCTGTGTAAGACAATCTTGTAGAAATCATCAGTTTCAAAAGCCATTGGCTAATACATAGCTTCGATTTTGTATATAAAATTGTATGGTGGTTTCAATCCCGGGGCTTTGAAGTCGGGCAATCTGCAGCTACTTAATTTGCTATAAACTGCACTATACGCTTATTGTCGCCTTAAAAATAAAAATATAAAACGCATATAAGTATATAAAATTTTACTAATTTCAAAGTCTAATTGCACAATAAGTTGCTGCCACTGCTTTCAGTACCTCTTACCTTGTGCTATGTACCGGTAAAAGCATTTCACTATTTTCTTTGAAGAGAGACTTGAAAGGAGCTAAAACTAGTAGGTCGTAAAATATCATAGGTGTGAAAGGAATGATGAAAACAGAACTGTGTTCATGAAAGTGAAGTAAACATGATCTTTCAGTCTGGAAGCTTTACGAATGTCTGAGTGATCAGCATGCCAAGGCGGGTCGATATTCCACTTCGAGAAGAAAAATACCGACAGATGTTTGTTTTAGGGATACTTTTTCAATCCAGCTTTATTCTGTGGTCGGGGCGATTTGAGATATTGGAAAGAAAAAAACCGTGTTTGGCAGATTATATAAAATGTGTCTTGTCTATGCTAAGGTGAAAAGTGCAAAAAGTGGCAATGTTTACACACGAGGAAACTTCGCTAATAAATGGTTTTTTTTTTAGCAAATTTGCATGAAAAAAGGATAGTATAAAGAAATCCCAAATTCGTTTAAATAAGCGCAAAATATGACCCATGAAATAATTCGGGTACAATTATAGTCTGCTTATATATATATATATATATATATATATATATATATATATATATATATATATATATATATATATATATATATATATATATATATATACAGGATGATTCTTTGGCGAAAAGTAAGGGGTGTGTTTTCTATAAAGTTTTTCTTGAAACCTCTTCTCCTCCAAGTTACAGCCCTTTGAAATTTTGGCAAAAAAAAAGTTTTCATTAGATTTCTCCGTTATGAAACAATTTAAAAAAACGAAATTTTGCAGATGCATAGGGCTAACAAAATGACAGTTTTAAATGGATTTTGTAACCCTATAATGTTATCACAAGAGGGTGAAAAAACCTACCCTGATAAAAAATAATTATTTATCAGTACTTTTTATTTTGTATACCGTTTTCTATTAAGAAAAATTATTTAGAAAGAAGGTTTCATTTAGCAACTTTTTCATATCCTGACATTTTCTCATAAAATTATTAGTTTCATCACAAAAAAATAAAATATTACTCAGATCGATGTCACATGAATTTACAGAGTGGTTGTTATTTGCTGAAAAATCAAGTACGTGGTAGGCTGTCTGTTTATCACTCTCTTGTGATAATATTATAGGGTTACAAAATCCATTTAAAACTGTAATTTTATTAGCCTTATGCATCTACAAAATTTCGTTTTTTTTTAAATTATTTCATAACGGAGAAATTTAATTTGTCGAATATTATCTTATAATCACAGTACGAAAAATTAAACTCCCACCATTTTACCCCACCACTTTATCCATTTTTTTTTAAATAGCAACCCTACATTTTTTCATCACAATTCGATGGATCACATTTTAGTGAATTTTTTTAAATAAAAATTCACTAAAATGTGATCCATCGAATTGTGATGAAAAAATGTAGGGTTGCTATTTAAAAAAAAATGGATAAAGTGGTGGGGTAAAATGGTGAGAGTTTAATTTTTCGTACTGTGATTATAAGATAATATTCGACAAATTAAATAGATAGGTATCGCTGGTGTGACTTTCCAAAAATTTTTTAAAATGAGCGCGAACTAGGACCCCTAAAACCCATATCCGGGGTCAATTTCAATTTTTATATGTTATATATATATATATATATATATATATATATATATATATATATATATATATATATATATATATATATATATATATATATATATATATATATATATATATATATATATATCCGTCTGATAACTCAAAAAATAATTAACCGATTTAAATAAAACTCGGCAACTGCCTTTCTTTTATTAATGGCTTGGATGAGTTGGTTTTACGAAAAAAATTTGAGTTTTCTTTCAAAAAAAATAACAAGCCTGTTAATGAAATTTACTATATATATTGCCTTGGAAAAGGACTTACTAAGTACCAAAATTCAACTTCCTAAGTTTATAGAAAATTGAGTTATTCAAATCTTAAATTTTCTTTCAAAAAATTACAAAGTTATTTTAATGAAATTTGGTGGATACATTGGCCTATGTAAGACCTTACCACATCCCAAATTAAACTTTCTAAGTTTATTGAAAACTGAGTTATTCAAAGTTGAAGCGTTTAATAAAAATTTACTACCATAACGCACTTGCTGTGTCCAGAGTTTTTTCTGAATGCGGAGATAGCCTATATGTATGGTCAAATATTAAAGTTTTCAAACGGGGTGGAAATTTAATACCGGAATATTAAAACTAAAAAGTTTACCCAGAAATTCAAATTTCGAAAATAACCTTAATAAGAACGTCCTTTTCTTATAATAAATGTTCAAAATGTTCTCCATTCACTTGCACACACTGAAATAATCTGCTCTGGAATTCTTCCCTAACTCTGTTCAACACGTCAGGCGTTACGTGCCTAATTTCTGTTGTTATTTTTATTTTCAAATCATCTATATCAGCAGGTTGTGTTTTATACACTCTGTTTTTAAGGTATCTCCATTAAAATAAATCAAGAGGTGTAAGATCTGGTGATCTAGCGAGTCATTCTACGAAACCTCTGCATCAAATCCATCGACTTCGTGTAAATGCTCCCGTACTTGAAGAGCAAAGTGGGGCGGTACACCCTTCGTTGAAACCATATCCTTATATATATATATATATATATATATATATATATATATATATATATATATATATATATATATATATATATATATTGTTATGTTTAGAAACATGTACTCTAATTCAAACAAATTAATCAGTTATGATCAAATAGACTATAAAACAATTGCCACGCGGCACTATACCATACTAGCTACTTGATTATTTCGTTGTCTTATTTTAAAACCTTATATATCGTAAAGTCAGATTTATAGTATTATAAATTTTTTAAGGGAGGATTTTAAGAACTACAAGAAACTGCAAAAACATACCAGGTCTCCCATTAGCCTTTTTTTTGCTGTAGCAAATATTGGAATCGCCCTGTATTAAAACAAACCACACCTGCTTATTCTACATGAAAAACTGCTGCAAGATTGTTTTTTCAGAACTCAATTATCTTCAAAGATAAAAAAGTTATAGGACAGCGGGTTAACGATATGAGATAACAAAATGTTGTTTACGCTAGTGAGTTTCTCAGAAAATTTAAGCTGGGAAGACGGGAATGCATTTTTTTAATCTGTGACAGAAACATGAGCTTCCATGAGAATGCGTCTACTTTGGCTCATCCGTACACTGACAGTTTAAAATTTTTTGGAACAATTTCGTAATCTAATGACTTAGTTAATCCAATATTTTCCTGAGGTATATGTAATTTTTTAATAATCTTCCCCCTGTACCAAAAAGGAGACCGATTACTGATAAATTTCGAACATTTAGTTTATATTTATAACAATTAGTTGTAGGCTGATAAATAATACACTGTTCTTCTTAAATTTGATCAGGCTGCTCCATATCTCTCTCAAAACGTATATCAAATCTATAATGTATTAGTTTTCATGGTTTTTCTCGATTGCTATGATGTCAATCCTTCTGGTGCTCCCAGTGTTTCAGAGGCCATGAACTTCTCATATTTAGAGGCCTCTCTCTCTCTCTCCCTCTCTCTTTCTCTCGGCGGATACAAGCAAGTAGACTCCTTACTTTATCCGACGCCTGTTTCGAAGCAGTTCACTGTGGGAGCAGTACCCGAGCACTTGTGCAAGAGCTTCATACTCGTTACAGCGTCTGCAACAGGTTGTGTACGACTAGGAAGTCTACGAACAGGAGCCACATTACATGTCATTTTTAAACAATCACGCCATTCGGATGTTGTTAATCCTTTATGACCGTATATACAATTATTTGCTTGTTTAAGCTGCTGGTCAGATACTACCTCTTGGCCTTTTCGTTTTTGAGAGCACCATTATTTATACATTCCTTCCCTGAGAGTGAGTCTAGTTGACTTGCTACTCACAGATTCCAAATATGAATTCAAAATGACATAATCAGTAAGCAAATAATTTCTCACGCGTAAAATCCATGCTCTTCTTCGTATATTTATAAATTTTTCAGCACAAATATTTGATATTTTTTCTTAGAAAATGTATTAATTATTTTATGAATACTTATTCCTATGAAAATTCGTTTGGAATTTTAAGTTTTAATTTTCAATTTCGATGCATAATATGGCTTTGATAGAAGCAGAATAGGTACCAAATGTTATAAAAATAACGAATAAACTTTGAAAATCCAGACTTGTTTAGGAAATAATTTTGTTTGGAATAAATGGGTAATTATGTTAAAGCAAAATCAAACATGTGATTAACAAGAGAGAATACCTACCATGGCTATAATTTTGCAGGAACCTTCCTCTTGTGAATAGTCTGGAGACGTTTGTTGGACAGAACGAGGCTAGCTGACCTGTCCACGTGTCCAGGTGACAAACGTTTGTCTCGACGTCTTCATAAGAAAGAATGTTTGTTAGAGCTCGCGGGTGATCTTCCTACGATTATCGTGACCGCCAGACGACAACGTCAAGTTTCAAATAACCAGAGCATTATCAGCTATTATGTTGTGTCCTACTTCCGCTCACGGTTCAGCTGGTCTTTCTACGAGGCTTACTGAATGCTAGGTGACAAAGAAGTGGTTCGCTAGGGTCGCGGGTCAGGTGATCCTCCAGCGATGCTGCCTGGCAGCTGGACGACGAAGTCTCGTATGACCACAAGATAATTAATATGCTATGTCTGACTGCCGCTCACGGTTCATCTGGTCTTGTAGATGACGAAGAAGTGAGTGAGTACTGGTTGCAGGTCAAGCAATCTTCTTGCGATGCTCCCTGGCCGCTGAACAACGATGAAATGAGGGAGTTTTTGCATTCAATCTGGCTGCTTCTTTGTGTTGTTGCCGCTAGATGACACTTGTCCCATCGGCTCCACTGTCGATTACCTGTGCACCTTGGGGGCTGTAGTAGGCGAAAAGGGAGGTTGCAGGGTAATAAGGGGCAGGGTTGGATTCAGGGAGATTAAGAGTGAGGATTCAACAATATTAGGACAAAACAAAGCTATTAAATTTAGGTTTGTACCTAAAAAGAGACAAGAAAGTGATACGCCAAATTAATGACAATAATATTGGATAATCCATGGTTACATCGTTTGTGTATACCAGTACCAGCTATAACTTTAAAATCATGGATTCAGTAACCTGAGAATTTCTAACATATCCTAAAATGCATGCTCTTTTTCATAAATTTGCTTTAAGAAAGTTTTATTATTATTATTCTCTCAACCATTTTATAAAGTATTTACCCAACAGGTTTAGAAAATAAATCCATTCTAATGAAGATTTGCTACCAAGCGCATTTGCTGCGTCCGAAATTTGTGATAACATAGCTTTCTGTCAACTATAAATTCTGTTCTGGTACGTAACAAAAACTTCACAAAGGCACCGTCTGTACCAAATTTTATAAAATGGCCTCAGATATTTTGGAAATAATTTTTTTTTTAATAATTGTTCCAGATTTGAAACTTTTTATGAAAATTCGCTAGCATAAAACATTTTCTGCGTTTAGGCGTTTTCTAACATTTCGTTTGATTTTTATTTTGCTTTCAGTTTGCAAAATAAAAAACCTAAATTACCCACTTGTAAATCTACTCACTTCAAATAATAGGTCACCTTTTTCCTGCATTAAATATAAATTTGAACTAATGTAAGCCTTTAGTATGAGTTAAATCATACCCAAGTTGATCCATTTTCGCACAGCTGCTACAACAACTAGTTTAAATATCACATCTGAAAGATAATAAAGCATTCTGTAGGTTTCAGCCGTAACCATTCTGTTGATTTATTGTAGGCTCAAGTCAACGTTGAGTTTGCCTTGGGCATCCTCCTAACAGAGTTGCTACAACTTCATGTAAATATAGTAACGAATCCAAGAGAGAAATTCAATTTACATGTGAATTCGTGTAAAAGGCATTCAGTATTCATCCCCTCACCCGACAATATGCATGTCGAAATCATTACACGATTTTCCAGGAAGCGTATATGCATTACTATCCAATAAAACAGGTTATTATTAAGTCGCATGACCCATATATTTTTTCTTTTATCTCAGTATGTCACGAAAGCGTCAAAATTTTTATGCAGAACGAATACAGCTCTTAAGGAAAATTTGAGTCATAAAATTTATAATTTCTATAGTAAATTGGACACTAGTACCCAAGGCTCTTGTGGAACTGTTGGTGGCAGACAACTGAAAAGTTATAATTTTGGTAGTAAATTTTTGAATGAAAGTGGATAAGATAGTGTGGAAGTTGAACGCTAAGAGAAGAAAGTCGATCAAAATGCTGTTTGAATACAAGTTTTAGCTTTTTTTTGAATTTTACAATGTAAAATTTAGGCATAAACTACTTGTTAATAAATACTTAGATAATAATATTATTATACATATTAATGCTAATAGTAGTAACAATAAACATATAATAACAATATAATAATAATAATAATAATAACTGTCCTAAACAAAACTGGAGCCGGGTATAGAATAAATATGAAAAACAGAATAAGAATATTCCACTTATTATACATGGATGATCTTAAATTATACTCTGAGACACAAGATAAGCTCCACTCACTGATTAATACTGTTAAAATCTTAAGCAATGATATAAAAATGTCGTTTGGACTCGACAAAGGTGCTATAATTAACGTCAGAAGAGGGGCAGTTGAAGGTGACCAACATCCCTTCTGCGATATAGAACAACTACCGCCTGAGGAGACGTACCGCTACCTAGGGTGACCGCAAAATCAGCGTGTGGACCATAGCCGGCTAAAGCGAGAGTTCCAGGAGAAGTATAGGAAGCGAGTCACGAAGCTCATAAATACTAAGCTTTCTGGAGGTAACCTCTGTGCTGCTATCAACTCATGGGCGGTACCAGTATTGACATACTCTTTTGGAGTTGTCAAATGGTCTAACACCGACTTGGATGAAGTGGACAGACTCACGAGAAGGCTTCTTACGAAATTTCGGTGCCTTCACACCAACTCATCTGTTAGAAGACTGTATACATCTCGGAAAGAAGGCGGCAGAGGGTTAATCCACATAAAGAACCTATGTTTTAAGCAAGAAAGAAACAACGACAACGTTTTCTTGCATCGCAGGATGAACTGATGAGGTTAGTGGTGTGCAAGGATAAGGATTATACTCCACTTAGGCTGGGTCAGCGCAACTATGAGTTGGACACCCCGGCTGACCAGGACGGTGTAGTCCAGTGGGGCGACCAGGCTATGCATGGGAGGTACCCCAAGCACCTGCAGGCGGATAGTGTTGATAAAACATCTTCGCTTATATGGTTGGTCGAGGGGAAACTTTACTCGGAGACAGAGGGTTTTGTGATGGCCATTTAGGATAGGGTTATAAAAACTAAAAACTACGAAAAGCCATGTCTATAATTAGAAGTGGTGGATAAATGTCGAAAGTGCGCAGGTGTTGGAGAAACCATTGAACACGTCATGGCAGCATGTCCTGCTCTCTCAGACTCAGCTTACTTAGGCAGACATAACCAGCTCGCCAAGATCATCCATCAACAAATCGCTTTGAAATACAACCTCCTGAACCCGTCAACAACACCAGCTTACTACAAGTATTCTCCGGATGCGGTGCTGGAGTCGGCGGATTTTCTCCTGTACTGGGACCGACCGATGATAACGGACCGCACTGTGGACTTCAATAGGCCAGACATTGTCCTGATAAACAAACAGATGAGGCTTGCTGTGATCATAGGCATTGCTGTACCGCTGTCCCATAACATTCAAAAAACTGAAATTGAAAAAATCACCAAGTATGAAAACTTGGCATATGAAATAAAAAACATATTGAAGCTCCAGAAGGTGGCTATATATCCTTTCGTAATGTCGGTGGAAGGAATAGTCACCAAAAATTTCATGGGAAATCTAAAGGAACTCGGATTACCAAATAACATCCTCAACGTGGGGCAGAGGGCGGTTCTGCTGCAGACATGTCACATAGTCCGAAAATTTCTCAGTTAAATGGCTTCAGTATAAAAAGCAATGGCAGGGAGCAAATGAGGCTAAATCATCTGCTGTATATGGATGATCTTAAGCTGCTGGCCTCCACAAAGAACCACCTGGAACAACTCCTTAAAATCGTCGAAGGGTTTTCCAGAGATATTGACAAGCAGTTTGGGCTTGACAAATGTCGCACCTTATGTGTAGTCAGAGGGAAAATGCAACCGGGAGTATATGAAATGCAGAACGGCCAGAAAATTACCTCGCTGGATGTAAAAGAGTGTTATAAATTCTTGGGAATACAGCAAGCGAGGAAAATAAACCACTCGGTAATGAAGAACGACTTGACAAATGAATTTACAAAACGGGTTCAGCAGGTGGTGCAATCACATCTTAACAGAACCTGACTAAAGCTATGAATACATATGCATGTTCTGCACTTAGCTACTCGTTTGGGATTGTGAACTGGAGTAAAATGGACATCGAAAATCTACAACGGAAGGTGCGAACACTCCTAACAAAACCCAAAAAGCATCACCGCCGTAGTGCGATCTACCTAGTAACCATACCCAGACACCGAGGTGGAAAAAGAGTGTTGGATATTGGTAAACAGTTAGACCAGCAGATATTGGTCCTGCGTACATATTTTTGTCAGCGAGCGGTTACTTCTGAACTACACCGTGCTATATACGAGGCAGATGATTCAACACCACTACAACTAAAAGAAAGTTAATTACAAAATCACCATCGGACTGAACAGGACAAGCTGCAATCTTGTACGCAGAAGCTTCTCTATGGGCGACATCTGAATGAAACCTCCCAGGCACATGTCGACAAATTGGCGTCAAATTACTGGTTGTTGTCCGGACAAATGTTTCCAGAGACAGAGGGGTTTTTTTCTGGCCCGACAAGATCAGGTCATCCGAACAAGAAACTACCTGAAGTATATAGGTGGAGATAATTGTGTCCAAGATGTCACATGCAGATTTGGGTGTCAGTCACCAAAGACTATCCAGCACGTCACCGGAGGATGTCAAGAGGCACGACGCAGTTGCATAAACATTTTATCAGGAACTGGCTCTGAAACTGGCACTTTCAAATCTTAGTAAGCTCCCCTACGATAGATAACCTCCTGAGCCAGTTCTAGGAAACTCAGGATGTACTGTCATCAGACCGTGGCCAGATATAATAATAGTGGATGAGTCCCGCAAGCAAGTGACGCTGATTGATGTGGCCATTTCGGAAACTAATAATCTAGAGATGAAGTACAAAAGTACAACAAGAAGATCAGAGACCTCGAGATGCACGTAAAGAGACAGTAGAGGGCAGATAGTGTGCGAGTGGTCTCGATAGTCATGTAGTCAACTGGTGTGGTTCCTAAGAGTCTTTAAGAGAATATTAAGGGACTGGGCTTTCGACAGCACCTTTATTAGGTTATGCAAAAAGCGGTAATACTTGCAACTGCCCACATCGTGCGGAGATTTCTGGGAAATGAGGATGTGTCGCGTTGTTCTTAGCGGCCCGATAACTTGGAAAGGGCTCCATAGCTCAGTCCTTTTGGTATCTGATATACCTGGGATCAGTGAGTGTTCTCCTTTGAAGGAGTGCGAAACCTCTTCAGACTAAAGTGCTTAACAATAATAACAAACGCCGTATACAGAATAATGAGTTTGCCACAAACCAAAAACGTGTTTATAACAACATTGATTAAGCTAAGAACCTACAAAAAGAAACAGAAGTGTTGCCAAAAGCACCAGACATCAAGTTTTGAAAAGAGATCTAGAAGTCACATATGTTTTGTGATGAAAAAAAGCAGGGCTAACCTAAAGAGGATGCTTAAGTGGAAAATAAATAACGAAAAGGTGACAAATGCTATAAACAAAACTATGAATTGGAGATCTTTTAGTGTGGCTGGCCTCCAGAACTTTTGGTACAAAAAGTTTGCCTCAATAGATGAACATTTGAGTAGGTTTCTTAACATGTTGCTGGGAAATCCTTAACTCATACCCAAGCTTATAACAATGAAAATTAGCCACTTTCTTCCCAAAAGTAACCAACATAGAGCAGATCCAACTACATATCGTCCAATTACGTAACTTACTACATTTTATAAGATGTTAGCCGCTATTATATCGGCAAAAATATACATCCATATACAACAACAAATTATAGAACGAAGAGCAAACGGGATGTCCAAAGAAATTGAGGTGGTGCATAGAACATTTGACAGCTGATGCTGTCGTCACAAATAATGCCAGACAGAAAAAGCCGCTTTTCACAGCGTATATCGACTATCCAAATGTGTTTGATAATGTACTCTATTCTTCTGTGGTGGAGGTGCTGGAAATATACGGGATCCAGGAACACATTGCAGGGTTTCTTAGATATGTGGCGAATATATGGACAACCGACTTATTCTTAAGAAGCTCACGAAGCCACACACATGTAGGGAACATGAACATCAAGCGAGCAATCTGCCAGGGTGATGCGCTTAGTCCGCTGTGGTTCTCCCTTGTCCTTAAGACCATGACATCTATTTTGCTTAGATACCTCAAAAAGTTTCAAAGTTATTGGGAAATTCTAAAATAAAATTTGAGACGGTTCTAAACCTCTCTTAAGATTTCTACCAGCTTGTTAACTTCCGGGGTGGAAAAACATAGTAAATATAAGGGCATAATACTCACTTGTGAACACTCTGTAGATAACAGTTTGCATGTTTTGCTTTATAAATAGTTTGTTTGTATTGCACACGTGTAAAACCTTAGAGATGCACCAATTACATGTTCACTTCTGTCGTAGCTTAAGGTTAAATACAAATTAACAACCCTTCATCTAAGTTCTCTAGTAAAAATTAACCTAAGTCCAAAATGTAAACAAATAAGTTGGAGGTTTTGTTTACATTTTTAAATAAAAGCAATTGTCCTTATGTATGTACTGTCTCCTTCGCTCTTTTGACTATCCATGTTTGTCTATCTCCCTCTTCAGTTTATAGTGTCATCTTCTTCACTCTCTCTCTTTCTACCAGATATAATTCTGAAATTTAATAAAAATTCACTTAAAATGAAATATCAACATCTCTTATCACTTCTTATCAAAAGGTTTTTTGTTCTTTGGGAAATGATTAATATTCACATGAAATGTTATTTTTATTAATAGTCCTGTAACTCACAACGTAGGTTAACCCTAGACGATCACGGCCATATTAATCATGTAACTGAACAGTAAGGTTGACTGCAGCTAGAAGCTGGATTTTGTTGCTTTACAATTAATAACTTTGATTGTTCAGTGGATATTGTTTATTTTTTTGTGGAACAAGAAACCTAATCTATTTTGGGTAAGCTGTTATAGTTAATTCAATTTATCTTTCATTTATTCGGCCTAATAAAAACAAGAAAAATTAAAATACGTAGTACCTGCTAAGGAAACCATTTATTCATTGTAGGGTTTCTTGTCGGGGGCTGAAGTCTGGTGGTCTTCTACCTTTACTGGGTCAGTCACTCACACCTGCGGACCCAAAGACGTGGAAAGACACGGACGTACACCCAGATAAGTCCACGAAGTTTTGTTTGTCTGTTCTGTATAACTGTTGCTGGATTTCAACTACAATCAGCTGACTATAACGCCATACCTTCCTTTAAGTTAACATTTGAACTTTTCTTCCATAATATTTGAATTTTGTAATTGTGTGTAAACTCGAACAGTCGACTGTACGGGGATATCTCTACGTCTTTGTTAAAATAAGTTAAATTAACCATTATATCGGTCACAGTATCATACTTTTTACCATCGCTGTCAGCCTAAAAAGACAACTGTTACTTAATGTAAACCATGCCACACTAATATTGTTGTAAATCCAGCGATTAAAATTTCACCTACCATTGTATTTATTTAGCTGTCGAATAATTTATAAATCATTAACCCTAAAAACTGTTCTTGTATTTCTGTTTTACGTTGCACTCGTCACTAGAAATATGCGAGCAGTCGTGACCTATCTACGAGCCTGCTACCAACTGCAGACGCTAAAGTCCCAATTCCCGGGTGTAGCGTGAAACGATTCTCTATTCTTTCTCTTTTACTCTTCTCTGTGTTTTGTTTAATTTCTGTTTCTCTTCTTCTTCATTTTTCCCCCTTTTCCATAAATTGTGACGGGCCAGAAGCCGGGCAAGCTTTCATTGTTTTACCAAGAAAACCCGTGACAGATTCTAACGTTGAACACAATGTGTCTTACAGCAGCAAGACTTGTCTAAGATACGATGATGAGTAGCTGTATTTTTGGTTTGTTACCTCCACTATCAAGACTTTTTTATCTTCCCACATTGTATAATGGTACAAATATCACATCAAAAGGAAAAAAATATGATGACCGACCTTTTTACTTGTCGTTTAAGTCTAAGCGTAATTTCGGAATTATCTACTCTAAACGTGTGAATGTTTGGTTAACTGTTTTTAGGTCAACAAAATAATTTAATAAATTTGTGTAGCGGAAGCTTTTGTAGTTTTCCCACTTGAAGCAAAAAGTTAATGGGTCTAATGTGGCCAGCTAAAGTGCACTTATGTTATACAAGCAGTTTCGCCGATGCGAAGATGGGGCCAGGTCAGCAAACAGCAAGAAAATGGCGATTAAATGCTTTTACCGCTAGGTATAGAATTAACAGAGAAATTATATTACTTTCAGTTCATATTTTACATTTGAATTTTTTGCTAAAAGCAAACAAATACCTGAATAATTTGTAAGCTTGTTTTATATTTTGTTAACCTCGGAAAAGCTAGAATATAACACAAAATTATAGTTATTTATGAGTGAAGTTGCCGCAGCCAAAGCATAAAAATAAGCTTTACTTATATTTGTATCTGACAAGTTGTCATAATTATACAGATATTATTGTTTTGCTAAACTATATGGTCAAAAATTATTAATTTGCCAGAGAATTCCCTTAAAAATATGTTATCGGATTTTTTCAAGCATTTTTTCTAGATGTAATATTTTAAGCGAATTTGCATAGAATATATATATATATATATATATATATATATATATATATATATATATATATATATATATATATATATATATATATATATATATATATATAGAGAGAGATATATAGATATTTCAAGATTATTACTGGAAACACAACTAGTTTCGCTCTTATTTGAGCTCATCGGTGTGTGAAACCAGCAATAATCAAAACATATCTAAATTAGTTGGCTTAGCGTAGCCAAAATCTAAACGAAACGTGAGATTTGCAAGCTACAGACATCTGGGACAAATCAAGGAACTTGTTCTATAAGACGACTTCGGTTCAGGTGCCTCCTACAACCACAAACGTTCTTTTAAACTCAGACAAAGTTCCTTGTTTCGTCCTATATGCCAGTAGCTTTTATATATATATATATATATATATATATATATATATATATATATATATATATATATATATATATATCCGAACGGTAACTCAAAAAGTACTAAATTGATTTCAATCAAGCGTGACAAAAATCTTGTTTGGGCGAAAACCGAGGTCGAGTGCATTAGTCAGCCTTTGTGGTAAAGTTTTTCCGGTGGAAAATCGGGGAAAACGTTTTGGAAACGCTATATTTGTCTAAGTATCAAAGTAACTGGAATGAGACTTTACATGTGGCGAGAAATAGTGCAAATGAACCTATGTTGTGAAGTTGAAGTAATTTGGTACACAATATTTAACGTTTTTTCCAAATTAAAAATAAAATCCCAAAGACATGCGTTGAAACGACTTAGTGGTTAAAGTCCAATGCCTGACAGATACAGTAGTTAATTACCGTGCGTAAATTAATTCATACAGCAGGCATAAGCCACACATCAACGGTACCCAAACTAACTGTATACCAGGCAGAAAACATACTACCCGAACGAACAGTCGTAAAATCTCGGCCGCAATTATGGAAAATGACAGCTGTGGCATACTATAGCAGAAATTTAAACAAAATCGAGCCAAGTTTCTATAAAAATGATTCTAAAATAGTTTCTTGTATCTTTAAACTTAAACATAAGACGTCATATAAGATCAAAACAGTCGTGGGTTGTGTTTCAATGGTAATTCTACTAATTCTGTAATTAATAATTGTTATGTATACTTTGAATATAATATCCCGGGCATGAAGCCGATCAAACGTATCACGCAAAAAAAACGTTAATTGAGTTGTTCCTAGATGGTGCAGGGGGCCTTTTGCTTGCCTCCTAAGCAGAAGGTTACGCGATCGAATCCAGCTCGATTAATGTACGTATTTTTGTTTGTTTTATTTTGACTTTTGGAGAAACAATAGTGCACAGATTTCATACGTTTTGAACAAGATCTCATTTTTGTTTAAAACGCCTAAATAAGTTTGTCACCTTTGAGTGTAAACTTATAATTTTGTTATTGTTGCTATTGAAAAAACCGGTTTGATTAGGTTGACTAAAATGAAATCATACTGGCGATAAATAAGAAAAACTAACTCCTACGGTTATAATTACGTTTAGCTTCATAGAAAATTGAGTTTTCGGCATTTTTCTCACAAGGAGTTAGAACGCAACATTTTCTTGATGATAGAGAGATATCTATGGTAACACTTTCGAAAGAATTCTTCAATTGTGCGCGTACTGGGACCTCTAAAATCGATCTTCAAGGTCTGTGTAAATTTAAAGTATTAACTTTACTAATATGCCGTATAATAATAGTGTAAAATTCTTAGGAAAATTCGCTACTATAACGCAATTGCTGCTTCCTGAAATATTTTTATATTTTCTTTCTTTAAAGTCGTAATATTTCCGCGACTATGGCCAATTACCGACGCCAGAGAGCAGTTTTACCCCACTATCCTGGACATTTTGCCGAACCCCTGTCTTTCTGTAAGGAGGGTATAGATCTGTAACATGCCCAACATCGCATGGACACGGGACAGGCGGCTTTACGCCCCCTCCAAAAGGCGGAACGTGCGGACATTCAACTTGCTTAAATACAATGCCACAATCTTGGTCGATGTTAATTGTACAGTATGTACTGAGAAAGTGAAAAAAAAACCCTGGGAAACGACCCCGGTACTCCTCGGTTCAGAGGTACACGTCCTTACCACTGAACCGCCGAGGCTCTCACCTTAGGTGTGTACATTATTACCATAGCATTTACACACAAACTTAAGGCATCCCAGGTGCTACCTTATTCGTTACCAAAGCGCACTTGCTGCGTCAGTGTTGTTTTTTTCATTCAAGTGGGTCATGAAGTAAACATAAGAAAGTAAACTGTATATAGTTCAAGGACATAAAATAACAATATAATCATCATACGTAATATAATACCTTTTTTGTAATTTAACGTCAGTCTATTTCCGCGATAAGACAAATCAACGACTCCAGGGAGCAGTTTCACATAACTATCCTTGGAATTTTGTTGAACCCCTACTTTTTTAGGGAGGGTGGGAATATTTAACGTGCCCAACATCGCATGGACACGGGACCGACGTCTTTATGTCCCCTCAGAAGGGCGAAACGTGCAGACATTCAACTTTCTCAAAAAGTTTACGGGAGAAATTTATTTGCAACATCTACAAGATAAGTGGCCAGATTTGTTAGATGATTTATTTCTAGAACTACTGAGAGATATCCGTCTTATGCACGATGGAGCTCCATCTGAATTACCATTAACTGTTCAAAACCACTTAAATCAGCAGTACACAACCAGATGGATAGGCAGAGGTAATCATTTCCCAGCAAATTGGCCAACACGTTCTCCTGATTTGAATCAATGGGAGTATTTTCTATGGGGACATCACAAATCCGTGGCTTGCATGACATCTGTAGACAACAAGGAACAGATATCATAACGTATTCAAAATGCAACAAATAGTCTTAGAATTATTGAACAAGTAATGCAGACAGTACTTTTTAAATTTTCTTCGTCACATTAATCTTTGTGTGCATGTGAATAGTGAACGCTTCAAACGGTTATTATGACATCTTTATTTATTTATAGTTATGTTTGTAAACTGTTTCTAATTTTTAAGACACAAATTCAGAAAAAACTATGAGAGAAATCGTGTTAAGCAATTTTACTTTTTATAGTAAATGAATTGCCTTCTCTTCCCTTGGCGTAAATATTTGATGCCTCCGATTACTAGGAAAAACCCAGTTCTACGCCCATGGCTTGATACTGCTCATAATATTTATATGAGTGTTTTACTCCCTTGAAACAATTCCTACGTACTAATGTTTAGTATAAATGCATTAGCCACGTTGAATTCATAACAAAAACATTTCGGGACGCAGCAAGTGCATTCTGGTAGTGAATTTGCATAAGAATTGTACACTATTAGTGAGATATACTATTTAAAGGAATTCTTTAAATTTAAATGGACTTTGGAGATCGGTTTTAGAGTTCCAGTTAGCGATTATTTAAAAAAAATTATATTTTATATGGAGCTAAAAAATTATAGTTTGGTCTTAGATATAATATGTAAGTACTGCAAGTGTCTTTACAAAATTGTGTTACAAATTTCATTAAAGTTACAAAAGTTTAAAAAAAAAAAATCAATTATTTACAAAAGGAATTTACCTGTCAAATTATAAATATGACCGGTATTTTTCCATGTTAATTGCTTGGATGGTTTTGTTTTAGTCAACCCATCCAGTTTTCGCAAACAATAAACAACAAAAAAGGTTTTTAGAACCAATTTTTTGTTATCCGCGAAGATCATTATGTTATTTTTCTTTAATTTAGTACCCACGTACGTTTACATAGGTGTTAATATGATATAAATCTTCAAGATTGAAGATTCTGGCTTAATGGGAAATTTATTGAGCTATCGGATTTGAAATATTTTTACGAAAATTTTCTACCACAATTTTTATATGTTTATATATATATATATATATATATATATATATATATATATATATATATATATATATATGTACGTATCACCCCGATAATACGCCAATTTTGATTAAATTTGGTGAATACCTTCCTTTTGCAAGTGGCTTGGACAAATTCGTTAGCCAGGAAAATTGGCTCAAGTTTTTCCGAAAAATTTTGTGTTTTCTTTCGAACAAAATGTATACCTCCGGAAATAACAAAGTAAGTACAGCCAAATTTGGTTCGCAGGTTTATATCATTATACGTAAATTACCTGTCAAAATTTAGCTCTGTAAGTTAAAATAAATTGAGGTTTTCCTCAAAACATCAAAGTCGCGATTTAAAACGTCAAAAGTGGCAAAATTTAGGCCAAGAACCTGAAACTAATACGAGCTATAGAAAGAAAATGTCTCAAGAAGAATGTTTTACAAAGCCTGAAATCTTCGCTTCAACCTTCATTTTACTAAAATGTTTTCAGAAAATTCATTTCAAATAGACCCTTTCTCTGATGTTTTGGTAGTATTCTTAGCTATAGAGTTTATCGTTTAATGGTATATAATTTTTATCGAATTTTCGTAAAAAATCAATAAAGCTCAATTTATCCGTTATTATACAAGATACGAAAAAAATTGTATGCATTAGTTATAGGGTGTCTTGAGCTACATCTTAATAATGATTTATACAATCACAGGTTGCCCCATAAGTCGTTGGTGATACAAATTATCTTTTTTTTTAATCGAACACGTCATTACATTTTTGCATTTTCCATCGAAATATAATGCATGTTTGTAAGAAAAGAAATTACGGACGCAGCAAGTGCGTTATGGTAGAGAATTTTCTTTAAATGCTTCAAATTGCTATTAACCTATAAGGTTAACCAAGAGACCAGATTACATTCGGAAATGTTTGTACATTTTCAAACAATAAAGTTATTTTGGTGAAACATGGAACCTTATTTCTACTGTATTGGTTATACTGGTAACCAAATTTGATGCCTGCTTTCTTAAAAAAAAACACACACACATATTTGCTATTAAAAACATTTTTATGAAAATTCATTACCATAACGCGCTTGCTGCGTCCAGCCTTTTGTTGTTTATTGTTTACAAAAACTGAATTGGTTGACTAAAATAAAATCATCCCAGCAATTAATAAGAAAAAATACCTGCCATATTTATAATTTGACAGGTACATTCCCTTTGTAAATAATTATTTTTTCTGAAAAACTTTTGTAACTTCGATCTCCAAGGTCCATTTAAATTTAAAGAACATTCGCATGCTAAAAGTAAGCGCTTTTGACAGCAAACTTTGTCCTGGTATTGGGAAATAAATGGTCTAAGGCTGACATTACACAATTCTTAGTTAATTGTACAGCTCCAGCTATAAAATTTTGTGTAAACTGGAGCTAAATACTACCTGGTCCTGCACCGAGATGGCGTCCCTGTCGTATCTCTCACAACGTTCTCCAGGCTGATAACCTGCGACAACCTCCGTTGTTTACATTTTTATCTACGATCTATTTAAATAGCATAGCGGTACAGATAACGTCATCTGTCTTTCTCTAATATTGTAGATATTGCATTACAGAATCAGAAATAATGTCGAGGATTATTTTATTATTAATTTCGAATAACCTTATTTTCCTTTGATTGAAATTAGTACACAACCACGTCTGTCTATGTTCTTGTTCTTTTAAGTTATAAATGTTCGTTTGAATCACTTGGACAATTTGAGAGATATTGCGTATTAAAAAACATTTTTTAATGTTTCACTAAGAAAGATGGCCGCTAAGATTTGATGAACGAACTCATCCAAGCCATTAGAAAATAAGGGTAAATCCCAAATTTAGTCCAAATCAGTAAAGTATTTTTTGACTTATCAGTTGGATACATATATATTATATATATATATATATATATATATATATATATATATATATATATATATATATATATATATATATATATACAGGGTCGCTGATAAGTCTGGAAACGTCGATTATCCGGGAAAATATACAAGGTGTCGAAAAAAGTTTTATACAAAAGTTTTTGGGTTCTTCAATGTCTACTAGGCGGTGATAATTTCATTTATACAGGGTTGGTCATACAGGCGTGGCACACCAATATTAATTTTTTTTTAATGGAACACCCTATATATTATTCGATATTTCAATCCTTCTCTTAATTTTGAGCAACATTTATCAGAAGCATGATGTACATAAACTCAATCGTTTCCGGGTAAAAAAATAAATAAAAATAAACGCTACTGTTTTTAAAATCTATTGGATGAAGAACAAAAATAAATGAAAAGTAGAATATCTCTTGAAAACAATCTGTGAGTGTGAAAAGAACCGGTTGCGATGTTTTTAACATTGTTTGAAATCCTATTTTATAAGATGTTCAAAGTGTTCTCCATTTACCTCCTGACAATAATGAATTCGCTTAACAAAACATTGCACTGCATTTACAAGAGCGTTTTGAGGAATGTTATTAATTTCATGCACAATCCTTGCTTGCAACTCTTCAATATTCTGCGGTCTATTTTGGTAAATTAAATTTTTTACATGACCCCACAAAAAAAAGTCAAGCGGCGTCATGTCGGGAGACCTAACTGGCCATTCAATAGTTCCCCTGCGCCCTATCCATCTGCCAGGAAAGGTTTGATTCAGATATTCCCGTACCTCAATTCCAAAATGAGGGGGTGCCCCATCCTGCTGAAACCATATTTCTTCCGCTGGTAGATTTGGGTCGTTATTGTTCGGAAATAATCGACTAATGTCTGGAACAATTGATTCTTGCAAAAGTGTCAAATATCGAGCAGAGTTCAAATTACCGTGTATAAAATAAGGTCCTATGATATGTCCACCAATAATAGCACACCAAACATTTACTTTTTGCGGTCTTTGGGTGTGAATTTGTTCCATCCAATGTGGGTTTTCGTCTGACCAGTACCTACAGTTGTGTCGGTTGACTTGTCCATTCAAACAAAATGTAGATTCGTCGGAAAACAAAATGTGGTTGGCAAAGTTAAAATTTTGGCGTAACTTCTCCATAATAAGTTCACAGAACTCGATTCTGCGATCAAAATCGTCTTCACTCAGTTCTTGCAATAAATGAATTTTATATGGACGGAACTTTTCCCGCTTCGTAATCTTTTGAATTGAATATCGACTCATATTGTGATTTAAAGCCAATTGCTGTGCCGAAGTTTTCGGATTTTCCACCACATCCAATATTACATTCAAAGAATTTTCTTCATTTGTAACGGTTACTGGCCTTCCAGTTCTAGGTTTATCCTTGATACCGCCAGTTTCGTGAAAACGATGCAAAGTTTTCTAAACTGTGGATTTGGAGATCGATTGCCGCTCAGGATGCAACTCATTGAACATAATCACCACTTGAGCAAAACTTCGTGTTCTATCACCGTACCCTATCATCATTAAAATTTCGATACGTTCGGTTTCACTTAAACTTGCCATTTTGCACAAAAACTGTTGACACTAAATTACTAATGTTTCAAAACTGTTGACACTGAATGAATGTTTGACATTCGTTGTCCTGGAAACATTTTAAAACAAAAGAATAATACTGCGTTTCTTATGGGCATCTTATCTTATCTTGGGATTCCAAACAATGTTAAAAACATCGCAACCGGTTCTTTTCACACTCACAGATTGTTTTCAAGAGATATTCTACTTTTCATTTATTTTTGTTCTTCATCCAATAGATTTTAAAAACAGTAGCGTTTATTTTTATTTATTTTTTTACCCGGAAACGATTGAGTTTAGGTACATTATGCTTCTCATAAATGTTGCTCAAAATTAAGAGAAGGATTGAAATATCGAATAATATATAGGGTGTTCCATTAAAAAAAAAATAATATTGGTGTGCCACGCCTGTATGACCAACCCTGTATAAATAAAATTATCACCGCCTAGTAGACATTGAAGAACACAAAAACTTTTGTATAAAACTTTTTTCGACACCTTGTATATTTTCCCGGATAATCGACCGTTTCCAGACTTATCACCGACCCTGTATATATATATATATATATATATATATATATATATATATATATATATATATATATATATATATATATATATATATATATACATTTTAACTGACCATGGAAATGGGTTCCAGAGGCCTTAATTCGCGCTCACGTGAAGAAATTTTCCGAAACTCTCACCATCGATATCTTTCTATTAGTGAATTTTATTAATGAAAATTCACTAAAAAACGAAATTGAAAATAGTAACTTGAGGGCCGTCCAACGGCCAAACTAAGCAACTTTGTACTAAGGTAAGTTTACTCAAATAGACTTATTTCTGTATAAGGAATATGTGGTAGGATGCTGTAAAGACCTTTTAGAGAAACTCTGTATAATAATTTGCGGTATTTTGTGTTCATTTTACTTAAACAGTATAAAAATGTTTTTGTATAGATGCAATACTAATTAGATTGACACGGACGTCGAATTAACAGGGCTAAGAGGAATTATACAGTTACGTACCTAATACCTCTCCACAAAATCACAAAAACCTTTTACTTATCTTCAACGTTCTCGCCTGATACGAATATTAAACGTGCTAATTGATTAAAGGCGGTCATTAGAGCGATAATTGGATATAAACATTATATAAATTCCGAGTCAAATTAGTCTGTGAGAATAATTTAGTAGAGGACTAAGTTATTTGACGTTGGATTCAAGCGGCAACAGCAGCGTTTGGCAAAGTTGGACCGGGAGAACGGAGACATGATAATCTCATTTGTAATAACATGTATCTGTATCATGTGACAAATTGTTCGCAATTTGCTGGGTGTAAATAGTTAAGGGAAGTTTGTAAGTACAATAGGATTTTGATGTATTAGTGCGTCAATTCGAAACCGACAGGGATAATTCCACTGTTATGGTTGCTTTTGCGGGAATGTGTCAAAAGCGAATTGACAGCTGACAGGTATGCGCGAAATGAAAAGCTCAACCTGTAAGATATGTACGGATGGGGGATATTTTTTAAGAGCTGTGGATGCCATCTGTTGCAATATAGCGTTTAAAATTGTTAAGATAAAAAAATATGTTTATGTAAACCCGCCTGCCCTACTTTTTGTAATTAAAAAATAATAATGTGTTCTCTTTGACGATTTTTTTTTTGCAAATTTAAAATAGGGTTGCTTGAACAGGTGATAATTCCTAGAATAACGCAATTTATTATACAGCGATCTTAGTATATATTTAATAATTTGGCATTATCTAACGGCAGATACAAAATAGGATTTTTTCCCCAAAAAAATATGTTAAATATAAGTTTGACAACACACAACTGATACGCAATATCTGTTACACTAAAAACACTCAAAACTGAATAATAATTTAACTGGCTTTAATAACCTTGGCACAACCCAGATTTATATCGAAACTTATATTTCGAACATGTTATTATATACAAACTAAGTAATATATAATAAAAAATTTGTCCGAGATTTGCCCTAATTTTTGGGCCAAGTGAACTACTCAATGGTCTCGTAATATATAAAGTTAATAGCTGTTTTAATACTTGTCATCGACTTTCAGTCATTTTAAGATTCATATCTTCGTAACTTGCAAAAATTTTTGTCTCTTTTGCCTTTTTAATGCAGTTAATTCTTTAAAATAGTTGTTTTTTTTAAATTTTGATGTACTGTCTATGCACTTTAGCAACTATTGAGCTCCTATTTACTAAGGTTTGTAGATTGTAATGAATTATGTAGTTATCTGTCCTGGATTAACTACTTTAAGAAGCAACTGGAGAGTTTTTCAACGAACAAACAAAATTCCAGCAAAATTATTATTTATATAATAGAGAAATCGGATTGTCTTCTGTGTATATAATTACAGTTACTCTAGATTCTAATAATTGGTTCCACATTCAACGCCAGACCTGAGAGATCAGATTAGATCCCCATCAGGTCTTGATACCTTAGATTTTGATTGAGATCTGGAGAGTACGCAGATTTAGACCCCGGAATTGAACTACAACAGCTCAACCTACCTTTATCCAGCGCTCTAAAGAGTATCCAGACGGAAGCTTTCTTCCTTTAAAATTCTGGACTCTGTTCAACCCGAGGACCAAGTATTTTGCATATATATATATATATATATATATATATATATATATATATATATATATATATATATATATATATATATATATATATATATAAACATACAATTTTTAACAGACCATGGAGGTGTGTGGTGCGCGTTTTGGGAGTGCACGTATCTGGCCTTCGAAACTATCCTAGATTGCGCTCATTTAAAAAAAGAAAAGCCTTAATGTCGTGATATCCACAAGGGCACTTGTTTTACGAAAATTCGCTAATAAAGAAGTAACGCAGAGAAGCTTATGTTCTGTGTCTCAAAATTGATTAGCTTATTTTTGAATATGTACCAGCATAAACTTGTGAAACTACCTAAAGCTGCAATCGTGTTTTTTTACTTAACCAGCTCTTCTCTTATTACCTGATAAATCATTACCAGTATATTTTTTGTTATCAAACAAGATGCTTGTTGCAGATTGAGACAGAATGTAAGCACAGAGTTTTATAGTAGTTTTGTAGGACCCTTTACGAACTCACAATGAAACGTTTTCCATCAACACGTTAAATCCAAGGTCGCTATTTCCCACTACTTATCAACCTGCAGCTTAAAGAAATTGCAATTGCTGTAAAAAGCTGTCCACACAAAGTCCATTGTTGTCTGCTTTCTTTGAATCAAGAAATCCAGGCAGTAATTCCACCAGCACAGCAGTTTTGTCCTATAACGATAAGTAACACTATATTGTCTGTTGTATTTTAAACTGGTCACAATTGTTGGAAGAAATAAATAAATAATAATAGGCCGCCCTCTAAGTGAAGTTGTTCTGACGAAAAGGCATGAATTAATAAAACATGGAGAACATGCTCTAATTTATATTTAATAAATTATAACCGTTGTCTAAAGGTTATCTAATTCGTCAGTTTGAAGTGAGTGCTAACATTTGTGAAAAAACTTTGTTAGTCGTCTAACAGAAGCAATGTACTATTAATATGGCGTATCCACTATGTTATATCTATTTTTCATTTTAGCGAATTTGAAAAATCTGCTGAGAGGAAATGGTTATATGATTTAGAGAAATTATTTAAATTGGTACTTCTTACTACTTTTAGAGTGGCCGGAAAGCCAATGTGCTTCCATTCATACTCTGACATTTGGTCCCAGGATCATAGTAGTAGAACCAGGATAAATCAATAGTTGCAAAACGGCCAATAAAGTTACTATCTTCTGCTTTGTGGTTGTTTTAATACTCGCCGATAAAAGACGGCATATTTGCATATTTTTTTTCGTTCGAGAAATACCACTCGCAGAGTTTTTCTAATCAAGTTGATCACTTAAAGGAGGCGAAGAAAAGGCGACACCTCCCACAGCAATAATGCACCGAGGGTTCATCTTTCAGAGATCAGAGGTACCCTTCTCGGAGAGTGTCAAGTAAAAGAGAGTAAGGTACAATGACGGTCTATCACATGGTCTGTATTCTGGATAGTTTTGTAAATTTTGTATGACCGTGTGTTTGTCAGATTGTGTGCTGTCTTTGTTTTATTATGTTTAGGTATTGTTGTTAAGTCAAACTTATATCGATGTATGTGAGATTAAGGTATGTTTTTGTTTGTTTTGTTTCTTTAACGTCGGCCTATTTCCGCGACTATGACCAATCTCCGACGCCAGGGAGCTGTTTAACCTCACTATCCTGGAAATTTTGCCGAACCCCTGCTTTTCTGTGGTAGTAGTAGTAGTAGCAGTGGTGGGGAGGCCAACGCCAAGCAAGTAGGCCACAATAGGCTCTTTTTGCCAACCCCAGCAACCATGCTCTACTCTTCCTCTGTTCCGTCGCCAAACCGCCTCGACCTCGAGATGAAGGCCGTGACGGTCTTCATCTGGACGGTACTTACCTGATTCCTCTTGAGACTCCTCGATCCGAACAATTCTGTTCGAAGGCTCCCAAAAGCCTCGCATTCACACAGTTAGTGGTAGGACGTTTCTTCATCCTCACCGCATTTCTGGCAAATGGGATCCCTCTCTACGCCTATCAATGTGGGGTGTCTTCTAAGGGCGCAGTGGCCTGTCAGCACCCCAAGGATGCGGTGAAGCGTAGGTCGACTCCTTCTGAGTAGCCAGACAGCTTTATCTCTGTACGGCCCCTCCACGAAGTCCCTCGCCTGCCTGCAGCCACCAACCGACCCGCAGTGCCTCTCCATTGCTTCCTCGGTCCACATGTCTAAGTTGACAGAGACTATCTTCCTACTTATGCCTATCGCAGGCTCCGGGCCACAGAACGGCCGCCGGGAACCGAGATTATTCGCCACCTCATTCCCCGCTACGCCACAGTGTACCGGAACCCACACCAGTTGCACCTCCTTCGTCCTGGCTAGACCTCCGAGGGCGTCATCGCACTCCTGAACCAGTATTGACCTGATTCTGGCCGCGCAGACTGCCCGGAGGACCGCCTGGCAATCCGAGCAGATGTACACACATTTCTCGGGACGCCTCTTCACATCCTGTCTATTGGCCACATACAGGATAGCATACGGCTCTGTTTCGAATGCCGTGGAATATGCGCCAAGAGCATAGCTCTCGCGCACCCCCAGGCCCTCGATGTATATTCCTGCCCCAGAGGATTGTTGGTCTTCTAGCCGCGATCCGTCGGTGTGAAACAGACCAGGCTTGCGGGCTGGAATTCAACCTCATTTTCCCTCCGCTGATCCCTACTGGGGATCCTGAGGGTGTATGGCCTAGTCAACCTAATATCGTCCTCTGCATCCCGCACCTTTATGGCGCAAATCAGAATTTCCTTTTCGACCTCCTTGGAGACTCTTGCATGCCCTATTACTGCTCCTTCTGCGCACCAGTTTCCTTAGTCCCGCATTCTAAGATGCGACGCCATAGCCTCCCTTCTGATACAGATGGGAAGCGGCGGCAGCATCAACAGGACCTCTAGCGTGGCCGAGGGTGTCGTCCTCATAGCGCCTGTGATACCCAGGATTTCCAGCCTTTGGAGTTTGGCCAGCTTCCTGGTAGTATTTTGCTTCACGCCAGACCAACACCCCATAGAGGATTCTCGGCCTCACTATCGCAGTGTAAATTCATTGAAGGATCCGACGATTAAGTCGCTACTCATTTCCTCACTACTCGTTCTATTTGCGACCCCCATGTTAGTTTGGAGTCCAGGACCACCCCCAGATATATGACCTCCCGCACTAAAGCTAAAGGTTTTCCAAATATCACGGGCGCCCTGAACCACTCTACCTTCCTCTTCTTGGTAAATAGGATCATCTCCGTCTTCGCCGGGTTTACGGAGAGTCCCTGCTCACCACACCACCTTTAGATTATGCTACAGGCAGTCTGCCTTTCTGTAAGAAGGGTAGGGATCTTTAACGTGCCCAACATCGCATGGACACGGGACCCACGGCTTTACGCCCTTTCCGAAGGGCGGATGTGCAGACATTCAACTTGCTCAAATACAATTCCAAAACCTCGGTGATGTTAATTTTATAGTTTGTACTGAAAAAGTGAAAGGAGTACCCTGGGATCGAACCAAGTGCCCTTCGCTTCAGAGGCACACGTTCTTACCCCTGAACCACCGAGGTAGATTAAGGTATCTAATTTTTTGCAAATAAATCGTCAGTTCCTTTATATTTAAACTTATTTTTAGTGTTTTGCTTAATTAATTGTATTTCGGATATTGCATTTTTAGTTGATTTAATTTAATTTTTAGATATTAGTTATGTCCGATTGTTTGAATGTGCGACAAATTTTCTTTCTAGAGTCATACATACACACATACTTTTTTAGACGTTTAAGGGAAAAAAATTTGACATTTCTGTCATACTTCCTCGCGTATTGACGATGTGGAAATAATAGTAGAGCAAAGTTTTATACAGTTGATTTGGAAAAGTATATGTCAGATTCTCTAATAATTGACAGCAAGTCTTTTATTTAAGAGTCATTTAGCATATTTCCAAAGTTAACTCTTTAATTTTTAGTGAATTTTTATTTAAAAAAATTCACCAATAGAGAGGTATCGATGGTGAGATTTTGCAAATTTTTTTCAAATGAGCGCGAACTGGGACCCCTAGAACCCATATCCGGGGTCAGTTTGAATTTTTATATGTTATATATATATATATATATATATATATATATATATATATATATATATATATATATATATATATATATATATATATATATATATATATATATATATATGTGTGTGTGTGTGTGTGTGTGTGTGTGTGTGTGTGTATCCGTCTGATAACTCAAAAAATAATTAACCGATTTCGATTAAACTAGGCAAGTGCCTTTCTTTTATTAATGACTTGGATGAGTTCGTTATCCAGGAAGTTCGGACGGGGTTTTCCGGGAAAATTTTGAGTTTTCTTTCAAAAAAAAAATTTTTTTTTCGAAAATTCTAAAGCTGTTCTAATCAAATTTAACAAATATATTGCCTTAGGAGAGACCTTACTACGTACCAAAATTCAACTTTCTAAGTTTATAGTAAATTAAGTTATTCAAATTTTATTTCGAAAAATTTTTTTCTCCGAAAATTACAAAGTTATTTTAATTAAATTTGGTGGATATCTTGCCTTAGGAAAGACCTCAGTACATACCAAAATTAAACTTTCTAAGTTAATAGAGAATTGAGTTATTGAAATTTGAAGCATTTAATAAAACTTCACTACCATAACGCACTTGCTGCGTGCCGTTAGTTTTTTTACCCTATTAACAGTGTGTGGCGCAGTACGGGATACAATGTTGTATGGTTATATCTTGGGGTCTAATAAAGATAGTAACGTGATTTTTTGTATTTCTCTCATTTTTCCACTCCTAATGCTACTAGCATAAAAAATATCTATGCTTCTATTTGAAAATTTTGAGAAAAATTACACAACTTGACACAATTACAAATTATTGTTGAAAAGCGCCCCCGGTCAACCAGATCGTGAGTTGAAACGCGATGTGCAACAATTAATGTTAAATATCAATTAAAACAATATGAAATAAAACAAACCGTTTAAATTTATGTCTGTTCAAGCCCAAATTATGATCTATATACTTTACCACTTTCTTTCATCCTTTAACATTTTTATTTAGAAAGCTAGGGGATAAGATATATGTAAAAATTGTCCATCATTTTCCAGAGATCGTGGAACGATTCCACAATCTCTTAGTTTATATTAGCAATTTTTCCAAGGAAATAGATCTTTTTCGAACAAGTGCCCTCTTGCGGCTATAATAGAAGGTTAAAAATAATTTCCAAACATTTCTCTGTGCTATATTTGTAATTAAAATTTTTATCCTGAAGCTCTTAGAAAAATGGTTACGGAGATATGCTAGTCGGTCAAAGTTATATGGACATCCTGTATATGTAGTTTTACAAAGTTTAACATTTCCTCGGACAACTGTCATCGATCTACTAATTATTAAAGCACAAAAACCAAATATATCAAACAAAAAGTATACACAAGAGAAATCATTCTATTTAATAGAGTAATGTCGATAAGCTTCAGATTGAGAATAGTTATATTATCTGCGTAACGGAGGGACAGGCATATTTTATGTGCGAGCTATCAGGTGGTGGGTCGGGTTGGTAGATATTGGCTAGTCAGCAGCAACAGGCGTGACAATAGTCTAGATGAGCAACCATCCACCCGGATTGGACTAATGGTCTAATAAATACCTATTTGATTAGAGAATGTAATGCAATTCCCAGTCGTCAGTCGTGGTCAT
This sequence comes from Tillus elongatus, assembly GCA_964006375.1. Lineage (NCBI taxonomy): Eukaryota > Metazoa > Arthropoda > Insecta > Coleoptera > Cleridae > Tillus > Tillus elongatus. The sequence continues at coordinate 192,645,016 of OZ023263.1, forward strand.
TGCTGGGATAATTGATGTGGGTCAGCTTGATTTACAGCTTACGTCACGGTTTTCGTTATGCGTTTAACTATTTTGTGTAACATTATCTAATCATAAAGAAATAATGGTGATGAAGCTTTTGTCAATTAGTTTAATTAGTGTTGGTTGAGTTTTAGCACGCGTTAATCTGCCTACCTTTTCTGGCGAATAGCAAATTTTTCATTCCAACTCTATATTTAATAATTAGTGAATTTTCGTATTAAAAATTCACTAATGGGGAGATCCCGACTTTTGATTTTGAAATTTTTTTTGCAAATGAGCGCCAACTAGGATCCCTAGAACCCATATCCGGGGCCAGTCTCAATTTTTATATGTTTATATATATATATATATATATATATATATATATATATATATATATATATATATATATATATATATATATGAACTGGTGTCAGAAGTGGGATTTTCAAGCTACTAGCGGAAATATTTTCTGGAATATTCGTTGAACAACGTGGACATTTCTAGAATCTCTGGAAGATCAGTGTCAGCAGTAATTCATAACTGGCTGTCTTCTTGAAACAGAATAAACTGTGAACCAGCTTTAAGTACGTCTATGCCTAAGACACGTAGCGCAACAGCCAATATGGACGCCCAGCTATTGAAATTGATTAAAGAAATGAAAGAAGAAGCCAGAAAAACAGATGAAGAAATGAGACAAAGAGACGAAGAAGCGAAAGAAGAAATGGGAAAAAGAGATGAAAAGGCCAAATAAGAAATGAGAAAAAGAGATGAAGAAGCCAGAGAAATAGACGAAGAAGCCAAAGAAAAAACGAGAAAAAGAGATGAAGAGGTCAGAAGAAGAGACGAAGAATGCAAATAAGAAATGAGAAAAAGATATGAAGAGGCCAGAAAAGGAGACGAAGAGATAAGAGAGGAACTGAGAAAAATAGACGAAGAAGTCAAAGAAGAAATAAGAAAAGGAGATGAAGAGGCCAGAAAAAGAGACGAATAAGCCAGAAGAAGGGATGAAGAAACAAAGAAAATTCTCCAAAAACAAGCCAGTAGAATTGAGAATATTACTTCGTGTATGGACGAACGTATGAAGCAGGTAAAAGACGACATCTTCCAACAAGTAGAAAGTCGAGCAATGGGTATCAGCGACGATGTACATGACAAACTGATGAGTATACAAGAAGAAGTTAAGTATTGATTAGTGCGGTGTAAGTAAGTAAGGCGAATAGTGGAATATAATTTTATGGACATTTATTAAGAGGAGAAATAATTTAGTTGATACTGGTGTTGGAAAATAGTTGCTTATAATAAATTAGTAGTTTGAAAAGCTGTGTTTTGTTAGTCAACGAATCCAGAACCCCGTAGAACGCAACAACTGGTAGGTATATATATATATATATATATATATATATATATATATATATATATATATATATATATATATATATATATATATATATATATATATATATATATATATATATATATATATATATTTATGTCACACCGAAAACTCAAAGACTAATGAGCCGATTTAGATAAAGTTTGGCATGTACCTTCCTTTTGTAAATGGCTTGGACAAGTTCGTTAGTCAGGAAAATCGGACGTGGTTTTCCGGGAAAATTTTGAGTTTTCATTCGAAAAAAACATTTATCTCAAAAAATACAAAAGCTATGATAACCAGATTTGGTAGGTAGGTTTACCATATAAAAAGTCAACTATACACCAAAATTTATATTTCTATGTTACAAGAAAAAAAAGTTATTATAAAATATTTTGTGCCAGATCATTTCTATGAAAATTCACTACCTTTTAGTGAATTTTCTTAAAAAAAATTCACTAATGAGGAGATCCCGACTTTTGAATTTTGAAAAAATTTCTTCAAATGACCGCGAACTAGGCCCCCTAGAACACATATCCGGGGTCCGTTTCAATTTTTATATGTTTATATATATATATATATATATATATATATATATATATATATATATATATATATATATATATTTACATACATATATATATATATATATATATATATATATATATATATATATATATATATATATATATATATATATATATATATATATATATATATATATATATATATATATATGTATGTATCACACCGATAACTCAAAAAATAATAGGCCGATTTTGACTAAATTTGGTGGAAAAATTCCTTTTGCAAATGGCTTGGATAAGTTCGTTAGCTAGGAAAATCTGCCCAGGTTTTCCCGGAAAATTTTGTGTTTTCTTTCGAAAAAAATTTATATCTCCGGAATTAACAAAGTAAGGGCAACCAAATTTGGTACGCTAGTTAATATCCTTATAGGTAAGCCACCTACCAAAATTTAGCTATGTAGGTTAAAAGACAAAAAAGTTATAGGCATTTAAAGAAAAATAAATTGGGGTTTTTCTCAAAACGTCAAAGTTGCGATTTAAAACGTCAAAATCGGCAACATTTAGGCAAAGAACTTGAATCTAATACGGGATATGGAAATCAAATGTCTCAAGAAGGATCTTTTACAAACTCTGAAGTCTTAGTTTCAACCGTCATTGTCCTTCATTTTACTAAAATGTTTCCAGAAAATTCATTTCAAATAGACCCTTTCTCTGATGCTTGGCAGTAGCCTTAGCTTTAGAGTTTATCGTTTAATGGTATATAATTTTTGTCGAATTTTCGTAAAAAATCAATAAAGCTCAATATATCCGTTATTATACAAGATATGAAGAAAATTTGTATATATTATATATAGGGTGTCTTGAGCTACATCTTAAAAAAATATTTCTACAATCACAGGATGGCCCATAAGTCGTTGGTGATACAAATTTTCTTTTTTTTTTAATCAAATACGCCTTATTTTATTGCATTTTTGAATTTTTCAGCGATGCATGTTTGTAAGAAAAGAAATTCGGGACGCAGCAAGTGCGTTATGGTAGCGAATTTTCATTAAATGCTTCAAATTTAAATAGCTCAATTTGCTATTAACCTATAAGGTTGACCAAGAAACGAGTTTTTCTGGGAACACTTTAAGTTTACTTTTGGAAATTTTTGTACATTTTCACACAATAAAGTTATTTTTATGAAACATGGCACATTGTTTTTACTATATAGGTTATACTGGTAACCAAAATTGATGCCTGCTTTCTTAAAAAGGAAACACACATATTTGCAATTAAAAACATTTTTATGAAAATTCACTACCATAACGCACTTGCTGCGTCCAGAGTTTTTTTAACTTTTAATCTCATTTATTTAACTAAGATGTTTGTAGAAAAAACGTTTAAATTTGCTCTTTTCTGCGATATTCCGCAATTTGGAATATTCCCGAAAAAATATCACATTTTATACTTTTCAAACGAAGATTTTGAGAAAAATTAGATCTACGGAGAAGAACAGTTGCAAAAAACTATTTTCCTGGCTGTAAAACATCCGTTTAAATTGTAACCTCCTCTTATTAGGCAAATACGTTAACTGCATATATGTTACTATCTGACTAACCGTTTTTCGACTGGAATCATGCTTTGATGAAAATTATCTCACATAACGCACTTCCTACATCCAGGCCTTTTTTTTTTCAACTAGCCGTTTATCACGAATTTGAGCAGAGTATAATATATTTCTTTTTTTTTTGAGCAAATTAGTGATTTCTCCCCATCATATCTCTCTCTATACTTTATTAGATCCTAATTGTGGACATCGACCCCGTTGCACCCTAGAAAGAGAAATAATAAACCTTTTTATTATCGTTATATAAAACCCCACAGTAAACCTCTTCTAGATGCATTATCCTCTAAAAAGTCAAATACTAATTAGAAAGTGTTGGTTCTGGTAACATCTAAATTAAAACTTTCTTAATATCCGTGCGGATTTTCCGGATATAATGTCAATTATAAACTTCCTTCAAATGAAAAGTGTATAATTTTCTACCGGCAGTCTCTCGGTGGTAAGCTGTCTGAAGACATCAAGAGCCGCCGCTATTAAACTGTCTTCATACAAAGCACAGTCTCTTGTCTGTTTGACAGTTATTGGACAATAACTAAATCCTAAGAAGCACAACTTACCCTCTTAAATTTGCAGATACTATTACTTTTGATATTTTCATATTAGTCAAGCTTAATAACATATTCTTGCAGCCTCGGTAATCCAGTGGCAAGAACGTGTTTCTCTGGACTCAGGGGTCCTGTGTTCGGCTTCAAGTAGGAGATGAGTTCACTTTTTTAGTACATACGGTAGAATGAACTTGAACCAATGTCGTGGCATTCTGTTTGAGCAAGTTAAATATCTTCACGTTGCGTCCCTCAGATAGGGCGTAAACCCGTCTGTCCTGTCTACTATGCTATGTTGGGTACCTACCTTCCATTTAGAAAAGGCCAGATTTAGCGAAATTTCAAGTATAGTGGGGTAAAAATGTTCCTGGGCGTCGGTGATTGACCACAGTCGCAAAAATAGACCGACTTTATAGAAAAAAAATATAGTCCTAAAAAAGGCCATACAGAATATATTATCAAAGATACACTGATCCGAAAATTGTTAGTACCTAATATTTTTATAATGTTGATAGCTTAAGAAATGTGTTTGTATAGAATTATTAACAATATTAATAATATAACACACACATCTACTTTTATGTATATGTACGTTTTTACGAAACCTCAAGGGGTGATTACTAGGAGAGGAAAAAATATTTCAAATAAACCCCTGTAGCGTGTGGCACCTCATTTTAAAGATCGTAAAAAAGGCAACATGGTACCAAAAATCCGAGGAAGTTATAAATTACGTAAATTATTTATTACTTTATCAGTTAGTATGTAACGAACGTCAACTTTACTTTGTTACTTTCTAAGAAGCTCAAAATGGCCACCACCAACCTCTCTTTTTTTATTTCTTTAAGGTCGGTCAATTTCTGCAACTATCAGGTCAGTCAATTTCTGCGATCACCGACACCAGGGAGCAGTTTCACCTCACCATCCTGGAAATTTTGCCTAATCCCTTCCTTTCTGTAAGGAGCGTCTTTAGCGTACCCAACATTGCATGTCACACGCAAGCGATGGGTAAACGCCCCCTCCGAAGAGCAGAACGTGCAGACACTCAACTTGCTCCAACACAATGCCCCAACCTCCGTTGATTTTGATTTACAGTATGTACTGAAAAATAATTTGACTTTTCTACTGGGAATTGTACCCGGAATCATTGGCTCTAGAGGCACGCGATCTTACCCCTGGACCATCGAGGCTACCTGTAACTTCTTGGGAAAATAACTGGAATCTGTACGTCTCAGATTATCTAATGTTATTGATTTCATACTTACACAAACGTTGGCTGTTCTCTGATGCATATCGTTCAAATTAGTAGGTTTATAAAAATCTAATGGGGTAAGATCTGTAGAACGTGGTGGCCATTCGGTCGGCCCGCAGCATCCAATCCAGCGACCAAAAAACTGATGATCAAGAAACTACCTCACTGATAAATAATAATGCGGAGGCGCTTTATCTTGCTGGCAAATAGAGACTTTTCCTGAACTTTCGACAGTATCTGCCAGTAATGTAGTATCAAATCAAATAAACTTAAAAGATTACCATCGACAAAAAAGGTCAAAATATGCGATTTTTCATAACACCATCCCAAATAGTAACTTTTACAGGAAAGGGTATATGATCGTCTTGAAATTAATTACTATTGTTTCTTTCTAATATCGAAATATATGTATATTGACACAACCGTTTAGACAAAAACAATTCTATTGAAATAATTTGGTAGCGTGTTTATAAAATTTAATTTTTATTCACAGAAATGTAACCTGCGATTCCGATCATCTTTATTGAGTTCTTGTGAAAGCTGTGTTCTATAAAGACGATATTCATGTTTTTAGTGAAAAAAGTGTATTAATGGGGACATCTCGGCTTTTGAATTTTAAAAAAATTCAAGAATTTCTTCAAATGAGCACGAAATAGGTCCCCTAGAACACATATCCTGGATCAGTTTTAGTGTTTATATATATATATATATATATATATATATATATATATATATATATATATATATATATATATATATATATATATGTCCGGAAAGATTTCCGCGGTTTTTAACCGCGTACAGAATTAAGAAAAACTCGTCCTTTCAAGATCTCTCTTAGGCCTAGGGTTGTGCACACTGAGACCTTAGAGATGATTTCCGGCAAAATTTGAGCTACAACAACCCAACCCACCTTTGTTCACCGCTCTTAGGAGTAGGCAGATTAAGGCCTTAGAGTTCATGTCCTTACATATTTCTTTTACCTCTTGAAAATGGCTCCAAAACAGGAGCCGAAACGTCGACTTGTCATATATATATATATATATATATATATATATATATATATATATATATATATATATATACACATACATATATATATATATATATATATATATATATATATATATATATATATATATACATCACACCGATAACTCAAAAATTAATAGGCTGATTTTAATTTAATTTGGTGGCTGCGTTCCTCTTGCAAGTAGCTTGGATAAGTTCGTTAGTCAGGAAAAGCGCACTAGTTTGACAAAATCTATTGTATATTATAGACCAGGATTAAATTCTTTGGCTCAAAAAGGTTAAGAAATACCAGAAAGAGCACTTTAAAAATTTCAAAGTTTTGCTTCTTAAAACATCAAAATTAGTAACATTTAGGCAAAGAACCTGAAAGTAATACGGGTTATGTAGAGAAAATATCACAAGAAACGTGTTTTACAAAGCCTTAAGTCCCAGCTTCAACCTCCATTGTCCTTCATGTTACTTACATATTTGTAGAAAATCATTTCAAATAGATCCTTTTTCTGATACTTTGGCAGTAGTTTTAGTATAGTATATGGTTTAATACTCCGTAATTTTTGTCGAATTTTCGTAGAAAAAATCGCTATTTAGGAAACTGCGACTTTTGAATTGTGAAAATATTTTTTCAAATGATCGCAAAATTGCCAACCTAGAACCCACGTATACAGGGTGTTGCATTCCACAGTAAAGCTTAATACATCCGTTATAATACAAAATACAAGAACAAATTGTATACGTTAATCATAGTGTCTTAAGCTGCATCTTACAAAATTATTTTAATAATGAAAGAGTGGCTCATGAGTCGTTGGTGATACATATTTTCTGTTTCTTTTTATGGAAATCATTTATAGTTGCCATAGGAATAGATAAGTATGCATTCGTCAAGTATATCAATAATTGTTATCCCTTTGATTCGTGCCACTTTCATTGACAGGTACATAACTTGGCAAGTTTACGCCTTTTACAAATCTTTCCCACATCTACACTAGTCGTCTTAGCCCGACTGTATACCCTGTGAATATTGGCTTACTACAGAAACTAATACCCCTATTATGGTAATCAAAATTGGCAGACCTGATCAATGTAAGTTATTTACGGGTAAGTTTGATTAATTTGTGTCTTTCCATCTAGCAATAAACCAATAAAGTTTAAAATCAGCATACACAATGAAGGATTTAAATCGGCACCAGCTTGCATGGTTCAAATTCGGAAAACAACTTTATTTTTATATAATCAAACGCACTCAGTCCGAAAAATTTTAAATAGTGGCACTGTAAACATGAAAACGTAATCAAAGTTACATAAATAATTACAGCATCAGTATGAGGTTGATTCGACCATGCAGGGAGGGTGAATTCCCCATATGGTGCGCCAGTTCAATCGCCGAATTCAATCAAACATCAATGCATGATGTGCCACGCATCATTAAATACTGATTTGCCCTGTAATTGTATAGCTGTATCATCGCTTTGCGCTCGAAAATAAAAGTGATTACTTTCTGATTTATACGGTCTGCGCGATGGATATTTCATTGAAGCAATTTAGGTGATGTGATCTTGATGGAACCGAAGATATTGACTTCATCAATCTAATGCACACTTAAGATGTACCACACGTGCTTTAAGTAATTCTCACTTCAGCAGTTTCGAAATAGAAAAAAGTCTGGACACAGTAAGAATTTTCATAAAAAGGTTTTTAATGCCAGATATGTCTTTTTTCAAATAAATGGCATCAAATTTGATTACCAGTATAACCTATAGATGGTGATTCATGAGGACGTTAAAAACTTCCAGGGGCATAATATTTATATAATTTTGAGAAAAAATGTTCATATAAATATGTGCCCTAATTTGCGTAATTTACGAGATATGGTGTTGTAGATGAAAAAGGATATCGTATTTTCGTCATAACTCTTTTTCAGCTACAACTATTTTCACCAAATTTAGCGCATAGAATACATGTAATAAGTACTTTAAAAAAACTAGGATTATCAGGCTGTTCAGACCACCAGTGGCGTAGATATGCGTAATCACCTCAAAATTTTGAACCAAAAAAATAATAGTATGTACCTGTTAAAGAAAATCAAGTTACACTTTTAGATGGAGAATTAAATTATAAACAAAACCTAATTCTCGGCAATTTTTCCTATCTGTCAACATTTAATGGTAAAGTTGATTTTCAAAATTTAAATCATTGTACCTGCAAACTATGCAAATCAATTTAATTACATTGAGTAGGTTGTTCTCTTGTTTATTATCCAAATTACTAACAATGCTTGTGTCAAATTTAATCATTCACAACGTAGCTGGCACAATTAGAGGCTCGTAAAATAAAGCATGACTTCGAACAGGTATTTAAGGCTCGTAAAATAAAGCATGACTTCGAACAGGTATTATATTTATAAAGCAATTAAAAACAACGAAATTGGATAAATTAGTTAACGCAAATGATCTAGATTTGACATTAGCATTAGTGATTTGGATAAGAGGCAAGAGCACAGCCTACTCACTGTAATTAAATCACTTACTTTGCATAGCTTGCATAGGTTGCAAGCGCAGTGATTCGAATTCTAAATATCTAATTTACCATGCAATGATGACAGATTGGAAAATATGTCAACAGTTAGTTTTTGTTTATAATTATATTCTAGATCTAAAATTATAACTTGCTTTTCTTTATCAGGTACATACTATTGTTTTTTTGTTCAAAATCTTGTAGTGATTACCCATATCCATGCCACTGGTTGCCTGAACAGCTTTATAATACTGGTTTTGAAAAAACTTATGACAGGTATCCTGTTTGTTTGGTGAAAAAGCTGCAGCTGGAAAAGAGTTATCACGAAAAGACAAACTTTTTTATATTTCAACAACACACCACGAGGGCTTACAGCCTAAATACTATCGTGCCGTGGGTGTCGACAAGAAGGAAAGAGGCAACTTGTTAATTCTGGACTTGAAGGTTTGGAGGTTCGGGGGAGAAGGAAAAACGTGTGACAGCAAGGAATTCCACAACTTGAAGGTCCCCGGCACAAAAGAGTGGATATAACAAGATGTTCTATGACTGGCGACCTGGACAGTAAACGGGTGCATTCGCTCTGTTCCCCTGCTAGATCTGTTAGGGGCAGCAGGTTTAGGAACTATGGAAGAAAGCAGTGCCCGTGCAGATATCTATAAAAGAGAGAGAGAGAGAGAGAGAGAGAGAGAGAGAGAGAGAGAGAGAGAGAGAGAGAGAGAGAGAGAGGTCACCAACAGCACTTCGGTGGGCAAGGGATGACAGCTTTTGGGTCAAGGTAGGATCACCGATGAGACGTATAGCTCTATGCTGAATGGAGTCCAGGATAGCGAGTATAGAAGCGGCAGCGACACCCCAGATGTGGGAGCAGTATTCGAGGTTTGGCCCAATTTGTGAAGTATATAAGGTATAGAGATCAGCTGGTGAAAAGTATTTGCGAGCCCAGAAGAGGATACCTAATTTCTTAGCAGTTGCTTCTGCAATTGATATGACATGTTGGTGCCAATTGACATTTCGATCCACAGAAATGCGAACAAGTGAAAAGGACTAATTACTTTGAATAACTTGGTTGTTTATTTTCTACGTCCCCAGTCTAATATGTTTTGGAGATCCATGGAGACAGAACCCTTCATGAGTCTGCGATCCTTGTCTAATTGGGCTAAAGAGACAGGGTTAGAATATTGTATATTTGAGTGGAGGGTGTGTCGTCCGCGAAACTGTGAACTGGGTTGGATGTGCTAGAGAGGAGGTCATTGATGTGAAGAACAAACAAAGTAGGGGCTAAAGCTGAACTTTGAGGAACTCCTGCATTAATTGGATACAGTTTAGAGGAATTGCCATCCACGACAACAAAAATGCTAAGGTTCGAGAGGAAATTTGCTGTCCAGGTACAGTTTTGGTGGTAGGCCATAGGCCGGAAGTTTATTGAACAGCCCTGAATGCCAGACCTGGTCGAATGCTTTGGATATGTCTAGAGCGCCAATCTGGGATTCACCGTGTAGTTCCATAGACTTGTTTCAAGAATGGGTGACAAAGGAAAGGAGGTCGGCAGTTGATCTGCGCTGACGGAATCCATACTGCTTGTCGTGGACTAGACTGTGTTTTTCAAGAAATTTTAGTAATTCGGTGTTTATATAATTTTCCATCACTTTAGATACGACTGAAACGAGAGAAATAGGCAATTAGTCGCTAGGAAGCGCATTTGATCCTCTCTTGCGGACGGGTTGTACTCGAGCAGTTTTCCAGTTACTATGGAATATTCCTGTATTGTAAGATGTCTGAAACAGACGATTTAGAACAGGAGCAAGTTCTGGTGCACATTTTTTGAGAACAATTGCTGGAATCTCGTCAAGGCCAGAGACTTTCCTGGTATTAAGAGAAGAGAGCATCTTTCGTACCTTTTTAATTTTGAAAATGATATCCGTCATTTTAGGCCCGACATTGGGGACTGTTGGTGGTTGAACATTTGGAAGTGGGTTGAGAGTATAATTGCCGGCGAACAATGAGGAAAAAAGTTCAGCCTTGCCCAGGACAGTAGAAACACTTTCATACCATGAGACAAGAGGTGGGAACGTGCTCTTGCAGAAATTATTCCCAATAGATTTAACAAGAGTCCAGAAGGGTCTGCTGCCGTTGGAGCTTAAGAGGACTTTGTTTTTGATGTGGTTATTAAACGAGTTTTTTGACTCAGAAAGAATGTGGACATAGCGGTTTCTTGCGTCGTTAGATGCTTGACGGTTTTCTTGACTGGGAGTGTGAAGAAGCGTTTTGTGAGCTTTGACCTTTTTAGGTCGTCTGGCCTTGTCACAGGACTTAGAGAACCAGAGCCTTTGAGTGGGTGAAGAGGGTTTCTGTGTACGTGGAATAAATAATTCCATGCCAGCGTTGGATAATTTCGGTGACGTTTTGTGGTCGTTTTTTTTTTTGTAAAGGTAGTCGAAGAGCTGTACAAAGTTGTTGTCAGAAGGTGACCAGTAAATGCAACAGACGAATTTAGTTGCAGCCTTGAAAGAGAGTTTCATCCAGAGTATGTCTTTTCTTCCAGCTTCTAAATTGGGGAGTCTGGTGCAGGGTAGTTAGCTACGGACCTATGCGCACACGCCTTCATGCAATCTAAAGGAAGTAAGGAGCTCATACCCCAGGAAATTAAGGTGATTGGTGGCTGTTTTGGCATTGATTTCGGTTTCGGTGAGGAAGAGGAGTTAGGGCCTATTAGCCTGGAGGAAATGGTTTACGAAGTTTAGGTTACAATTTAGCGTATGTTAAATTTTAATGCCGGCGCCCCCTGCACACCCTTCTCCCGGAGACCGGAATGGAATGGTCTTTTATCTCCGGAATCTTTTGTACAAGGAGGAGCCATCATCATTTTTGCTTATAAGGGAAATCGACTCATACACCAGACCCGGAAACGTCCGTTGGGACTTCACCGGCCTCTTGATGTAATTGGTGGTACCTTCTCGGGCGTGAAAAATCCTTCACTATCACGTAAAGGAAAAGTCCACTACCACCTGCTTGACTCCACTTAGTTACCTCATACGACACGCAGGGGTTACCATGGGCCTATTCTTTCAGTTAGTCCCCGGACCCACAGGGGACATTATTTTCAACACGCTGTAAATCATCAATTACGCAACTTAGGATATATGTTTATATGAACATGTTTTTCTCAAAATCATCTACATATTTTTTAACGTACTAATGAATCACCTGTATAGTAGAAACCATGTGCTTTATTGTTTGAAAATATACAACAAATTTCCAAACATAAACTTAAACTGTTCCCAAAATAACTGGTCTGATTTTTCGAGCTATCGAAGCTCTTCAAGCCCAAAAAGATATAATTATTTACAAATGGCATTCCGACGAAACTTCAAAAAAAATTTACAAATATTGTTTTCACGAAAATACGAGTCCTTTTGTTTTACGATAACTTATTAAACATTTATTATTAGTTACCAAAATTTCACAAAAATTTCCACAGAAATTTGCTAAAAGAATACATTATATTTAAATTATATACCTCAGCTGTTTACACACCTGGCAATATATATATATATATATATATATATATATATATATATATATATATATATATATATATATATATATATATATATATATATATATATATATATATATAAAAGTATTCACAAGGCGCTTTTTGAAAAAAAAATTAGAAAATATTGCATGAAAATTTGCAAACAATTTCTTTCACCAAAGTTCTCCATTTTGTTTTACAAAAAATCACTTAAGTAATGATACAAAAAAATAATATTTTCTACAAAAATTGCTATTCGTTTTTTTACAGAGCAGTATAGCTAAGCCGATTCTGGCCCAAAACCCATGTTATTTCTTACGGAGGCTAATTTTGCAAAAAGTTGTCGCCAGCTGTAAACTGCGCATGCGCAAGGCCATAACACTTCAGTTTGCATATAGACTGCTATGATCAATGCAACTGCGAAGTTTTCAACCGCTCTTGCCCTGAGCAGAGCGGATGATTTGTTCAGGTTGGCACTTGTGCAGGTCAGGTCAGGTCAGGTCAGGTCAGGTCATGAGCGGTTGCAAACCTCGCACTTGCATTGATGATTACAGTATGTAAACTCAAGTTTTCTGACCTTGCGCGTGCGCAGTTTACAACCGGGGACATATTTTTGCAAAATAAACCTCCATTAGAAATGACATGGGCTTTTGGGCCAGAATTGGCATAGCTATACTACTTGCCATAACCCACAGTAACCTTTTTGTCGTGATTGAAAATGAATCACACATCTCTGTAACTTGTGCTTTCTTATAAAGAAGAAGTTGACTGCCTAAAGTTTAATGTTCTATAAAGCTATAACACTAAAATTTGTATTACAAGTTTCATTATATTTACACAAGTTTACAAAAGTGTTCCAGAAGAAGGTGCAAGATTTTATTTCAAAAATGGTACACGTCAAATTATAAAAGTGGCCGGTATTTTACCTTATTAATTTCCTGGATGATTTTGTTTCAGCTAAACTAATCGAACTGGTTTTTCCAAATAGAGAAAGTTTTTTAAAATAAATTTTGTATCTCGAAAGCTCTGTGAATCGAAATCTCAATTGGCACCAACATGTCACATCAATTGCAGAAGCGGCTGTTAAGAAATTAGGTTTCCTCTCCGAGCCTCTGAAATACTTTTCACCAGCTAATCTCTATACCTTATATATTTCACAACTAAGGCCAAACCTCGAATACTGCCCCCACATCTGGGGTGCCGCTGCCGCTTCTACACTCGCTATCCTGGGCTCCATTCAGAAGATGGCTGTACATCTCATTGGTGACCCTACCTTCACCCAAAGGCTGCCATCACTTGCCCACCGACGTGCCGTTAGTGACCTCTCTCTCTCTCTCTCTCTCTCTCTCTCTCTCTCTCTCTCTCTCTCTCTCTCTCTCTCTCTCCCTCTATCTCTCTTTCTTTTATAGATATCTGCACGGGCACTGCTCAGAGGAGCTTTCTTTCATAGTTCCTCCACCTGCTGCCCCCAACAGATCTACCAGGGGAACTGAGCGAATGCACCCTTTTACTGTCCAGGTCACTAGACATAGAACATCTTGTTATGCCCGCTCTTTTGTCCCGAGGAGTTCCAAGTTTTGGAATTCCTTGCCTTCCTTCTCCTCCGAACCTCCAAACCTTCAGGTCCAGAATTAACAAGTTGCCTCTTTCCTCCTTGTCGACACCCATGGTATGATAGTATTTAGGCTGTAAGCCCTCGTGGTGTGTTGTTGAAATACAGGGTCGCTGATAAGTCTGGAAACGGTCGATTATCCGGGAAAATATACAAGGTGTCGAAAAAAGTTTTATACAAAAGTTTTTGGGTTCTTCAATGTCTACTAGGCGGTGATAATTTCATTTATACAGGGTTGGTCATACAGGCGTGGCACACCAATATTAATTTTTTTTAATGGAACACCCTATATATTATTCGATATTTCAATCCTTCTCTTAATTTTGAGCAACATTTATCAGAAGCATGATGTACATAAACTCAATCGTTTCCGGGTAAAAAAATAAATAAAAATAAACGCTACTGTTTTTAAAATCTATTGGATGAAGAACAAAAATAAATGAAAAGTAGAATATCTCTTGAAAACAATCTGTGAGTGTGAAAAGAACCGGTTGCGATGTTTTTAACATTGTTTTGAATCCCAAGATAAGATAAGATGCCCATAAGAAACGCAGTATTATTCTTTTGTTTTAAAATGTTTCCAGGTCAACGAATGTCAAACATTCATTCAGTGTCAACAGTTTTGAAACATTAGTAATTTAGTGTCAACAGTTTTTGTGCAAAATGGCAAGTTTAAGTGAAACCGAACGTATCGAAATTTTAATGATGATAGGGTACGGTGATAGAACACGAAGTTTTGCTCAAGTGGTGATTATGTTCAATGAGTTGCATCCTGAGCGGGAATCGATCTCCAAATCCACAGTTTCGAAAACTTTGCATCGTTTTCACGAAACTGGCGGTATCAAGGATAAACCTAGAACTGGGAGGCCAGTAACCGTTACAAATGAAGAAAATTCTTTGAATGTAATATTGGATGTGGTGGAAAATCCGAAAACTTCGGCACAGCAATTGGCTTTAAATCACAATATGAGTCGATATTCAATTCAAAAGATTACGAAGCGGGAAAAGTTCCGTCCATATAAAATTCATTTATTGCAAGAACTGAGTGAAGACGATTTTGATCGCAGAATCGAGTTCTGTGAACTTATTATGGAGAAGTTACGCCAAAATTTTAACTTTGCCAACCACATTTTGTTTTCCGACGAATCTACATTTTGTTTGAATGGGACAAGTCAACCGACACAACTGTAGGTACTGGTCAGACGAAAACCCACATTGGATGGAACAAATTCACACCCAAAGACCGCAAAAAGTAAATGTTTGGTGTGCTATATTGGTGGACATATCATAGGACCTTATTTTATACACGGTAATTTGAACTCTGCTCGATATTTGACACTTTTGCAAGAATCAATTGTTCCAGACGTAAGTCGATTATTTCCGAACAATAACGACCCAAATCTACCAGCGGAAGAAATATGGTTTCAGCAGGATGGGGCACCCCCTCATTTTGGAATTGAGGTACGGGAATATCTGAATCAAACCTTTCCTGGCAGATGGATAGGGCGCAGGGGAACTATTGAATGGCCAGCTAGGTCTCCCGACATGACGCCGCTTGACTTTTTTTTGTGGGGTCATGTAAAAAATTTAATTTACCAAAATAGACCGCAGAATATTGAAGAGTTGCAAGCAAGGATTGTGCATGAAATTAATAACATTCCTCAAAACGCTCTTGTAAATGCAGTGCAATGTTTTGTTAAGCGAATTCATTATTTTCAGGAGGTCAATGGAGAACACTTTGAACATCTTATAAAATAGGATTCCAAACAATGTTAAAAACATCGCAACCGGTTCTTTTCACACTCACAGATTGTTTTCAAGAGATATTCTACTTTTCATTTATTTTTGTTCTTCATCCAATAGATTTTAAAAACAATAGCGTTTATTTTTATTTATTTTTTTACCCGGAAACGATTGAGTTTATGTACATCATGCTTCTAATAAATGTTGCTCAAAATTAAGAGAAGGATTGAAATATCGAATAATATATAGGGTGTTCCATTAAAAAAATAATAATATTGGTGTGCCACGCCTGTATGACCAACCCTGTATAAATGAAATTATCACCGCCTAGTAGACATTGAAGAACCCAAAAACTTTTGTATAAAACTTTTTTCGACACCTTGTATATTTTCCCGGATAATCGACCGTTTCCAGACTTATCAGCGACCCTGTATAATCTCGCAATACTATTTTTATAAAAATTAGTAGACATGCTGATTTTTTCAAGGATTCACTATGTATCAATATTGAACACTCAAAACATAAAAATTTCATAGCGGTTACAGTTTCCGTCCTTTCAATGGAGCATGTGCTAAAACAGTTTATTTTGTCAGATTTTTGTTTTTGTTTTATTCAGGTAGTTAAAGAATTACATTATTTACATAATCTTCGTGGTGTTGATCACAAAAGCCTCATAAAAACGGTCATGAATTACTTAATTTGTAATTCTAAAAATGTTAAATAGCAGAGAGCAAATTGATAGTTATTATTATTGTTATTACTATTCCTAAAACAATTGTCCAGTGCAAATCAAAAGTTTACTTGTGCCTATCCTAAATCCGGTACTTTAAATTTTCCCTATTCAATTAATCCTCTATGTATTAAGTTACACAAAGCTCTTCTAACCAAAGTAAACAAGTTTAACAGGGTGAGAATGTGTAGTAATTCAAACTTTACAAACTGCGGAATAGCTGAGTTCTCCAAGATGTGGTATCTCCCACAGATGATGATGTTCAGTTTAAGCCTACAAATAATATGTAAATAGTTGAGGCTGATTCAACTATAAATAAGCATGTAATACAATATGAAATAGTTTCAAACTTTACATTATAAATTAATATTTAGCTTATCAACCTGTATCAAAACAACGATAGTTCAACTTTACCAACAACAGTATGCCATATACACACATCAATGCTTCCCTAATTTTAACACAAGGTCATAGTTAGTCAACTTTATAAGCGACCTTTGGTCAAAGCACAATCAGTAGTTAGTACTTTAGGTAGCACTGTGTTTGTGTCAAGGCAATATATCAAAATTTTACGGACCTAATTTGTATAGAATTGGATCAAATGGTAACGGTTTACGAAAATAAGTTGTTATAAGATAACAAGAGGAAGGTCTAAAATGGATGTGTAAATGTTTGTGGCATTGTAGAAAGTTCAGGAGATGTAAAACTACAGAAATGACAGTGCGCTGTAAATGTTTGACGTCCATTGTTTGAATTTTAGCGAATTTTTTTTTTTTAATTCGCTAATGAGGAGATCTGTGTTCATATATATATATATATATATATATATATATATATATATATATATATATATATATATATATATATATATATATATATATATATAGATATATATATATATATATATATATATATATATATATATATATATATATATATATATATATATATGTATATCCCACCGATAACTCAAAAAGTAATGAACCAATCTTCATCAAATTTGGTGAGTACCTTCCCTTTGCAAGTGGCTTGGACAAGTTCGTTATCCAGGAATATCGGACCTGGTTTCCCGGAAAATTTTGGGTTTTCCTTCTAAAAAAATTCATATCTCCGGAAATAATAATGTGAGGGCAACCAAATTTGATACACGTGTTTGTATTATAAAGAGTCAACTCTGTACCAAAATGTAGGTCTATGGCTCTAAAGACAAAGAAGTTAGGGGCAGTTAAAGAAACAAATTTAGAAGTTTACCTCAAAACGTCAGACTCGCAATTTTAAACGTCAAAATTGGCAATGTTTAGGCAAAGAACGTGAAACAAATACCGATTGTGAAAAGAAAATGTTGCAAGAAGAGTGTTCCGCAAACCCTTAAGTTTCAGATTCAACCGTCATTGCCCTTTATTTTACTAAAATATTTACAAAATATTCATTTCAAATAGACCCTTTCTTTGATGCTTTGGCTGTCTTTAGTTAAGTTGTTGCCTTTTTGGATATTTATTTGTAGGTTTAGTGAAGTTTATTGTTTAACGGTCTATAATTGTTTTTAAGCTAATTTTTGTAGAACAAATTCGTTAATGCATTTTTTCATTTTTTATCAAAATATGATGCGTTTGTAAGAAAAAAAATCTTAACGCAGTAAGTGCGTTTTGGTAGCCAATTTTCGGTAAATTTGCAGTTTAGCTCCCGAACGCTTTTTAAAAAACTGTTTTCAGAAACCTGCGTAGGCTCTCCCCTGGATCCACAAACCCCAAGAAAAATTTCTTGTTCATACTCCCCAAGGAAGCTATGGGACCAGGAGTGAGTAGGGGTGTATAATCTTTTTCAGCTAATTTTCGTAGAATAAATTCGTTAATGCAATTTTCCATTTTTTATCAAAATATGATGCGTTTGTAAGAAAAAATCTTGACGCAGTAAGTGCGTTTTGGCAGCGAATTTTCGGTAAATTTGCAGTTTAGCTCCCGAACGATTTTCAAAAAAACTGTTTTCAGAAACCTGCCTAGCCTCCCCCCCCCCTAGATCCACAAAATTAAGAATTACTAAAATTTCTTGAAAAACGCAGTATAATACACGAGATGCAGTGTGGATTCCGTCAGCTCAGACCAACTGCCGACCTTCTTTCCTTTGTCACCCATTCTTGGAACAAGTCTATGGAACTACAGGGTGAATTCCAGATTGTCTCTCTAGACATATCCAAAGAACTCGACCAGGTCTGGCACGCAGCGCTGCTTAATAGACTTCTGGCCTATGGCGTACCACCAAAACTCTGTACCTGGACAGCAAATTTCCTCTCCAACCGGAGCATTTCTGTTCTCGTTGATGGTCATTCCTCTAAACTGTATCCAATTAATCGAGGAGTCTCTCAAGGTTCAGCTTTAGCCCCTACTTTATTTCTTCTCCACCTCAATCACCTCCCCTTTAGCATATCCAACCCAGTTCACAGTTACGCAGACGACAGCACCCTCCACTGAAATATACAATATTCTAAGCCTGCTTCTTAAGCCCAATTACGTGAGGATCGCAGATTCAGGCAGGGGTCTGTCTCTGTGAATCTCCAAAAAATATTAGACTGGGGAAGTAGAAATCTTGTACAATTCAACTCTACCAAATCTCAGTCTTGCTTTCTATCTCATAAGATATACACTAGCCCTAGAACTATCACAATGAACAACCAAGTTATTCAAAATAATGAGTTTTTTCACTTATTGGCATTTCTGTGGATCAAAATCTCAACTGGCACCGACATATCACATCAATTGCAGAAGCAACTGCTAAGAAAGTAGGTTTCCTATTCCGTGCTCGCAAATACTTTTCACCAGCTAATCTCTATACCTTATATACTTGACAAATAAGGCCAGACCTCGAATACTGCTCCCACATATGGAGTGTCGCTGCCGATTCTACACTCGCTATCCTGGACTCCATTCCGAAGAGAGCTGTACGTCTTATCGGTGACCCTACCCTCTCCCAAAGGCTGTCATTTCTTGCCCACCGACGTACCGTAGGTGACCTCTCTCTCTTTTATAGATATCTGCACGGGCACTTGTCAGGGGATTTTTCTTTCATAGTTCCTCCAGCTGCTGCCCCCAACAGATATACCAGGGGAACAGAGCCAATGCACCCTTTTACTGTCCAGGTCACCATCTTGTTATGGCCGCTTTTGTGTCCCGAGGACTTCCAAGTTGTGGAATTCCTTGCCGGCACATGTTTTTCCTTCTCCTCGAAGCCTCCAAACCTTCAAGTCCAGAATTAACAAGTTGCCTCTTTCCTCCTTGTCGACACCCACGGTACGATAGTATTTATGCTGTAAGCCCTCGTGGTGTGTTGTGGAAGTATAGAAGAAGGCTATTAAGTCATCGCTGGTTTCGGCGACAATATCTTGTGCAAATGTAAATTTGTCAGCGTGGTTATTTCTAAGTGCAGAAATATATGTTTGTAACTGCGATTAAAACCACTAAGAGGTTGACTGATATAGATTGCGTTACAATGTGTAGAACCTAATTTATAAACTCAGGCTTTGATCATAAAACATGATTTTTCTTTTACGTTAAACATTATATAACGCGTCGTGTGGTAAGATTAGAAAGCGATGTGTACAGGATTTTAAAATGTATGAAATGTTTTCTGACATGTTTTCAGAGCAAGTCGGCGAATCATATTTGTAATTTTTTTGCTCTAATATTTGGATGAATTAAATTAAGGCTAATTTGCAGTATTTTCTATCATCTTATCGATCATTTTAATATAGTAACCATTCTTAAAAGATAATTGCTTGATTATTGAAACCTATTTTTTAACTAGGTTCAGACATAGGTATTAAAAACGTACGATATATCATTGACTAACAGGCAGCTTTTGTAAAAAAGGTTGGCATTAATTGAATATTATAGTTATGCCTATGTAAGTAGGTTTTCTGTATATTAAAAAGTCAAGTAAATTTTCTTCCACAATGCTAGTGGTTAAATCTAAGGAATTTATACCATTATTAGATTTTTCTTTTAAAGTGAATTTACTATTTGCGTTAAGGTTATTAATAAAATTTTTAGCCTTGTTAAATTTTGTAGTGCTACCTCGAGATATTCTAAAAGACTCTGGACGCAGCAAATGCGTTATGGAAGTGAATTTTCATAAAATGTTTTTAATAGAAAATATGTATTTATTTCATTGATTGTTGTTGCCCTTACTTGGTGAAACTTGTCCATACTGCATACAGACTTGGATAATACTTCTCTGGCTTCACTGTTGGTTTTAGTGGTGAAGGACGTAGCCAGCGCGTGAGCTAACTGGAGCAAGTGGCCCTTCGAATTCTGGAAGTTCTAGGATGTTCTTCAATGCTTCAGAAGCATTGAAGAACATCCTAGAACTTCCAGAATTCGAAGGGCCACTTGCTCCAGTTATCTCACGCGCTGGCTACGTCCTTCACCACTAAAAACCAACAGTGAAGCCAGAGAAGTATTCTCCAAGTCTGTATGCAGTATGTATTTATTAAATGAAAGCAGGTATCACATTTGGTTACCAGTATAACCTACATTATAGTAGAAACAATGCACCATATCTCATCAAAATAACTTGAAAATGTACAAAAAGTTTCCGAAAATAAATTCTAAATGTTCCTGAAAAAATTGGTTTCCTAGCCAACGAATCTTAAGTTAATAGCAAATTAAGTTATTGAAATTTAAAGCATTTAATAAAAATTTTCTCCCAAAAATGTGCGAATGGTCTGACGACCGCAGCCATGAAACAAGAAATCACACACAAAATTCGCTACCAAAACGCACTTGCAGCGTTCCGAATTTCTTTTGTCACAAGCATGTTTTATATTTCGATGAAAAATGCAAAAATGCATAAGATGTTCGAATTAAAAATATATAGTAAAAACAATGTGCCATGTTTCATCAAAATAACTTTATTGTTTGAAAATGTACAAAAATTTCCAAAAGGAGACTTAAAGTGTTCCCGAAAAAACTCGTTACTTGGTCAACCTTATAAGTTAATAGCAAATTGAGCTATTTAAAAATGAAGCATTTGATCAAAATTCGCTACCATAACGCACTTGCTGCGTCCATAATTTCTTTTCTTACAAACATGCATTATATTTCGATGGAAAATGCAAATATGCAATAATATAAGGCGTGTTTGATTAAAAAAAATTGTATCACCAACGACTTTTGGGCCACCTGTGATTGTAGAAATATTTTTTTAAGATGTAGCTCAAGACGCCCTATAATTCATATATAATTTTTTGTCACAGTTTGTATAACACGGATATATTTGCCCAGTTTCACAAAGCTCGATTAAGTAGTTAACGGCCGGTTAGTTAATCAAGGCTTAATACAACCAATCACAGCTCCAAAACATTTGGTTGTCATGGCAAAATCCGGAATAATAGTCTGTGATTGGTCGTCTGAAGTCTTGATTAACTAACCGGCCGTTAAATATTTAATCGAGCGTTGCGAAACTGGGCTATTGAGCTTTATTGATTTTTTACGAAAATTCGACAAAATTATATACCATTAAACGATAAACTCTATAGCTAAGACTACTGCCAAGCATCAGAGGAAGGGTCTATTTGAAATGAATTTTTCGGAAATATTTTAGTAAAATAAAGAACAGTGACGGTTGAAACTAAGACTTCAGGGTTTGTAAAACATTCTTATTGAGACATTTTATTTCCATAGCCCGTATTATTGTTTACCTTATTGTTTGCCTTAATGTTGCAAATTTTGACGTTTTAAATCGCAACTTTGACGTTTTGAGGAAAACCTCAATTTATTTTTCTTTAAATGCCTATAACTTTTTTGTCATTTGACCAGCAGAGCTAAATTTTGGTAGGTAACTTATATATAAGGAACACGCGTACCAAATTTGGTTGCCCTTACTTTGTTAATTCCGGAGATATAATTTTTTTTCGAAATAAAACACAACATTTTCCGGGAAGACCTGGGCCAATTTTCCTGACTAACGAACTTGTCCAAGCCATTTACAAGAGGAAGGTATTTACCAAATTTAATCAAAATCGGCCCATTATTTTTTGAGGTATCGGTGTGATACATACATATATATATATATATATATATATATATATATATATATATATATATATATATATATATATATATATATATATATATATATATATATATATATATATATATATATATATATATATATATATATATATATATAAACATATAAACATTATCTACATGTCTGTGCCAAAGAAAATATTATGTCCAGCTTTAGGGGTTGGTTTGCTTTGTTTGTTTTACTATGTTGGTAAAGAAAGAAGACAAAGGAGTACTTACAGGAAGGCCTTTATTTTGTATATAAATTTTCTCATGTATATTAAAATAGTTTAATGGATGTGTTATATCAATTTTCTATTGTTAGATCTTTGTATGTTCTCTCAGTAATTTCAACTATTGTTTCAGGATAAGGCAAGAAAAGAATGGTGGTGCCTGGTGTCCCAAAGCTCAAATTAGTAGTGACATAAAAGAATATTTAGAAGTAGATTTACAGAAGAACCATTTAATTACATGGACGGAAACACAGGGACGTTTCGGCAACGGACAGGGGCAGGAATACGCCGAAGCATTTTTAGTAGAATATTGGAGAAACTTACTCAATCAATGGGTTGTATATAAAGACTCAAGAGGAGAAAAGGTAAGAATTGTTTACTAAAATTCGTTTCTAGTTAAACTGTTTTCTCATAATTGTCAGAGCCTATAGGCTATGTAGTCCAGTCAAAACAATGTTTAGCCTACTGAAAAATTCCGAAAGTTTTGAAACTGCGCATACTTATTTAAAGGTACGTAAGAATGAAAATAATGAAAGTCCATATGAATATGAGGCGAGCTCTAGCGGAAATTATCGAAAATAGGGCACTTTCTTTGGTTGTTCGTTAATATCTCGAAAACCGTTGGTCGCGGGCAAAAGTTAATGATATACATAATTAAGGACTATCAATTTTGCTACAAAAATGGTTATATACTTTTTTCTCGTATTCCAAATGGTTCCCGAGTTATAGGCGCTAAAAGGGAGCGTTTTGTAAAAAAAAAACACGTTAGGGCGGTACAATATGGCATTTCTAATAATATGTGACAATAATAAGTTACTAAATTAAATATAGTACTTACAATGCCTACTAAACTGGCGTGGAGCGCCAGAGCGGCCGTTAGTTCCAGTCAGGTTTTCCTGATATCCGCGTCGTTGCGTGAGTCTGATGTGAGGTCATTCGTTTCTTTATTACATTTTCGTGTGTTCTTACCATTTTCGTTCGGTCAGTGCCTTAGTAGTTTTTGGCATAGTAGACGTATGTTGTGTTTACATAATAGACATATGAAATGGAAGAGAACTGTTTGTTGTGCGACAAAATTATTTCTTCACCTTCTGGTGTACCGAAAGTTGCTTTGAAGGGAATCAGATCGTTACTACTCGCTAGTGAGCAAAGGAAAGATGATTTGGGTTCTAAGCTTCGTGGAGACAATTAGATTACACACTGAGTACCGAAAACAGTACACACGGGATGAGTCTATAAAGGCCTTCCTGAAACAGCAGTCTGCTGCAGACCCTTCTTGATCAACACAGGATAGCTCTTTGCACCAAACAAGGTCGTCTGTGAAAACATTATTTGAATTCAAAACAAAATGTTGCTTCTGTGCAGATGTTATTGATAAAGAGTATTTTAAAAAACAAATAAAGAAACCTATAAAAGCCCGCAGAGATGCATTCTATTGTCAAAGTAAGGAAATGATTACGACTGTATTGAATTCTGCAGACAGCAGAAATGATGAAAAGGCAGAAGAAGTTAGGCTGCGTCTGTCTGGCATTAGCGATCTTGTTGCTGCTGATGTAGTGTATCACCTGGACTGCTACCAGCAATTTGTGTCCCACAAGTCTCCAGAAGAAGGTAGAAAACGTGGACGTCCCGAGGCAGATTACATTATAAAGGCTATGGAAGAGATTTACTCCCATCATTGAGAACAGTGAGGAATACCAACTTTTCTTTGAACAATTACGTTCTGCAGTACCTGGGGATGCTCCTTCAAAAGATACAATTAAAAGCAAACTCAAAGACAAATATGGAGAGAGAATTATAATTGCTGTGGGAGTTGGATGGAGGGATGCAACCATCTGTTTCAATGATGTTGGATTCAAAATTTTGAACTTATGGTATGATGACAGAAAAGCTGATGAAAGTAATGAGCGACTAAGAATCGTACAAGCATCAGCCAAAATAATAAGGCAGGATGTTCAGAAAAATGTGTATGATGCAAGCGCCTACCCTAGGGGCAACAACTTTTTAAAAGAAGCAGCTTCTTGTGTACCCCCAACTCTACAAGTTTTTCTGGAGACATTTATAATGAAAAAAGGAGATAATGCAAATAAAAAAAGAAAATGCATTTCTATTGCTCAGAGTATTATCTCTGCGATACGTCCAACCTCTTTTATATCAGCAATAATGAACAGTGTTGCTTTGTTTGTGTCCAGAAGATTTGCAAACAAGAAGTTGGTAAACCTTGTATCAAGTTTAGGGTTCAGTGCTTCATATCACAGCGCACAGCAGCTGGAAATGTCAGCAATTCATCACATTCAACCTCATAATGATACCCCATTTCAACAATTTGTGTTTGACAACGCGGACTTTAATGTTAGAACACGGTCTCAACGCATTCCATTCTATGGGTGTCATCAAATGTGTGCCTTCTGGAAACACAACTGGAAGCAAACATGAAAAACCAATACCGAGGCTCACCAAGGTAACACCTGCACAAGGGGAACTTGGAGTGATTCCTTTACAAACTTACAAAAAATCACAAGGTGGATTTAGTAATGTGATTGTGGAGGATCTGAAAGATATAGTCAAGATAACTGATCAGCTAACTCCATACGATACTCTTTGGTTGGCAGAAAAATGGCTCAATATTAACCTTCATCTCATGCATACTTACCTATTGTTTCAGGCAGCAAGTGTAGAAGCTGGCCAAGATAATCAAATTGCAGGGCATTCTACCAAGAAGCGATTCAGAGCTGATTGATTTTTCTGTACAAAATTTTCCTTTGAATAACCTTAGCATATTTTTTTGTTCATATATTGTTTAATATACTTACATCATGTGCCTCATTAATATACATCATAAGTGACATACATCACGTGCTTTTTATACAAAATTGTGAAGTTTATCTCCTCAATTATCCTTAGTACATGAAAATGTAGGTAAACCATTGTCAAATATTATTAGAAATGCCATATTGTACCGCCCTAGCGTGGTTTTACACAAAATGCCCTCTTATAGCGTCTTTAACTCGGGAGTCATTTGGAATACGAGAAAGATGTATATTATAATTTTTGTAGAAAATTTGATAGTCCTTAATTATGTATATAATTAACTTTTGCCTCCGACCAACGGTTCTCGAGATACTAACGAAAAACCAAAGAAAGTGCCCTACTTTCGCTAATTGCCGCTAGAGCTCGCCTCATATTCATGAGGCCTTTGGTATATTCATTCTTAGGTACCTCTAAATAAGTGTGCGAAGTTTCAAAACTTTCGGTTTTTTCAAGAGGTTGGGTCATTTTTTGAAGTTTTTTGACTGGAGTAATGTCAACTTATCGTCGCAACCATGACTCTTTGTCTCTATCAGTTCTTATTTATTTCCAATTATCGCATTTCCTATTTTTATTTATTAATTCATATATTTATATAACCAACGGATACTTTCTTTACAAAAAGTTTTATGAATCCAAAAGCATATACCTAGTAATACAAGCAAAATTTTGCATTAGAACACAATATAATGAATTCAGTAAGTGAGCAACTAGACAAAAACAACATATTTCTTTTTAGTTGTTTATTGAATGAATCAAAAGTAAGATTGAAAGAATCCAGTGAAACAGAATTACCTACCAGGCGGGCACAGCCTTGGCGCTAGAAACTATTGTTGCCGTAAAATTATTGTATTAAAATATGTTTAGAAACTTTGCATTCATTCTTTAAATGGCTCGTATTTATGCAAGGTATCCAAATGACGTGTACAGATTGTAAGTTATGGCTTTGGAAAAAAATATAAAGATAAGTTCAATCTTACATGCTTTGAAGAGGAGCTACAGACCCCCGAAGATGGTGTCATAAAAGTAGTTTTTATTTTATTTATTAGGATCTACTCCCAGTACAGAAATGAACTACTTCTTATAAGTTATTGGAGTCATTAGAGACCAATTTTTTAAAATATCTGGTAACCCGTATTGCACCCAGTGGCGTGGTAACAAAAGGGCGGTTTGTTATTTGGGGTCATAGTTTTTTCGCCAAGTGTATTATCACGTTGTTTTAATAAATTATGATTCTGGACCTTGTGCAACAAGGCACTACACTAAAGTTCGACCAAAACAAACTTAAGGAAGATAATTATAGATAGGACTGCGAAAATGGTTGGGAAGCTAAACGGCTAACAACTTGAATCAATAGAAATGTTTACGTACCTTGGGTGTATTATCACGGAGGATGTTAAATGTAGCAAATATCTGGGGACGGGGAGCACGATGGCAAACCAAATGTTCTGTGGTTTACGTCAACTACACAGCTAACTGACAATTCACTGTCTCTGTAGCACGACCCTATTTACCTCAAGGTGGCGCTACCATCTTTCTCGTTCGCAAGCTACACTCACATACATTATATACATTTTAAGGGTAAGTAATTTAGAAAAAATATCCCAACAAAATGGCTTAATTATAATATAGCCGCAAATATTCTACTTCTTTATATTTACACAATGTTTGATTAATCTGTCAAAATTAACAATAAAAATCTCGGGACGCAGCAAGTGCGTTATGTTACTGAATTTTTATTAAATGCTTCAAATTTGAATAACTCAATTTTCTATAAACTTAGAGAGTTTAATTTTGGTGTGTATAAGGCCTTTTCTAACGCAAGATATCCACCAAATTTCATTAAAATAACTTTGTAATTTTCGGAGAAAAAAAAATTTCGAAAGAAAATTTAAAATTTGAATAACTCAATTTGTATAAACTTAAAAAGTTGAGTTTCAGTACGTAGTAAGATCTTTCCCGAGGCAACATATATAGTTAATTTCATTTAAAACAGCTTTGTTACTTTTGGAGAGAAACATTTTTTTCGAAAGAAAACTCAAAATTTTCCCGGAAAACCCCGTCCGATTTTTCTGGATAACGAACTCATCCAAGCCATTAATAAAAGAAAGCCACTTGCCTAGTTTCATCGAAATCGGTTAATTATTTTTTGAGTTATCAGACGGATACATACATACATATATATATATATATATATATATATATATATATATATATATATATATATATATATATATATATATGTATATATATATATATATATATATATATATATATATATATATATATATATATATATATAAACATATAAAAATTGAAACTGACCCTGGATATGGGTTCTAGGCGTCGTAGTTCGCGCTTATTTGAAAAATTTTTTGCAAAGTCTCACCATCGATGCCTCTCTATTAGTGATTTTTTTAAAATAAAAATTCACTAAAAATAAATAAAATTAAGAAAAGTATACATAATTTAAACAATTTTAAAAAACACGATTTACTTATACATTACTTAATAGAAAGTTTTCTAAAATTAATTATGAGTGTTTAAAAATACTGCCAACAAGAATAGTACTGTCTATAATTTTGCCTCCTCCTGAAATCCCAAATGGGCCTGTTGTCTGTTAAATTAGATTCTTAAAACGAAATGTATTTCAGTAAAATTTATAGCAGCTGAAACAGCCCTCTCTGTTTCTATCTCTTATGAATTTATTATGTTTCCATTTATCATATCCCTTTCTTGGTAGACGACGTTACGGTATTTCAATATAAGCAGAAAAAAGATTAATACAAATTATGACAATGGAAAATGAAACATCAGATAATGGAATACTGGGCTTAGTGTGTTTTCTTAAATTATTGTATCGTCCTTTTTCCTCCCTTTGTCTTCTTTTTATTCGTCGTTATTAATTCATGAATGCAATGGCTGACAGATGCGGGCGGCACCGGGTATTTGAAAATAAATCAAACCTGAACGAATAATGAATAGCTATGTTTTTGTTTATATAAACTAATATGAATCTGTACTAAAGCAGCTACTATTTTTAATACACAGGGTGGAACACCACAAATGCCACGGTTTTTAAACAAGAATCTGTTAAAATTTGCGGTATATCCTATCTCCTGGCAACTACATCGTCATTAGAAGCATAATCTGAAAAGTCAAGACCCAGCAAGGGCGTTATGGTACCGAATTTTCATTGAATTGTTGTAATGTTAAATATGTTGTTGTTTTTTAACAGACATCAAATTTAGTAGATAGTATAACCTTTACAGTAGAAACAATGTCCCATATTTCATCAAAAACACCTTTTGTTAGACAAAGTACAAAAATTTCCCGAACATAATTTTAAAATTTTGCCGGAAAAATTGGTCTGAGTTTTCTGGCCAACGAATCTATGCAAGCAATCTACACAAAAACCACATCAGCCAATGTATAAATATTTATAGAAAGCTTTTTAACAGAGAAACAATTGATGAAAATTTTCAAACAATTTCTTTCTCGAAAATTCGCCTTTTTGACAAAGATTGGCTCAGTAATCTTATCTAAAAACTATTTAAAATTTTTAAGGAAATGTTCAAAACCCTGTCCTACACGATAGCTTGAATCATTTGTTTCCTGTCAACTCCCAAACATTTTTGTAACAATCACTTTCTAAGGGAAAATGTGTTGAAAAAAGTTCATAAAATGTAAATTATTTACCTAATCTGTAATTAAAATTGAAGAAAAAATGTGTACCAGTAGAAGAAAAAAAGATATAAGCGAAAATATACTCATATTCTCGTGGCAGAAGCTGTCAAAAATAAGACCTTATTTAAGCCTGTCACTTTAAAGTTTCATTTGACATCTGCAAAAACAATTTATCAAGTACATACGTATATATTATGAAAATGTCAATATAGATAATTTTATCAAATTAATAATTTCCTATCCTTTTTGTATCAAACTTAGTTTGAATATTCTAAGACTTTTCTTCAAAAATTCGCTAAATATAATCGTTTAATATAATTAAATAACAAACTTTAAAAAAATGTTTAACTGATAATACATGAATAATGGTATGCAAATATATATATATATATATATATATATATATATATATATATATATATATATATATATATATATATATATATATATATATATATATATAAATAATTCCAAAACTAAAGCTTTTAGGTATTTATACATGATTTGGAGCTAGACATGCTATCTGTTTCTCAAACATACAATTCAGGCTATTCTATTTGAACAAAAAACATAGCAAATGTGTTTTTTTTTTAACAAAGCAGGCATCAAATTTGGTTACCAGTATAACCTATATAGTAGAAACAATGTGCCATGTTTCATCAAAATAACTTTATTATTTGAAAATGTACAAAACTTTCCTAAAGTAAACTTAAATTGTTCCAGAAAAAAACTGGTTTCTTGGTCAACCTTATAGGCTAATAGAAAATTGACCTATTCAAATTTGAAGCATTTAATGGAAATTTGCTACCATAACGCACTTGCTGTGTCCAGAATTTATTTTCTTACAAAGATGTATTATATTTCGACGGAAAATGCAAAATGCAATAACATAGGGCGTGTACGATTAAAAAAAAACAGGCATCAAATTTGGTTACCAGTGTAACCTATATAGTAAAAACAATGTGCCATGCTTCATCAAAATCACTTTATTGTTTGAAAATGTACAAAAATTTCCGAAAGTAAACTTAAAGTGTTCCCGAAAAAACTAGTTTCTTGGTCAACCTTATAGGTTAATACCAAATTGAGATATTCAAATTTGAAGCATTTGATCAAAATTCGCTACCATAACCCAGTTGCTGCGTCCAGAATTTCTTTTCTTACAAACATGCATTATATTTCGATGGAAAATGCAAAAATGCAATAACATAAATTTTAGTAGGTGACTTACCTATAAAGACGTGCCAAATTCAGTTGCCCTTACTTTGTTAGTTCCAGGGATATAAATTTTTTTCGAAAGAAAACACAACATTTTCCGGGAAAACCTGGGCCGATTTTCCTGGCTAACGAACTTATCCAAGCCATTTGCAAAAGGAAGGTATTCACCAAACTTAATGATTCCTCCCCCTCGCGGCAGAGTGTGCATGCACATTTTATGCAGGTGTTTCTTGATAGCCATGTGTCCCGCCAAGAGTCCTGTAATGTTCCTGAGCTGTGCTCTGCTAAGATTTAGCAGCTTCACAGCTCTCTTTGAACTGGGTTGCCCAATTAATAACTTCCCGTGTTTGAGCCCTGGACAATCTGCCCAGTATGACTTGTGCTGTTCTCTGACCACGACTTGATGATTCCCCTGGCCGTACCTTTCGATACGCCCAAGACCGGTTCTGGTCCCATCAATGGTTCTGCTGATCCTCTCTTAACGGCACTGTCAGCTTCTTCATTGCATTTGACCCCCGAGTGACCCGGCACCCAGATGAGTGTGACTGCATTATGCCCAGCCAGGTAGCTCGTCTCGTCTCGGCATTCACTTACCAGACTGGAATTTACCGGTGGGCTACTTAGAGCCTTAAGGGCTGCCTGGATGTCTGTGGCTATGAGGATCCGCTTGTTGGTGCAGCCTCTTCTCTTGTTCTCTTGCACGCAGTGCAAGTTGGCATACATTTTGGTTTATAAGACCGTTGCATGAGCTCCGAAAAAAATAATGTGACATATCCTCGGTCCTTCCGAATAAACGCCTGCCTCCGTCCCACGCTCCCCTTCGGATCCATTCGTGAACCAGACTAGTGCGTACCGTGGTAGGCGCGGAGTCTCCCCCCGCCATGCCTCGCGGTTGGGAATAACCACTGTAAACTTATTATAAATACTGTGACTTAAACTTATTATAAATACTGTGACTTATCCTCGGTCCTTCCGAATAAACGCCTGCCTCCGTCCCACGCTCCCCGTCGGATCCATTCGTGAACCAGACGAGTGCATACCGTGGCAGGCGCGGAGTCTCCCCCCGCCATGCCTCGCGGTCGTGAATAACCACTGTAAACTTATTATAAATACTGTGACTTAAACTTATTATAAATACTGTGACTTATCCTCGGTCCTTCCGAATAAACGCCTGCCTCCGTCCCACGCTCCCCGTCGGATCCATTCGTGAACCAGACGAGCGCGTACCGTGGTAGGCGCGGAGTCTCCCCCCGCCATGCCTCGCGGTCGGGAATAACCACTGTAAACTTATTATAAATACTGTGACTTAAACTTATTATAAATACTGTGACTTAAACTTATTATAAATACTGTGACTTATCCTCGGTCCTTCCGAATAAACGCCTGCCTCCGTCCCACGCTCCCCGTCGGATCCATTCGTGAACCAGACGAGCGCGTACCGTGGTAGGCGCGGAGTCTTCCCCCGCCATGCCTCGCGGTCGGGAATAACAACTGTAAGCTTATTATAAATACTGTGACTTAAACTTATTATAAATACTGTGACTTATCCTCGGTCCTTCCGAATAAACGCCTGCCTCCGTCCCACGCTCCCCGTCGTATCCATTCGTGAACCAGACGAGCGCGTACCGTGGTAGGCGCGGAGTCTCCTCCCGCCATGCCTCGCGGTCGGGAATAACCACTGTAAACTTATTATCCCGGCAGATTCGCGGGCTTGTGAAGTCTGACCTCATTTCAAGCATCGGCTCCTTCACGATCCCCTGAATTTTGTAGTTGCCCCTGCAGCCTGGATCCGTTTCGTTGTACCTCTGCTGTGTTTTTTTTCAGCCTATGTGATGCGTGTTCTATAAATAAATTGAACAAATGTTGTGATAATGGGCATCTTTTCTCAGAATAGGTGTAAAGACACTTACTCTCATTTTGGCTTCAATTTGATATATGTCAATGTAATTTATAATACAATACAATACAATCCTGTCAAGCTCTGTTCATTATGAAATATTATTTGTCAATACACAATATGCAACGCTTTTTCCAGTTACACAAATATAATACACCTAATCTCTGTTTCTCTCCAGCCTCCCTTCTTCTAATGTTTTAAGTGCCGGAACTGCTTTTCTAATGTTTTAACCAGGTTTAAAACGAAACTGATGTTTATCCAGGCAACTCAAAAATTTTTTTGTTATCCTATTTATTACGATAATTTTATTTTGATTATGATAATTTCTATATTATACCAACCAATAGACAATTTGCATTTTTTTTCTTATCACATATGATACACATCCCACGAAGTTCATTATTATTAGTGAATTCTTAGTTAAAAAATTAACTAATAGAGAGGTATCGATGGTGCGACTTTGCAAAAAAATAATTCAAATTAGCGCGAACTAGGACCCTTAGAACCAATATCCGGGGCCAGTTTCAATTGTTATATGTTTATATATATATATATATATATATATATATATATATATATATATATATATATCTGTGTGTGTGTGTGTATCCAACCGATAACTCAAAAAATAATTAACCGATTTGGATGAGTTTGTTAGCCAGGAATATCGGACAAGGTTGTCCGGGAAAATTTTGAGTTTTCTTTCGAAAATCACAAAACTATTTTAATGAAATTTGGTGGATATGCTGCCTTGGGAAGACCTTACTACGCACGAAAATTCAACTTTCTAAGTTTATAGAAAATTTAGTTATTCAAATTTGAAACGGTTAATGAAAAGTCACTACCATAACTCACTTGCTGCGTCCAGCACTTTTTTTTCAGCTCACAGATTACAAAACTAACGATGCAAAAATAATTGTAAATGCGAATTTTATATTTGATTTCAAACACCAATATTTTGCCGCCATGTTCTGTGACGCCATGGGACAGTACAATAGTCAACGATTAACTTGCTTCTGTGTGTTTACATCTTGTCTTGTAAGTTATTGATCCAATCTTGACTTCTGCACGTTATTTTATTTAATAGTATGAAAAATAGAGCTTATATAACTACTGTATAGTACCAATGTGTACCAATACGACTATAAAAACTCCAGAGAAACTATTTTATATTGTCCCAAAAGTGGCTCAAATTAAAAAGCAATGATACAAGTTATAAAGCGGATGAAAGGAAAAATCCAGTTATCTGGGAAAACCACCTTATATTGTTGTGAAAACCATTTTAATGTAAGTACCTCATTTTCACAATGAATATTAGTGATATAAGGTTAAAATTCTTATCATACGTAATTAAAGTTAGGTTTAAATTTCCATGTGGTCAAGACATGTTTATCCGTACATACTAACTATCAACTTAACGAATTTATTGAGCTTGCTTCCATTAATGATCTGTAATTAATTCAGACAAAATTGTTCTATCAAAAATGTATGGTATATTTGAGGTTATGTTGTTGTCATGTCATGCTGACTTCATTCAAAGCAAAATATATTACAAATGAGATGAATAAGTACATAATCTTCTTGGCTAAATATGTGTTCAACTGTCATTGACATATTTACACATACCCCCAGCTTTTGCTTATTTTATTTCAGCACTTATAAAGTTTGGAATTTCACAAAAAAATTATGTCATCACAAATAAATCAATTCTTGGCAAATTATTTGATTGCGCCTGTTGAAAGTCTTTTACCATTTTATTACGCACACTTTACACTATACCCAGCTAGCAGAAACACAATAAACCAATTCAATTTACCACGACGTTGAGATGTTTCTCAACCTCCGAAAGGAGGAACGTGCAGATATTCAACTTGCAGATTGCACAATGGCAGAACATTGGTTGATGTTAGTGTGTCAGTATGTACTGAAAAAGTGAAATGAGAACGCTGGTATCAAACCCGGTACCTTTCGGTTCAGAGTCACCCGTTCTTATCACTGAACCACCGAGGCGCTCTAAGTAAATTTTAGAATCATGGAAATTGTCTATTGTATCTGCTGTAGTTTAAAGTAGATGCTTTAATATATCGATGTCTTGTTTTTTCCGGGAATTAATATACATATGCTCTACGATAAAATAAATACAATGTATAATTTTTGGCTTACGTGGAATATCTACCTTATATATATATATATATATATATATATATATATATATATATATATATATATATATATATATATATATATATATATATATATATTTAGGCTGGCGCATTGGAAACGAAACAGATTGATTTGCGTCCAGAGAATTTTTTTTAAAGAAATGCTGAAACACGTCAATTTTTATATTGAGGGGGACATGTTTTGACATAAAACTCAACTTTGTCACATTAACCCCTTAAGGGTGGTGATAACAACCCTTATATTTTAAATATGGAACATGGGTCGTGTGTTACATCATTTGAAAGCTCTTTCTTTTCTGAATTCAGCACACTAATTTTTTTGGAAGTTTTATCAACTCGTTTAAAAATTATTCACAGTTAAAGATACAAAAACGCATTTCACTCGTTACGATAAGAAACGTGCTGATAATCAATGTTTTGTTGGTTTGTAAACAAAAAATTGACTATCAGAACATTTCTTATCGGAATGAGAGAAATGCCGTTTATTATTTCAGTTTATTTAATACTTGATAGTACTACCGAAAATTAATTTCACAATGGTGTATTCTGTAGAAGAAAGAGTTGAAATAATTACTCTTTTTTTCAAAAACGATGACTGTGCTAACCGTAACGCAAATTTCTTTAATGAACGACACCCGAACAGACATGTTAACAGAAAATACATTTTGGAGTTAGTTGCAAAGTTTTGACAAAACGGTTCAGGAGCCAACAAAAAACGGGATCCTGAACGTGAATTTCCGGTTAGAAATGAGACTACCGAGATTGAAGTTTTAGGACAAGTTGCTGCAGACCCAACTTTGAGCACGAGAAAATTGGCCACTGTTTCAAATATTAAAAGAAGAACTATTCAGCGAATATTGAAGCATCATAAATTTCACCCGTATAAAATTCATCTTGTACAACAACTGAATTAAGATGATTTTGATCGGCGACTGGAGTTTTGTGAAGTTATGACTGCAGGAATAGCTAATAACGGGAACTTTCTGTTCAATATCTGTTTTTCAGACGAGTGCACGTTTTTATTAAACTCTACAGTCAATCGTCATAACTGTAGTTACTGGGCAGATAATAATCCAAGAAATTTTCACGAAGTTCACACTCAAACTCCACAGAAATTGAATGTCTAGACTGACATTTTTGGAGACCGTTTAATCGGACCAATTTTTCTTGTTGGCAATTTGAGTGGCGAAACGTATTTGGAGTTACTAGAAAATATCGTTTACCCTCTACTAATTGACAATGTTGAAAATGATGATCGCTATCAAGACAATCGACTAGTGTTTCAACAAGATGGAGCTCCTCCGCATTTTTCACAACGTGTTAGGAAGTTTTTGAACAGAGAGTTTCCAGAACAATGGATTTAGCGTAGAGGTGCTATTGAGTGGCCCCCTAGATCACCGGATTTAACTCCTTTAGACTTCTTTCTATGGGGCCATTTAAAGAGTAGAATTTACGCAACAGAACCGGAGTCTCTGGAAGAATTACTACGACGCATTGTTGAAGAATGCTGTCTAATAACTCCACAAATGCTCCAGACTGTCAGAGCTCGTTTTGATCAAAATTTGTACTTTTGTATGGAAGCTGGTGGTCAACAATTTGAACACTTACTTAACTAAATAAACATTTTTGAACGTTTGGTTTTGTTTTTTAGTTTTTTTTTAACGAAAAATTGACTAATTAGTGCATTTCTTATCACAATGAATGAAATACGAATGCAACTCCGACTGTGAATAATTTTTAAACGATTTGATAAGACTTTCAAAAAAAATAGTGTGCTGAATTCAGAAAAGAAATAGCTTTCAAACGATGTAACATTCGACCCATGTTCCCTATTTAAAATATAAGGGTTGTTATCACCACCCTTAAGGGGTTGATGTGACAAAGTTGAGTTTTATGTCAGAACATGTCCCCCTCAATATTAAAATTGACCTGTTACAGCGTTTCTTAAAAAAAAATTCTCTGGACGAAAATCGGTCTGTTTCGTTTTCAATGCTCCACCCTATATATATATATATATATATATATATATATATATATATATATATATATATATATATATATATTTGTGTGTGTATGTATGTATGTATGTATATGTATAATCATTGACACCTGATGCATGCTATTTCCAGCGTATTTCATTCTCCAGCAAACACACAAAGGGATAAAGTATTACCTGTTCCAGGGCAGTATATCCATATTCAGGGTTTAGGTACTGTGGAAATAAAGCTTCCACATCGTCATGTGTCTGCTAACACTCGTTAATCATAGTAGGCACCATTTGTCAGTCTTATCATAGGAAACGTCGTGTTCCCCTCGCTCAAGTGTGCTACCTTCTTCTCGACGACAACCGTCATTTGTTCGCATCAGTCAGCCACTAGATGTCGCTGCTGATGAATCATCATCTTTCCAGGATTAAACAATATATTCCAGTCTGTTTCAACCGAATCTCATTTGTAGAAGATACTCACGCTTGTTACTTCTGCCAAGGCCTTCTGTCTGTCTAACAGAAATTCGTAATGTCACCAGCAGTTAGAGAAGAAGCCTGCAAACGAACGGGAAAGTTAAATGATTGTGTCAGATTCACAAAAAAGAAGGGATAAATGAGTAATTTTGTCGTTGATTGTCAGCAAAGTTTTGTAGAAGAGCTTTTACATAGCTGCAAATAAAGCTGGATTTTCAGTTTGTTGGGTGATATTTACGTGACAAATTAGAAATATTGTCCGTTCTAAAAGCATTTATGTAGGTATGGGACGTAATCGTTTGCAAGGACTAAAATCCTATATGACTGAGAACGCACTTAGGCTTCCTCTCGTTGTACATGAGACCCGAGATATTTTTGTTTCAATTTATTTATTCAATTCAACAACATAATAGATCATAACTTAACACGTTCCCTGCTATATAGGACAATGGAACAGAGAAGAAAGTGTTCGAACTTTAAAAACTCGGTCAAATGGATCAGGATAAAATTTGTCCCCCGCGTCATCTAGGTCCATAAGACCGAAATAATTTTTAAGATTCCAAGCGCCGTAGGTGTGTTAAGGTAACTTTGTAATAAATTATTTATAAACGTAGGTAGGTATGAAGAGATGGGCAACAAATCTATAGAATATAAGTTTGGACGCAGCTAGTGCGTTACGGTAGTGAATTTTTATTTAAATGTTTTTAGTAGCATATATGTCTAGTTTTTTATAAAAACAGGTATCAAATTTGATTACCAGTATAACCTATATAAGAGACAGAATGTAGGTTCCATATTTTATGAAAATAACTTTTATTGTTTGAAAAAGTAAAAAAAATAATCCGAAAATTAGCTTAAAATGTTCCCGAAAAAACTGGTCCCATTTTTCTGACCAGCGAATTTCTGCAAGTAATTTGCCCACCTACCAAGATATATTCGCAAAAAGCTTTTAGATGAAATTTTCGAAAAAAATTTGCATACGTAAATCCGAAAACTTTTTTTGACAATAACTTATTAAACATTTATTATTAATTACCAAGATTTAACAAAAATATTACACACAATGATTTTTAAGTAAACACAGGAAAATTTCTGCGAAAACTGTCTATCTCCAGAAAAAAAAAGGTTCTAAAAGAATACATGAAATTCAAATTATATACCTAATTTGTAATTAAGATTGCAAAAAAAAACATTTTAAACTTTTCACGGAAATTTTAGCCAGTGGGGGTGAAGAAAAAAGTTCGGGACGCAGCAAGTGCGTTATGGTAGTGAATTTTTATTAAATGCTTAAAATTTGAATAACTCAATTTTCTATAAACTTAGAAAGTTCAATTTACTTAGTAAGGCCTTTCCTAGGGCAACGTACTCACCAAATTTCATTAAAATAACTTTGTAATTTTCGGAGAAATTTTTTTTTTTTCTAAAAATAAATAAAAATTAAAATAACTAAATTTTTTATAGACTTAGAAAGTTGAGTTTTGGTGTGTGGGAAGGTCTATCGCAAGACAACCTATCCATTGAATTTCACTAAAATAACTTTTTAATTTTCGGAGAAAAATTTTTTTTTCAAAAGAAAACTCAAAATTTTTCCGGAAAACCTTGTCGGATTTTCCTGGATAACGAACTCATCCAAACCATTAATAAAAGAAAGGTACTTGCCGCGTCTCATTATTTTAATTATTTAATTATTTTTTGAGTTAACAGTTGGACACACACACACACACACACACACACACACACACACACACATATATATATATATATATATATATATATATATATATATATATATATATATATATATATATATATATATATATATATATATATATATATATATATATATATATATATATAGAAAAATTTAAACTGACCCCGGATATGGGTTTAAGGGGTTTCGCGCTCATTTGAAAAAAAATTTGCAAAGTCTCACCATCTATTGATGAATTTTTTAACTAAAAATTCAGTAATATAAGCGGAAAAATACTCATATTTTTATTCTATAAGTCAGAAATAAAAATATTACTTCAGTCTGCCTCTGTAAAGTTTCATTTGTCATTTGTGAAAAACAAATTATTAACTACACATATATTATGAAAATGTAAACACAGCTCAAGGTTTATAGATTAATTTATAAACCTTGAGCATAGGTAAGTTATCAAATAAACTAATTTTTACCTTTTTTTACCAAAGTTGATTTAAATATTTTAATATTTCTCTTCGAAAATTAACCAAATAATCACTTAATCTGATCGATTGTATGCGATTGTAAATGTAAAAATTTCCAAAACTAGAGTCTGTAGGTATAGCGAGTAATATACAAAACTTGAAGCAGGGGGCATGTCCTTCACTTCTGAAACTCAAAGAACAGGCTGTTCCGTTCAAAAAAAATTGAGTTACGGCCGTTTGATTTTTAAAATTCAGTCACTAATTGAGAGCGCCCTGTATATGGCATCTAGATTTTTCGACGAATAATATAAACAAAAACCTCTCAGAATGACTCACTTTCATGGGCTCTCCTACCTATTGGTAAAAACGCCGTTATTATTATCTTTGACATGTGCCAAAAATTGTGAAAAGGTGCAAAACAATTGAAATAACTCGAAAACAACGATCACATTTATTTTCCTTACAAACATGCAATATAATCCGATGAAAAATGCAAAAATGCAAGGGATGTTCGAAAATAAAAAGAAAATTTCTTTCACTAACGACTTATGGGCCACCTCTGATTGTCAAAATAATTGTGTAAGATGCAGCTCACGACACCCTATAACTAATGTATACAATTTTTTCTCGTATCTTATACAGGGCTGTCATTAATTCCCGAACCCCATGTGATCGGATTCTGTCTCTAAGTGGAATATGATTTTATGAGTTGGTAGTCAAAAAGTAACCAAAAAACCACTAGACTAGGGACTCTAAAGTTACTAAATCAATTGACAATTGACAGTTCACTCCATTCAATTCCCTTTTGACGGTTATTTTGTATGTATATTGTGCATTTTCCAACTTCGACCAGTGTTTTCCTTCTTCAAATAATTTTCTATTTGTTGGACAATAAAAATAAACCGTTTTTATCACAACTTAGCATTTTCATTGCGTTTTTACGTAAGTTAAAAGTGTAGGTATGTTAAGGCTATGTTGTTGACGATATTCGGCATCGCATGGAACGAAGCCCCACCAAATCTGTTCGTCGGTAATCTGCCCCAACAGGTACATATTTGTTACATGTTACACAATACACATTCCTAAAACCGTAAATTAGAAGTTTAAATAATCGGACCTCAATTTGTTTACGCACATTACAAAATTTTGATATCTATACAAAATAAAAGTAATATTTTATTATGTTTTTAATTTATTTTTTTAACAATCAATAACAGTAAACCATACATAAACAGACTTGCTGTTAAAAATACTAAATAATAAATACATTTAAGACATTTACTGTTTCAACTTATTACAACACTCCTTGTTCACCTTAACTTGAAGATATTTTAGAAAGTCTCCAAGCGTGATCTCGTTATAAGCATTTTTCCTTTAAAAAAAAATTCGTAATATACAATATAATATAAAATAAATAAGTCGATGCTGATCGATAAGGTAAAACACATTCTTATTACACTTACGTAAATATTACTAAAAATCTATCAAGTTGTAATATTGATTATTAAACTAGCAGTCAACAAAGGTCACACAGAAATTGATTTTCTTTAACCCAGTTTTCTATTTCGTAGACTCTCATAAAAATTTTGCCAACTCTCATGATTGTCCCAGATAAATCTAAAGCTATTCATGCGAACAATTTGTATTTTAGAGAACCTTTAACAAAGAAAGAAGAGGAGACAAAGCAGAGAATGTGGGTTGAGGGGGAATAGGCAAACAATAAACTCGAGGCAGTGTACGTTGGGACCTATAGAGGATTTGATACGACCTCTAGATCGCTGATTTGTTCAGAATTCCAACATTAATGCAACACAAACGACGTCAGTAACAGATTTCGACCATTTATGCAAATCGTAAATCGGTCTTTCTTGTTAGCGTAACAAGTCCGTAGTCCGGTTAGATAGGGTTACGGCCCTGTAAAATCTGATATCCTCAGGGGTTTCCCCATGGGGATACCACTATTCTCTGTGTGCATAATCGACTCCACATTCTAGTTTCAAACTTCGCCATAACCAGCCGTTAACAATTAGTATTCCACTTTATTACTGGCCGTAACGTTGTTTATTAAAATAGATGTTTTAAAGTTCCGGTAGCCGTGCGCTCTCGCTCTGCGGGAGTAAATCTTCATTGCATTCCAGAACGGCTCTCTCTCTACTACCGGGTATTTATGTATGAAGATAAATGTGCTCCTCCGAAACAATAATATCTTCAGGACACTTTTAGTTAAATACATCGTCTATTCCTAAGCACTAGTAGTTTGCCAACTATTTATCTTATGTCATCACTTACGTACAGCAATGCGTCTTACACAGTTTCTTACATGTTTCTGTAGAGCTATAAAAAACTCGGGACGCAGCAAGTGCATTATGGTAGTGAATTTTTATTAAATGCTTCAAATTTAAATAACTCAATTTTCTATAAACTTAGAGAGTTTAATTTCAATACGTAGTAAGGTTTTTCCTAAGGCAAGATATCCACAAAATTTCATTAAAATAACTTTGTAATTTTCGGAGAAAAAAATTTTTTTCGAAAGAAAATTTAAAATTTGAATAACTCAATTTTCTCTAAACTTAGAAAGTTGAATTTTGGTACGTAGTAAGGTTGAGGCAACATATATAGTAAATTTCATTGAAACAGCTTTGTGACTTTCGGAGAAAAAAAAATTTTTCGAAAGAAAACTCATAATTTTTCCGGAAAACCCCGTCTGATTTTTCTGGATAACGAACTCATCCAAGCCATTAATAAAAGATAGGCACTTGCCAAGTTTCATCGAAATCGGTTAATTATTTTTTGAGTTATCATATATATATATATATATATATATATATATATATATATATATATATATATATATATATATATATATATATATATATATATATATATATATATATATATATATATCTATATATATAAACATATTAAAATTAAACCTATTTACAAATGAACTTTAATAAGATATTATGCTGTGACAATACCTCTCTCAAGCACCCTAAAATATAATAAAAATGTGCACAGTTATATATGTTTTATTTCTTTTTCCCTTGTCTTAATACACTACATATTTTATGACAATCGATTTAATTTACTTATTTGATTTCATAAATAGTCGATTAATAGTGACTTGGAATGAAGTAGACACCACATCTTCAAACGTATTAAGAGAATATGAGTAAATCAACAGCAACTGGGAATGAATTCGGTCAGTTCCCCAGCCACGTGGTTAAAAATCACTGTTTGTATGAGTGGTTACAACTCTACCTCTAAATAAAATGACTGTAACAGCGGCAGAAGCAGAAGTCAATGGAAGGTGTGTGTATTCGGAAAGAAACTATTGACTATTG
Source organism: Tillus elongatus (assembly GCA_964006375.1). Lineage (NCBI taxonomy): Eukaryota > Metazoa > Arthropoda > Insecta > Coleoptera > Cleridae > Tillus > Tillus elongatus. Next base: position 192,687,537 of record OZ023263.1, read on the forward strand.
ATAACAACAATTGACTAAAAACGCTGCGAGTTGTCAGGAAAAAATAATTATACTACAGAGGTGATAAATGATAATAAATTACAATAGGGTTATATATAATCGTAAATGCTTCCAATGATTAACAATCAGTGAATTCAGTATTATTGACATTTCTCGGAAACTTACAAATGAATTTCATGAGTCAATAATAGAAGCATTGACTAACCAACAGCAACCACATACTTATGATTTAAACATAAATGTTTCAAATTTGGATAGCTCAATTTTCTGTAACCCTAGAAAGCTGAATTTTGGCACCTAGTTAGGTATTTCCCAAAGCAATATGTAGACCAAATTTTATCGAAATTTTCGGGAAAAAAATTTTTTTTGAAAGAAAACTCAAAATTTTCCCGGAAAACCCCGCCCGATTTTCCTGGCCAACGAACTCATCCAAGCCATTAATAAAAGAAAGGCACTTGCCGAGTTTCATCTAAATCGGTTAATTATTTTTTGAGTTATCAGACGGATACATATATATATATATATATATATATATATATATATATATATATATATATATAAACATATAAAAATTCAAACTGACCCCGGATATGGGTTCTAGGGGTCCTAATTCGCGCTCATTTGAAAGAATTTTTGCAAAGTCTCACCATCGATACCTCTCTATAAGTGAATTTTTTTAATAAAAATTCACTAAAAGTCGTTAGACACGAAATTTAAATTTATCGAGGTAAGAAGGATGTGTGTGTGTGTGTTTTGTTTCTTTAACGTCGGCTTATTTCCGCGACTATAACCAATCACCGACGCCAGGAGGCAGTTTCACCTCACTATCCTGGAAATTTTGGCGAGCCCCTGCCTTTCTGTAAGGAGGGTAGGGTTATTTAAGGTGCCCAGCATCGTATGGACACGGGACCGACGGATTTACGCCCCCTCCGAAGGGCGGAACGTGCAGACATTTAACTTGCTCAAATACAATGCCAGAACCTCGGTTAATGTTAATTTTACAGTTTGTACTGAAAAAGTGAAGGGAGTACCCTGGGATCGAACCCAGTACCCTTCGTTTCAGAGGCACACGTTCTTACCCCTGAACCACCGAGGTTCCGGGGCAAGAAGGATGAGAATTTGTTTAATATTGTTTGGCTTGGAGATTTATTGCTTGACTTGATATTCAAGCTACTTGACTTGACTTGACTTGAAATAAAGTAGTGGTTTTTGAATGTGAAACAAAAAGCAGAATCAGGACAAAAGCCACAAATATAATGACAGAGAGTTATGCGCTAGATACGTATTTCGACAGCGAAGTTGTCTTCATTAGTAGCTGTCACTAAACTAAATGTATGGGCAAAATTATCCTATTTATACAGGGTGAGGCGCAAAGAGTTTCTGTTAGGAGTTTCTGAATAACCGAACCGATTTTAATTCGTAAAATTTCGATTCCTAGCTTTTCGGCCAAACTCAATTAAACTAAAATATATTTGCTCACGTGACACTTCCGGTTCTATGTGTCTAAAATTAACCATTTTCAAAATATTTCGTTTCTTTCGAAAAATTTTTAAGAATCATAGTTGCACTTTATACCTGATAATTTGAAGGAAAAATAAGCTACAAGATTCATCTTTTGCACACTATACACCAGTATGTGTACCTTCACCACACGTATTACAGTTTTGCGTTGCAACATACAGTGTGATAGAAATTGACCTGGCAACATGACAAGATATACTTTTTCAAATGGGACACCTGTATTTTATTAACTAGGTCAATTGACATTTCGAGTCTCTTTCGATTTACATTAGCATACCCTATACCTAAATCTAACCGTTTTGGAGATAAATACATATTTATTCGAATCATGGTTGCGAACTTGTAACAATAGTAGCCTTTGGAATTTAATTTGTCAACCAAGTGACGTTTGCATGCTAGAAGTGCAGGCGGTGAAGCTTGTTATCGAGATTACAAAATATGCCCTTAATACTGATACAAATGGCCAATTTAGGGTATGCAAACTATGATGTAATGGAGCTAGTAATTATTTATGGTGAATGTCATCGAATAATTGGTCGCACATGTCGTGTATTCGCCGAAAAGTATCCAGATAGACCGAAGCCTAGTCCGGACACAGTAAAGAGATTATTGAAGGATTGTTCAAGTTACGGGTGTGCTTTATCCCCCAAAAAGAGAAACAAAAGGCAAGTGTTGATAATGAGGTAAACGAATCATTTTTTACGGTGAGCCGTGTACATCGGATAGTCGACTCCGACGTGGCGACTTCTAATCCTAGTTAGTGACTTTACTTTTTATTAAATTTTTTAATCTCGTTTCACTTTACCGTTATCTAATCAGATTGTTGTTATTCCGATTAATCTTTTAGCGAGTTTTTGTATAAAATATAACCTGATAAAGAGGAGATGAAAGTTTTAAGACTTAATTCAATTTGAATAGCATACCTGGTTGTTTGTTCTTGCCCTAACCTAGTGAAACGGTTCCATATTTAATACAGTCGTAGACTTTTCCCGTGGCTTTACAAGTGCCTGTTTTAGTGAATTTTCTTAAAGAAAAACACTAATGAGGAGATCCAGACTTTTAAATTTAGAACAAATTTCCTGAAATGAGTGCAAACTAGAAACCCTGGAACCCATATCCAGGGTCAGTTTACCAAAATTTAGGCGTGTATGTTTAAAGACAAAAAAGTTAGAGGGATTTAAAGAAAAAAATAATTGGGGTTTTCCTCAAAACGTAAAAAGTCGCGATTTGAAACGTAAACTTTTAGACAAAGAACCTGAAATAAATACGGATTATGTAAAGAGTGTTTTGCAAACCCTTAAGTTTCAGCATCAACCATCATTGCCCTTCATTTTAATGAAATATTTCCAGAAAATTCATTTCAAATAGACACTTTCTCTAATGCTTTGGCATTAGGTTTATTTAAGTTTATGGTTTAACGGTCTATAATTTTTAGCGAATTTTCATAGAAAAAATTCGTTAATGTTTTCTAAAAAGATTTCTTCAAATGAGCGCATGCTAGGCTCCCTAGAATCCATATCCGGTTTACTTTCTGTTTACATATATACAGGATGACGCATTTTTACGGAAAAGCTCAATAGAATTGTTATTATGCAAGATACGAGAAAAAATTGTATAACTGACTTATAGGGTGTCTTAAGCTGCATCTTATAAAATTATTTTGACAATCACAGGGTGGCCGATAAGTTGTTGGTGACACCTACATTTTTTATTGAACATTCCTTATTGCATTTTTGCATTTATCATCGAAATATGATGGATGTTTGTAAAAAAAAATCGAGACGCAGGAAGTGCGTTTTGGTAGTGAATTTTGATTAAATGATTCAAAATTCCATAACTCAATTTGCTATTAATCTAAGGTCCGTCGGCTAGGAAGCGAGTTTTCTCGGAAACATTTTAAGTTTATTTTCGGAAAGTTTTTGTACATTTCAAGCAGGTTATTTTGATAAAATGTGGTACATTGCTTCTACTATATAGGTTATACCGGTGTTCAAATTGATGTCTGCTTGTATTAAAGTGATATATTACCTATTAAAACATTTGGCAGAAAATTCGCTTCCATAACGCACTTGCTGCGTCCAGACTTTTTACTATATTGAATGGTGTAAAGCCGACTGCAGCCATGCGAAACAAACTTATATCAAATATTTAGTATCTTTTCAGATACCTAAACGTTTAGTTCACATTTCTTAATTAATTCACCTTCAGATGTACTATACGGATCACAGACAATAAAACTTTACTTAATAATCATTTTTGTTTAATTGTTGTCTTTCTTATTCGGCATCAGTATTTAATGGTTTTCTTCCAGGTTTCTATTTTTATGTTTATTCGTCAAGCTGAGTTGCAGTATTAAGCAGATATCCCAAGATATATTATTGTATAACGGCTTAGAAACCCGTTGTTTCTTCAGTTCCTTTATATTAACAGCGTTCTTTATAGATTCGCGAAAAATACAGATGGCATCCCTGACAAAATTAAATTATCGTTTGTTTTATTGAGTATGATTAAATTTTTGTCTGAATTTAAATACAGCACCATCTCCATTACTCTCAGACTGTACAAATATTCACAGTGGGAAAACGATAAGCTGCAACTTTTTGAAAACAAATTCATGTTTACATTGTTCATAAAATCAAGCTATATTGCCTGTGTGAGAAATTTAACATAAATGCGAGATTCCTTCTCCTCATTTTCATGGGCGTCTGTTTGCTTCTCACATCCTAACCCCTCTGATATCTCACAAAACGTCACCGAAATGATCCAATCTGGCATGGAATTATTTATTCCACCTACACAGAAAACCTCTGCAGCCACTCAAAAGCCCTGGTTCTCTAAATCCTGTTACAAGGCCAGACTTGAAAAGGTCAAAGCTCACAAAAAGCTTCTACACAATCCCAGTCAGGAAAACCGTCAAGCATTTAACGACGCAAGAAACCGCTATGTCCGCATTCTTTCTGAGCCAAAAAACTCGTTTAATAACCACATCAAAAACAAATTCCTCTTAAATTCCAACGGCAGCAAACCCTTCTGGACTCTTGCTAAATCTATTGGGAATAATTTCTGCAGGAGCACGTTCCCACCTCTTATCTCAGGGGATGAAATTGTTTCCACCGCCCTGGGCAAGGCTGAACTTTTTTCCTCGTTGTTCGCCGGCAATTCTACTCTCAACCCACCTCCAAATGTTCAATCACCAACAGTCCCCAATGTCGCGCATAAAAAGACGGATATCATTTTCAAAACTAAAAAGGTACGAAAGATGCTCTCGTCTCTTAATACCAGGAAAGCCACTGGCCTTGACGAGATTCCAGCAATTGTTCTCAAAAAATGCGCACCAGAACTTGCTCCTGTCCTGACTCGTCTGTTTCAGACATCTTACAATAGAGGCGTATTCCCTAGTAACGGGAAAACTGCTCGAGTACAACCCGTCCCCAAGAAAGGATCCAAAGCGCTTCCTAGCAACTACAGACATATTTCTCTCCTTTCAGTCCTCTCTAAAGTGATGGAAAAGTATATAAACACGGAATTACTAAAATTTCTTGAAAAACACAGTCTAATCCACGATAGGCAGTATGTATTCCGTCAGCGCAGACTAACTGCCGACCTCCTTTCCTTTGTCACCCATTCTTGGAACAAATCTATGGAACTACACGGTGAATCCCAGATTGTCCCTTTAGACATATCCAAAGCATTCGACCAGGTCTGCAGCGCTGCTTAATTAGCAACCGGCCTATGGCCTACCACCAAAACTATGTACGTGGACAGCAAATTTCATCTCCAACCGGAGCATTTCTGTTAGCGTTGGTGGCCATTTCTCTAAATTGTATCCAATTAATGCAGGAGTTCCTCAAGGTTCAGCTTTAGACCCTATTTTTTTTCTTCCCCACATCAATGACCTCCTCTCTAGCACATCCAACCCAGTTCACAGTTACGCGGACGACAGCACCCTCCACTCAAATATACAATATTCTAAGGCTGTCTCTTTAGCCCAATTAGATGAGGATCGCAGACTCATGGAGGGTTCTATCTCCGTGGATCTCCAAAAAATATTCGGCTGGGGAAGTAGAAATCTTGTACAATTCAACCCCACCAAATCACAGTCTTGCTTTCTTTCTCATAAGAGATACATCAGCCCTAGACCCATCACAATAAACAACCACGTTATTCAAAGTAATGAGTCCTTTTCACTTGTTGGCATTTCTGTGGATCGAAATCTCAATTGGCACCAACATGTCACATCATTTGCCAAAGCGGCTGCTAAGAAATTAGGTTTCCTCTTCCGGGCTCGCAAATACTTTTCATCAGCTAAGCTCTATACCTTATATACTTCACAAATAAGACCAAACCTCGAATATTGCTCCCACATCTGGGGTGCTGCTGCCACTTCTACATTCGCTATCCTGGACTCCATTCAGAAAAGAGCTATCCGTCTCATCGGTGACCCTACCCTTACCCAAAGGCTGCCATCCCTTGCCCCCGACGTGCCGTTGGTGACCTATCTCTCTTTTATAGATATCTGCACGGGCACTGCTCAGAGGATCTTCCTTCCATAGTTCCTCCACCTACTGCCCCCAACAGATCTACCAGGGAAACAGAGCGAATGCACCCTTTTACTGTCCAGGTTACCAGACATAGAACATCTTGTTATGCCCGCTCTTTTGTCCCGATGACTTCCAAGTTGTGGAATTCTTTGCCGACACATGTTTTTCCTTCTCCCCGAACCTCCAAACCTTCAAGTCCAGAATTAACAAGTTGCCTCTTTCCTCCTTGTCGAAACCCACGGTACGATAGTATTTAGGCTGTAAGCCCTCGTGGTGTTTTGTTGAAATAAAAAAAGTATGTGTATGTAGAAGTTTAGGTAGGTTTGGGCACGGCGAATTAAACTCAGGCGTTTAAAATCCAAATACATTTTAATAGCTTCAATTGATGATGGTAGTTTGCAAACTGAATTTTTGTTTATCCACTTTTGGCTAATTTAGATATCAAAGTATCGCATTTTCCTGAAACACAGTTATTGGAGCAAACAAACGTGAGGAGAGAATGGTTGCAAATGATAAATATATTACTCCCTTCCAGAGGAGTTCCACCCTAATGATATTACAAGTTTATAATTCCGTCCGCCGGATTTAAGCGATTCAAATTGTAAGACCCAGCGCGACAAGTTGATTAAAAAGTTTAAAACTAATTTGTCGTCAGGGGCCATTGATACGTTCTTATAAACTGTTATAAATCTATTTGGTAAAGTTGTATTTCACGCCGCAGAGTTTCCAACTTTTAATTAAATTCACAGTACTTTGGCGGCCTTTTATTATTGGCAAATTTATTATGTGTATTGAAGTATTTGTTGACACCTGAATTTTAATTTTCCCCCATAGAAATCTCAAATACCAATTAAGAGAACGCGGGAGTTAATTCGCCAGATTTGTTCGCGTTTTTAAAGCGATTCACGTGGAAAATTCTTTTAAATTTGTTTAGCTCAAGACGCCAGGTGTATACACTTTGCTAATCCACAACTTCTTTAATCAAATAAAAACAAATTGGGAATCTGGTCAGCTGTGAAATGTTTCTGCTTTTGTTAATCAGATTATATATTATATAATCCAATGTGTTAGATCATTATATGCTGTTACGGATTGATCACACCGTATATAAATATCTAAAACTATACATAGAAAGAATGTTTAATATAGCTTTATCAAAATCCATCTGAAGCACTGGACACACAACCAACAACACCTAAGGCAAAAGTAGTAGTAGTAGTAGTAGTAGTAGTAGTAGTAGCAGTCAGATATTCATTAGTTGAAAATCCATTGTTCTTTAAATTTTTATTTTTTGATAACAAACCAATGCCGCTGAATAGTATCGTCCCTGGAGCCTCCTTTGATTTTATCTTATTGGATTTCTTGTATTTTTATCTGCCGGTCTTATCGGAAGATAAGAAAAAGTTGAATTTCCAACACTTCTGAACAACTTTAGGATTCATATCCTATTAATTATTGTGGCCGATTCATTGTCTTTTGGTTAACGAATAAATTCAATAGAGAAGTAATTATTGCTGGAAACAATTACTATTAGATAGTAAATAACATCGTCTTCTATTTGAATAAAGGAAAAAACCCTGTGCCTGGCTAAGTCATTGTTACTACAGTTTAATTGATACGTGTGGCTAATAGCAGTTTAACTCTTTGTAGGTTTTTTCCTTCTGGGGTGCTTTCGAGAACTATCCTGTAATTTTATGGCAGGAATCAAAGTCTTGTTTATTGGTGACAGCTTTGGTTAAGGAATTTTGAATGTAAGATGGAATTGGCATAACATCACACATGAAAAGCTACAAATTCTCAGCCAGAATACCGGACTTCACAAACACATGCGACACTAAAATAGTAGCTATCAAAACCGCCTGCGAATACATAAATACAAATAACATAAGGAATGCCATTATTTGCTCAGATTCGATTAGTGCCATCAAAAAAATATCACAGCCAAAATATACTTTGAAAAAAATGAAACACTACAGTTTCAAACCAAACAAACAATAATAGAAATGTGGGAAAAAGGAAAAGAAGTATACCTGGCATGGATACCAGGACACACCAATATAACAGAAAATGGAATAGCAGACCAACTAGCTAACATTGGAAGAAACCTCAATATCCCATTGAAAAGTAAAATAAACACGTCCAACTTAAGGCAGCGATTACAAAATGAAATAAAAAACGAATGGGAAGAAACATGGAAGGAGAAAAACCAAAGCAGATGGCATGCATCCATCTAAAATAGTCTTCCTTTGGAACCTTGGTTTAATAAATATCCATGCATGAACAGAAGACACATAACAAACATTATCCGCATGAGAACAGGACATTGCTCAACCCCAAAACATTTATATAGGATAGGAGTTAAAGAAACACCAAACTGTGATTGTGGAGAAGAAGGAGACATAACACATATGCTCTTTAACTGTAAAAACCGCCCACAACAAAATAAGGACCTATATAAAAAACTTATTGAAAATCACATAACAACACCAAATCACACCCAACAAATTCTAACTGAACTAAACACTAAAACAATTAAGATAATAAATGAATTTTTTAAAGAAAACATTAAGATTTAATAAAAACTCTACAACTATTACAATCAGCCGCACCTACGCTAAATACGTATCAGACTATCAAACATAATAGAGAAAATATGGCGATGCCAATATAAAGTCCGACAATCGACAACCGTCACTAGATTAGACTACGTTTAATGGCTCAATGGACCTACGTCTTAGGCCAAACAAAATAGACATAGAATAGAATAGAAGTGCGACGCAATAGAGCATGGTTAATAAAAAAAATGCCTAAGTCATAAATAGAAAACCATACAATAAAAAAATTTGACAGCAGGGAGTAATTAAAGTAAAATATACTTTTATGTGGTACGTTGAAATCTAATTTGTTAACAGCCTCTTATTAGACTACATACCACATCCCAAAAAAACTGGCACCATTTAACGTTGTAGTGCAACAAGTAAATACTTTTCAATGTGTTGGATCTGACATAATTTTGTCCCGATTATCTACTTAATCGAAAAAGTGCTTCATATCCTTGTAATTCATTTTAAAAAATTTCACACTTTAGGAGATACCGACATTAAGATATTTATAAAATAAGAACTAACTTCTGAGAACCTATTTTTTATGAATATTCTGTTTTGTTACTTTTATTATGTTCAGAGCATTATTTAACAATACCCACTGTAAAAAAGCTGCCTATCGTGTATTGACAGAATTGGATGCTGGGATCTAAGACCCACAAATCGCAAAGTACGATTTATTAGAACTAAGTTTCTTAGAAACCGTTTTAGCACAGCTAGGGCGACCGGTCAAGAGTTCTTGTAGCCAGGGGTTAAAAATACTTATAAGTCGTTTTACCGTTTACATATCACACGCTGCAGTCATATGGTCTTTACTTCGTTTTGCCGTTGATTAATAAGCGTAAGTTGCTGCGCCTGAAATATTAGGAACGAGCCTATTGGCACCTGCAGTAAAATAATGCAAGTTTTTGTTTATAAGCTGAAGAGGACTTGGACAAAGACATTGAGAAAGACGGAGATTTAAAGTTCAGGACTAGACTTATAAGAGGCATTGTGATATGTCATGCGATTGAAAATGGGAGCTGGTGACCTTCAAACTTAATCTACCACATATACCTGCGGTTGCAACAAGCTAACAAAACCATTTTTTTTTCATTATCTGCAAGATCACCTGTTAAACATTCATGGGTCATGAAATATGAAAGTTAGAATCAATTTCAATATCACGTACATCGCATGCTGTTGTGGTTGAACAATCATCGCTTATGAATTAGTGTGACTGTATGGTGGAAAATACTTTATGGTAAATTTGTAAGGTTACTTTATACTCTCCGCAAATAGTAACACTTACTTCTTCAGATGGAAATGTAACTGCCACCAGAATATATCACCAAGAAGTTCTACAACTATTAGGTGTAATATGAATACTAGTTGAAAGTTGCTGCAAGTTTTATGTGGCATTTTAGTAACATGGGATATTTTTGGCTACTTTATTTTGCTGAATTAAGTTCCCGGAACTTTTGAGTCGTTTTATAAGTACCGACGACGTCCCTAACCTTGAAATCAGCTAATAAGTTACATTAAAATTTTAGACACAGCGGTGACAAACTTATCCTGACTTGGCGTTTTTCTAATTCTTGGACATCTATTCTAGGCGACGAGTGTGTTTGAACAAATTCTGTGACAAAAAGTTGTTTGAGAAAAACGTTCTGCTTTGTTTATAAAAGCGATATTTCCGTAAAAATTTCTTTGTTGCCTTCCTTAAACATTGATCTTTTCACCATCTACTATCTTTTCAGTGTAAACTTTAAATGGGACCCTGAAAAATACAAATATAGTGTATTATAAACATTTGATTGAATCGCCCCACTGAAAAACCCATCACCTCCCAAATTTTTAATTTCGCATCATCTGTCATTCTAACGGAAACAATTTAAATGTTTTGCAGGACTTTACTGACCGAGTTTTTGCCATTGCTAGTTCAGGTAGTATGTGTTGCGCATGTTCTTTTTGATATTTGATTATCGTTGAATTATGATTTCGGCCTGTAGTATGTACCAATCCACGCATGGCAGCTGACTACTATGTCTTTGTCAGGCATTGGACTTTAACCACTTAATGCACAATATAAGCAACCTATCGCAGATGTAGGGAAGTCCAAACTTGATAAAGCTGTTAGCAGCAGCAACATCAAGAGCAAAACTCTATGGAGGACCATTAACGAACTAACAGGGAGGAACCTAGAAAATGTCAAACTGAATTATCTGCCATAAATGCGGACCTTCCGGGCCGGTTTGGCACTTGTAGCTCATCTGCTGCTCAAAATGCAACTGCCTATCTGCCTGCTGCGTTAGATACTATCTTTAATTTTTGATATGCACTGTATATTTTAATATAGTTACCATAGTACAAACCTTGTGTAGCTTGTGTTTCTAAAAAACAATATTGGATTTAGATCTGTATTCTGCAATTTTCCTCTTGAACGTTCCTGTGTGTTTTATAATTATTTTTGTTTTGCTTTTATGCGTTATTTAAGGAAAAATTTTCCTAATTGTTATATGATATATGTTATACATTATACATTATACATTATACATTATACATTATACATTATACATTATACATTATACATTATACATTACACATTACACATTACACATTACACATTACACATTACACATTACACATTACACATTACACATTACACATTACACATTACACATTACACATTACACATTACACATTACACATTACACATTACACATTACACATTACACATTACACATTACACATTACACATTACACATTACACATTACACATTACACATTACACATTACACATTACACATTACACATTACACATTACACATTATACATTATACATTACACATTATACATTATACATTATACATTATACATGATACGTCATACATCACACATCATACATCACACATCACACATTACACATGATACATTATACATTATAGATTACACATTATACATTATAATTTGCGTTAATTGCTTCAATTCATGTCTTTCAGATTTTATTTTTATTTGGAGAAAACTTTTAATTGTGTGAACCAAATTTAAAACAGGGATTTATTTACGCCATTTAAGTTACATGTAAATTGTCACCCCAGTTACTCTAATACTTTCTAAAATATAGCGTATTCAAAAATACTGTTAAATATTTTTTGGGGGAAAAAGTCCGATATTGCTGCTTGAAAAAAATCGAAAGTCTCACCATCGTTGCATCTCTATTAACTTTTTTCTTAGTAAAAATTCACTAATAGTTCCTTAAAACCATTTTTTTCTCTCCTGTGTTGCCAAAACATATGATTTAAGTTATGATAGATCTGAATTTACAAACTTAAAGCATGAGTTAAACTGGTAACACAAAAAGAAAAACAAAGCAACCTGTATGGATGGTATTCGTCAGAATTGAAAATGTGCAGCAAACGGCTCAAACACATAGTGGAGAGAACGCGTCAGACACAATAAACGAACTCACGGACCAACAATGAACAAATGCATCTATAACATCGAACGCCATTATCCGCAGTATCATGGTGGAAATTTCCCTGGGGGAACAGACGGGACTCGGCAAGCGGGTATGATGAAACGGTAATGTGTGCCCGGGCCTGTTGTGGAATAGCGCTAGTGGCGGCACTTCCGGTAACCTACCCGATCCCTCCTGCACTCCCTAATACCCCCCCGTGGTTCCGTCACGTTCTCCACGGCCCATGACCTATCTCTACCTCTGTAACAACCATACCTCACATCTCATCTTACGGCAAAGTTGCCAGGTCTGTGTAATTTTTTATCATATCTAGAAGTATAACTTACGTTTGTTTAATGTAGCACTCCACTAAAGTGCAAGTGGTGGTAAATTTTTCGAGGCTATAGCAAGCTCATTTTTCAAGAAGTTTATAAAACTTGAAAATGTTCATAACGCATATAAAATTATTTTTTTACGCTTCTTAAAAGTATTTGTCTTCTACTTTATACAAGCTTTTAAAATTTTATGCTTTTCCCACCACTTTACTTAGTTATTTACTTCGTTCACTGTGGTAATGTATGGGCCATTCTGAAAGACATCATCACCATTACAGTCTGAAGGCGATGTCTCCTTGTCTTCACTTTCCATGACTCCATAAGCTTTTTTTAGTGAATATCCAAAGCATTCGACCAGATCTGGCACGCAGCGCTGCTTAATAAACTTACTGTTTACAGACTTTGAGATATTGAATTATCACATCATAACTGGACTATGTAACTATTTACAGGCTTTACTTGTGTTAGGTGTTACTGACAATAAGAATGTTATTACTCACTTTATTTTATTCCCACAAAAAAAAACTTGGTGTTGCTGAATAAAGAATTAGATTATCTTTAAAACGATGTATCACACTACCCACCATATAATATCAAAATTTCGAAAGGGTAGTTTGAAGAGGTATGACGGAAGGTGTGAGATTTTTGTATTAAAAAGTTAGTTATTGAGAATAGAAAGTGAACCGTTTTTGAATTTTATTGAATTTATGCCTTATTTTATACACACTGTGTATAGCAATTTTCACGGACGCTAAAATGGGTTCTAGGGGGTCTATTTGAGCTCAGTTGAAGACATTTTTTGAAAGTCTTGCCTCGTGACCTCTCTATTAGTGAATCTTGTTAAGTGAAAATTCTGTAAAATACAGATAATAATTTTAAAACAATTGTTTCAAAGTAGCAACTTTGTAATTAGCATTTTCAACTCTACTACTGAAACTTTAACCAAGCATGTGCTTTGTCCTGAGTCTCGTGGTTCCACGACGCTGCTGGGACACTACGCGACCTAATTAAAAATATTTAAATATTTGCTTCTCAGCGACAATAGAATACGTTTACGCAGCCGTGACCTTAGCATAATCCGTGGGTAAAGCAGTGAAATTTTGATACCAATACCACAAACCATTATAATATTAAGCAAAGTAGTATTGAGTAAATCCTACTTTATTTTTCTACTAATATACTGCATGTCTTTAACAGTCTTACTTGCTTAATTTGGTAAACTTGCTGTCATTACAGTTTATCACAACAAGCGAATGTAAGCCGCAGCATATAAGTAGTTGGTAAAAATAAGATTCTCCAGCTTTGGAAACTTACTAGGCAACGTATCCTTTAGATGGTCTACATTTTCTGTCCTTTTCTGGTAAACTTTTCATTTTATATGTTCCCATAAGATAAAATACATTATGTGATATCAGGAAAACTTGGTGGCCACAATGTAGATCCCCTTCTTACAATCCACCTATTTTGAACTTCCGATCTGAGTAAGTCGCAAGAAGGTTGCGTAGTGTCGTGGTGCTAATCGTGTTGGAGAAAGAGGTAGTTAGCGGAGCGATGAGATTCGCCTTGTCTTGGTATATAGCTGCCGGGAGCGCAATTAAGTTTACTTGAATAAATACAAATATCTTGCGCTTGTTAGTGCCTGATAAAAAAGTAAGTACCCATGATTCGAGCATTGACTATCACACACCAGGCAATTGTCAGTAAAAGACTAAAGTATGTACCTTCATCATCCACATGAGATTTTCAATTATAAAAATGAGACCGACTTTTAGTGCAGTAGTAGTAGCAGTGGTGGGGAGGTTAACGCCAGGCAGGTAGGCCACAATGGGCCCTTTTTGCCAACCCCCGCAACCCAGCAACCATGCTCTAGACTTCCTCGGTTCCGTCGCCAAACCGCCTAGACCTCGAAATGAAGTTAATGACGGTCTTCTATTGGACGGTACTTACCTGGTTCCTCTGCAGAGTCCTCGAACCGAACAATTCTGTTCGAAGACTCCCAAAAGCCTCGCATTCACACAGGTAGCGGTAGGACGTTTCTTCATCCTCGCCGCATTCCTGGCAAATGGGATCCCTCTCGACACATATCAATGTGAGGTGTCTTCTAAGAGCGCAGTGACCTGTCAGCACCCCAAGGACGCGGCGAAGTGCAGGTAGACTCCTACCGAGTAGCCAGACAGTATTATCTCTCTCCGGCCCCTCCACAAAATCTCTCGCCTGCCTACAGCCACCGGCGGACCCCCAGTGCCTCTCCATGGCCTACTCAATCCAGCTGTCTAAGACGAAAGAGACCGTCTTCCTACTTATGCCTATCGCAGGCTCCGGGACACAGAATGGTCGCCGGGAACCAAGCCTTGCGAGATCATTCGCTACCTCATTCCCCGCTATGCCTCAGTGTCCCGGAACCCACACAAGTTGCACCTCCTTTGTCCTGGCTAACCCTTTAAGGGTGCCAGCGTACTCCTGAACCAGCGTTGACCTAATTCTGGCCGCGCAGACTGCCTGGAGGACCGCTTAGCTATCCGAGCAAATATATACATATTTCTCGGATCTCATCCTCACATCCTGTCGATTGGCTACAGACAGGATAGCGTACACCTCCGTGGTATATGCGCACAGAGCATAACTCTCGCGCACTCCCAGGCTGTTGATATATATTCCTGCCCCGGAGGATTGTTGATCCTCCAGCCGAGATCTATCGGTAAAACAGACCAGGCTTGCGGGCTGGAATGCAACCTCATTTTTACTCCACTGGTCCCTACTGGAGATTCTGAGGGTATATGGCCTAGTCAACCTAATATCGTCCTCTGCATTCCGTACCTTGATGGTGGAAATCGGAATTTTCTTTTCCACCTCCTTGGGGACTCTTGAATGTCCTATTATTGATCCCTCTCCGCACCAGTTTCCAGAGTCTCGAATTCTAAGATGCGACGCCATAGCCTCCCTTCTGATACAGATCGAAAGCGGTGGCAGCATAAGAAAGACCTCCAGCGTGGCTGAGAGTGCCTGTAATACCCAGGATTGCCAGCCTTTGGAGTTTGGCCAGCTTCTTGGTAGCAGTTTGGTTAACACCACATCACCAGACCAACACCCCGTAGAGGATTCTCGGCCTGGCGATCGCAGTGTAAATCAAATGAGGGATCCGAGGATTAAGTCCACAGGTCCTCCCTATCACTCGATGCAGCTGCCAGAGGGTCGCTACTCCCTTCCTTACTACTTGTTCTATTTATGACTGCCATGTTAGTTTGGACTCCAGGCCCACCCCCAGGTGTTTGACCTCCCGCACTAAATCTAAGGGTTTTCCGAACATCACGGGCAACCTGAAACCCTCCATATTCCTATTCTTGGTGAATAGGATCATCTCCGTCTTCTCTGGGTTTACGGAAAGTCCCAGCTCACCACACCACCTTTCATTTATGCTGCAGGCAGCTTGCATGCACTCACAGACGACGCCGAGGAATTTGCCTGTGTAAAACCAGCCCATTATAAGCGTACGCCTGGGCGTAGAAGCCATTCTCGGAGAGCCGCTACATGAGGCGGTCCACGACCAGACACCATAGATGAGGCGAAAGGCAGCTGCCACCCAGCGTCCAGCCCCCGGCCTCTCAAGGTCAGCGAGACTCTCCTGTCCTCCAGCATGCTCGCCATCCAACTTATTAGGGACCTAGGCGATCCCCTGTCCTGTAGGGAGACACAGACCGTATCCGTCCTTGCCTTATCAAAAGCCCCCCTTCACATCGAAGAACACAGCGAATGAGCTCTCCCCGTAGTGTAGGGCCCTTTCCTCCTTTCGTGTCGCAGCGTAGAGCGCCGTCTTCGTCGATTTCCCTCGCTGGCACGCGTGCTGATGTATGGAAGGGGTGATCCCTAAGGATCACTCCCAACACAAACCTATCTACTATATTTTTCAATGCCTTAAGCAGGAAGGGTGTAAGTCTCATTAGCCCATACGCCTTGGCCAGCGTGTAGTCATCCTTTCCCGGTTTAGGTACGAAGACCCCCTATCCCGGCGCCAGGTTTTTGGACGTAGCCCCACGCAAGGCTGGCCCGAAAAACCTCCCTTATGTTGAGAAGCAGTGTAACCAGGCCCCTCTAAATCAGGGCGGGAAAGATCACATCACAGCCTGCGGACTTGAATAAAGCAAACTCGTTCAACGCCCAGGTTATTGAGCCATTCGTGACCACCCCCTCTGCCACCTGCCAGTCCGCATTTGGGACTGACCACCGGCCCAGGTCGGCAGCCCCCGTGACGGCTTCACCGCTAGCAAGGTGAACTTCGGCGAGGTGGCGTACGGGCTCCTCGCCGGTGTTGTGCCAGCTCCCGTCCGATTTCCTTAAGGATCCTATCGTACTACCTGACTTCTGTTTGAGTACTCTTACCAGTCTGGCTGCGTCCGACAAGGAGTTAACTTCCCCGCAGTACGCGCGCCGGCCAGCTCGTTTACTCTATCGTAATTATTTCTTAAACTCCGTTCTGGCAGTTCTAAACTCGTCCCAGGCCGCCTGACCCGATTCTCGGACGGCTCGGTTTAAGGCCCTCCGAGTCCGCCCGCGTAGTGCGACGAGATTCCGGTTGCACCATCGGACTTTGATGGACGGCTCTCCCCTGTTTAATAACGCGGCCTCGTAGGCTGCCACTATTTTACCGTCTAGGGCTTCGGCCTCGCTATATAATTCCTCTATAGGTAGTCCTTTCTCATCTGGGCTCCTTGGCGACCCACCAAGACCCGTTACGTAGGCATCCAAGTCGGTCTTCATTGGATTTCTCCTGGGGGGAGGACCCTCACGGTCCACACCCAATTCAAAGCTGATCATACGATGATCAGGCATTGATATATGTTCCGTCACCCTCCAGCTAGATATATCCTCTTTTATTCCTCTGCTCGCCAATGTATATCAATTACCTCCTGTCGGAGCTGTACCTCTATTTATTGTCTTTCAGTGCAAAGTATCATTTTAAAGAAAGTTCTATTTCCTTTTAGAAGCAGTATCACTTAAACCTATGTTTCCTTTGAAATTTTAGCGGTAAGTATTCTCTCCGCAAGGGAGTTGAAGTGGCAATATTAAAATTGGTCATAGAAAGTATCCCCCTTGGCATACCAAATGACGTGTTTAAGATATCTACAAAAATTAGTTACATATTATGGCTCTTCGACTGTAAATAGAACACTCTTATAAACTGTACCAAGACGTCTTAAATTTGTTGCAAGGTATTCATCTTTTATAAAACACAGGTATTATATTTAATATAATCGTCAGGACATTAACTATGAAACAGCTCTCATTTGTATTTAATTTTTATAATCGTCGGGCCAGTTATTTAATACGAAATTGATCTATGAATATTATTTCATTATTATAAAATACCTCAACTGAAATATATTCAATTAATTCAATTTGACACAGAATGCAGCTGATATAATTTTCTAAAGTATTAACAAGCCAGCACACTGGGCATTGTTTGAATTGGTTAAATCAGTTAAATCGGAATACTTTATAAATTTTAATAAAGCAAACAGAATATATTTTCCGGCATTAATGTAATCACTGGGTAATGAAAACGTAATCACTGTAAAAATAAATATAATGGATTTCATAATCGACATAATCTGTATCTGTTTTATATCGGTTGTTTATGGCAGAACGCTGCGCAATTCAGACAGAAAAATAAAAGTCCACACGATATTAGAGATGGCAGCAGCTGTTGCACGAGTGGTTTGGTAGCATGGAATAAAAACAACCGCAATGCGGTAGGCTTAGCTTTGCATTTTTACATAAAATGCATTTTAGATACACCTGTTTGTAGAAGCGCGCCCTTGCTGGAATTCAGCTTCTTTCATATTAAACGACAATGATTTATCACACCCGTACAGTTGGAAAACCGGTCCACTTTTTAGCTTGATGGATGGACAATGAAGGGAATATTAATCCAGAATTGACAGGTATAGGAGTTCTGTTCGGCAAATTCAATTCATAGCAGGTTTACCCGGCAAACGTTGCTTACTTTTTTGTTTCTTTTTGGTCAGTTGAAATACGGCGAAAGCTTTATGTTCAGTGAATAGCGACTCAGTCGCAAATAACCACAATCTGAGGAATGGAGACCGTATCTCAAATAAATTTTCTAGCACAAACGTTTGTAATGCATTTTCATTCACTAAGTTTCATGTTCGGGCGATTTATAATATTTGAAAAAAAGTGTTACATACATACTACAGTGGTGCCCGTACGCAACGTAAACCACTCAGATACTGCACTTTTGATTAGCGCTATGAAACTACATGGTCCCATAAAAAGAAATTTCGTCAAGATGGCGTCGAAACTTTAAACATTGGTCGTACAACGCGCAAGGGGATAGTTTCCGACATCTCGACCATGGCGAGTCGACTAAAATTACCCCCGACTTGATCCTATCAATATTTTGGCCTTAATTACCAATAAAAATTTGGTGTAATATCTAAAAAGGTTGGTGAAGATCGCTTCTTGGTTCCCTCGGTATTTTCAGCATGCGAGTGGTCAGTACATTTTATGTAAAAAACAATTACTGAACGCATATAGAGCTGTCCAAATCCAAGATATCTTGAAAGAAGTGCAAGTTGTTTGAACATGTGCAAAAAGCGATCGATATAAGCGGGTTTTTACAGAAGCTGCGTTGCTTGAAATTGTAATTGGAACGATTCAAGCACACGACCTGTGCCCTTAATTAAAATACAGTGTGGCTGGTTTTTTTAAAGTTTGATATGTGTCCAGAACACAAAAATTTCACTTCCAAGTTTCTGTTTGTGCGACATATGGCTATTTTTTGGCAAAAAATTAACAGTGTAACAATGGCCATAAAGAATTTTCTCTAAATTAAAAATATAATCCGAAAGACATGAATTAAAACAACTTAGGTGGCTAAAGTCCAATGCCTGACAAAGACAGGGTAACCAGCTACCATGCGTAGATTAATAGATGCTACAAGCATTAATCAGATTTGAGCGATGATCAAACAACACAAATAAGACGCCTAAAATATATTACCCGAACCAGCGATTGAAAAATATCGACCACTGAAATCCCGTAATGTTTTAAAATGGCTTGTTAACAACTACGATGTTAGAATGACAGATGACATGAAATTAAGCGTTTGCGGAGTTTTTTTTTAAATTGGGGGATCCAATACAATTTTAAATACTGCACCGCCAGACTTCTCTGCTGGCTGATTTTCAAATCATTATTTAAAAAAATTATGAAAAAATATTTTGATAAAACATTGACTTTAACGTTACTTTGTGTCAATGTCGATTTTGGACTAGATTCAGTTTTAATAAAATGATTCCTTTTAATGCCGAGAATCTGTTACTACTCTATGACGCATTACTTCTGGAGTACTTTGTATAAATAAATAGTACACTGTTCTCATTTTATTTAGTGTTTTTTCAACGTCGAACTATATCCGCGACTTTCGCTAATCATCCACCCCAGGAAGCAGTTTTACCTCACTATCCTGAAAATGTTGACAAAACCCTTATTTTCTGCCAAACAGTGCATGGTACACGGGTACGACGGCTGAACGCTTCCTCCGTAGGGCGAAACGTTCAGATATTTAACTTGCTAAAACACAATCAAACTCGGTAGATGTTGATTTACAGTATGTACACAAAAATAATTGTATTGAGAATGGAGCCCAGATTCATTGGGTTCAGAGGCACAGGTTCTTTCCCCTGGACCACCGAGCCTGTTTGAATATAAACGACAGGGTCGTGCATTATCGTGCTGGATAAGATCAAAGTCATATTTTTTTAATATAGAAATTTGGAGTGATATAAGTCATATTTTTTTAATATAGAAACTTGGAGTGATATAAGAATGAAGCTGTTAAAGTTTGTAGGTGGAATAGACTCGGCTCTATATGTTTGAAGGGTGAAAGAATGGCATTTGGCTCCACTTTTTTTTAATGTTTCTAATGGGATATTGTATAAATAGAAATAGTATGTATCAAAAAATACCTTGAAGTTGTGAAGTCAGTAAATATCAAAGGAACTAACGAAGGTGGGTGAATTGAAAAAGCTACCTTGTTATATTTTGAATCATTTCCAGATTACTGGGTCACGTATTACTTTCAAATGAATTGATTCTACCTACACAAGTCTTTAAATAAAATCTAGAAAACATAAATATTTGCAAAAAAAGTATCCAGCTTTACTGAAAAATTGCTTTCTTATATTATGTCATAGATGTAAATTGGTTGAAGTTTCTCTTGGTAATCCAGTAATTATTTAGAATACCCTAATACACATACAAAGAAGTCAAGTGTATTGTACTCTATGTTTCGGCACAATTTAGATTAAAATATTACAATATTTTGACCTTTAACTTATGTAATATTGCATACTTCAAATTTTGTGCATCAGATTGTAATTTTCTTTTGCACGTTTATTTTTTCTACCAAATCACATTTTTATTCGCCAACACTCAGTCGTCTTCTTTAAAAATTAAAATATTACCTATAATTTTAAACGTCACTACATCTGGGTTTGACGACTAAAGAAAACAAAAATTAAAGGCTTTTGTTCAGGGTTGCTTAAAAATAAAATAGTGTCTCGGAGAAAAGCCTCTATTTTTTTTATCATGAAATATGACCTTATTATGCGTAACTATTTTTTTGCTTCTCCGTACTCTGTCATAATAATAATAATATAATGTGGGTAGATTATTAAAGAAGAAACAGAAGCGCTTTTTATTATTTGCCTTCTTATTTGATTGGCTCCACTTACTGCCATATTTATTGAAGGGCTGGTAAAAGTTCTCGTTCCCGCTGGAGAATTAAAATAAGTTCATCCAGGGATAATATTATAATATTATAAGGACCTTTGTAAACCGCCAAAATAAATATGGCTTACGGAATAACGTCTCGAGTTATTTAGTAACTTGTGCGTCACCTAGAAACTTACGACTTATGCAATGTAAACTGATCTCTCATTGGTTAAACCTTTGTTACTAGTTGGCTAGAGTTAATCGAAAATAAAACGCTATCTTTTATGGCTCTGTGCAAAGCTATTAATTTCAAAATATTCAAGTAATAATACAGTATTATAGAATTATAGAATTTATAATCTATTGGTTTATCAAATTTTCGCCGAAAAAAATCGCTATTGCGGATGTCGGGACTTTCGAATTAAAAAAAGTTAGTTAAAAGTGTGAGAACTCGGATTCCCAGAACCTGACCAAATTTGGTACGCAGGTTTATGTTATAAAAAGTATATTGTGAGTCAAAATTTAGATATCTAAGTTAAAAGCAGAAAATATATATAAGTATTTAATCAAGAAAATGTTGGTTGCCGCTGGAGCTGACAACACTACACAAGAACAAAATAAACAAGATTGATTGAATATTGCAACCAAAGAAAAACTTATCTTGACGCATATATAATTTTCATTTAAAAAAATCGCGTAGATCATTTCTATGACAATTCACTACCATAACTCATCAGTAGGTATAGATGAGGCATTCTGAGACCACCTCCCACCTCCCGCCTCCCGCTACTGAGTATGCGTGTGACGTAACGAATATGGCGGTTGTATTAAGGGTCACGTAAGCTACAAATTGAGATGACGTTATTCAAGATGGCGTTCAATATGGCCGACCGGAAGTGAAAAACCTGGGAAATTTATCATTTTAGACGGTATTTGGCACCACCAGTCAAAGTAAGAGGCTCCGCCATGTTGAGTTTTGCAAGGAGTGGCGTTTTGGAAAATGGAGGACGGTGCAGGTGCAAACTCAACTTTTTAGTTTTTGCTTAAAGTCCTATGTGTCGGGTGTCATTTTACTCGGCTTAGGAAGTCTAATTCAAAAATAGAGCATATGGGCATGCGCAAACCCATACTTTTTAGTTTTTGGTTTAAATACTAGGTGTGTGGGGTATCATTTTACTCGGCTTTGTAAGCAGATTTTAAAAATTTAGAATATGCGAATGCCAGGCATGCTAAATGTCACATATGGCAACATAGAAACAGCTGCAAACTGAGAGCAACCTTGACAGCAATCTGGATTCATGTGACAGGAAATGAGTCATATGTTTTCAAATACAAATTTGAGAGTGACCTCTAATCGACATGTAACCTTTGTATTTTTAATAAACACACATATTTTAAGCCAATAGGAATAATAATAATAATAGTTCGTTGATATATGAAAAGTCAAGAATTCCTGTGTAGTTATTCATTTTTGTTAGAAATTTGCCATTATGTCGACAGTAAATAAGAGAAGAAGAAAAAATATGTGTAGTGTAAACAATTCGACAAAAGCGAGAGTGTTGGACAATACAGCTGTGAAAACCGAGTTTCCAGAATGTAGTTATTTGTTAGAAATTGATACAACAGCAACAACACCGAATGATCCACTTCAGAGCATAATAGACGAATTTTTCCTGTCAACTTCTACCAATACACAAGATGAAATATCTACACACTGCTTGCTAAGTTTGGAGCAAAAAATTATGAATAAAACAGCAACAGTAGAAGATTTGAGGTTATTAGATGAAAAAACATTCTATTTAACGGAAAATGGATCTAGCTATGTTAGTGTAGGGTTGTGTCCACAATATGGTTTCAGGCCAGCAGCGTTATTACGAAAAACCAATTCAAATTATATGGTGATGTTCAATTTTGCAACGTTTCAAGAATTATCAAATGTGGTGCTCTCTAACATAGGCGATTTCAAGCAAGCACACATCAAACTCAAAAACTTACAAGAAAATAATGGTGAAGCATTGGGTTATTTTTTGTCTAATTACCAAGTGTTTACGCTGTCTAGAAAAAATGTACGATTTGGTTTTATATATGAAAACCAGAGATATCCAAATAATTTTGATATAAGTGTGCAGGAATTAGAGACATTAAGAATTATTTCTGAAGCTGTTTTAAATACTTTTAACAAACAGGAAACAAAACTGTATCCAGATTTCCAAGGGTTTATTTGCAGAATTAGAGAAGAAATATTTAAATATAATTTTTTAGCACATAAACACACCGTATATCATGTCGTTGCTAGAGAATATACAGAACACAGTATAATTTTAAGCTAACAAATATGTAATTTAAAAAAAAATTAATGCAAATATATAATAAATAATTTAAATGTTTAACGGTTTTTTTATTTTCAATATTAAGAAACACCAAGGTTCTTTTAAGTTATATGAAAATATTTATTATTATTATTATTATTATTATAGTTAAGTCAATAAGTAATTTAAATTTCAATCGAAATTGTTTAAATATATTTTTTACCGTGTATGCTTCCAGCCTTGTGTTTAATATACTAATTGTTATTTTTATTTCAGGTGCTAACTGGTAATAGTAATACTTACTTAGTCGTGAGGCAACGACTAGAGCTTCCATTCGTGGCCAGCAAAGTACGCTTCATCCCTTACAGCGAACATCCTCGAACTGTTTGCATGAGAGTAGAACTGTACGGCTGTCCCTGGGAACGTAAGTATCGTTTTAACTAAATCTGCTAATTATATAGCCAATTTTTGTGTTTTTCGTGGCAGAATAACATAAATTATCTTTAAATATGGGAAAAAAATTGTTTTGACAATCATGTTAGCAAGCAAAACCTAATGCAAGTAATGCATCTACATTTTTTTATATAAATACCGTCTTCTTCCTAGATACGTTTTTATAATGATCAGCTCCGCTTCTGTGTTTCCCGAACATTCAAGATATACATAGGCCGTGTCAGTAAGGCCACTATCTGTATATTTGTACGCTATCACAAATAAAGTGACTGACAATTATTTATAGGTTTGACATTTGCTTCATAATATTTATGTATGACCTAGTTCAGCGTTTCTCAAACTTAGTATTTGCGACGCAATTTTCAATCACAATCGCGCCTCCCCATCCCCCTGTGTTCATCGTCCACCACAGCGGACCTTCTCGAGTCTTCGCGATATTTCCGATTTGTTTCAAACATTCTAGAACGTGTACGCGGCGGGTATTAGTGCTGCATCTTGTTCAGTTCAAGCCAATTTCAGTCGAGTCGATCCTTCCACCGTGAATGTGTATGTTGTAATTTGCGTGTTAACTGCAATTCACAATATTCGAGTAGCAGTTTTTATTTATACAGTGTATACAGAATGATGAATAAAATTTAAGTGAGTGTAAGAGAGCATTTGACGATAGTAAAGCAGCAACAGGTGCACAGGCGAGAATGGTTCTGAAACAAAAATCAAGAATTTTTAATGTTTGGGTTTACCAGCACTGCAGTAAATGAGGCAGGAAGACCCCTGTGAGTAAATCGCTCAAAACTCTTTGCAGCAAATAGCATAAAACCTAGTAAACTTAAGCGACAGTTGAAAACGCTCCATAGTGTTAGTTAACAAACCCCGAGAATTCTTGGAATTAAAATTAAAATAATATGCAAAGCAAAAATCATTTTTTAAAGAAACTTTGTCTGTGAATGAAAAAACTTTACTCTTACAGAGTTTAATTTAAAATAGCCAAGCGTAGACAGCCTTACACTATCAGTGAATAGCTTATTCTGCTAACTGCAATTAAGATCGTAGAAACTATGTTTGGAGATAATTTTGCCAAGCCATTGATGTCCATACCTTGAGCAAATAGTACTGTTTACGTCGAATTGGTAATATAGCTGAAGATGTACAGCATTACTTTTTCGGGGAATTGCGTGACAATTTTTTTATTCAACTTGATGATGCAACAGGTAGCAATAAAGATGCGCATTTGTTTGCATTTGTTCGATTCGATTGTGATGGTACGTCAGCAGTGGAAAAACTACTATTCTGCAAACCGGTAGAACCCAACAGTACTTGCATTATTTGCTATCTAAAATGATTTTCTAAACGAGGCACACATACAGTGCAAAATATGCGTCGAAATCTGTACCGATAGTGCTCATACAACGTCTGAAATATCCAAAAGTATACAAGAACTTGTAAAACAAAAATCTCCACAGTGTATCTGCAGACACTGCATGATCCATAGAGAAGCTCTGCCTTCCAAAGAGATTAGTCCTGGTCTGAATATTATGCCAGCGACGGTAGCAACTGCTGTAAATTATGTAAAAATTAAACCCTAAAATCAAGAATCTTTTCTGCACTTTTTACAAACATGGGTGCAGTACATTCAGCGTTACTATTTTGTTGCGATGCAAGATGGTTATCACGTGGGATATTATTTTTGCAACGTGGTTATGAGTTATAAGATGAAATTGCCATTTTTCTAGAACACGAAAACCAACCGGAACCCTAGAAGTTTAGGGATGATTTATTTGTGAATTTATTTGTGATTTAATGGAACTACTCGTTCGACATATTCGACAAATCAAATACCTTGAATTTTCAACTACAACGAGCACACATATTATGTTAGATATGAGTGATAAATTTAAGGCGTTTTGTAAAGAATTGACATTATCGAGCAGAAATGTAAAGCAAAAAACCTAGAAATATTTGCAAATATGGATAAATGCGTGAAAACTTACAAGGCTGCAGAACAACATGTGGAAACTGTTTTTGTAAACATTAGGGGCGTATTTAAAATAATCCCGACGTTCTCTTAACTGCCGAAGAAAAAATCCTTTTAGGCTGCACGGCAAGTGGCAAAATCAACATAAAATTTAGTAATAAATCGCTCTTTTAATTTTGGGCAGGGTTGGATGATGAGTTTTCTACACTGAAAACAGGAGCATTTTGCATTATACTATCGACATTTTTAACGTCCTACCTATGTGCAGTCGGATTTTTTTGCGGTGGCTGTTTTGAAGACAATATATATATATATATATATATATATATATATATATATATATATATATATATATATATATATATATATATATATATATATATATATATATATATATGTCAGCTAAATATAGAAAAAGGGCTTAAAATTTCAATTTATAATATTTAACCTTGTTTCGAAAAGTTCTACTCTGCAAGACAGTCCCAAGGGAATCACTATAACTCATTAATCTTGTCGCTAATTTAATATTGTTTAATCTTGTTTTTAATTTAATATCGATAAGTTAATTATTAAGTGGAGTACTGATACAATATTATATAAGTGTATTCTATTGCTTTTCTTTCAGTAAATTAAATATAAATCCTATATACAGGGTGAGTCAAATTCAAAACTCACCATTGGGATGTCGGAAACGGTGAGAGATAAGAAGTCGGTTAGATTGGGGCAAAGTTGACTATTTCTGCCCTTAATAAACTGGCAAAAGTAAATTTGAACTACCCACTTTAGTTCCTCAGTTATCTTTTCTTTTTTCTTCCCCCTACCATAACTTTTTTATTACTCGTCGTATGAATATGCGGTTTTCATTTCTTAAGAGCACTGATTCATCTAAAATATTACTAGCATATCAAATTTGTTGCGCAACGTTTCGGTTTTTCTAGAACATCCTCAACTTTCTTTTTTCATATGGACGCCATATTTGTTTTTGAGTCCATTAGATATACCTTCTTGCGCTGATTTTATTGATCTACACCTAAATGGGTTTGCGCTCAGAAATAGCGGCGATATTGCCGAAATTCGTAATATTCGTATGAAAAACGCATTAGGTGTGTCACAATTTCTGTTTGAATTTAAAGCATAAAGAACATGAAATTTAGAATAGCATCAATTAAAACAATGACAAAACATTTAAGAAAACTCTATTTACTTATGCATACAAAAACTGAAGCAAACTTAAAATAATGGTTTTAGTACCTATTCTATTTTATAACAGATGTTCGATTGAATCACCGTCCATTTCTATGCATAAATTGATTCGCTGGTTGAGATTGCCAACGGCCCTCTTTGTGCATCTTCGTTTAAGAGTTCTGAAAGCGTTGATTACTTTATTTCTCAAATCTTCCAGAGATACAATTGTGTCTCTGTAAATTATATTTTTAAGGTGTCCCCATAAAAAGTAATCCAACGGCGTAAGGCATGGGCTTCTCGCGGGCAAGAGGACTACTCCACGGTTCCCAATCCACTAGTTTGGGAACTGATTATCAAGAAAGTTTCTGACTGCAATTGCATTGTGGGCAGATGCACCATCCTGCTGGAACCACAGTCGTAAAAGTTGTGCAAGTAGAAGTGCAGCCAAATAATCTTGAAACTGGTTCGATAAAGTAATTTTCTCCTGTTAAATTTTCGTTGAAAATAAAGGGTATAAAATCTTTTTTTTTAATTTCAACAACACACCACGATTAAGAACAAAACATCATTGAATCGTGCGACACCTTTAATTTCAAGCCCTTTATTTTCACTTTGCATTTGACCAGCTAAACACTCCTAATCTGTGAGGCAGAATAATAAATTATTGTCATTAACTTGGCCGGTCCATACAGATACTAGGCTCTACGTTTAGTTCTCGACTTAAAAATCCCCTTTCGTTTTCTTTCTTTCTAACAAGTCAATATAAATACTTGTTTTTACGTAGAATAAGAAACCAATATAAATACTTGTTTTTATGTAGAATTTTAGTTGAATTATCTATCATTTGTTAAAGTTAGAATTGTGCGAGAAACAGTCGTTTTGTTCTTTAAAAAACTGGGCGGTTGTTATTGGTCTGTTCGTCATATGTGCTTGTGGGCGCTCGTCACGGGCTCCAATATTCACATAGTGAAACTTTTAGATAAAAGGAACGTGAGCTTCCCTAAATGTCTCACTACCTTTCATTTTAAGCCCATTATCGCTAAATTAGATAAAAGCTCATAAATTTGTCAACCAGAAGATTAAAGTAGTTCTTCGACCTCGTCCGTTCAATATTGACACAAGAGACAAACGATGGGTCGCGAATACAATTTTTACTTCGGATTAGTTCGTCTACCTAGGTGCGATATAAATACACTGTAGCTGCTGATTTAATTTTAGAATTTTTCATCCTCTGATGACGCTGACGTAGTCAGTGAGACGATCGTGAGGTCTTTAAATTATGTGTTGTGGTGATTTTGGTTTTCCAGGTGTACTTATCAGTGCTCATCACAGGTTATAGTTTTTACATAATGTGTCTAAAATTAATGTGACACTTACTTACCAGGTACATTAAATTATGTCAACCCTCAACTGACGCAAACTCTTGAGCGGTTAGTTTTTTAACCTTTCATTATGCGAAAAACAAATTAATGTAAAGCAGGTGTGTATGATGCTCAAACAAAACAACAGACTTACCTAAACCCAAACTTTCTTTAACATTTCATGTTGCTTGACACGCATTTAATCAAGCTTTGTAGGAAACGCCTTAATGGTGTAGTTTTTGAAATGCCTCCCGTCAGTTAATATTCACTAAAACGGCGTATTTAGCATATGAATGAAACTTTGTGACACTTTGAAACGTTAGAACAGTTCTTATTAGCTACGCAACACTGTTGCTCCACCACAATTATCTCGATTTCCCTTTCCTAGAAGGCTTTTCACGTTAATCAGCTGCTCACACGCTAGGTTTCTTTTGTTAAGGTATTTCGCGGTTTTAATCAGACTAAATTTACTTCATAAATCCAAAAAGTTTCCCGCAAATGATGGAAGTTTATAACTGTTCCTAGGATTAAGCGCGTATTATTCATTTAAACCTATACTTGTATGAGCGCATGCTTTTACAGAAATTAGTCATTCAGTATTTTGAACACTTCTGAATTGAGTGTTCTATTAGCTAATTTTTATTTTTTTTAAATGGCTAATAGAGAGGTATTGGTACCCAAACACAAGGTCCGTATGAATTTTTATATGTCTATATATATTATATATACCCCGTGTGTGATTTTAAAGCACCCCCTTATCTTGAAATGCGCTGACCGCATCGAATGGTTCTATTAGCGAATTTTTCGTAAACTTAAAAATTCACTAATAAGGAGATATGTGTTTATATTGTTTATATATATATATATATATATATATATATATATATATATATATATATATATATATATATATATATATATATATATATATATATATATATATATATATATATATATATATATATATTATAAATTTGGTAGATATATTCCTTTTGTAAAGTTCGTAAACCAGGAAAATCGGTCCTGTTTTCCCGAGAAAATTTTGGGTTTCCTTTCGGAATTTTTTTTTATCTACGAAAATAACAAAGCTGTGATAAGCAAATTTGGCGTATACCTTTCCGCTATCAAGCTTATCCTACATACCGAAATTCTGATCTCTCAGTTAAAAGAAAAAAAAGCTATAGGCATTTAAAAAAATTGGGTTTCACTGGTGATGAGGGGAAAGCACAAGACTAAGATATTTTGAGTGATTAACAAAACCAATCTAATATTACATACAACCGTTGAGTTTTTTAACGCAAAAAGGACAAGAAGTAGCATAAAAAAGATTTTGAAAATTTTATAATGTTTCTTCTTAAAACGCCAAAGTGGTGATTTGAAACGTCAAAATTTGCAATTTGTAGTAAATTCATTAAATTGAATGGTAGTTGCACTATTTTCATTTTATAGATATGACTTACATAGACATCTATCTTGGCAATATTCAAGGGGCATTGCAGCAACATATGTTCTGAAACGCCCAGTTCACCACACTCACACAAAGGACTCGTTCTTAGGTTGATTTTGTTTAGATAGGCTGGAACTAGCAAATGTTAAATCTGAGTCTACAGATAATGCGTATCCATTCTTTTTTTTAAATCGGTGTTGTAGAACCATGGCGTTCTCTGTAAGTCTGGCTGAAGCTGTTTGTAGAATTTACCAACTCGGTCTGCTTTATAATGTTTCTGACACTTTTCAAAGTACATTTTCTTCGCGTAGATATCAATATCGGTTGACGGGCATAAATAAGGTCCTTCTTCCCCGTATTCGATAGCAAATTTTGCCAAGCTGTCCACACATTCATTATCTTTAAGTCCGCAATGACCCTTGATCCAGCAGAAAGTTATGTGTTTTGGTTGTTTCGAAATTTCCACAAGGAAATCATTGATAGCTTTTAAAATGTAGTTAGTTGATTTGGTGATATAATATAATCCTGAGAAACAGTACATTTTCAACCGACTTTGTAGGACATAATTACCGAAATAGCAATACATGCAGTACCAATATAGAACACAGTGTATAGCCGTGACAATAGGTTTCATCAATTTTCCCAGTTGATGAATTTTTTGACATTATTTTTGGATACTTTTGGATTTATAACTGTAACCTTCTTCATACGTGTTTAGTCATAAGGCTGTGACAATTCTTTAAAGTGTTATTAACATCAGAAATCATTTTTGGTAGGGTTTTTTTTTTTTTTTTTCTATGCGGTCTTGTCTCTATTGCATTTTCAACTCTATCTTTATATTCCTTTTTGTCTGGAACCACATTTTTATAACCTTTGTCTGCTTTAACATAAAAACCGACCCTTCTCTTGCAGTTGCTAAACTATTTTCATTTGGCTAATTTTTTTATTTTACTGAAATTAATTTATTTCAAATTTGTTGAGGTTTTATCCTTACATGCTTCCCGAAGAAAATTTTTGGAAGATTCGGGTAATTCCTGTTTGAATACCAGTAATGACATCTGCTAGATTGCCTTTTTGTGACTGCAATCTGAACTTCAGCCCTTTTTTAAGAGGTCAATCTTATTTTTGTTAAAGGACTGTGAAGGAAGCTTTTCTAATTTTCCGAGGAAGTGGTTTGCCCTTTTTAATCTGACATTTTTTTACTTCTTTGGATTGCATGGAGGCATGTGCGCATACGTCCGTAGCAATCTACCCTGCACCAGACTCCCCAATTTGGAAGCTGGAAGAAAAGACATACTATGGATAAAACTCTCTCTCAGGGCTGCAATTAAATTCATCTGTTGCATTTACTGGTCACCTTCTGACAACAACTTTGTCCAGCTCTTTGACTACCTTTCTGAAAAAACCGACTGACTTCTGAATATCCTAACTCCGAGGTCACTATTCTTGGTGACTTCAATGTCCATAATCAGGAATGGCTAGGATCTCCAAAAACCGATCCACAAGGGAGAGCAGCGGCAGCCTTTGCAGTCAGCAATTCTTTAGCCAATATGGTTCAGCAACCTACTTACTTTCCTCGTATCCCAACACACAGCTCAAATCCCTTGGATTTCCTTCTTACTACAAAACCTGAATGCTATAAGATATCAGTCACCGCCCTTTGTCGCTCAGACCACGGCATGGTCACTGCTTCCTGCGCAATGCAACCCGAGGTCACACACTCATCACACCCACGTATCGTTTGGCACTACAACTCCGCGAACTGGGACGAAATGCAAGATTATTTTTCCTCATTTCCATGGGCGTCTGTCTGCTTCTCTCATCCTGATCCCTCTGATATCTCACAAAACGTCACCTAGATTATCCAAGCTGGCATGGAATTATTTATTTTACGTACACAGAAAACCTCTTCAGCCACTCAAAAGCCCTGGTTCTCTAAATCCTGTGACAAGGCCAGACTTGAAAAGGTCAAAGCTCACAAAACGCTTCTACACAATCCCAGTCAACAAAATCGTAAAGCATTTAACGACGCAAGAAACCGCTATGTCCGCCTTCTTTCTGAGGCAAAAAACTCGTTTAACACCCACATCAAAAACAATGTCCTCTTAAGCTCCAACGGCGGCAAACCCTTCTGGACTCTTGTTAAATCTATTGGGAATAATTTCTGCAAAAGCACGTTCCCACCTCTTGTCTCAGGGGATGAAATTGTTTCTACCGCCCTGGGCAAGGCTGAACTTTTTGCTTGGTTGTTCGTCGGCAATTCTACTCTCAACCCACCTCCAAAAGTTCAACCCCCAACAGTCCCCAATGTCGCGTATAAAATGACAGATATCATTTTCAAAACTAAAAAGGTACGAAAGATGCTCTCTTCTCTTAAAACCAGGATAGCCTCTGGCCTTGACAAGATTCCAGCAATTGATTTCTCAAAAAATTCGCACCAGAACTTGCTCCTGCCCTGACTGTCTGTTTCATATATCTTACAATAAAGGCATATTCCCTAGTAACTGGAAAACTGCTCGAGTACAACCCATCCCCAAGAAAGGATGCAAAGCGCTTCCTAGCAACTACAGGCCCATTTCTCTCCTTTCAGTCGTCTCTAAAGTGATGGAAAATTATATACACACCGAATTACTAAAATTTCTTGAAAAACACAGTCTAATCCACGACATGCAGTATGGATTCCGTCAGCGCAGATCGACTGCCGACCTCCTTTCCTTTGTCATCCATTCTTGGAACAAGTCTATGGAACTACACGGTGAATCCCAGATTGTTGCTCTAGACATATCTAAAGCATTTGACCAGGTCTGGCACGCAGCGCTGCTTAATAAAATTTCGGCCTATGGCCTACCACCAAAACTTTGTACCTGGACAGCAGGAGTTCCTCAAGGTTCAGCTTTAGCGCCTACTTTGTTTCTTCTCCACATCAATCACCTCCTCTCTAGCACATCCAACCCAGTTCACAGTTACGCAGACGACAGCACCCTCCACTCAAGTATACAATATTCTAAGCATGTCTCTTTAGCCCAATTAGATGAGGATCGCAGACTCATGGAGAGTTCTGTCTCCGTGGATCTACAAAAAATATTAGACTGGGGAAGTAGAAATCTTGTACAATTCAACCCCACCAAATCTCAGTCTTGCTTTCTTTCTCATAAGAGATACACCAACCCTAGACCCATCACAATGAACAACCAAGTTATTCAAAGTAATGAGTCATTTTCTCTTGTTGGCATTTCTGTGGATCGAAGTCTTAATTGGCACCAACATGTCACATCAATTGCAGAAGCGGCTGCTAAGAAATTAGGTTTCCTCTTCCGGGCTCGCAAATCTTTTCACGAGCTAATCTCTATACCTTATATACTTCACAAATAAGGCCAAACCTCGAATACTGCTCCCACATTTAGGATGCAGCAGCCGCTTCTACACTCGCTATCCTGGACTCCATTCAAAAGAGAGCTATACGTCTCATCGGTGACTCTATCCTCACCCAAAGGCTGCCATCCCTTGCCCACCGACGTGCCGTTGGTGACATCTCTCTCTTTTATAGATATCTGCACGGGCATTGCTCAGATGAGCTTTCCTCCATAGTTACCCCACCTGCTGCCCCCAATAGATTTACCAGGGGAACAAAGCGAATGCACCCTTTTACTGTCCAGGTCACCAGGCATAGAATATCTTGTTATGCCCGCTCTTTTGTCCCGAGGACTTCCAAGTTGTGGAATTCCTTACCGGCACATGTTTTTCCTTCTCCTCCGAACCTCCAAACCTTCAAGTCCAGAATTAACAAGTTGCCTCTTTCCTCCTTGTCAACACTCACGGTACGATATTACTTAGGCTGTAAGCCTTCGTGGTGTGTTGTTGAAATTTAAAAAATAATTACAAGTTGCTTCTGTATATTCAATTTCCTAACTAACTTTGCATTAATGACTACAAACATGTTTGTCTGAAAATTGCACCATTCCTCGTATTCTAAGTTTTCTAACTTAAAGGTTATCTGTTTAGGCAAATTATATGCCTGTATGTCTAAATTACTACGTTTTTTTAAGTACAGATACTACATTTTGAACCCCATTTTTGTTTATCAAAATGTTTAACTTTTTGACCTACTTTTTTGCCACTAGAAATTTTTTATAGAAACTAATGACATTGGGAAAGAGTAATTTATATTTTCAAGATTTTAGAAAAGCGATATCTGCACCCACTAATCTCATCAATTAGCTTACGATACAAAAATTGTCAATAAAACAAATATCGTTCATCATTGCAATATCCTCGGCTAGACTAAAACTGAAGGGACTAACTTGTAGTAGTAATGTAGAAGAAACTCTCCTATATAACATGTCTTGCCATCTCTTATAGCCCCTAGCGTCTCGCTGCCAGCATATAGTTGAAGGTATAACGACAGACATCGGAATCACATTGACCCTACGTTATAGTGGTGCTCCGGGGCAAAAGCAGACCGACCGCCTTTACGGAACCAAACTGAGACCTTTATCTCTGATAACGTACATCTGCGTTTGATACCTTGGCATGTTCTTTGCTGTCTCCCTGTCTTTGCAGACATCAAATATCACAAATACCGGGGCTAACTACTCTCATACAAATTAGAGTCAGCTTGTGTAGCAGTAAAGGGTCTGATTGTATTGAAGTTTATAGTCAATAGTATCTGAGTGTATGAATTCTGAACTTCATTAGTGAACAACGGAAGTTGGATTGATGTTTATGCTTACTAGCCAAGACAAAGGCATTCCTTTATTACTCTACATCCAAGGAATTCTTTTCAATCGATTGATGGGCTATCTTTTGTAAAGTAAACAGTATAGTATGTGCTTTTTATTATTATTTTTTTTATCAAAATTAATAGACTTTAAAAGAAGGCAATGTGTTTAATTTCACAGTAGTTTTTTTTTGTATATTCACATTAATCGTGAAAGCCTTAAATAATTTCACTGGCTTTGACATCATTGCGTTAAGTAAAGCCCAGAGGTAGTCCAATTGAGTCTCATCGAGCAAAGAAAGTAAGCCTGCACGGTGTGAACTTTTAATTTTGGTAATTAAAGAAACTCCAGTGCCTTTTGTTCCATTATTACAAGAAAAAAACTAGAAAGTAGAACATAAAAAAGTTTCCGTGGTTCATGTATTGTGGGTGATTGTATGCATGCAGAAGGGGAAGAAGAACACCCAGGCCGAAGAGAGTTTCTGCCCCCTCACCCAAAAACGCAGGGGGTTCTTCTTCCCCTTGTGCATGCATACAACTACCTGCAAAACATAAAACAGAAGTACAATTTTTTGGGAGCAACCTTAAGAAAGTTACTGGACTTGGGCGAATATGGATGCGAATAATGTCTAAGGGGTCCTGTCGTGGCTTAATTAAGAAACATTAAAAGCAAGTGTGCTCTTAGAATATGATTTACTGATATACATATTTTCTATTTTACGCAAAATTGTATAGTTTTAAGTCATTACCTCACAATTTTCATTTATATCCATCGTCCAGTATTTATTTTCAATGTTTATATCCATGTTTTAAATATGTTAGGTGAATTAAAAGTCAGTTGTAAAATATCAAATGTTGTACACGTCTCCACCTATAAAATGTTGTGTTAACTATAGCTGCTGTGACAACATACTACCTGGTTCCGCACCGAGACGGCGTCCCTGTCGTACATCTCTTCAATGTTCTAAATGCTGACATGTGGCAATAATGTAACTTCCATTTGTTTCTATCTACGATCAATTTAAATAGCATAGCAGTACAGGTAACATCATCTGTCTTTGTCTGACATTGTAGATATTGCATTAAAGAATCTTAAGTGATGTAGATGATTATTTTAATAATAATTTAGAATAACTTTAGAAAAGTGGTACACAGCCACGCCTGTCTATGTTCTTTTAGGTTGTAAATTTTCGTTAAAATCACTTAAACAAGTTGGGAGATATTGAGTTTAAAAATATTTTTTTAATTTTTTGTTAAGAAAAATTTTGCGTCAAGATCTGATGAACGAACTCGTCCAAGCCATTAACAAAATAAAGGTAATTCCCATTTGGTCCAAATCAGTGAAGTATTTTTTGAGTTATCGGTTGGATACATACATATATATATATATATATATATATATATATATATATATATATATATATATATATATATATATATATATATATATATATATATATATATATATATATATATATATATATATACCACAAAGTAAAAATTTATTTTTTGTTTAAATATTTTCTTTCCTGCTTAGGTAGATTTTATTTTTACGTCTAATGTCGTCTGTGCTGTTTCTTTTATCTCGTTTATTAAATATAAAATGCTTATTAGTTTGCATTAGTTTGCAACAAGAAGTCAAAGTTACAATAATATAAGGTATTTCATTTTTATGCTTGATATACAGTATGCTTTTGCATGAAAGTACAAAAATGTATTCGAACTCTTTACCAAGTTATGTACATCTAGAGATATGAAAATGCAAGAAATTACCCATTCATCCGTAAATCCTTAAAACAGACCGTCTCTTATTCTAAATTCCACTTCCATAGATTTTTAAAATGCAGTCTTTCTACTTCGGACAAGTTTTCTTTGATCTGTTTGCATAATATACAGGAAATGCATATTAAATTTCCTTTTATTCCCAGTTCGTTTTGCACGAATGACGCAATATCATCAGCTGTTCTATTCTATCTTCGAAATCGAGTTCCTAATAAAATGAATACGTTTCCGCCTCAAAAACATAAATTGGAATCCACTAATGCCCGCGAGTCATATAACTTGACATAAAAGCGAGAATAATATTGCCCCACCGATAACTGTAATAAACACTGACAAAAGCCGAAAATAAAACAGGAAAATTGAATATGATGCTCTCCCGATGCGGGGAATAGGGATTTCCTGGCCGATGAAAGCACTTCATCAAAATTGTCAAAAGTCTGATAACATATCTTAATGATCTGAGCTTCTCTCACCGAAACGTTAAAATTGTAACGTTTGTCGATATTCCTATAAACTTCCAGTTTCGGTTGCTTTTTTGATCACTTTTTCAGAATAGGGTTACGCTTTATTAACCCTTTAGATCGCAAACTATGTGTGTACATAAGAAAAAATGTTCGAAACGTAGCACGCGCCTTATAGTAGTGAATTTTCATAAAAATTTTACACTATTAGTAAGGCAAATTACTAAAAAATTTGTTTAAATTTAAATTTAAACAGAACCTGATGATCGATTTTAGAGAGTTTTTAATAAATTTTGAAAAGTGTTGCAATCTATTTCTTTCTATTAACAAAAAATATTTTAACCTTGTGTTCAACAATGGACGAACTCAATTTTTAATGAAGATAGGAAAGTAAAATTTGGTATATTTAGGTACTCTGAAAAGAAAATTATCTGCCAAATTAGAAACGTGGCAGGTACTTTTAGTTATATATATATATATATATATATATATTATATACTTATATATATATATATATATATATATATATATATATATATATATATATATATATATATATATATATATGTATGTATCACACCGATAACTCAAAAAATAATGGACTGATTTTGATAAAATTTAGCACTTACCTTCCTTTTGTAAGTGGCTTGGACAAGTTTGTTAGCCAGGAAAATCGAACCAGGGTTTCCGGGAAAATTTTGGGTTTCCTTTCAAAAAAACAATTTATCTTAAAAAATAGAAAATCTATGATAACCTAATTTGCTACGTAAGTTTACGATATTAAAAGGAAACTATACAACAAAATTGATATGTCTATGTAAAACAAAAAAAAGTTATAAAAAAATATTTGGTGCCTGATCATTTATATGAAAATTCGCTTCAATAACGCACTTGCTGTGTCCAGACTTTTCCTTTTTAATCGCCTGGAATATATCATTTTAGTCAACCTAATCGAAGCGGTTTTTCCAACAAAACATTTTTTTTAACAAATTCTCGGTTAGTGATTTTATTTAACAAGGATCAACAATAAAAAATATCTGCTGAAAATTATAATTTTAGATTACAAGAGGACGAACTTATCCAAGCGTTTTAAATAAAATAAGAACTAGGTCGAAACGTATGGAATATGGAAACTATTGTTCCTATAAAACATCAAATTGATTAAAATTTTTTAGATGGATCGCGCTAAAATAGAAGCGGACGGAGAACCCCAGCTGCCCGCGTATCAACGGCGTATTTGTCGTACACGTTACCTCTTGCCCAACGTGACTACTAATGAGTGTTTGCGCGATGTTATATCCGTAGCGTACATTTTTGAGTTTGAAAATTTAATTGGGGCCATTCATCGAGCTAAAACTAGAGTGAATTTTAAAAATGTATTGAACCTCTCATTTAAAAATAATAACTTTTACAATCACATCATTTTTAATTTCATGCATCTGTCATTCTGACGTCGTGCGAGAGCTGGCTATATATACTTTACTTTCATTTTCGCGCATTGACATGGTGTTGACAACGGTTTCGGGATTTTAGTGGCCGAGACTTCGCGAACGCCTGTTCGGATAGTATGTTCTACTTGTTATTTCTATTGTTTGCTCCTGTGGTATGTATCAATCTATGCAGTGCATCTAACTCCTCCGTCTTAATCAGGCATTGAAATTTAAGTCGTTTCAGTTCATGTCTTTTGCCTTCTATTTTTAATTTGGAAAAAACTCAAAATGTTGTAAGGCAAATTACTTGAAATTCACAACAGATATTTACTTGCATCATTTATAACTACGTAATATAGTCTCAGTCCAGTTACTTTAATACTCTCAAAAATAATGCGTATTCCAAAATATTTTTGTATATTTTTGAGTAAAAAAAATATGTTATAGCTGACTTACGAACTCGTCCGCGGCCTTAACCAAGTGAAGACGTGTGCCAAGTTTTGTTCAAATTAATTGAGTCTTTTTTGAGTTATCGCTCGGATACATATATATATATATATATATATATATATATATATATATATATATATATATATATATATATATATATATATATATATATATATATATATATATATATATATAACATATAAAAGTTCAAACAGACCTTGAATATAGGTTCTAGAAGCCCCAATTCAACTCATTTGAAAAAAAAAATTTGCGAAAGTCTCACCATCGTTACTTCTCTAATAGCCAATTTTCTTAATGAAAACTCACAAAAAGTAAGTAGTTGTATAATTTACAGCATTAGATCACAACCACATAATTTTTAGTGTTAAAAACTGCACTAATGAGGACATTTTGAATTTAAAAATAAAGGCCCTTAAATGAACGCGAACTAGGCCCCCTAGAACAGACATCCAGAGTCAGTTTCAATTTGTATATGTATCACATTGATAACTCCAAAAATAAAGGACGGATTTTAATCAAATTGGATGTGTACTTTTTTTGAAAGTGGCTTGGACAAGTTCGTTAGCCATTCAAATCGGCCCAGTTGTCCGGGAGAATTTTGCGTTTTCTTTCGGAATTAACAAAGCTAGGGCAACCACATTTGGCACGCGGTTTATATCATAAATTAAAGTCTGGACGCAGCAAATGCGTTATGTTGGTGAATTTTCATAAAAATGTTTTAAATAGCAAATATGTGTTTTTGAAAGAAAGCAGGCATTAAACTTGGTTACCAGTATGACCTATATAGTAGAAACAATGTACCATATATCATCAAAATAACATTAGGTTTGAATATGTACAAAATTGTTTCGAAAATAAACTTAAAATGTTTCCGGAAATAACAAAGTAAGGGAAACCAAATGGTACGCGTATTTGTATTATAAAGAGTGGACCATTTACTAAAATTTAGGTATCTAATTTTAAGGACAAAAAAGTTACGGGCAGTTAAAGTAACAAATTTTGGAGTTTTCCTCAAAACGTCGCAATTTAAATTGGCAATGTTTAGGCAAATAACGTGAAACAAATACGGATTGTGAAAAGAAAATGTTGCAAGTAGAGTGTTCTGCGAACCCTTAAGCTTTAGATTCAGCCGTCATTTCCCTTCATTTTTCTAAAATTTTCGGAAAATAAACTCAAAATGTTTCCGGAAATAGCAAAGTAAGGGCAACCAAATTTGGTACGCGTATTTATATTATAAAGAGTGAACCATTTACTAAAATTTATGTCTCTAATTTTAAGGACAAAAAAGTTACGGGCAGTTAAAGTAACAAATTTTGGAGTTTTCCTCAAAACGTCGCAATTTAAAACGTCAAAATTGGCGATGTTTAGGCAAAGAACGTGAAACAAATACGGATTGTGAAAAAAAAATGTTGCAAGTAGAGTGTTCTGCGAACCCTTAAGCTTTAGATTCAGCCGTCATTTCCCTTCATTTTTCTAAAATGTTTACAGAAAATTCATTTCAAATAGACCCTTTCTCTGATGCTTTCGCTGTAGGTTTAGTGAAGTTTATGGTTTAACGGTCTATCATTTTTAGTTAACTTTCGTAGAACAAATTAGATACTGCATTTTAGCATTTTTTATCAAAATATGACGCATGTTTATAAGAAAAAAATCTGGACGCAGTAAGTGCGTTTTGGTAGCAAATTTTCATTAAATCCTTTCAATACCTCAATTTACAATTAACGTATTTTGTTGGTTAGGAAACCAACATTTAACTTTATTTTTGGAAAATTTTTGTATGGACGCAGAAAGGGAATTTTTGGTAGCGAATTTTCATTTAATGTTTCAAATTTCAATAACTCAATTTACTCTTAACCTAAGGTACATTGGCTAGGAGGCCAGTTTTCTCGGAAACATTTAAAGTTTATTTGACGAAAATTTTTGTACATTTTCAAATCATTATTTTGATAAAATATGGTACATTGTTCGTACTATATAGGTTAGACCGGTAACCGAATTGATGCCTGCTCGCATTAGGGCGATATATTTGTAATTAAAAACATTTTTAGGAAAATTCACTTCCATAACGCACTTGCTGCGCCCCGAGCTTTTATATAAGCATCAGTTAGAGAAAATTGATTGACCTTGCAAAAACTGACTTATTTCCGTTCTCCGATCAGTGTGGTGATCTGGTCACTGGCGACTTGCTTACGAATATTTATTCAGAACTTCTGTCTACTGTTTCGCGTGTAGAAATAGTGCTGCAAATTAAATCATGACTTCCACATAGCCCGTGATGATCTACTCTCCTCAGAAAGTTATCCTCATGAAATAAATTGAGGGTCCGTGACTTGACTACAAAGAAAATATTTGTTTTGCTGTACCCATTAAATTCTGTAACGTTATATTGCAGGAATTTTAACGAAAAAAGATCAATTTTCTCCAAGTCACCTCTCATTTGTCCTTTATCCTCTGAAGCGATCTTACCCAAAAACAATGCGAAGCGTTCTTTTATCTGATGCTAACTGGATACCAAATTTAAAGATTATATCTCAATTCTTCCGAAAGTTATTGCTCCTACTAACAGACAGACCTACAGGCTGACAGATCGACTCCCCACACATTCAACCCATAATTTAATTTCAGCACAGAGTACCAGATGTTTGATTAAATTGAAAATTTGCTAATAATTAAACCCTAAAACGTTTACTCCAGTTTTAGCGAAAGAGTGCCAATCTTCACCAAATCATCCCCTCTATTCATCCCCTGAAACAAATTTACCCAAAAACAATCCGAACCGTTCGTAGATCGGGTGCTAACTGTATACCAAATTTGAAGACGATATCTCAATTCGTTCTAAAGTTATCGTGGCTACAAATAGACAGACACAAGGACCGACAGACACAAAGTTTTTGCTTTTAACCATATTTTCTATATGTTTTGACATTTCTGATACGTTTAAGTGAAAAATTTTGTCGCTGATGCCATGCTTCCGCACGTGTTGAGTGGGAGTAATATAAACTAGCATAGTTTTAGTATTTTACTCTGAAAACAGAACATAATGTTTTATTGTTTATTTATTTTTAAAATATACATGTACGGTTTTCCCAACAAATTTTAAAATGTAATTTAAAGTGACGCCTTACAAAAGTATTTACTGTATATTAATCGCCATGTTTGTTATTCTAGAGCCTGTTTGTGTATCCTGTATTTTGTTTTATGTTATCTTAAATAAAGCCGTGCGGTGAATCAACTGGAGCGAATTTCTCCTAATCTCTACGTAAAACAACTGTCTAATTAAATATAAATAACAGCATGGGGGCGCTGTTTCTGCAATTGTATAGTCGACATTGCCAAATACATTCATTATGCTTCTGTTATGACAAGCTAAATATTCATTTCACAGCGTTATAATTCCGTTTTTGAAGTGGATTCCGCCTTCACATACAAACATTACTCCACATTAATTCCCCTTATTTATTTAAACCTAACTTTGCTGATTCTCCTAGATCTAATATATTTTAATTACTTTAACATGTTTACAATTTTCCTCTTCTTGTATCCTTTGATATCGTAAAATAAGCTTGTTTTCTGGAGCGTTGGCAAAGCTTTGAGTAATATGCGTGTAAACAACTCTCAAAGATGCTCTTTGCTATAAGAAAATAGTGATATAAAACTTACACAGAATTAAAAAGTCCGGACGCAGCCAGTGCGTTATGTTAGTGAATTTTCATAGAAATGATCCGGCACCAAATATTTTTTCATTAAATGATTATAACTTTTTTTCTTTTCTTTCAACGTAAAGATCTAAATTTTGGCACGTAGCTTACCCTAAATAACGTTAACGTACCCACTGAATTTGGTTACCATATCTTTATATTTTCTAAGATAAAATGTTTTTTTTTTTCGAAGGAAACCCAAAATTTCCCGGAAAACCTAGTTCGAATTTCATGGCTAACCAACTTATCCAAATCATTAATAAGAGGAAGATATCTGCCAAATTTTATCTAAATCGGTCTATTAATTTATGAGTTATGGGTATATATATATATATATATATATATATATATATATATATATATATATATATATATATATATATATATATATATATATATATATATATATATATATATATATATATATATATATATATATATTGTTAATTTTTTCAATAAATTTTAAAACCATAGCATTTTTGGATAGAGATCGAAGAAAAATTTAAAATGAGCGCCTACTTCCTATTTAAAAATTTGGAAGTTGCAAATGTCACTCAAGGGCAGTTGAATGTGGACATGAAGGTTTCAAGTTGCAAGATGTCATTTTTTTAACCTAAAAGTGACGTGGTCCGGGTTTTTGATGAACATTCACATAAATTAAGATACTATAAGCACCTCTATGTTATACACGCATCCTTCTACTGTAGTCATACGCATACCGGTACTACCATCACATACGTGCACACGCATCGAGAAGTGGGTGGGTCGTTCGTAAGAGTAAGAAAATATATAAACATTTTTCAAAAATCTGGATGCAGCAAGTGTGTTAAGGAAGTGAATTTCCATAAAAATGTTTTTAATAGCAAATGCGAGCAGGCATCAATCTGACTACCGGTATAGCCTATGTAGTAGAAACGAAGTAGTATATTTTATCAAAATTACTTATGGTTTGAAAATATACAAAAATTTTCCGAAAATAAACTCAAATGTTGGTTTCCTAACCAACAAAGCTTACGTTAATGGCAAATT
Organism: Tillus elongatus; assembly: GCA_964006375.1. Classification (NCBI taxonomy): domain Eukaryota; kingdom Metazoa; phylum Arthropoda; class Insecta; order Coleoptera; family Cleridae; genus Tillus; species Tillus elongatus. The sequence goes on from OZ023263.1 coordinate 192,731,024, forward strand.
GGGTTATTGCAATTTGAAGGATTTAATGAAAATTCGGTAAATTTGCAGATTAGCTCCCGAACGCGTTTAAAAAAAAAATTTTAAGAAACATCACTAGGACCCCACCTGGATGCACAAACTACAGGAAAAATTTCTTGTTTGGGGGTTTGTGGATTCAAGGGGGGGGGGGGCTAGGCAGGTTTCTGAAAACAGTTTTTTGAAAAGCGATCGGGAGCTAAACTGCAAATTTACCAAAAATTCGCTACCAAAACGCACTTACTGCGTCCAAATTTTTTTTTCTAACAAACGCATCATATTTCGATAAAAAAATGCAAAAATGCATAAACGAATCTGTTCTACGAAAATTAGCTAAAAAAATTATAGACCGTGAAACCATAAACTTCATTAAACCTACAACGAAAGCATCAACTTAACTAAACCGACAGCCAAAGCATCAGAGAAAGGGTCTATTTGAAATGAATTTTCTGTAAATATTTTAGTAAAATGAGGGGGAAGAAATCTAAAACTTAAGGGTTTGCAGAACACTCTTCTTGCAACATTTCCTTAAGACTATCCGTATTTGTTTCACGTTCTTTGCCTAAACATTGCCAATTTTGACGTTTCAAATTGAGAGTTTGACGTTTTGAGGTAAACTCCAACATTTGTTTCTTTAACTGCCCATAACTTATCTGTCTTTAAAGCTAGAGAATTTTGGTACAGAGTTCACTCTTTATAATACAAACACGTATACCAAACTTGGTTGCCCTTACTTTGTTATTTCCGGAGATTTGACATTTTTTAGAAAGAAAACCCAACATTTTCCGGGAAAACCTGGTCCGATTTTTTTGCTTATCGAACTTATCCAAGCCACTTTCAAAAGGAAGGTACTCACCAAATTTGGTCAAGATCGGTCCATTATTTTTTGAGTTATCGATCGGATATATATATATATATATATATATATATATATATATATATATATATATATATATATATATATATATAATATAAACATATAAAGTCTGAAACCGACCTCGGATTTGGGTTCCAGGGGTCCTAATTAGCGCTCATTTGAAGAAATTTTTTCAAAATTCGAAAGTCGGGATATCCTCATTAGTCAATTTTTTTTTAAGAAAATTCACTAAAAATCGCTAAAACTCATCTTCTTTTCTTATGTTATTGAAGCGTAACGTTGCATCTGATGTAAAAGAAAGGAAGCGGTTTAGGAGAATCCCTTGCCCATCAACGCAGTTTATCACTATTTCCCCACAAAAGGCTAAAGAGTAGACACAAAACACACTAATTCCCTTCACTGTATTTCCCCTTTAAGATTTATACCCTTGTTTTAGTCTTTTATCATTAATACATCTTGTACTCTCCCAACCAGACGAGCCACGCAACGATCGCGGTTGCGTATAACAGCCATAATCTTACTGATTGAGGCACTCATCAGAGCACTTTCTAAATATTTGAGATAACATACAAAGTTGAAAGGTTCGTTCTTGAAGTCTATGACGATTGAAGCTGTTGCAATTTCGTAATCAAAAGGCAGACGGTTACTTTTGGCATACTCAAACATTATACAAACACATAGTAGACGTAATTAATCTAAAAGCATTTAAGTGGAGGAAAGGGACGATGGCTGCTTTTGCTTCTGAGAGTCTAATCGAAAGTAGTGGATCTTTAATTTTGAAACCAAGTTAAAAGCAACTTTTACCTTATTTATATTTAAAAAAAATCGGAACACGGCAAGTGTGCTATAGTAGCAAATTTTCATAAGAATTGTACCCTATTATTATACGGCATATTAGTAAAGTTAATACTTTAAAATTACACACACCTTGAAGATCTATTTTAGAGGTCATAGTATGTGCACCTTTGAAGAATTCTGAAGAAAGTGTTACCATCGGTATCTCTACATCATCAAAAAAATCTTGTGCTTTAACTCCTTTTGAGAAAAATGCCCAAAACTCAATTTTCTATGAAGCTAAAGAATTAAATTTTGCTATATCTGTAGATAGTGTGAGTCTCTTTAAAATAAACGTATTACAAGTTTCATTAAAGTTATGCAAAAGATTTCCAGAAGGAAACTTAATTCATATTTAGAAAAGTAAAGTATCTGCCAAATTATAAGCGTAGCAGTTATTTTTCCCTATTAATCGCCAGTATGATTTCCCTTTAGTGAAACTAATCAAACCGGTTTTTTTCAGTATCAAGAATTACAAAATTATAATTTCAGACTCAAAGGTGACAAAATTATTTAGGCGTTTTAAACAAAAATGAGATCTTGTTCAAAACGTATGAAATCTGTACACTATTGTTTCTCCACATGTCAAAATAAAACATATAGAAACATACATTCATCGAGCTGGATTCGATCTGCTTATGAGGCAAACGCGACGCCCCTCAGGCATCTAGAGTAACGTTTTGTTTACAGGATACATTCGATCGGCTTCACGTCCGGGATATTATATTCAAAGTGTACGTAACAATTAATTACATTAGTAGTAGAATTACAATTGAAACACATCCCGCAACTGTTTGGTCTAATATGACGTCTTATGTTTAAGTTTAAAAATAAAAGAAAATATTTTAGAATCATTTTTGTAGATACTTGGCCTCATTTTGTTTACATTTCTACTATATTACGCGACAGCATCATATATCTATGCTGCGTTGTAACTGTATTTGAGGCCGTTAATAAAGCTACACATATAGTGTCTTTTAATAATTGATTGAATCCCCCAGTTAAATACCAATCACTTGGCAAATTTTTAGTTTCACGTCGTCTGTCATTTTCCATAATTGTAGCCGAGATTTCGCGATTGTTGGTTCGGGGAGTATGTTTTATGCCTGGTATATATTTAGTTTTGTTACCGTTGATGTATGGCTTATACCCGTTGTATAAAGTTACTCTGATGCTTACAAAATATTGCGTTATCGAAAAGTTTTTCCCAATTTTTCACCGGAAAAACTTGAGCGTAAAGGCTGATTAACAAACTCGACTTGAAATCAGTTTGGTATTTTTTGAGTTATCGCTCGGACACATCTGAAGAAATTTTTTCAAAAGCTTTTCATCGTGACCTCCCTATTGGAGAATTTTTCTTAATACATATATAGAAAAGGAATGTATTTGACAAATTATAAACGTGACAGGTATTTTTCCATATTAATCGACTACAAATTTTAGTCAACGTAATCGAACCAGTTTTTTCTAACAAAAAAAAAAGTTTTTAGAAACAAACTCTCTAGTAGTGAATTTTCTTAATAGACTTTCCTAATATCAATAATAAAACAATGCCTGCTGAAATTTCTTATTTTTGATTATCGGTGGCAAGTTACCCAAGCTTTTATAGAAAAATGCGATGTTGGTCGAGATGTATGATCTCTGAACACTATTGTTTCTACGAATTATTAAAGTTAGTGAAACAAAACAAAATGTTTCATGCATCGGGCGGAAATCGAGCCCTGGCCGCCCGCGTATTCTACGAGGATTCTACCACAGAACTACGGATGCCATAATACGTTGTTTGGTTACGTGCGACTTATAAATGCGGCAACTTGCTTCCCCAGGAAATTTTATATTATGGCTTGAAAGTAAGAAAATGTCTTTTATAGCTGATTTACGAACTCGTCCAACATTTTAACAAAACTAAAATATGTGTCGAGTTTTGTTCAAATCTCGTGTGTTTTAAGAGCTTTTGCTCAGACACGTAGATATATACCTACAGGCTGTCCTAACTAAGATTTGCACCCCATACAATGTAGTATTTCGTCCAAGTGTGGGAAAAATCTCAAAACAGGTCAAATTTAGTGACCCATGATTGAAAAAAAAAACATGATTGCATAGAGAATGAAAGCAGCTTCAAGCTGATGTGTGACTGGACACTTCTTGCAATTTAATTTTTTAAGAGGTGGCTCTGGGTGCTAGAGCGATGCAGAAATAACATCCAAGCCAACGAAAAATTTAGTCCCCATTTAAGTTAAACTTGACCTGTTTTATCATTTTTCCACACTTGAACGAAATCGGACATTTAAGTGAGTGCAAATTTTAGCTGGGACAATATGTATATAGACATATAAAAACTTAAACAGGCCCTGAATGTTAGTTCTCGGGGCGCTAATTTGTGCCCATAGAAAAAAAATTGAAAATCTCACCATCGTTACCTTTCCATTAGTATATTTTCTTTTGCTACAGGAGGTTTATTGAGGGTTGTCAATTCAATGGTGGGATTAACAGTTTTACAGTTTTTCAGATAATGTGGGTAATCTTGCTTTTTTTACAAACCTTTAACGAATTTTCATATAGAAAATTTCACTTTATACGACGAATTTTTTTACTCATCTTTAATGAGCGTAAATTATAGCTTCAAGAATCCATATTCGAGATCGGTTTCAGACTTTGTGTGTTTGTATATATATATATATATATATATATATATATATATATATATATATATATATATATATATATATATATATATATATATATTATACAGGTTGTTTCAAAAAAGTGCCTTTGCTCGTGGTTAGATTTGTCACCTAAAAATAAGACTTTTCCTCGTATCAACAAAGGTCCGATTTTGGGTGGTTTCGTAGCTAAACCGGGATTATTTATTTTTTGGTTTCTTACAGTTTTCTCCAAAACAGTTGTAGCAATCCGAATTAAACTTAACAGTTATTTGAACTAATACATAGTGCTGCTAAACAACTTCACCAGTTCCGTGCGTATGTACATCCCTGCAATAATTCTTTTAAAAAAACCTGTACGCCACTGATTTTTTTTCTTCTGTTAGCACAGTTGTGTTGGTCGTTTAGTGCCTGTTAAAAGTTAACCATTTTTCTGTCTAACCAGATCTCTCTTTGATCTAGAGGTGAACACGCTGAGACCCTAGACCCTTATACATCGCTGTAAGAAGTAGGCAGATTGAGGCTCTCAGAAATATTTTCTTTCGTATTTCCTTAGCCTCTTAAAAATATCACCAAAACAGAACCCTTAACAAAAAGCACACTTGGAGAACCCTAATCACCACAACACTTTTGAAAAAAACTGAAGATCGTTTGGCTAACCAAGTTAGCTTTATTTCAGAATTATTTATCCTCTGATGACGCTAACTTGGTTACAGAAACGGTTGTCATGTTTTATCAAATGGATTGTTGTGATTTGGGTTCTCCAAGTTTGCTTATCAGTGCGCATCACAGGTTCCGATCTTCACTTAGAGAACCCCTAACGTCGCATGTCAATAGGTTCTGGGCTCGGTTCAACAGGAGAACTAAGTATTTATCACATTTATGACCGTGGGAACAAAATTATATTATATATATAATTATATATATATATATATATATATATATATATATATATATATATTATATATATATATATATATATATATATATATATATATATATATATATATATATATATATATATATATATATATAGATATATATATATATATATTTATATATATATATATATATATATATATATATATATATATATATATATATATATGTATAATTATAAGTAAACGTATTAAATTAGAAAGCCTGCATATGTGTTTTAGAGAAACTAACTAGTTCGCGTTAATTTAAAGAAATTTGTTGAAAAATCAAAAGACGCAACTCTTCATTTGCGAACGTTTTCTACGAAAATTTGCTAAAAAGCAGAGGCAGTTCAGACCCTTCACAGTTTCCTATCTAATTCTACAAATGGATATTACCTGCAATTCATATAACAAGGACCATTTTGGCCGCTGTCTGGTTACTTCTAATTACACATTCATATATATTACTCGCGAATTTAATATTCTCAACGCTCAGGGTATGAAACAAGCGCGAAATTGGAAACTGGAATTGTTGCCTGAATCACAAATGTCATTTTCAGTCTACCTCGGAATTATTTATTGCACCAGTTGAGAGTTTGTGAGTATGTTTGAAATATCCTGCAGGAAAAAAGTCTAACTGAATATGTTATTTTAGTTTCAGTCGAGGTGAAACAAATATAAAATTCTACACTGTCGCAGTGGGTAGAGTTCAATACAAAGTTAATTTGGTTGTTTCCAGGTCACAAAAAAATTATTAATATAAAAGATTTAGCGAATGAGTAGTCTATCTTTTGGTCCAACTCTTTCTGGTTGCCAAATCGATCATCAGTTCTGATTATACCTAGATTGCCTTATGCGCAGACATGTGAGATATTTTTAAGCCAAAATAGCGGTTAACAAAAGACATGACTGACACACCTATAAAAACTGTTTGCTAAAATTGTATTCTGTCCATTTTGATATCGTAATTTATACCGTATTTTTATTCTCTACTTATCATAAAAAAATCTGGATGCAGCCAATGCGTTATGGTGACGAATATACTATGTATCATTGGATTTGCTTAAGTGTATTTGTGTTAAGTTCAGTCTGTGGATGATATACAACCTTCCAATGTTATCCCTATCTCTGCACAAACATACATGTTAAATTTATGTAGCTGATTCTTGTAAACAATTCACTCCAAACCATCTGAATTTTTTCTCTCAAAGTATGTAATTCCTGTGACATTCTATTGATTAAAGACTCTAATGTCTACGATTAAATCACTTAATGTATCCATCTTTGTTTATTCTATTAACTTAATGTCCGTTTATAACAACAACGTATAGCATTAGCGATATTTTCCACATTAGAATACAATTATTCAACAAAAGTGAAATTTGGAACATTGCATCTATGGCTAAATGGCAATATACTCGTATAAGTTACATTTCGCACAAATAGAATAATTAATTTTAAAGATCTAGCATTTTTGAGAGAAAAAATTTGCAACATTTTAATGGAAAAACTTGACTCTCAGAACTGACCAACAAGCTTAATCTCTAGATGGCGTAGAGCGTCATAACCATGTTGTACATATAGAGACTGCGTGACTTAAAATTCCATATGTCATTTTCTTCAAAACTGAATAGGATTTTTAAAAACTCTTAACGGTGTTAATTTAAAGACGTGAAAGCCTTGAACTTTGATAGAGAATTACGTTTTGATAAAATATGTTTCTAGTCATAACTTTCATAAAATCAACCGTTACTCTTGATATATTTGAGTATAAGTGTAGCATTGCTTACAAAATAGAAAGCTCCGTACCTTGTTAAATACAAAGACTGAACACCAGTTTCTTTGGAATATTTTACATAAATAAATAGATAATATCGAACCACTGTAGTCAGGTTACTCTACAACTTCCGGTTTTGCCGGAAATTACAAAAAAAAATCAATTGAATTAGGACAGACTATATTCTATTTTACAGTCAGCAAGATGATACATTTTAGGCGATTTTGTAAATACAACCATATGTCTAAAATTATAATACTGATAATAAAAAAATACATTATTTAAGTGAATTTTCTTTAAAAAAATCACTAATGAGGAGATCCCGAATTTAAAAAAATTATCCTCAAATGAGCGCGAACTAAGCCCCCCTAGAACCTACACCTAGGTGGCGACACGCTCTTCACTCACTTAGTGTTGAAAGGCTGGCCACTTTAGCCGTATTACTTTATAGGTGTATTTTCGCTGCAATTACTATGCCGTACTGACGAGCTGTAATGAGAGCTAAACCGGTCTACGATTCTAATTGTTGTGAGAATGCATCTAGCCTTACATACTTTGTCCCTATATTAGGGTAGAAATGGGCCAGGGCTGACAATTTATTAAATTGTTAGTTGGTTGTATACAGTCTCTATTTTTTAACACTTTGTGTTATTTGGAGCTGGCGTGACAACATACTACTTGGTTCTGCAACTAGGTGGTGACACGCTCACCATTCACTTAGAGTACCTAGGTACTTTAGGTATTATACTTACATTAGTTTGAGCTAGGTATATCTTACCCGCTAACGCCCCCGCGGCAAAAACAGAATGGAAACATTCATACCCAAAAAGTCATTGTGTGAAATCTTTCCGACGGAGGTATGGACTAAGGTCCGGTACTCCCAGGGAGTGGGTTTTAGTGAGTACAGTCTCACAGTACATTGATATCCCACGGCACTACGGGGCCGAGAATGGGGTCTGCATGAGCATTTCCCCCTCTTGTATCCAAAAAAAGCTAGGTATATTTCTTCTTGAAATGATGTTATTTCAGTACACACATGCATTGATTAAGAACCTGAATCTGATGTACACAACCACTTTTTTTTTTGTTGATCGCATATTCGAATCATAATATACTAGTCACAGTGAAAGACATTTGTTAACGTTATGTTAAAATTAAAAGTTGGGTTATTATTTACCTACTATTTGTATTCTATGTAGTTGTTTTATATTCTGAGATTCTAAGGTACCAGCGGAGTCGAATTCGAGGTTATGCTCAGAACGTACACGTTTCTTACATGACCTCTGTCAGCTAACAGATGACAAATAGTGGTGTTGTCAATTTAAACTAGAGAGATGGAGATGGCTTTTAAATACCGTGAAAATAGGAAGCTTACTATTTATATGTATAATATAAATATAATATAATAAAACGTAGTTCTAGATTGCTTTTAAACATATTGAATCACTTTCATTATAATTTCTATTTATTTACATTTCTCTGATGTCTACAGATCTAGATGAGAGTTGTCGTAAATTGCAACCCCGCGGATTGTTTATTGTGACATATTTTTGTAGCCTGTCCGTTTAAAACTTAATTTGGAGATTTTGTTTGCAATGGCAGCGGAACCCAGATTTATCTGTCTGACCTTGTCTAACATTATAGGCATCCATTTAGAGGAAATTTCAGGGGATATGGTAGATTATTGCTTTTTTATTTAGTTATAATTAAACATCTACTGAACCAATTGAGTTCAAATTTAGTGGTTAGTACCACGTATACAATGTGTACGCGCTTGCCGAGTTTTAGTTAAGTATTTCTAGTAATCTAAAAGATACTGCGTTTTCAAACAGTTTTTTCCTTCTTTTTTTTTTAAAAAGTATTTGACTGTCAAAACTGTCTAACGAACTCATCTATGCTATTAATAAAATGAATGAACTGCCAAATTTGGTTTCGATTTGTGAGGTATTTTTTACATTAGCGGTTGGATACATACCTATATATATATATATATATATATATATATATATATATATATATATATATATATATATATATATATATATATATATATATAAGCTTTTTAACCCACGTCGGTTTGGGGTTGGAAGAAAATTTTCCAAAGATCTCACCACAGGTACCTCTCTATTACTAATATTTCTTAATGAAAATTCACTAAAAAAATCAGTATTTTCTCGCCAAACCGGAGTTATACAGTAACGCGACTACGGTGGTTAAATATTATCAATTTAGTTATCTAAAATATTTTAAAGAACCCAGTGTCCAGCACTTTTATTAACCCTATCGGATATGGGTTCCAAAGTCTCTTCGTGCGCTCACTCGGAGAAATGTTTCAAAAATTCGAAAATCGTTACCTTCCTAAGAGCAAAATTTCCTTTATGAAATTTCGCTAATTACACACTTCAATTGAGCATCATAACTGACAACCAATGTGCAGGAACCTAGGTTAACTTTTTTTATTAAATTCTCTTTATAGATATAAGATGTATGCTATTATTTCCAAAACTATCGCATATAGGAATAATGAATATTTTTTATTTATTTATAATTTAAGTGTGTTCACAACTTAGGTCATTGACACCAACGATACTTTAAATAATTATAAAACAAAATTATATATATAAGTAGAGGAACTAATAAATATACTTAAATACTATTATATAAATTAGACTGTCCTAAAAATCTAAGTAAACAGTTTACATTCGTAAAATTTAGACCTAAAATTTCAGATAAGTTTCTTTCAACAAAATTTCCAAATCGTAGACAGGCTTATACGGGACATTCTAATAGAATGTGCAAAATTGAAATTGGTCGGTCACAGAGCTTACAATGAGGGCGTTGCTGTTGATTTAAGAGATAACCATGTGTATGTAGAGAGTGGCCAATTCGGAGTCTTCTGATAATCACTTCTTCCCTGAGAGATAAATCAGGAAGTTTCTTGATTGCCACATTTGGTTCAATTTCTCGCAGTTTGTTTCGTAGCGAAGAGCAATGGATTGGCCATTTCTGTCTATAAAAATTTGTTATCTGTGCAGAAACGTCTAAGTAAAGGTAAAGAGGAATTACAGTATCGATTAAGACAGCATTCCTGGCACATTCGTCTGCATTTTCATTTCCAGTAATGACACAGGGTGATGGGACAAATATAAGTCTGATAAATTTGCCAGATTGCAAGGCACAATGAATAGATTCTTGTACTTGGATTACAAGAGGGTCCTTTGGGTAAAGGTTTGTGAGTGATATAATCGACGAAAGAGAATCGGTGCATATTAAAGCGTTATTGAAATGAGAGTTGACGAATGTGTTAGTTGCTGTCATTATGGCGTATAGTTCTGCTATATAGTTACTACACATTGACGGTAAGTGATATGCTTCTTCCTTTAGTGCAGAAGTGATACTACATCCGACACCAATTTCACTTTTTGATCCATTAGTGTAAAGAATTATATCATATCGATATCTAGAGATAATCTCTTGACACATTCAGCCGGTAATACATTCGATTTATGCGATAAAAAAGTCATATCAGTAGGTGGAAACACAATGGTCCATGGAGAAATAGCACCATTGCATATATGATTTGTCAGATCTGGATTGAAAAGATGATTTAGCTTCTTTATATGTAAAGAAAACAGTAGCTGTGCTGAAACATTCGCCTCATAGAGTCTGTTGAAGTTGGTCTGTGACAAGAATTTGTAGACTGGATTATTTGGGTTTGCTGATATCTTAGCTGCATATTTTAAGAGTAACTCTTCTCTTCTTAACTTAATTGGTGGATCGTTACATTCTCGGTAAATGCTTTCCACTGGACTTGTTCGAAAAGCACCTGTGACTATTCTAAGTGCATGATTTACAATAACTTTCAGTGGTTTTAAAGTTGATTTGCTTGCGGAAATATAAATAGCTGAGCAATAGTCAATTTTTGATCTTATCAGTGATCTGAAGTACTTAGCAAAACTGATTCATGAGCACCCCAGTTATAGTGTCCAAGAGTTTTCAAAATGTTTAGTCTAATAATACAATCAGCTTTGAGTACATTTATATGAGCCTTCCAGTTAAGCTTTGAATCAAAGGTTATTCCCAGAAATTTATGCTTTGTAACCTCTTGTAGAATCATTCCTTGTAGCTTGTGATTTTTATTTTTTGAAAAAATCATAAATTTTGATTTGGAACAGGAAAACTTCAATCCATTGTTATCAGACCATTTTAACAATTTATCGATAGTCTTTTGGATTATATTACATGTTGATGAGCTATTGTTACCTCTGCAGTAGATGACTAGATCGTCAGCATACAAAGCAGTCTTTACAGGACTACTTATTGATTGAAGAATATCACTTATTGCAACGTTAAAGAGAGTTGGACTTAAGACTGATCCCTGGGGAACTCCATTTTTTAGATCATATGAATCAGATAAAGTGTTGTTAGTTTTTACTTTAAAAGTTCTTTTACTAAGAAAATTCTTTATATACATTAATATATTACCTTTAATTCCCCATTTAGTTAATTTTTGTACAACTCCATTACTCCAGACTGAGTCGAATGCATGTTTAATATCAAAGAAAACAGCCACGAGTTGCTGATGATTTTAGAAGGCATCAAGAATTTCAGATTTAAAACACATAAGATTATCTAACGTGCTGCGATCGGGTAGGAACGCAGATTGATGTTGATCGAGGTAATTGTTGTGTTCTATAAACCAAACAGGGTTTAAAAAAGCATGTTAAAAATGATTTTTATGCTCACTTTGTGCATATTTAAATATATGAAGTTAGTTTATGCAGAATATGACCATTGACGATAATGTGGAAGTATGTCATCGGCGACAAAAATTTAAAAAAAAATCCCTTAAACGCCGTAAAATGTGTTAAAACATATGGAAAACATGATTTGGAAAGGAACATTTTTTTGTGTCTGTTGATCTGTCGGTCTGTATGTCTGTCTGTTTGTAGCCACGATAACTTTAGAGTAAACTGAGATATCGTCTGCAAATTTGGTATACAGTTAGCACCCGACAAACGAACGGTTCGGATTGTTTTTGGGTAAAATCGCTCCTGGGAGTAGGTAATAAATAGGGGATGATTTGGCAAAAATTGATATTTTTGTGTGAGGGTAGAAATTTACAATTTGTGTTGGCTGGCGTAGAAAGTCTCAAAACATATAGAAAATTTGATTGTGATGCGACATTTTTTTGTCTGTCTATCTGCCGTGTGGGCCTGTACTGTCTGTTAGTAGGCGCAATAACTTTCGAAGGAATTGAGATAGCATCTTCAAGTTTAATATTTAGTTAGCACTCGACAAATAAACTGCGAATTGTTTTTGGGTAAAATCGCTTCAGTGGTTAGGGGATAAATAAAGGGTGATTTGGTGAAAGCCGGCATGTTTTCGTTAAAACTCGAGTAATATTACGTTTCAGAAGTTTATGCGTATAGGAATATGAATATTTTATTTCTGGTCAAGGCTTGGACCCTAAATTTATTTTATGAGAATGTCTCTCTTAGGAGAGTAGATACCACAGCCGTGTGGAAGTTACGATTCAATTCTCAGCACTATTTTTTAAATGTAAAAAAATGGCTTTCATACCGCACTTGCTGCGTCAGGCGATTTTAATTACAAGTTTAGTATACAACGCCATGAAAATTTAACCGCACAATTTTCCCTAATTAGCCTACTTTAGTCAGCGTCCAGTTAGCATTTTAACAATAATTACTCACCTTCTCATATGACAGCAAAGATATATAATACAGGTGGCCTAGATATCTCCTACCGCACAGTTTACCACAACATTTCCGTGACAGATTACAAGGATTATTCCGGCGTAGCTGAATGTGTTCCTTGTGGTATGCAATCAGTTTTTGGCTAATATTCCACCCCACGTATGTTTACTGAAGCTAACTCCTCCTGTTTAAGCGCACTTCTGTGCACACAGGCATAGGGGAAGAGGGTGAATAGGGCATAGGAGTCCCGATAGACCGTCGCTACTCTAATGAAGATATACCGCGGGTTTGGGATCAGCCTGGCTACATATGTAATACTCTAATGCCTGGTCACGTGTGTGGTATATTATGAACACACGTGCTCAACTTGTCGCCGAATGAAAATTTCTACCAAGCACACAAGTCTTGCACATACAAATACACATTACGATATGCGTACGATATTATTTTCCATCTTGTATTGTGTAATTTGGTCAGTGAGGCATGTTCAGGCAAACACCACATGAGAAGGCAGGCGCTTCATTGTTTATGCAGACTGTTTGTTTTCGATTAATGTTTACGAGCTGCAAATTCAATTAGCATATTGTGTGCCGTATCTTTTCTGTATGCTTGTTTTTGTCGGTTTTCCGGGCATTAAAAAGGAAATTTGGATAGAAATTACATTTCGATTGGAATTGGAATATCGTTTGCTGAATGTGTTTTTTATAATCGGAGTTTAGAAGCAGATTTAGTGAAAAAAAGTTCGGGACGCAGCAAGTGCGTTATGGTAGTGCATTTTTATTAAATGCTTCAAACTTGAATATCTCAATTTTCTATAGACTTAGAAAGTTTGATTATATTATAGTTTGATTATATTATATTTTATAAGGAAAGATATCTACCAAATTTCATTGAAATAATTTTGTAATATTCGGAGAAAAAATGTTTTTCAGAAGAAAATTCAAAATTTGCATAACTCAATTTTCTATAAGCTTACAAAGTTGAATTTTGGTACGTAATAAGGTCACTGCCAAGCCAACATATCTAGTAAATTTCACTAAAACAACTTTGTAATTTTCGGAGAAAAGTTTTTTTGAAACGAAACTCATAATTTTCCCGGAAAACCCTGTCCGATTTTCCCGGCCAGCGAACTCATCCAAGCCACTAATAAAAGAAAGGCACTTGCCGAATTTTATCGAAATCGGTTAATTATTTTTGAGTTATCGGATGGCTAAATATATATATATATATATATATATATATATATATATATATATATATATATATATATATATATATATATATATATATATATATATATATATATATATATATATATATATATACAGGGTCCGGAAATTGTCAGCAAAAAATTCAGGGGGTTATTATACTCAAAGAATTAATGCCCCTAGTTCCTATAACAGTTTTTCGAAAACTCGAAAATAACGTAGTTTAGGGTGTCAAAAAAATATTTTTTTTTATATTTTTTTTATATTTTTTTTGTCGATAACTTTTTTGTCGTGAATCGATTCTGTTCAAATTTGGTGCGCACGTATATAATATCACTCTGTATTTATGATGCAAATTTGACATCGATCTATCCAAACTTAAAGGCCGAAGCTGCCCTTGACCAACAGATAAGGACTCGCAACTTTTTTGCTTGAATCTTTATCTCAAATCTAACAATACACGATTGAAGGGATTTATAAAATCTTAAAAAACGGTCATATTATTGCATCGCGATAAAACTAACCGTTTTCGAAAAAAAAAAATTCTTCAAAATTTTTGCTGGTATTGATTGAATACGAAATCACTTCATCCAAATATCAATGTTAATAGCGTGTGCTTTGAAAACAGTCGCGGTAATTGCCTCGGAAAAAAAATAATCTACATGTTTTGGCAAATAGAGTGTTATATTTTTATTATTATTACTACTATAAAATTATCAGCAATAACGATTTTACAGGGCCTCATTTTTTTATTACTTACTAGAACTTGCAATATTTAAACATTATAACAATAATTTATTAAAAATCATAATAATTTAATATTATAACAAAGTTTCAAAATGATGTCCTTCCATCTAAACACATAAATCAATTCTTCTCAGGAAATTCAGACGAACTCTAGCGAATATTCCGTCTGTTTGCCTGATTACCTAACAGTTATCAATAATTCTTTGCCTGATATCTTCAACGTTTTGAATTGGACTCATGTATACAAGAGATTTTAGGTAACCCCAAATGAAAATTTCCATTGGGTTCAAATCAGCCAATCTAGGAGCCCACTGCACGAACCCACCGCGTTCTATCCATCTCTCAGAAAATGTTTAATTAAGAAATTCCCTCACCGCTGTACTAAAATGTAGCGGCGCGACGTCCTGCAGCAGTCACATCGTATTTCTTGATTGAAGGGGTACATCTTCCAATAGATTGGATAACTGGTTTCTTAAAATATTTAAGTGTATCTCACCTTTGAGTCCTTGAGGGAAGAATTGTGGCCCAATTAAGCGGTCTCCTAAAATTCCCGCCCACACATTTACAGAAAACTTATTCTGGAAACCGCGTTCTATCGCCAAGTGAGGATTCTCATTAGACCAATAATGCTCATTATGAAGGTTGATCAAACCGTCATGTCCAAATCCAGCTTCATCTGTGAAGAGAAGCGATGATATAAAATTGTGATCGTTGTTATGTAGATTTCCAATTATATTGCACAAATTCACGCGAGCTTCCGGATCTTCAGGAGATAAAGCTTGAACTTTCTGGTAATGGTGAGGATGAAAAAGCTCCTCGTTGAGAATTTCATGCACAGAACTTTTCGGGATACTCTCCTGGGTAGACACTAACTCGATTACATTTAATACACGGACTTCTGCTTCAGGAGTTCGAGTACTTCGCTGACGGCCAACATCTTGAAATGTACTTCTAAATGATCCGAATTCTCCCAGTCTTCGATGGACATTACTGAACATTCGGGATTGTGGTACCCTTCTATTTGGAAATGCTTCAGCATACAAACGTCTTGCAGCTAGGGCATTGCCGCCAGCTATACCATAATAATAATGCATGTTACGTAGTTCAACGTAATAATAATTATTATTATTCATCGTATATTATATATAATCTCAACTATTCCGCAAGTAAAATGACAACAAACTATTATCTGTCAAAACTAACGCTACATGATCTCGTTGACAGAGAATGTTTTCAAAGCACGCTCCGTTAATATTGAAAATGAGATTAGGTGATTTCGTATTCAATCATACCAGTAAATTTTTAAGAACGTTTTTCTCGAAAACGGTTAGTTTTATCGTGATGCAACAAGATGACCTTCTTTTAAGATTTTATAATTCCCTTTATTCGTATATTGTTAGATTTGAGATAAAGATTCAAGCAAAAAAGTTATGAGTCCTTATCTGTTTGTCAAGGGCAGCTTCAGCCTTTAAATTTAGATAGATTCATGTAAAATTTGCAACATAAATACAGAGTGATATTATATACGTGTGCACCAAATTTGAAAAGAATCGATTCGTGAAAAAAAATGTTAGCGACAAAAATTGGAAAAAAAATATTTTTTGACACCCTATAACTACGTTATTTTCGAGTTTTCGAAAAACTATTATAATAACTAGGGGCATTAATTCTTTGAGTAGAATAACCCCTTGAATTTTTTGCTCACAATTTCCGGACACCTATATATATATATATATATATATATATATATATATATATATATATATATATATATATATATATATATATATATATATATATATATATACATATAAAAATTGAAATTGACCCCGGATATTGGTTCTAGTGGTCCTCGCGCTCATTTGAAAAAATGTTGGCAAAGTCTCACCATCGATACCTCTCTATTAGTAATTTTTTTAAATAAAAATTCACTAAAACATAAAATGATGCATAAGTATAGAGAATGAGTTTCTTTAAAGGTGTTACCAGGGGATTTCTCGAAAAAGGTTTAAACTTTTTTCGTGAAATTTTTGTTACGTATCACGCTCTATTTTGAGCTTCGGGCGGTCACTGTGAATTTTTAAATGAGGTGTGGTACTTTTTTTCGAAACTCGAATCCACCTAATAATCTGGTTATGTATGTGTGCAAAAAAACTTTGGTTTCCTCTTTTGGTTACGAAATTATGATTTATTAAAAAATGTTAACATTTAAATATCAACTTATTTATCGTCTGCTATACGTGATAAATTGTTTAAAATGTCCGCCTATAACTTAGAAACACTTTCTCACTCTTTTTCCAAGTCCATCCTGTATGTATTGCAACTTATCCGGTGTCATTAATGAGCAGGTAAAGCGGATTCTGTTTTTGATATGTTTCAAAATTGTAGGGGCAATCGTCATCACTTTCTCTTTTATAAAGCCCCAAAAAATAATCAAGGGGTACAAGTCCGGGGACCTACCAAGCCATTTTGGCCGGACCTGCTCGACCAATCCACCTTCTTTCAACTGTGTGTGTGTGTGTTTTGTTTCTTTAACGTCAGCCTACTTCCGCCACTATGGCCAACCACAGACGTCAGGGAGCAGTTTCACCTCACTATCCTGGAAATTTGGCCCAACCTCTGTCTTTCTGTAAGGAGAGTAGGGATCTCTAACGTGCCCAACATCGCATAGACACGGGACCTACGGCTTTACGCCTCCTCCGAATGCCAGAACCTCAGTTGATGTTAATGTTATAGTTTGTACTGAAAAAGTGAAAAGAGTACCCTGGGATCGAACCCAGTACCCTTCGGTTCAGAGGCACACGTTGTTACCTCTGAACCACCGAGGTTCTTCCTTTCAACTGTTCCATTCAGATGATTACATGCCCGTATTGCATAACGAAGTGAAGCTCTATCCTGTTGAAACCACATGCCTGGGTTTATGTTTTACTTTAATAATTGAGGTAGATCTCTGTGGTGCAGAAGTAAGAACGCGTGCTTCTGAACCGAAGGGTAATGGGTTCGATCCCTGGGTTTCCCTTTCACGTTTTCAGTACAAACTGTAATAAATTCACATAAACCGAGGTTCCGGCATTGTATTTGAGCAAGTTGCATGTATGCAACTTCCGCTCTTCGGAGGAGGCGTAAAGCCGGCGGTGCCCTGTCCATGCGATGTTAGGCACGTTAAAGATCCTTACCTTCCCTACAGGAAGGCGGGGGTTCGGCAAAATTTCCAGGATTGTGAGGTGAAACTGGTCCCTAGTGTCGATGATTGCACGTACCCTCGGCAGTAACCCGACGTTAAAAAAAGTGGAAATTAGTTTCTTAAAAAACAGTGTACATAATTAAATACTCAATGAAAGGGTTTTTTCCAGACAATTAAAATTTTAGTTCCCTACGCGTTTCGGCCAACTAAGTAGTCATCTTCAGGGGTAAATCTAAAATCACGGTGAAGAGGTCTGGCAGAAAATGTTATCTTCTGGTAGGCAGTTGCGCTGAATGGAGCACACTGGTATTAAAACCATCGATACAGAAAAAGTCAAAGCCTACATTTAAAGTCGAACAGTAAAACCAGCTAAAAAGCTACAATTAAACAAGCTAAAAGTCTGGACGCAGCAAGTGCCTTATGGTCGTGAATTTTCATTAAAATATGTTTGATAGCAAATATGTTTTTTTTTTTAAGAAAACAGGCCTCACATTTGCTTACCAGTATAACCTGTATAGGCGAAACATAATGTATAATATTTCATCAAAATAACTTTCCAAACCTTATAGGTTACTAGATAATTGCGCTATTCACATTTGAAGCATTTAATGAAAATTCGCTACCATAACACACTTGCTGCGTCCATTTTTTTTTTGCAAACATGCATTTTATTTCGATGGAAAATGCAAAAATGAATATAAGGCGTGTGCAATTAAAAAAAAAATTATCACCAAAATCTTATAAGCAAGCCTGTGATTGTAGAAATATTTTGATGAAGATCAAGACACCCTATAATTAACGTACTCAATTTTTTCTCATATCTTGTATAATAACGGATATATTGAACTTTTTACGACAATTCGCTAAAAATTATAGATCATTAAACGATAAACTCTATAGCTAAAACCACTACCAAAGCATCAGAAAGGGCCTATTTGAAATAAATGTTGTGGAAACATTTTCGTAAAATGAAGGACAATGACGGTTGAAGCTGACACATCAAGGTTTGTAAAATATGTTTCTTGTGACATTTTGTTTACATAGCACATATTAGTTTCAGGTTCTTTGCCTAAATGTTTCCAATTTTGACGTTTAAAACGACGGCTTTGGCGTTTTGAGGAAACCCCATTTTTTCTCTTCAAATGCCTATAAGTTTTTTGTCTTTAACGTACAGATTTAAATTTTTGCACGTGATTTACTTTTATTGATATGAATCCGCGTACCAGATTTAACTGCATTTACTTTGTTATTTCCAGAGATATAAAACTTTTGCGAAAGAAAACGCAAAATTTTCCGTGACAACCTAGGTCGGTTTTCCTGGATAACGAACTTATCCAAGCGACTTACAACGCGAAGGTACTGACAAAACTTTATCAAAATTGGCTCATTATTTTTTGACTTATCGGTGTGATATATATTATAAGTTTGATTGAAATCAGTTTAGTATTTTTTGAGTTATCGCTCGGACACATACATGCATATATATATATATATATATATATATATATATATATATATATATATATATATATATATATATATATATATATATATATATATATATATATATATATATATATATATATATATAGTTCATGCATTTTCTGCTTAACTGTGTGACCTCCTGTTGGGCTCTCTCTCTCAGCCAGTTGCTTCCACAGCATTTCATTTCGCAATAGATTTTATACTGTCATTGTTTGCTGTGTATTACTTTGTTCGGCAGCTTTTGATCCGCTTTTAAGTGCATTCTTAACTTTCCTATAGCTCTTAGTTGTTTTACTGTAGCTTTTTAGTGAATTTTCAATATATATATAATTCACTAAAAGCTACAGTGAAACAGCTACAGGAAAGTAGGAAAGTCAAGCATGCTGTTAAAAGCGGATCAAATACTGCCGAACAAACTAATACATACCAAACAATGAGAAAGTATAAAATCTATTGCGAAATAAAAAGCTGTGGAAGCAACTGACTAAGAACAAGCCCAACAGGAGGCCACACAATGAAGCAGAAAATGCATGAAAGCCCTGGGTGGGTGCAGAGGTCGTAAAATAACATCAAAAACCAAATGGCTTCCATACTTACTTTTGCAAGTCTAGAAAATGAAATTTAAAAACTATACAAAAGATTATCCAGGTTGAAATTTCCCCTATTGTACCAGAAGTCTAACAACATCGCGTCCGAATGTATCATACAGCGATTCACATTCATGTTAATTATAAAGTGTCTTGAGCTGCATCTTACAAAATTATTTTGATAATTACCGCGTGGCCCATAAGTCGTTGCTAATACATTTTTTTAATCAAACACCATTTATTGCATTTTTGCATTTTCCATTGAAATGCATGTTAGGAAAAAAAATTAAGTGTTCCTATTTTCGAGTTATTTCCATTATTTTGCAATTTTTCACATTTTTGGTGGATATCAAAAATTATGATACTGCGTTTTTACCAACAGATAACGGATCCCATGGTCCCATTCAGAGATGCTTTCGTTTATATTATTTGTTAATTTTTGCACTTTTTCAAACAATAAACTTATTTTTATGAAATAATCTGTCGGTAATCTGTTTCTACTATATATGTTATACTAGTAATCACATTTGATACCTGCTTTTTATTAAAAAAGAACTATTATATAGTTATTAAAATATTCTATGAAAAATCGCTACCATAACGCACTTTTTGCGTCCAGACTTTTTATTTACTGGTTTTGTAATACGTAGCGTTTACTGCAACATAGATGATTTCTCTTAATGTCTTCCTTCCACAAAGTCTAGCTCCAGCTCTTTATAGCACAATGCTCGATCCATACTGGATAAATCTCTTTCAATCTAAAGCGTTTATTTCCAAAATACAATTTTTTCTCTATAGAATGGTTCCTTTGCCAACACGTTTTTGGCTACTTGTTTTTACAGCCCCTTATTCATTATAATAATTCCAAGTTAGGTTAATACTTCTACTTACTCTAGTTGTTAACTGTTTAACTTTACATCCATTTCCGCAGGCTTTTCCTCATTTTAGTTTTGTTTGGGTCATATTAATTTTGCATTGATTTCTTCTTTACGTATCGCCCAGCCCACTATGTGCACTTTGTGATTCGCTATTTAAATTGTAGAAAGTTTAAAATTACGTGGGGGTTATAATGTTAAAATGTAAAGTAAGAACCATGTCTATATCTGAATGAACAACTGTGCAGAAAACCCCGTCTTAGAGTTTATTAAATTTGTGCAAAAGATTTGTTTGTTTACTTAGTAAATTTGTTTAGGTTTAGAGAAGAGCTAATTTTTCCGCCTTCGTCACCTCGATCTTTAAATTTATTGTGACGCTCGTAAGTAAATCTCTAAAGCACCGGATGAAGCTTTATATTTCTTGTTAGAGTCACAGTTTAAACAGAGGCTTATTCAGGTAGCTCTATGCCTTTGTGAAAGAGACAGCAATGTATTTTGACGATTTTCTCCATGTATTTTCTCCCATGTAAACGGACCACAGGTATTCCCTGCCAGCTGGAGTTTTTCCTACTGATATACAGAGACTAAGTGAGTGGTGAACGTGCCGCCACCTAGTTGCGGAACCAAGTAGTATGTTGTCACGCCAACTCCAAATAACACAAAGTGTTAAAAAGTAGAGACTGTATACCACCAACTTACAATTTAGTAAATTGTCAACCCTGGCCCATTTCTACCCTAATATAGGGACAAAGTATCTAAGGCTAGATGGATTCTCACAACAATTAGAACCGTAGACCGGTTTCGCTCTAATTAGAGATCGTCACTACGGCATACTAATTGTATCGAAAATACATGTATAAAGTAATACGGCTATGGTAGCCAGCCTTCCAACACTAAGTGAGTGGTGAACGTGCCGCCTAGTTGCGGAACCAAGTAGTATGTTGTCACGCCAGCTCCAAATAACACAAAGTGTTGAAAAATAGGGACTGTCAACAACCAACTAACAATTTAGTAAATTGTCAGCCTCACCTTAGAGATGTATTTTCGCTGCAACTAGTATGCTGTACTGACGATCTCTAATTCGAGCGAAACCGGTCTACGGTTCTAATTGTTGTGAGAATGCATCTAGCCTTACATACTTTGTCCCTATATTAGGGTATAAATGGGCCAGAGCTAGCGGTCAGATCGAAGATAAGAACACTTTCTCTGAGAATCAGTATATTTGGATACGGTTTGGTGACTTCTGTTTTTATGTTATGAACATGATAGACTTACAATATTGTACATTTGTACATAACCCACTACAAGTTTCTAATTAGTTTTTATTTTATTTCAGAGAACGTTGTAAGTTATACAGCACCACGAGCAGAAGTAAAAGAACCAGATATATATTTAGAAGATATAAGTTACGATGGTATACTTGATGGTGGTGAAATGAAAGGAGGCCTGGGACAGCTGGTTGATGGACTTTATGGCGATAGTGACTATCAGAAGCAACTAGAAGGCGAAAACTCAGGTAAGAAACTATTTATATAAGTTGTCCAACTGGGAAGTTACACGATATTTTAGGATCCACATAATCTTTTTCTTAAAATTTTGCTATCTAATAAAGCCGATTATTTGGTACAAAACTAACTGAATTCTGAACTTGTTCTGCTTGGTGAATTTGTTCATAATTCAAACCGGCTCAAGTTTACGAATCCTGTAAAAGACGCATGGCGAGCCGCTAAACTAATTGCTATCAGTCGTGATCTTACACAGCTTATAGAGGTTTCTACTAGCATTCCAAACTGAACCGACTATACAACTTCTCTTGATCTTTTTCTGGCGACTAGCGCCGAAAGCTACAAAGTATTAACATCGTCTCCCCTACACATATCTGATCATTGTATCATATCTGCAAAACATCCCCTATAAACAGATGAGTTCTCACGAGGATACATTCGACAAATCTGGCATTATAAATGTGCTGAATAGAAGGAATTAGAAGAATAAGAAGACATTTCTACTTCTCGTTTCCTTGTGCAAGTCATTTTTCGGAATAATAATCCCATGGAATTTCAGGTCAGGTCAGGTTAGGTCAAGTCAGGCCACTACCGCAAGTGTTTTATTGGGCATGGAAACTTATATTCATCAGCCATCAAAACATGTCAATTCAATATTAAGTCCCTGGTTCAGTAATGCTTGCCGAAAAGTAGTAATTACTAATAAGCCTTTCTACAATATTTAGCGCAAAAACCCGAGCAGCAAAATTGACGCTCCCTTTGTATGAACATAAAAGACATGCAAACAGACAATCAGTCAAGGAAAAAATAATTTCCACCAATCAATAGGGGACAAATTCATCTCTTGTCCAAACAATATCCGTCGTTTCTGGTCTATGGCCAAAATTACAGGTATACATTTCACCACCAGATCCTTTTCTCCCCTGGCGTAAAATGATTGAGTATTCTCTGTATCGCCTAAGTAAAAGGCCGATCTATTTTCCCGTGCATTTACTCCGAGTTGTACGCTGATTCCTAAGGGAAAAAACCCACCCACTATTTAAGCTGTAAAGTCAAGAATGGGAGATATATTTTGTAGGCATCATATTGGAAAATTAAGACATGAAAAAGGCATCAGGAGGCGATTGAAGACCCAGCAATAGTTTTAAAAAAGTGTGCTCCCAAATTGACTTTAACTTCATGACGCCTCTTTTCCATGACTTATAACATGTGGGTATTTCCATCATCCTGGAAACAATCTCGAGTCCAGCTTGTCCCTGAAAAGGAAGACAAACCCAACGTGGAAAACTATCGTCCAATTTTGATGCTATCAGTTTTAACCAAAGTAATGGAAAAAGTTATCAATATAGAGCTTATAAAATATCTCGAAAAATCAAACGTCCTAAGTGGTCGCCAATAGGGCTTTCGTCAAAACCAATATGCTGGCGATATTATGACTTATCTTTGGAGTTCTGATCTCAAAAATTTGTAGAAAGTCATGCATATTCATTGGATATTTCTAAGGTATTTGATATGGTCTGTGATGCGGCACTCTTCAATAGACTTCCATCGTACGGATTGCCTTTAAAACTTTGCCTATGGTCCTCTAGTTTTCTGAAGGAGCGCTCGATGCATGTTGTTGCATGTCTAAAAAATGTTGGGGGGGGGGGGGTGTTGGGTCTTCTACAAGGTTCCTTTTTCTTTTGTATATAAATGACATTATGTCAAAAAACAACAATCCAGTCCACATCTTCACTTATAATAGTACTCTTCACAACACATCGACATCGACTCGCCCAGTATCTGCACAAGAGAACGCAGTCATTAGTAAAATAAATTGTTTGAAGGGAAATTTTGTAAAAAAAGTTAATCAAAAGTGATGAGTCAAAATTTGACAGCTTCCAGTTCTCGATTTTTGGTAATTTATGATTAGGAAATTATATATCACCAAAATTGCACCCTTAAGTATGCACAAATTAATGCTTTTATATTTGTGATATGCTATATAATTCTGGTCTCCAATAAATTATTAGTATAAGCATAGGCTCTTTATAAAGTAACCAATTCCCTAAGTGATGACCTGACCAAGATTCTCGGCTGGGGCTCTAAAAATCTAGTTGTTTCATGACAAAAAAAAAAAAACTACACAAATGCCTCTTGTCCGGGAAGAGTGAAATCCATGGCCGAGACGTTCAGATGGCTGGAAAAATACTGCCCAAATAATTTACATTATCTTCATTGGGTATAACGGTTGCAGAGGATCCTTGCTGGCTCTTGCGTGTTTCCAATTATTTTTTTAGGGAATGCAACATTATTTGATGGTGCAAAATCTAAAGAAATAAGGCGGGTGGTAAACCAACTTGAAACTTATTTTTTAATCCTTGTTGTGAAATTAACGAGTTGTAAGCAGTGGCGTCGTTTTGCAAAAGGATCACACTTTGGGCCAGTTACCGGCGGCGTTTTTCCACAATTTTCTTGCGCAATTTAGTTTGCGCTTCCCTACAGTATGCCACCTTATTAAAAAAATAACTGAATTATGCCACCTTTAACCAAATAAACTTAAGCAAGTACCTTGCCAGCCGAAATATTTTTGCAAAGCATGGAGCGATAATGCACGCACTCTTTCGAGTGCTCCTTAGTATCTGAATCATAACGATGGACCTGTGCTAGTCTATAGTAACAAGGCGACCTAAAAAGGTTGAGAAATTACTTTCAAAACACATTTCCTCGGATATACCTAAACGAGTGCCCCTATTATTTAGCATTTAAGCATTCTAAGATCGATTTGCCAAGAGCTTCTTCATCCCCATGTCGAAATAAACAATTTGTAACACGTGTTGAAAATTAGATATTATGTTTTAATTTACCTTGGTCAATTGTTACTTTTCAATAGTTTTGTTTATTGACAGCGACAGTGTCAGTTGATAGAAAAATAAGTAGATTTAATGTAAGCTTAAGTGAGCTGACATATCATTTATCTTTTTCTTCAAGTGCCATTTCCTCTTAGAAGGTTGGCTATCATCATGGCTATTCTCACTTTTGATGCTGCAGCTCTGAACAACTCAACGGAACTTCAGTTGTACCATTTTCTCAAGTCATTTAACAAGGAAATGCGTCTTCTTCCTCTGCTTCTTTTTTCCTGTATCTTTCCCTGTATAATATTCTGCAAGAATACATATTTCTCTCATCTCATCACGGGGCGCAGATATTGCAGCTTCCTTATATTAATTGTGTTCAATATTTCCTTTTCTTTTCTCATTCTTTCCAGTACCTCCTCATTTGTTACCATGTCTACCCAACTTATCCTTAAGATCCTTCTACATGACCACATCTCAAATGCTTCCAGTAGATCACTTATATCTGATATCTTTATAATTATAGTCAATAATTAATAGTGAAAAGATCAGTTCTAACATTATTGGTCCTACTGCATTTGGAACAAAATCCTGCGAAAAATAGTTCAATGTTAGAGCTGACATTATCTTTTGTAGTTATAGTTAAAGAGTTTATAGTACAAAGATGGGTACTGACGCTGTTGCTTCTTTTGGACTTAAAACTCTGGCCTGAAAGAAATAGAATAGTGTAAGTAAAACTTTCAGCTGAATGGAAAATAGTTCACCAAATTATGAAAGTATCAAATTGACAACAAAGTAATGTCAGTGACTGAAAATAGAATTGTACAATTTTTGGGTGAAAAAAGAAGTATATGAGGTAAAAGCTTAGAATCTGTACAAATACTAAAGGCTTTCGAAATACACATACAGTAAATTTAAATATAGAAATCGATGAACGCGGTAAAAGTAGCAAACATTCTTCGTTATCAAGTTAAGAGTTGAGCATGCAACCAGAAACAAGAAATAATTCTGTAGACTTAGAAATAAAGCAGACCTATTGAAGTGATGTAATTGGTTCAAAGATTAAGGAAGCGACGTTTCGGAAGAAAAGGAGTTACAGGTTATATAAAAACACTTCTAAGTGTAGTCTTCTTATGAAGAATAGAGGTAAAGACTGTAAGGAAACGTATGATTACCTTGACGTTCTAAAGGAGAGTTAAATCTTGGTTAAAGGAAAAACCTAATGGAGAAAATGTCGATTGTAAGGAGATTTCTAATAATTTTAAGACAAAGAAGAAGATAATGCTGTGAATTAAAACGAAAGGAAAGAGGTAAAGGAAAACGACGCCGAGGAAAAGAAAGCTGAAAACATTAAAATGGAGGAGAAAGGTGAGGATTGGGCTACTGAAAAAGAAACAAAAGATGGTTAAGACCAAAAATTTTGGGATATTCCGCTACTTGATCAGCCATCACAGAAAACTAGAAAAGCGTGCAGAGATTTAATGAGCTAGATGTTGAAAATGTGATGAGATTTGAAATACCTGGTGGCCCTGACACCTAATTAGAAGAAATATCAAGGGTGGATACAGCGCATGACATTATTATTGGATCACATGCATGACATATTCTATCAAACTTGCACAACATCGTATCGCATGCTGTTGTGATGAAACAATCATCCTATATAAATTAGTACGACTGTAGGGTGAAAACTACTTTATAGTGAATTTAACATGTCACTTCTACATTGTAGTAGTCACGATTAGTAGCATTTAGTTTTTCGACAAGCGACAAACGTCACCTGCATATACTACCAAGAAGTTCCACAACTATAAGGTGTAGTATAAGAAGGTCAACAGCGTCGCGGCAACTGTTACTGTTACTTCAAAGTAGCTGCAACATTGATGTAGCGTTTCAGTAACATAAAATAGTTTCAGCTACTGTAGTTTGCTACCTCCAAGTTCCCGGAACTTATAGGTCATTCTATGAGTAATGACGACGTTCCTAATACCTTGAAAGCCGCTAAGAAATTGCGTAACTCTAACGTATTTATAAGTGGTAAATATTACGTAATTTTCACTGTTAATGTGTAATATAAAGTTATTTTCGCCACCAAGTCGTATCATTACTGGAGATTACCTAATAACTGCACATTTCAAGTTCCGGGGTACATTGCTATCTTTATCACTTTGTGCTATTTGGGGCACTTTAAACAAAAGGAAAATTTGGACCAAATGGAAAACTTCTGGAAAAATGTCTCCACTAGTGAACTGCGGACGTTATATGAAATAACGACAGCTGCAGGAGACAGAGTTATGGCTGCGACTACAAGCCGACATCGCATTTAGACTGTAATGATGACCTCTTTAAAAAGTAAATGTACCGAAATTTTTGTTACAATAAGCACACCTATCAAAATTGAAGAGGCAACATTTTGACAGAATGATACAGATAATTTCTAGAGCTGTCGACTGTCTTACAGAATATGTTTGTGCGGTAAATTGTATTTTTTACTGTCATGACTTACATTTTCTCGATGTAAAATTGTCTTTTTAAAGTTGCATGTAGGAGTTATTTCGAGCGAGTGTATTGTAGATCGCATAAATAAAGCCCGAACCAGACCTTGGAGTAACATTTAGAGCAAACGCGTTGTTTTCTATTCCATTCTTACTGGCAACAGGTGAATATTAGATTATTTTTACGAGTCACGTCTGCGGCTATAAAGACCACAATATGCGACATGTTGCGGGTTTGTTTACCTAAGACGCCGCCGCCGCCTTTGGCAATTCCAATGCTTCAAGATAACAAATGCCCAGGCAACTTGTATCCAGAGCGGCAGAAGCGGAATTAGAGTATGAACTCTTCGGTACGTGTCAGCACATGCCTCGACCGCATTTTGTCCTGATCCGCCGATAGGGCGCACCAGCGACGGCCCTTATCGCCAGCCCCAGATCCGACGAACACGCTTTATCTCTCCTCATTGTCGAATACATGAATTTTAAATACGAATTTTTACAGGTATGTAACTCTAAAAAGAACTCCAATATACCGTGGTGCTTATCTGGAAAACTGAATACGTTTTATGGTATGGTCGTTTAAAGAGCCAGTTAACATTGTTCGAGTGTGACATTTTAGAATGATAAAGCGGAGAAAAGCGAACTCGGAACGGCGCTTTAAAATATAAACATTTACCATAATGCGGGTTATCTGTCATTGCCTTTGCTTGCTCCTACAGACATTCCAAATGAAACAACTGAAAATGGAAAGAAAATACTACACGTTTATAAATTGTATATGCTGCGTACATACGCGATGATATAAGACTACTGACAGAAAGATCTATTTAACTAAGCTAACGGTGCATACCTTTTAACATAACATGAAAATATTTTAAATGCAGGTTGTAGAGGGTTTTTAACTAGCTACATTATTAATCCTTGATATTTGGTGCTTCACCGCCTCGAGAGAAAATCTGTGTGCTCTGCCTCTGGCTCATTATAGTAGGTACTCCATACTGACCTTATAACTAAAACCCCAGTATCCACAAGAATATCAAAAGTGTGGACGTGGCAAGTGCGCTATGATAGTGAATTGTCATGGAAATTACCTGGCACCAGTTTTTTTTTTTTTTTTTAATTAAATGCCTATAACTTTTTTTCTTGCAATATAGGCATATACGTTTTGGAACGTATTTACTTTTTATATCCTAATATAAGTACCTAATTTAGTTACCATAGCTTTTAGTGAATTTTAATTTTAAAAAATTCACTATTAGAGAGGTGTCAGTGGTGAGACTTTGCAAAAATGTTTTCAAATGAGCGAATTTGGGCCCCCAGAACCCATATCCGGGGCCGGTTTCGATTTTTATATGTTTATATATATATATATATATATATATATATATATATATATATATATATATATATATATATATATATATATATATATATATATATGTGTGTGTGTGTGTGTGTGTGTGTGTGTGTGTGTGTGTGTGTATCCAACCGACAACTCAAAAAATAATTAACCGATTTTGATGAACCTCGGCAAGTGCCTTTCTTTTATTAATAGCTTAGATGAGTTCGTTAGCCAGGAAAATTAGACAAGGTTTTTTGGACAAATTTTGAGTTTTCTTTCTAAAAAAATTTTTTTGTCCAAAAATTACAAAACTATTTCAATGGAATTTGGTGTGCCTGCTGCTTTAGGAAATACCTAACTATGTACCAAAATTCAGCTTTCAAGGTTTACAGAAAATTGAGTGATTAAAATTTGAATCATTTATTTTTAATATCACCGCGTTTCATTGACAATGGCAAACCTGGCTTGGTATATGAGATCTAGTATGTCTGAGTGGTTGCCTGGTAACGGATCATTTGGTATTATTGCGCAGGTCTGTTACACGCTGTAACTGACGTTTATCGTATGGTGTATGCCATTAGATTGTTTATCACAAATTATTTGTGTTATTTGGGAATTTTTATATACAAGTGCAAATTATTCCTATGCGATTTTATTAATGTTAGTGGGTGGACTAAATAGTGTTTGTTATGTTTTGTCAACACATATAAAGGATCGAAGTTTTACAAAAGGGCTGATATGCAACAGGTTAGTCATTTTCTCTCTGATGCTTTGGCGGTAGTTTTAGCTAAGTTTATGGTTTAACGGTCCATAATTTTTAGCTAATTTTCGTACAAAAAATTCGTCAATGAGGAGACCGCGACTTTAGAATTTTAAAAAGATTTCTTCAAATCAGCGCAAACTAGGCTCCCTAGAATCCATATCCGGGTTTACGTTCAGTTTTTATCTGTTTACATATATACAGGGTGACGAATTTCTACGGTAAAGCTCAATGTAATTATTATTATACAAGAGACGAGAAAAAATGTATAAGCTAATTATAGGGTGTCTTATAAAATATGGCCGATAAGTCGTTGGTGATCCCTACAATTTTTTTCGAACTCCCCTATTTTATTGCATTTTTTTTATCGAAATATGTTTGTAAGAAAAAAAATCGTGGCACAGTAAGTGCCTGTTGGTAGCAAATTTTCATTAAATGCCTCAAATTTCAATAACTCAATTTTCTATTAACCTAAGGTTTGTTGGCTAGGAAACCAACATTTAAAGTTTATTGTCGGAAATTTTTTGTAAATTTTCAAACAATAAGTTATTTTGATAAAATATGGCACATTGTTTCTACTATATAGGTTATACCGGTAACCAAATTGATGACTGCTTGCATTAAAAAGACAAATTTGCTATTCAAAGCATTTTTATAAAAATTCACTTCCATAACGCACTTGCTGCGTCCTGATTTTTTTTTTTCGAAGATACACTTTTTTATGAAAGCAAAGCTAAAATTTTCCCGAAAAACCTGATTCGACTTTCCCGGCTCACGAGCTAATTCAAGCCACGTACAAAAGGAAGGTACCTGCCAAAATTTATAGAAATCTACCCGTTTTTTTGAGTTATCGGTGTGACAAACATATAAAAATTGGAACTGACCCCAGATATGAGTTTAGGGGTCCTATTTCGCACTCACTTGAAAGTTTTTCGAAGTTTGTCGAGACCTCTTCATTAGTTAATTTTTCCACGAAAATTCGCTAAAAGAAGTCTGGATGCAGCAAGTCCGTTATGGTAGAGAATTTTTGAAGAAATGTTTTTAAGGTTAACTATATTTTGGCGAATTGTTAGTAAAAAAATATTCGCTAATAGAGAATATTGATGAGGAGTACCAGAAACCAAGATGTGTTTGAATTTATATATATATATATATATATATATATATATATATATATATATATATATATATATATATATATATATATATATATATATATATATCGAACCGATAACTCAAAAAGTTATTAACCGATTTTGATGACACTTGGCAAGAATCTTTCTGTTCTTAGTAGTATGGATGAGTTTGTTAGCCAGCCCTATCAAGTCAGTTTTTCTATAAAAAAATTGTACTTTAAAAATAACAAAGTTATTATGATGAAATTTGGTTGATATGTTGTAAATACTTCAAAATTCAACTTTCTAGGATTCTAGAAAATTGAGTTATACAAATTTGAAGCATGTAATGAGAATTGGCTCCCATAACGGACTTGCTGCGTCCCGAAATTTTTTAAAGACATTAAAATTAGTAGATAGTCTTACGTTTATAGGAGACACGATACTATATATTATCAAAATAGTCTTTTGTTTAAAAAAATAAAAATTTCTCGAAAATAGACTTAAAGCTTTTCCGAAAAAACTGGTCTGACATTCCTGGGCAACAAACCTATCCGCTCAATTGCCATAAAATTACACCAGCCAAGATATAATCATTCACAGTAAGACTTTTAACACAAAAAAAGTGTATATAAAAAATTCCAAACAGTTTGTTTCACAAAAATTCGCCATTTTTTCTTTACAAAGATTGGATAACTTATCTTAAAAAGATTATATGAAAATCTATTTACGAGACTTTTTAAAAAAGCTTTTTACACGAAGACCTGCTCAACAACTGTTTTTTTTTTTCACGAAAATTCGAAAACAATTTTTTACATAAATTCGCAGACATTTTTTTACAATAACTCTTTATTAGAAAGTTGAAAAAATACAGAAAATTCAAATCATATACCTAATCTGTAATTAAAATTAAGAGAACAGAAAATGTGAACCAGTTCGAAGTGAAGAAAAATATACGCGGAAAATAATCATATTTTCATTTTACAAGCCATCACACCAAAGAGCATTATATAAGTCCGTCACTTTAAAGTTTTACTTGTAACATTTGTGAAAACAATATATCAAGTACTTATATATTATTAAAATATAGGGAGGTTCTTACGGTCTTACTACACACCGTTTATAGGAACAATATGCCTGGTTTTTCTTCGCTTCAGTTCTCGGTTGACAGCTCTAGGTTAGTGACACAAATATCTGAGGGTTATCATTGACAAATATATAAGGTGTAGCTGCCATACCGAGTATTTCATTTAAAAATTGCGAGGACTTCTCCACAAAAAAATGCTTTTTATTATGAGCGGTTTATACGTGGTGTTATAAGATGGTTGAATACCATCAACAGATTGGACGTACATGAGATTGTTCAACTGTAGCTCGGCTAACTAGTGGACTGGGTCTCAGTTCCTGGGATATGTGTGTTCTTTTGTGATGGTTGTATAATGTTTGGTGTTTTTTTATGTGTGTACCTAATCTAGTTTTATTCATGAAATTTTTTAAATGACTTGTTTTTTTTTTGGCAATATTTTGGTGTCACTTTTGAGCAAGACTAAATTGCTATATAACCTGCATACAAGATTCTACCTTTCGGAGGATTCCATAGCGTTTATTCGTTTTTTTTTTTTGTAACTTAAATTGTAATAGATAAAAGTATTTTGTAAATAAACCCCATATTATTATTATTAGTATTAAAATGTAAGCGTAGATAATAGTGATGGGTCGTTATTTAACTGTCAGCTATTTTTAAACAGTCACCGAGCCGTAACGGTAACCACCAGTTATGGATTTATAAAAATAACGGCTGAAAAAGTAACGCTTTTTACACTAACCTAGAATTCGGAGTCGTGTCTGTTTCAGTTCTACTGCAACTAGGTTCGATGAATAAACATCGGTTTTCATCGGCAACTGTTATTTAACAATTTAACGGGATGAATAGCCTTGAGATTGGGAATGCTCGCTCTCGCTCACAGCTTTAGGGACGTACGATCTTCGGTACAATAAAACGGTTTAATTTTAATTTTAACTTTAACCGGTTGTTGATGGGGATACGGCATACGGACACTACTACACAGAGTTATTCTGTTAAACTGAGAAGCTGTTATTTTTCAAACAGTTGAGTTTCCCACTAGTATGTAAAGCCAAATATTTAATAATAAAAAATGTTGGGTGAAAAGATGAATTTCTGTAAAAACGTGTTATTACTTTCACTATAGACAACGCAAAATAGGGTTATTTCACGTGAAATTAAAGTACTTATTTATTTAAATTTATATACATTACCTAAGAAAACAGTTAACACGTCACTTTCGTTTGTCTGATAATAGTTATCAAATTGATAAAAAAATATAATGATACAACATTTTTTAATATCTATATACATTTAAATATAAAAAATTAAATGAATATATATATATATATATATATATATATATATATATATATATATATATATATATATATATATATATATATATATATATATATATATATATACAGGGTGTTTCCAAATTGATGCGAAAAATTTTACAGGGTGATTCTTTGGAGAAAAATAAGGGGTGTCTTTTTATTAAGTTTTTCTTGAAACCCCTTCTCCTCCAAGTTACAGCCCTTTGAAATTTTTGAAACTAATTTTAAAACAACGAATATTAAAATAAGTAAATAAACAATTAAAACTATATATCTTCCAATTTTTTTTTAAACTCAAACTCAATTTTTTATACTGTTGGCTGTTGTTTGCACAGTTTTTAAAAGTGGGCTGATAAAGATGACCAGTGAACCGAAAATGTAACTAGAGATAGAGATCTTTCTAAGAAATAATAAAAGCATAATGTAATAACAAACCATATGTACAGAATAAAGGCAAATTTCTTTACCGAAATTTTATGAGCTGCGTTATGTTATGGAGTTCTTAGAATCACTCCCTGTGTAGCAATAAAAGTTCTAACGTCTAACGTCCCAAGACGTGATAAATAATGATATTTATTGATTCTTGCTGTGGCATTGACATTTACGTAAAGACCCCTCATAAAATAAATTTGTTAGAAATGACTAGTTTATAATTCCTAAAACATCTAAGTAAATACTAATATAAGACACCTTTCTGATTTCTAAAAGCTTCACTTCAGAGTGGCAAAAGAATTACGACACGCTTATTATAATTTCTTAACCCTTTGTTTCCTTTTCATATCGACAAAATTTGAGATTTATACACTACGTGAAATAACGGGGCAAAAATACAATGCATTTATACTAGTGTGCTTGATCTCGCTCACAGCTTTGGGAATGTAGGATACTATCGATCGACTATCCAGTTTAAAATAACTAAAGCCGTTATTTCCCATCACTAGTAGATAATCTTAACAAAATAATTATTTCTTACCCATTTTTGTACCAAAGCTAAGTTACATATTTTACTATTTTTCTTAAAAAATTAGCTAATTTAATAAAATTAAATAAAAACGAAAAAAAAAAGGAAACTGAATATAAAAGTAAATACTTACAAAACTAGAGTCTTAAGCTATTGGGCGTGTTATCAAAGAGTTGCAGCAGAGGGCATGTCATTTACTTCTGACACATAACATACAGGCTGTTCCATTAAAAAAAAATCATTTACAGCAGTTTGAATTTTTTCAGAATCTATTTTTTTATCTACTTTATACAGGTGACATGGCATCTCGATTTTTTCGACGAATACTATAAACTGAAACCTCCCTGAATGCATCATTTTTATGGAGCTCTATCACCATTTTTGCGATCCACCTCCCCCTACCCTACACATAGATATCATGGGGGAGGTCGGGCTAGGACTATACAGACTAGCTTGTAATGGTAGACTGAAGATCGTCCCACGCTTCAGGGGTCACTGCAAAATTCAGGAGATTGTGAAGGAGCTTATGTTTGAAATGAGGTCAGACTTCGCGAGCCCGCAATTCTGCAGGGAAAACAATTTTACAGTGGAAATCCCCGACCGCGAGGCATGGCGGGAGAAGACGCCGGGCTTACCACGGGACGCGCTCGTCTGGTTTACGGACGGATCCGGCGGGGAGGGTCGGAGGGTGGTACGGGGGCAGGTGTTAATTACGAAGGACCGAGGGTAAGTCATAGCATTTCCCTCGGAGCCCACGCAACGGTCTTTCAGGCTGAAATGTAAGCCATCCTGCACTGTGTGCGGGAGAACAAGAGGAGGGGCTACACTAGCAAGTAGATCCTCATAGCCACAGACAGCCAGGCAGCCCTTAGGGCCCTAAGTATCCCATGGGTAAATTCTAGGCTGGTAAGTGAATGCCGAGACGAGACGAGCGACCTGGCTGGGCAGAATGAGACCACCCTCATCTGGGTGCGGTGTCAATCGGGGGTTAAAGGCAATGAAGAATCTGACAGTCTCGCGAAGAGAGGGTCAGAAGAACAATTTATGGGACCAAAACCGGTCCTGGGCGTTTCGAAAGGCACGGCCAGGGGAAGCATCAAGTCCTGGGTCAGGGAACAACTCAAGGCATACTGGGCAGATTGTCCAGGGCGCAAACACGCGAAGTCATTAATTGGGCAACCCAGTCCAAGAGAACTGTGGAGCTGCTAAATATTAACAGAGAACAGTTTAGAAACATAACAGGACTCTCGACGGGTATTTTCAACTTTGTTGTAGGCAATTTGACTTCCAAGGCCACTTCTGCAGTAATTATGACTTTATGGCCAATCAGGTTATTAGGTTTTATTAGGTTATCCTAGTGCCTAAAATATTTCCTCTCTTGTATTGCAGTTAAATTGGTAATATACATGTAATCTGGACTTCATCAGAAGACCTCCAATTTATTATACCACAGAGAGGTATTGCAAGTTAATATTACGTAATAAATTACTCTAAAATAAGAGTTTTATGTATCTGGACTTACTATTCAGTTTTGTAGTCCAATCTAGGGCACACATTGACCTTAAAATTACCAATTGCGGAATTGAAACTCAAAATTATATTTAAATATATTTAGAGGTAAAATTGAACCACATTTTCATCAATTTACTTGCTTGTAATTTACTGACTTTGGAGTAATTTGAATAGAGAAAAATAGGCTAATTGTCAAATTTGTAGTGATTATGACAATCAAGCCAACATTTTGGTTAATTATAACTAAATTACAACTGGGTTAGGTTAGTTAAACTCGAGTGCTGGATAACATGCCTTAATTTGTTGCTTGGGCTTGCTCAGTAGTAGTCTCGTCACAAGCGAATTTTTACCCTTAAAATTTAACTAATATTTTTTAACGTGTGTCATTTCGACTTTTAATTAAACCAGTATTTTTTTTAACAAAGAGGCTATAATCTTACTTTCACATATTAATCTCTGACAGATACTAACGATATATCTGCTGCAAAGGCTCAATCGGAATGATTGGAAATAATAGGCGCGAAATGACCGAACATATTCGCTTTCATTTAGACGCAGTCCGAAATTAGATATATTTCCGCAGATTGCAGGATTTCATCATCCAGTCCATTATCAGAAAAAAGATTAATGGTCTAGAGCAAGCCGAAGCGTCAGACATGAAAAGTAGTTATATACACATGAGAGTACAAAGAGATAACTGTCGAGCTCGACCTCCTAATGATCCAGGCTATGTATTAATCTTTAACTGATATAATGAATTCACTTTACATAAAAAGAAAAATTAATTGAGTCTGTATTCCGGCCATCCTGCTACTATGCCATTAATACTTGTCAGGTACAAAATGTCAAAAACCGTATACGAAGACTCTATTTATATCTGACATAACGGCGGCACTTATCAACTGTCTGCATTAAAAGTTAATGAATTCGTCAAAATCGCATCCCTTGGGTGGCACAGTAGCATTCAGGGATCCCCAGCGTTGATACTTTGTGTGTGAGGCCGAATACATTATATCTTTCAACAGAAAACGTCAAACATTCATTATCAAGTATCTGAGAGAGATGTAAAAGAGAAAGAGAGATACGGATTTTACAAGAACGCATTTTTTAAATCTTCTATGGAGCAGTGGCTTTGTATTATGAGTTTATAGCTGTCATCTTCCGTACGGAAATAAGTCCTTGAGTCCAAAATACATAAGGTGGCTGTTTGGGGTAAGCTGTGGGCCTTGGCCTTTTTACTCAAGATTAATAACGACATTTTTAATAATGACGTTTTATTTTCCTAATAGACGCCATAAACGCAGCAAAGTTAATTTATTGTTTTTAGAGCCTACAGTGATATAAATAATTCGGGGCGCAGCAAGTGCGTTATAGTAGTGAATTTTCATAAGAGCTGTACACTATTATTATACGGCATATTACTAAAATTAATACTTTAAACTTACACAGACCTTGAAGATCGATTTTAGAGGTCCTAGTACGCATACATTTGAAGAATTCTGTCGAAAGTGTTCCCATAGATACCTCTCTATAATCAAAAAAAAATTGTGTTCTAACTCCTTTCGAGAAAAATGCCCAAAACTCAATTTTCTATGAAGCTAGAAAATTAAATTTTGCTATATCTATAGATAGCGTAAGTCGCTTTAAAAGAAACTAGTGTTACAAATTTCATTTGTACCTTACAAAAGTTTTCCAGAAGGAAACTTAATTCATATTTAGAAAAGTAAAGTATCAGATTATAAACGTAGCAGTAATTCATCCTTGATAATCGCCTGAATGATTTCGTTTTAGTCAACCTAATCAAACCGGTGTTTTCAATATCAACAATAACAAAATGTCTGCTGAAAATTATAATTATAGACCCAAAGGTGACAAAGTTATTCAGGCAACAAATAGTTACAGAATTAATAAAATTGTTACTTACGACTCTTCCGATCTTATATCATATGTCTAAGTTTAAAAATAAAAGAACAAACCGTTTTAAAATCATTTTTATAAACTTGACTTCATTTTGTTTACAGTTCCACTGTACTGTGCTACACTTTCAGCCAGTAGTTTAGTATTTGGGGCCTTTCATCAAGATACAAATATAGTGTATTTTAAAAATTGATTGAATCCTCCTCAACAACAATCGCTTTGCAGATTTTAATTTTATGTCGTCTGTCATTTGCGATATTTGTGGCCGAGATTTCACGATTGTTGGTTCAGGTAGTATGTTTTATTCCTGTTATTTGCTTTGCTTGGTTGATTGTGGTTTATAACTGTTGTATGAATTAATATACTCATGACAGCTACCTACTCTGTCTGCAAGGCATTGGACTTTAACCATTAAATCGTTTCAATGCATGTCCTTCAGATTATTTTATTTTTAGTGTGAAAAAACTCTAAATATTGTGACCCAAATTACTTAAAATTCACAAAATATGGTTATTTACACCATTTCTAGCCACATGTAAAGTCTCATTCTGGTTAATCTACTTCCAAAAATATACCGTTTTGAAAATTATTTTTGTATATTTTTTGGGTAAAAAATGTCCGTTATAACTGATTAACCAACTCGTCCGCGGTCTTAATACAATGAAAATATACTAGGCATGGTTATTGCTCCTATAAAATTCTTTAAAAAAAATAGCGCCGAACACTCGCAAGCCGTAGAAGTGATGGAGAGGGGGGGGACTTGACAGACTTTTAAATTTTTATCTCAAAAAATAGTTTTTGAGTAGTATGTATAGACATACTAACAAGATAAGACTAAGCGTGGTTATTGCCCCTATAAAATGCTATCAAAAAAATATAGCGGCAAACACTCGCAAGCCTTAGGAGAAATGGGAGGGGAGGAAATCTTGACAGGTATTTAAATTTTTATCTCAAAAAGTGTACATACTAACAGATTAAGACTAAGTGTAGTTATTGCTCCTATAAAATGCTATCAAAAAAATATAGCGCCAAACACTCGCAAGCCATAGGAGAGGCGGGAGGTGAGGAAATCTTGACAGATAATTACATTTGTATTTCAATAACTATTCATACTAATAGATTAACACTAAGCGTTCTTATTGCTTCTATAGAATGCTATCAAAAAATATAGCGCCAAACCCTGGTAAGCCGTAAAAGAGATGGGAAATGGCGAAAAATTGACAGATATTTAATTTTTTATTAAAAAACTATACATACTAGTAGATTAAGACTATGCGTGGTTATTGTTCCTATGCAATGTTATAAAAAAATATAGCGCCAACCACTGGCCCAACTTAAATTTTCTATTTTGAATTCAGACTAGGTCATAAACTTCTCATAAACGCGACTCGCTCAAAACAAGCCCAATGTTCATGGAACAGGAAGCTATGCAGGAGGGCATTCTTAGGCGTGAAAATATATTTTTTAATATCATTTAATTTATAATTACAAAATTAGTTATAGAAAAAGTAGCTACAATAATCAATGTAATATTTCATGTAGAAGTAGGTCACATAGATACCATAAAGATTGGCATTCAAATAATATTACATATTTATCTAAATAATAAACAAGTTGAAATTGCAGAGTACAGTACAAGGAATGCTGACTGATGAGGTTTGAAATTTGTTAATTATGTAGAACATGCAAGGTGATAAATTGTAGTGTTTGTAACAAATGCACGAGACTTTTACTTAAGATTTCATTATGTAAAGATTTCGGTTTTAAATTAATGCGGTTAAATTAGTTTGTAAAAAATTGTTCATTTATTTTTATTATTAAATTTTACTACATCGTTACCATATCCATATTATCCTAGTTATAAAAATTATTCCCTAATTATCCACCGCTCCCTAAACACCCAACAAGAATGTTATTTAAACTTTTTACCAAGAATAGTTTTTTCTAAACAGAAAATTACACAATCCACCTACTCACAAAATGCATTCATACATACAGAAATTATTGTGTATAAAGCACGTAATTGCATTTCCCATACACACACTTTATTTACCCTGTTCTCATTTACCATCCGAAAGCTGCAATAAAGCAAACAAACAACATTTTTGCTCACTTGACTCGGCTAGCGTGCAAACTTAAAACGTGTATAAAAATGGTCAGCTAGTAACTAGTACATTGTCGTATCTTTTCAGGTAGTCGCTGGGTCGGATGGAATAACGACACTCGAGAGGGTGAGCCACTCAACATTACTTTCGAATTCGATGGCATCAGAGAATTCAGCGCCGTTCACCTACATGCTAACAACATGTTCACTCGCAGTGTCCAGGTCAGTATCTACACATCAATACTTCACATTTATTGCCACTTGATTCCTGCATTTTGCATTTTACAGTTCGTTTTCTCATTGTTAGTTTGTAGCTAGTTTGTGCAGATAGTATAATCGAATATTTAATAACGAATGCAAAATCTTTATGTTCAAGAAAAAATAAACGTATACAAACATACACAAAAGTATAAATTATATATAAACATTGTAAATGTAAATTATAAATAATATATATTATCCCTTTCCTAAATTCTTCAATAAACACAAATAATTATTAAAGTCAGTGACTTGTAGTATAAAAAACAAATAAACTAACATTATAAATAAGACATGGACACAATATCAGAAAAGGGGCAATATAGATATGTAATACAATAGACAAACAAAATAAAATAAAAATAAACCGACATCAAAATACGCACTAAAAAGCAAAAAAATAACTGGATTACAGGTTCAATTCACAGGACAAAAATTAGTTTAAATAAAACGTTATTATATGTGCTACTTACTTATTTGTTTAAGGTCAGCGCCAAGCCAAATAGGTAGTAGGTAGATAGGCTAGGTCCGCTCCCTCCACATCGCAAGTTTCTCAGCGCTCACTACGAAATGCATGAGCGTGGGTTGGCCTTGATCATGGAAAACATATTTAGGTATTTTCGTAGAATTATAATCTGTTGTTAATTAAGTTTTTTAAATCGCTAAGTATTATTGTGTGTTAAGGCTTGGCACCGACTTCAAACAGATAAGTGGGTGGCGCATATAATAATATTTCACCTAAATTAAGTTTCCTCTTTGGAATTTAACCTGTAATACAATTATTTTTCGCTTTTTAGTGCCCATTTTGAAGTCGGTTATTTTTTTACGTTTATTTATTTTTCTACTTTTAGTGTAAATATACATACGTAGTGAATACGTTATTAGAAAACTGTTATAATATAATTAAAGTCCGTATTACAGCAGCAGTTTAAGTTACATAGATTATAAGAGGATTTTCCTCGATTTTCCTGACATCTCATTATCATATCCTGGCTTGGTAAAAATGAGACCACATCAGAAGTATACCCTTTTACGCAAAAAACGAGTTTAAAAAATTGGTCCACAATTGACGAAAATATCGGTGAACATACATATAAAAATTTGTTGAGAATTTACCTCGATTTCCCTGACATCCTATCATCAGATCCTGACTTGGTGCAAATGGGACCACCTCAGGAGTATACCCTTTCAAACAAAACAAAGGGATAATTTTTAATTAATTCACAAACAAACAAAAATATCGGTCAGCATACATAAAAAAATAATTTTGAGGATTTCCATCGACTTCCCTGAGATCCCATCATAGTCTCCTGACTCTGTGAAAATATGATCACCTCAGATGTATACTCTTTCAAACAAAACAAAAGGATAATTTTTAATTGGTCCAGAATTGACGAAAATATCGGTCAACATACATAAAAAAAATAATTTTGAGGACTTCCCTCGACTTCCCTGAGATCCCATCATAAGCGCCTGACTTGGTGAAAACGGGACCACCTCAGGAGTATACCCTTTCAAACAAAACAAAAGGATAATTTTTAATTGGTCCACAATTGACGAAAATATTGGTCAGCATACATAAAAAAATAATTTTGAGGATTTCCATCGACTTCCCTGAGATTCCATCATAAGCTCCTGACTTGGTGAAAATAGGACCACCTCAGGAGAATAGCCTTTCAAACGGGTGAAATATTTTTTTTAGTTGCTTCACAACTGACGAAAGTATCTGTAAGCATACATAATTTTTTTGAGGATTTCACTACATTTCCCTGAGAGGGAGCTGCTCTAGCTAGTGGGTTCAAGTCCGAAATATATTTGTTTCTTTTTAAATTGAGTAAACTATTGCCCTATCTAATTTCCTTCTTTTTTTGTTTTCTCCCCAAATACTTATATACGTATCAAAATCAAAATAAAACAAGGACTTCAAATGAACACAACTTCGAATATTTATTAAAATAAAATAGATGACAAAAAACCTAAAACTTGCGTACTACTTATATCTACTTGAATTTGACGCACTTCTTATTATATAAAAAAAACGGTACTGACACCTATTGGTATTTGTGTGGTTTTTGTTACACCGTATTGACACGCTTAGTCAATATATAGAGGACCTACTTGTTAGTTAAAGCCAAGAGATGGCCCCTGTCCCTGCAAATGCCTTGTATTTACCGCAAGACAAGATGACAGTTTGTACGATGAGACTTCTTTACTTTTGTCTTATTTATTTAATTTTAGCGAGTTTTTATTCCTCTTTGTAAAGCTGGAGATGTCGCACAATAAAGGTATGTTTTTATTTTTATCTTACTCACTCAGTGTTTATTTCCTTTGCTGCCTTCCGTGTAGCTGACTTGAATTATCAGACCAGCGACTCCTGTAGATTTTTACTTTTTGTTTCCCAAACTTTCTAAATCTCCTCTTTCTAATAACTTTCTTTTCAAATCCCTTTTACAAAAATGTTCAATTTATCTATTTTTAATACCTAAAAATGCAATCAATCAATTTTTAATAAAAATTTCAATCTACTGTTTTTACTACCAAAAAAATTCCCATCTATTTATTATTTTTCTATCGCGACGGTTACCTAGTTAATATCTGTCTTTTTAGCCGCCTTTTAAAAATCTTTTATCCAAACAAATATTTCCTACAATCATCATTCTGTCGATAATTTCCCAGGATACATAATTTACCATTGTTGTTCCTTTTTGACTTTCGTTGACAGTTTGTTAACCTTTACTAAAACTTCATTGTCAGTTTGACATTTGTCGTAAATAAAAAC
This sequence comes from Tillus elongatus, assembly GCA_964006375.1. Lineage (NCBI taxonomy): Eukaryota > Metazoa > Arthropoda > Insecta > Coleoptera > Cleridae > Tillus > Tillus elongatus. The sequence goes on from OZ023263.1 coordinate 192,773,898, forward strand.
AGCTGACTTATATCTAGGTTATGACATGACATTCTTAAAATTATCACTCAAATTTTGACATCTTAATATTCTTAAAACTATTTTAACAAATATCATCTTACATTACACAACAGTTAGCAAATGATAATACCTTACACTATTTAATAAAACTAGTCATACATTCCTAATGTTCAACATATTTACATTCTCTTGATTTAGAGTCCTTATATATATATATATATATATATATATATATATATATATATATATATATATATATATATATATATATATATACTTTACATACTTTATATCACTTTCTGCAGTCTATTCTGTCTTTGATATAATTTGCACTTGCTTAATATTTTTAAAACCAGCAACAATTTTACAACAAACACCCTAAACTATTTAAACAATCTCTATAAACTATTTTAGACCCGCCTTACCTTATTTCAACCCATATATATATATATATATATATATATATATATATATATATATATATATATATATATATATATATATATATGTCATAATTTGGGAATCAATTTTGATATAGAGTTTTGACTGCCAAGACATCGTACATACCAGAAAGTAAGTTCTTGTCTGTGTTAGGTTTTGTATGTGTTATTTTAAAGTGTGTTTTTGGCTTGTATGTATGTATGTGGATGTTTTTATTTCTATCTTCCCCTTATAGAAACCATATCAATATATATATATATATATATATATATATATATATATATATATATATATATATATATATATATATACATATATATTAAACGAACCGTGAGATGTATCGAGCTTCTGACATCTAGGACGCAACAAGGAAGTTATGTTGTTAAGACGGCTCCGGTACAGTATCTGTAAACACATAAAAATCGAAACTGACCCCGGATATGTTTGGGGCCTAGCTTGCACTCATTTGAAGAGATTTTTTTAATTTTAGAAGTCGCTAGTCAATTTTTTTAGATAGTTTTCTAAAAAGGAAAACTTTAGCGAGCAACGCTTTGAGTGTTGAGTAGTGAATAAGGGATGTTTCCTCTATTAAATAAAATCTGCATTAAAACCCTCTTATTCATTACCGTTTTTATAAATCTGTAGCTCAGAATTAGGGAAGTGCAGACAAATGTAAAAGATAATTTATCTGCTCAAGTACGAGTCATTGCAGGAGTTAAAACAGAAAAAAATTCATAAAAAAAATGGTCGACTTGTAGAGTTATTTAAAGGATTTTGCAGTGCACGAGCCCTTACCAGTATACTGAAAAGTTAAATGGGATGGAAAATAAAAGACTGAGCCCTCGTAATAAAATTCATGAAAATATGAATATTTGAGAAAGAAAAATGGATCTTGTTTGCACGTAAGCCTCTCTGAATAGATTTAAAACGAACTGTTTCGCAAAAATTCAAATTAAGATGAAAGCCTTGTTTTGAATTTACATTGGCACGGAATAGAGGACTGCATGGAAACATACACATTCAGGAATGCCGCTTTATTCTCCCATTATGCGGCTTTTTAATGCCTTAGGCATAACGCACAAACAGAGAATTCGATTGGACGAGGAGCAGTGATATAAGGGCGCACTCATTTTAATTTAAATTTAACGTTTCTTGCAAAGAAAAAGCAGACTATATTAGCTGAAATAAAAAGATAGGGCCTTAATTGAATTCAAATCTTGTATGTTTTCGTTACAGTGAGGCGCCGATTGTGACCAAGTTAAAATAAACAAGCAAAGAAGTAAAAAACAACAAAGGATCGAATGTGCAATTATAAATCCCATTTAGAATCGAATATTTGATTGTGTCCTATACGGTTTATCGGGCAAAAAGTATTTAAATTGTAAAGCGCCGTCACATTTAATTGAAATAAAGGCTAAAGTCAGAGAGTATGTAAAATTGATTTGTCATTAATCATAATCGATATGCCAGTGACATGCAATTTGCAATTGTGTTGAAAAATTCTAGATAACTTTATTTGGGGTTGGTCCTTTGTGTTCCTCCCAAAGAGGGCTTATTTAACTTTGAAATTAACGTATAATGCAAATAGTAGGGAGTTTTTGCGATTCGCGACTATAAATAGATATTGGACCGAATTAGCTTAGATATGCTCAATACTCGAATTCGGACAATACTCGCAAAATGTGGAAGACTAGTGTCGAGCAACAAATAGTTCCCAAACCCAAAATTTTACTTTTATTTGGCTATTGAGCGCTACAAAATAATCAGCTAATTTTGCGCATTTCAATTTTATGCACTGCTGGTTTTATTAATTTATGGATGACCAGCACTAGTTCTACTTTTAGTGAATTTTCGTAGAAAAATTTCTTCAAATGAGCGCCAAGTAGGACCCCTATAACCGATTAACCGGGTAAGTTTCAATTTATATATTCAATTAATTTAATTATATATTTAATTTATATATATATATATATATATATATATATATATATATATATATATATATATATATGTATATATATATATATACAGTGTGGCACACTTAAGATGAAGACACGGCTGTATTTTCTTTATTTATAGAGATAGCGATTTCCTTTTTTGTACAGATGTAAAACGTCATTAGGCTGCCTGAATAGCCTACTCACTTCAAATGTCAGATGTCAACCCAGCCTACTATGATTTCAGGAATAGAGCCGGTTCTCTATATTTCGTGATGTGTCAGAGATATAAAAAAAAAGTTACTTTAAAAAGTTATTCAGAAATCAATTTTAACTACCGATACCTAGTTTCAAGTCAAAATTCGAAGTTTTACATTTTTGTAAATTTGTAGAGTCCAAATTTTTCATCAGATTTTAACAGGTGGATTGCCATGGAAACAAATTAGCACCTTGTAAAATATTGCGATAAATATCAAATTGACATTAACTGTGAGTCTGTCAGCAAAATGCCTGTTGAACGTCTCAATGTAAGAGAAAAATTGAATTAATAAAATTGTTTGGTGGTGGTGTTCGAAATAGCAGAGAAGTTTCTGATGAATTCAATCGGATACATCCACAAATAAATCCAATTAGGCGCGGAACTGCAGCAGCTCTGAATGCACGATTCTCTCAAAGTGTGGTGAACAATATCTCGGCTGTTAGAAATCGAAGAAGTAGTGATGATAGCATAATCTTGGCTTCCAACTCAAGCCAATCCCCAGATGAGTTTACGTCAAAGGGCTGTCGCATCGGATGTAAGTAGGGAAAAAATTAGAAGATGCCTTGTGCGTCATAAAATAAAGGCTTTCAAGCCACAGTCTCTGCACTCTTTGAGAGACGGTGATGAGCTGAAACGATTATATTATTGCCTTTGGGCCCAAGGTAACTGTCTGAATGATAGAAAATTTTGAAGTAAAATACGAAGCAACAATCACTACCAATGGAATAGCATCTGCCCAAAATTCCAGAGATTGTTCTGCTAAAACCCCTAATTGGGTTATCATTTGTAAAGCCCAGTATTCACAAAAAGTTAATACGTGGTGTGTAATTTTAGGGGATAGAATAATTGGTCTTTTTTTGACAATACCTTGAACGCATATCGATTGCATCATTTTTTAATAATGAATTATGGGAGTGTATCGAAGGTGTGCCTATCAACGTGCGACAAGATATATATTTTCAATTAGACGGTGCACAACGCTCAGTTAGTCAGAAATTGGCTAAATCTACATTTTCCATCAAGATGGATTGGCAGGAATAGTCCTTTTGAACAGTGGTCGCCTTGGTCTCCTGACATTACGCCACTAGACTACTATTTCTGGGGTTCTGTTAAGAATAATGTGTACAAAGAAAGGCCCCAAAGTCGCGAGGAATTTTGCGAGAAAATGAGACAGGCTTGCCGTGAAATAAATATAGCAGAACTAAGAAAAGTTTCCAGCAAAACGGATCGAAAAATGCATATGGCTTGAAGGTGGGCTAGTTGATGCAGAGTACATTTTATAATTTTATATTCAACTTAATTGTACTTTTGTTAGAGTTTATGTTTAACTTGAGTTTAATAAATCACATACCATTGTTTTCTTTTGATATTGGCGATGTTTGTTGTTTCCATGGCATTCTACCTGTTAAAATCTGATGAAAAATTTGGACTCTAAAAATTTACAAAAAAGTAAAATTTCGAATTTTGACTTGAAACTCGGTATCTGCACTTAAAATTGAATTCTGAATAACTTTTTAAAGTACATTTTCTTAATATTTCTAACGCATCGCGAAATATAGAGAACCGGCCCTCTTCCTGAAATCATAGTAGGCTGGGTTAGCATCTGACATTTGAAGTGAGTAGGTTATTCGAACAGCCTAATGGCGTTTTATATCTGTACAAAAAATGAAATCGCTACCTCTACAAATAAAGAAAATACAGGCGTGTCTTCCTCTTAAGTGTGTCACACTATAAATATATATATATATATATATATATATATATATATATATATATATATATATATACATATATATATATATATATATATATATATATATATATATATATATATATATATATATATATATATATAGGCTGATTCGCAATGGACACAGAATGTGTGCGTGTAGGGAACCTCAAAACATGCCGATTTTTTATATAAATTTTTTCTCTCACGCCCATGTTTGGTGAGATATTGACCTTGGAAGATTCTTTCATAATTAGAAGAAACCGCTAGATTGCAGTAGTGCCCTAACGCAGAACAACAAAATTTGGGATATGGTTTTCTTTTGTCAACATTGTTATTTGACAAAAAATTAAAGTAGAGATAAACTTAAAAAGGGGTGAATTAGGCGTGGGTCACCCTTTTAATGATTTGGTTTTTTTTTAACCCTATCATAATTTAAAGTTAAAGTCCATCAACTTTATAGCAAATTAAATTTTCTATCTTCTTCTCTCGCCAATTTTTCGACAAACCACCCGTTTTTTTTTTTTAGAAAATTAAGATTGTTAGAGCTGAAATCAAAACAAAACTATGTCCCTTGAAGGTTTTGTTACACCTTAAAGTATCATACGGGATGCCTTGGGCGCTTTGCAAACCATATGTTAATAATACAGTCGTTGTAAAACCTGACGTTACTTAAATTTATTAAGTTTTATAATAATTATTGTCTTGTGTTTCTTGTTTTCTTTTGTTATAATAATTTATTGCTCAAAATTTCTGAATAATTCTCGGTTAATGAACAAGTTCACATGCTTATGGTATTATGGTTTTGCGATGATAATTGCTGCAGAAGTGTGGAGGTATATCGAAGAAGATTTCCTAATCGTAATATACCACATCGTCGAACGTTTACCAATGTTGAACGTAGAGCTCGGGAAACGAGTTCCTTTATCATAAAAAATGCTGGAGGACGCGTCCATGCAGTGAACGCACGAACTAAGGAGCGTCTTCTAGACAGTATTGAGAGTAAGCCTCAAACCAGCACTATACAATTGTCCATGCAGTTTCATATAACACTGCCAACGGACCATAGAATTGTCCGATGCAATCTGCTGCATCCCTATCATCTTAAAAAAGTGCAAGAACTGCTACCGCAGAATTTAAAGGCAAGACTGTTTTTTTTTGTAATTTCATCTTGCATCAGAACATTGATGTTTCCAAAACCATTCTTTTTACGGATTAAGATTGCTTTACAGGGAGAAGGATTACGAATGTGCACAGCTGCTACGAATATTTGGATGCAAGTCCACATGCTACAGTAATCCACCATTTCCAAACATAATGAAAATAAATGTGTGGGCATTGTTGGAGGACATTTGATTGGGCCGGTTATTTTACCAAACCGCTTAAACGGCGCAACATATTTGCTTTTCGTGAAAAATGTTCTTCCTGAGCTACTGGGTGAGTTGCCCTTACAACCGCGCAGCGAAATGTGGTTTAAGCATGATGGGGCGCCCCCACATTTTATTACAAATATTGGTGGATTTTTAAAACAACAGGTTTCAAAATCGATGGATAGGTCGTGGAATTAATTGCCCACAACATTGGCCAGCACGGTCACCAGAATAGAATAAATATAATTTTTTTCTCTGGGGGACTTTAAAAGAATCTATGTATTGGACACCAGTTCAAACTACGAAAGATTTGTGGAGTCGCATCAGTAATAAGTGGACCATTATTAAAAGTGACATCCAATTACTTAACAAAGTCGACTTGAATTTTCGACGAAGCGTGCAGCTACGTGTGAGACAAAACGAAAGTAATTTTGAACAATATCTTTAGTGCTTTTATGTTTGTTTTTTATTTATCAGTTTTTAATTACATTTGTTAAATTTCAGATATGTTAGTATTTAATAAAGTCTTCAAGAGACATAATTTTGTTTTGATCTCAACTTTAAAATTCTCAATTCTTTAAAAACGGGTGATTTGCCGAAAAAATGACAAGGGGAGAAAAAAATATATAATTTAATTTGCTATAAAATTGATGCACTTTAACTTTTAATTAGGTTAGGGTTTAAAAAAAGCAAATCATTAAAAGAGTGGCCTACTCCAAATTCACCCCTTTTTGGAATGTCAATTTGTTTACCATAAAATCGAACAGATTGCGGGGGGCTTTCGTTTGGAACCTGTAAGACGGCTTTATTTATTTGTTCATTTCTAGGCATTGGTAGTTCCTTTGTGTGGAAGCTACCGTCGTTCAATAGATTGGTCACTATCCTGCGAAATATTTTGGTGTTTGATAGTCGTCTTTCTGGGTAGTTGTTTTGATATAAACTTGCAGCTGCCTCAGTATTTCGGTTAGGATATAACATTCAAACATGTCAAAATATTCTTCATTATTGAACATATTGTTGAATAATATTTAAAATAAACAGGAAAGAAACTATTCAGTACAAAATTTTAAGCAACGTGTTAAATACCCCTTAAATTGTTCAGATAATTAAGAATGGCAGTATTCTTAATTGTCGCGATAGTGTTATATCCATAGCAACCTTTCTTCTGTTGTTTTTTAGTTGACTTACGTTTAAAATCAAACAATTGTCAAAGGCGTCTTTGTAAATCATTAATCTGCTTTTTATTCAGTTCTGTTAGTAAATTTAGTTACTTACTAGGTTTACCTATTTAATTAAATTATAACAATTTTTAGGATAATGTTGTAATAGAGAATATTATTTTTAATAATGGGCCGATTCATTGGTATGCTCAAAGTTCATATTTGTTATCGTGAATCATTACGGAAAATTATGTTAAAAGTAGAAGTCTATTGTTAGACTCCATGACCTACTGTTTTTTGAACACCTTTTCTGGCATTTGTTTTCTGGTATTGGATTTCCTAGCGTTCTATCCTCAAAACAGTTATTCTCAAAATTGTCAGTGCAATTACAAGACTTCTCAAGCATATTGTACATAATTGGAAAGCTCTTTTCACAGGCTATCACATAAGCAAAAATCCAATATGGCTGCCATAATAAAAACAACCGTTGATACCTGTAGCTCAAAACAAATGACAATCAAAAGTTTAGAATGGCACAAAAGGATTACTCTGAAAAAAGTCATATTTCAAAACACAAGTCATATTTGGAACGATCATGAAATTCTACAAAACATTGATAATTTATCAGTCTCCCTATCTCTAATAATAACGGAGATAGCAATACATTCCCATCCAGTTTGGGACACACTGTAGAGTTTATCGTTTAATGGTATATAATGTTTGGCGACTGTTCGTCAAAAAAATCAATGAAGCTCAGTCTATCCGTTATTATACAAAAAAAAATTTGATACATTAATTATAGCGTGTCTTGAGCTACATCTTAAGAAAGTATTTCTACTATCACAGGTGTCCCATAAGTCATTGGTGATACAAATTTTCTTTTTTTTTTAATGAAACACGCTTTATGTTATTTCATTTTTGCATTTTCCCACAAAATATAATGCATGTCTGTAAGAAAAGAAATTCGAGATGCAGCAAGTGCGTTATGGTAGCGAATTTTCATTAAATGCTTTACACTTGAATGGCTCAATTTACTATTAACTTATAAGGTTCGTTGGCCGGGATACCAGTTTTTTCGGGAACATTTTAAGTTTATTTTCGGAAAATTTTTGTAAATTTTCAAACAATAAAGTTATTTTGGTGAAATATAGTACATTATGTTTCGCCTATACAGGTTATACTGGTAGACCAAGAAACCAGTCTTTTTGGGAAGATTTTAAATATATTTTCTAAAATTTTGGTACATTTTCTAACAATAAATTTATTTTGATGAAACATGGAGCATTGTTTCTACTATATAGGTTATACTGGTAACCAAATTTGATGCCTCCTTTTTTTAAAAAAACACAAATTTACTATAAAAAATATTTTATGAAAATTCTCTACTATAAGGCAAGTGCTGCGTCCAGACTTTTCCTTTTACTTTTAAAGAATTTATTAATCAAAATACCCCAACGCACAAATGGAAATTTATTTATAGTTGTTAGGAATGCGTATAGAAAAATCATTTTCCCTTGCCGGGCTCTCTATGTAGTAAGGAATGGTTTTATGAAGTAACGGCAATCAGAATTAATGAATTTACACGTTTCTTGGATTTTTTTATAATGAGTGAATTATAGACTTTTAAAGAAAACATTTATTTGGTTTTCCTCTTAAAATCGCGATTTGAAACATCAAAATTGGCAACTTTTAGGCAAAGAACCTGAAAGGAATATGGGTTTCTTTTGCTAAAGTATTTCCAGAAAATCATTTTAAATATACCCTTTCTCCGATGCTTTGGCGGTAGTTTTAGTTATAAAGGGTTTTTCCGAATACCCCTTATATCATTTCATGTTTGCATTTTTGATCGGATTAAAAAGATGTTTGTATGGAAAAACTTTGATAGCGTTCATCATTTTTGAATTATCTCAATTGCTTTGCAACTTTTTACACACGTGTCAAAAATTATGATACGACGTTTTTACTAAGGCAGGAAGGTCTCATGAAAGTGACGCATTCCGAGAGGATTTCACTTATATTAATAATCGAAAAAATCAAGATGCCGTATACCGAGCGTTTTAAAATAGTGACTGAATTTGAAAAAAATTCAAACTGTCGTAATTCAATTTTTTCAACTGGACAACTCCCTATACCTACAGACAGACTCTAGTTTTTGATTTTTTTGTCACTTTTCTTTTTTCAATCTTAATTGCAGACTAAGAATATAATTTGAATTTTATGTATTCTTTAAGCGAATTTTTTTTTATAGTTTAAGCAGAAATTTTGTTGTGTTTCCACAAAAATAATCGTTCGTACAATTTTTTGGCATTTTGGTAATTAAAAATAAATGTTTAATAAATTAAAAAATTGTTTTCAGATTCGCGAAAAAATTATTTGCAAATTTCCATACAATTTTTTTTTTGGGGGGGGTGTTTCATCGAAAATTTTTGTATGAATAATTATGTCACGGTAGGTGGATAAATAGCTCAAAGGAATTCGTTGGCCAGGAAAATCGGACCAGTTTTTTCGCGAACATTTTAAGTTTATTTTCGGAAAATCTGTGTAGATATATGGTACATTATGTTTCGCCTATACAGGTTATGCTGGTAGACTGAGAAACCAGTCTTTTTGGGAAGATTTTAAGTATATGTGCTGAAATTTTTGTACATTTTCTAACAACAAAGTAATTTTGATGAAACATGGAGCATTGTTTCTACTATATAGGTTCTACTGGTAACCAAATTTGATGCCTGCTTTCTTAAAAAAAAACACATATTAACTATTAAAAATAATTTACGAATATTCTCTACTATAAGGCAAGTGCTGCGTCCAGACATTTCATTTTACTTTCAGAGAATTTATTAATCAAAATACCCCAACGCACAAACGGACATTTATTTATATTTGTTAGGAATGCGTATAGAAAAATCATTTTCCCTTGCCGGGCTCTCTATGTAGTAAGGAATGGTTTTATGAAGTAACGGCAATAAGAATTAATGAATTTACACGTTTCTAGGATTTTTTTATAATGATAATTTTTCCAAAGTTTAGTTGCTGAATCAAAAAAGCAATTTTTAATTGTTCTGTTAACAGTAGACCAAGCTAAGTAAAAATATATAGACAAGTCTTGTTTTTTCTGCTATTCCTTAACCCAAAGAAAATCAAGATTCAGGGATTATATCTAATTAAAAACTGCACGTGCCTGCGTTTTTACTACAAATTCACTAATGATGATATGCGACTTTTAAATTTTTAAAAATCTTCAAATGAGTGCAAACTAGGCCCACTAGAACACATATCCGGGGTTAGTTTTAACTTTTATATGTTTATATATGTGTGTATCACACCTATAACTCAAAAAGGAATGAGTACCTTCTTTTGGCAAGTGGCTTGAACAAATTCGTTAGCCAGAAAAATCGACCCAGTTGTTTCTGAAAAATTTTGAGTTTTGTCCCAGAAATGTTGTATCTCAAGAAATAACAAAGTTGGGACAACCAAATTTGGTACGCGGATTTATATCATAAAAGCCTACCAAAATGTAGACCTGTAGGTTAAAAAGAAAGTGAGTTATAGACTTTTAAAGAAAATATTTATTAGGTTTTCCTCTTAAAATCGCGATTTGAGACATCAAAGTTGGCAACTTTAGGCAAAGAACCTGAAAGCAATACGGGTAATGTAGAGAAAGTGTTGCAAGGAGATTGTTTTGAAAACCCTTAAGGTTCAGCTGCAACCGTCATTACCATTTCTTTTGCTAAAATATTTCCAGAAAATTCATTTTAAAGATACCCTTTTTCTGATGCTTTGGCGGTAGTTTTAGTTATAAAGTGTTTTTTTTTCGAATACCCCTTATATCATTGCATTTTTGGATTTTTGATCGAATTATAAAACATGTTTGTATGGAAAAACTTTGATAGCCTTCATCGTTTTTGAATTATTTCAATTGCTTTGCATTTTTTTACACACGTGTCAAAACTTATGATACGGCGTTTTTACTATGGCAGGAAGGTCTCATGAAAGTGACGCAAGTTAACTTTCTTGTTAACACACTTGACTTTTTAAAAGAATTTATTGATTATAGTTACATAAAATACTTATGAATAATAATAAAAAATGATAAATATAAATTATGACAATTTAAAAGAGACTCAAGCAATAACAATGTAGGAATGTCCGTCCGTGGTCTGGTAACTTCCATATATAGTCTCTGGTGGGGCGTGGACCGAGAGTTTTCCACCTAAGTTGCAGTCTTGAATGTGATCCTAGCAGGTGGCTGGTTGCTGAATTGAAGGTCTAGTTGTTTACCCATTTATGAATAGTCTATTCTTCTAATTGCGCTGCTTTTAATTAACCCATTCGTCAGAGACCTTGGGTGTTGAATCGGGATCTGTACTTCTTATATACATTGTATGAGTTGGCTATTGTTATCTCCTCCATCCTTTAGAGAACGAAGCCTATGGTTCGTTCCGAATAGTCATCGGGAATCCAGTAATTGGTTTGGAGTCAGCAGTTTTCGTTTTTGATTTCTGCCAGAAGTATCTTGAAGTTATTGTGATTATTGTTATTATTATCACAATGTATAGTATAATTGTCCATACACTAGGGTGGTATATGGGCAAATCGATGGTTCCTGGAATGTTGCCATTGATGGATTGTAACTGGGATTTGATATTGTTTAAGTCGTGCAGTTGGACATTTTCTAATTTTAGTTCTGGTAATTTGTCTGGGAATATTGGTGCTTTATTTGTTACCAATTCGATGTTTGGGAGATTGAATGATTGTTGTGTTTCCGATGCCATTTGTACTGAACTAAATCTTTCGTTATTGATGATAAGTTGGTTGGGTTTCAGAGTCGCCAGTTTTGTTCCGCTGATTATTTTGGTTTCTTCATTTTCTTCGCAGCTAAGTTTGATTTTCGTTTCTTCGGGTGCCACTATTATGTATTGGGTATTGCCATATTTAGAGACTGTTGTTTTTGTGAATTTGACAAGTTCTTGCTTGCAATTGTTTATCGGTTTCTGGAAGTTGATCAGTTTAATTTCGCATGGGTTGTTTTCGTTAAGTGCTGTCGGGTTGTCATTTTCACAAAAGTATGTCTGGTCTTTAAGATTCCTACACTTTTCGTTTCTGTAAGCGTAGTGTTTGCTGCTAAGGATTAGGTACTTGGTTCTAGGGACAATCATTCTGAAGGTATATGGATTTTTAGGGACTGGTAATGCATACAATTGATAATAAATATAATCTGATTTGTCTACTAAGGGTATATCTATTTGGAATATAATTTTAAAATCAATTTGAACGGGTTTTATGTTAAATATTTTTTTCGTAAAGTGAATTGTCGGATTTTGTTATTAATCTTGATTTTGAGATATGGTTTTCAATATTTTCTAATTCTTTTGATATAAATTTCGGTTTCAGTATTGACTTATGATACGTGTTCAATTTTGAAAAAGTAATTGCATTTTCTGTTGTTAATATCATGTTTAGTACATTATTTAACAAATAACTGATTTGAGTGAGTAATTCCAAATGTTTTACTCTATGAAAATTTGTTAGTTGGTCACTTTTTAGACTATCTATTGTATATTCCAAATCGTTTATTCTCGCTACTATGGCTTCTTGGTTATGGTTCAGGTTGTCTATTGTTTTATTGAACTCTGTTATAGCATCTATCATTAGGGATGTCTGTGAACTAAAAAGTTGATGTACTTGATTTTGATCTTTCCTCAAAATTTCAAGAGCTTTATATATTCTGTCGCCGTCATCTGCATCTAAGTTCCCAGTTATTGATTTGAATATCGATCCTAGTCCGTTTATTATACCTCTTTTGTTCCTAATCGTTCTTGGAAATATTCGACAAAATGTGTCATCAATATTGCTGATGGTGAAATTGATTGTTAAAATAAAATTTTTATATTCTAACTTGTATTCTGCATTCAATACGCTTATTATGTTGTCAAAGTAAGTTTTTAGTCTGTTAAAGTCGTCGTGTAAAAGGTCATGTATATGAATCATTCTCCATTTATCGTTTTCTGAAAAGGCTTGTCCCAGTTTGCGTGGCAGTATGCCTGGATTGTCTGTTAGGTCTTCTAATTGTGGTTTTACTCTGGTGAAGAGAATGAACCTGCAAGGCGAAGATTGCGTAAATGGGTGATTGTCTGTTCGTCAGTTCTGTGATTTAGTATTATGGCTTTATTATGTTCAATCAGGGAAATTATTGAATAAGGTCCAGTAAAAGGGTTTTTGTGTTTTTTGTGAAATCCTGGAGAAATCTTTTTGTATACTATGTCTCCTTCTTTAAAAGGTTGGTTAGTATTTTTATTCGTCCGTTGTAACGTTTTGTATTTTGAGTTTTCGATTCGGTCTTGAATGACTTCGTATATAATTTTCATTAAGTCTTTATGTCTCGTGTTATATTCTTGGGTGATAATTACTTCTGGGTCATAATTAAATAATTCAGGTGTATATCCGAATATTAGCTCAAAAGGTGGTTTTAAGGTTTGCGAGTGTATGGAGGAGTTATATGCGAAAATACAATAAGGCATTAAGTCAATTGGTTTCATTTCTTTAAATTTTGTTTTAAATAATCTATAGTGCTCAATTATCGTACTGTGAAATCTTTCTATCGGTCCGTTTGACATCGGATTTTACGGTGTTGTCACATGTAATTCAATTTGGTAAGCTTTCAATAGCTCTTTTATTAATATATTTGAGAATTCAGTCCCTGCGTCCGAAATTATTGTTTTACAGCTTCCGTATTGGGAAAAGTATTTAATTAAGTTCTTGGAGATTTCTGTTGCATTTTTACTTTTTATCGGAAATGCTTGCCCGAATTTACTAAAGGGGTCGAATACTGTTAGAAATTGAGACGTTTCAATTTGGAAGGTGTCTAGGTGTAAGATTTCTAAAGGCCTAGAAGGTGTGGGTGTGTGTTCTAGTGAAATTTGCGCCGGATTTCTGTTGTATTTACATGTTTTACATAACTCGCAACTTTTTATAAACTCTTCTATTTTTCGCTTTAAATTCGGAAAATAGTATTTGCGTTTCATTCGTAAATACGTCTCATCAGCGCCTCGATGATTACTCTTTCCCTCGTGAAATAGAACTATTTTCTCTAGGAGTTCTTCTTCGCTATTTATTTATTCTCTAGTTTCTAAACATCTATAAAATTTAGGTGAGTCTACGTTATTAAATTTTTGATTAATTGCCGAACTTACCATTTCATAATCTCGTTCATTTACAAATAGACAGTAATATTTTCTCTGTGGTAGGCAATATTCTTTGATAAATTGTTCTATTTGATTTGGCTCGTTTAAATTGAATGTGGCGTGAATAAAATTCCTTTTGTCCTTTCTGAGTGATAAAATCTCCGGGGTATCATCATTTTTAAAGAATATCTGGTTTGTTTTACTGTTGATTATTTCTTCTTCTAAGATTGGCATGCCCGGCGCGGAATAAGAATCTGCGTTGGAATTTCTTGTTTCTCCGTCGCTTATGGTTATAACGTCGTCATTTTCGTCTACATTGTTTATCATTGATTGGTTATCTACATCTAAGGGGTTTATCTCTACTCTCGAAAGTGCGTCCGCTGCATTATTTAATTTACCTTTTTTATATTCTATTTGGAAATCGTACTCTTCTAGTTTGAGTCTCCACCTTAATAATTTTGAGTTGGGTTGTTTCAGGGAAAATAGCCATTTTAATGGTTTATGGTCTGTATATATTGTGAATTTCCTGCCGTATAGATAGGGTCTAAAGTAGTTTGTGGCCCAAACTATGGCCAGTAGTTCCTTTTCTATTGTGCTGTATCTAGATTCTGTTTCATTTAACGTTCGGCTTGCGTAAGCTATTGGTTGGTCTGATTTCGGATCTCCTTGGCTTAAAATCCCTGCGATTGCCACGTTTGATGCATCTGTTGTTAAAATGAACTCCTTTGAAAAATCTGGAGGTATTAATACTGGTGAATTCATCAATATGTCTTTACATGTATTAAAGGCATTTATGTATTCTCCGTCGTTAATGTCGATTGTTACGTTTTTCTTTAAACATTTAGTTAGTGGTTTTGTGACATGCGCAAAGTTTTCTATAAATTTCCTGTAGTAGCCTATAAGTCCTAGGAATGATTTAATTTCTTTTGGTGTCTTGGGTATTGGGAATTTTCTTATGGCGTCTAGTTTCTTTGGATTAGGCTTGATGCCTTCTGGCGTCACTATATGCCCGAGGAATTCCGCTTCTTTTTGCAGAAAGTCGCTTTTGTCTAGCTGTATTTTCAGATTACTTTGTCTAAATCGTTCGAATACTAATCTTAATTTTTCGATATGTTCTTGTAATGATGTCGAGAACACTATCACGTCATCCATGTATACTAAGCATGTTTTTCCTATTAAACCGTTTATGACGTGTTGCATCAGTCGGGTAAATGTAGCAGGCGCCCCTGAAAGCCCGAACGGCATCCTGAGGTACTCATAATGGCCTGTATCAGTGCTAAACGCCGTTTTTTCAATGTCATTTGGGTCCATTTCAATCTGGTGGTAGCCCGAAATTAAGTCTATGGTCGAAAAATATTGTGCACGCCCGAGTTTATCCAGTATCTCTTCGATTTTTGGTATAGGGTGTCTATCAGGTATAGTCTTCTCATTTAACTTGCGGTAATCCACGACGATCCGCCATTTTTGTTTGCCGCTGGCATCTGCTTTTTTTGGGATCACCCATATTGGACTATTATAAGCGCTATGACTGTTCCTAATTATCCTTTGATTTAGCATTTCGTTAATTTGTTTGTCTACTTCTGGTTTGTGAATATATGGGTATCTATATAGTTTGGCGTTTATTGGTATATCGTCTTTTAGTCTAATTTTGTGTTTAATGACGTTTGTATGCGTCAGTGGTTCATTTTCTTTTGCAAAAATATCTTGAAATTCTGTACATAAATCAATTAAAATTTCTTTCTCCTGGTTATTTAAGTGATTTATCCTAATTTGATTTGTAATATTTTTTTGTACACTCCACGTATAATTATTATTATAATTCTGGTGATAGTAAGAATTATTTGATATCATATTCGCTTTATTTTCAATTTGATCCGTTATATCTTTTTGTATCGTCCTCGTATCACTCACATTTTTATTTCGACGATATTCATATGTGTTTAATGAAACTTGATCCCGTTTACCTTTATTGTGGGTGAACATTTCTCCTAGGTCATTTGTTACTTGTTGTAACCTTCCATCGTCATCATTTAATGGTTGATTACGCTTTCCTAATTCGAGTTCAAGTGCAATAATGCTTCTGTCTATTGTATTACTTACGTTAAGGTGATTCATTTCATCATTTGCTTTGATGAGCCTACTTATCCCATTGTTATTGCTACTACTATTACTTCCCATCTTATCTTCATGATCCCTTGTATGAGGGAAGTTTATCTTAATGCTTCGATTTTTTAAATTGAGTCTCTGGTTTTTAAAATCAATGTTCGCTCGATTTTTTATCAAAAAGTCAATTCCAATAAGAGCTACGAAATTTTTGTTAAATTCAAATAGGCAAAACTCTTGCTCACTGTCCGTTAGTGAGTTTAAAATTATTCTGGCTCGATTATTATGGCTGGAATAACCATGAGCACTTTTAATTAAAAACGGGTGATTGTAAATCTTATTATAAAAGTTGTTATATGCTATGGACGGGTTTAAAAGGCTCTTAGTACTACCGGAGTCGAGCAGTATTTTTCCGGGTAGTTCTTTTATTATTACGTATGGTAATTGGGATATTGTGTTAAAATTATTAATATCTATTACGGTTCTGTTTTTGAGCTCCCTGCTATCGGAAAATTTTGATGCTGTGCATCGTATAATTCAGAGGGTGATTGTTCATTATATGTTACGTCATAATTTAATTCTTCTGGTAAGAAATGTTTTCTTCTTTCTAATTCATTGAAAGGAAAAGAATTATTCGTTTCGTTATAGTTTATTTCTTCTGGTATGAAATTTTGTCTTTTTTGAAAATTGTTGGAAGGAAAATTGTTTCGTCTATTTTGTGAGGGTTGTTGTCGGCTGAAATTAGTATGTCTCGTGTTGTTACTGCCGACATCCATAGCTTGTGGATATCTTCTAGTATTGTCATTAGGGTTGTACGTCGGTCTTCTCATTGAGAATTGATTTGAAGGGCTGCCATGAAATTGTGGGCGAGACATTTGGGGTCTGTTTGGATTATAGTTAAAAGGTGCACGATAATTTTGTTGTTGGAAGGGTTTTTGAAATTGAATATTGTTAAAATTTGGGGTATTTCTTTGGAAAACTGGTTTTTGTTGTTTGTCCTGCCTGTTATTGTTATTATTGTTGAAATTTGACCGTTGTAATAGTCTGTCCCTATATTCATAATTTTCCTCGGAAAATATAAATTTTAAAGCTTGTTCTATGCTGTCCGGTCGAGTGGATCTGACCACCATACCGAGGGGGTTTTTTAATCCACCGATGAACGCTTTCAGTGTTTGTTGTCTGTACATGTTTTGTTTTAATACTAAAATTCCCTCGTTACGTTCATTAGATATTAAATTAGAGATGAGTAATTGTTCAATGTGTCTGCAGCGATTACTGAACGCTAAGGCATCCTCGTTATGTCTCTGTTTCAGTGTCAATAATTCGCCTAGTAAGCTAATTTCATCTCGCTGGTCTGTAAAGTTCTCAACAATTGCCCGTCTTAAGTCTACCCATGTGTTTATAATTTTAGTGTTAATAATTAACCTGGCTTGTGCAATTAGTTTCGTTTGAATATAATTTAATAGGAAATGGTTAAGATATAAATTTGGATTATCTGCATCATAGAATTGGTTCATTACTAGATCACAAGCTTTGAAGAAGTTCCCTACATTTTCAGGTTGTCCGTTAAATTCGGGGATTGCTTTAAGGTAAAACTCTTGGAATTGATTTGCCATATTTAAATTGTTTCTAGAATTATTTATATCGGGTTGTTCTACAATATCAATTTCGCCAATACTAATATTTCTTAATCTATATTCCAAATGTTCTAAATTATCAATATCGCTATCAGACATATAATATTATCAATATATGAGGAAATACAGTATATATATATATATATATATATATATATATATATATATATATATATATATATATATATATATATAGGAAATAAAGGAAGCAAACAACTTACAGAATCGATGCTATTGCTGCTGTCTTCATGACGTCTCTCTTGATCGGTTATTTGGCTGTTAAGCGTTGAAACGCAAAGAATCAATATACTTTTGGTTCTTCAGCACTATCCGTTGCGACTGCGCCAGTTAACTTTCTTGTTAACACACTTGACTTTTTAAAAGAATTTATTGATTATAGTTACATAAAATACTTATGAATAATAATAAAAAATGATAAATATAAATTATGACAATTTAAAAGAGACTCAAGCAATAACAATGTCCGTCCGTGGTCTGGTAACTTCCATATATAGTCTCTGGTGGGGCGTGGACCGAGAGGCGGTTTCCACCTAAGTTGCAGTTTTAAATGTGATCCTAGCAGGTGGCTGGTTGCTGAATTGAAGGTCTAGTTGTTTACCCATTTATGAATAGTCTATTCTTCTAATTGCGCTGCTTTTAATTAACCCATTCGTCAGCGACCTTGGGTGTTGAATCGGGATCTGTACTTCTTATATACATTGTATGAGTTGGCTATTGTTATCTCGCATTCCGAGAGGATTTCACTTATATTATTAATCGAAAAAATCAAGATGCCGTATACAGAGCATTTTAAAATAGTGACTAATTTGAAAAAATTCAAACTCTCGTAATTCAATTTTTTCAACTGGACAACTCCCTATACCTACAGACAGACTCTAGTTTTTGATTTTTTTGTCACTTTTCTTTTTTTCAATCTTAATTGCAGACTAGGAATATAATTTGAATTTTATGTATTCTTTAAGCGATTTTTTTTTAAACAGTTTAGGCAGAAATTTTGTTGTGTTCCCATAAAAATAATCGTTCTTAAAATTTTTTGGCATTTTGGTAACTAAAAATAAATGTTTAATAAATTTTAAAAAAATGTTTTCAGATTCGCGAAAAATTTATTTGCAAATTCTCATGCAATTTTTTTGGGGTGTTTCATCGAAAAATTTGTGTGAATAATTATGTCACGGTAGGTGGATAAATAGCTTAAAGAGGTTCGTTTGCCAGGAAAATCGGACCAGTTTTTTCGCGAACATTCAAAGTTTATTTTCGGAAAATGTTTGTACTTTTTCTAACAATAAAGTCATTCTGATGAAATATGGTACATTGTTTCTACTATATAGGTTATACTCGTAACCATATTTAATGCCTGCTTTCGTTAGAAAAACACATATTTGGTATTAAAAGCATTTTAATGAAAATTCACTACTATAACGCACTAGTGCGCCCAGACTTCTTGTTCAAGGGTCTAATAATCTGTCTTTTTACTTATGCACTTTAAAATTCTCAACTAAAATGGATTTTTAATTATATTTAAGTATATTTCAGTTGTTTGTTGGTTCACTTTTTCAATTAAGGTATTTATAAAAAACCGTTGGTACTAATACAGTTTGAAATCTGCCTCGTAATTAGATCAACTAGCGAACTCATCGCTTAACTTGTTTCCTATCAGAAAGTATTGGAAAACGAATTTATTTACTCTGAAAACTTCACACTCAAGTAGTAGCAAGTTGGAGAATCAACAAGATGCTATAGACTGGTAAGCTTTCCCTAGCAACTGTTAACATTTTAGCTCCTTAGAGAGGATTACAAAACTAACCAGTCGTGTCGTTTGGTCAATGTTTGCCACTAAAAGCGAACTTTCATCGGATAAGTTGAAATACTGTAAAATTCCGGTTCAGCCTGTGGTTGTTACTTATTTGACTTACGCGGAAGCTAAGTAGTCTTATAAAGTAAATAAAAGTATAAAAGCTACGTATACTTTCTCCTTGGGGTAGAAACTTGGAAGCACTTGAATTTGCAATAAACCCGTTTCATGATTTTGTTTGTTATTTTTTTATATTTAGTGTTGAATCAACTTGCATTACTGTTTGAAACATAAAAAATTTCGAGACGCTGCAAGTGCTTATCATAGTGAATTTTTATAGGAATTGTACACTATTAGTACGGTATATTATTTCAACAACATCCCACCAGGGCTTACAGCCAAAATACTATCGTACCGGGGGTGTCGACAAGGAGAAAATAGGCAACTTGTTAATTCTGGAGTTGAACGTTTGGAGGTTCGGTGGGGAAGGAAAAACATGTGCCGGCAAGGAGTTCCACAACTTGGAAGTCCTCGGGACACAGGAGCGGGCATAACAAGAGTGCATTCGCTCTGTTCCCCCGGTAGATCTGTTGGGGGCAGCAGGTGGAGGAGCTATGGAAGAAAGCTCTTCTGAGCACTGCCCGTGCAGATATCTATTAAGGAGAGAGAGAGGTCACCAACGGCACGTCGGTGGGCAAGGGACGGCAGCCTTTGGGTGAGGGTAGGGTCACCGATGAAACGTATAGCTCTCTTCTGAATGGAGTCCAGAATAGCAAATGTAGAAGGGGCAACGGCACCGCAGATGCGGGAGCAGTATTCGAGGTTTGGCCTTATTTGTGAGGTATATCAGGTATAAATATTAGCTGGTGAACAGTATTTACGAGCCCGGAAGGGAAAACCTAATTGCTTAGCAGCCGCTTCTGCAATTGATGTGACATGTTGGTGCCAATTGAGATTTCGATCCACAGAAATGCCAATAAGTTAAAAGGACACTCCATGAGTCTGCGATCCTCCTCTAATTGGGCTAAAGAGACAGACTTAGAATATTGTATATTTGAGTGAAGGGTGCTGTCGTCCGGGTAACTGTGAACTGGGTTGGATGTGCTAGAGAGGAAGTCATTGATGTGAAGAAGAAACACAGTAGAGGCTAAAGCTGAACCTTGAGGGACTCCCGCATTAATTGGATACGGTTTAGAGAAATGGCCATCCACGACAACAGAAATGCTCTGGTTGGAGAGAAAATTTGCTGTCCAGGTACAGAGTTTTGGTGGTAGGCCATAGGCAGGATGTTTATCAAGCAGCGCTGCGTGCCAGACCTGATCGAATGCTTTGGATATGTTTAGAGCGACAATCTGGAATTCACCGTGTAGTTCGATAGACTTGTTCCAAGAATGGGTGACAAAGGAAAGGAGGTCGGCAGTTGATCTGCGCTAACGGAATCCATACTGCCTGTCGTGGATTAGACCGGTTTTCAAGAAATTTTAGTAATTCCGTGTTTATATATTTTTTATCACTTTAGAGACGACTGAAACGAGAGAAATAGGTCTGTAGTTGCTAGGAAGTGCTTTGAATCCTTTCTTGGGGACGGGTTGTACTCGAGCAGTTTTCCGGCTACTAGGGAATATGCATCTATTGTAAGATGTCTCAAACAGACAAGTCAGGACAGGAGCAAATTCTGGTGCGCAATTTTTGAGAACAATTGATGGGATCTCGTCAAGGCCAGAAGCTTTCCTATTACTAAAATTAAAACGTTTCATTTAAAGACCTTAAGTTTTGGTTTTAGCGCCACAAATATACGCTCGTTTGAGGAACTTTTTACAAGGTAGCAACACTAATATCTCTCTATTATCAAAAAAATATATATATTTTTGTCTTATGCTCTAGCTCATTTTGAGAAAAAGTTCATATTTAGGAAAGAAGGTATCTGCAAATTGTAAACGTGGCAGGTATGTTTCCTTATTAATCTCCTAAATGGTTTCGTTTTAGTCAACCTAATCGAGCCGATTTTTCCAACAACAAAAAAAAGTTAAAAAAGGAAAATCTTTTTTTATCAACAATAAAGAAAATGTCTCCCGAAAATTATAATTTTAGGCGCAAAGGTTGCAAAGTTATCCAGGCGATTTAAAGAAAACGAGATCTGGGTCCAAACGTATGAAATTTGGGCACTAGTGTCTTACCAAATATTAAAGTTAGTAAAAAAAAACAAAATGTTACATGTGCATCGCACGGGAATAGAACCCGGTCGCATATAGGTAAGTAACATATGATATCGCTATTCGGCAGAATATTCGTATTTCATAAATGTAGCACGCGATAGTGCCACTCGCTACCGAGTGTCACTTACTACGAGGCCATTCGGGCTAGAACAAGTACCTGCCTAGTGCACTGCGTTTGCAGAAAATATACAAACTGGGTTCATCTTCAGTGCCCTTGCCTAGTAATTATTTGTATAATACGATTAATACAGATACTATGCCATGTAAGTGGAAAATTAAAGAAGAAGTAGATATTGATAATCACAAAGTCATTTTTTTTCCTGTGTGTTTCATTATACCAACGTCAGGAGAAACTTAAGTTTTGAGCATAGGTGTTAAAAGTTTGAAAGAAATAGTGTCTGCTAAGTTAACACCCAGCCTTATATTAATATTTGATGATTTAAAGGAGTGAACGGTTTTGCAAGAAAATCTTCCAATTTCTAAATTATTATTATGCACTTTTCGTGTCCACAAAACAGTTTGGAAATCACTTGTAATGATCATGGTATAGATAAGGATGACCGTCAAGGGCTATACAAAAGTTTTCACACAATTCATTTAGCATAAAAGGGAGATGTACATAAAAACACTGCAATTTTATATGAAGAATCTGAAAAATACCCAAAATGCGTAGAGAATTTAGTACTTAGAAGATAATTGTGGTGTCTCTTTTATCCAAGAAATTTACTGACACGTGGCACGAACACTAATAATTATGTTAAAGTTATGTTCCGCCCTAAGGATATACCCCTATAGCGAACTTAGACTTCTGGTCTTACGCAACAAGCGGCTTTTATAATAAGCAGTTTTGCTCGCTATTATCAGTAAAGGATATTGGGCGTTGTAATGTCCACGCTAGACAGCACAGTAATGCGACAATTTATGTTAAATTGCAAAGATGTTGATAAAGAAGGACCTCTAATGTGTTTTCTTAAAAGTGTTACTGATTCTAACATGAATTACTTTGTTGACATGAGTGTTGGTGTCTGTTCATGATCTGTTGGTCACTCGGGAAATATACGCAAGCATCAATCTGCAATAATTGATGTATTTAAACTGGATTGTGTCTGTACTTTAACACTTGGGACAAAAGATCTATTATATAAAATAGGCACAGGAAATGATTCCCCACCGAATTTCTTCCCACCTCTGTTAGTGGTCGAGGGTCAAACATCTGACAATAATTCTCAGCACGACGAGGCTATGGCAAAACACACATATATATATTTTTACACACGAACCAGAAGAGCATTTCAAAATAAGACCTGTTGAAACTGGCAGAAACGTACAAACCAAAGAAGTTTATAATATAATGGAAACTGCGGGGGAATTTAAAATATCTGTAAACCACTTTCAGAACACCATGCTGCAAAATCCAGAACACTTTCAACCAGCTATGCAAACTTTTATGAAAAATAACAATTCAAATGCAAAAAAGCCCTTACACTTCTTTTGAAAACACAAACTATGGACAAAGGCAGCCGTCAACAGCTAGAAAGGGAAGGAAAATATCAATACAGCATACAGCCATAGCTTGATGGAGGAGCAAATATGCAGGTAAAATATATTTAGAAAGCGTGGAGGTAGTAGGAAGTAGGAACAGAATTACCAATATTTATTATCGTTAGGGAAAAGAAGATTCTAAGCAGGTGGAAAGAAAAAAGAAGAAAAGAAAAAATGTCTTGCCCCCCATTCATTAATAAAATGCGTGGAAATAAATGTGGGATTGGGTGCAAGAAAAATTGCGAAGTAAAATATTTCTATTTATTTTATTCAATGCTCTGTCATCACCTACCAACAATTATTATAAGGTATATTTCTCAAAATTTATTTGGACAATGTGTAATTAGTTGTTTCTAATAAGTTATCAACAATATTTTATTATTGTGAGAAGAATACCTACCTACAGATCAAGTTCGGGTAATAAGAGTAATCTGGAGCGCATACACGAATGTACACAGTACCACTAGACTACTATACATTGACGATGCGGTTGGCGCTCTTGCGCGTTAAAAATTACGAACATTTGCCGAAGAACTATGCCATGTGCTACTTACCGATATGCAACCCGGCCGCCACGTGTCAGGCGAACTCTCTCTCTCTCTCTCTCTCTCTCTCTCTCTCTATATATATATATATATATATATATATATATATATATATATATATATATATATATATATATATATATATATATATATAATTTTCGTAAAAAAATCGTTTCTATTAAAATTTGCTACCGCAACGCACTTGCTTCGTCCAGAGTTTATATTAGTGAATCTTCATTAAGAAAATTCACTAGAGAAGTGACGATGGTAAGACTTTAGAAAACTTTTATCAACTGAGCGCAAATTAGGGCCTATAGAACCTATATCCAAGGTCTATTTTTATATTTATGTATATATATATATATATATATATATATATATATATATATATATATATATATATATATATATATATATATATATATATATATATATATATATATATATATATATATATATATTCAATATTCTTACAGTTTAGCTCTCCCTACGAGCCAGATTTTTGCGCACACGAACTTCTGTATTCAAGTATACCCGGGGTTGCCACTTCCTTCTATTTTCTTTTCTCGATTTAATAAGGTATTATAACACGTATTCCATTCAAATAGTTGCTTTATGGCATTGAACTATATATAGTTCACTATTATAGTTTATTTTTATTTTATTACTTTTCTTCATAAAAAAGAAAATTTATGCAGAAAGTTCATTACGGTAACGAATAAGATATCATCCTATGTATTGTGATCGTTATTTCATGACTACGTTATATTCCCCTGAATACAAGAAAAAGAAATACTGAGGCAGCAATCGCGTTATGGTAACAAGTAAAGTATATAAAATAAGGTAGCACTTGGATAGATTTAGTTGTGTAAATGTTATATATATATATATATATATATATATATATATATATATATATATATATATATATATACATCTTTTGGAATGTTGCACTACACTGTAATCACTTTTAAATATACACTTTAATTGTTTGGTGTACTTTTTTATTTTTATTGGTTGATGAACGTTTATCGAACCGTCCTGGTTCATCAACAGCACGCTACTAATAGTCAGTAGCGTGCTGATAATGGACAAGGACGGTTCGAAACTGCAGTCCACGTAAACCAATAAAAAATCACAATAAGTACAGCAAACAATTAAAGTATATATATATATATATATATATATATATATATATATATATATATATATATATATACATAAGTGAAAAGAATCAAAATATAACTCTCTGCCTCATACACTGTAACGCACACATTCACACACAAACACACACAGATCCATATATATATATATATATATATATATATATATATATATATATATATATATATATATATATATATATATATATATATATGGATCTGTGTGTGTTTGTGTGTGAATGTGTGCGTTACAGTGTATGAGGCAGAGTGAAAAGAATCAAAATATAACTCTCTGCCTCATACACTGTAACGCACACATTCACACACAAACACACACAGATCCATATATATATATATATATATATATATATATATATATATATATATATATATATATATATATATATATATATATATATATATATATATATATATATATATGGATCTGTGTGTGTTTGTGTGTGAATGTGTGCGTTACAGTGTATGAGGCAGAGAGTTATATTTTGATTCTTTTCACTTATGTAATTTTTATTTCATGTGGCTAACAGTTTTGTCTTTATCTTCTTGCAGGTATTTTCACTAGTGGAGATTTGGTTTAGCTTGGACGGTACAAGATACCAACTCAATCCGGTACGTCACGTAGTACCTGTTGACAGATCGAGAGAAACAGCACGCAATATAACGATCCAACTGAGAGGGAGACCTGCAAAGTTCATTAAGCTGAGACTTTTTTTCTCAGACAAGTGGATCCTACTCAGCGAAATTTCATTCGAATCTGGTAAGTTAGATTTCATGTTATTACCACTCTTCTTATGACTTATATAAAGCGTTTTATGTAAGGCAAAAATATGATTGCACCGTTTACAGACACAAAAATGCGTTTGCGATTATAAACGGCTAATAATAAATTAATACTAAAAACTTCTTTTACTTTTAGTTTTTGATCAATGGTTACAAGTAACAAATAACTTTTTATGAAAACGGACCATAAAGCAACTACTTACAAAAATAAAAATCGCCTCAAGAACTCTATAGTGATAAAAATAATGTAACGGCTATTAAATAAAAGAACATTCATGATAATAATAATAACGTTTATTTTCATAAAAGCACAGTTATAACATGAATTGTGTTTCTCAACATATCTACGTAATATACTACTGCATCTATATGTTACGCTCAATACTTGAATTCGGACAATGCCCGAAAAAATGTGCAAAACTAATTTCAAGTAACGAATATTTCCCAAACCCGAAATTTTACTTTTTACAGATAATGAGCGTTACAAAATAGGTAAAACCAGTTTTGTGTATTTTTGATTATAGTTCAGTGGGATTTATCAGGTGGAATATAATATAGGTCTTCATATCCAAATTTAATATAAGAAGGTGGAAATATTATTTAAATATATTTCATTTAAATACTGACAAATATAACAAAAAATAAAACTTTGTTCTTAGACCAATATACAGTTGGGTATTCTAAAATTATTTATTTGAAAAAGAACTTGAATGATGGCATTTAGATTTCTTCTTCTTCTTTCGGTGCCATATCAGGTCCCCCTAACGTTGGCAATTACATTGGCGAGTTGTTCGCGGTTTTCGGCTAATCTGAGTAGTTGTTCGGCACTGCGTATTCCAGTTCAATCGCGAATGTTCTTTAGCCATGACATCTGTTTCCTTCCAATTCCTCGGCTGCCTTCGATTTTACCTTTCATTATAAGCTGGAGCACCTTGTATCGGTCTCCTCTAAGAAAATGTTCCAGGTATGATATCTTTCGCACCTTAATAGTGACAAATAATTCACGGACGGCATTCGCTCTATTTAATACTGCTTCGTTGGTCTGCATAGCTTTCCAGGGTATTCGAAGCATTCTTCTGTGCAACCACATCTCAAACGCTTCCAGTCGATTGATCGTAGCAGCCCTCAGGGTCCAGGTCTCAGCCCCATACAACAACACGGACCAAATATAACATTTGATCATTCTTTGACGCAATCTTAGGTTTAAGTTGTCGTTAGAGAAAAATGATTTCATTCTCATGAAAGTTGAGAGCGCTGGTTTAATTCTGCACTTTATCTCTTTATCAGGGTCTAAATGTTCTGTGATATAACAACCAAGGTATTTGAATTGGGTAACTCTCTCAATGTTTTGTTGGTCTGTAGGGAAGCATCGGCGTGCGGTTGGCGACTGAATGTCATAAATTTTGTCTTATTTACATTTATTTTCAAACCCATTTCCCTTCCTGTTGTGTTTACACTATCCAACAACTCTTGAAGGCCCCGGACACAATCGCACAAGATTACAGTATCGTCGGCATATCGAATGTTAGTAATCAGTTGACCGTTAATCTTCACTCCAAGGTCTTTATCTTGTAAAGCCTTCTTAAAGATTGTATCCGAGTAGATGTTGAATAATAGCGGGGAGAGAACGCATTGCATCCCTGTCTGACGCCTCGTTGAATGCGACATTCATCTTAGTCTTCCATCGATTCGGACCACTGCTTTCTGCTTCCAATATAAGTTCTTTATAATTTTCAGATCTCTATCATCGATTCCCAAAGTTCTTAGAATGTTTAAAAGTATTTAATGCTGAACCCTATCGAAGGCTTTTTCATAGTTTATGAAACATAGAAAAATATCATTGCGTTGGTTACGACACTTTTGAGTAAGTATATTTAGGGCAAAAAGTGCTTCCCGTGTGCCTAGTGCATTCCTAAAGCCAAACTGCGTCTCATCCAGGTTCTCCTCGCACCGACTTCTTATCCTTCCATGTATTACGCGAAGAAACACCTTTAATATATGTCTCATCAGGCTAATTAATTGATATTCGTCGCAATTCTTTGCTCGCTGTTTTTTTTTGGGAGTGCTATAAAAACAGACTTCAACCATTCTTTGGGTATTTCACCAGTAGTATATATATAGTTAAAAAACTTAACCAGAGCATTGATGTGATCTTCGTGGATCATCTGTAAGAGCTCTGCTGGGTTGTTATCTGGACCAGTTGCTTTCTTGGTTTTGGCTGATTTTATGGCATGGAGAACTTCGGATTTAAAAATTTCTGGCCCGACGTCTTGCCTGTCTTCTTCGAACAATTCAGTCACATATGTAGTCCATACTTCAAGACTTTCCCTTTCATCAATAATAGCTTTTCCCGTGCTATCCACTAGTATGTTAGTAGTTTTCTTGTTATACAAGCCAGCAACCTCCCGCACTTTCCTGTACATGTTAAAGGTGCCATTCTTCCTTTCAAATTCTTCCATTTCTCGACATCTATCCGTCACCCATCTCTCCTTAGCTGTTCGTATTTTTTCTTTAATTTCTCTTTGTTTTCTTCTGTATTCTTCTGGTTTGCCCTTGCACTGTTTTCTTTGTTCCATAAGATCTAGTATTTCTTCCGTCATCCATTGTTGTTTCTTGTGTCTGGTTGTTACTTTATGTTCTTCTAATATCTTGGTCATATGTTTGCGAAATAATTTCCATGTTTCCTCGACACCTTCGGTTATTCTCATTTCTTTCATGTAATCGTTTACAGCTTTTTCAATTTTACTTTTGTTGACGTCTGAAATCGTGAGATTCTTTTGCTGGTGTTTCTTTTTTATTTGTTTTAGCTTGACTCTTACGTCTGCGATTAAAGGGTTGTGGTCAGACCCAATATACGCTCCAGGATACGTTGTAGCTTTGGTGATGGAGTTCCTAAATCTTTTGTTGGTAAGAATATAGTCTATCTGATTTCTTACTATATGTGTTGGGTTACCTCCGGGGCTTCTCCAAGTATATAGCCTACGTTGATGTAAGCTATACCATGTGTTGGTTACTACCAGATTGTGTTCTTGGCAGAAATCAAACAGTCTGTCACCTCGTTCATTACTTTCTCCCAAGCAATACTCCCCCACCAGATCCAGTCTGCGACCTTTACCAAAAACACGAAGCATGTGTGTGATAGAACTGGCTGCCAAAAAAACTAACCAATGAAGCAGTGTGAAATTTAAAATGGTGTCGTTTGACAGATGACAGTATACGACTGTAATGCCAATTTTCCTCAGCAACGCCACCTATCTTCAAACACGGGTACTTATTGATCAAACCTCGTGTTGTACTATTTAAATGCTGAATATACAATACCAAAAACAATACGTTTATCCTATGAATGTATCATTAATATAAAGGATGATGTTAAATCACATTATTGTGCTTATATTTTAAAACCACAGTTATGGTAGATTCTAATAACTTGTTTATTCTATGCTGTGAATTACTTCCATATGAAGTATATCATAATGAATCGGTGACTGCTATATCACCTTAGAAAGAACTATATAGTGGAATGGCCGGCAAACTGTTTGGTTTTAGAAAAAATGTAGAGGCTAATTCTGAAATAGCAAATAATATTTTAGCAACATAATCTTCACGTTGATTTTGCCTCGCTAAACCAGCTAAAACTTGTTCATAACAAATGCCCCAGTTTACTTACAAAACTTGCGAACGGCCTAATTAGGGGCAAGTATTTACACTTGATTACTGAACTGAATTAAAATTCTAGCAACTTCTTAGGGTTGCCTTGATCAGAGTAAAAAGCTCACTCAAGTGTATAGCAGATAACAGGTATACGAATAATAAATCGACCTCTGGCAGTTTTTCATAATTTAATCTTGTTCGTTGAAAGTGACTTTCTACAAAATCAAAGCGCAATTTTTATTTTCAACTCTTGCAATAAAACCTGTTCACGCTCGATTCAAAAATGCTACGGTTTTGGGATTTAGTGCAGAAATTAACAATCAAATAATAATTTCATCTGATTAAGTGACTTCGCGACAACACTGTACGAATTAGTAACTAATCGCGTATCATTCTTGATAATGATAACGAGAACAAAAACAATTTCTGTGTTTGTTTTGGACGGTATTAGTTAAAAAGAAGACATAAAAATTATCACCATTTTTTATAGTTGACAATGCTAGTTTTATTCAGAACGCCTTATCCACTTGCTGTGTGATTGTAACCGCATGACACTAGTTGTCAGTTGCTAACTCTAACTGAAAAATATAGTTTAGTAACAGAAATTCATAAAATAACAATTCTACACATGATTCGATAAAACACGATCATAGAGTGAAGTTGCTCGCCTATTTAAATAAACCCAGATATCCCGCCTATGTCCCAAAACAGAATTAGTAAAACTGAAAAGCGATTTCATGAGCTTGGACAAGTAAGGCAGAAAACTTGTAACCGCCCTAAAAAAAATTGAAACCCTCGTCACAGAATGACAAGGTAACCGTTCCAGAGATATTAAAGTAAAGGACCTATAAAAGACCGAGAGTATTTATTTGGCTGTCATTCGCGAGTGATATCTCACGATTGACCTCAAGTGGATCCAAATCCGTACGATAGTGAGGTCACCATCACCTACTAAACCCTAACCTAGATGTACCTATCCTCCAGATTTATTATTTACAAGATAAAGAACACTTTGTAAGGCTAGAGGATGTTAAGATAATTAAATACTTACTCGACTTTTAGGTTGTTCGGCCCGAAGTCCTAGATTTATGAGATCATCAAGTCAGAACACTGTTACTGGAATAGTTAGTTGATTTATCGATATCTAGGTGGTCGATATAAAGAATCTCTACTTAGACCGCCACCTGGGACGGATTCAATTAAACAAATATATAAAAAAAGTAAATACTTAAATTTATTGATATAAATATTTGAGGGAGCAAATTAATTTAGTACTTCTACTAAATTAAAATAGACATTGCACTGTACAGAAAAGAAAACAAATGTTATAAGTCATAAGAAAAAAATTAACTATTGCATATTATAAAAATGAAAAATGGGTATTATGTTACAAGAAAGAAGTAAATATTACATGTTTACACGAAAAAATCAAGTGTTGCTTATTACAAATACGAAAATAAACATTATCTGTTGAGGTAATTGTTTCTCTGTCAAAACTACCGATGCTCTCAAAATTTTAACAAGCTTAGGTGGAATTCTCAACATTACCCAGATCAAGTTGGTTTTTGTTCTTTAAAGAAAATTGTCCAATAGAAGCCCAGGCAATGCAAAGTCAAATTGCTGTTTATGGTTATAAATAAAAAATTTGAAATACTTGAAATTTAGGTGGCTCATAAACAAAGCATTGATTAATCTTAAATTACACAGTGAAATTTCTGAATTTACATTACTGACAAAATATTAAGAAAGATATATAAAATACAGTTATTTTAAAGCAACAATCTCACTGATAAAAGTTCAATTTAATTTCGCTCGATCAAAGTTCATATTGCAAATTGGTTGAAAATTTGGATGACGTATGAAAGTTTGAAAAATCACACCAGATAAAACTTTAAACGACTCACCAGAGCTGGCTTGTATGTGGAGCTCCAGCGCTTCCAATCACCTATTAGTTGTTTACACAGGTGGACATCAACTATCAGTGCCCACCATAGGCTCTTAAATTTTTCCCAGAGAGTAGTCAAGAATTGGCTGAAAAGCTTTTCTTAGGTGTACCATTATATTGTAAAACGGGACCGGTATACCTGTAGTCTAAACCTACAGCTGTTGAAATGATATCGTCGGTAGGTAATTTAACTGAGCTTTTTACGGCCAAAATGTACCCGAAGATATGCAGAATTTACTGACGTTGAAAGCTAATTTGATTTTGGGATCGAAAACTTTAGATATGCACTTGAGATTGCGTTAAAAATTTCACTATAACAAAAATAACAAAGGTTCACTCTTTAACTCACGTTTTCTTAAACCGGGGTTATTAATTTCTAGATAAATCGAGATCAAAACATGTGTAGCACCCACCGATAACTATCTTAAGCGATATTGATGGTAAAAGATAAGATTTTAGACCCTTTTGGGGTGATCAAGAGCCCAGACAGTTTTAGCGGTATTAACCCTCTGCCTGCCCAAGACCGACTCTCCTGAAGCCAGTACCTACGTCACCATCTAACTGACTTTCCCAGGCTACCTTCATGACCGTTGGAACTTCATTTCCATTAGCCATATACGGAGTCAGTTTCAGTTTTTGTCTGTTTACGCATATACAGAGTGACGCTTTTGTACCGCAAAGCTCAATATCTCCGTTATTATATAAGATAAGACAAAAAAGTATATACGTTAATTTTAGGGTATCTCGAGCTGCATCTTATAAACTTATTTGACAATTACAGGCTGCCCCTTAAGTCGGTGATACACACTTTCTTTTTTTACTAGAACACCCCCTTATTTTATTGCATTTCTGTGTTTAGCAGCGAATTATAATGCATGTTTGTAGGAAAAAAATTGATATCGTTCATCGTTTTTGAGTTATTTCAATTATAGTCTAAGATCCGGCTGCTAAATTAGTACATTAATAATCTAGATTATCAAGATTTAATTTTTAAGTATTTTTACAACTAGGAGAAGTCACTTTTCATCAGGTGCCAATTAAAAATTACCCGCCAGTATTATTAATTAAAATATAATTAATTTACTTTTAGAGAAACATTTCGTTAACATCTTACGGAAATAAAACCTACACAACTTAACAACAGTGTATTTAAAATATCTGAAACGTCATAGTTGCTGCTGATTGCTTAACCGCTACCTCTACGCAGCCAGGTGTAAACAGGTATAATTTTATTAAAACTTTTCGTTCTTAACGTACACTCATTTCATTTATACCACATTAAAGCTCATTTTTTTCTGTAGTTAATGATATAAAGGTGCCTATATAAAAAACCCGCAAATCAAAGTTTCCTAACCTAAAAGATGCTAGGTATGAAAAATAAAGTGACAGAGAGTGATCGCGCGACGCTACTTGTTAGACAAGGATGCTCAATGCCAGCTGAACGTATTTTTTGAGCTATTGCGCATGCTCCGATAAATAGGGTTCTCAACCAACGATCTAAGTAGTAATAAAAAAAATGTTTTTATTGCAAATATGTGTGTTTTCTTTTTAAGAAAGCAGACATCAATTTTGGTTACCAGTATAACCTATATAGAAAAAGCAGGCATCAAATTTGATTACCAGTATAACATATATAGTAAAAACAATGTGCCATGTTTCATCAAAATAACTTGATTGTTTGAAAACGTACAGAAATTTCCAAAAGTAAACCAAAAGTGTTACTGAAAAAATCCGTTTCCTGGTCAACCTTATAGGTTAATAGCAAATTGAGCTTTTCAAATATGAAGCATTTAATCAAAATTCGCAACCACAACGCACTTGCTGCCTCCAGAATTTCTTAACTTACAAACATGCATTATATTTCGATGGAAAATGCAAAAAAATAAGGCGTTTTCGACAAAAAAAAATTATTTGTATTACCAACGACTTATGGGCCATCCTGTGATTGTCGCAATAATTTTTTAAGATGTAGCTCAAAACACCGTATAATTAATGTATACAATATTTTTTCATATCTTGTATAATAACGAATATATTGAGCTTTATTGATTTTTTACGAAAATTCGACAAAAATTATATACCATTAAACAATAAACTCTATAGCTAAGGCTACTGCCAAGCATCAGAGAAAGGGTCTATTAGAAATGAATTTTCTGGAAATATTTTAGTAAAATGAAGGACAATGACGGTTGAAACTAAGAGTTCGGTGTATGTAAAACATTCTTCTTGAGACATTTTCTTTCCATAGATCGTATTAGATTCAAGTTATTTGCCTAAATGTTGCGAATTTTGACGTTTTCAATTGTCACTTTGACGTTTTGAGGAAACCCCCAATTTATTTTTCTTTAAATGCCCATAACTTTTTTGTCTTTTGACCTACAGAGCTAAATTTTGGTAGGTGGCACACCTATAACGATATAAACCAGCTTACCAAATTTGGTTGCCCTTACTTTGTTAATTTTGGAGATATAAATATTTTGCCAAAGAAAACACAAATTTTTCCGGGAAAACCTCGGCGGATTTTCCTGGCTAACAAAATTATCCAAGCGACTTGCAAAAGGAATGTACTCACCAATCTTGACGTTTAAAATCGCAATTTTGACGTTTTGAGGAAAATCCAAATTTATTTTTCTTTGAATGCCTGTAACTTTTTTATCCTTTAACCTACGGAGCTAAATTTTGGTAGGTGACTTGCCTATAATGAAATAAATCCGCACATGAAACTTGGTTGCCCTTACTTTGTTAATTCCGGAGATATAAATTTTTTTCGAAAGAAAACACAAAATTTTCCGGGAAAACCTGGACTGATTTTCCTGGCTAACGAACTTATCCAAGCCATTTGCAAAAGGAATTTATTCACCAAATTTAATCAAAATCGGCCCTTACTTTGTTAATTCCGGAGATATAAATTTTGTTCGAAAGAAAACACAAAATTTTCCGGGAAAACCTGGACTGATTTTCCTGGCTAACGAACTTGTCCAAGCCATTTGCAAAAGGAATTTATTCACCAAATTTAATCAAAATCGGCCCATTATTTTTTGAGTTATCGGTGTGATACATATATATATATATATATATATATATATATATATATATATATATATATATATATATATATATATATATATATATATATATAAAAACATATTAAAATTTAAACCAAGCCATTTGCAAAAGGAATTTATTCACCAAATTTAATCAAAATCGGCCCATTATTTTTTGAGTTATCGGTGTGATACATATATATATATATATATATATATATATATATATATATATATATATATATATATATATATATATATATATATATATATATATATATATATATATATATATATATATATATATATATATATATATAAACATATTAAAATTTAAACCGACCCCGGATATGTGTTCTGGGGGGCCTAATTAGCGCTCATTTGTAGAAATTTTTTCAAAATTCAAAAGTCGGGATCTCCTCATTAGTGAATTTTTTTTAAGAAAATTCACTAAAATGACTGGACTCAGATGCTTATCGGAGCATGCGCAATAGCTCAAAAAATACGTTCAGCTGGCATTGAGCATCCTTGTCTAACAAGTAGCGTCGCGCGATCACTCTCTGTCACTTTATTTTTCATAGCTAGCATCTTTTAGGGTAGGAAACTTTGATTTGCGGGTTTTTTTATATAGGCACCTTTATATCATTAACTACAGAAAAAAATGAGCTTTAATGTAGTATAAATGAAATGAGTGTACGTTAAGAACGA
Organism: Tillus elongatus; assembly: GCA_964006375.1. NCBI lineage: Eukaryota > Metazoa > Arthropoda > Insecta > Coleoptera > Cleridae > Tillus > Tillus elongatus. Next base: position 192,809,149 of record OZ023263.1, read on the forward strand.
AAAGTTTTAATAAAATTATACCTGTTTACACCTGGCTGCGTAGAGGTAGCGGTTAAGCAATCAGCAGCAACTATGACGTTTCAGATATTTTAAATACACTGTTGTTAAGTTGTGTAGGTTTTATTTCCGTAAGATGTTAACGAAATGTTTCTCTAAAAGTTAATTAATTATATTTTAATTAATAATACTGGCGGGTAGTTTTTAATTGGCACCTGATGAAAAGTGACTTCTCCTAGTTGTAAAAATACTTAAAAATTTAATCTTGATAATCTAGATTATTAATGTACTAATTTAGCAGCCGGATCCCGTACTATTACATTACAACTTTTCACGTTTTTGGTATATATTTTAAACGCATATCACAAATTGTGAAACGGCGTTTTTATCAATAGATAGCGGAGCCCCATGGAAATGACGCATTCAGAGAGCTTTTTGTTTGTATTACTCGTCGAAAAGATCGAGCTGTCGTATACGTGCACGCTCAAATAGTGGCTGAATTCTAAAAGTTTTCGCAGAAATGTTTTTAGTGTTTCTGTGGAACTTATTTTTGTAAGACTTTGTGATATGTTGGTAATTAATAATAAATGTTTAGTAAGTTATTGTAAAAAAAGTTTTCGAATTTTTGTGAAAAATATAATTTAATGTAACATTACTGAAGGGAATTTCTGTAAAAAAAATGGTAATTTTCTGTGAAAGAAATTTTTGCAAATTTTCATAACTTTTTTTAAATTTTGGTCCTAAAGCTGTTTCTGAATAAGTAAATAAGTATATCCTGACAGATATCTGTAGACAGCTTAAAGAGGTTCGTTGGCCAAGAAAATCGGACCAGTTTTTTTTTGGAACTTTTAAAGTTTATTTTCGGAAAATGTTTGTACTTTTTGAAACAACAAAGCTATTTTAATGAAATACTGTAGACTGTTACTAATATATAGGTTATACTGCCACCCAAATGTCCTTCTTTTAAAAACAAGACATATTTGCCGTTATAAGCATTTTTACGAAAATTCGCTACCATAACGTACTTGCTGCGTCCAGAGTTTTTATAAATACGCACAATAATTGAATTTATTCCATTTGGCTGTTCCACATTGCCACCAAGTCATTCTCAATATTTGCCAGTGAACTTTTCTGGTCAACCGTTTGCAAGCAAAATCTACTCAGAACCTATTAATTGTGACAAATTCCGAGGATCAATTTGGTCTTTGCCACTTAGCGTGTTTTCCCGCTATACTATACAGAACAACGCAAACGTACACAGAAATCACTGGTAAATAATTTAAACTGCATAGCTTAGAACGTAAAGCATCACAGATAAAGTTTGAACTCGTAGAAATCTGAAAGAGTGTAACAAGTAAAAACTTGTGGAATTGTCTGAAAGATATTCGTGGCTCTTTGGTGTTTTATCACAGTGCACAGTCGATTTATCAACTGCAGAGCAGGGAAATGCCGATGGTGAATAATGCGTAGACAGAAAACCTATGGCGGGGTGTTTTATTACAGGACGGGATTGACGATAAATGTTCTAATTTATTGAAAACAGTTTTTCATCAAGCTTACGTTGTATTTGGTATTGCAACTCTAACCTATAGTACCAAGTTACCTAAAAACAAAACGAATAATAAACCTGACGAGGCGGGTGCGGTATGATATCAAAGTTTTATACAAACGATTTTCGTTAATTACTTATAACCAAAATTGTTGTTTGTAGAAAAATAAATAGACATGATAAGATGGAATTCTCGCTGGCTGCTTTAGTTTTGTCGTTATCGGCGTGTTGTTTACAAATGACACAAACATAAAACCTGTAATTTTGCTAGTTCCAAATTATTGATTCTAAATTAGCGATTTTCAAGAAGAAAATGCTGCAAAGGCTGCATACGAAAGTCTCTTGTCCGAAAAGTAAAAAGGCAGCTATAAGCGTACAGGTCATTCAAGCAATAGTGTCAGAGCAAAAATACTGGCGTTTCTGAAATGTCGTTGCTGGCATATTTTATGGGAAAATCAGCAACATTAAAGTCACCTCGAGTTAGTGGTATAAGTACTCAATGATAGTCTATTATTTCTATAGAGAAGAACACGGAGTTATTTAAACATCCCAAACTAAAACTTAGAACCTCGGTGGTTCAGGGGTAGGAACGTATGCCTCTGAACCGAGGGTACTGGATTCGATTCCAGGGTACTCCTTTCACTTTTTCAGTAGAAACTGTAACATTACCATCAACCGAGGTTCTGTCATTGTATTTGAGCAGGTTGAATGTCTGCACGTGCCGCCCTTCGGTCCCGTGTCCATGCGATGTTGGGCATGATAAAGATCCCTACCCTCCTTACAGAAAGGCAGGGGTTCAGCAAAATTTCCAGGATAGTGAGGTGAAACTGATCCCTGGCGTCGGTGATTGGCCATAGTAGCGGAAATAGACGGACGTTAAAGAAAAAAAAACTGAACAAACTAAAACTTAATGATGACTTTAAACCTACTCGGTTTTCCGAAAAAAATCTGTTTTTTTAAACAATGCTATTGTAGCCAAGCTTGCTATGACAGTTGCTATCATATAGTGTACGGTATATGCTAAAATTTAGATTTATAGGTTAAAAGAGAGAAAAGTTATTAGCATTTTGAAAAAAATTTATTATACTGAAGACCAAAAATTTCGGGACGCAGCAAGTGCGTTATGGTGGCGAATTTTCATTAAATATATATATATATATATATATATATATATATATATATATATATATATATATATATATATATATATATATATACGTACAAAGTTGATTCTTGGCATGTAGTAAGTTATTTGCGAGGGCAACATATCAACCAAATTTCATCTAAATAACTCTCTTATTTTTTGAGATACAATTTTTTTTGAAGAACTGGTCCGATAGGGCTGGTAAACGAACCCATTCAAGCTATTAATAAAAGATGGATTCTTTCTGAGTTTCATCAAAATTCCTTAATAACTTTTTGAGTTATCGGTAAAAAATTTAAACGGACCTTGGCTTCGGGTTATAGGGGCCCAAATTTGCGCTCATTTGAAATAAATGTGCAAAGTATCACCATCTCTATTAGCGAATTTTTTTAAATAAAAATTCGCTAACATGGGCACAGGATCAAAATATTTTATGCAGTTAATAAAATCTATTAAATACTATAGACGAATATTACGTGCAAAACGGGCTAGTATACTAAGTGAAGATTGGAATTTGTGACGAGAACTGATAAGTACACTTGGAGAACTCAGGTCACCGCAACGCTATATATCCAGCCTAATGCAAACAGCCCTAAATATTATACAGAACTAGTGTGAAACAGGGGATTATGTCAATCCTTAATGTCAATCCTCTTTAGATAGTTCTTGTCCCATTCACGAACAGAAGGAAACTCAATTTTGAAGCTCTCACTCTGAATGGAGCACATATACAATTTTCCAATGAAGTTAGTTACTTAAGGATCTTCTTAAACCAAAAACTGAATTAGAACACAGACTTGAAAAAGCCTCTTTCGGTAGCCACAATTGAAATCTGGACATGCCGTAGACTCGTAGGAAACTAATGAGGCTTAATCCCAGGATGGTATATTGGCTATACGAAACTGTGGTCAAACCCATGTTTACATATGTATCTATAGTATCGTAACCAAAAACGTAACAAGATTCAACACAAAGCAAATTGCATATGCTCATCTGTCTTCGTATAAAGAGAGCCATGACGTCATGCCCCGCCGCTGCAATAGGGGCAGTGCTGAATATCTCGCCACTGCATATATGCGTAAGGAGAGAAGCAGCACTAAGTGCCTCAAGTCTATTCCCAGCAGATAAATTTAAACCAGGAGACCTGGTTGGCCACTTGAAAATCCTGGAATTTATTCCACTGAAGTCACTTGCCAAACCCACAGACCAGATGCCAGCCAAAGTAGGTTTTATAATTCAATTCGACATGATCATAAATGACCACCAAATATGGGACAGAGACAGTGCAAGGCTGAACTCATATAAAAACTATAAATCTCTGTGTACAGGTGCGCATACAAAAAAGACCCAGAAATAGAGATATCTACATCCTGTCAGACAGTTAGACAGTGCTAAAGACTCTAATGTCTTTTAAAACAGATTCCAAACTGACCTGGGCTACGAACAGAAAATAACTATGCTGTGGGCACCAGGGCATCAAAGGAAACGAGGAAGCAAATAACCTTGCAGAAGGGTCAGCAACAACGCCATTCTATGGTTCAGAGGCTTATTGTGGATTAACAAAAAGCCACGTAAGAAACGAACTTGATACTTGGGAGAAGAATGAAATGCTGTTATACTGAAAGAAAACGCCAGGCTTAAGGCAGTTAAAACGGTCCATCACCGTGTGAGCAGACAAGTCTGAACTATTTCTGGGATTGAACAGGGACGACATAAGAATAATCACCGCATTTCACAGAACACTCCTCAGTAAGGTATCACCATATGAAGATGGGCAAGGCGGACAGTGAAAACTGCAGATACTGCACTGAAGCAGCAGAAACAGCAGAACACTGGCTACGCAACTGCATGGCTCAGTTCTGCAAAAGGCTCAAATATCTTAGAGGGGTGACCCTTATACCACAGGAATTTGGTAAAGTAGCCCGCAAGAAGATAGTGGACCACATAAAAAGTCTGACCTTTTTGCGCAACTACTAGAAAAACACCAATGCACCCTTTGGGGTCGCAGCAGTGAGAGGCCAAAGGCCTGTACGACTCATTTAACAATTGTAACGAGGTGAACAAATACACCTAGATACAATGCAAGTAAACATATATGCACCAAATAAATTTATAAAAATTAATTAATTTCACGCAAGTTAAAAAAAAACACACAAAATAGCGAGGAAAGGTAGTTTCATATAAATGAAGATATGTATTAATCAGGTGACAGTGTCCTATCACCAGCTATCTACATTTTATCACTGACGGACGCATAAAAAAGGAGGCTGAGAATTGAAGGAACATTCGTTCGCTTCGAGCATTCAACGATACACCAACATAGCCAGTACGCAGCAGTCCACGGTCCAGCCGAGTGTTTTCAGCCTTAGGTGAGTTCGCCTTGATATTATACTGCAGTGTGGTAAATGATTTGTCGGCTATTACAACAAATTTTGGCTCCTGGATGTAATAGCATGGTACGATCTAGCGTGCTCTAAAACGCCTGCCCCAGTTATTGATTCCTGGGGGTAAGCGTCTAAGCTTAAACCACACCGCCGCCCCTTTTCTCTCCTTGAATTGACCAACCAGGGTGCCTGTGAGCGGCGCTGATTCGCAATCGTAACCCGCTGGTCTGACCAAAAAGCCAAAGTTGCTTAGTACCTGATGCTGAGTCCTGCGTGATAAACAGGGGAAGCTCATTCCTTATGACCTTCTTCGCTTAAACATTAATAACTGGTCTCATTTTATTCTTCATGATAAATAGAAATTGAAATTACATCGATCTTAACGTAGGAAATTTTGAAAACGCATGCCTTGAACGTTTTGGCAGTATCCTAATCGTAAATAAAAAACATCTTTTAACATTAATCAACATATGAGGGAGGAAGGACCTAATCGCGGTCGTTATTCTTAAGTCAGTTAAATCGCGTACTTCAGTTTTCTATGCCATACTTTTTAAATATCCTCATAAGAAAAAATCTAATAGCGTAAGATTAGGTGATCGTACTGGCCATTCTAAGGATCGTCGCCTCGCTATCCACCAAAGTGGAAATATTAAGTCTAAGTACTGCCGGACATTTATTTGGTAATAAACTGATGCCTTTTCCTGCTGGATCTATATCACATTCGCTGAAACTCAGTCAGTTTGATTGATTAAGCTAAAGTTGGCACGACATTATTTTAGAGCAGTGCTAAATATTTATCTTCATTGAAATTGCCATCAATGAAAAAAGGATCAATGACAGGACTATTGCTTAGGTGTTTTAAAGTAAACTGACATTTCCAACTATGAAGAATATTGATAACTTTTTATATCTTCTTTCTTAAAACCATAGCATTTTTTAATTGAGAATTAAGAGATCTTTTAAATGAGGTATAACAAACCTCTACTTTCTTCTTAAAAATTTTGGGGTTGCAACTATCACTCAAAAGGCGTTGAATTTAGGGGAGAAGTTTTCACGCTGCAGGATGTCATTGTTTAGTCAAAAATTGACGTAATTTGAGATTTTTTAATAAATATGCAAAATAATTGAAATACTTTATTTGTTCCATTGAGCTCTTCCACATAATAACGAATAAATAAATCTCTAAGAATGACATAACAAAACACTGAAAGTGATAATCTTAATTTAGCTGGCTGAATCCTACTCTGTTATTCATCTTTTCGCAGTGTAACTGGGGCGGATCTCAGGTGATTCACTTCTCAATATCTGAGCAAATTGAATTATTTCCTGCGATAAACAGGTCTCATGAGCGGCTGTCACCTTTAAATACGCGCCACAGCGCACCCTATATTGCTGCTTGATACTAGCAAATTTATAGTTTAGCAATATTCGTTCAGAATGACACACAATACACTAACAATTTGATTACATCTTCTGATAAACTCCGCTTTTTATGCACACACGCTGTTTTTTGGGTAGAAATTGCGAAACTCATATTGACAACACATTTAATATTCATATCAGAACTCTATTTTTGTCGGTTTTGCCAAAATGTGATTAGGCTTGTATTGCATTTCCTGTTGCGTGGGTTGAAATGCCGCTCTTATAGTAGTGTTGTATTTTTAACCGAGTTTAAAAAATCTGCATGGAGCAAGTGCATTATAGTTGCGAATTTTAACTAAAATATTTCAAAATTATAAAGACAAGTGTGTTGGGAAAACGAGTATTTTTTTAAATATTGGTTGGATAACTTTGGCTAATAAACTAATACAAGCGACTAACCAAGCGAATATTATAAGCTTGGCAGGCATCTTCCATTTTGTTAAATATCTTAACCTTCAGCTCTAACTAGATTTTACGTGGGTTTTTTCTAGAAAAATTTGTGGATCTTCGAAAATAACCAAGGTATATTTTAATATAATTCTGAACAACAAGATTTTCTCTTGCATTGACTGAGGTTGCATAGATCATCTCTTTCATACGACCTCAGAGGTAATAGTCTAAACGTGTCAAAACTGTGCATCACGCTGACCTTAGTGTTGTGCCTGCCGTTCCAATACAACCGTTACAAAACTGTTGATCCTGTGGCTCTCGTACTGTCAACTGTTAATGCGCAATGGAATATAATTTGTTCTAACCGCGAGCGGAACATGTTCTAGAAGCACCGATAGCTTTAAAATTTTACAAATTTCTCCGTTAAGAATTTGAATAAAAAGATATGGTCCTATTACATACAGACTTGGAGACTAGTTCTCTGGCTTCACTGTTGGTTTTCGTTGGTGAAGCCAGATAAGTAGTCTCCAAGCCTGTATGTAGTATGGACAAGTTTCACCAAGTAAGGGCAACAACAATCAATGAATGGTCCTATTAAATAGAAGCAAACGACTCACATGCATACATTTTCTAAGATTTTCTTTTGATAATTAGTTTCCCTTGTTAAATTTGAGTTTCCCTCCTCCCAAAAATGACCTCACGGTGGAAATTCGATTCATCCATCCATAAAATTTTGGTTAAAAAATTGACTTCTTCTGCATCTGATTTAAGAATAAAGCAACAGCATTCTTCTCGTCTAACAGTATCCCCTCTTTCCAATCTCTGGACTAGAGTATAGTGGTAAGGATGCCATCCAAATCTGCGTATTGTGGAGAAAACTTTCCATTTTGACACTCCGGTTTGCCTCGACATTTCACGTGTTGCAGTGCTTGGGTTGTCATCAAAATGAATTAATATATCTTCCTCATTATCTGGTTGATAAACAGTAGGAGCACCAATTCCAAAATGGCGAGACTTTACGAAACCATTTTCAGCTATATTTCGATATGTTGTTGCAAAGACACGAACATTGGTATGCGACTCTGCGAAAAGCGACGTTCATATTCTCGACGACCTTTAGCAGCATTGCCCTCACAATATCCGTAGAGACACAAGAGGTCTGCATATTCTTTGTTGCTGTATGAGGCCATGGTAAAAAAACTCTGGACGCAGCAAGTGCGTTATGGCAGTGATTTTTTATAAACATGCTTTGGATATCAAATATGTCTTTTTAATGCAAGCAGTCATCAATTTGGTTACCGGTATAACCTATATTGTAAAAACAATGTGCCATATTTTATCAAAATAACTTATTGTTTGAAAATGTACAAAAAATTTCCGACAATAAACTTTAACTCTTGGTTTCCTAGCCAACAAATCTTAGATTAATAGCAAATTGAGTTATTGAAAATTGAAGCATTTAATGAAAATTTGCTACCAAAACGCACTTACTGCGTCTTGATTTTTTTTCTTACAAACATATTTCGATAAAAAATGAAATAAAAAAAGGCTGTTTGAAAAAAAAATTGTAGGGATCACCAAGGACTTATGGGCCGCCGGTGATTGTCAAAATAATTTTATAAGATGCAGCTAAAGACACCCTATAATTAACTTATACAATTTTTTCTCGTCTCTTGTATAATAATATTTATTCAGCTTTACCGTAGAAACGCGTCACCCTTTATATATGTAAGCAGATCAAAACTGAACGTAAACCCGGATATGGATTCCAGGGGGCCTAGTTTGCGCTCATTTGAAGAAATCATTTTAAAATTCCAAAGTCGCGGTCTCCTCATTGACGAATTTTTTGTACGAAAATTAGTCAAAAATGATGGACCGTTAAACCATAAACTTAACTAAAACTACCGCCAAAGCATCAGAGAGTAAATAACTAACCTGTGGCATATCAGCCCCTTTTGTAAAACTTCAATCTTTTATATGTGTTGATAAAACATAACAAACACTGTTTAATCCACCCACTAACATTAATAAAGGAATAATTTGCACTTGTATATAAAAATTTCCCAAATAACACAAATAATTCGTCGACTCAAACAAATAAACATATAAACAATCTCATACCATACGATAAACTTAAGTTACAGCATCTAACAGACCTGTGCAATAATATCAAATGTTTCGTTACCAGGGCAACGACATACTAGATTGTCAATGAAACGCGGTGATATTAATAATAAATTTTTCATATTTGAATAGCTCAATTTTCCGTAAACCTAGAAAGCTGAATTTTGGCACATAGTTAGGTCTTTCCCAAAGCAATATGCACACTGAATTTTATCTAAAATATCTTTGTAATTTTCGGAGAAAAAATTTTTTTCGGAAGAAAACTCCAAATTTTCCTGGAAAACCTTGTTCGAGTTTCCTGGCTAACGAACTGATCCAAGACATTAATAAAGGAAAGGCACGTGCCGAGTTTCATCAAAATGGTTGATTCTAGGGGCCCAAATTCGCGCTCATTTGCAAAAATGTCTCACCATCGATACCTCTCTATTAGTGAATTTTTTTAAATAAAAATTCACTAAAATAACAAAAGCAAATAACAACAGAAATCTCTGACATTCAAATCTAAATAATTAAAAATAAATTATGACATGCGCAAATAGAAATCGACTGACAGTTGTCTAAATTTGGACATGTGCGCAAGGTTCAGGAACTTGATTTTTAATGACTACTCAGGAACTTCCGCAGTTTCATTAACAATAGTCCTAAGTAGTTGATTAGATTATGTCACCTGTAATATTTTCGCTAATTGATTTTGAGACTGCCAATTGTTTGTTGTAATATTTGTACCTCATTGGATAGCTATTGCAACGAAGTAGTTTAAACAAAAATATATGCATGTGACCTGAACGATTTTCTGAGAAAAGCCGACAAGAAATTTGCACAGATAATCTAAAAAAACTTTTTTCAGGTTTTTCTTTGAAGCTTTCACTAAAAGAAGTGTTTATTGTTTTGTTTTCATTTCAAAGGTAAGAGCATATTGTTGTGCAAATTATACGGTCGAAAAAATTTAAAAATATGAAGCATATCTCTTACAAAATTTGTTTGAAGACATTAAGGTCTACTTTTCGAGGAAATTTTTTTAAAGTGTCATATTTCAGAAACGATTTAATTTCGTATAAGGCATGTTAGGCTCAAATTATTTATGACATCCTGTCTCAGAGATGTCTGAAGAAATGTGTTGAATTAGCAGGACACTTGATTCTACGTTTTTTTTTGTTTTAGAAAATAATTTTAAAGCATCCCTCTCTATATCAATAAACGGATAGACTAAATGTAACCAGTAATAAGAGTTCGAACGCAGCAACTGCCGTATGCGCATTTTCTTGCACTTTGTTTAAAATTTTAGTGATTTAATTTCCTCCTAACCAAGAAAATATTGATATGCAACAAAGAACATGTGCTTCAAATTTCATCAAAGGAACTTTATGGATTTAAGAAAAATACATTTTTTTTGAAATTTGTAATTTTCCGTATTTTAACAGATTTCTATATAAATTTGCTACTATAACGCACTTACCACGTCCATATGTTTTAAAGGCCTAATTAAATGTGGTTGTCTGAGTATTCAATATTAAATGACTACAGGATAAATCATCTCTAGATCCCCTCCTTTAAGGAGGAGAAAAGATCATTTCATAGGCTGAAGACCAATGTATAATAATTTTTTTACTGTAGACGCTTGTATATGCTGAAATGGCTTTGATCCTCCTGTATATGGTATACGTATTTCCCCACTTTTCTGACTGTTCCTTGCCTTTTACTAGAGAAAGGATGGAAATGTTGCTTTGAAACTTGAGCAAATTTGCATACTTTTACTATATAAAAAGTGTTTACAAGAACTCCATAGAGCATAAAATGAAAATGCTGTCAGGAAGTAAAAGAGAATGTTAAAAAACTTTCTCAAATGAAATTAGTCGGGTTTTCTCAAACTTTTGTTTTATTTTTCCCGCTTCGTCTTTATGTGTATAAAAATCTCAACATCTCAGTAATAATTTGATATTCTGTATAGGGATGATGCCGCTTTAAGTGTTTACATGTATATACATATATTTAATAAGGTCACCGTTATGACCAATACATTATGTAAATCGTTTATCGACTACTATAGAATAAAGTAGTATATTTACGAAATTGTTTTACTGTTTCAACGAAAGACGTTGTTGCCAAAAAAGCAGCGATAAATTATCAAAACTGTTATGTAAATCCATTGTCATTATTTTATGTTTTTAGCGAAATGGAATTAGAATTTATATGTATATATATATATATATATATATATATATATATATATATATATATATATATATATATATATATAGGTGGGCGCATTGAAAACGAAACAGATCGATTTGCGTCCAGAGATTATTTTTTTAAAAACGCTGAAATACGTCAATTTTAATATTGAGGGGGACATGTTTTGACATAAAACTCAACTATGTCACATCAACCCCTTAAGGGTGGTGATAACAACCCTTATATATATATATATATATATATATATATATATATATATATATATATATATATATATATATATATAATAACCTTATTATATATATATATATATATATATATATATATATATATATATATATATATATATATATATATATATTTTGAAGTTTTATCAACTCGGTTAAGAATTATTCACAGTTGGAGTTGCAAGAACGTATTTCATTCATTGTGATAAGAAATGCACTAATCAGTCGATTTTTCGTTAAAACAGAACTAAAAAACAAAACCAAACGTTCAAAAATGTTTATTCAGTTAAGTAAGTTTTCAAATTGTTAACCACCAGCTTCCATACAAAAGTACAAATTTTGTTTAAAACGAGCTCTGACATTCTGGAGTATTTGTAGAGTTATTAGACGGCATTCTTGAACAATGCGTCATCGTAATTCTTCCAGACACTCCGGTTCTGTTGCGTATATTCTACTATTTAAATGGCCCCATATAAAGAAGTCCAAAGGAGTTCAATCCGGTGATCTAGGGGGGGCACTCAATAGCACCTCTACCGTTGTCCATCCATTGTCCTGGAAAAATGCGGAGGAGCTCCATCTTGTTGAAACACTAATTGATTCTCTTGATAGCGATCATCATTTTCAACAATGTCAATTAGTAGAGGGTAAACGATATCTTCTAGTAACTCCAAATACGTTTCGCCACTCAAATTGCCATCAAAAAAAATTGGTCCGATTAAAGTCTCCAAAAATGCCAGTCCAGACATTCAAAAGTTTGGTGTGGACTTCGTGAAAATTTCTTGGATTATTATCTGCCCAATAACGACAATTATGACGATTGTCTGTAGAGTTTAATAAAAACGTACACTCGCCTGAAAAACAGATATTGAACAGAAAGTTCCCGTTATCAAATAATCTTCATTTAGTTGTTGTACAAGATGAATTTTATACGGGTGAAATTTATGTTGCTTCAATATTCGCTGAATAGTTCTTTTTTGATGTTTGAAACAGTGGCCAATTTTCTCGTGCTCAAAGTTGGGTCTGCAGCAATTTGTCCTAATACTTCAATCTCAGTAGTCTCATTTATAACCGGAAATTCACGTTCAGGATCCCGTTTTTTGTTGGCTACTGAACCGTTTTGCCGAAACTTTGCAACTAACTCCAAAATGTATTTTCTGTTAACATGTCTGTTCGGCTGTCGTTCATTAAACAAATTTGCGGTACGGTTGGCACAGTCATCGTTTTTGAAAAAAAGAGTAATTATTTCAACTATTTCTTCTACAGAATACACCATTGTGAAATTAATTTTCGGTAGTACTATCAAGTGTCAAACCGACCGATAAACTGAAATAATAAACCGCATTTCTCTCATTCCGATAAGAAATGTTCTGATAGTCATTTTTTTGTTTACAAACCAAAAAAACATTGACTATCAGCACATTTCTTATCGGAATGAGTTAAATGCGTTTTTTCATCTTCAACTGTGAATAATTTTTAAACGAATTAATAAAGCTTCCAAAAAAAATTGTGTGCTGAATCCAGAAAAGAAAGAGCTTCACATGATGCAACACTCGATCCATGTTCCCTATTTAAAATGTAAGGGTTGTTATCACCACCTTTAAGAGGTTGATGTGACAAAGTTGAGTTTTATGTCAAAACATGTGCCCCTCCATATTAAAATTGACGTGTTTCAGCGTTTCTTTAAAAAAAATTATCTGGACGCAAATCGGTCTGTTTCGTTTTCAATGCGCCACCCTATATATATATATATATATATATATATATATATATATATATATATATATATATATGTCTCTATGTATAACAATAGACATATACCGGTTTCGTCCTTATTATGACTCATTAATTAGTATGTGTTACTATGCTCCAAGTCGGCGTTAAGGCAAGCATTGCCATAATATGTAACGAAGAATATGGCGAAGCACCATCTCTAGTTTTATGGCATTTATCTGCTTCCGCTTACACACAGTGCAGCAAGAATGAAGTTGTGAGAAGAAACTAGAGAGTGACATCAACTACTCCTTTTGGTAAGACCACGACGTATATTGAGTCACATCTCTGGCTGTAATCATTACTTCAAACCTTTCGGGACTTGCAGTATGATATATAACAAAAGAAATAAATCAGTTTTATCCCGGTTGGGACTGTTTGACCAACAAGTCGGGGTTAAGGCACGCGTTGACGTATAATGCAATGCAGAATAGCGTTCTTGTTTTGTGACGGTTCTAGGCTTGTGCAGCAGTTTCCCCGTACACACATTTTCATAAAAATTCGCTAATAGAAAGGTATCGATGGTGAGACTGCATAAATATTTTAATGTCCATCCACGCCAGTCAATTCCATCGGCAGCTCAAGAATTGGGTTTAACATTTTATGCGGTTCAAGCTATTTTGAAGAAGTATAAAATGCACGATGGCAGTTCGGGAACTTCATCCAGGCGACGATGTTTGAACACTGGAACTTTTTGAACAAATATTAATTACAACTCAAGAAAGACCACTGTTTCTGCCGAAAATTATCTGGACAGATAAAACAAAAAGTTTGGACGCAGCAATTGTGTTATGGTAGCGAATTGTTTTTAATGGCAAATATGTATTGTTTTTAAAAGAAGGAGATTTGGTTTAGCTGTTTAACTATGTAGTACTAACAATGTACTATATTTCATTAAAAAGCTCTGTTGTTTCAAAAATTACAAACATTTTCCGAAAATAAACTTCGGAAGTTTCAGAAAAAACTGGTCCGATTTTCCAGGCCAGAGAACCCCTTCAAGCTATTTTTATACCTGCCAAGATATAATTATTCACCAACAGCTTTAGAACCAAAATTGGAAAAAAAAATGTCATGAAATTTTGAAAAATTTATTTTACAGACATTCAGCATTTTTTACAGAAATTTCATTCAGCAATATTCCATTAAATTATATATTTCACAAAAATTCGACCTTTTTTTTTGCAATAACTTACTAAACATTTATTATTAGTTACCAACATATCACAAAAATTTACAAAAAAATAATTTCTACGGAAACACTAAAAACATTTCTGAGAAAACTTTTCAAATTCAACCACTATTTGAGAGTGCCCGTATACGGCAGCTCGTTTTTTTTTTCGACGAGTATTACAAACAGAAAGCTATCTGAATGCGTCAATTCCGGGGGGGCTCCGCTATCTATTAGTAAAAACGCCGTATAAGAATTTGTGACATGCTTGCGATATGTGCCAAAAACATGAATAGTTGCAAAACAATTGAAATACTCAAAAAACTATGAACGATATCATTTTTTTTTCTTACAAACATGCGTTATATTTCGATGGAAAATACAAAAGTGCAATAACATTAGGTGTTTTCTATTAACAAAAAGAAAGTGTGTAGCACAAAAGACTTATGCCCCCCCCCCCCCCCCCCCTGTGATTGTCAAAATATGTGTATAATATTCAGCTCGAAACACCTTATAATTATATATATATATATATATATATATATATATATATATATATATATATATATATATATATATATATATATAACGGATATATTGAGCTTTACTGTAGAAATGTGTCACCCTGTGTATGTGTGAATAGACAAAAACTGAAACTGACCCCGTATATGGGTTTTAAGAGTTCTAGTTCGCGCTCATTTAAAGAAATCCTTTTAAAATCCATAAGTCGCGGTCTTCTCAGTAAAGAATTTTTTCTAGGAAAATTTGCTAAATTATAGACTATTAATTCTATAGCTGAAACTACTCTGAAAGCATCAGAAAAAGGTCTATTTGAAATTGATTTTCTGAAAATATTTTAGTAAAATGAAGTACAATGATGGTTAAAAGCTGAAATTGTAGGCTTTGTAAAACACACTTATTATGACGTGTTTTCTATATACTCCGTATTTGTTTTAGATCCGTTGCCTGAAAATTGAAAATTTTGACGTTTCAAATCGCGCCTTTAACGTTTTGAGAAGAAATTTTATAAAATTTTCAAAATATTTTTTCTGTTACTTTTTAATCTTCTTGCGTCAAGAAAACTTAACAGTTGTATCTAATATTAAATTGGTTTTGTAAGTCTCACAAAATATTCTGTTTCTGTGCTTTCCTCTGATCACCAGCGGCACCCAAACTTTTTTCTTTAAATGCCTAAAACTTTTTTCTTTTAACTTAGACATCTCAGTTTTGGCGTTTAACGTAATCTTGATGGTAGAAACGCATGCGCCTAATTTGTTTGTCATAGCTCTGTCATTTTCTGAGATACAAAAATTGTCCGAAAGAAAACCCAACATTTTCCCGGAAAAATAGGTCCAATTTTCTTGGCTAACGAACTTATCCAAGCCACTTGCGGAAGGAAGGTACGTACCAAAAATATTTGGACTTTTCCTTCCTTACTGCAAACCATTTTGTTTATTTTATTAAAGAAATGTCACTTATTAAACACAATAGCTGAAATTTTTAAAGCTTACTTTAATAATGTTAACTTTTCTATATGACTAAATGAGTTCACCTCGAGGCCAGAGCATACACTTTTCCATGTTTACAGTAACTAGTTTTACTAACATATTAGACGCTTAAAACTCAAAAAGAGCGTGAGTTAGGGGTAACATATGGTATATTTTTAAAATCATAAAAAAAAAGATTCCAAAAATGTAATAATATACAGGGTATATTATTTAAAAGAATAGTATTTCTTGTATCTTCTGAAATCTGCACGCCACTGTACTTTTGATAGCATTTTAACAAAATTCAGGCATAACCACACAACTTTTTTTTCTATAGGCAATAATAGCGATGATAAGGGGTGAATAATTTATAACAAATAACCCTGTACAATGTTTGAAAGTATCTACTGCAAATTATAAAAGTGATGTACGACATTTCTAATAAATTTTCTATGACATTTATTTAACATCTATAAAGTTGACCGAGTACTTCAAATCGAAAACTTGAAATTTGTAATTTATTCGAGGCGGTGGTGGTTCGTATAAACCTTCCAATAACAGGCTTTCAACCGGTTTATTTGACGCGAGCAGGCGTTACTTCAATGCAAGCAGCGAAAAGCTTTCCACTTGCTGCTTTATTCTCCAATAAATATTCAAAATCTACTAGTTTTCCGTTTAACTAATAAAACAGGTCGACGGAAACATATGAGTTCTAGTCGGTTTTCCGGCTTAATGCCCCATTAAATTCGTTCCATATTCCTGCATAGAATTGACCATATCACAGAAAAGTATGCTACAATAGCATATTGATGCTGTAATTTGAAATGCCTTAGGGAATTTACGCCATAGTCAGTTCAAATCAAATTCGTAAAAATAAAATACACTGGGAAAACGTTTCATTTCATATAATATTTTAAATTACAGTTACTAAATTGTATTTCAGTGAATAATGATTGTAAACGTATTCATATTCTCTTTTTTTTATATAAACATAATCTAGTGATGTGATTTGCTTATTATTAGATCGCATTTTAAATTACTTTATATTTTAAAGTGAAACATATTTGGTATACTAATAAACTTTTGATGCAGGTTTACGATTTTCATATTTTTAGTGAATTTTTATTTTAAAAAATTCACTAATAGAGAGGTATCGATGGTGAGACTTTGCAAACATTTTTTCAAATGAGCGCGAATTTCGGACCCTATAACCCATATCCGGGGTCAGTTTCGATCTTTATATGTATGTATATATATATATATATATATATATATATATATATATATATATATATATATATATATATATATATATATATATATATATATATATATATATATATATATATATGTATGTATGTATGTATGTATGTATATGTATATGTATATGTATATGTATATGTATATGTATATGTATATGTATATGTATATGTATATGTATATGTATATGTATATGTATATGTATATGTATATGTATATGTATATGTATATGTATATGTATATGTATATGTATATGTATATGTATATGTATATGTATATGCATATGCATATGCATATGCATATGCATATGCATATGCATATGCATATGCATATGCATATGCATATGCATATGTATATGTATATGTATATGTATATGTATATGTATATGTATATGTATCCAACCGATAACTCAAAAAATAATTTACCGATTTTGATGAAACTCGGCAAGTGCCTAGCTTGGCAGCTTGGATGAATTCATTAGCGAGGAAAATCGGACAAGGTTTTTCGGGAAAATTTTGAGTTTTCTTTCGAAAAAAATTCTTTTCTTCGAAAATAACAAGGCTATTTCAATAAGATTTGGTATGCATTCTGATTTGGGACAGACCAAACTATGTACCAAAATTCAGCTTCCTAGGTTTACAGAAAATTGAGCTATTAAAATTTGAATTTGAATATGAGATCTAGCATATCTGAGTCGTTGCCTGGTAACGGATCATTTGATATTATTGCGCAGGTCTGTTACACGCTGTAACTGACGTTTATCGTATGGTTTTATATTGTTTATCACAAATTATTTGTGTTATTTGGGAATTTTTATATACAAGTGCAAATTATTCCTTTACGGTTCTATTAATGTTAGTGGGTGGACTAAATAGTGTTTAAAACACTAAGTGAGTGGTGAACGTGTCGCCACCTAGTTCGGAACCAAGTACTATGTTGTCGCGCCCGCTCCAAATAACACAGAGTGTTTAAAATAGAGACGGTATACAACTAACTAACAATTTAAAAAATTGTTAGCCCTGGCCCATTTCTATCCCAATATAGGGACAAAGTATGTAAGACTAGATGCATTCTCGCAACAATTAGAACCGTAGACCGGTTTCACTCTCATTAGAGCTCTTCAGTACGGCATACTAATTGTAGCAAAAATGCACCAAAAATAACACGGCTATCGTACCTATAGCCAGTCTCGTGTTATTTTTGGTGCATTTTTGCTACAATTAGTATGCCGTACTGAAGAGCTCTAATGAGAGTGAAACCGGTCTACGGTTCTAATTGTTGCGAGAATGCACCAAAAATAACACGGCTATCGTACCTATAGCCAGTCTCGTGTTATTTTTGGTGCATTTTTGCTACAATTAGTATGCCGTACTGAAGAGCTCTAATGAGAGTGAAACCGGTCTACGGTTCTAATTGTTGCGAGAATGCATCTAGTCTTACATACTTTGTCCCTATATTGGGGTAGAAATGGGCCAGGGCTAACAATTTTTTAAATTGTTAGTTAGTTGTATACCGTCTCTATTTTTAACACTCTGTGTTATTTGGAGCGGGCGTGACAACATAGTACTTGGTTCCGAACTAGGTGGCGACACGTTCACCACTCACTTAGTGTTTTAAGACTGGCTATACGATAGCCGTGTTATTTTTGGTGCATTTTTGCTACAATTAGTATGCCGTACTGAAGAGCTCTAATGAGAGCGAAACCGGTCTACGGTTCTAATTGTTGCGAGAATGCATCTAGTCTTACATAAATAGTGTTTGTTATGTTTTGTCAACACATATAAAGTTTTACAAAAAGGCTGATATGCAACAGGTTAATTATTTTCTCTCTGATGCTTTGGCGGTAGTTTTAGTTAAGTTTATGGTTTAACGGTCCATAATTTTTAGCTAATTTTCGTACAAAAAATTCGTCAATGAGGAGACCGCGACTTTAGAATTTTAAAAAGATTTCTTCATATGAGCGCAAACTAGGCCACCTAGAATCCATATTCGGGTTTGCGTTCAGTTTTTATCTGTTTACATATATACAGGGTGACGCATTTCTACGGTAAAGCTCAATATAATTATTATTATACAAGAGACGAGAAAAATTTTTATAAGTTAATTATAGGGTGTCTTGAACTGCATCTTATAAAATTATTTTCACAATCACAGTCTGGCCCATAAGTCGTTGGTGATCCCTATAATTTTTTCGAACACCCTTATTTTATTGCATTTTTTATCGAAATATGTTTGTAAGAAAAAAAATCGAGACGCAGTAAGTGCCTTTTAGTAGCAAATTTTCATTAAATGCTTCAAATTTCAATAACTCAATTTGCTATTAACCTAAGGTTGGTTGTCTAGGAAACCAACATTTAAAGTTTATTGTCGAAAATTTTTTATACATATTTAAACAATCAGTTATTTTGATAAAATATGGCACATTGTTTCTACT
Organism: Tillus elongatus; assembly: GCA_964006375.1. Taxonomy (NCBI): domain Eukaryota; kingdom Metazoa; phylum Arthropoda; class Insecta; order Coleoptera; family Cleridae; genus Tillus; species Tillus elongatus. The sequence goes on from OZ023263.1 coordinate 192,828,698, forward strand.
ATATAGGTTATACCGGTAACCAAATTGATGACTGCTTCCATTAAAAAGACATATTTGCTATTCAAAGCATTTTTATAAAAATTCACTTCACTTGCTGCGTCCAGACTTTTGTTTTATACAAACATTAACTCCTTGAAAAAATATCGTTAGAAAGCAAAATTGTATTATTATTGTTGGCCCACCACCATTATAGTTTGTTAGCAAAAATCATGCATTATGTTAATGCAAGAAATCAGGGACTTGTGCTCTATTTTTGCATAATTTATAGTGTACATCCAAATTGATTTGACACTCGTACACCAAATTCAAAGAACTTCACATTTTGACATACCAAGTCATGCATCTTTTTCTTTTACTAATTCAACCATTGCTTTCAATTACCACAAAACTCAGCTACTCCATAATGATAAAAAATAATAATAAATAAGTTTATTTGCTAATCCGTAAAATAAACAATAATAATATCAAAGGTAATGTGCAAGATTGCAAATAAACATTCACTTCGGCGTAGTAAAAGACTCGTGAGCGAGTATATAAAGATAAAAATATACGAAAATACATAACCCTTACAAATATTTATTGCATTACGATGCCTAAAATTAGTCCAATAGAGACATATATAAAACGGAAAACTTATAATGACATCTCAGACAGTTTACATTAACAGCAAGACTACAAATCATATCTAGATACCTTTATAAATGCTCCAATCTCTCACAACGCGCAAGAATATAAGTGTGCGTTTTTCCCTTCGACAACAGTACGTATGCGAACCCTCAGTTGATCTAGAAATATGCTTCAAACGCCTTTTTTAGTGAATTTTCTTTAAAAAATTCACTAATGAGGAGATCCCGACTTTTGAATTTTGAATAAATTTCTTCAAGTAAGCGCTAAGGCCCCCCAGAACACATATCCGGGGTCAGTTTCAATTTTTATATGTTTATATATATATATATATATATATATATATATATATATATATATATATATATATATATATATATATATATATATATATCACACCGATTTTTGATTACAGTTGGTGAATACCTTCCTTTCGAAAATGGCTTGGATAAGTTCGTTAGTCAGGAAAATCGGTCCAGGTTTTCCTGGAAAATTTTGTGTTTTCTTTCAAATATATATATATATATATATATATATATATATATATATATATATATATATATATATATATATATATCCGGAATGAACAAAGTAAGGGCAACCAAATTTGGTACTCTGCTTTGTATCGTTATAGGTGAGCTACCTACCAATTTAGCTCTGTAGGTCAAATGACAAAAAAGTTATGGGCATTTAAAGACAAATAAATTGGGGTTTTCCTCAAAACGTCAAAGTTACAATGTAAAACGTCAAAATTCGCAACATTTAGGCAAAGAACTTGAATCTAATACGGGCTTTGGAAAGAAAATGTCTCAAGAAGAATGTTTTACAAACCCTGAAGTTTCAGATTTAACCGTCATTGTCCTTCATTTTACAAAAATATTTCCAGAAAATTCATTTCAAATAGACCCATTCTCTGATGCTTGGCAGTAGCCTTAGCTATAGAGTTTATCGTTTAATGGTATATAATTTTTGTCGAGTTTTCGTAAAAAAATCAAAAAAGATCAATATATCCGTTATTATACAAGATATGAAAAAATATTGTATACATTAATTATAGGGTGTTTCGAGCTACATCTTAAAAAATTATTTCTACAATCACAGGCTGGCCCATAAGTCGTTGGTGATACAAATAATTATTTTTTTAGTCGAAAACGCCTTATGTTTTTGCATTTTCCATAGAAATATAATGCATGTTTGTAAGTTAATAAATTCTGGACGCAGCAAGTGCGTTATGGTAGCGAATTTTGATTAAATGCTTCATATTTGAAAAGCTCATTTGCTATTATCCTATAAGGTTGACCAAGAAACGGATTTTTTCGGTTACACTTTAAGTTTACTTTCGGAAATTTTTGTACGTTTTCAAACAATAAAGTTATTTTGATGAAACATGGCACATTGTTTTTACTATATATGTTATACTGGTAATCAAATTTGATGCCTGCTTTCTGAAAAAAACACACATATTTGCTATTAAAAATATTTTTAAAATTCACTACCATAATGTACTTGCTGCGTCCCGAACCCTTTTTTATTTTAGAGAAAGAAAATTATGTCTCGACTGCTAAGGCCATTGACATATATAAATTATATAGAAAAACATTTTAGGTACAATGTAAGTGCATTAATAATGTATGTGTTCCTGAACCAGTAAACCAAATACAACGGTTAGAGTTATATGTGTTTATATAGTAACTAGATTTTAAGAAATTTATTATGTTTTCTGCTGCTGCTCTGGCTAAGGTTACCATGGATATATTTTCGCCTAAAAACAAGCTTCTTTGGAGTCTGTCTTTAGTGCACTCTGTAACAATATGACTTTCTGAAAAACTCACATTGCACGTATCACAAACTGGTGGAATTCGTTGTTCCAGTAGGTACTTGTGTGTGAGTGCTGTGTGTCCTATCCGGAGTCTTTTTAGGACGGCCAGGGATCTGCGACTTAGCATAGGTGGTTGGAATGCCTCAATGGTTGGTGCTAGTTCGTGCAGCTTGGTAGTTTGATTGTTCCAGTATATTTACCATTTGTCGTAAATTACTGCTTTAACCTGTGGTATTGATAGTTGGTAGTATTGGGTTCTTACTGTCGTGCCTTCCGTGATCGCTCTTTTAGCAGCAGTATCTGCCAGCTCATTGCCTATAATGCCGGAGTGTGAGGGTACCCAAACGAATGTAATGTGTGTGGATTGGCGTTCAAGATCGTGAGCAGTATTTTGTATTTCCCTTGCTATATGATTCTCGGTATATAGGCTACTTATTTCATTTAATTGCTCTTTAGAGTCTATGCAGATGACTATTTTCGTTGGACAGTTGGTAATGTCTTTTATCCTCTTTATGGCTTGCAGAATTGGAAGAAGTTAAGCTGTGCCAATACTGACGTCCGTGGGTAATTTAATAAGCTGCTCAGAGGAGGGCAATGTCACTATCGCCCCACCTATTCCATGTGGTGACTTAGAAGCATCGGTGTACATTACCAGTTCTGGATTATATTCCCTTAGCGTTTCTGTAAATATTGTCTGCATCGCCGAATTTGGTATTTTGGCTTGTTTAGGTGACATTAATGATGTGTTACAGTCTATTTTTAATTGAAGCCATGGTGGTGTATTTGATTTCGGATTTTCAGTGGTTCCTGTAAGATCGATTTGGTAGATGTCTTTTATTATTTCTGATATAAGACGTGGTTTTTCGGTGGAGTTGGACTGCTGATGACTGTGGCATTGGGTGTCAGTTAGGACTGAACGAACAGGATTATTTGCTAAACGAGAAATTCTCGAATCGTATGTCAATATTAGCAATTGTCGTCTTAAAAAGAGTGGCAGCTCATTTGACTTTCTTTGCATACTTGTTGTAGGGCTTGTTCTGAAAGCACCGAGACATAGCCTCATAGCTGTATTCTGTATAGTATTTAGTGGTTTAAGTGTGGTTTTGCTTGCACTTGCATAAACGATTGCGCTATAATCTATTTTAGATCGTATTAGTGATCTGTATAAGCTAATCAAAACTGATTCTTCTGCTCCCCAGTCGTAGTGAGCTACGGCTTTTAGAATGTTCATTCTGCTAGCACATTCCGTTCTGATATGGTTTATTTGATGCTTCCAAGACAGTTTTGTATCGAATATAACACCCAGGAATTTGTAATGGTCTACTCTGAAAAGCATTGCATTGTTTAGTATAAGGTTTGGTACAGTTTCCTGGTGGTGCCTTCGACTGAATAACATAAATTTCGTTTTCTCCGCTGAGAATTTGTAACCTGTGTATCTTGTCCATTGCTCTAAATCCTTTAGTGTTTCTTGGATTAGTTGTACTGTGGTTTGTCTGTTTTTACCTCTGCAGAAAATAACTAAATCGTCAGCATATAAATGGTGTTTGACAGGTTTTACGATTTAGTTTCCAATATCGTTGATAGCACTCTGAAAAAGGGTTGGGCTTAAAACTGACCCCTGTGGCGCCGCGTTTTCTTGTACATAGCTGTTAGATAAAGTGCTATTTACCCTTACTTTGTATTTAATTATTACCTCACTTTTTTTAAGAAAGTTACTTATAAAGTGGAGGATGTTACCGTTTAATTTCCAATTGATTAGCCTTTGTGTTATAAGGTGCTTCGATGTTGTGTCAAACTCCCCTTCTGAATCGACATATATGGCTACTAATTCTTGTCCAATTAAGAAGGTCAAACGCCTTTTAAAAGTCACGATATTGCAAATAGTAAAAAATGTATTAAGAAGAAGATTAAATATTCTTGGTGCCAGGTAAGTATAACTTCTTTGGTCACAGTTCTTTTTATAAAATGGTGTTCTGTATGCCACAATTGCCGTGTTTTATAATCGTGCCTCTCAGGTAACAGACCCAACCTATTCCTGAACTGTTTAATCACTGCCGATTTCAACAATAACAGTCTTACATCCAATATGCCAACCAGTACAGTTGGGTACATATTATCCTTGTTTAAGATTATCTTTAAGATTCTTCTTTGGATTACCTCAAGATCAATCAACCGACAGGAAACCGAGAAGTTTCGACATGATTTATTCGTGATGTAATTGAGCCACTTGTTCGAGAAATTGAATACCTTGAGTCTTCAACTCCAAAGGGCAAACACACACATGCAAGTTATAAAGTTAATGTGTTTGGTAGAAAAAAACTGGAATTATGGAGCAGAAAATTAAAGCAGAAAACCTAACAAAGTTTGTAAACGTGAATGAATCTGCTAAAATATACAAGTCTGAAGAACAACATGTGGATGTTGTTCTTGTAACCATTGAAAATCATTTAGCCATGCTGTCAAGGAATCCTAAAACGTATTTTCCCGCTGCCTTTAACTTGAGAGCAAGTTACGAGTGGGTTAGCGACCCATTTCAAAATACTCCCGGAGGTCGCTCAACTGCCGAAGAAGAAATATTTATAGACTTCACAACAAGTGATAAAATCAAAAGACAATTTAGTAGTGAATCACTCTTTGAATTTTGGGCAGGGTTGGGTGATGAGTTTTTTGCACTTAGAACAATATCAGTTCGTATACTATTACCAGTTTCAACACCTTTGGAAAACCAGATTTTTTGCGGTGGCTGCTCTGAAGACAAAATAAATATCTCAGCCAAATATAAAAAAGGAGCTTAGGGTGTCAATTTTTAATATAATAATAATAATAATAATAATTTATTTTATTTAGCGTATGGGGCTACAGTACGATACACGTGATAGAAGTATACAAAATACACAAAATACAAAACATATAAACACAGAAATTTCAAATATATAAGGACAAACATAACTATTATGACAAACTATCTACCCACATCCAAACTGCGAAGCCATTCGATTGCCTCTGGTGTGGCTTTCATAAAATCTTCGAGGTCACAAGCGTAGGAACGGTTAGGACATTCTGATACGATGTGGTGGATAGTTTGCCGCGGAGATCCGCAATCACATTGTGAGGATTCTGTCCTGTCCCATTTGTTTAAGGAGTCAGCACATTTCCCGCAACCTGTTCTTACTCTGTTGAGCTTTGACCATAGTCGGCGTGGCAGGTCGGATCCGTTGAAACAGTGTGTTGGATCATCTAGTTGAATGTAGTGGTCTCCTGTAGTTTCTGTCCATATGGTAGTCCATTTATTAGTCGCATGAAAGTTTTCGTTCGATTATAATGCTGATCAGATGGCTGGAAGGCTTGATTTGAGCCAATTATATTGTCCCGCCAGGTATGGGATTTTTGTATGGATTGGTAGGGCTGCGTTAGCCATGATTTTTCTATATTCCCTGATGAGAGCTGCAGTTCGTCGGATATCTGGTGGTGTGATATTACTGAGCACCGGGAGCCAGCGCGTTGGTGTTGGCCGTATGGTCCCAGCAATCAGTCTCATTGTTTGGTTGAGTTGCACAACTACTTTTGTGGTGTGTGCACTGTCGATCCAAACAGGACAGCAATATTCTGCAACAGAGTATACCAAGGCCAGAGCCGCTGTCCGAAGTACCGTCGCTGTAGCTCTCCATGTTGTTCTAGCAAGTTTGGCTATGACGTTATTGTACGTTCTCAGCTTACCAGCTACGTTTCCAAGATGTGGATTGAATATCAGTGATCGATCCAGTGTCACGCCCAAAAACTTTGGGTTTTTATTGTGGTTAAGGATCCTGCCATTAAATTCCACCCGCAGGGTATAATTTGCTTGCCGGCTCGATAGATGGAAGCAGCAGATTTCTGCTTTAGACGGAATTGGGCACATTCTCCACTTTCTGAAGTAATCAAGTAATCACTAAGCTTGGTGTGGTCTTCATTCAGAGCATGTTCAGTTGGTAATTTGAGTTTGTGCTGGTAGAAAATCGCTAAGTCGACTGCATATGCAAATTTTCTACACCTTGTTTCAGGTAGGTCAGCTGTATTGAGATTGAATAGGAGTTGGGCGAGCACCGAGCCCTGCGGGAGGCCATTGTTCAGTTTCCTATTACTGCTCTTATCATTGTTAACAAAGACCTGGAATAGTCTGTTTGATAATAGGTTGTTAATCAAATGGCACGTTTTCAGGAATGGCATGGCTCTGAGCAATTTGTATATTAGGCCCTCTCTCCATACGGTGTGATACGCTGCAGTAATATCAATGAACGCTACGGATGTTCTCAATCCCCTCTCAAACCCCGCTTCGATGTGAGTCGTCAGGGACAGGACCTGGTCAGTACAGCTACGACCACCCCTAAACCCAGCCTGTTCCACGGGGATCACTGCATCAACTGCAGGACATATACGGTTACAGAGTAGTCTTTCCAGCAGCTTATAACAGCAGCTGAGGAGGGCTATAAATAATAATAATAATAACACCACAGTAGACAAAACCTTTTTTCTAAAAGCTTTGCTCCGGAAAACAGGTCAAAGGGAGTCATTAATAATTATTATTAATTTTGGTTTTAGTTTAATATTATTAGGTTAATTATTAAATACATTGTGCAGTACAGAAGGAATACTGTGCGTTTGTATTGACTCCTGCAGCGTATCTATTGCATCTTCTATGAATGAATTGAATAAATATGACAATAATGAGCATCCTTGTCGTACACCTTTCCTTACTTTAACTTCAGTTTTATATCCGCTAATATCTTCTTAGGTACTTTAGTTTTTGTGCAGATTGAAAGATACGTGGCTGTCCCTTCAATCTAATTCAGCTCTCTTTATTATATGAAACAATATTTTCCAATCCACCTTATCGATTGCTTTTTTCAGGTCTACAAAAGCAATAGATGTATCTCAGTTTTTTAAGCCACCTTCCTTCTATTGTTTTAAGTGTCAGTATTGCTTCTTTCATCCCTCGTCTCGGTCTAAATTCAAACTAGTCTTCATCCAAGAAACTATCGTCCTGTGCTGGTTGCAATTTCGCGCATTCACTGTTTTTGGAATACTAGTACTTTTACTCCTTATAAGCTCACGGGCAGTTCTCTCGATGTATAACATTTCTCAATCAGTTGAAGAATGAGTGCACTTAGAGCAAACCAGTTGACCGCAACACATTTTGAATGCCTGACGATCGTTTCACTAACAAAGTTAGCGTCGTCAGGGGATGAAATAGCACTTTTCAACTAAAGCCGTCTTTATATTTGGTGCAGCTATTCGACAGCAAACCGCCAAGGGGGGATCAAACAAACAAACTTTAACTGCTTGCTTACCTCAAGTCCCGTCGTTCGAATTCCACTAAAATAAGAAGCGGGAAAAGGTATATATTATAAGCATTGACCGTTTTCATTTATATATTAGGAATTATATAGAATTATTACTTCCGCATCGTCAATAAGTCTGGAAGGATGGCATCGGCGCCAAAAAATTCAATTTTTGTTTCGCTCAAACGTCGTAAAAATGGTCAAAACATATAGAAAACATGAGTCAGGAACGATTTTTTCTCTGTCGGTCTGTATGTCTGTCTGTTTGTAACGACGATAACTTTAGAACAAATTAAGATATCGTCTTCAAATTTGGTATAAAGTTAGCACCCGACAAACGAACGGTTCGGATTTATTTTCAGTGAGATCGCTCTAGGGGGTTGGGTTTGAATGGGGGTGATTTGCTGAAAATTTTAATTTTTTCGTTAAAACACGAGTAATATAACAATTTTTGTTTCACTTAAACGTCGTAAAAATGGTCAAAACGTATAGAAAACATGAGTTAGGAACGATTTTTTCTCTGTTGGTCTGTATGTCTCTCTGTTTCCAACGACGATAACTTTAGAAAAAATTAAAATATCGTCTTCAAATTTGGTATAAAGTTAGCACTCGACAAACGAACGGTTCTGATTGATTCTAAGTGAGATCGCTCTAGAGGGTTGGGTATTAATGGGGGTGATGTGCTGAAAATTTAAATTTTTTCGTTAAAACTCGAGTAATATAACGTTTTAGGGTTTGTTTATTACAAAACTTTTCACTTTATCAAACATTTGGTATTCTATGCTAAAACTAAATTAGGGGTTGAATGTGTGAGGATGGAATATCGGTGACAGAAATTTCGAATTTCTTTTTGCTAACGCGGTAAAAAGTTTCAAAACATATAGAAAACTTGATTCTGGAACGAATATTTTTTGTCTGTCAAATTTGGTATCCAGTTAGCACCCGACAAACAAACGATTCGGCTTGATTTTGGGTAATATCGCTTTAGGGAGTAGGGGGATGAATGGGGGGTGATTTGGTGAAATTTTACATTTTTTTCGTTAATACTTGAGTAATATAACGTCTTAGGGTTTATTTATAAGAAGACTTTCAATTCATCAAACATCTGGTATTCTATGCTAAAATTAAATTAGGGGTTGAATGTCTTGGGGTGGAATATCGGTGACAGACTTTTTTTTTTGCTAAAACGGCGTAGAGTCTCAGAATATATAGAAAACTTGATTATGTAACATTTTTTTGTCTGTCGGTCGGTCTGTAGATCTGTGCATCTGTCTGTTAGTAGTCGCAATAACTTTCGAACGAATTAAGATATCATCTTCAAATTTGGTATACGATTAGCACCCACCAAAGGAACGCTTCGAATTGCTTTTGGATAAGATCGCTTTAGGGGGTAGGGATGAATGAGGGGTGATTTGGTGTAAATTAACATTTTTTCGTTAAAACTCGAGTAATATAACGTTTTAGGGCTGGTTTAACTTTTAATTCCATCAAGTATTCTGTGCTGAAATTAAATTGAATGTGTAGAGGTGAAATACCGGTGCCAGAAGTTTAGACAATTTTTTTTTTGCTAAAACGGCGTAAAATGTCTCAAAACATATATAAGACTTGATTCTGAGACAAAAATTTTATTAAGACGGCTTTAAGGGGTAGGGGATAAATAAGGGGTGATTTTGTGAAAATTTACATGTTTTTGTTAAAACTCGAGTAATAAAATATGGTTTGACAAGTTTATGGGTACAGGAATACGAATATTCAATATTCAATTCCTGAGAATGTCTTTCTAAGGAGAGTAAAAACTAAACCCAGGTATAAGATATTCCTACAAAAAAAAGCATATATGTTTTATTATTATTTATTTATTTGTGACTAAAATTATACATGTTTCTTATATAAATAAATAAATAAATATATATATATATATATATATATATATATATATATATATATATATATATATATATATATATATATATATGATTTGAAACTAACTCCGGATATGGTTTTAGGGGGCTTAGTTCGCGCTCATTTAATGAAATTTCTTCAAAATTCAAATGTCGCGACTTAACTTCACGGTTAAGACGTTTGAATTTTTAAAACAATTTATTTAATACTTTGAACAATCAATACTTAATTACTTAGTTACAAAAAAATGAATAATATATAATACTAAAAATAAGACGATCAACCTACATGTGATCTAAAGTCTCAGCACTCGGTGTGCGAAGGACTAACTCGGAACAAGAATGAACGGTTCTCCCACTGTGATTAGCCTCTTTATAGTCTTTCCTCCAGGCGTGGCACTATTGTCTCTGGATCACAAGGAATCTGCTGATGTTGATTCTCACAGTGATATTCCGTTCTACTTGCACTTTGGAACTGCAAGTTCTTGGCTCCGTTCAGACGGCGGCTGACTCAGCGGTTCTTACCGTGGGAAGGCGACATTGTATTATAATGGCCCATTGTTTGGGCTCCATTTATCTCCTCCCCTTTTTGAAGACGAAGCTATGGTTCGTTCCGGATTTTCAACGGAAATCCGGACTCGGTGGTTCCTGTTTTTGTTCCTTTATCTTCCTTGCGGGTTCTTCGTTTCTTCAACCCCATTCGGACGGCTATCGTTGTGATGGTTATTAAGACAGCCACATACAGTAATATTGTCCATATACTCAGGTGATGGATTGGTATTGTTATAGGTCCTGGTATATTTTGTTTAATTTTTTGAAGTTGGTGTTGGATTTGATTGATGTTGTGTAGCTGTACGTTTTCTAATGATATTTCGGGTACTGGTCCTGGATTTGGTTGATCTTCTTGAATGGGGGGTTCTAGTGTAGGCAGGTTGAATAGTTGTTGTGTTTCTGCTGTTGCTGGGCCGGTCTTGTAATTTTTGTTGCCTATAGATAATTGGCAATTTGGTTGCAGGTTGATTAATTTTGTACCCTTGATGATGTTGGTCCACTCCTGTTCCTTGCAAGTTATTCTGGCGTTAGTTTCTTCGGGTGCTATAACTATATACTGACTGGTTCCATATCTCGAAACTGTGGTTCTATTAATTCTGATTACTTCTTGATTACAATTGTTAATAGGTTTTTGAAATTTTATTAGCTTTATTTCACATGGGTTTTGATCATTCATGGTTGTTGGATTGTCGTCTTTGCAAAAATATATTTGGTTCTTTAAATTTTGACATTCTTCATTACGATAGGCATATTGTTTACTGCTTAGGATAAGGTATTTGGTTCTAGGAAGTATCATGGTAAAAAGGTGTGTCTTTCTAGTGACAGGTAATGTATATAATTGATAATAATCATATTCTGATTCATCTACCAGAGGTATTTCTATTTGAAATATAATTTTGAAATTGTTTTGGACGGCTTTTATTTTAAAGACTTTTTCGTATAGATTTAGATCAGTGGTTGTTATCACTTTAGCATTAGTTGCATAATTTTGGATTTTATTGATTTTTTTTCTTATAAATGTTGGTTTTAGTATGGATGTGTGAAAGATTCCTAATTTTGCAAAGGTGATGGCATTTTCTGTTGTTAGTGCTATTTCTTGAATATTGTTTAATAATTGTCCTAGCTGCATGAGTAACTCTAGAATCTTAATGCGCTGATAGTGAACTCATTATCATTATTATTTGTTCACTTCGCAGGCTTTCTACTGTATTACCTAATTCATTTATAATATTTACTATCGTGCCTTGGTTATGACTCAATCCTACTATCGTTCTATTAACGTCGACGATTGCCTCGAGCTTGACCAAATTTTGGAACCTAAAGTTCATGAATTTTGATTTTGATCTGTCGTTAAGACTTCTAATGCTTGCTGAATGCGTTCCTCATTCTGTGAATCGAGATTCCCTGTATTGGCTTAAACATAGGACCTAGTCGGTTTATTATGTTATGTTTTTGTTGTTTATTTAAAAGTGTGCCCTGTTTGGAAAAAATCCCATAAAATGTATTATCCCTGTTTTCTGTAGTAAAATTCACTTATCATGAAATTTTGCTATGCAGAATTATAATCTGTTATTGTTAATTACTGGTGGATATTTATTAGCTCTTATTTAATTGATTGGGAGTTTATTCCTAATTGATTGATGCGTTACCTTAACTTATTTCTAGCTGATTATATAATTTATTAATACTAGGATTACTTGAAACGGACTTATAATTACGTTAATCGTTACGTGCGTTAATTCATTTAAGAATTAAGCTTGCTATTTAAATTGTCTGTGTCAGTCTGTCTACTTCCGGTTTATGTACGTACGGGTATCTATATAATTTAGAATGGACAGGTATGTCGTCTGTTGTCCTTATTCTATGTTTTATCGCATTTGTGTGCGTCAATGGTTCGTTTTTATTTAAAAATATGTCCTGATATTCTGATAATAAACTAAATAACAATTGCTTTTCCTCGTCATTTAATTCTCCTGTATCTATTTGTTCAATTAAGACATTCTCATTATTAATCCGTTTTTGATTACGCCCCGTATCGTAAGTGTTTAAATTATTAATATGAGTTGTACTCGAATTATTATTTTGTATAACTACTGGTGCAAACGGACTTCTCCTGTGGCTATATCTGGCTTCCGATGCATATTGTTTATTTAATCTGCTGAATGGCCTATCTCTTACATTATAAGCTTGGTTATTATTTAGTACGTGATTAATTGTCTCAAGTTCTTCATTACGTATGAAATACTGCTGGGTTATTATATTGTTTAAATTTAAATGAGTCTCGGGTAGCCCTTACGCTGCCTGGTAATTCTTTCTTATCTTTGTTGTACCTCGATTTTGTTGTTAATATAATGTTTATTTGGAAAGTCTGGTGTTATAACACAGGTGAATGCATTAGAATGTCTTTACATGAATTAAAGGCACCAATGTAGTTCCTGTCGTTAACGTTTATTCATAAGTTTACTTTAAGCCTTTTGTTAGTGGCTTCACAACTGCATCGTCTGTTTATGATCAGATATACAGTATGGTCCTAATTATATGGATTTCCTATTTTTAATTTTTGTCTTGAATGGTCGATAATGTTCGATACTTGTGCTGTGAAAATCCTTTAAGGTGTCTTACGGTAGTTTTGTTACAAGTGTTTTCTTAATAGAGTTGTGAAGAAGTTTCGACACGACTTTGTCAAACATTTTGATCTGAATATTTATAACATATTTTTTTTTTTTTGGATTATTATTATTGTTATTATATTTTTAGAGGGTTAACCTATTACGTATATTTCATACATCTATAAAATTTGGGTGATTCTACGTTATTACAGTTTTTATCAATAGCCGAACTTACCAGTTCGTAATCCTGTTTATTTACAAAAATGCAGTAATATTTCCTCTGTGGTAAACAGTATTCTTTTATAAATTTCTCTACCTGATCGGATTTATTTAAATTGAAGTTTGCATATATGAAATGAAATTTGTCTCTTCTGACTGAGAATATGTCTGGTTTATCCGTATTTTTAAAACTATCTGACTTTAAATCTGTGTGCCATACCCAGTGGTGTATCGGTGAATTATCTTTCTAAAATGTTTTCTAATTACGTAAGGAATGGTTTCGTTAGGGATTCTACTTTTGACAAGGTGATAATGATAAGATTTATTACATACGCCTATATGTAGTTTTTCTTTACGACGATATTAATCATCAGCTTAGTTATTCAATTTAAAATTTGTTGAGTGCGGTCCTGAATATAATTTTTATTTAATGTTTATCTACTGGTATATTTTAGGTATTTGTTACAATAAGTGTGTTTTTTCCTCATCTTAGTCGCCTGTATATATTTGTCCTGAATGTAACGGTGTCTGCTTAGTGTCGTTTTATTTGTTTGTAGTCTTTAGCTAATTGTGTCAAGTCATGTATGTCATTTATCCGATTTTCCCGTTTTACCTCACTTAGGTAATATAAGTTGATTGCTTATTCAGTTTATTTAATTTAAATACATTGTAATCTTTTTTGTTACAATATTCACAGGTTTTAATATAATTTTCAATTTTCTGTCTCATCTGGGGAAAAGCGAATTTGTTTTGCATCTGTTTACAAGTTTCATTAAATGAGCGATGTCGGCGTTTAGTTTCATGAGCAAGCATAATTTGTAGCCTAATATCTGATGCCGATTGTAATTTTTCCAATATGGGTAGTTTTGTTTTAGAATTATTAGTCATATTGGACTTTTGGATTTTTATGGGGTTTGTTTCAGTACTATTTTTATTTATGGCAAAAATTTGTTTATTATTAACATTAGAGTTTTGCGCTTTAGGGTTTGTTTCACTTACTACCTGTTTTACCGTTTTTAGCCCCGTATTCCCCGTATTATCATGTTGACCTAAAGGTTCATCTTCCTCTGGTTTTTCAATAACTAATTTATTTCTACCTAGTGCTCTATCCGGCTGCTTAATTAATTTAGTACTAGATTTTAATTGATTTTTACTTTTTGTGTGGACGTCGTATATATTATATAACCTATTAAGATCAGTTTCCCGTTACAATGTTCGTTTGTAGTGGGAACTTCATTTAAACTGCTCTGTGGACTTTTGTTTGATCTCCTTATTATATTACCACCGGTGAGCCAGGAATTCACATAATTCATAATACTGTTATTGTTTTGTTGAACGTTCTGCTTCGATTTTGTCTCGTCAACGAAATCAAGCGAATGCCTGGGTCTCATGTTGCTTGCGTCCTTTTTAAAGTTCAAGTTTAAATTAATTCTATGGTCATTCATTCCTTTCTTACGATTATAACTACTATCACTGCCCTCGTTAATTAAATTATTTGTTGGCATATCTATATGGTTAATATGTACTACCGGTTGTCCGTATACGTGTCTGCTATCTGAAAATTTTGTTGTTGACTATCGTATTCGTCTGCTGGCGAATTTTCGTAATTTAATTCTTCGTTGACGTAATTCAAATCGTAATTTGTTTCATTTATGTGATTATCATTAAATTCTAAGTTATTTAATTGAGCTGCTCTAGTTGGCTGCGTTAGTGACAGTCTAGTATTAGAACTATCTACTTCCATTGGTTCGTGATAATTTCTGTTAGCATTATGATGTACATTGGGTCGACCCGGTTGATTACTGAAGTTGGGTCTCCTAAATTGACTCGAAAAACTTTGCCTTGGTACAAAGTGTTGATTTTGTCTAGGCTGGGAATTTGTGTGATTGTTTTGATTATTATGTTGTTGAAATGGTCTAAAGTTATTTTGGAAAGGTCTCTGAAATTGTACATTCTGAAAAGGTGGGTTATTTTGTCTCTGAAAGAACGTACGGTTTTGTCCTTCTAATTTATTACTATTACTGAAATTCTTATTTATTGTTTTATCTCTATAATCGAAATTTTCCTCTGCGAATACGAATTTCAAAGCTTGTTCTATGCTCGTGGGTCCTTGACTACGCAAGACGAGACCCAACGGATTGCGTATTCCTCCTAAGAACGCTTTTAATGTTTGATTCTGGTATATATCTTTCTTAATTAAGCGCACGCCTTCATTTGGCTCGTTGGCTATTAAACTCGAGATGAGCAATTGCTCTATATGACGGCATCTGTTCGCGAACGACAGTGCGTCTTCAGCATTACGCTGTTTCAAGGTTAACATCTCTGCTAATAAACTATGACTATCTCTTTGGTCACTGAAATTCTGAACAATGGCCTCTCTCAGGTCTGCCCACGTATTAATTATCTTTGTATTTACTATAAGCCGGGCTGTTCCCGTTAGTTTAGTTTGAACATAATTTAGCAAGAAGTGATTCATATACAGATTCTCATTTGGCACGTAGAACTGGTTCATGACCAAGTCACATGCTTTTAAAAAGTTGCCTACGTTGGCTGGTTGCCCGTCGAACTCGGGAATAGCTTTTAAGAAAAATTCTTTGAATTGGTCTGTCATATTGCTACTGTTACTACTCTTATTAATATTAGAATGATTTACTGTTATGTTATTGTCGCTAATGCTGATTGATCTAAATCTATACTCTATGTTACATAAACTTTGTGATTCTTCCTCTGAATCAGACATATAACGTTTCAATACAACACATATAAAAAATTGGAAGTGTAAAATGGGATAGCAGTAAACTTACCATAATACGATGGTTGCTGCTTCCATTTGACTCTGCTTGGCCACTACTTCTGCTTTAACTTGGCTCTGCTTGGCTCGAATTGGTTATTAGGCGTCGATACGCTTAAAAATCGATATGCTTTCGGTTTTCTAATCAATACTAACGACTGCGCCACTTAACTTCACGGTTAAGACGTTTGAATTTTTAAAACAATTTATTTAATACTTTGAACAATCAATACTTAATTACTTAGTTACAAAAAAATGAATAACATATAATACTAAAAATAAGACGATCAACCTACATGTGATCTAAAGTCTCAGCACTCGGTGTGCGAAGGACTAACTCGGAACAAGAATGAACGGTTCTCCCACTGTGATTAGCCTCTTTATAGTCTTTCCTCCAGGCGTGGCACTATTGTCTCTGGATCACAAGGAATCTGCTGATGTTGATTCTCACAGTGATATTCCGTTCTACTTGCACTTTGGAACTGCAAGTTCTTGGCTCCGTTCAGACGGCGGCTGACTCAGCGGTTCTTACCGTGGGAAGGCGACATTGTATTATAATGGCCCATTGTTTGGGCTCCATTTATCTCGCGATCTTCTTATTAGTGAATTCGTTGTACGAAAATTCACTAAAAATAAAATAACTCCCTAGAAATTGTCGATGCTTTTGATGATTTAAAATCCTCTTGTACAGGCCATAAAAATTTCGTTTTCTTTAAAGGATCAGTAATTCTAGTCGACAGCTTATTTAACATATTCCACTTTTGTCCACGCTGATTAAAGAAAAGCAAGCCGTAGGTGTTTATTGATCTGATTATTGATACCATTGCTTCAGGGACAATAGAGAGCTCGGTAGAGTTAGATGGTGTGAGAGATGATCCTCATGGGACACAGAAAAGTGTGGGATTGTCTCAATGTATCTTGTGATAGTATAATTGAAAATGACACTTCGCCGGAGGCACGGATGTGTTTTGAATTCATTTCGGGTTATCTGGGGAACACGAATCGCGAGCGGTTAGAAATTATGCAGAATATATTACTGATTGATTTAACGTAAACCTGCTTCTTCCATTATCGCTTTCAAGTCTTTACATATCTCGTTTAAGTTATAAAAAGATCGTTTAAATATTAATGAGATATCGATACCAACTTCTATAAGTCCTAGCACACATAATGATTTTTATTTAAATTGCAATCACTCCGAAAGATATATTTTAAAGAAAAAGGTCAAAAATGGTAAACTGCCAGAGACATTTTGACTCAATAACTCGACAGTTAAACTTTCTGTGACTAATCGAGTGTACCTGGAACTTTCTGTGACTAATCGAGTGTACCTGGCTGATGATGTTATGCAGTGCGACAGTCTTTTCTAAATTTATTTGAAACCGCTCTTCACCCCTTTAATTGAACCTCTCTCAGAATATCGCAAGCTCTCTGTTTTATACTACTTGGTGCACATATAGTTTTTTTCGCATATCGTTATACCAGCATTTATGTGGCTTGTCAACGTATATTATCTCCCCTCTTGGTTTCCAGCCACTGCGAAATGGTTTGTGTTCCTGGACGCATATTCGTATCTAGCGTACCGCGTTCGCGAACGCATTTCCTGTTGTGTAAATAACGCCCGATATTGCAAAGATGGTTACAGAATGGTACGTTTGTCTTAATGTTCTTTTACGTGTTACATTCAACTAATCGTTTAATTTAACATAACGCACTAATGATACATATAGGTGAATGAATATAAATAATACAGCCATATATGCCAATAGATATGTATTAGGTACTAGGTATACACAATAAATATATTATTTAAAAATAAGGAGAGAACATCACAAAAGGATATTATAGAAGAAAAAAAACATTTAAAAAATAAATGTCCAACTCTGTCTCTATTGTGCAAACTTATTGTCGCCTAATTGTATATTTCTATCAACGCATGCCTGCAAACGATGAGGGGCCTTCAATCTCTTTTTTGTGAAAGATGAAACTTTTTTCCACTTTGTACTTTTCGACGTCCACAAGATTGGACTTTCCTTCTTGCCGTAGAAGTGGGTTGCACTGATATCTTCTTCCCCTTTGTAGATATTTTTTGTGTTGTCTATTTCACGGAGGAAGCATTATTTGGCTTAAAAGCGTGGTATAGGGAACTCATTAACGTTGATGCGGAATTAATATTTTTATTATATGAATTTAGACAAATTTCAACAGCCGGTATATAACCTTCTTGATCATCATCGATATTTTTTTTACTGTATCCCTACGAAGATTTTAAATTGGTCCCATTTCTTCTTTGTAGCTTCCTGCCTTGCAGTTATATTAATTTCTGGGCATCCTCTGAATAAATAATTAACTTCGAGAGCATCGTATGAAGAACTACTCATGTCGTTTAAACTTTCAGCACTAATACTTTTGCCTTTTGTACGCTGTTTATTTATATTTTCCGATACAGATGCATGTTTTACAATTACCGGTAAAAACAACTCGTCTGCTGCTTTATTACCCGTGGCGATTTGGTATAAATGATTTCGGGTAATTCATGTTTGTGTATTACAGACTTCACTTACATTATAATTGATTATTATTGCAGACTGGTGCTTACAAATTTTGCCACTTTCACCTTGAGGGCAAGAACAAACGTTTATTTTCATGTTTACAAAATATTTCATATCACTTGATTTACAGCTTGCAACACTGAATTGCATACCACCCAAGTCGAAAATCTGTCTATGAATAACATCTTTTTGATCTGGACATAAACGTCTTAATGTATACTTAGTAACTTTATTAAATACATCTAAGATCCGTTGTTTATAGTAATTTTCAAAGTCAGTGATAAGAAAATCTGTGAGTTGGGGTAAATTGTATGCTTTGGTGCGCTCCAATGGGATATCCTTAAATAAACGAAACATAACTTCAACATAGTTATTTGTATTTGAGCCTCTTGTTATCAAGTCTTTTCTATAATACAGGCACCACATATCGATTTTTCTATTTTTTCATTAATGTACTTTTGATATTGGGGATATTGTTTCAATTGTTCAGATGCTTTTAGATTTTCATTTAGTTCATCTTTATTAATTGACATTAAAATTTTACGAAAAGTGCCATAAAGTGTTTGCCTATCTTCTTTCCGTATATTGTTTTTTGACATCGCTAACCATTTTCACACAGATTTTAGTACATGTAAAGTACAGAGCAGAATTCTTGATTTCGGCCAATATTTTTTTTAAACATTGCGTTCCACTAAATCGTCATCCGTAATAATGACGGACGGGTTAATTTTCGGCATTATTTCTATTAAATTATTAACTCCAGCTGAAAATACATCTTGTTTTTGGGATGTGGAAATTATGCAACCCACTGGTATACCCCCTGCAGCTGAGTGCGTTGCAAAAAAAATAAAGATTATGAGACTGAACGTCACAGTTGCTAGTGGCATTGGTAAATTATTAGCCATTTTAACAACTTGAGATATCGAGCACTGTTTACGACACCCCCGACACTTGTAAAATGCGTCAGCGCACATAATTTACTCGATGCAATCGGACATATCCGGAAGCATTCGAGTTGCAATATGGTACGCTAGATACGAATATGCTTCCTGGACACATCATGGCTCGTCCAATGGCGTTTTTGAGATAGATATATATATATATATATATATATATATATATATATATATATATATATATATATATATATATATATATATATATATATATATATATATATATATATATATCTATCTCAAAAACGCCATTGGACGAGCCATGATGTGTATATATATATATATATATATATATATATATATATATATATATATATATATATATATATATATATATATATATGACACATGTATATTTTTAGCCACAGTAAACAAACAAATAAATAATAATAAAACATTAAAAATTTCGGGACGCAGCAAGTGCATTATGGTAGCGAATTTTCCCGAACCGCTTCAAATTTGTATAACTGAATTTTCTAGAGGCCTAGAAAGTTGAGTTTTGGTGCATAGCAACGTATTTAGGAGGGCAATATACCAACCAAATTTCTTCAAAACAGCTGTTAGTTCTTGAGATACAATTTTTCCTTCGGAAAAATTACATTTTTTTCAGGGAAACTGGTCCGACAGGGGTGGCTAACAAACTCTGCCAAGATATTAATGAAGGAAAGATTTTTGCCGAGTTTCATCGAAATCGGTTTATAACGTTTTGAGTTATCGTGTGGATGCACATATATATATATATATATATATATATATATATATATATATATATATATATATATATATATATATATATATATAGGAGAAAGGTTTAAGGGCAAAGCCGCAAGGAGACAACCGCAAACACCTGTTTCAGGCTTATTAGCCATCACGGTAACCATACTGATGATGGCTAATAAGCCTGAAACACGTGTTTGCGGTTGTCTCCTTGCGGCTTTGCCCTTAAACCTTTCTCCTTGTATAGTACAGAAATGCCGTGTTATCAATCCTGTTATAGTTTATATATATATATATATATATATATATATATATATATATATATATATATATATATAAACATAAAAAAATTCACACGGACCTTGGTTTCTGGTTTCTGGTTTCTGTCTCTCAATTTGCGATCTTTTAAAAATCGAAATTCGCTAAAAAAAACTAAAAATGACACCTAAAATGTTCTTTCAGATATTTGATTACTTTAGAAACGCGAAACTTTGCCCCAATTTTACCATCCTCGTATATTTTAAGGTTTACAAGATTCCAATGGAGTGAGACGGGCATTTCAACTACCCCGTATATATATATATATATATATATATATATATATATATATATATATATATATATATATATATATATATATATATATATATATCTGAAAGACAATTTGAGGGGTCGTTTTTAGTTTTAATTACTGGAAAAAAGGAAATTTTGAATTTTGTTTTTTTTGTTTTCAAGCTAGTACCGAAAGAACTAGACTTTTTTAGGTATGATATTTTTAGGACACATTTTTATGGCCAATCTAAATCTGTCATATTTTCCAAGGCGTTCTTGATGCAAGAGTTACAATACTGAACTATGTTTTTTCTTATGGACGCCATATTAGATTTTTGCATTTTTAAAAAGTCTCTTTTTCTCTGATTACAGTGATCCGATCATATTTTACCTGTATCAATATTTGGAAAAAATAGTTTTTGCGGAAAGTGCTTTAGAAGGGACGCTAATAAATTTGTTTTTGCGAACTAAATATTGACAGTTCAGACAAACTCTAATGCTTATAGTGTTTCTGTACATTGTCTCTGATATTTATTAAAAATCATGAGTTTCACAAATGAAGAAAAGAGAGACATGATAGAAATGTATTACCAAAACATACTAGTGAAAACTATTTAAATGAATATCTGGAAAGGCGGCAACCACACCATTCTTATTTTAAGCGACTAGATCGTAATCCAAAAGAATTTTGTTTTTTGGAAAACTCAAAAGCCAGTATGGTACTGGAATTAGCGAAGTTGACGAAAATCTAGTACTACAAGAGGCATTTAATGGATTTAATTTTTGTTCTTAGGAATGAAGAAAATCGTTGTCAATGTTGATTATTACTTTCACATTGTCCATACGTAAGGCAATATGGGATCGCTGACAGAAATTTCGAAATTCAGAATCATTCTTTGATCTAGCGAAATTCAGATAATAATTTTTACCTAGTGGTGAACGCGCCTTTTTCAGACGTGTGTGAAGAGTTTCTGCCCGAGCGAAGCGAGCAAATACCAAAGCACTCTATGCAGAAACTATTTTTTCCAAATTTTGATAGCAGTATGCGATTTTGGGGCCGAAGCTCCTGCCTTCCCGTCCGAAGACTTTAGGCTATGGTATCCTTCTACACTGTCAGGTCGAAGCCACCCTCAAAGGAACCCCTACAACCTCTCACATTCGGCGCCCTCTCTTTTTCTGCGGTTTGTCTCAATCTCACTTCGCGTTTCCTCTTCCAGCTCTATTTCTGCGATCCATTCATTGAAATTCCTGATTTCCTCGTTCTTGGTGGACATAGTTAACTTGAACGGGTAGGAACCCTCAACCCTGTTCTGGTTTCTCGCAGTGTTCTCTTGCCGCCCTACGATTTTCAGTCTGGCAGTCTTCCAGCACGTCTTGCTGTCTCCTGCTCTCCGTTTCCGCACGCACATTCTCCCGTTCCAGGCCTTAGATTAAACATACTAAAGTAGCCCTTGAAGGGCCCGTGGCCAGTCAGAAAGCTCACCGCCCTGTGACTCCAGCACTCGAGGTCCACACCTACACTCTCTATGTATCGATAAGTAGTCCTACCCTTTGTCTCATCGTCCCAGTGGTTCTGCCACTCTACTTCAGTGTTCTTCTTGGCACTTCTTTTGAGCATTCTACTCGTTACCGGAGTCTCTACACTCTCGTGACCTAGAGAGTCACTTCTGGTGGCTTTTTCTCTCGCATCAGCCTTTGCGATACCTTGTGACTGGTCGCTATACCACCACATATTTATTTTTGTTCCCGCGCGCTCCACCTCTTGCATCTTTCTGTTGATTATGTCGGCCGTTCCCCCTTTTCTCCTGGTGAGCATACCCAAGCCAACTCTGCTATCGGAAACGATGTTGACGGTTCCACCCAGTAGTGGCGGCCTTTTTCACTGCCGTACCCACCACAGACAATTCCGCCATGTGCACCGGGTACCCGTCCTGGAGCTTTAGCCCTTTGCTTTCGACCACTGCATTGTTTTCATAGGCCACCAGGCCTATTCCAACCGCGACTCCGGCTCTGTACGCATCTGTGTATATTCACCGCCCTGTTGTCTTTTCCGCTCCTTCTATTATCGCCCAGGTTTTCCTCTGCTCCGCCGGGTGCGATGCTTTTCCGTACGCCGGTTTTCCCTCAAATTTTGCCGCCTTCGAGTGTTCCCATCTTATATGCCGCTCCTCTTCTTCCAGCCATAAAGGTGGGCACCCCGCCCGCACCGCCAGTGCTGCGTTGAAAGTCGTTCTGTAGGCCTTGGTTATGCTCAACAGGAATGCACTTTATGCCGACTGAAGTTTTCTAGTAACCCTAAAATCCCTCGCTCGTTCACCCCAGATTTCGCCGCCGTACAGGAGAGCGGGTTTCACTGCTCCCTCATATATGACTCTAAGGGTCTTTAGATCCATCCCCCACGTCTTTCCCGCTACAGCTCGTACTCTATGCGCCGCCTCCGCTATCTTTCGCGTTGCGTATTTGGTATGCTCCACCCAAGTCGAGCATCACTCCCAGATATTTTATTTTGGCTTCTAGCCTTATGGTTACGTCTCCCATTTTAATCACCGGGTGCTTTTGTGTCCGCGCTTTGGTACCTTTTCTCGCACCCCTGTAGAGAACTGCGTCTTCTCGGGGGCATATTCCAGTTTGTGAGCCGACGCCCACTTCTGGCAGGTACGCTGCCAAGCTGCTTCGAGTTTCCTTCTTTACGGCGCCGTTATAGTGATGAGCTGGTCGTCTGCAAAAGCCTGGACCTCAATTTTTGCTTACGTCTCGCCCAGTTCTATGGAGTAGATTTCATTAAACCAGTCCTCCATTATAAGTAGCCACAGGATCGGGCCTAAACATGACCCTTGTGGACAGCCTTTGCTGGTGTTTTTCGTAGCTCCTTCAGAAGTAGCGCTTCTGTCCTCCCGGAAATTGGCTACCACTCTGGTCAGGTTTCCCGGACATCCAGATACTGCCAGTAGTTTCCTGAGCATGGGGTACCAGGCCGAGCTGAAGGCATTTTTAATGTCTAACGTTACCAGCATGCTGCCCGGCCTGGTACGCCTTTTTGATTCCGTTCACTGTCTTAGCCAGCGCATCCATTGTCCCGCGTCCCTTACGGAAGCCGTACTGTCTGTCAGACAGCCTTCCGTTTTTCTCCAAGTGGTATGATAGTCTTGTCGCCAACAGCTTGTCAGAAGGTAAGATGTCATCGCATAGTGTGGTATATCGTTGTAATCAGAGAAATGAAGGCTTTTTAAAAATGCAAAAATCAAATACGTCGCCCATTAGCAAAATCGTTAGGTATAGTCCCTTGTTTCAAAAACACCTTGGAAATATGATCACAGATTTTGGCTACCCATAAAAAAGTGTCTAAACAATGTCATAGTTAAAAAAGTCTAATTTATTCGGTATTCTTGAAAATTAAAAAACTAAAATTAAAAATTTTAAATTTTTAGTTTTTTTAGAATAATAAAAAACCAAAAGTGAGACCTCAAATATTTTTGATCACCGGACTGAAGATTTTGCCTGGACTGGACATTTAAACTGAGCTTTTTCCATCAATGAAAGTCATAAAGTCGGTCATGCACAAACAAGGTTTGTGTTGTTTCAGTGACGAACAGCTTTATTAAAACTTGGTTTTACTACACATTTTTAATAGACTTTTTTGTATTTTCTTTTTAAATAACCATTATTAGTATTATTATTAGTGCGGGTATGAATAGCCATTACTTATACAAATAGGAACAATAGACATCTACCGACTGAAAACGAGAATATGTAGGAGGCCATCGGGAATTTAAACGTACTTCCAAGCTCGACTTTATAAAATATATTAGTTTATTTCCTGGATTTCTGCATTTGGTTTTCAGACGTGCATATTAATATATAACTAGCATGGCACTAAGTAAAAGTGTGTTTCCATTTCACACTTGTTGCCTTTTAAAACACCAGTCGCATACAAAACACTGTTCTAACCTAGTTTCGTAAAATGATCCGTGTTAGTTGACTCGATTTTCGCAGTGATAAATAAAATGCAGAATGCACACATGCATTGCTGAGAATAACTCATAAACTGGATAATATGCAGCTGCATTCCCATGCGCGTTGGTTTATTCTGTAGTTTCATAATATTAAATCACGAAGGATGACATAACCACTCGACCCGGAACAACGGTAACATAAGGTGCCAGAATTGCCGGTTTTTGCAACGTTCATCGACTATGTTAATGTCAAATGCTTGCAAAAAAGGAAGTTATATTCCGGGTGCATTGAAACGGTTTGATATTTTGATATTATATACATTTTTGTAGATAATTTTAGTGAATTTCCTTAAAAAAAGTCACTAATGAGGAGATCCCGACTTTTGAATTTTGAAAAAAATTCTGCAAATTGGCGCTAATTAGGCCACCTAGAAAACATATCCGGGGTCAGTTTCGATTTTTATATGTTTATATATATATATATATATATATATATATATATATATATATATATATATATATATATATATATCACACCGATAACTCAAAAAATAATGGGCCGATTTTGACTAAGTTTGTTGAATGCCTTCTTTTTGTAAGTGGCTTGGACAAGTTCGTTAGCCAGGAAATTTGTGTTTTCTTTCGAAAAACAAATTATATATCCGGAAATAACAAAGTAAGGGCAACCAAATTCGACACACGCGTTATTATCGCTATAGTTAAATTACCTACCCAAATTTAGCTCTGTAGGTCAAAAGACAAAAAAGGTACAGGTATTTAAAAATAAATAAATTTGGGTTTTCCTGAAAACGCCAAAGTCACGATTTAAAACGTCAAAATTGGCAACATTTAGGCAAAGAACATTAATCTAATACGGTCTATAGAAAGAAAATGTCTCAAGAAGAATCTTTTACAAACCCTGAAGTTTTAGTTTCAAGCGTCATTTTCCTTCATTTTACTAAAATGTTTCCAGAAAACTCATTTCAAATAGACCCTTTCTCTGATGGTTGGCAGCAGTCTTAGATATAGAGTTTATCGTTTAATGGTATATAATTTTTGTCGAATTTTCGTAAAAATTCAATAAATCTGAATATATCCGTAATTATACAAGATATGTATACATTAATTATAGGGTGTCTTGAGCTACATCTTAAAAATTATTTCTACAATCACAGGATAGCCCATAAGTCGTTGGTGATACAGTTTTTCTTTTTTTTTAGTCGAACACGCCTTATAATATTGAATTTTTGTATTTTCCATCGAAATATAATGCATGTTTGTAAGAAAAGAAATTGTGGACACAGTAAGTGCGTTATGGTAGCGAATTTTGATTAAATGCTTCATATTTGAAAAGCTCAATTTGCTATTAACCTATAAGGTTGACCAAGAAACGGGTTTTTTCGGGAACACTTTAAGTTTACTTTCGAAAATTTTTGTACGTTTTCAAACAATAAAGTTATTTTGATCAAACATAGCACATTGTTTTTTACCATCTAGGTTATACTGGTAACCAAATTTGATGCTTGTTTTCTTAAAAAAACACACATATTTGCTCTTAAAAACATTTCAATGAAGATTCACTACCATAACACACTTGCTGCGTCCCGACTTTTTAGTGGGGTCAATTTTAATTTTTATGTTTGTACAAAGTTAGTAAAAAGTATGGAAGCTACTTGTATTTCCTGAGATATTCATTAAAACAGAAGTTCTGACAAAAGTTTTTCGCAATATTTTTTGCTACAAACTGGCGATATTCAATTTTGCTACCGTAAACAACTTCGTTGTCATGGCAACTGAATTTATTTTTTAAATGCCATGATATGATTTTTTGCATTTTCGGGGAGAAGGTATATTTCTTGATACAGCACTATAAACCTGTAATCGGGTTCCAAAAGAACAAAAGTGAGAAAAATTAACTTTCTTAAAAATCGCCTGTCCGGTTGGACTTCATTATTTAATTTTTTATTAAGTTACCCATTGAAAAAATGTGACACTATTTGTAGCTGTCAATTGCAGATATTGTTTGTTCTTAGTTATCTGCAGCTTGTAATACTTTAGAGAGCTTCACGTCAGAAAATTGAGAACTTTTACAATTTGATCATGATTAGTATTATGCAAAGTGTCGCATATTTTGACGTTTGAGCAAATAATTTTTCAACCATCTCTATCAAAAATTCCACTGACGTGATTTGTTCAAAGTGGACTAATTTCACGCAAAAACAGCCGATCTCCATAAAGCTCTTCAACTTTAATGTCTAATAAAAAAATTACCGTCGGCTCTAAAAGAATAAAAACTGGCCTACACGATGTAAAACTTTCTGGAGATTCCGTTTCTTGTAATGGCGGATTTCGCAGTGCCGTATCTTCCGAGGAGGTAGACCCCTCATCGGTGCACCTATTTAAGTCGCAAATGCAGTTTTTACTCTTATTTCTCCAATTTTTCTCACCCCAACATCCCAAAAAAAAATGGTTTCGATAAAATTCGCCCCTTTACGTTCCGGGCGGGCCATTTTCTACTGCTGCTTTCCGTTCGGTCCGGCGACGTTCTAAAAAAACTGCTTCTTCGGTTCGCCGTGCCGCTCCTCCCCGCTCTATCGCCACCGTCCACCCCGTAATGCCTGCGTGTATCACGTCTGCTTCGCCCACTTTTTAAATCATCAAAATCTAAAAATTTTCAACGACATTATTCATATTCCTGCGTTTACTGTCAAAATCTGATGCTCTTTTTGTTGGCTGCTTTAGTAATATAGATTATTATTGCTGTTTTATTTTCTTGTTGTTTCATCAGTTCTTTTAGAATTAAAGTTAATATTTCTCAATTTTTTTCTTATGGAACCCGATTTTAATATCCAGTGCCGTATCAAGAAGGAGACCTCCTTTCCGAAAGTGCAAAAAAATCATATATTACCATTTAGAAAAATTGTTAGTTTCTATATCAACTAAGTTGGTTACGCTAGAAAAAATTTTATATCGCCAGTTTGTAGCAGGAAATGTGACAAAAAACGTTTTCCAAATAACGAATGTCTCAGAAAATAGAAGTGCCACTCCATACTTGTTGTTACCAACCTGTATATATATATATATATATATATATATATATATATATATATATATATATATATATATATATATATGTTGGTGGAAAAATTCAATATGACATCTATAAAAGAATATAAAGTTGACTATCGCGACTAAGATAGTAATGAATTTAAACAATCTTTAAGGCCACCGTGGCCTCCACAATAGCAATTTATGTGCCTGTACGAACATTTTTGCTGATAGGCAGCATAGTTTTGGAGATATTGAGAAAATTAGAGAATGGCAGTTTTGGTATTTCGTTTATGTCTAGAAAGGCATGGAACTTTTTTTTCAAATCTGTAAGTACCTTCGGTTGCACTTGTAATTGTGCACCTTTCATCTAATTTAACTAACTTTGTATCTCTTACGGGTTCTGAGTTTCCATTTGTGTCGAGGGTCAAAATCACGCACCCTGTATATATAAACATATAAAAGTTGAAACTGGCTCCAGATCTGGGTTCTAGGGGACCTAGTTCGTACTGAGTTGACGGACTTTTATCAAAATTCCAAAGTTAGAATCTCCTAAGTAGGGAATGTATTCTACGAAAATTCGCTAAAAGCGTGTGAAACCAGATTACAATAAATACACTATAATTACGCTCCACGATAATTTTTGTGAAAATATTGACATTTCGTCATAATGGTAGGAAAGAACGAAAAAGCGGTGGAGTTTTCAAAACAGTAGTATGTTATAAAACGGGCAATTTGACTGTGTTTTTCTTAGTATTACATGTGAATTAGTGTTGTTTTAGGCAACGACTATTGAGGTGAGCACTTTACCAGAAAAACAGACGACCCTTCTATACAAGCATTGTCTAAATACCGCATTCAACCAAATCAACACTTATTTGAATAAAATGTAGATATTTCCTAGATAATTTTATACGAATTAATCATTATTCTGTATAGAATTAAGGATGCAAAACAAAAACCTGGACGCAGCAAGTGCGTTATCGTAGTGAATTTTCATAGAAATGATCTGGAAAAAATATTTTATTATAACGTTTTTTTCTTGTAACATAGAAATCTAAATTTTGGTTTGTAATTTAGTTTTTATATTGTAAACCTACCTACCAAATTTGGTTATCACAGCTTTTTTATTTTTCAAGAAAATTTTTTTTTCGAATGAAAACTCAAAATTTTCCCGGAAGACCTTGTCCGAGTTACCTGACTAACGAACTTCTCCAAGCCATTTACAAAAGGAAGATACATGCCAAACTTTATTAAAATTGGCCCATTATTTTTTGAGTTATCGGTGTGATACATGTTTATACATACACACACACACACATATATATATATATATATATATATATATATATATATATATATATATATATATATATATATATATATATATATATATATATATATATATATATATATATATATATATAACATATTAAAATTGAAACTGACCCCGGATATAGGTTCTTGGGGTCCTAGTTCCCGCTCATTTGCAAACAATTTTTCAAAATTCAAAAATCGAGATCTCCCCATTAGTGAATTTTTTCTACGAAAATTCACTAAAACTGTGTCTTAAAATGAACACTTGCAGTTTTATCCTTCATTTTATAAACTTGTTGTTTTAAATTGATGATGCAGAAACTCTGGACGGAGCAGGTAGGTCACTGTAGCGAAATTTAATATAAATTATCTTCCACTACATTTTTTTCGTAAAAGTTGTTGAAAAACTTTTTTCTATAACAATTTGGTTGAAAAGATTTTTTTTACACAACTTAGAAACTCAACTTCTTAAAAAGAACATAAAAAAAATTTACTTTTGAAAATTTACTAAAAGATTTTTTACAAGAATTTGCTTAAAAATTACAAGGATATTTATTAGTGAATTTTTATTTTAAAAAAATCACTAATAGAGAGGTATCAATGGTGAGACTTTGCAAAAATTATTTCAAATGAGCGCGAACTAGGACCCCTAGAACCCATATCCGGGGTCAGTTTGAATTTATATATATATATATATATATATATATATATATATATATATATATATATATATATATATATATATATATATATATATATATATATATATATATATATATATATGCAAGTATGTATCCGCATCATAACTCAAAAAATAATTAACCGATTTAGATGAAACTTGGCAAGTGCCTTTATTTTATTAATGGCTTGGATGAATTCGTTAGTCAGGAAAATCGGATGGGTTTTTCGGAGAAATGTTGAGTTTTCTTTCAAAAAAAAATTTTTCTCCGAAAATTACCAAGTTGTTCTAATGAAATTTAAGGTATATATTTTCTTAGAAGAGACCTTACTACGTACCAAAATTCAACTTTCTAAGTGTATACAAAATTGAGTTATTCAAATTTTAAATTTTCTTTCAAAAAAATTTTTTTTCTCCGAAAATTACAAAGTTATTTTATTGAAATTTAGTGAATACCTTTCCTTAAGAAATACCTTACTACACACGAAATTTGAGCTTTCTAAGTTTATAGGAAATTGAGTTATTGAAATTTGAAGCATTTAATAAAAATTCACTACCATAACGCACTTGCTGCGTCCCGTTAGTTTTTTTTTAAATAATGTAGCATTTAGGTAATTAGCGCAATATTTCCCAATGTATTTATTAATTGTCCAGTTTTCCAAGCTAGGTTAATTTCTCGTCGGCCCGTCCGGTAACTTAATTCCTCTCTTTAGTCAATAAACTGGGTCCAATTACTTGGACCTTTCCAGGGCCTTTTATAGGCTGAATCACGGTATTCTCTTGACGAAACTCGATAGCATTAGTTTTTTCATCGAACCTACTGAACTTTGTGGGGTCCTATATTCGCAATAGAGTTGGCTTTGTCAATTATCGTGGCTGCCAATCTGCTGGGGTTTTGGCTGGGTCGGGTATTACTTAGTTTTGGGACCTGTGTTTTTCAATCTGTTTGTTAATGATTTATCGGGTCTTAACAACCTCCCGCTGAATATTAGTAAAAGTATGGTAATGTTTTATACGTTCGACTTTTCATACTGCATTATTTGACACCCTCTTCAAAGACCTGCAAATTTTAAAGATTTGGGTGTTGTCTTCGACACGAAACTTGCATTCGTAGAAAACTATGAGTGAGCAATTTCTAGAGCCTCCAACACAGTCGGATTCTTTACACGAAATTGAAATTCTCTTCCACAAAGCGGACGCTTTGAAGCTGTTATTTCGTGTCTATCAACGACCGCATTTGGATTATGCTTGTGTAGTGTGGTCTCCGCCGTCCATAAAGGCGCACTTGAGAGCATCCAGCAAAGATTTGTTAAGCTCCTGGTATACAGAGCTGATAAGGTGTATCTCGCTACTGGTGCACCACAGGCCAGCTTACTGTCGAGATTTTAACTGGAATCTTTGCAGGCTATGAGAATTTATTCTGCTCTCTTATTCCTATTTAACTTATTACACAGTAAGATCATATGTCCTGCATTATTGTTATTTTTCCTTTTCACACGCCTAGAATTAGCTCTAGAAGGCACGGCATCTATCTACTGTCACCTAGTACCAATGTCAAGCTTACCTCGCCGATTGTGTTCTATTTGTAACAGCGTACATCAGTTGACAGATATAAAGTGTTGTAGTAAGTCTGAGCTGACACATGTTGCATCGCTGCTTGGTGATTAGAGTTGCTTTTATGTTATTAGCTTTTTAGGTCATTGTAGAGTTAGCTTGGATATCACCCATAAAAAGTGATTCACTAGCGCTACTTACTTTTATGTTAAGGAAGGACCAAAACCCTACGAAATGCCCGTTATAATTCAACTCCATCGTCTATCACCAAAACACTTAATTTAGTTTTGATCATATCACTGTACATCAAATATAATTATTTACCCTGATCACTTAAAAAGTGAAACTGGTGTTGGACTAAAGAAAGAAGCGTATCACTTACCTTCAATATATAGTGACTTCACAGCAGAACTAAGCGCCATAATAGGAGCAACTAACACATTCGTCAACTATCATTGTATAACGCCTTAATAGGCAACGATTCTCTTTCATCGATTATATCACTCACAAACCTTTACCCAGATGACCATCTTGTAATTCAAGTACAAGAATATATTTATTTCCTGTGCCTTGCGGTCTGGCAAATCTATCAGACTTATATTTGTCACATCACACTTTGGTATTACTGGAAATGAAAATGCAGACGAATGTGCCAGAAAAGCTGTCGTAATCGATACCTCGATCCTCTTCAACTTAACTCCGACGTTTCGGCACAGATAGCAAATTTTTATAGGCAGAAATGGCAAATCGATGGGTCTTCACTAAGCAGCAAACTGCGAGAAATTGAACCAACTGTGGCAATCAAGAAACTTCCTGATTTATCTCGCAGAGAAGAGGTGATTATCAGAAGACTCCGAATAGGCCACTCTCTCCTTACACACGGTGATCTCTTAAATCCAAACCAACGGGCCTTTATTGTGAGCTCTGTGACCGACCAATTTCAATTTTTCACGTTCTATTAGAATATCCCTTATAAGCTTGTCCGCGATTTGGACATTTTGGTAAAAGAAACTTGTCTGGCATTTTAAATCTAGATTTCAATAATGTAAACTGTTTACTTAGATTTTTAACACAATCTAATTTATATAATAGTATTTAAATGTATTTCATAGTTCTTAATTTAATATATAATTCTGTTTTGTAGTTGTTTGGTGTCGTTAGTGTCAGTGACCTATGGTGTTAAGACACTTATAAATATATATATCTATATATATATATATATATATATATATATATATATATATATATATATATATATATAACGGTCGCCCTTTATGCTAGATTTTACCCTGAATACTTTTTCGTACAAAAGTACAGCGATTTTATTTGTTTTATTTGTTGAACCCCAAAGTCCTTATGCTTCGAATTTCGCTGTTTTGTAGCTAAACCAATATGGTAATTTATGCAATTTAATTGTGAAAATATTTTGTCCAATTGTATTAGCTATTTTCCCAAAGAAAATTTCGCTCATCTAAAATAGTTTTATTAATTTATAGAAATACTTACCGTAAATCAAGCCCATTTACATTATGATTATATGACATATGTTTCTCATAATCTCTATTTGGGGTATTTCCGTTAAATACAGGGTGTTTCAAAAATGATGATCTATGTTACAGGTGCACATTCAGCACACAAAAATAAGACTATTCTTTCATATAAACATTGGTCCGCAAATGCTTAGTTTTTTAAATATAGCGTGTTAAAGTTATTTGTTTTTGTCAGTTTTTCACGAATAAGTCCCAGTCAAATTAAAAGTTTAACGTGAAAATTGGCATGTGTGGGTTTTCGAGGGCAAGAAATTTAAAAATGTTATTGTTAATAACACTGCTGGCAGAGGGCGCCACGTGTAAGACATGGTTTGCATTCAATTGGCTATAATTTTTTGACACCCAGTACTATAGACCTACCGTATAGCTACATTGCAGCCCATATCAATTGTAAGCAAAAAATGTATATTTGATTTAAATCTCTCAGACACACCATTATCGAGATATTTCAATTTGTGTATGTCGATGTCGCTCAAAAATTAATTCTGCGACAAATTATAGGAATACATTTTTCACCTTTTAATTGCTATCAGTATGTATAAACTTAATTTTCTTATTCTCTAGTTAAAAATTAAAAACTTACCGGAAAAAAGAACCGACAAGACACAATCATGAAAATAAAATAAAAAGCCATGATAACAAACTTTAAACAAACCATTTAACAAAGTGGTTTCCATCGTTACACGTGACTTGACATTTGCATTTTCATCGTGACATATACTACATTTGACTTTTTCGTTTGAGACTACTCACTATTTTTAAGTAATTAATTGTATGGTCCGTAATTTTTCTAATTAAATATGGAAGTCTTTACCAACAATAAACTAACAGACATGCATGTTATGTATTCACGGGCTTTTGGTACCTGTTATGAGGTGAAACGACTGTATGAAAAAGCCTTCCCAAATCGGAGAATTTCATACAGAAGGATGTTGCAGCGGATTGACATCCGTCTGCGAGAAACAGGTACATGCTTACATTATCTAATACATCGATCTGGCTCTTTCGAATATATATTTTTTTACCAGGTACCCTTAACAAAGTTACTGCTGATCCAGGCAGACGAGGAAGTGCACGAAATCCTGATTTTGAAGAGGCTGTTCTGGACAAAATTGAACAAAATCCCAAAATAAGTACTAAGGAAATGGCCAATCATCTGGAATCATCCAATGCAACGATATGGCGAGTTCTTCACGAGCAAGAATTGCGTCCATATCACATCCAACGTGTCCAGACACTATCGCCTGAAAGAGATTTTATATCTCGTCTACAATTTTGCCAATGGTTTCTTCAACACAACAATAACACAAGATAATAAGGTAGAGAACTTGTTGAATTGTGTATTTTTCACTGACGAGTCTGGATTTAGGCGCAACGGGATCGTCAATTTTCGTCACAGCCATATTTGGGCTGACGAAAATCCCCACGCAGTTTTTGAAAGGCATCATCAACAGCAATTTTTCTTAAATGTATGGCTGGAATTGCAGGGTGTAATTTGATAGGACAAATTTTTCGACCTCACATACTTAATGCTAAAACTTATCTTGAATTCCTGCAAAACCAACTAAATGGCTTATTAGAAAATGTACCTCTTGATATAAGACATAATCTGTGGTTTATGCATGAGGGAGACCCCCCCCTCTCCCCACATTTAGCCCTAAATGTCAGAAATTACCTAAGCAATAGTTTTGGACGCAGATGGATCGGACGCGGTGAACCTCAGCCATGGCCAGCTCGATCCCCCGATTTAAATCCTATGGACTTTTATTTATGGAGGCATCTCAAAAGTATTGTTTATGAAGCAAATGTTGAAAATGTTGATGATCTGCAGCAAAGAATTATACTTGGATGCGAACAAATTAGAAATACACCAGAAATATTTGACAGAGTAGGACGTTGTATGCTCCGCAAAATACGAAAGTTTATTGAAGTGGAGGGTGGCCATTTTGATCATTTATTGTAGTCAGGTCAGGTCAGGTCAGGTCAGGTCATGTCATAAACTTTTTTATTTGTTGTTAAAATTTTCAGACAATACAAAATTAGTTTTTGAGCGACATCGACATACAAAAATTGAAATATCTAGAAAATGGTGTGTCTGAGAGATTCGGATCAAATATACATTTTTTGCTTAGAATTGATAAGAGCTGCAATGTAGCTATACGGTAGGTCGATATTACCGCGTGTCAAAAAATTATAGCCAATTGAATGCAAGCATGGTCTTACAGGTGGCGCCCTCTACCAGCAGTGTTATTAACAATAATATATTTAAATTTCTTGCCCTCAAAAACCCCCGCATGCCAGCTTTCACGCCAAAATTTTAATTTGACTCTGACTTATTAGTGAAAAACTGAGAAAAACAAATAACTTTAACATGCTGTAATTAAAAACTAAGCATTTGCGGACCCATGTTTATATGAAAAAAATAGTCTTCTTTTTTGTGCTGAATGTGCACCTGTAACATAGACCATCATTTTTGAAACACCCTGCATATATACTAAATAATTAAATGAATAAATCAATCGATAAACGGATTCAACTAACTGATAACGGATGTAGCAAATGGATTAATATTAACTATTCCCAAATTTTAATTCACGTATTTTCTCTCAATCAGTAAAATCCAACTTTTGTAAAAAAAAACTTTATAAAAGCAACATATGTACGGAATTTCATCCAACCAAATTTATTGTTTTCGGAATACAATTTTTTCATTTTTACAATTTTTTATTTGAAAGATTTGTACTAAAAGTCGCTACCATACACACTTCAGCCTTGTTAAGTTTTCTATTTATTAATACGTTTTCAGTCATAACTCAAATTAATACAAATTACAGTACTTATTTTGTCTACTCTGTTATAATTAAGCCATTTTTTAAATTAACCCTAATAATGAAGGCACTAATAAATGACAATATTTAGTCATTATTAAATCCGGCAGGTGACTTTGGTTAATTGAGCTATAAAAGCCTTGGATTTAAATTAATTTTCTGTATAGAGTAGCAGGGGCATTATTTTGTGTCATGAATTTAATGATATATACTTAATCCTATTTTATCTTATAGCCTGTAAATTTTTAGTCGTAAATAAATCTGTTGCTCTTATTCTCTGGTACATTTATCAACATAAACATCTGAGAACTAGAGTGCTTTGGTGTCGTTTTGTGCGCAGCATCGGTTAATTAAGTTAGTATTTTACTCGTTATTATTTTATTTAAATTTGTTTACCTTAAATATATACTAACTTTTCAAAAAAGTCGCACACCAAGTAAGAGAAGACCAATTGCAACGAAATTTTCCCTACTATTTTGTTTTGTCGCTGAGAAGAAATGATATAGAAAGATATATCATAAAGAATATAGACAAAAAAATTTGACATGTGTACACTTTTCATTTTAGTGAATTTTCTTAAAAAAAATTCACTAATGAGGAGATCTCGACTTTCGAATTTTGAAAAAATTTCTTCAAATGAGGGCTATTTAGGACCCCCGGAACCCAAATCCGAGGTCAGTTTCAGACTTTATATGTTTATATATATATATATATATATATATATATATATATATATATATATATATATATATATATATATATATATATATATATATATATATATATATATATTTATGTGTCACACCTATAACTTAAAAAATAAATGACAGATTTGGATAAAATTTTTCACATACCTTCCTTTCGCAAGTCGCTTGGATAAGTTCGTTATCCAGGAAAATCCGCCGAGGTTTTCCCGGAAAATTTTATGTTTTCTTTCAAAAAAATTGAAAAAAATTTATATCTCCAAAATTAACACAGTAAGGGCAACGAAATTTAATACGCGGGTTTATATCATTAGAGGCAAGTTACCTACCAAAATTTAGCTCCGTAAGTTAAATGACAAAAAAGTTACAGGCATTCAAAAAAAATAAATTTGGGTTCTCCTCAAAACGTCAAAATCGCGATTTTAAACGTAAAAATTGGTGAGTACCTTCCTTTTGCAAGTAGCTTGAATATGTTCGTTATCCAGGAAAATCCGACGAGGTTTTCCCGGAAAATTTTGTGTTTTCTTTCGAAAAAAATTTATATCTCCAAAATTAACAAAGTAAGGGCAACCAAATTTTATACGCGGGTTTATATCATTATAGGCAAGTTACCTACCAAAATTTAGTTATATAGGTTAAAGGACAAAAAATATTTAGGCAATGAACCTGAAACTAATATGAGCTAATTTAGCTCTGTAGGTTAAAAGACAAAAAAGTTATAGGCATTTAAACAAAAATAAATTGGGGTTTTTCACAAAACGTCAAAATTGCGATTTAAACGTCAAAATTGGCAACATTTAGGAAAAGAACTTTAATCTAATACGGGCTATGGAAATAAAATGTTTCAAGAAGAATGTTTTACAAACCGTGAAGTCTTGGTTTCAACCGTCATTGTCCTTCATTTTAATAAAATGTTTCCAGAAAATTCATTTCAAATAGACCCCTTCTTTGACGATTGGCAGTAGTCTTAGCTATAGAGTTTATCGTTAATAGTATATAATTGTTGTAGAATTTTCGTAAAAAAAATCAATAAAGCTCAATATATCTGTTATTATACCAGATATGAAAAAAAATTGTATATATTAATTATAGGGTGTCTTAAACTACATCTTAAAAAATTATTTCTACAATCACAGGGTGGCCTATAAGTCGTTGGTGATACAAATTTTCTTTTTTTTTTTTTAATCAAACACGCCTTATGTTATTGCATTTTTGCATTTTCCATCGAAATATAATGCATGTTTGTAAGAACAAAAATTCTGGACGCAGTAAGTGCGTTATGGTAGTTTACTATATAGATTATACTGGTAACCTAATTTGATGCCTGCTTTCTTAAAAAAACACACATTATTGCTATTAATACATAGTTTTATGAAAATTCACTACCATAACGCACTTGCTGCCTCCCGAGATTTTATTTTATCAAACCATTATCTCTTTAAATTTGCTCAGTTTGAATCAATAATTCGTAGAGATTTGTGCTCAATTTATTACGTCATTATGCCTAGGCGCCATCTAGGGAACAATAACAATCATTTGAGTGATATCTAAAGGGAGCGCATTGTTGGTTGTTTGAAGAAGGAATCAAGAACCGTCGTCATGAATCCAGACGACCTCTGACAACTTCAGCATTGTCATTTAAGAATTACGGCTTTAAAAGACATAGTTGTCGATTGAAAATGCTTGGTTGGGAGTTTTACAACAAAGAGTCTCTATGACAACGACATATTACAGAATACGCGCTTTTAGGCTTCGTTCGTATAGAATACTTTTGTCTTTTACTATACCTCTATATCGTGCTGCTCGGTTTGAGTGGTGTAACGGCAGATCAATTTGGGTTGGTGAATGGAATATCGTTGTGTTCTCTAATGAGTCCTGATTCTGTCTTTGAGTCCACGATGGCCGCAGATGAGTAAAAAGATTTGGTGAAGAACGCAAAAATTTAGAATTTGCTGTGGGACAGCATACGGCACTAATTGTGGTGATGGAATTGAGTGCGATAACAGGTACCAGGTCACCTCTTATTGACAGAAATTTGAATGCAAATAATTACATACGAAACGTACTACAGCTTGTTGTACTGTCATGCCTATAAGAGTTAATTCAACGCCTTTTGTCCAGCTAGACGAGGCACGTCCTCATACTACAAGGTTCTTGCTATAAAATAAGATACCTTCTCGCTCTCCAGACTTGTCATCAATCGAACATGTGGGAAATATGATTGTCAGTCGACTGGGTTATATACCCCAACCACCAAATAACCAAGTTGACTTTCATCACAGAATTCAAGAAGTCTGGGATAACATTCCTTAGGATACCATAAATTATTCAATTTCAAGCATGCCTCCAAGAGTTATCGAATGCATAAGAAACCGCGGCGAACCCACTCATTATTAAATAACTTTGTTATATTTTAATATTTCAGTTTGAAAATATAATAATTGTTTAAGTTTGATTAGTGAAACATTATGTATAAATTGTATTAACATTGACTTGAACTCTTACTGGGTGTTAGTATTTTAGAGTCAGTATATTTAAAAAGTAATACACTTAAAAATATACTTTTTTTATTACCTACCTTGGCTTAGATATTTCGTTATAAGTACACTGTGGAGAATTCACCACAACACATTTTTCAAACTATAATTTTGATAAGAGCGTTAGCATCGCCAGAGGAAGCAACCTAAACAATTAGATTTTTGAATCCTCTGGTGAAAATTATAGAGCTATTTTCATGAAATTTGCTACACGTATGGCCTTAATAGACCACCAAAATTTAATTTTCTGAGTTAAACTGTGACAGCGTAAGCTCCTTTATGCAACTTACCCTGCACTTTAGGTATTCAAGCAAGGCTAGCCTTGATGTAACCCCTTAAAACGGTTTAAGTAAAAAGAAATACATCAATTATCACAAGTACTGAACTCTTTTGTAGCTGTACCTACTTCTTTCGCTGCTATGTAAATTATATAATATAATTGGGCCACCTACTAGTGTTCGGAGTATCAACGTCTAATATGTTTGGTTAGAAATTAGAAAGAAGTGTTCAGGAGAAACTATGGGACGCAAAAAATAATAATTATATATATATATATATATATATATATATATATATATATATATATATATATATATATATATATATATATATATATATATATATATATATATATATGCAAAATAAAACTATGTTAAGTAACAGCAAATGTCGCAATGGTGGTTGTTTCAAACCGTGAAGTGGTTCATAAGTATTAAAAGTGGTGGCAAGACTTATCTATGTTCTCTCTTCTGTTGTATTAATTATACACAGACGTCTTCGTTGGAGGTTAATTAAGCATCAATCAGATTGTAATACAAATGGAAAACCCACACAGTAAAGCCAGCATATAAGAAAATTCAATATAACGGGAAAAATCCAGTTTATCAGTATACATCCATTCTATCCAGAAAAATCCATCTGTTTGACAACTATAACCCAGTTTAGAAAAACTCTGTAAGAAGAGACAAAAACTAACATTGAAATGGTATCAATAAACATAGTTTATTTAGAGGTATTTTGGAAACTAAACTTACCCTATGTATACATATTCAGGGATTTTAATTATTTAAAGATGGTGTCTTGTGATGAATTTAATAACTTCCACTAAAGCAGAATATTGTACAAATATTTAACAAGAACTTTGATGAGATCCAGCAACTGCTGCAGGTAACTACAACCTATATTTTTCAAGTTCTTTCATTCATCACCTGTTTTCCAATATATCAATTTTTAAACTAGTTTTTCCTTTCAAGATAACAAATTTGCAAGTAAGGATATAAGAATATGCCGATAAAGATACAGCTGATAACAACAGGCAAGCTGGAAATATTACAGTATACATAAAATTTCAAGTTCTTTATCCAATATTTTCTTATAGTCTGTTTCTCAATTCGTTGCTTTAAATATACTTATAGTCCGTGTCATCATGTATTTAATTATGTCTGAGCAATAACCTTAAAAAAATTTGAAGGTAATGTTTAGAACTGTCACAAACAGAAAATTAAATTATTAGAGTTTGAAATAAATTCGATACCACAATGCACCTACTGCGTTTGGATTTATTTTTAAAAGGCATATTATCAGGTTGAAACGATAATGACACAATTATCTAAAATAGTCGGACAAGTCGGCAAGGTTTATAGATGAGAGGGGAGAGGCACGAGAGGAGGGCAGTACGCAATGTAAAGTATATATATATATATATATATATATATATATATATATATATATATATATATATATATATATATATATATATATATATATATATATAGCTGTGTGGTACCTATATTCTAAGGTTACTACAAATAGTAGGTAAATAATAACTCAACTTTTAATTTTAATCTAACTTTAACAAATCCCCTCGGCAGTCTACTCTAGTAGTATATTATAATTGCAACATCCAATGAAACAAATATGAAAGTGATAGGCAAACTGAATGTAGATTATAGATGTAGATATTTTATGTATTATAAGTGTACTCTATACAGAATTTAGTGGTAGGTATTACCAAAGTGAAATCAAGTTATTTGAAGAAGAAATATACCTACCTCAAACTAATACAGTAAGTACTTATGATATCTAGGTACGTACTTACTTATTGTTTAAGTATTGTTGAAAAGAGCTTAGGTGCATTATGGTAGCGAATTTTCATTAAAATATTTCAAATGTTGATAACTCAATTTCCCATTAAGTTCAGCTTTGATACATTGTAAAACCTATATATAAGCAGCGTGGGTACTAAATATAAAAAATTACGAGCTTCACAGATAATTAAAGTTTGTTTTAGAAAACCTTTTTTGTTATTTTGTTTGTAAAAACTGGTTCGATTGAGCTGATTAACACTGATCAATCAAGCGAATTATATTGAAAAATACTTACCTGCCACCTATAATTTCATAGATGCATTCCGGAAATGTGAGCGGATGGTGCAAAAGAAACAGCTTAAGTAGACCTCTATAAACTGCCTTTATCCCATTTTGCAGCTATACCTCCTTAAAATCTCGTTTATCGCGTGCAGAACCTCTATATTCACCGCAGGTCCCGTAACTTTCTTAGGGGTTTCTGCCAAGGAATTTTTCTTGTTTATCTACAACGTTCTTGTTTATGCATTAAGAGTGATTGTATGCATGTAGAAGGGGAACGAGAACCCCCGCGACGAAGCAGAAAACCAAGATTTTCAATTTATGTTCAAATTGTTATGTCATTCAATTATTTTTTTTAAGTATTTGTCCAAAAATTATGTTGAGGTTGCCTTGTTTCTCAGTCTTACCTAGTAAGTTGCAATATTTTATCATTTTCAAAAAGTATCAATACAACAACCGTAAATAAATTTTGAAAAGGGTCTGGGTGCAGCAAGTATGTTATCGTAGAAAATTTTGGTATAGATATTTCAAATCCGATAGCTCAATAAAGTTTCCATGAAGCTAAACTCATCAATCTTGAACTACGGTAGCACATATGTAAACGTACCGTGGGTACTAAATTAAAGAAAAATAACATAACGATCTTCGCGGATAACTACCAATTTGTTTTAAAAAACCTTTTTTGTTGTTTATTGTTTGCAAAAACTGGATGGGTTGACTAAAGCAAAACAATCCAAGCAATTAATAAGGAAAAATACTTGCCATATTTATAATTTGGCAGGCACATTACCTTTGTAATTTTGTTTTCTGAAAAACTTTAATGACATTTGTAACACCATTTGACAGTTGCAGTAGTTAAATATTATATCTAAGACCAAATTTTAATTTTCTATCTCGATATAAAATATAAATTTTTTCAAATAATCGCTAACTGGGACCCTAAAACCGATCTCCAAGGTCCATTTAAATTTAAATAATTAGTTTTAATAATATATGTTACTAACACAACAGGTCTCTTGACGACACATGGCCGTTAAGAAACACCTGCATTATATGGGACGGTTCGAAGGGGACCTCGCATGCAGATTCTGGGGCGATGGGGGGGGGGGTAATCATCCCAGCACATCTTGTGCGAGTGTAAAGCACTGAACCGCAAAAGACAACTGATCTACGGTCAGCCTAGACCGGAGACAGAGCAATATAAAACTTCACCCTACCAATCGCTGTGCAGACTAGTTCAAGGCACAGTGATTTTGGAATGGGTGGAGTAAGACTAAGGGTATGCACAATCAACCAAGGGTTGCAGTGCTGAGGGGAAAAATAGTGTACAATTCTTATGAAAATTCACTACTATAACGCACTTGCTGCGTCCCGAACTTTTTGTTTATACTTCCTTTTCATCTTCTTCCCCGCCCATCACCTCCATCATCCCGGGTCCCTTAACTTTGTTAGGGGTTATTTGCAAGAAATTTTTTCTGTGGTTTGTGCATCCAAGGGGGGTTCTATGCATGATTCTGAAATTACAATTGTGATAGCCCTAGTCAGCTCATTTGCATATTTACAAAGTATTATAATATATCATTAATTTACTTATTGCGCTAACAAAACTTAGTATTATTAAAATACTAGGGCTGGACACGGTGGCTGTAAACTGAAACAAAAAGCATAATCACCCCAAAATTCACAAAAATAATTACAGAGGGTTATGCGCTAGATACGTATTTCGACAATGAAGTTGTCTTCATCAGTAGCTATCCCTACTTTTTTGTTTGTTTTAGTATTATTGTAAAATAACGTATAAGATTTGTGAGTTTTTGGCTTAGAAATTGATTTTCCAAATTATATACCTACTATTTTGTATATGTATAAATACAAACCTACCTAAATATTATAAACTTAACTAATTTACTTAATGTCATTAATTGCATGTTATGAAATAAGGCATGTCAATTAAAATAAGTCAACTATAAAAAAAAACTAAGAACCTCGGTTGTGGTTTATAACAAAAACATTATGTCCAGTTTGAGGCATTATGAATTTATTATCTTACATCATATAATAATTAATTTTTCAATACTTGTCAAGATAAACTAGCTGATTGAGTCCATTAATTTGAAATCGATTAATATCCTAAAACTTCAATACTTTCTGTCACTATGTGAAAAAAACTCTTAATTTTAACTTACTAGAAGTTGAAAAAGAACTTTGAAAAGGCGAATATAAAATTGATGATTAATATCCAATGCATTATTATTCCGCTAGATTTAAATTGGGCATACATATGACGTATTCCCGTGCCACTCTGATTGGTTCAGAGTTACCATGCAACCTATTCAATCTATAAACTTTGACAAGTCGGTAGATCTGGACCAATCACAAGGCAAGAAGCAAATGTTTATTGCCGTAATTAAATGTCAAAGGTGGCAATACAAAAATTGTGGCGCAGATGCAGATACTTATGGTCATTAGTAGTTGAACACAATGCAAAATAAAATTAAACTAGAAAATATGTTGAGGGAAAACCATCTGAAAAGGAATCCTCCGTTTAGTAAGCCAACTACTATGTTGCTCCAAGTGTTGCGTTTAGATAAGTCTTTTTAGATACGGCATTTATGTGTATTTTGGGAGTATGATTTGTGGTTTTTCTACTGTCACTTCGCAAACTAGTTATTGCACTTTATAATGCAAAGTGCCTGCACTGTCTTTTAATAAGATGCTTACACTATAATAAATATATTTGTAAAACCGAGTTGACTTTGAAAAGCCCAGCGAAAAATTTTGTGAAACCTATAAACTTCGCTACACATTGGCAACTTAATAGAGAGCACATGGTTTTTATTAGACCGAATTCCACATGATGCAGTCATAAACGTGTCTGCCCCGCAACATGAAAACTCCAGCAGATGTCTCTGTTGTGTAAGAGAAATGAAAGCAGACAACAGTCAGACGGAATTTCAGGCAGCGAAGAACATATGAAACAATAAAACCTAGTTATAATATCACACATACATCTCCAGGAGCACATTATGTTATACCACACTCGTATCAGGAACGCCCGTATGTTTCAATGTAGAGAACAACGCCACCACATATGAAATAAGTAAATTCTTTGCCTGGCATCGGGAACAATGTTGCCAGTGTCTCATCGAAAATAGAAACTTAAAAAAATGTTGGTCTTGTAAGCTCTAGATTTCTTACTAAATATAGACGTCCAGACTGTTGCTCTGGCTTCACCGATGTTTTTTTTTCTTCTCTCGAACCTTAAGAGCATCATCAGACAGGAGAAAATTGAACTGACTTAAACGTATTTATAATAAATACGAGTAAAACTCCCTAGCTCCGTTTTGATGATTTGTTTAAAAAAATCTTTAATTTTTTTATATAAAAACGACTGGTGATGTCTTCCAAATGTATACCTGATATGTGTCAATATTTAGCATGGAAATAGAATCAAGCTATGAGAATAATAACTATAACAGCAATAGATCAGACGTTATGCAACGAACATATCGACATACATCAATATACTATTTTATTGCAACTTTTTAGTGAATCTGCTTTTAAAAAATCACTAATGAGGAGATCCCGACTTTTGAATT
Source organism: Tillus elongatus (assembly GCA_964006375.1). Taxonomy (NCBI): domain Eukaryota; kingdom Metazoa; phylum Arthropoda; class Insecta; order Coleoptera; family Cleridae; genus Tillus; species Tillus elongatus. The sequence continues at coordinate 192,873,443 of OZ023263.1, forward strand.
TTGAACAAATTTCTTCAAATGAGCGCGAACTAGGCGCCCTAGATGGGTTGGTTCTAGGATTAGTTTCAATTTTTATATGTTTATATATATATATATATATATATATATATATATATATATATATATATATATATATATATATATATATATATATATATATATATATATATATATTGTTAAAGAAAGGTTGTATTAGGGTTTTCAGTCCCGCGATTAGGTGATAATTGATAAAGTAAGAAAATATTGTTTTTATTTCATCACTTATTTTGAGGAAATAGAAACTATAGTTATGGTTTATGATATGGCTTAGGTGTAAATAAATGTTTTATAATATATAATTCTGAAAACTAACCATTTATTCATGTGCTGGTATAGTTACCTGTTTCCTTTGTTTGTTGATGTTGCCTCGTATAGCTATTAAATGATTGAAAGAGCAAAACTACACTATCTGAGGGATTTCGTGTGGGTTCAGGTCTCTTCCTTACCTATGTAACTTTTTATTATTATACTCTGCCCTTGTATATACAAGATAATCAACAAAAAAAACCCTAATGTTTCCTCTTTAACAAACAACAATTTTATTGAATACTAAATGAAAGGTGACAAAATATCGTTAAATTATATCTAAATCACTCTGAAAAATTGATTGTCTTAAATTTTAATAAACCCCACAAAATTTTTAGTCCTCTATAAGTTTTTTATTAATATTGCAATATGTTTTATTCAATTTTGATCTTATGGAACTAACTGTTAGGCAACTCCTCTTCCTCGACTATCTAGTTGTAGCATGGGTTGTATACCCGCAGAATCACTGATTTTATGCAGAAGTGTATTGTCGCTCGTCTGGTAGTGGCTTTTGTGGCTACAATTGTAAATAATATAAAAAAATATGGTGGATCTTGATCTTATTGTTTGCTGTAGTTAAATTTTAAGAAATTTGGCCCTATGTTCAATATTTGTCCACTTGAATGCAACTTTACTGCTGTGTATCTAATCTTATTCAGCCATTACTTGAACAAACGTAAGTAATTTAACATTTATTTTGAATTAAACTCACTCTGATGCTCCTGTAGAGACTGGCCATCCAACTGTTGCTATTTTCTATTATATAATTTATGTTCCTACTGTTCTTTTGTATTTTTGTTTAAGAAGAATCTCCAAATATCCTGCTTGCAATTTTCCAAAATTTTTCTCCTTACTTGTTTATTTATATTTTTTTAACCCAACTACCGTTGCCAGAGTTTCCTTTCTCTAGCCCTCCGTTTTCTGCTATTGTATATCTTTTGTTTCAACAACAATCCTTTCATTTCCTTATCACGTAGATACGTGGCAGGCATTGTTGTTGAGATTTAATTTTGACATATTTAATTCATCTATCAAACATCAAATTTTCTTAACCTGAATATTTACATTTGTCAGATTGACAGCTCCCATAATCATCTGTTTCCACTTTCTACAACTATTTAACCTATGAAGCATTATTAATATTAATTCACTATCGTCCTTTTCGAGTCTTGTTTAATGGGCACCTTATTTTAGACACATGTTTACTTAAAATTACACTTATATATAAGTTTTTGCTTATTTTCGTATATACACTGGGTGAAATGGATTAATCTTTTTGAGTTCTTTTTTTTAATACACCAAGGTATGTTTTCCTTAGGTGATTGAATTTGTGTGGTCAGTATGGGTGTATTTATATATATGTGTGTGTGTGTATGAACCATATATATTTATATAAATATATATATATATATATATATATATATATATATATATATATATATATATATATATATATATATATATATATATATATATATCACATCAATATCTCAAAAAATGGTGGGCAGATTTTGACACATTTTCTGATTACCTTCCTTTTGCAAGTGGCTTGGATAATTTCGTTAGCCAGGAAAATCGGCCCAGGTAAATATTGTGTTTTCTTTCGAAAAAACAATGTAAGGACAACCAAATTTGGTACGCGTATTTGTATTATAAAGAGTGAACCATGTGCCAAAATTTTGGTTTAAAGGAAAAAATTGGGGTTTTCCTCTAAACATCGTCGCGATTTGAAACGTCAAATTGAAAACATTTAGGCAAAGAACCTAAAACAAATACTGATTATGTAAAGTAAATGTCGCAAGAAGAATGTTTTCTAAACATCTAAGTTTCAGTTTCAACCGTCATTGTCCTTTATTTTACTAAAATCCTTCCATAAATTTCATTTCAAATTGGCCGTTTCTCTGATGCTTTGGCGATAATTTTAGTTAATTTTATGGTTGAAGGATCTATAATTTTTAGATAATTATCGTAGAAAAAATTCGTTAAGAAGGAGACCGCAAATTTTGAGCACATACTAGGCAGCAAGTATATTATGGTAGAAAATTTTCGTAAAAAGATTTCAAATCGGCTAGCTCAATAAATTTCCCATTAAGGTAAAATCTTCAATCTTGAACCATAGTAACACCTATGTAAACGCACCGTGGGCACTAAATTAAAGAAAAATAACTTAATGAGCATCGCGGATAACTACAAATTTGTTTTAAGAAACCTTTTTTGTTGTTTATTGTTTGCAAAACCTGGATGGGTTCACTGAAACAAAACCATACATGCAATTAATAATGAAAAATACCTGCCATATTTCTAATTTGGCAGGTACATTTCCTTTCTAAATAATTAATCTTTTTTTTAAACTGTCGGAACTTTAATGAAATTTGTAACACCATTTTTTAGGAGGCTTGCCGTACTTACATATTATATCCAAGACCAAATTTTAATTTTCCAGCTCCATATAATTATTTTTTTCATATAATCGCTCACTGGGACTCTAAAACCGATCTCCAAGCTCCATTTAAATTTGAAGAATTAGTTTTGATAATATATGATACTAATAGTGGAGAATTCTTATGCAAATTCTCCACTATAACCCACTTGCTGCGTCCCGAATTTTTTTTCTTAAAACCTCTTTCTTTGATCCTGTTTTTGATGTGTTTATTTCTGCTGTATGCTCCTTCGTTCTTAATCCTTATAAAATGGTCTTGTACTACTTTTAATATTTTTGTCATCCAGGGTTTCCTTTGTGCTGTTTCTTCTTGTCTAGTGTTTTTTGCATCTATCCTTAAAGCGTTTTGTATGTTCGTCTACACAGATGTCCTTTCGTTGAGATTCACCTTATTGGTTTCTTCTATAAAGTTTTCCAGTTCATTTGCATCTTTTTGTGCAAATTGTATTTGGTCTTGTATTTCCTCTATTTTTTGTTAACGCATTTGTGCACTTTACTAGTACCACGTTATGGTCACTGTATAATCCGCACCAGGATATGGTGGCCACTTGAAAACAAAACAGGCGCGTTGTAGAGGTTTGATCGTGATTTTGTTTAAAATTGACCAAAAAAGTTAATTTGGCTTTCAACGGAGAAGACTTTCTGGCCTATTATCAACATTGCAACGCCAACCTTTAAGCGGTGGTGCGACCTACCGCTTAAAGCCTAAAGGACAAGGAGGTCAATTAGCACCCTGTTTGAATCTGGCGAAAATTTGTTTTCAACGAGTTCTTATTTTTGAATTTGAAGCAGTGAGTTCTGAAAAATTGACTCCTAATCCATGGAGTACGAGTGATATTTATTATATTTGTCCATCAGGTAACTGTTGGTTGTGCATTAGTTTAACAAAAGCGTTTACTTCATGTACAGAGGGTGGAAATGATTTCGCTTTTTTATGCAAATAATCAATGTGCTAACAGAACAGTAAAATCATTCAATCAACAATATCTAGATAAGCCTGTTATTTAAAAGTATGTTTTGAACTTAGTGGCAAACTTTTTTGAGACCCGAGTTTATTGGCAATAAAAAGCGAAATGCTAAAAGAAATAAAGCGGTAGAAGTGCCGGTTCTTCTCGGTCATGCTGCTTTGAATCCCAGGACGAGTACAAGACAACTGACAAGTAAATCTTGTTTTGAGTGAACTACCAATCAAAACATTTTGAAGCTTCATAAATTCCACTCATACAAAATCCATCTTGTACACGAACTCATTGAAGATGGCCGCCGTCTCGACTTTTGTGAAGTGATAAGTAGACCAGTGCTGAATGATACCACTTTTCTTTTTAGTTTTGCTTCTCTCTTGCTCTCTTGTAGCTATTAGGCCGATTATAATCCCAGTCTATTTCACGACAGTCATACACAACATCCGCAAAACTCATTATTTGGCCTCAAATTTTTGATGGTTGGCATTTTTCCCTACCTGGTGATCTGACTGGATATATGTACCAATTCGTATTTCAGAGGGTGGAGCTCCTCCACACTACGTTCTGCCTGCTCGAGAATAGCTCAACTACATATTTTTATTACAGTAAGTTGGGAGAAGAGGTTACATAGATTGACCCGTACAATCTCCCGATTTATCCCCCTAGATTTTTTGTGGGGGTTACATAAGAGCTAAAATTTATTTTACTCAGTCCGATTCCTTACAAGATTTACGCCAGCTTATGCCACCAATTCACTCTAGAAATGTTACAGAATATGCGTCGACATTTTGAAGAAAACTTGTACTATTTTATAGAGGCTGGTGGTCGAAATATTGAACATTTGATAAACTGAGATGTGAGATATAAATAAATAACTTACTTACATTTAGAAGTGAAAACCTAATAATTAAGCCACTGTTGAAAAGAGAGTTACACCAGCTCCAAAATGATGTGCTTCTTGACCTTCCTTGTTACTTAAGATTTTATGGATGGTTCGCACCACCGCTTAAGGGTTGGTGTTGTCATGTTGAAAATAAGCCCAGAAGTCTTCTTCCTTGAAAACAGAATTTATTTCTTTGTGCGATTTTAATAAAACCACGATAAGTGCCCTAAAATACGCCTGTTTCGTTTTAAAATGGCCATCTTGTTTGTAGCTGAAACCAAGCTAAAATTCTGTGACTGTTTTTGGTAATCATCAAATCTATGTGCTATGGTACCTCCCATGTGTATCGTCTAGGGTTTTGTTGTTTTCGAATTTTTGTTGCCCAGTTATTTTTCCGCAGCTGCATTTACATTGTTTTTTATGTTTGTCCATACAGATATCCTTTCGTTGAGATACAGCATATTGGTTTTTTCTTTAGCCTTTTCCGGTGCTTTTGTATCTTTTAGTTTATGCACATCCCATTTCCTCATTTCTTTGTTATCGCATTTTTACATTTTGCTAGTATCAGGTTATGGTCAGTGTTTAATTTGCACCAGTTTATCAGTGGCTAGCGATAAACAAATTTCTGTTACATTGATTGGTAATTATAAATTCTATTTGATACATTTCTCTATCTTCTGGTGCTTTCTATGTGCATCGTCTTGTTTTAGGTAACTCCACCATTGTGTTTGTCATAATTGTCCCATTTTCATCACAGAAATCCTTTACCGTCTCTCCTCTTTCATTATTTTTTCTAATCTAAATTTTCCAGCTACAGCACTTTCCATTTATTTGCCTGCAGCTATTTATTCACATATTATGCAAATCGTTTATGTAACTACGTTTTTAAGTTACTACTAAAGCCTCTAGAAAAGCGGTCGATTTTTAACCATTTGCGGTAAATATAAAGAAAAACATCCTCAAGCTGGCATCACTGTAAAGTATGAAACTGTCCTTTACGAGACCGAATGTGTTTTCAACTAACATTTTTCTGCTGCATTCGATGCCACGGCTGTAGTGTGTCCTGTGGTATTGCGGTCTGCTTGCCATTCATAGCACGCGTTTTATTTCTTTTCCCTGTTGAATTTTTATTCTTGAACCACAACCGCGCACGTGTTAAAACCTGAACGATGATGAGCCATTGTGGCGTCATGTAGAGTTTCTAAAATGCATTCTCTTTGCGTACACAAACGTCAGGTTTATACACGACATTATTTATATTGGCTTGTGCAGCTAATGTGCGAAAAAGTGGTAGTTTCTGTCTAAGTTTTACTGTTGATTGCTGTTGATCCTATAAACAAATAATCAAGATTGTGCCTTGTTTGATGAAAACTTGGTGAAATTTTGTATCAGAACAATATTTAACTTGAAAAAAGAACATAATGTACGAGATTTGGACAGGACATCTGTCGGGTCAGCTAGTTTAACATGAATAAGTTGAAACAGGTCTGGTGATATTCTATTATAATGGACCTGCGGCGTCGCTACTTTTAAGTAAATTTTCATTAAGAAAATTCACTAATAGAGAGGTGCCGATCGTAAGACTTTCGAAAATTTTCTTCAAATGAGCGCGAATGAGGGCCCCTGGTACCCATTTCCATGGTCAACTAAAATCTTTATATATATATATATATATATATATATATATATATATATATATATATATATATATATATATATATATATATATATATATATATATATATATATATGTATGTATGTATGTATCTAACCGATAACTCAAAAAATACTTCACTCATTTGGACCATATTTGGGAATTACCCTTATTTTGTTAATGGCTTGGATGAGTTCGTTCATCAGATCTTAACGCCCAATTGTTCTTAACAAAAAAATTAAAAATATTTTTAAGACGCAATATCTCTCAAATTCTTTAAGTGTTTAAAACGAAAATTTACAAATTAAAAGAACATAGACAGATATGGTTCTGTACCACTTTTCAGGTCTTTTGATCAAAGAAAAATAATGTTATTCGAAATTAAATTTAAAATAATCCTCCACATCACTTCAAATTCTGTAATGCAATATCTGCAATGTTGGACAAAGACAGATGATCTTACCTGTACTGCTATGATACTTAAATAAATGGTCGATACAAATCTAAACAATGGAAGTTACAAGTATTATTGCAACAAGCCAGAACGTAGACAGGGACGCCATCTCGGTGCGGAACCAGGTTGCCACAACTGCGCTCTAGTTACAACAAAATGCAATAGATGCAGACATTTGTACAATCAACTAACAATTTTGTAGATGTCAAACCAGACCCATTTCTTTTAGAATACCGGAACAACGTTTACTTTCAAAATCGCTAAATTTTAGCACGCGACAATGTTCTTTGCAAGTTTCAAAATCTGTTCAAAAAATGAGAACGATACTGATAGATAAGTTATTAAATGATCCATCATTTTTATTATCGATGATTACGAAGGTTACTTTTTAGTGAGTTTAGTAAATAGCACTTTCTGTATTTATCATATTGTACGTTTCAAACAGGTACAGTCTCGCTTAAAATTAGACATACCTGCGTTTGTTTAGCGTCCAACCCTATCGAGCTTAATTTAAAAGGTGCTCGCTTTCGGCGTCGACCGGATTGCAGTGTAGTCCTGGACAAAACCTAGATTCATACACTCGCGAATTGCGAAATAGCTGCCAAACGTATGCCTATTGGTTCATTTAAAATAATATCGTAAAATAGTTTGTTTTTTTTTAGATTTTCTAGTTTATTTTACTAATTTTTGTGTGCACACAGACACGATCTAAATTGCGTCTCTACTTTTAAGTTTGTGTAGCCTCAATGTTAATTAAGGGGCTCCCTTTATCATATTTACTTATCTTGTGCTTTTGTATGTAATATAAAAATAAAAAAGGAGTGAAACAGCCAGTGAATTTATTTACTTTAGTGCTATATTCGATATTATCTGAAAAAGACTTTATAGGCGACAATGTGGAATGTAATTTCGGTAAATTTACAGTTTACTGCAAGCAGGGTTTTTAGATTTTTTTCAGAAACATGCTGAGAACCCCCCTTGGACGCACAAGACACAAGGCAAATTTGGTGCAAACAACACCTAAGAAACTTAAGGGACCAAGAATTAATAGGGTTGCTGGGCGGGGGGTAAATCTGAGCGGAAAATGCTAAAAAACCATTTAGTCGAACTTTAAAAACATGAGTTTTGCATATTTTGCAGCAATACTTCATTTAAACCCTGTCTGCCCCGAACAACACCCATATTCGCCCAGGTCCAGTAACTTTCTTGGGGGTTGTTCCCAAGAAATTTTTCTCGTGCTTTATGCTTTGAAGGTAGTTTTGTGCATGCACAAGGGGAAGGAGAACCTCTCGTGTTTTTGGGTGAGGGGCAGAAACCCTCTTCGTCCTGGGGTTCTTCTACCCCTTATGCATTCATACAATCACCTTCAATACATGAAACACAGAAATATTTGTATGTTCCGCTCTCTAGTGTATTTTTTGTTGAGTATATTTCCTGTTTATCAACTGTTTTGTTGAGTTTGGTATCCAAATTACTGTATAAATATTTATGTTAGAGGTCATGTTTTTGCTTGCCCTTCTTTACCTTATTTTTTTCCGTTTCTAATTAGATAAAGTAACGTTTTATAACTTTTAATATAAGGCTAAATCACTGTGATATATAATTCCTATGAAAATTCACTACAATAACGCACTGGCTGCGTCCCGGACATTTTTTACATTATTTTCCATGGACGAAAAATTACTTTGCTTAAGGTGATATTTTCTGGTGGTGGTATCCCTCGATGCAAAGAATATGGCGTTTAGAGTTATATAATGTATACTTCTGCGAAGTGACGTAAAAGAGTTTCTTATGCACATTGCCTAAGATCAGTGGCGTCGTCAGGGGGGGGTCCGCCCCGGGTGCCGAGCACCAAGGGGGACAACGTGGTGACAACTCACTCGCGTAGCTTAGTAGCCAGCCACTGGTGCAATTGCCCGACGAGGACGGCGAGGGCGGAAGGGCAAGTGATTTCGGCCCCTCCCTCCGTCCGCGCTGTGCCATGTGTCAATTAAAACAAACAACCACAGTCAGTAGAGATGGAAAATTTGGATCTTTTCGAAGAGTCGGATCACCGGCTCCGGATCTTTATTAAGATCCATATCCTTGAACCGATTCTTGAATCTCAATGAGTCTGTCTCGCGTGACTGTGACTTATAAATACTGAATTCAGTAAGATCTACCAAAACAAAAGAGGTGATCAAGAGCGAACACCTATTATACGGATTGAAATATATATCCAAGATTATATGAATGTGTTAAAAAAAGAGTATGTCTTAACGGGTTTAATTTATGGTGGAAACTAAATCCTACAGCGTCAACATGAGAATTCTGAGAACAATCTCTCCTGCTTTAATAAAAATGAAAGATCTTGGAAAAAGGATTCAGGCTGCAAAAAACTATCGACCATGGACATCAAATGGTTTTAGACCAAGAAGAAAAGAAGCGGCGTGACATTTTGAGTCGCCTTTTAGATGTTATTCTTTTCCTGGCACGTCAAAATTTTCCTCTTAGAGACCATAGAGAGGGGGTTTCTGCAGAAAATATAGGTAATTGTTTAGAATTAATTAATCTATTGTCGGAAATATGACCCAGTGCTAAAAGAACATATGCTAAGAATTGAACATGCTGTCGCCTATACAAAAAGGAAACAGGTAGGTTCCTGTTTATCCAAAGACATTCAAGATGAGTTCATCCGCCTTTTAGGGAAAGAGGTGAAAATAGCATTTTGGATGACATAAGAAAAGCAAAATATTTCGCAATTCTTTTCGATAGCACTCCAGAGATATCGCATGTTGATCAGATGAGTTATGTAATTAGATATGTTCATATCGAAGGCGATCAAGTTAAAGTAAAGGAATCATTTTTAGGTTTCTTCCCAATAGCTGGAAAGACTGCAGTCGAACTTTCTGAAAATCTCCTTACGTAGCTGGAGAGTGATAACTTGGACATACACTTATGTCGGGCTCAAGGATATAATAACCTGCAACCATGGCAGGAGCTCATGGTGGTGTACAAGCAAAAATCAAAGAACACAATCCTAAAGCGTTGTTTATGCTTTGTGCTAATCATTCGCTAAATCTAGGTGGAGTTCACCCTTTCGGGAGTGTTAGTTCAAGTGTAAATTTTTTCGGAACAGTAGAAAGAGTTTACACATTCTTTTCGTCATCCACACATCGATGGGAAATTCTAATAAAAAGTATAGGCGTATCGGTCAAAAAACTAGTAGAGACAAGATGGAGTGCTCATCACGGCGCTATTTAACTTAAGAACAATTTTGAGAAACTTGTATCAACACACGAAGACATGTGTGATCCCAGCAGCAGCAGAGAAAACTCCGATACAAGAGAAGCAGCATCCACACTCTTACCGGCTTTGTGTGACTTCAGTTTTTTATTCTACCTTTCTTTTTGGTGTGAAATCCTAGAAGAAGTTAACCAGACACAAAAGTATATACAAACATCTGGGCTATCGCTGGAAAAGTGTGTCATAAAAATCAAAGGCCTAAAAGTTTTTCTTCGGAAACAACGTATGTAAATAGTGGAAAGAGCTAACTCCTACGCAACTGAACAATGTGAGGAGTTGGATATTTCGATTGAAAGGAGAGGAAGGAGGAGATTTTGAAAACGTATGCCAGGAGAAATGGCCCAAGACGCTGGACTAACATTGAGAGAAGAGCTACAGAGAGCTATGTTAGAATGTCTTGATAGATTTTACGGAGAACCAGACCATCGTTACAAGGCAATGGATGACATTCTCATAACATTTGATGTTGTTCAGCCTAAAACACTGCTTACGTCAACAGAAGAACAACTTTGTGGTATAGTTCCAAATCTGACAAAAATCTACGATGAATTTTCTGCAGAGGGCATTATTTTGGAGATTTTACGACTGAGGCGCCAGCATTTCTTTGCAAGAAGCGGTCCAATTGACTTCCGTGGAGCTTCTGAAATTCATTGTACAATGGGACTAGTCAGAGTCTAGCGCTGTGTTTAAGATTTTTTTTAACCATTTGTATTTCGATATCTTCTTGCGAAAGAAGTTTCTCAAAATTAAATTTGATAAATCTTACTTAACATCTACAATAAGCCAAGCGCGACTTACCAATCTTTCCATATTGTCCATTGAAAAGGACAGGAAAGTAAGTGAAATAATGTGATCGAATATTTTATCAAAATAAAGTCACATAAGCACGTTTAGTATTTGATTTGTGGTTTTATTTTGGGGGTGCTCAATAGAAAACCGCACCGGGTGCCAACCTATGCTACGCCGCCACTGCTTACGATAAAACTAAAAATGATATTACAACTTTAAAAAGCGTGTAATGACTTTACTGCAGCTTTCTCCAATATAACCCGATTTTTCTGAGTAGCACCTTAAATAAACTATCCTTAAAAATGATCCCAGTGAGTCGCGTCCCACTATTAGTCTCCCTTTTAAAAATGTGTTTTACATTCCATTAATACACTTCGGCTCTCTAGCTCTATTTAAAATTCTCACTTAAGACAAGACAATAGGTTACGGACTTTAGAGCAACAGCCGGGTGTGTTTATGAACTCCGAGGATACAGTAGCACAAGTCTGTCTCTTGCCCTTTCCATAACCTTCCCCATAATTCCGATCTACCTAGACACATAACCAAAGCTCCTCCACAGGGATGATACCGTTACTCAGGTGCTCAGGTGTTTGTTCGGAGGTAATGTAAGCTCTCGGCGTATCTGCTAATGAGGGTCCCACCCCGCGCAGTTAAGAACTAATTTATCGGCGCTGTTTATAATCGCCGACAGATGCCGCGACCAGAGCGCCGCCATACGGAGAGAAAAGGCAACTATCCATCTCGCACCGTTTACATTGTGTATCGGATGATGCATTGCACCAACCTGCTCCTGAATAATGACATCGCTTTAAATATCTTGTAAGTTAGCTAGAGATAAAGCTGTGCATTTAGTGTAATGTGATGATAAATTTAGGTTAGCTCCGTTGATATTTATTCTTCATGACGAACTCACTCTGCTCTCAATGGCATTATCTTGTCGAATTATCTACTGCACAATAGTGTTTTTAATTAATTAAACCTGCGTCGCCTGCTTTAAGATGATCTCGCTGAGACTAAACGCCGGTTAATTGTAGTATATAATTAATTTGTGACAAAAGGTTTCACGCATCAACAACCTAACGTTATTAGATCCAAAATAAATGGTAATTAAGCCGTTTTCAGTCTTGTTAATGCTGAAAGTGAAATCTGAGTAATTGAGGTGTATTACTTACTTTCCAGTTCAATGCTGTGTACTACCTCCACCTAACGGTAAAATCTACATTATCTAGATTATGTGTTTTCATGATAAACCATATCATTTAGGCACTAATTAATTTCTGAGATGTGAGATGCGTAATAGAGAGCCGATAAGATAAACACTCAACTTAATAACCTAACATTAGGTTGAAGTGAACAGTAATTAACAACATTTTTCCTAAAGTATGTGTGTGTGTTTTTGTTTCTTTAACGTCGACCTATTTCCGCGACTATGGCCAAACACCGATGCCAAGGAGCAGTTTCACCTCACTATCCTGGAAATTTTGCCGTACCCTTGCCTTTTTGTAAAGAGGGTAGGGATCTTTAACGTGCCCTACAACGCATGGACACGGGACCGACGGCTTTACGCCCCCTCCGAAGGGCGGAACGTGCAGACATTCAACTTACTCAAATACAATGCCAGAACCTCGGTTAATGTTAATGTTACAGTTTGTACTGAAAAAGTGAAAGGTCAACCCTGGGATCGAACCCAGTACCCTTCGGTTCAGAGTCCCACGTTCTTACCCCTGAACCACCGAGGTTCTTTTTCCTTAAGAAGTATCCTAAACAAATTATTAAATTTGAAACTACGGATGTAAAGACTACTTATCTGGCTCCCCAGATGTTTGTTTTAGAATAACTGGCCATCCACAGAAATCATGCCTCATATCAACAATAGTAAAAAAAAATCGGGAAGCAGCAAGTGCGTTATAATAGTGAATTTTCATAAAAATTGTACATTATTATTACGGCATATTACTAAAAGTAATACTTTTAATTTAAACAGGTGCCAAGGATCGGGTTTGGAGGTCCTAATATAAGCTCATTTGAATAATTTCTCTCTTTCTATTGTCGTAAAAATATTCAAATCTTGTGTTCTAACCTCTTTTGAGAAAATACTTTGAATGGTCAAAACTCAAATTTCTATGATGCTAGAAAATTTAGATCTGGTGAATATAGGTACATCATCTAGGTATAAGTCTCTGTAAAAGAAACTTGTATTACAAATTTCATTAAATCTATGCTGTTTTTTTAAACAATTTCTATTAGTGAATTTTCTCAATAAAAATTTACTAATATTACCAATAAAAAAATGTCTGCTGAAATGGTTGAAACTTGTGTTATTTTTTGTGAGCCTCATTTTATATCATGTATCACACCGATAACTCAAAAAATAATGGGCCGATTTTAATAAAATTTTGCACGTACCTTCCCTTTGTAAATGGCTTGGATAAGTTCGTTAGTCAGGAAAATCAGACGAGGTTTCCTGGGAAAATTTTAAATTTTCATTCGAAAAAAAATTATCTCAAAAAATAAAAAAGCTATGATAACCAAATTTGGTAGGTAGGTTTACGATATAAAAAGTAAGCTATCCAGCAAAATTTATATTTATATGTTACAAGAAAAATAAGTTATAATAAAATATTTTGTTCCAGATCATTTCTATTTTCCTTACAACTCGCATCGTTTTTAGTCTATTGTTATTATTAAAAGTCAATAGTTTCTTCCTAAAATTTGCTCTTACCGAACAAACGTGGCTTCCATTGACTTCTGCTTCTGCCGCTGTTACAGTCTTTACTCTGAACATGACGCTTTGTTTACTCTTACTGCTATACTATTTTACATACGTATCACCCTAAAAAAACCAACTTGTATTCCACCGCATAAGACGTTCCTGTAGCTTCACTTTCTGTTTGTTTTCCTCTCTTTCTGCTTTATGATTCATTTACAAAACTCACTAGTCTGTTATATCGAGAATGAAAGTTGTAGAAGCATCGTCTAACTAGGCATCGTGTGTCCATTTGCTATGATTGTACCTTTAATTTAAACTGTTAGTCAATGCTCGCTCTCTATGCAACTTTCATTTATGTGACCTAACAAATTACTTGAAATTTCCATGCAACATTTCTTTTTACGTGCCTTACGTGGTCTCCTGCTACATTCATCACCTTTATAACGTGATGCCACTTACCATTACATTTCCTGTTCCCCTAGTTTAATTATCATAACGAGCAGATTTCGTCTTTGTAAATAGCTATTAGCCAATAATACCTTCTGCAGATAACGTACCATTTCTGCCTAGCATACACGATTTCGACCGTCCTGTCTGTTTTGTCGTTTCTATTGTTAGTCAATGCTCGCTATTCAATTTCTTTTTAGTGAATTCACTATGGGGGAGAACCCAACTTTTGAATTTTGAAAAAAATTTTGCAAATGAGCGTGAACTAGGACCCCTACAACCCATATCCGGGGTCAGTTTTGATTTATATATATATATATATATATATATATATATATATATATATATATATATATATATATATATATATATATATATATATATATATATATATGTATCACACCGATAACTCAAAAAATAATGGGCCGATTTTGATAAAATTTGGCATGTACCTTTCTTTTGTAAATGGCTTGGATAAGTTTGTTAGCCAGGAAAATCGGACAAGGTTTTCCGGAAAAATTTTGAGTTTTCATTTGAAAAAAATTTATATCTTAAAAATTAAAAAATCTATGATAACCAAATTTAGTAGGTAGGTTTACGATATAAAAAGTAAACTATACACCAAAATTTAGATTTCTATGTTACAATAAAAAAAAGTTATAATAAAATATTTTGTGCCAGATCATTTCTATGAAAATTCACTACCATAACGCACTTGCTGCGTCCAGGCTTTTTCATATTATTTCACAACATGTTATTATTTCATATTGGCAATTAATATTTGGTTGGTGTTTAATGTGTTTTAATAAAATTATAACAATATTTTATTTATTCATTTAAATGATATAATTTATTGTGTTTGCGGAAAAAGGGTACAAGTGCATGAAATTCAGCTTTTTTTTACAAAATGTATATTTTTCGGATATAGTGACTTTACTAATACAATTGTGTCTTGAATTTTACTATGATAGATGACACTAAAGCATTGTGGTGTTTTTATATAATTTTGAAAAAGCAATTAACTTTGGAAGCAAATATCTCAAAAGTAACTGGGGTGTACTTATACCCTTTTTGCCCTAATGATAACTTAAAAAAAACTCTGGACGCAGCAAGTGCGTTATGGTAGTGAATTTTCATAAAAATGTTTTTATTACAAATATGTGTGTTTTCTTTTTAAGAAAGCAGGCATCAATTTTGGTTACCAGTATAACCTATATAGTAAAAACAATGTTCCATGTTTCATAAAAATAACTTTAATGTTTAAAAATGTACAAAAATTACCGAAAGTAAACTTAAAGTGTTCCCGAAAAAACTGGTTTCTTGGTCAACCTTATAGGTTAATAGCAAATTGGGCTATTCAAATATGAAGCATTTGATCAAAATTCGCTACCATAACGCACTTGCTGCATCCAGAATTTATTTTCTTACAAACATGCATTATATTTCGATGGAAAATGCAAAAATGCAATAACATAAGGCGTGTTTGATTAAAAAAAAAAAGAAAATTTGTATCACCAACGAATTATGGGCCAGCCTGTGATTGTATAAATATTTTTTATGATGTAGCTCAAGACACCCTAGAATTAATATATACAAATTTTTTTCATATCTTGTATAATAACGGATATATTGAGCTTTATTGATTTTTTACGAAAATTCGACAAAAATTATATACCATTAAACGATAAACTCTATATATGAGACTACTGCCAAGCATCAGAGAAAGGGTCTATTTGAAATGAATTTTCTGGAAACATTTTAGTAAAATGAAGGACAATGACGCTTGAAACTAAGACTTCAGGGTTTGTGAAACATCCTTCTAGTATTAGATTCAAGTTATTTACCTAAATGTTGCCGATTTTGACGTTTTAAATCGCAATTTTGACGTTTTGAGAAAAACCCCAATTTATTTTTCTTTAAATGCCTATAACTTTTTTGTCTTTTGACCTACATAGCTAAATTTTGGTAGCTAACTTACCTATAAGGGTCTAAACCCGCGTACTAAATTTGGTTGCTTTTACTTTGTTAATTCCGGAGATATGAATTTTTTTCAAAAGAAAACACAAAATTTTCCAGGAAAACCTGGGCAGATTTTCCTGGCTAACAAACTCGTCCAATTCATTTGCAAAAGGAATTTATTCACCAAATTTAATAAAAATCGGCCCATTATTTTTTGAGTTATCGGTGTGATACCTATATATATATATATATATATATATATATATATATATATATATATATATATATATATATATATATATATATATATATATATATATATATATATATATATATATATATATATATATATATATATATATATATATATATATATATATATATATATATATATATATATATATATATATATATATATAAACATATAAAAATTGAAACTGACCCCGGATATGTATTCTGGGGGGCCTAATTAGCGCTCATTTGAAGAAATTTTTTCAAAATTCAAAAGTCGAGATCCCCTCATTAGTGAATTTTTTTAAGAAAATTCACTAATAAAATAAATTTGCCGTGTTTAGTTTGAATTCGCTACAATTGTTTTAAATTGAAAAATAAATTAAAGATACTGCTATTATTATTTTTATCAAATTATTATCTTAAAAATATATCCATATATCTTAACTACAGTTGTGGGGGAATATATTATTTAGATGTATATATATATATATATATATATATATATATATATATATATATATATATATATATATATATATATATATATATATATACTTTGCAATTGTTGTTAATGAGTCAGTTACCCGCATTGCCAGTACATATCATAACAACTGTTTAGCAGAAGGCTAGCCGTACTTCGAATGGATTAGTAGCTGAAAAACAGTTTTCCTAATGCCCATCTCGGACGAGAGCGAACTACAATTTGCATACGAGCTGTACCGCCTCGTATCCAGTTGCATTATCTTTGACGTTCCATGATATTTTTTGCGTCGCTGAGTAGTAGAACTCGATCAAACTCTTTTTATGTCATATCGGAATTTCGAATTGAAAAGAGATGCTGACGGATCTAATTTTTCTCAATTGCACACAAATTTTTGCTTTGCTGCTTTATTTGTGTATAGCCAGTGTAACTGCCTTTCAACTAAAATAAATTTTAGATGTACGTGCCAGGATGCTAAAATGATTTGTTAAGCAAAATGGAAGTGGTGCAGATTTTATGATTTTATTGGACCCACACATGTAAACTATATATTCATTTGGTAACCAAAAAACGTCCAATGATTTTTTTTACCAGTTATCAAAATTAAAGTTTTAGTAGTTTAAAAAGTTTTATCATAAGATCTAGCGAACTTTCATAGAAAACTTCGCTTATGACGAGAAATCAACTGACTTACATACTTTTAAATCATTCCATCATTAATTATCTAAGTGAAGATTGAAACCTGTGATGAACACACACACCCACGCACACCCATACGCTCTCGTACGCACACACACGCACACGCGCACACACACGTCTAACTCTGGGCTTTTTTTCTTTTGGCGACCTATTAAGCGACAACAGATTTGAGCCTATTGACAAATTACGCTTGCCGGACTTCAACCGACTGCTAAAAAATAATCTACTAATGAACTACGATCAAATTAAATCTGATGACAATAAAATCTATGCAGAAGTTTTAAACACACATGATCCTGAAGTTACTCCTAGATCAACGTTTTTCAACCGCAATCATGACTCTATTGTTCAAACCACTAAACCAAACAGGAAAACAATCTACCAGCGACTGGTGCACCTTCACTATTATGTTGATGATCCGCTACTTAGTAAATGGACAGACAAGATACACTGTTCTACTTCTTTCCAACCCTTGGTTATGAGGGTGATGCTTCTTTTAGATTTGCGACGAACAGAGTAGCAGATTGTATCTTGATTCATAAAGCAGGTTATACAGCAACAGCTAACTGTCGGTGGTGTGGCGTTCCCGGTACGTTTTGGTATGTAATTGTTAGTTTTACTCAAGTGAAAGAATTGTGGGCTTTTGTCAACTCAGATTGAAAATTCTAAAATCCCCATTACGACTTGTAGACATTTACTCAGGCATAGAAAACGACCAAGGGTGAAAAACACATATGATAAACTTTCTCTGAAATTTGGCGAAGCAAACAATATACAATGTTTTTACATCTGCGATAAAGAACAATATCCCTTTTAAGCCATACCTGG
The DNA here is from genome assembly GCA_964006375.1 of Tillus elongatus. Taxonomy (NCBI): domain Eukaryota; kingdom Metazoa; phylum Arthropoda; class Insecta; order Coleoptera; family Cleridae; genus Tillus; species Tillus elongatus. Next base: position 192,891,613 of record OZ023263.1, read on the forward strand.
GGTTTTTTAAAACTTATTAGAGATTTTCGAAAAACGATAGGGTTACAACAACACACTGTTTATAACACAGAAGAAAGATTTAATTTTCTGTGTCTGAGTGCCGGAGAATAGAATGACCGTAGATACAATACAATAGATTTAGTTAAATACACTTCTTATAGATCCGTCTCAGAATGCATTAAATGTCAGAATATTAATTGACAAGTGCACTTCTCAAGGATAACTGCCAGAATATATTACTCGGTTAATTTGTCCACTCTCACGTCTTGGTCCATTCACGTCTTCGTCGTAGCGTTCGGCCGTCTTGCCCCAGCATACCGTGTGTCGTCTTCTACACTGTATACTTCCGTCGTTTTTCGTCTTCTCTGGTAACACGTCTTCCGTCGCTCCCGTTACTACTACATCTCTTGTCTACGGTTCGTCGTTGACTCCCTCGCCTGATATTCGCTCTCTGTTGTCAACACTACTACTCTGCGGTCGTACCGCTTCGCTATACCCTGCTGCTCCCGGGTTGATATAACATTCGGCCACGCTACTCCTGGCGCCGCCCTCGTCGCCATTGGTAGGCTCGAGGTCATCTTCTGAACTGTCGCCTTCTTCAAAAACTTCGTCATCTTCGCTGTCGGGTTGATCTAGGGAACACCATGGCTTCATTGCATCAGACGTGAACACTGACTTAAAGCTTCACTGTGTACGCTCTGCTCCAGGGATATCACCCAATAGATATCGTTTATGTCCCAGCTCTGTTATCACCTGATATGGGCTCTTGTACTTGAGATTGACCTGTAACTATGGGGTCCCTTCTTACTAATACCAAAGCTCCTTGAATGTACTTCCTTGGCGTCTTATGTCGAGCATCATACCATTTCTTACTCTGTTTTTGTTGCTTGCTTCTGTTTTTCAGTACCTCGTCTCGTAACCGTTCCAGGTTCTCGTATCTAATGTCGTCTTCATTGGCCAATGCCAATACCAACTGGTTCTCAAAACCATTTCCGGGATGAAAACCAAACAAAAGTTTGTGTGCGGTCTTGCCAGTTGTCTTATTCACCAGATCGATCAAGATATATTGAATATACGGAAGCTTATCGGCCCAATCTTTCCAATATTCTGCCTCACTCATTGTGGATAATGCAGACAATATCGTCTGGTTCTGTCGTTCCACTGGCCCATTAGCTCTGGGAGTCCCAGTTGCACTCTTGATATGAATAATCTGATTTTCTCAACAAAAATCTTCAAATTCTCTTGAAGTGAAAGCTGTACCTCTGTCGCTAATCAGTCGCACAGTCGTTCCAAAATAACTAAATATCTCCTTTAGATCGGCTATGACCGGCTTCGTCTTCATGCTTTTTACCGCCCTTATAACGCAGTACTTCGTAAAGTTGTCCTGATAGACAAGAATATAATCATTTCTCTTTGAGATTCTTACAAACGGTCCTAAATCATCAATATTCACTGTATGGAAAGGTACAGGTACTCTTTCGATAACATGCATCTCACCTTCTGGTCGCGCTTTCTCGCCTTTATGATAAGCACACCTTACACATGTTGAGATATAATTCTTAACACGTCTCCTCATTTTCGGGAACCAAAAAAATCTTTTTGAGTGTGGTAACGTCTTTTCAACACCAAAATGTCCCATTGCGTCGTGGCTAAATTGAATTACTCTCCGGTAACACTCTTTGGGACCACCCATTTTGTCTCATCTCCAATACTTCTACTGATTCTGTTATTTTCTAATACATAGTTTTCGGGGATTTGTTTTTCTTCTGGACTCACTTTTCTCTTCTGTAAAACGTCATATATTTCTCGTAGTTTTGTATCTTGAAGTTGCATCGTCAGTAACCAATCAGACTCTTGTATTCTCGCAGTGAATACTTTCAGACTGGGTTGTTCGGTGTTTTGTTCAGGTTCAACTGGTTCTCAACTGAGGGCGTCAATGTGCTTCGTCTTCTTTTCGTGTCTGTGTTCAATCGCAAAGTCAAACTTTTTAAGCTTAACTAACTACCTAGCCAATCTCGGGGTCATGTCCTTCTTGGTCATCACAGTCTTCAGCGAATTACAATCTGTAACCGTAGTAAAATGTTTTCCCAGCAGGTAAACTCGAAATCTTTCTAGAGTTTCAACGACTACTAGAGCCTATAATGCGGTTGTCTTTCGACTAAAATAACCAACAGGTTTCCACACGTTCTCATTATTCTGGAGAAGCATGCCGGCTAAACCGAACGAAGAGGCATCTGTGTGAACCTGGTATTTTTGCAAACCGTTTTAGTGGCATTATTGAGAAAATCCTGCTAACGCCAAAATTGATAGCTGTGCTCCAGTAGAGCCTGATACTAGGCAGTTATGGAAGCCCATAATAATTAATATGCCAATAAATACCTAGAGTTATTCTAATTTCAAATCCAGTTGTTGTTGGCCCTGAACAGCATATAAATTAGATTGGTGTATTAGTAGCAGTGGTGGGAAGGCTAACTCCAGGCAAGTAGGCCACAATGGATTGGTGTACTGTATCTAGCAATAGTTTATCACTGAGAAGTGCTCGGAAACAGCTCAGACGGCTACTTATACCAATTTCTACATTGTTACTAAGGCCAAATGGCTTTTGAATTTATAGTTGGAATATACAGGAGGTACGAACCCATTTTTCGTCCAGTTGGAACTTCCTGCAAGTTCGTCGTCACTACTGTCTTCAGAATTATCAGAAAAATCTTGATCTGATTTGGAATCAAAGCTGGACTATATCTGCCTATAGTCTGCACCGAAGACCTCAAAGAAATAGTACTGCTTGTAGTGGTAAGAAATTGAGAATCATCTTCTGCATCATCGACCCCCCCCCCCCTCTCTCCCCCTGCATCATAAACTACAGCCATCTCGTCATCAATTTGATCAAAATAATCGAAGTGGTTGATAATATATTCTACATCTATCGAGTTGCCTAGATTAAACATCCTTTTTGAGTCCATAGCTCTAAAAATTTGCAAGAAAATTACTACATATTAGTGCCGAGTCCGTACTTAGTACGACGATTTTTTTAAAAACATCTGTACCAGTAATATAAATAAAAAGTTTACTCTAGATTATGAAACTTTAATCCTTTTTCCAAATAAGCTCATCTTCCAATAGCCAATAACTTTTACAGTTATTAGAAAAATCACCTTCGAAGAAACGACAGTTTGTCTTTTCTAACCACACTTTTCTACTCGGCCAAGTATATGAGTCAATATAATTCTTACAACTCAAGTATACCAATATAATATTATTGGAAACACATTAGTTACAGTCTAGGCTGTTGAAAATACACATAACTTACTATTAGATGCAATTATTCCAACAATAATCGAATATTTTCGTCAACGTGTAAGAAATCACTGTCACAGATTAGTTGTGGTATAAACCACTTTTCGCATCAAATCGACGTAATGCGCGCGCATTTTAAATCGTGGTCGACATTATTACCGGCTAGCGTCTGTAAGAAGTGAAGCTACCGTAAAGTTCATATTTTCTGCGTTGCTCTATAGAAACGGGCCCATAATGGCAAGTGGTAAGAATACTTACCAATAACCTGTAAAGGGTTAAAGCAAAAGTGAGAAATGGCGTGAAACTCGAAAATGATATCACTGTATGTATATATTGGCAGGTGGTAGTGCATTTTTCCTTTATGTGATAGTAAAGCATTTTTTTACGCGTGAGGAGGTACCACTCCTTACATCAAGGATCACGGTGAAGTTCCAACGGACGTTTCCGGTTCTGGTGTATGAGTCTGTTTCCCTTATAAATAAAAATGATGATGGCTCATCTTTGTACAAAAGATTCCGGAGATAAAACACCCCTCCATTCGGATGTCCGGAAGAGGGGTGTGCAGGTGGCGCCGGCATCAAGATTTAACATATCCTTCTCGAGTATATGTGGCCTAAATTGTAACCTGAATTCCGTCCACCATTTCCTCCAGGCTAATAGGCCTCAAATAAATAATAATAATAAATAATACCCAAATGTGGTTCGCATTCAAGATGACAGGTGGACAAAACGATTACTTGAATGGAGACCCAGATCCCATAAAAGAAACAGATGAAGACCACCAACTCGTTGGACAGACGACATTACAAAAATTACAAAAACGTCCGTAGCAAGCTACCCTGCACCAGACTCCCCAATTTAGAAGCTGAAAGAAAATACATACTTTGGATGAAACTCTTTCTCAGGGCTGCAACTAAATTAATCTGTTGAATTTACCGGTCAGCTTCTGACAACAACTTTGTCCAGCTCTTCGACTACCTTTCTGAAAAATCCGACTATCTGATTTCTAAATATCCTTCCTCCTAGGTCACTATTCTTGGTGACTTCAATCTCTATAATAAGGAATGGCTAGGATCCTCAAAAACCGATCCACAAGGGAGAGCAGCGGAGGCCTTTGCAGTCAGCAATTATTTAGCCAATATGGTTCAGCAACCTACTTACTTTCCTCGTATCCCAACACACAGCACAAATCGCTTGGATCTCCTTCTTACTACAAAACCTTAATGCTATAAGACATCAGTCACCGTCCCCCTTGGTCACTCAGAACACGGCATGGTCACTGCTTCCTGCGCAATGCAACCCGAGGTCACACAGTCATCACACCCACGTATCGTTTGGCACTAACACTCCGCGAACTGGGACAAAATGCGGAATTACTTTTCCTCATTTCTATGGGCGTCTGTCTGCTTCTCTCACCCTGACCCCTTTGATATCTCACAAAGCGTCACCGAAATTATCCAAGCTGGCATGGAATTATTTATTCCACATACACAAAAAATCTCGTCAGCCACTCAAAAGCCCTGGTTCTCTAAATCGTGCTACAAGGTCAGACTTGAAAATGTCAAAGCTCACAAAACGGTTCTACACAATCCCAGTCAAGAAAACCGTCAATCATTAAACGACGCAAGAATCCGCTATGTCCGCATTCTTTCTGAGGAAAAAAATTATTTTAATAACCACATCAAAAACAAAGTCCTCTCAAGCTCCAACGGCAGCAAACCCTTCTGGGCTCTTGCTAAATCGATTGAGAATAATTTCTGCAAGAGCACGTTCTAATCTCTTATTTCAGGGGATGAAATTGTTTCTACCGCCCTGTGCAAGGCTGAACTTTTTGCCTCGTTGTTCGCCGGCAATTCTACTCTCAACCCGCCGCCAAATGTTCAACCACCAACAGTCCTTAATGTCGCGCATAAAATGACAGATATCATTTTCAAAACTAGAAAAGTACGAAAGATGCTCTCTTCTCTTAATACCAGGAAACCCTCTGGCCTTGACGAGATCCCATCAACTGTTCTCAAGAAATGCGCACCAGAACTTGCTCCTGTCCTGACTTGTCTGTTTCAGACATCATAGAATAGTCATATTCCCTAGTAACTGGAAAACTGCTCGAGTACAACCTGTCCACAAGAAAGGATCCAAAGCGCTTCTACGCAGGCAACTACAGGCCTATCTCTCCTTTCAGTCGTCTCTAAAGTGATGAAGAAGTATATAAACACCAAATAACTAAAATTTCTTGAAAAGCACAGTCTAATCCACGACAGTAAGTATGGATTCCGTCAGCGCAAATCAACTGCCGACCTCCTTTCCTTTGTCACCCATAGAACAAGTCTATGGAACTACACGGTGAATCGCAGATTGTCGCTCTAGACATATCCAACGCATTAGATCAGGCCTGGTACGCAGCGCTGCTTAATAAACTTCCAGCCTATGGCCAACCACCAAAACTCTGTCCCTGGGCAGCAAATTTCCTCTCCAACCGGAGCATTTCTGTTGTCGTCGATGGCCATTCCTCTAAACTGTATTCAATTAATGCAGGAGTCCCTCAAGGATCAGCTTTAGCTCCTACTTTGTTTCTTCTCCACATCAATGACCCACTCTCTAGCACATCCAACTCAGTTCACAGTTACGCGGACGACAGCACCCTCCACTCAAATATACAATATTCTAAGCCTGTCTCTTTACCCAAATTAGATCAGGATTGCAGACTCATGGAGGGTTATGTCTCTGTGGATCTCCAAAAAACATTAGACTGGGGAAGTGGAAATTTTGTACATAAGAGATACACCAGACCTAGACCCATCACAATGAACAACCAAGTTATTCAAAATAATGAGTCCTTTTCACTTGTTGGCATTTCTGTGGATCGAAATCTCAATTGGCACCAACATGTCACATCAATTACAGAAGCGGCTGCTAAGAAATTATGTTTCCTCTTCCGGGCTCGCAAATACTTTTCACCAGCTAATCTCTACACCTTATATACTTCACAAATAAGGCCAAACCTCGAATACTGCTCCCACATGTGGGGTGCCGCTGACGCTTCTACACTCGCTATACGTCTCGTCGGTGATCCAACCCTCACCCAAAAGCTGCGATTCCTTGCCCACCGACGTGCCGTTGGTGACCTCTCTCCCTTTTATAGATATCTGCACGGGCACTGCTCAGATGATCTTTCTTCCATAGTTCCTCCACCTGCTGTCCTCAACAGATCTACCAGGGGAACAGAGCGGATGAACCCTTTTACTGTCCAGGTCACCAGGCATAGAACATCTTGTTATGCCAGCTTTTTGTCCGGAGGATTTCCAAGTTATGGAATTCCTTGCCGTCACATGCTTTTCCTTCTGCTCCGAACCTCCAAACCTTCAAGCTCAGAATTAACAAGTTGCCTCTTTTCTCATTGTCGACACCCACGGTACGATAGTATTTAGGCTGTGAGCCCTCGTGGGGTGTTGTTGAAATTAAAAAAAAAGTCAAATACGCAACCCAGATTCAGAAAGCTAGCGTTTGAAAAACAAACGTAGGATTAATATTTTTACTTAGTGATTGCGTGATGTAGAACATTAAGACGTTATATTTTATTTACGATACAAAAGATAAAAACCAAGCTATAAATAAGTCATTTTTGTTTATTTTGGAAATCATTTTGCGACCACCACAGTTTATCAACGACACCACGCAGGGAATCGCGACGCATGCTTTGATAACCACTGATCTACGACATCGTAGCCAGATTGTATCGCGAAACTAATTTAAAGCAATCAGTTAATGTCTCAACCTATTATAACTTATGCAGAGCTTTTAAGCGGTTCATGCCATTTCTAACTACTAACTTCCTATATAGTTTTAAGGAATTATATATAATGATGGATAGTTTCATTATTCTCTTCTTTATTCTACGTCAGATTCCTTTCACAGGAAAAGTTCTCTTTGAATATCAATTTAATACAGGAAGGGTAGAAAATTAATGAAAGAAGTTACAAACTTTTCTTGGCACATATTTTTTAAGTACTCTGAAAAGTTCTAAGATATTTTTTGCTCAGTGTTCACTAATTAGGCTAATAAAATTCTCATGATTGCAGCATTGATAACGAACGTAATATTTTATGCAAGTGGAAGGAATAAGAATAGACTTAAAATGTTTTTGCCATTATAATTATTTTTCTGTCTTATATAATTACTTTTCTCAAGTATCTTCGACCTTATCCATCACTTTATGTGGTTGTTAAAGAAGGAACTCGCTCACAAAGAATTTTACCAAAATTGGGCGGTATTCCAGAGTTCTCTTTCCAGGTACTTTAGTTGGATAACATATAAATAACATTGTTGTGATTTATTAAATTTTGTTTAACTGTTTTTACAAAATTATCATATTTGAAGCCTCTTTTAGAACTGTTTAAAATACATAACCCGCTGGGCTCTAGTGAACATCATTTTATTGTTCATGGACATGCTGTACATGTTTTTCACCCATTCTGGGCATCCAGTAGATGTCCAGTGCTATCTGGGAACGTAAGTAAATGCACTTGTCGCTCGGGTGTGTCCAATACATTTGAAGGCCCTCTGAAGGCCAAACTTCTACTAACAAAATTTATTTATAAAAATCTGAGGAGTACAGCGCAATGTACTGCTGTGCCAATTTGCTCACATTTAAAAGAAAACTCCTATTTCTAAACGATACAGGTAAAAACCAATCTCAGTGTTTAAGGCTGAATTTTCATAACAAACTTAATGCTGAAAACGCATATCGATATCTGTCATCGTTTCAGGGCTACGGGGTGTTTTACAGGACTGCATTTTTGGAAAGTGAAACTTTTCACCTTTAGAATTTTTTTGATTTCTATGAAAACATTTCGAAAGCACTTATTTACGCAAAACTAAATGGCGCAGGATGCATTTTTTTAAATTTGTACTTATAAACATAACAATTATTTTTTTAATGGTACACCCAGTATATTTGAGCATAATTGAGTAATTACTATTACCAAAATATAGCACACCTGATGATTTGCACAACTCTTCTTTCAAAAATCTAGTATTATTAGTGCCCCTAGAAACCAAATCCAAGGGCCGTTTGAATTTTTATATATATATATATATATATATATATATATATATATATATATATATATATATATATATATATATATATATATATATATATATATATATATATATACAGGCTGTTTAAAAAAACGGGGCAATATTTAAGGAGTTAATTTCCCAGGTTATTTTATGAAAAAAAGGGCCCATAAACATATGTGCTAAAATGCATTGTTTTCAAGATACAAGGTGTTAAATTTTTTTGTAAAATAACGATTTTTTTTTAATAATTCAAATTTCTCGTCACCGATTGTTTTGAAATTTGGCAGCGCTGTTTATAGTAATAATGGGCCGATGTGACCCTAATTAGATAAAGATTGTTAAGTCCATTGGCATTAGGGGGACACCTCAACAAAAATTATTGTTCGTGATTTTCTGTATGAAAATGTACATGCCATAAAAAGGTGTTTATTTTTTATCGTGTAAAAGATTCAAGATACGGAGCAATTTTAAGAGACAAAAAACTTGTAGTTTTAGTTTCTTTATCTCAAAATAATATACAAATCATATTGCAGCCAGTGGAGTACATTTTTGTGTCACTACAAACAACGCTGCCAAGTTTCAAAACAATCGGTGAGGAGATATTTGAATTGTTTTAAAAAAAACTTATTTTACAAAAAAATTTAACACCTTGTATCTTGGAAACAGTGCATTTTAGCACCTATGTTTATGGGAACTTTTTTTCATAAAATTACCTGGGAAATCAACCGCTTAAATATTGCCCCATCTTTTTTAAACACCCTATATATATATATATATATATATATATATATATATATATATATATATATATATATATATATATATATATATATATATATATATATATATATATATATAGGTGTGTGTATATGTATCCCGGCGATAACTCAAAAAATATTCAACTGATTTTAACAAAACCTGGCACATATCTTCATTGTTCGTAAAGTCGTTAAAACGGACATTTTTGCCCTAAAACTATACAAAAATGTTTTTTAAAAACGCTATATTGTTAAGAGTATTAGACTAATTGGAATGGGCCTTTACATGCACCTTTAAATGGTGGAAATAAATCTATGTTATGAATTTTAAGTAACTTGGATAACCAAAAATCGACTTTTTTCCAAATTAAAAATAAAATCTGAAATATGTGCGTTAAAACGACTTAGTGGTTAAAGTCCAATATCTGGCACATAGAGTAGTTAACTGACATGCAACAGGTATAAACCATACATCCACGGCAACGAAACAAAATAAATAACAGGCATAAACATGCTACCCAACAATCGTGAAATCTCTGCACAAATATCACAAATGACAGACGACACGAAATATGAAATTAAAAATTTGCCAAGCGGCACCCCAGATGTGGGAGCGGTATTCGAGGTTTGGCTTTATTTGTTAAGTATATAAGGTATAGAGATTACCTGGTAAAAAGTAAGCCCGGAAAAGGAAACCTAATTTCTTAGCAGCCGCTTCTGCAATTGATGTGACATGTTGGTGCCAATTGAGATTTCGATCCACAGAAATGCCAGCAAGTGAAAAGGACTCATTACTTTGAATAATTTGGTTGTTCATTGTGATGGGTCTAGGGCTGGTGTATCTCTTATGACAAAGAAAGCAAGACTGAGATTTGGTGGGGTTGAATTGTAGAAGATTTCTACTTTCCCAGTCTAATATTTTTTGGAGATCCACGGAGACACAATCCTCCATGAGTCTGCAATGCTCATCTAATTGGGCTAAAAAAACAGGCTTAGAATATTGTATATTTGAGTGGAGGGTGTTGTCGTCTGCGTAACTGTAAACTGGGTTGGATGTGCTAGAGAGGTCATTGATGTGGAAAAAAACAAAGTAGGGGCTAAATCTGTAGACCTCTTCAAGTCTGGCCTTGTCACAGGATTTAGAGAACCAGGGCTTTTGAGTGGCTGACGAGGTTTTCTGTGTACGTGGAATAAATAATTCCATGCCAGCTTGGATAATTTCGGTGACGTTTTGTGAAACTACATTTGTACCTTTTACGTAGTAACAATAGCTGCATTAAATTTTATTGTTAATTATGTTTATGCTAGTCTACAAAATAGCAAGAGTCGTTGGAGTACATTTTGTTTGAAATATCAAATATTACATTTACATTAAATTAACAGTTATACTCTGCACTGTGGCTATTATGTGGTTTATGTGGTTTCTATTATAATATTGTTTGTTTACTATCCATTTACCACGAAGCATATGACTAATTATAACGTAATAAAGGAAATTAATTTTATCGTCAATCTCTTATTTTTCGATTATTTTTGTTTCCCGTAAAATACCAGCCACACATTATTTGCGTGGCAACCGTGCCGTTGTTATAGGTTACAAATGGTGTATTTGTAGATCAAATGTCAGTCCTAACCAAATCTATGGAAATGTTTAAGGGGAGTGGGTTTTACCACAAAATCTTTACATTTCTTGTAGATTAAAAACATTTCTATCCATTTTCTATGGAAGTACTAAAAATTTTTCTGCTAAAACTAACTAAATATTTCTTACAGGAAAATTTTTTGAAAAAAAATACATACAACTCAAATTATATACCCAATCTGTAATTAAAATTGAAAAAAAGGAAATGTGAAAGAGGGTTTTTTTTTTATTTAAAGAAAAATATAACGGGGAAAATACTTAGACTTTTATGTCACAAGCTTTCAAAAAGAAAAACGTTATCTAGGGCTGTCGCTTCCATTTGGAATTTGTGAAAACAGTTTATCAACTACTTATATATTACGGAAATGTAAATATAGATAATCCTTTCAAATTAATTATTTTCTACCAAAGTTATTTATATGTTGTTTTGTTTTAAACATTCACCAAATATTCACATATCGGTTATTATAATTCAACAAAAAAACAGAACAAATTGTTTTTAAAGCTGATCCCTACATAATATCCGATTATAAATAATGTAAAAATTTTCAAAACCAGAAATTTTAAGTATAGATAGTGTTATATAAATGTTGAAGCAGAAACTCAAAAATAGGCTGTTCCATTTAAACAGAGATTAGTTACGCCATTTCGATTTTTTTCAAATTCAGCTTTTATTTAAGAGTGCCCTGCATATAGCATCTCGATTTTGTCGGTAAATAAAAACAAATACCTCTTTAAATGCGTCGTTTTGATGGGACTTCGCTACCTGTTAATAAAAACGCCATTTCACAATTTTTGATATGTACCGAAAACGTGAAAAGTTGCAAAACAATTGAAATAACTCGAAAACGAGGAACGTTATCTTTTTTTTTTCTACAAATATGTATTTGGGTTTGATAGAAAGTGTAAAAATGCAAAAATGGAAGGGCTGTTCTATTAACAGAAATGTATCACCAACGACTTATGGGCTACACTCTAGTTGTCAATATAATTTTATAACGTGCAGCTCAGGACACCATATAATTAGTGTAAATAATTTTTCTCGTATCTTGTATAATAAGGGAGTTGTTGAGCTCTACCGTCGAAATGCGCAACCGTGTACATATGTAAACAATTAACAACTGAAGCTGACCCAAAAGGTGAGTTCTAGGGGGCACAATTCGCGATCGTTGAAGAAATGCTTAAAAAATTAAATAGTCGCTATCTCCTCAATGATGAATCTTCTCCACAACAATTCGCTACAAATTATAGGCAATAAACCAGAAGCTCTATAACTGGTGCCAAAGCATTAGAGAAGGTACTGGCAGCCGTCAGGAAGCGTGGAATCGACGAGACCTGCTGCACGTGGATCGGGTGTCGTGGACGGCCTGCCAGCGAGGCTCTCGGGAAGGGGGTACGAGGTACAGGTATATGCAGACATTGTGATCATAGTCCGGGGAAACGTTACACAGTCAGTGCGAGAGCGCATGCAGACAGCACTGAAAGTGGTGGAAAGGTGGACGGTTGGCCAAGAGCTCGGGGTGAGCCCCGAGTAAGCAACCGTCATACCGTTTACGAGGCGGAGGAAGTGGGAGAGCCACAGAACTCTCACTCTATACGGTAGAAACATCCCAATGGCCGGGGAGGTAAAATATCTTGCTAAGCTAACCTGAAATGGTCACGTTGAAAAAATACTGCGTAAGGTAGTTATGACCCTGGCCGGCAATAGGCGGCTATATGAAAAAAAGGGGGGACTAAGACCTAGTATGGCCCACTGGCTGTACACAAGGGTGGTCAGATCATCGTTAGCAATACGCGGCACTGGTCTGGTGGCGAAAGGTAACACAATCCAATGCCAAAAAAAACTAGGCATCACAGGGGCCATGACTTCAACCCCAACAGCCGCCATGGAGGTGTTTCTGGATCTGCCCCCCTCCCCTCTCACACACACACACGCACATACTTTGTTATCATGGGGAAGGCCAGGCTAGGACTATATTGACTAGCCTTCAATGGTAGACTGAAGATCAACCCAGGCTTCGGGGGCCACTGCAAAATTCAGGAGATCGTGAAGGAGTTTATGCTTGAAATGAGGTCAGACTTCACGAGCCCGCGAATTTGCAGGGAAAACAATTTTACAGTGGAAATCCCCGTCCGCGACGCATGGCGGGAGGAGACGCAGGGATTACCACGGGACGCGCTCGTCTGGTTCACGGACGAATCCGGCAAGGAGCGTGGGACGGGGGCAGGTGTTTATTCGGAAGAACCGAGGGTAAGTCATAGTATTTCCCTCGGAGCCCATGCAACGGTTAACGGTTTTTCGGGCCGAAATGTACGCCAAGTGGTATATTGTATTCCATGTAGTAATTATAGTTTCAAATACATTGGCCAAACAAGCAGAGTCCTTAAAGATAGATTACCACAGCACAAAAGTGGCATACGTTTACAAAAAAGAACTTGCGCTCTGTCTGAACATAATCTCGACACTGGCCACAATATAAATTTTAGTAATGTTTCTATTTTACACTGTGAAACCTTAAGTAATAAAAGAATGTATTTAGAAGAATTTGAAATTACTTTTAACGACAATTTAATAAACTTAAAGATAGATAATAATTTTAGAAATCACTACCCCTATTTATATTTCCTAGACAAAGACAAAAAACAAATTCAAATACACAATAGTTAGTTTCATATGTCAGTTTGACACTTTTTGACTTCAGTCAAAGTTACAAAAAGGTTTTTTTCATATTTGTTATTCCATACTTAGTTATAGTAAAACTCACGTTATATGTAAGTATTTTAAACTTTTATATTTTTCCTATGTAAATTATAAACTTTTTTCTTTCCATGTTGTAGCCTTGAGAATGGAAGAAACTTTTCCGAAACCTCGGCATTTAATAAAGAGTTTTATTTTTCAACTAACGGCTTTCCCACAATTTCTTAGGTATATATATATATATATATATATATATATATATATATATATATATATATATATATATATATATATATATATATATATATATATATATATGTGTGTGTGTGTGTGTGTGTGTGTGTGTGTGTGTGTATGTATGTATGTATGTATGTATCACACCGAATACTCAAAAAATAATAAACCGATTTTGATAAAATTTAGCATGAACCTTAGCATGTAAGTGACTTGGGTAAGTTTGCCAGGGAAATGGAACCGGGTTTTCCGAAAAAATTGTGGGCTTTCTTTCGGAAAAAAAATTATCTTAAAAAATATCAGCGCTATGGCAACCAAATTGGGTACGTAAATTTACGTTATTAAAAGGAAACTACATACCAAAATTTAAAACTATTTCGTGCCAGATCATTTATATGAAAATTCACTACCATAAGGCACTTTCTGCGTCCAGCCTTTTCTATTTGTATTTACCTAATCTAATGTTTGGCTTATATTATCGTATACATAATATTGTTTCTTTGTTTGTTAATGTCTCGTTACGTAATATTATAGAAAGGAATCGTGTTCTGTTTGTATGTTTTTAAACAACCTAATAATAAAAAATGTTCTAATAATTTAGTTTTTAATTATTAACCTATTACACACTATGACAACCGCATTTAAAAGTGATACTGTCAACACTATTATTGCCATAACCACCACTCTTTTCTCTTTCCAAAAAAAAAATAAAACGTTAATAACAGGAAAACTATAGCTAATAGGTATAGGGCATGCCATATCTAGTCGACGTTTTCCATCCCAATATGTAAAAATATACAGGGCGTTCCATTTAAAAAAAATGAGTTTTTGATCTTTCAAGTTTTCCTGGTGCGCCATTAAATTTTGAACATACTGTATAAATGAGCGCAATTATCCTTATACATTCTACAAACCTAATATCTGTACTAGCGACTAACAAATCTCACGTCTTAATTATAGAAAAAAAGCCTGGACGCAGCAAGTGCGTTGTGGTAGTGAATTTTCATCGAAATGATCTGGCACAAAATATTTTATTATAACCTTTTTTCTTGTAAGATAGAAATCTAAATTTTGGTGTATAGTTTGCTTTTTATATCGTAAACTTACCTACCAAATTTGGTTATCATAGATTCTTTATTTTTTAAGAAAAAAAATTTTTTCAAATAAAAACTGAAATTTTTTTCTGGAAAACCTCGTCCGATTTTTCTGATTAACGAACTTATCAAAGCCATTTACAAAAGGAAGGTACATGCCAAATTTTATCAAAATCGGCCTATTATTCTCTGAGATAAAAATTTTTTAGAATGAAAACTCAAAATTTTTCCGGAAAACCTCGTCCGATTTTCCTGACTAACAAAATTGTCAAAGCCATTTACAAAAGGAACGTACATGCCAGATTTTATTAACATCGGCCCATTATTTTTTGAGATAAGAATTTTTTTCGAATGAAAACTCAAAATTTTTCCGGAAAACCTCGTCCGATTTTCCTGACTAACAAACTTGTCCAAGTCATTTACAAAAGAAAGGTACATGCCAAATTTTATCAAAATCGGCCCATTATTTTTGAGTTATCGGTGTGATACATACATACATACATACATACATATATATATATATATATATATATATATATATATATATATATATATATATATATATATATATATATATATATATATATATATATATATATATAAATTGAAACTGACCCCGGATCTGGGTTCTAGGGGTCCTAGTTCGCACTCATTTGCAAAAAAAAATTTTAAATTCAAAAGTCGGGATCTCCCCATTGGTGAATTTTTTCTACGAAAATTCACTAATAAATGACAACGAATGGATTTAATATTTCAATGTAGATAAATAAGCATTTTGAAACATCACAATAACTTTAAAACAATTGAAGGTAGTTGACGTTGGTGTACAGAGAATTTTACGTGCAATCCAAATATGTGAAAATATACAAGATGTTCCATTTAAAACAACAAAGTTTATCGCTACTTCCGGTTAAATCGGAAGTGATATCGACTGTAAATCATTTTACGTGGAAAGGGCGACATGTGTTATATATGAATGCAAATTTTCAGAACCGGAATACGTTAATAACTATAAAAATGTCTAACTAACGCATTTCGTGGTATACCCTATATATATATATATATATATATATATATATATATATATATATATATATATGTATATATATATATATATATATATATATATATATATATATATATATATATATATATATATATATATATATCTGAACATATAAAATTTGAAACTGACACCCAATATGTGTTCTAGGGACCTATTCGCGTTCATTTAAAGAATTTTTTGCACGAGAGCTCACTTTTAAAATAGGGACTTCTAAATATGTCCGCCCTGGAATGACCCAAACTGATTTGTCTCAAAGTTTCATAAAAAAATTATTAGGCGATTCCTAAAATACAAATCAGTTATCGAAAAATGTCGGTTTTTTGTAAGCACACGTTATATTCTTGTTCCTATTTTTTTAAACACATGCCGTTATCTTTTTAGAGCCTTATCTAAATAAAAGTTTTCTAGGATTTTTTAGTGTATTCTCAATATATGTGATTTGGCAGTCTATAATTGGACGTAGTAAAACGTGGTCTCCAGCCTCTCAGAGACACCTTGTATAATATGTATGGTATAAATGCGACGTAACTTATTAAAACTTTCAAATGCTATTATTATCATTGTTATTAATCAGGATAGTTATACACAGGACTCCGGCAATTAAGCGGTTTGTAAACGTTCTATATTTGTTTGTTAATTAAATTCAGCTTGTAATTACAAGCATTTATACGTGGCGCAGTCGGTGATCACAGAGGCAGCTACCACCTGGAAGATAGTTAATATCAAATTGTAAAGTTAATAACAACCGCAAATTAATTACTGCATTATAACCAACATTCGCAATTATAAACAATAGGAATGGTTTACTTCAATTTCGAAAATAAACAGTAGAGAGAGACTCGGTGCGTGGGTCTGCCATATGGCAAAGCAGCTATGTCCTGAGGGTATTTACCCATCAAGCGATGCAATTGTACTACACAAACTAATATACAACATAATGTATAAAATATACATTTACGTGAGCAAACAGCGGACCAACATTGTTATCATTCAAATAGCGCCATTGCTACTAAGATTAAAGTGAATTATGCAGGTAAAAGTTACAATACAATTTTCCCAACAAAAAGCTCCCCTATACCAATGTGAGGTACGCTTATATTTAATTTTCAAACGTTTCGTATTAGCCGGCCATTGCTATGGTTAAATAATTTATTACGAGCGCTGTAAGTATGTTTGCTTATGAATTAGCTCATATCCCACTACAAAGTGAATGAAATAAAGTCATCCTCTAAGGGTTGCTTCCTTTTTTGCTCCTCTACTTGTCTGAAAGCTGCTAAAGATCTCTGTAAAGGTTTTTATGTTACAAAGAGAATAATGACTACGTCGGAAATGCGACCGAATAAATAACAAAAATTACATTAAGACCGAAGTTTACCATATTTAAGTGTCCTTAGTTGGTTCGAAGTTCGTTTACCAACCCAATCAAACTAATTACTCGTTAAAAAGATCAAGTTATTTTCGAAAACATTTTGCATCTTTAAAAATAATAACGTTTTAGTGAATTTTCGTGGAAAAGAATCACTAATGGGGAGATCGCGACTTTTGAATTTTGAAAAAATGTTTGCGGATGAGCGCGAACTAGACCCCTAGAATCAATATCCGGGGTTAGTTTCAATTTTTATATGTCTATATATATATATATATATATATATATATATATATATATATATATATATATATATATATATATATATATATATATATATATATATATAGGTGTTTCTAAATTGATGCGGAAAAATTTTACAGGCTGATTCATTGGCGAAAAATAAGGGGTGTCTTTTTTATAAAGTGTTTCTTGAAACCCCTTCTCCTCCAACTTACAGCCCTGTGAAATTTTGGCAAAAGAAAGTTTTCATTAAATTTCTCCGTTATGGAATAATTTTAAAAAACGAAATTTTGCAAATGCATAAGGCTAACAAAATTACAGTTTTAAAAGGATTTTATAACACTATAATGTTATCACAAGAGGGTAAAAAAACCCACCTTTACATTATTTTTTATCAGTACTTTTTATTGTGTGTACCGTTTTCTGTTACAACAAAATGATTTAGAAAGAAGGCTTCATTTAGCAACTTTTTTATATCTTGATATTTTCTCATAAAATTGTTAGTTTCATCACAAAAAAATAAAATATTACTCAGATCGATGTCACATGAATTTACACGGAGGTTGTTATTTGCTGGAAAATCAAGTACGTGGTAGGCTGTCAAATAACGTCATAATTGCACTAATATGTTAATATGTATTGTTCTGGCTTTTACTAATTTCCAAAAATTCATAATATAATTATCAATTAACAAATTAAGAAACGAAAAGAAATATTAACAAAATGTCAGTACGTATCATCATAATAAATGTTGAAAATGCCCCCCTTCGGAGAGAACGCATGACTAGTCTGTTACTCATTGGACTTCGTATTCTATGAAAAATACCGGGTGTGTTTCCTATAATATCACATGATGCGATAATACGATTTCTGAGGTCATCGATGTTTTCAACAGGACATGAATAAACTAAGGCTTTTAGAAAACTCCACAGGCAAAAATCCAACGGATTTAGTTCAGGAGATCGGACAGGCCAATGTGGGCCTCCTCGACCTATCCAACGATTTAGGTAAACTTCGTTCAAGTAGTTACGAGCGTTGATACTAAAATGAGCCGGAGCCCCGTCGTGCATGTACCACATTTGTTGTCTAATTTGTAAAGAAATATTTTCAAGAAGTAGCTGCAACTCTTCTGCGAGTAGATGACAGTACACTTCTCCATTTAGTCTTATCGGAGGAAAATATGGCCCAATTAAGTCATTACCAATGACAGAAAGCCATACATTTGATGAAAACTGGTGTTGAAAATGAGATTCCGTAATGTCGTGTGGGTTCTCGTGAAAAGTTGGCCTCATCAGTAAATAAAATACGAGATAAGAACTGTTAAATTTGCCTGATCATTTGAAGCATCCGTTGACAAAAAATTTAACGAGGTAAAAAATCACGAGGTAAGAGCGCTTGAACTCGTTGGATATGATAGGGATACAGTAGTTGTTCTTTTAAAATTCTAAATACCGTGGAATAGCTGACATTTAAGACTTGAGCGATTCTTCTTGTACTTGTACCAGGAGATGCTTCAATTAAATTGAGGACAGCCTCTTCAAGTGCTACAGTTCTTACTTCTCTAGAAGGCCCGGAAGCGGCGGCACTTCTTAAAAATTTTCCTTCTTGCAGACGTTGATGAATGCGTGCGAATATGCTGTGATGGGGTACAGTTCGATAATTATGCTGTATAGCCGTTTATGTAGGTCAGTTTTGACGTTTTGGATCGCGACTTTTTTGACGTTTTAAGAATAAAAACTTGAAAGCTTATTTTTTTGATTTTAACGTAGATTCAAATTGTGGTGCATAGTTTTCTTTTTATGATATAGTAATAGTAATAGAAATAGTTTATTGTGACAATAATAGTACAAAGCGCCTTACAAATAAGTATTCTACTTGTGCTTGCAAACAGCGCAATTTAGTCAGTTTTCATCCAAACGTTGATATTCCAAATTTATTGACAATGACGCTTTTCTAATTTGGCGGACTTCAGATTTTGATCAATAGACAATAATTTATTTTAAAACATTCCTTCTTTCTGTCTTCAACTAAAACCAATCCATTTCCACCACTCTATCGTACCCAATATGGTTGCCCTAACCTTGTTATTTCCGGAGATATAAAAAATTTCCGAAATAAAACGCAAAATTTTCCGGAAAAAAACTAGTCAGATTTTCCTGGCTAACGAACTTATCCAAGCCACTTGCGAAAGGAAGGTACTCACCAAATTTATATGTAAATTTATGTGTAAATATTACATATATATATATATATATATATATATATATATATATATATATATATATATATATATATACATATATATATATATATATATATATATATATATATATATATATATATATATATATATATATATATATATATATATATATATATGAATGTATGTATCCGAACTGTAGCTGAAAAAATACTAAGACCGTATACGAGTTCGGTAGCCAGTCCGATCGAACCAGATTTTCTAAAAAAATTTCTTCCCAAAAAATAACACCGCTATTTTAATGAAATTTGGTCTATAAATTTCCCCCGCAGAGACCTTACTATGTGCCAAAATTCAACGAGCTTGGTTTGTTACAAATCAGGTTATTCAAATTTGAAGCATTTTATAAAAATTCGCTACCATAACGCACTTGCTGCGTCCCGAATCTTTTTAAATTTTTTGTCGATACTTGAGTCGGTATAGACACAAAACTAACAACATATATAAAAATCAAGACTACCCTTTGCACAGAGAATGTGATTTACTGGACTAACTCCTTATATCCGATTTTTTTTATTTTTTAATTAGTTGAACCCAAAGCAACACGTCATCCTTTGAGGCCACTAGCTTTGTTAGTGAAACGACAGTCGCGTCTTTAAAAATGTGTTGCGGCGATTTGGGTTCTCCAGGTGTAATTAGCAGTGCTTATCACAGGTTCAAATCTTTAATTAGTGACATAAAGTTGTTAAAAAAATTTAAATGTTTTGCATCAGTTCTTAAAGGACTCGCTTAAAGGTATTCTACTTTTATTGTATACGAACCATTGCCTCACAGTACGTCTTATGAAAAAGAATGGGCAATTGGTTGTAAATTAACCGAATTTGAACGAAATAGGAAAGGCCTTAAGGAGGTTAGGAAAATTACAAGTGTGGTTGGTCAGAATGCTAGTTATGCGCATAGTTATGCGATATTCTGATGTGTGGCCTTTACATAGTCGTTATATTCGTTGTAGTGGCGCTGTAAGAAGAACAACACATCGCTTAGGACCATAAATTCCGCAGAGCGGCTCTTAAGGGCTAATGCCCCTGGAAATCGTTTTATCGCAACCAGGGCAATCGCACAAAAGTGGTCGGTAGCTACGAATCAACAGCTCAATATGAGATCCACAAATAGCTTATTTTAACAAAATTAATAACATTGCATATAGTGTTTCGAATGTCCTATCTAGCACTTTAGGCGGATGGGTGGTTAAATTTTTTAATCAAAGAAGAAAGACATACCATTTTGAAACAAACTAATATTAATGGTGCAAATAGTACTTCACTTAAAATGCTAAATGTTGTTTTTTTAAAACATATTGCACTTCATCGCATTATAATCACAGTCTAAAGGCGATGTCGCTCTGTCAACTAAATCATGACTCTTTGTCTCCAGCGGCTTTTTTTGTTTCATTGTAGCTTCCACACTCCAGTACTGTGCCTCTTTTCCAAGTAGCCTTTCTCCTCACTTATTCCGAAATATGTCTTAGAATGCGTCGGATAAAATTTGACTTTCTGCACTCAATAACTGAAGATTTGAACAGGCGATGAGCACTGATAAGTACACCTGAAGGCAGCACCGAATAACAAACTAAATAACTATCCTCTACCAAAAATAATTTGGGAGGTTAAAAAGAGCCTAAAGAGTTGTCACAACCTTATAACAAAAGACTGAGGAAGAAAGTTACTACTTGCAAATCCAGAAGTCCCCAAAAAGTATTGTCTCCCAAAAATCCATAAACCGGAAAAACCAATGGGACCTATTTGTCTCGGCAATAGGTTCTCCGACATACAATTTAGCAAAGTGACAACTGAGTTTCAAGGCTTACCCGTCAAGCAAACAAGTTTTTCACTAACAAATTCACTTGAATTTATTACTAAAATTAAAAATGTTAAGTTGATTGTAGGCGAGGTTTTGATTTCATTTGATGTAACCTCATTGTTTCCTAGCGTTCCCTAGAAGCAAACATTAAGTTGTTAAAAATGAATAATATAAATGGAAAGGTGTGCAACGAATATTTAACATTAACATATCATTGTATTAAACAAAATATTTTTCAATTCAACAATGGGTTTTTTGAACAAACCTAAGGCACGGCAATAGGCAACCCGCTATCGCCATTTATTGCAGTTCTGAATTATTCATCCGCTGATGCGCTAACTTGGCTGGTGAAACGATCGTCAGCTTCTTTTAAATGTGTTGTGGTGGTTTGGGTTCTTCAAGTGTGCTTATAAGTATACTATAACTTAAAAATAGTTAAAAGAAAAAATATATAGATATTTCAAGAAAAGAACTTTAAGTGAGAATGATGACCAGAGAAACGCATAAAACCAAAATATTTGGCGTGGATAACAACATTTATTGGATATTACAGACCAAGATGCAGGTTTTTGGCGCAAAGTGGTCAATAAATACCAGAAAAATACTTTGAAAATTTAATAGTTTTTCTTCTTAAAACGTCAAAGTCGCGATTTAAAACGTAAAAATTGGCAATATTTAGACAAACAACCTGAAATAAATACGGGTTATGTAGAGGAAATGTCGCAAGAAATGTATTTTACAAAGCCTTAAGTGTCAGATTCAACCGTCATTATCCTTCATTTTACTAAAATACTTGTAGATAAATCATTTTACCCTTTCTCTGATACTTTGGCAGTAGCTTTTATTATATAGTGGCTGTAATTTTCGCGAGTTTTCATACAAAAATATCGCTCTTAAGAAAACCGCGACTTTTGAATTTTTAGAAAATTTTGTCAAATGAGCGCGAAAAACACACATTCAGGGGGTGACGTATTTCTACGGTAAAGTTAAATATCTTCGTTATTATAAAAAAATACGGGAAAAAATTGTATACGTTAGTTATAGGGTGCCGTGAGCTGCATCTTACAAAATTATTTTAATAATCACAGGCTAGCCCATAAGTCTTTGGTGGTGATAATCGAACACTCCCTATTTTGTTGAATTTTGGCATTTTCCATCGAATTATAATGCATGTTTGTGAGGAAGAAAATGTTATAGTCTTCGTCGTTTTAGAGTTATTTCAATTGTTTTACAACTATTAACATTTTTGGCGCATTTCAAAAATTATGATCCGGCGTTTTCACCAATAGAGATACCGGATCCCATGACAATGACGCCTCCAGTGGTGCTTTCGTGTTTATATTGTTTGTAAATTTTTGTACTTTTTCAAACAATAAATTTATTTTGATTAAATGTGGTACATTCTTTCTACTATATGTTATAGTGGTATTCAAATTTGATTCCTGCTTTCATTGAAAAAAAGACATATTATGTAGTTATTAAAAATATTTTTATGGAAATTCAGTACCATGACGCAGTTGCTGCATCCAGACCTTTATAAATTTGAAGAAGTGGGTTCTGGTAAATTGACTTAGTTGTTTTATCCGATTATCACTTACGAAAAAGTAAGAGGTGTTTTTTATTGTTACTGATACTAATTAAATTGTGCTCTTCGGTTTCTTTATTTAGCATGAAACCTTAGTATATGATTGATTTTCATTTAATTTTCCCATCAGATTATTGCTGTTTCTGCAGGTATTCAATAAAATGTGTTACTTGTGTACAAAGAGGGTGTTTTGGAGTTCCTGGCAAACTTACAAGAGACCGGGTCTATTTGTAATAAAAACCGAAGCGGTAAAAGAAATAAAGCGGAAAAAATGGGGTTTTGGTCATGTTGCTGACACTATCGAGAATGATAAGCATTATCTCAATGACCAGTTGGTATTTCAGCAGGATGGAGCTCCTCCATACAACGCTTTGCCAGTTCGATAATATTTCGATCACATATTTTCAAATCGGTGGGTTCAGAGAAGAGGTTCAATATAATGGTCCACATGATCGCCCGATTGATCGCCCCTATATTTGTTTGTGGGGATCACCCAAATGTAAATTTTGTTCTACTCGGACCGTATAATTGCAAGATTTACGCAAATATATCGTAAACGAATGCCACCAAATCCCTCCAGAAATGTTACAGAATGTGCGCTGACGTTTTGAACAAAACTTCTACTATTGTATAGAGGCTGGTGGTGGAAATTTTGAACATCTGATAAACTGGCATTTAAGTTTTTGAGTTTTTGATAAATAAATTGCTAATCTTTAGAAGCTAGTTTCTCAGAACCCACTGCCTCAAATTTAAAAATAAAGTCCCGTCGAAAAGAGATTACACCAGCTCTAAAATGATGTGACACTCGATGCCCCTGTCATTTAAGATTTTGAAAAAGGATCGCGCCACCGCTTGGTGTATCGATATTGAAAATGAGCGTAAAAGTCTTCTTCCTTGAAAGCCAAATTTGTCTCTTTGAGCGATTTCAAGTAGCTACCCTATATAATATAAAACGATTTTACATATTGGGGAAATTCATTAAATTTAAACACTTTGTTTTACATTAAAAGGGATGTAGGCACTGCCGCTTCTGCTAGTTTAGATGAGATCGAAAATCAGTCACACGTTTTAATGCTGATTCTTAAAACTTGAGGAAAAATCACTCATTTAAATTATCCATGATATTGCTAAGTGAAATTAGCACAATAAATGTTACAGACTGAAGTAGGTAGTTCATAAAGCAAAATAAAATACAAGCTAATTTGAGGAAGTTAATTGCTATTTAATTATAATTAAAAAAAAGTTACCTGATTTCTTATAAAACGAAAACAGTTAAAAATTATATTTCCATTTAAGGCTCGTTACTAAGAATGCCGTAAAAGCTCTAATAATTTCTTTTTGAGAAAGAATTTAATCTTGAATTCAGTGCGATGCTTATGTTAAACAGTAAAATAAACTGTAAAAGGAACACTGGCAGGGCAATCCTGCTCCATAAATAAAGGAACCTGGCTGACTCAGCTGCAATAATATAATTTCAAGCAGTTTATATGCCCGGGGCGGACAAAATTACACGTACCTAACCTGCAAAACTCACACGCTCTTGTTATATACGATATTATCCACTGGACTCTGAGGAGTGAGATCGTAACAAAAACTGTATGAGGTGTTCTCACGCCCATATTGTTTGGACACGCACCAATATTTTTCTACCTGGTAAAATAATCATGAATTAGAGAATAGCAAAGCCTAGTTCTTGTCTTTACCATCAGTTTATACTTTTTTAGGCAAAATTATATAAATTTCTTTTTTCTATATATTGGATTTTGTGTCTTTAACGCGATCGTGACCAATTATTAACGACAGGAAGCAGTTTCTCCTTATCCTCTTCAAATTTCTCCAAACTCGTGTCTTTCTGTGAGGATGATATTACTTTTAACGTGCCTAAAATCGCAATGTACACGAAACAGACTACTTGACGCCCCCTTCGATGGACAGAACATGTAGACAATCAACTTGCATTGCCCAAAACAATTCTATAAGCTGACTTGATGGTAATGTTACTGTTTGCATTGAGAAAGTTAAATGAGGTTCTACTGAGAATCGAATCCACGACTCTTGGGAGTTTGACGTTTCATCTCATCTCATAACCTCTTAACAAATT
Organism: Tillus elongatus; assembly: GCA_964006375.1. Lineage (NCBI taxonomy): Eukaryota > Metazoa > Arthropoda > Insecta > Coleoptera > Cleridae > Tillus > Tillus elongatus. The sequence continues at coordinate 192,916,839 of OZ023263.1, forward strand.
AAGCAAATGCGTTTATAGGATCCTATAAATGTATTTTACTAATTTGTGTGTACATACAGTAAGAAGTAATTTTTTATTATCAGAATACTACTGCCACATGATGATGAAATCAAGTCTATGACTGTTAACGCGTTCTAAATAACTTCACTACTTTTGAAGCTTATGTTGCCACAATGTTAATTATTAAACCCCCCCCCTATACTTATCTTGTCCTTATATATGTAATAAAAAATAAAAAATAAATGAAAATGCAGGTGAAGATATTCAATTTAGTTCTAAGAAGATATTATAGGCAACGAAGTGGAATGTAATTTTGGTAAATTTGCAGTTAACTGCACAGAGGATTTTACAATTATTTTTTTTTCATAAATATGCTTAGAACCCCCCTTGTATGCACACGTCACAAGACAAATTGTTACAAACAACTGCCAAGAAAGTTAAGGGACCAAGAGTAAATAGTGGTGCTGGGCAGGAAAGATATATGAGCGTAACATGCATAAAAAAGCACTTAGTTGGACTTCGAAAAGATGCGTTTTACACATTTTGCAGCAATAGCTCATTTAAACCCTGTCTATCCCGCACAACAGGTCCCGTAACTTTCTTCGATGTTGCTCCCAAAAAATTCTTCACGTTATGTTTTGAAGGTGGTTATATACATGTACAAGGGGAAGGAGAACCCCCCGTGTTTTTGGGTGAGGGGACAGAAACAGTCTTTATTCTAGGGGTTATTTTTTCTCTTATGCATCCATACAATCACCCCAAATGCATAAACCATAGGATTTTTTATGTACAGTTTGCCAGTGTATTTTCTGTTGAGTATATTTCCTGTTTATCAATTGCTTTGTTTGAGTTTTGTATCCAAATTACTGCATAAATATTTATGTTAGAGATCATATTTTTGCTTGCCCTTCCTCACTTTATTTTTTTCTGTTCCTAATTAAATAAAGTATTTTTAATATGAGACTACATCACTAATATATTATTATGAAAATTGGCTACCATAAGGCATTATCTGCGTCTCAAACTTTTTCTGTCTTTAACTTAGAGATCCGAGTTTGGATATATGGTATCGTTTTTATAATGGAAGACTACGTATTAAATTTTGTTGCGATAGCTTAATTATTTTTGGAGATACAAAAATTTTCCGAGTGAAAAAGCAACATTTTCCCAGACAAACTAATCCGATTTTCTTGGCTAACGAACTTATCCAAAAAACTTATAAAGGGAAAGTACTTACCAGATTTCATCAGAATCGGCGTATTATTTATTAAGTTTTCAGTGTGACACATCCAAAAACACATTCAAATGTATATATATATATATATATATATATATATATATATATATATATATATATATATATATATATATATATATATATATATATATATATATATATATATATTGGATGTCCCAGTTCTCCTTTAATTATTTTAATGCAATTTTCATTCAACTTCTTTTTAACCTGCTTGTTTCAAGCCACTTTAGGGAAAAATATAATTTATTATACATCATTGTAAAGAAATGTTCCAAATTTTGGAAAAAATGTAGAGTGTTATTAGAAAATAAAAAATTGTTATCACTCCCGGTTAAACCGACAGTCTCGCCATTTTGTTTTCCAGTTCTTTAGATCTCTAAGCGTATATGCGATAGCCAACATTTTAAATCTACAACCATCAAGCCAGCCGAGATATCCACTTGGAACAGGAGAGCTGGGACACCCAGTATATATATATATATATATATATATATATATATATATATATATATATATATATATATATATATATATATATATATACTGTCCGGAAATTATGCGTCAAGACTTCAGAGGGTGATTCATCACAAGAAATTAGCGCCACAAAGTCCCATAAAAAATTTCGAACACTCAATATTCGGAGATACAGGTGTCAAAAAAATATTTTTAAAAGTTTATTTTAGATTTTTTTTATTATTTTATTAACATACCACGAGGGCTTACAGTCTAAATACTATCGTACCGTGGCTGTCGACAAGGAGGAAAGAGGCAACTTGTTAATTCTGGACTTGAAGATTTGGAGGTTCGGCGGAGAAGGAAAAACATGTGTCGGCAAGGAATTCCACAACTTGGAAGTCCTCGGGACAAAAGAGCGGGCATAACAAGACGTTCTATGTCTAGTTACCTGGACAGTAAAAGTGTGCATTCGCTCTGTTCCCCTGGTAAATCTGTTGGGGGCAGCAGGTGGAAGAACTATGGAAGAAAGCTCCTCTGAGCAGTGTCCGTGCAGATATCAATAAAAGATAGGGAGGTCACCAATGGCACGTCGGTGGTCAAGGGATGGCAGCCTGTGTGTGAGGGTAGGGTCACCGATGAGACGTATAGAGCTCTTCTGAATGGAGTCCGGGATAGCGAGTGTAGAAGCGGCAGCGGCACCTGAGATGTGGGAGCAGTATTCCAGGTTTGGCCCTATTTGTGCAGTATATAAGGTATAGAGATTAGCTGGTGAAAAGTTTTTGCGAGCCCGGAAAAGGAAACCTAATTTCTTAGCAGCCGCTTCTACAATTTATGTGACATATTGGTGCAAATTGAGATTTCGATCCACGGAAATACCAACAAGTGAAAAGGACTCATTACTTTGAATAACTTGGTTGTTCATCGTGATGTGTCTAGGGTAGGTGTATCTCTTATGAGAAAGAAAGCAAGACTGAGATTTGGTGGGGTTGAGTTGTACAAGATTTCTACTTCCCAGTCTAATATTTTTTGGAGATCCACGGAGACAGAACCCTCCATGAGTCTGCGATCCTCATCTAATTGGGCTAAAGAGACAGCCCTAGAATATTGTTTATTTGAGTGGAGGGTGCTGTCGTCCGCGTAACTGTGAACTGGGCTGGATGTGCTAGAGAGGAGGTCATTGATGTGGAGAAGAAACAAAGTAGGGGCTAAAGCTGAACCTTGAGGAACTCCTGCATTAATTGGATACAGTTTAGAGGGATCGCCATCCACAACAACAGAAATGCCCAGGTTGGAGAGGAAATTTGCTGTCCAGGTACAGAGTTTTTGTGGTAGGCAATAGGCCGGAAGTTTATTAAGCAGCGCTGCGTGCCAGACCTGGTCTAACGCTTTGGATATGTCTAGAGCGACAATCTGGGATTCACCGTGTAGTTCCATAGACTTGTTCTAAGAATAGGTGACAAAGGAAAGGAGGTCGGCAATTGATCTGCGCTGACGGAGTCCATACTGCCTGTCGTGGATTAGACTGTGTTTTTTCAAGAAATTTAAGTAATTCTGTGTTTATATACTTTTCCATCACTTTAAAGGCGAGTGAAAGGAGAGGAATAGGCCTGTAGTTGCTAGGAAGCGCTTTGGATCCTTTCTTGGGGACCGGTTTTACTCGAGCAGTTTTCTAGTTACTTGGGAATATGCCTCTACTGTAAGATGTCTGAAACAGACCATTCAGGACAGGATCAAGTTCTGGTGCGCATTTTTTGAGAACAATTGCGGGAATCACGTTAAGGCCAGAGACTTTCCTGGTATTAAGAGAAGAGAGCATCTTTCGTACCTTTTTAGTTTTGAAAATGATGTCCGTCATTTATGCGCGACATTGGGGACTCTTGATGGTTGAACATTTGTAGGTGGGTTGAGAGTAAAATTGCCGGCGAACAACGAGGCAAAAAATTCAGCCTTGCCCAGGGCGGTAGAAACAATTTCATGCCCTGAGACAAGAGGTGGGAACCTGCTCTTACAGAAATTATTCCCAATAGATTTAGCAAGAGTCCAGAAAGGTTTGCTGCGGTTGGAGCTTAAGAGGACTTTGTTTTTGATGTGATTATTAAACGAGTTTTTTGCTTCAGAAAGAATGCGGACATAAAGGTTTCTTGCGTCGTTAAATGCTTGACGGTTTTCTTGACTGGGATTGTGTAGAAGCATTATGTGAGCTTTCACCTTTTCAAGTCTGGCCTTGTCAGAGGATTTAGAGAACCAGGGCTTTTGAGTGGTAGAAGAGGTTTTCTGTGTACGTGGAATAAATAATCTCAGGCCAGCTTGGATAACTTCGGTGACGTTTTGTGAGATATCAGAGGGGTCAGGATGAGAGAAGCAGACAGACGCCCATGGAAATGAGAAAAAGTAATCCCGCATTTCGTCCCAGTTCGCGGAATTGTAGTGCCAAAAGATACGTGGGTGTGATGACTGTGTGACTTCGGGTTTAATTGCGCAGGAAGCAGTGACCATGCCGTGGTCTGAGCGACCAAGAGTGGCGGTGACTGATATCTTATAGCATTTAGGTTTTGTAGTAATAAGGATATCCAAGGGATTTGAGCTGTGTGTTGGGATGCGAGGAAAGTAAGTAGGTTGCTGAACCATATTAAACCAATTTTTTATTGGTGATTTGATTTTTTTCAAATCCTCGGCGTGCGTTATTACTGCCCTTATAGATTAATGTTCCAAATATGAAGCAAATAGACCAAATATGCCAAAGAGCATAACCTGACCTTAGCCTTTGATCTATGGCCCACACCTTTCTTGATTTTACTAGTTAATGAATTTAAAAAGCACCTTCTTAAAGAGCATCAAAAATTGTTCAAAAAATCTCTTGTTGTGATACGATAAAATGAACGGATTCTGCGAAAATCGACTTTAAACATTTTCATGCTTTAAAGCTACGCTAAACTGATTTGTACGATTTACAAAGAATACTTAAAAACAGAAGCTTGAAGTTGCCTTAGCAACTTTTGACAGATAATGGTCATGTGAATTATTCTGTTGTGATCATTTGTGTGTAATAAGGATCGTGATTGAAACTGATAAAATGAGTAATAATAATTATCATCAGTATTCGATTGCTGAGCTGGGCGACATGCATTATTATTATGACTTAGCTGCGGGAAATGCATCAAGAGCAACACGTTTGTACCGAGATGCGTTTCCAAATGGAAGGATTCCACGATCGCAGTTGTTTAGTACTATGCATCAGCGATTAGGTGAGTTTGGCTCTTTTGAGACCAGCCGGATTGATGTCGGGCGCCAACGAAGGACTCGAACTCCAGAGGCTGACGCTGCGGTTAATAATAGTCCTGATATAAGCGTCAGGTTAATTGCGTCTCCGGAAAATATTCCCAAAAGCTCTGTGCGTAAAATCTTTCACGAACAATTCCACTATCAAAAGGTCCAAGCCCTACTCCCTGCAGACCCACTTCCACGACAGAATTTTCCAGGACCATTATGACTCTCCATGATGACAACAGAAATTTCATCAACTCCATTATTTTCAAGGATGGAGCTGGATTCGGGCATGATTGTGTAATAAGTCTCCATAATAAACATTATTGGTGTGACGAGAATCCTCAGTTAGTGGTGTAACGTGGGTTCCAGAATAAATTTTCTGTAAATGTATGGGCCGGCATCGTGGGATATCATTTATTTGAGATACATTTTTTCCCACAAAGGCTTGATGGTAGAGGAATCATCTGCTGAAGTCTTGACGCATGATTTCCTGTATATAAAACATTTAAAAATTGAAACTAATCTTAAATATATGAACTAGTTCGCACTCATTTGAAAAACATTCTCAAAAATCAAAAGACACCATCACTTTATTAACGAATTTTCCCTAAAAAGCAAGTAATAACTTAACAGACTTGTCATTTCACATGCCTTCTAATTCCAGGATATGTCTCTTAATCATATTTTTTATTGCAGACTCTTTGACCAACAACTTAACAGAAGACGATTTTGAAAAATACTATCTACACACAAACGAAGTAGAATCTACAATATCACCAATCGCACCAAATGGTGAAACGACCCACGCTCGTAAAGAAGTGACCCCTGCGACCAGTACCACAGGCAGTGCCCAAGCATACATTGGCCTTATAACAGGAGTCTTAGCTATGGTGGTGCTTTTATTGGCTTGCACTGTCTTTCTAATGATAAGGAGGGGTAGGAAAAAAGTAGCTCTTTTACACAAACATACAGCACTAGTATCTAGTAGCACTAAGCCTGGAGTTACGATTAACATGAAGGACCTGAAGCATATGTCGACACCCATCATCAACAACGGCTTGTCCAGGTCAAGACTCTCCGTGAAGAGTAAAGGAAACACGATTGGAAGTACAGACTCCAAGAAGATAAAGAAATGTAATTTGTATGGGCACGTAACTGGGGAGGAATCTGATAGTGAAAATTCATCAGTTTATCATGAGCCTTACAAACTACTGCCAAATACGAAACAAGAATATGGATGTTTACTGAAGAAAGACGCCATATCTTCCAGTAAAAGCGGCGAATATACTGGTAAGTAGTTAAATTACACTTGTAGGAAATCATGATTATTAAAATATCAAATCCCTATTATATTTTATAGTAAATGCAATTATGTGCTCAAAATGTTAACGATGTGATTCTTTTCATTTGTTTCTTAATCGCTTGTATGGAGATACCTTAGTCTGACTTAGATTTATCAAAGCTTTTTCGATGTGTTGATTGTCCTTAATATAGTACACTGCTGGGCCCTAATGAGAGCGAAGCCGGTATGTGTTTCTAGTGATGATCAGAATACATCTAGCCTTACGTCCATTGTTTCCTGTATTAGGGGAGAAAGAAGCAGGTCTGACGATATAAAAATCGTTTGTTACTTGTCTTTTTGTTTGAATCTAGAGTGTCAGTAGCGTGCTGATGATGGAGTAAGTAAGTAAGATTCGAAACTCCAATCCACGTAAACATACACAGAGTATTTCACGTAACTGGCTCGCTGCACGTTTGGATGATAAGAGTGTTGCTGCACGTTTAAAGATATACAATATCAATCCCTTAGGTTTTATAAAAAATTAAGATAAGGACATATAAAAACATTCTTTATTGAATTTTCTTTAAAAAATTTACTAATGAGGAGACTGCGACTTCTGAATTTCGAAAATATTTTTTTAAATAAGTGCGAACTAGAACGTATCTGTTTATATATATATATATATATATATATATATATATATATATATATATATATATATATATATATATATATATATATATAATATATATATAGGGTAGCGCATTTAAAACGAAACAGACCCATTTGCGTCCAGATAATTTTTATTTTAAGAAACGCTAAACCACGTCAATTTTAATATTGAGGGGGACATGTTTTGACATAAGACTCAACTTTGTTTTGTCACATCAACCCCTTAAGAGTGGTGATAACAACCCTTATATTTTAAATAGGGAACATGGGTCGAGTGTTACATCATTTAAAAGCTATTTCTTTTCTGAATTCAGCACACTAATTTTTTGGAACCTTTATCAACTCGTTTAAAAATTATTCACAGTTGAAGATGCAAAAACGCATTTCACTCATTCCGATAAGAAATGGGCCGATAGTCAATGTTTTGTTGGTTTGTAAACAAAAAATTGACTATCAAAACATTTCTTATCGGAATGAGAGAAATGCGGTTTATTATTTCAGTTTATCGGTCGGTTTGATACTTGATGGTACTACCGAAAATTAATTTCACAATGGTGTATTCTGTAGAAGAAAGAGTTGAAATAATTTTTTTTTTCAAAAACGATGACTGTGTCAACCGTACCGCAAATTGGTTTAATGAACGACATTCGAACATACATGTTAACAGAAAATACATTTTGGAGTTAGTTGCAAACTTCTACAAAGTGGTTCAGTAGCCAACAAAAAACGGGATCCTGAACGTGAATTTTCGGTTAGAAACGAGACTACTGAGATTTAAGTTTTAGGACAAATTGCTGCAGACCCAACTGTGAGCACGAGAAAATTGGCCACTGTTTCAAACGTCAAAAGAAGAACTATTCAGCGAATATTAAAGCATCATAAATTTCACCCGTATAAAATTCATCTTGTACAACAACTGAATAAAGATGATTTTGATCGGCGGCAGGAGTTTTGTTAAGTTATGACTGCACGAATAGCAGATAACGGGAACTTTCTGTTCAATATATGTTTTTCAGACGAGTGTACGTTTTTAGTAAACTCTACAGTCAATCGTCATAATTGCCGTTATTGGGCAGATCCAAGAAATTTTCGACACTCAAACTCCACAGAAATTGAATGTCTAGACTGGCATTTTTGGAGACCGTTTAATCGGACCAATTTTTCTTGATGGCAATTTGAGTGGCGAAACGTATTTGGAGTTATTAGAAGATATCGTTCACCCTCTACTAATTGACATTGTTGAAAATGATGATCGCTATCAAGAAAATCAATTAGTGTTTCAACAAAATGAGCTCCTCCACATTTTTCACAACTTGTTAGGGAGTTTTTCAACAGAGAGTTTCCAGGACAATGGATTGGGCGTAGAGGTGCTATTGAGTGGCTCCCTAGATCACCGGATTGAACTCCTTTAGACTTCTTTCTATCGTGCCATTTAAAGAGTAGAATTTACGCAACAGAACCGGAGTCTCTGGAAGAATTACGACGACGTATTGTTGAAGAATGCCGTCTAATAACTCCACAAATGCTCCAGAATGTCAGAGCCCGTTTTGAACAAAATTTGTACTTTTGTATGGAAGCTGGTGGTCAACAATTTGAACACTTACTTAACTGAATAAACATTTTTGAACGTTTGGTTTTGTTTTTTAGTTTTTTTTAACGAAAAATTGACTAATTAGTGCATTTCTTATCACAATGAATGAAATACGTTGTTGCAACTCCAACTGTGAATAATTTTTAAACGAGTTGATAAAACTCCCAAAAAAATTAGTGTGCTGAATTCAGAAAAGGAATAGCTGTCAAATGATGTAACACTCAACCCATGTTCCCTATTTAAAATATAAGGGTTGTTATCACCACCCTTAATGGGTTGATGTGACAGAGTTGAGTTTTATGTCAAAACATGTCGCCTTCAATATTAAAATTGACCGGTTTCAGCGTTTCTTAAAAAAAAGTTCTCTGGACGCAAATAGGTCTGTTTCGGTTTCAATGCGCCAGCCTGTATATATATATATATATATATATATATATATATATATATATATATATATATATATATATATATATATATATATATGTAGGTATCACACCGATAACTCAAAAAAGTAGTGGGCCGATTTTGTCAAATTAGGTGAGTACCTTCCTTTTGCAAGTGGCATTAAATAGTATATTACGTACCATAAACTGTAAGTGACACTTTTCATGCAGAGAATGCAGTTTGGAAAATCGAGGCCCGTAGGGCCGAGGTTTTCTAAGCATTCGAGGCATGAAGAGTCACTTACAGTTTACGGTTTAGTAATAATTTTTTGCAATACCTGCTTTAATGGTTTTTTTTTTTGAATTTGCATTCTTTTTTAATAATTACTGCGTGAAAAGATGTCAGACTGACAGCACTGACAGTCGAATTAATTAGATGGATTCTAACATACTACTTAACAACAAGTATCTTGTGACTTGGTTGTTGTGTTGGGTTACTAAGGACGCTACGGGTAAACAAACAAAACTAAACGCTGGCTGCAGTTCAGCACAGGTCCAGGTTAAACATTAATTTGTATTTTAATTGTGATTTTTGAATTAAAATTAGTGTTGAAGTGACTTTGAATATGGAAGAATCTGACATCGAAGAAGCGGCAGGTATTGCTTGTTTGTCACTTTTACCAGAAAAGTCTAAGCAAAGGTATGAAAGTTGCTATGAGGGTTTCAAAAAGTGATGCCACACTAAAAAGGTTGTAATACATACCAGTGAGACAGTTTTACTAGCATATTTCTTGGAAAAATCAGGTAAATATTCTGCTCCATCAAGCTTATGGTCCGAATACTCTATGTTACGATCGACAATCTCTTTGAATGACAATGTTGATATTTCCAAATATGCAAAGTTAAAGGCATTTTTAAAGAAGAAAAATATTGGATATGTTTCAAAGAAAAGTGAAGTGTTTACGATCGAGGAAATTCAGACCTTTTTAAGTGAAGCACATGACCAAATATACCTGATGAAGAAGGTGGTTGTAGTTATGGGAATTGCAGGTGCCTGCCGTAAAGATGAATTATGTAAGCTAACAATCAATAATGTTATTGATAAAGGAGACATTATTTTGGTCAGAATACTTGACGCTAAGAATCATCAATCCAGAAGTTTTACCATTGTCGACAATGAGAATGAGAAGTTTCACTTTGTGGCATTAGTGAGGAAGTATATGAACCTGCGACCAAAAAATTCAATACAGAGATTCTTCTTGAGGTATCAAAATGGGAAATGCTCTAACCAACCAGTTGGAAGAAATATTTTTGCCAAAATTCCTTCTGAAGTTGCGAAATTTCTACATTTGGAGAATGCGGAAAAATATACTGGGCATTCCTTTCGCCGAACTTCCGCTACTTTTTTGGCTAATAGCGGAGTTGACATTTTAGCACTGAAGAGGCATGGCGGGTGGAAATCCTCGGCAGTAGCTGAAAGCTATGTGGCGGATTCCTTGAATAATAAAGTACAAGTCGCTAAGAAGATATTTCATATTAGCAACCAAGAAGCCAGCTCCTCTCGCCAAATCCCTATTATTGAGGTCGGTGATTCTTCGAATACTCCGCAAGATAGTCTTGATAATTTAACATTGCTAGAAACTGAAGATAATAATATAAAGAAGAGCATGGCGTCAATCCTTACTGTTAATCATATGACTAATTGTACTTTCAATATTTCGATGAATTATAATAATTAATAAATCTTCTCAAACAATTTGTTCATTATTCAGATTTGCTATTTATAGGTTATGGTAAGTCTTACCGTACCTAGGTATGAAAAATGTCCTGTTCTCATGGAAACTGACAAATGGTTTAAAAGTTCAACTTACATTGTCAAAAAACTGTCATTAAAAGTGAACTTACTTAACAGGTATTGCAAAAAACATATTTGCTATTAGAAAAATTTTTATGAAAATTCACTTTCATAACGCACTTGCTGCGTTTAGAATTTTCTTAATATATATTTAACTTATACATTTGTAGTGACGTAAAATATACTTAAATATATGGTTCTGTTCGTTGTTTAAAACTATAGATGTACTATTCTTCGCCTTTTCAAAAGAAGGACCAGTGACGGAGAAGAAATCTCATTACGCTTTGTGCTTTATATGATTTCTTGGATTGTGTTGTTCTTATTTACACTAAGGATGTCTTTAGAATACGGAAAAGGGCATACTAACGAACACAACCAACTTATTCTGTTGGTAAGTGTACCACAGTTTCCGACATAATTTCATTCTATATTTATTTCAGCGGTTTGAATATTCGCTGCCGCTATTGTCAATATTTACTCCCCCATGTGCAAGTCATATTTTCAATCAAATATTTGTTTTGTTGCGTAACTTTATGCCAATTTCTCGCATGCGTTGTTCGATTCAGTTGAACTCGCTTTAAATTTTGCATAGCCTGTAGCTTTAACACTTTGCTTTTAACATTGCTAAATTATGTTCCACTACGGCCGTTGGCGATGATAACCACAGTCTTTGATAACCTGATTATATTCAAATTCTGTTTTGGTAGAAATAAAAACCTAGCCAACCAACGTAATTATTTATACATAACTATTTACGCAAAACTAAGTAAAAAAGTCTGGACGCAGCAAGTGCGTTAAGGAAGTGAATGTTCTTAAAATGTTTTAATAGAAAATATGTATCTTTAATGCAAGCAGGAATCAATTTGGTCACCGGTATAATCTATATAGTAGGAATAATGTACCATATTTTACCAACATAACTTTTTTGAAAATCTACAAAAATTTTCCGAAAATAAACTTAAAACAGTTCCGAGAAAACTCGTTTCTTAGCTGACGAACCTTAGGTTAATAGCAATTTGAATTATTGAATTTTGAAGCGTTTAATGAAAATTCGCTACTAAAACGCACTTACTGCGTCTCGATTTTTTTTACAAACATGCATCATATTTCGATGAAAAATGCAAAAATGCAATAAGAAATGTAAAAAAAAAAGTAGGTATCACCAACGACTTATGGGCCACCTGTGGTTATCAAAATAATTTTATAAGATGCAGCTTTAAACACCCTATAGGTAACGTATAAAAAAAATTCTCGTATCTTGCATAATAACAAATATATTGAACTTTACCGTAGAAATGCGTCACACTGTATATATGTAAACAGAAAGTAAACCCGCATATGGATTCTAAGGGGCTTAGTTTTCTCTCATTTGAAGAAATCGTTTTAGAATTCAAAAGCCGCGGTTTCCTCATTAACGAATTTTTTCAAGAAAATTAGCTAAAAATTATAGATCGTTATACCATAAACTCGACTAAAACTACTTCCAAAGCATCAGAGAAAGTGTCTATTCAGAATGAATTTTCTGGAAATATTTATTAAAATGAAGGCCAATAATGGTTTAATCTGAAACTTAAGGTTTTGCAAAACACTCTTTACAAAATCCGTATTTCTTTCAGGTTCTTTGCCTAAATGTTACCACTTTTGACGTTTCAAATCGCGACTTTTTACGTTTTGAGGAAAATCCCATTTTTTTTAATGTGTCTAACTTTTTTTCTTAAAACTTACAGACCCAAATTGTGGTAAGTTATTCACCCTTTATATATATATATATATATATATATATATATATATATATATATATATATATATATATATATAATTGAAACTGACCCTGGATCCATATCCATGTTCAGGGGACTAGTTCGCGCTCATTTGAAGAAAATTTTAGTAAATTCAAAAGTTGGGATCTCCTCGTTAGTGATTTTTTTTAAATAAAATTCCCTAAAACACTTGTGATGCCACGGGAAAAGTCTACGACTGTATTAAATATGGAACCGTTTCACTAAGTTAGGGCAAGAACAAACAACCAGATATGCTATTCAAATTGAATTAAATATTAAAACTTTCATATCCTCTTTATCAAAATATTTTTTGTACAAAACTCGCTAAAAAAATTCATCGGAATAACAACAATCAGATTAGATAATTGTATAGTGAAATAAGACTAAAAAAATTGATAAAAAGTCACTAACCAGGATTAGAACGCGTCCTCTGGGAATCGATTATTACGATCACTGTACACCTAGCCGACTCAGCTACGCACTATATGCGTTTACCAGCAGGAATATCGTATTGTTCAAGGTTTTACAATTTACATAAATCCTTTTTGATTTTTAATGGATTTTTGGTTATATTTTAACGAAATCTAGAAAAATAACGACTTGGACTTATCTAGGAGCTTGTTAGTCATTTCTTGTATAATTTTTCACTCACATTCTGATCAATAAATTTTTACATTTTTTTATCTTTCTTGTATCAGATCTAATTAATTAAAAAGTAATTTACCTCTAACTTTTTTGTCTTTTGAGATAGAAATCTGAATTTTTGTATGTAGTATGCTCTTTATGACAGAAACTAGCGTACCAAATTGCCACAACCTTATTATTTGCAGAGATATGATTTTTTTCCAAAGAAAATACAAAATTGAGAAAACCTGGACCGATTTTCCTGACTAACGAAGTTGTCCAATCCACTTGCAAAAGGAAGGTATTTGCCAAATTTGATCAAAATCGGACCACTTTTCTTTGAGTTATCGGTGTGATACATACATACATATATATATATATATATATATATATATATATATATATATATATATATATATATATATATATATATATATATATAAACATATAAAAACTGAAACTGACCCTGGATATGTGTTCTAGGGGGCCTATTTCGCGGTCATTTTTAGAAATTTTTTCAAAATTCAAAAGTCAGGATCTCCTCATTAGTGATTTTTTTAAAGAAAATTCACTAATGAAAAGAAATGTGCTACATAATATTATCCTTGGAACAGATATGTATATGGTAAATTAGCATGTTTTCTAATGCACTAAATAGGTTTTAAAAATTATATTTTTAACCTTAGTAGCAGTATCAAGTTAAGATTGAAAGAAAGAGCTAGCAATTATATGGCGTTAACAGACCCTAAATTTGTACATAAAACGTTGTTTTTGAAGAATCCATTTTTATGGCGAAAGTGATTCTGGACAGACATAATTGCCGTTACTGTAGCGTATCTCAACCTGTGGGGAGCGTCTCCTTAGAGGGGCGTAATAAAACTAAATGGGGGGAGGGAGGATATTTAAAAAAATGAGAAAAAATAGATTATTAAAAAATGTATTTATCTTACTGAAAGAAAAACTCTAGAATACAGACCTATATAAGATTGTATCCGTACTGCACAATATTTTGAATAATTAACTTATCAATATTAAATTAAAAACAAGATTAATAACTATTAGTGACTCCCTTGGACCTGTCTTGCAGAGTAAAGCTTTTCAGAAGAAAGTTTAATAATAGAAATTGACACTGTAAGCTCTTTTCTATATTTTGTTGAAATCTAAATTTTGTCTTCAAAGCAGTGACTGCAAAAAATCTGGTTTCGCAAAGGTAGTATGTCGAAAATAGTAATAATATACGAAATGCTCTTGTTCTTCGTGCAGAAGACAAATCATCCAACCTTGCCCAAAATTCAAAGTATGATTTATTGCTAAATTGTCTTTTCATTTCGCCACTTACCGTCAAGTCCACAAAGATTTCTGCTTCGCTAGTTGAGAGACCTTCGGGAGTATTTTAAAATGGGCCCCTAACTCACTTGTAACTTGCTATCAAGTTGAAGTCAGCACGAACATACTTTTTAAAATTCTTTGCCAGCATAACTAAATGATTTTAATGGGTTACCAAAAACAACTTCCACGTGTTGTTCTTCAGCCTTTTAGATTTTAATACATTCATCCCCATTTGCAAACATTTCTAGGCTTCTTGCTTTATATTTCTGCTTCATAATTCCTGTTTTCCACAAAACCCATTAACTGAATCACTCGTATCCAAGGTATTTGATTTCTGGAATATGTCGACCAAGTAGCTCAATTTTATCACAAATAAATCAATTTCCTTTTCTAGAAAAATGGCGATTTCATCTCTTAATTTATAAACAACTTGGAAAAATGTTTCACGTGGAAATCGTCTTGCCTGACAATGAAATAGTAACGCTGAATGTACTGCACCCATGTTAAAGGTTAAAAAACAGTCTTAATATTTGGGTCTTATTTTTAAATAATGAACTACGGTTACCACCGTCGTTAGCACGATATTCAGACCAGGACTCATTTTTTGGAAGCAGGAGCTACTCTGTTGATCATGCAATGTGTCCAGATACCCTTTGAAGATTTTTGTTTCAGAAGTCCTGTATACTTTGGAATTTTCCAAACATTTTACGAGCACCATCGGTGCATATTCCGACGCAATTCTTCCACTCTATGTTTGGCTCGTTTAGAAGATCATTTAAGATAGAAAAGAATGCAAGTGCTGCTGCTTTAAATTTTATTGGTTTGCAGAATATTAGTTCTGCTTCTGTTGACATACCATCACAAAATCGAACATGGGCAATCAAATGAACATTTTTAATGCTATCTGTTGCCCTATCAGGCTGAATTAAAAAAAAATTGTCACGTAACTTCCCGAAAATCTAATGTTGTACATCTTCAGCTATATCACCAATTCGAGCGGCAACAGTATCATTGGATAGAGGTATTGATTGCAATTGTTTGGCCAAGTTATCTCAAAACATAGCTCCTACTCGAATATCATGAATTGCATTAAACACGCAAATTACAACATACACATTCACGGTGGAAGGATCGACTCGACTGAGACTGGCTGTAACTGAACGAAATGTAGCATATATACGCGGCGGGCAGACATTCCAGAATGTTCGAAACAAATCTGATTTTTTCGCGAAGACGCGAAAATGTCAGGTATGGTGGATATAAAACGGGGGGGGGGGGGGGGGGTCGCCAAAACTAAAAGGTTAAGAAGCGCTGCGGTACTGGTATATATTCTTCAGTGTAAAAGACAAGGTCACACTTATCACAAAAAATGAACTTTTGGGTAGGCACTATCGATGTGGTCATTCAATCGACGAGAGATTATCGTGCCAGCACTAAAAAGTATTTGCTCTGATTATCATCGCGTTTCTTTCCAACAAACTGGAGCGCCTTCTCACTTTGACTTAAAAAATTTAAGAATTTTTAAATAACGTTTTCTTAAACGAAATTGAGTGGCACGCTTGATCACCTAATTAAACCCCTGCAACATTTTTAATGAGGACGCCAGGCTTGCATTCTTGGTGCAGTGAGAGCAGTAAAGCAGGCTAAAAACATTTGCAAATGAGAGACGATCGTTTCTAGAAAGACCGACTTTATATTTTAGAGACAATGGAAGGTATTTTGAGTAGCCGTTTTAGGACGTGTGTTACAATTTAAAAAATATTTATATGTGTGGCAACGATTGATGTTTTTGTTAGGAGACAACAAAAATCAATACTTACCACACCCACGATAAACGAAAACAGAAGATTGAGCTCCATTTAAAACACTATAATTGGTTGTATCACAGAAATGACACCAGAAGAAATTTTAAAACTTCATGTAAATGATCGGTAAAAAATTGGTTGTTTTGTTTTAGTCGTTTTTTATTAATATTTTTTCAAAATTAATATAAAGTTGTTTTCATCATTCGTCGGTTTATAATAAAAAATGAATATCTGAAGAAAATGAAGCGGTAGAAGTGGCGGTTGCTTTGAATCGCAAGACAAGTACGAGGAAACTGGCAAATGAATCTGGTCTTGGGCGAATTACAATTCAAAACATTTTGAAGCCTCATAATTTCCACCCATACAAAATCCAGCTTGCACACGAACTGAAGATGATATTGATCGCCGTCTGGACACAAACAAATGATAAGTGAACGAATGGTAAACAATCAGAATTTTCTCTTTAGTAGTTGCTTTTCAGATGAGTGTTCGTTTTTTCCTACACGGTACCGTAAATCGTCATAATTGTCCCTATTACGCCGATTCTGATCCCAGATTATTTACACGACATTCATACACAACATTAGCAAAAAAAATATGTTTGGGCTAGATTTTTTGGTGCCCACTGTGGGTCCGGGGACTAACTAAAAGAATAGGCCCAAGGTAAGTCTTGCCTGTCGTAAGAGACGACTAATTAGAGCCTAACACTGGCGGCGGTCTGGTTCATGTGAGCCTGGAGCGAGGCGGATATCTCTGGGGAGTGATGCGCACCCGGATTTTGAGGTCTCCATTTTGGGCTTAGTAATGAGCAATTAAGATAACACCTTAGCTTGGTTGTTACTCGGGAGCGGGCTTCCACATGATACCGCCTTGGGTTGACGGCTGGCGGGTGCCGTGTGTCCAGACTACCCGGAGATGGTTGAGATCTCTGATGAGTGGTATACACCCGGAGTGTGAGGCCATCACTGTGTGCTTCGAAAGGGACGGACTGCCTCGCTTGGGTAATGCTCGAGAGCGGGACTCGATGGGATATCGCTTTGAGTCTCGCACTGATGGGTGTCGAGTCTAGACGAACCCAGAAGGGAGCTGAGATGGAGATCTCAGAGAGGGGTGGATTACAACTGGAGCCCTCTTGTGTGATCTTTGAAATGGGCAGACGACCTAACTTGGATTCTGCTCGGGTACGGGATTTCATGATACCGCATCAAGTCAAACACTGGCGGATTTTAGATCCAGACAAGCTTGGAGAGATGTTATCTCTCTTTCAGCTTCGAAACAGGCAAGCGACTTCACTCAGATGGCAGTACACCTATCAAACCAACTGTCATCCTCACAAATATCGTCTCCTGCGGGTAGTTCGACTTGTATGGTGATTTAAGCAAACACTGGCGGTTATCGGGTAGAGACTAACCCGGAGGAGGGCTGATGTTTCTAGCCGCGGATTACACCTGGAGATTGAGGCCTACTCCGTGATCTTCGAAACGGATTGCTTGGGTGCGGGATTTCATGATACCGCCTCGAGTCATTCAAACACTGGCGGGGGTCGGGTCTGGGTGAGCCTAGAGGGAGGCGGATATCTCTGGGGGGTGATATGCACCCGGATTTTGACGCCTCCAATGTGGGTTTAGAAATGGACAATTGGCCTCGCTTGGTTGTTATTCAAGAGCGGGGTTCCAGATGATACCGCCCTGGGTTGAGCGCTGGCGGTTGTCGTGTATCCAGACGACCCGAAGGGGGTTGAGTTTTTAGCGGAAAATTGTTGTATCTCCGAAAATAACAAAGTTAAGACAACCAGATTTGGCGACGTTTCTATTAAAATTTCCCTACGTGCCGAAATTCAGATCTCTAAGTTAAAGCAAAAAAAGTTATAGACATTTTAAAGAAAAAAATTGGGTGCGACTGGTGATCAGAGTAAAGCACAGAAAGGTCAAGTAGCAGAAAAAATATTTTGAAATATTTTATTATTATTCTTTTTAAAACGTCAAAGTCGCGATTTGAAACCACGAAATTTGCAATTTTCAGACAAATGATATGAAACAAATATGGCTTATGTAAAAAGAATATGTGTGTTTTACAAAGTCTTAAATTTCAGCTTCATTCTACTAAAATGTTTTCAGCAAAGCCATTTTAAATCTTTATGCTAGTTTCGAAGTAGTTTTGGCTATAGAGTTTATGGCTTAATGGTCTATATTTTAGCAAATTTTAGTTCAAAAAATTCGTTATTGCGAAGACCGCGACTTAGGAATTTTAAAAATATTTCTTCAAATGAGCGCGCACTAGAACCACTAAAACCCATTACGGGGTCAGTTTCAGTTTTTGTCTGTTTACATATATACAGGGTAGGGCATTTCTACGCTAAAGCTCAATATATCCATTATTATACAAGATATGAGAAACATTATATACGTTAATTGTAGGGTGTCTCGATCTGCATTTTATAAACCTATTTTGACAATCACAGGCTGGCCCATAAGTGGTTGGTGATACACACTTTCTTTTGGAAATAGAAATCCCGTTATGATATTGCATTTTTGCATTTTCCTTCGAATTATAATGCATGTTTGTGAGAAAAAAGATGTTGTGTTTCCGTAGAAATTATTGTTGTAAGATTTTTGTGATGTTAGTAATTAATGATAAATATTTAGTGTTATTGTAAAAATAAGTTGTCGAAATTTTGTGTAAAATTTAATTTACTGTAACATTACTAAAGGTAGTTTCTGTAAAAAAAAAGTCTGGACGCAGCAAGTGCGTTATGGTAGTGAATTTTCTTAGAAATGGTCTGGCACCAAACATTTTTCCATTAAATGCTTGTAACTTTTTCTTTTAACCTGGAGACCTAAGTTTTGGCACATTGTTTACCTTCGTAATGTTAAGCCACCTGCCAAATTTGGTTACCATAGTCTTTTATATTTTACAGATAAAAATTGGAACTGACTCGGATATGGGTTCTAGGGGTCCTAGTTCGCGCTTATTTGAAGAAATGTTTTTAAAATTAAAAAGTCGGGATCCCCTTATTAGTTAATTTTTTCTACGAAAATTTACTAAAATTGTGAATTTTTGTAAGAGAGATTGTTTGCAAATTTTCATATATTTTTTTCTGATTTGGTCCTAAAGCTGTTTGAATAATCATATCCTGACAGGTGGGTAAAAAGCGTGAAGAGGTTCGTAGGCCAGAAAAATAGGACTAGTTTTTTCTGGAACTTTTTAAGTTTACTTTCAGAAAATATTTGCACTTTTTGAAACAACTAAGCTATATACGTTATACTGCTAACCAAATGTCTTTCTTTTGAAAACAAAACATATTTGAAATATTTTTACAAAAATTCGCTACGATAACTCAATTGCTGCGTCCAGACTTTTACTGTTATGGATTTGAACAGGTTATTGCATTGGAAGATTCAGTTTGACTTTAGCCAACCTTCACTATTTAACCGCCTGTTACCAGCTTTGTATACCTAAAACACCCCTTGTGCTTGTATAAGAAAGAATTTTTAGTTTTACTTATTTTACTCAAGCGTTTGATGCTCACTCTTGGAACATATTTACCAGTAACGAGCCTTCACTGTTCTTCACGTCAAATAAAACCCAGCATGAGGCTAAGACCCTGAGTAGGTCGCGGTAAATAGAAAAGACGCAAAGCAACATGAGCTTAGGTTATATTTGCGTTCCCTGAAATTGGTTTTTGAAATACCCGTTTGCCGCTTAGACTTGGATGTGTTAGACAGGTGGTATTTTTCACGTCTCACTTAACACGTATTTCTATTATACATGGTGAATCTCCCATGCAACATATGAATCTCTCATGATTTACAAGACAGGTGAGGAGATAAATAATAAATATATCTACGTCCGTCGCCTCTCGCCCTGTGAAAAATTCGCAACGCTGTGAAGTATCTGTTTCAATTTATTCAGCCCGGGTGTCTAGTTTTATACCGCATTCCGGGGTCAGGTAAGGTTTACAAGACACATTTGCATTTGAAATTTGCTGTGAATTTTGTACAGGTTGTTTTATTATGGTCATCAAAGGTCAGGTATGGAGTGACCGCGGTCGGGTCAGGTTGATGTAAATTTAAGTATATACTGAAAAATAGATAAACAAACACACTGAGCCCAAACATATGGGTTAACTGAGGTTAGAAGCCTGCTTTGAATAAAATATAAGTGACAAATAAGTTATTTTCCATTAATTATTTGCAAGAACTGGTGACCTAAATTTAGTTCTAGTTCTAATTCTAATTCTAAATAAACAGTAAACATAATAATTGAAGCTACGTATTCCCTACATTATATATATATATATATATATATATATATATATATATATATATATATATATATATATATATATCTTTTAAAATGTTACACTACACTGTAATCACTTTTAAATATTCACTTTATTTGTTTGCTATACTTTTTGTGATTTTTTATTGGTTTACGTGGACTGCAGTCGCTAACCGTCCCATTTCATCATCAGCACGCTACTAACGTGCTGATGATGAACCGCTTCGAAACTGTAGTCCACGTAAACCAATAAAAAACACAAAAAGTACAGCAAACAAATAAAGAATATATATATATATATATATATATATATATATATATATATATATATATATATATATATATATATATATATATATATACAGCGTGCGGGATTTTGACCCTCGACATCATTGAGAACTCGGAAACAGTAAGAGATGCAAATTTGGTTAAGTTAGACAAAATTTGCACAACTACAAGTGTAACTCAACAGTATTTACAGATTTAAAGAAGGTTCCGTAGCCTCCAAGATATAAGCGAAATACCAAAAACTGTCATTTTTTCCTTTCTTCATGTCTCCAAAACTATAATGCCTATGAACTTGATTTTTTGTACTATAGTTGCCATGGTGATCTAAAAATTTGTTTTAATTGTTTACTTTTTGTGTTGCGATAGTCAGCTTTTCCTTTCATGGGCGCCATATTTAATATTTGAGGTTTTTTCTGGTTACAATGATGCAACTGGATTGATACTAAAGGACCTGTGCAGTGGCCTGCTGAGGGTCACTTATCCACTTACGTCCAAAAAGTAGATAATGTAAATTTTAACTAGTCAGAGCAAAAAGACACTCACCGATGGTTTTACAAACGTGGATCAGAGTTCATTTAGGCTTAACTTTAATCTCGGATCAACTACCATGGTAACCAAACAAATGCGAAGCGCATAGATTTTTCAATCTGGCAACACAGAAACTATGCATGAAATAATTAAATGACATAATATCTGATAAGATAGATGATGCCCTTGTTTGCCCAGGCTTTGAGAAACAAAAACATTTTGCAATGCTTCCACATAATTTAAATATTATATTATCTCTGCCGCATCCAACAGTCAAAGTTTGATCAAGCTGTGTTGTCAGAGTCAATATATGATCAGAGGATTTGGGGCTAGAATAGGTATTCAATTGTTTGTTGTCATAACAGTTGATCTAGAATCTAAGTTATGCCGGGCTTAAATCGTGAAACCGGCGGTAAGCATTATTAACACAAAAAAATCTGTATTGTTACTAACACTGTAGACTTATCACATAGTCGACCAATAATATTACGCTTAATGAAGAAACATAAAAAAAAGTCTGGACGCAGCGAGTACGTTATGGTAGTAAAATAGGTTTTTAATAGCAAATATGTGTTTTTTTAAGAAAGCAGACATCAAATTTGGTTACCAGTATACAGTTACCAGTAACTTAAAATGTTCCCAAAAAAACTGGTCTCCTGGCCAGCAAACCTTATAGGTTAATAGCAAATTGAGCTATTTAAATTTGAAGCATTTAACCAAAATTAGCTACCATAGCGCACTTTCTGCGTCCCTAATTTATTTTCTTACAAACATGCTTCTTATTTTTTAATGGAAAATGCAAAAATGCAATAACATAAGGCGTGTTCCATTCCACCATTCACCACTTGTTCACTTATCACTTCACATCACTCCGGGCGGCGATCAAAGTCATCTTCATTTAGTTCGTGTGCAAGATGGATTTTGTAAGGGTGGAATTTATAACGCTTCAAAATGTTTTGAGTGGTGGTTTGTCTAAAACCAGATATACTTACCAGTTGTCTCGTACTCGTCCTGGGGTCCAAAGCAACATGACCAAGAACCGCCACTTCTGCCGCTTCATTTCTTTCAGTGCTTTGCTTTGTATTTCAAACGCACCCGGCCTCTTGAAACTTTGCCACTAACTTCAAAACATACTTTCGATGGACATGCTTATCTCAATTTTGAATTATTTTGTTTTATTAGCACATCAGCTATTTGCTAAAAAAAAGTGAAATCATTTTTACCCTCTGTCCAACTGAGTGAACCATTTTGTGAAATAACTGCACAGGCAACAATAACCTGGTGGGCAAGTAAAATAAAAATCAGTCGTACAGTAAGGTTTCTTCGCTAATAGACAAACCAAAGAGCACCATTTAATCGCTATCAGTAACAATTAAAACAATAATCGACTTTAACTTTTTTGTAAGTGATAATGAGATAAAAGTATTGATAAAACGCGACGATATTTGTAGCAAATTAAAGAAAACCCTTTTAGTGAATTTTCTTTTAAAAATTTCACTAATAAAGACATCCCGACTTTTGACTTTTGAAAAAATTTCTTCAAATGGGCGCTATTAAGGCCCTTTAGAACACATATCCGGGATCAGTTTCAATTTTATGTTTATTTATATATTTTTGTGTTATTGTTTTATTTGCCTTGGGTATAATACACAATGGGTTGTATTTTGAACGCGAGTCATATCCATGCTGAAATACATGTAAAGTATTTCGATTTTTAAAGAAATAGTTCAGCATTTCCACTATATATAACTGCCCAACACTCAACTTTATACTCTTCAAAAATAATCTTTGACGAATATCTCATTGGTTTGTTGTAAATTATTTTTATCAATATTTTTTGTATGGTCAGAATTTTACCGACATTTTTATTATACATGCCACCCCATGCTAGGATAGCGTATTTAATAAGTGACTGAAACAATGCATAGTAAGCATTTTTAAGAAGTTGTTTATTTAGTATATTCCGTAAAACTCTAAATAGATACAAAAATTTGCGCAGTCGTTTTGCTAATCTATTTATATACAAATCCCATTTTAAGTGGTTGTCAATTATTACCCCTAAGTATGTTATATGATTAACTTTTTCAATTGACTGACAGCCCGCACAGTCATCTTCACTGCAGCTATTTCGATGGATTTTTATTGAGGAACTTCAGGTTGTGTCCGCTTAGTGCATGTGAAACAGATACATTTTGATTTATTGTCGTTTAGTTTAAGTCTATTTATGTCAAACCAATGACAAATTTGCCGAATTGACCGCTCAGCAACATGTTTTACCCCTTCCAAACTATTTCCTTCAACGTATACGGCAGTATCATCTGCGTAAGATACAACTTTAACACCATCAGCTTGTAAAAATAGATCATTTACGTGTGTTGTGAACAATAGGGGACCAAGCACTGTTCCTTGGGGTACTCCACATTCTATTGTTAAAGAAGAACTTTTCACATCATCAATCTGTACTACTTGTTTTCGATTGGTCAGATAGCTCTACCCCTTATTCCATACGTATCTATTTTGTCTCCTAAAACCAGATGGTTAACGGTGTCGAAGGCTTAAGCTAAATCTAAAAACATAACTAGTGATGGTTTTGATTTGTCAAGGCTGTAACTTGTATAATAACGGATATATTGAGCTATATTAATTTTTTAAGAAAATTCAACAAAATTATATACCATTAAACGATAAACTAAAACTACTGCCAAAGCATCAGAGAACGGGTCTATTTGAAATGTATTTTCTGGAAATATTTTAGTAAAATGAAGGACAAGGACGGTTGAAGCTAAGACTTCAGGGTTTGTAAAACATTCTTCTTGGCGCGTTTGCTTTCCATAGCCGCTATTAGTTCCAGGTTCTTCGCCAAAATGTTGGCAATTTTGACGTTTTAAATCGCGACTTCGACGTTTTGAG
Source organism: Tillus elongatus (assembly GCA_964006375.1). Classification (NCBI taxonomy): domain Eukaryota; kingdom Metazoa; phylum Arthropoda; class Insecta; order Coleoptera; family Cleridae; genus Tillus; species Tillus elongatus. The sequence continues at coordinate 192,941,149 of OZ023263.1, forward strand.
GAAAACTCGAATTTATTTTTCTTTAACGACCTATAACTTTTTTTGTTTTTTATCATAGAGATTTAAGTTTTGGTTAGTAACTTGCCTATAATGATATAAACCCGGGCAGGAAATTTGATGGCTCTTACTTTGTTCTTTCCGAAGACATAAATTTTTTTCGAAAGAAAAGACAAAATTTTCCAGGTAAACCTGGTTCGATTTTTCTGGATAACGAACTTATACAAGCCACTTGCAAAAGAACGGCATTGATTAAATTTAATCAAAATCGACCCATTATTTTTTAAGAGAGTTCACTAAAAACAAACGGTTTTAAAATCATTTTCAGACGGACCTTGAATGTGGGTTAGAACATCTAGGGGCCTTATTCGCGGTCATTTGAACAAAATTTCCGAAAGTGACACAATCGTTTCCTCTGTAATAGTGTATTTCCTTGATGACAATTCACTAAAATCAAGTTGCGGTTATTTGATGTTTCTGAAAGATAATACTATTTTAAGAGCACCTCGTGTAATTCTGTCAGACTTGATGAGATGTACTTGATGAGATGGGCCGATTTTTCAGCATTTAGATCTAAGACAATTGTAGCTAAAGAATAGAAGCCTAGTGAACACAAACAGTTTTATTAACCCTCCTCAGATGTCAGTTTTTGTTGCCATATATTTTAAACCATTAGAAATAAGGAGGAACTATGGTACATAAAGTCATACTAAAATTTCAAAACGTATCCAAGAATGTCAACATAAAGCTGTTCTGTTCAAAAACAGGAAGTTGGCGTTCACTTCCGGTATAACCGGACACTATGTGGAGCTATAACTATTGAATAGATAATAATTATAGAAGACATACCACTGGAAATTTTCATACTTCAAATTAGGGTAGTTTCTCATATATGGCTTACGCTCTAAGTTCGTGGGACGCTCTGCAAAGCATAAATGACTTATATGACAGTATTTTTCAGTTTAACTAAACAATTTAGAGCTAATATATTATACAATTTACCCCATGAATAATTCAAGAGAATAAATTTAATCATTGTCTGATTACGAAAATTGCGCTTAAACACTTTTACAAATAATAGTTTTAAAGTTTTCGCAAGCATTATAAGACTCAAACAAAACGAAAGTAACTAGTAGCTCTTCAAATGTATATTTTGTTATATGAAGTGAGCATTTCAGAATATTCATAAAGCCCAAGAGAGGCGAAGGTGAAGTATTTAAAGTGGCAGGACGTGATTTCATTTTCTTGGAGTGCAATTCCACCTAGAAAATCTACAGGTTCTCCAGCAGACATTTACATTTAGAATAGCTGACAGTTGGTAATGCTCTTTCGCGCAATTAAGAACCATCTTAGTATGTCTGTGCATGAAAGCAAGAAACAACCAGTGTTTTCCTTTAAATAATGCCAGACAGGCACAGTTTAATTAACGGATCGTCACAGTGTTCTTGTGATGTAGTCAGCAAACACCGCCACTGTCGGCACCTGCCTTTCCTTCTTTTGCGTCTCTTGTGTAAATGCTCTCTTTTAATTTCCGAAGAATATCTAGCAGTTTATGTACAGGTCTAAGGTAAAAGAAATAGATAAATTATCAAGCGAAAAAAATTTTTCGTACTTTATGGCTTCGTTCTTACTACTTAATTTTATTTTTACATTTAAATTTAATCAACTTACGTAAATGAACAAATTGATTTAGATAATTTATATAATGAATATGTATAACTGCTGCAGTTTTGCTGAAGTGCTCAGCTTTATCAAAGTGACTTTCATTACGTATTTGATAAAACTGAGCACTTTAGCGAAACTGCAGCAATTAGACATATTACATTATATAAGAAAAGTTCGGGACGCAGCAAGTGCATTATACTAGTGAATTTTCATAATAGATGTACACTATTAGTAACGTATATTATTAAAACTAATTCTTCAAATGTAAATGAACCTTGGAGATCGATGTTAGAGGTCACAGTAAGAAACTATTTGAGGAAATTTCTAATTTCTATTGAGATTCAAAATTAAAATTTGGTACATATATGTAAGTATTGCAAGTCTCTTTAAAAAAGGTGTGTTAAAAATTTCATTAAAGTTACAAAAGTTTTCCAGAAAAAAAATATTTACGAGAGGAATGTACCTGCCAAATTATAAATATAGCAGGTATTTTTCCTTATTAATTGCTTGGGCGGTTTTGTTTCAGTCAACTGAATCAAACTAGTTTTTGCAAACAAAACAACAAAAGGGTTTTTCTAAACAAATTATTAGCGAGTATTATTCGCGAAGCTCATTATGTTACTTTTGTTTAATTTAGTTTCCACGATGTGTTTTACTATGGCTCAGGATTTAAGATTCAAGCTTTATGGGAAATTGAATTATCAAATTTGAAATATTTTTACGAAAATTCTCTACCAAATACCGTACTGGCTGCACCCGGACCCTTTTCACCACTTAATTGCTGTTGCTTTATCCATGTTTTTTTTGAATGATAAAATATTGTAGCTCTCTATGTGAGATCGACAAACAAGGCAACCTCAAATTCGTTTTTGAAAAAATATTTTGAACAAATGAAATGAGGTAACAATTTAAACATAATTTGACAATCTTGGTTCGTTGTTTCATCGGGGGGTTCTTCTTAACCTTCTGCATGCGTACAACCACCCTAAATGCATAAAAAGAAACAATTTAAGCAAGAAAAGTTTCTTGAAACCATCCCCCAAGAAACTAGCGGGACCTGCGGTGAATAGGGGTTCTGCGCGGCGTAAACAGGATTTTAAGGAAGTATAGCTGCAAAGTGGGATAAAGGCAGCTTATAAAGGTCCAACTAAGCTGGTTTTCTCGCACCTTCCGCTCACATTTTCTCTTTATCTTCTTCCCCGCCCAGCACCCCTATTAACTCCTGGTCCTTTTTTGTTGGCTGTTTGCAGAAAATCTTTCTTGTGGTATGTGCATCCAGAAAAGATTCTATGTATGTTTCCGATTTTTTTTCTAAAAGTCCCTCTTCTGGTAAAGTGCAAATTTACCGAAAATTTTATTTTTATACACAAGAGGAATGCACCTGCCAAATTATAAACGTGGCAGGTGTTTTTCCTTATTAATCGCTTGAATGATCCATTTTAGTCAACGCAATCAAACCAGTTTATGCAAACAAAATAACAAAAAATGTTTTTTAACTCCATTTGAAAAATTTTTACCAAAATTAGACACCATAACGCACTTGCTGCACCTAAACTCTTTTCAACACATATTTACTATTACTGTTTACTAACACAGTACCTACATTCATTGATTAACAACCTGAATCTGATGCACACAACCACTTTCTTATTTGTTTGATTGGATGTTAGACTCATAATATTATACTACAGTCGTCCCGAAGGAAGGCATTTGTTAATGTTGGATTATTATTTACCTACTCCTGTTTGTATTAATCTTAGAATATAGGTCGTTATTTTATATTGTAAGGTATTAGCGGAGTCGATTTCGAGGTTATCTTCTTCTTCTTCTTCTTTGCTAACGGCGTCTGTTAATTTCGAGGTTATGCTTAGAACGCGCACGTTTCCCTCATGACTCGTGTCAGTTAACAAATGACAAATAGTCGTGTTGTCAGATTAAACTAGGAAAGGGAGGTGGCTCTTAAATACCGTGAAAATAGGAAGCTTAATATATATGCATAATAAATCCTAGTTCTAGATTACTTGTATACAAATTCAATCACTTTAAGTTGAATTTTTATTTTTCTATCTTCAAATTCAAATGCGTGTTGTCGCAAATGGCAAACCCGCTGATTGTTTATTGTGACATATTTTTGTAGCCTGTTCGTTTGAAATTTGATTTGGAGCATTTGTTTGCATTAGCAGCGTAACCCTAATAAATCTGTTTGACCTTGTTTAACATTATAGGCACCCTTTCAGTGGTAATTTCAGGTTATATCGTAAATTACTTATTTTTTATTTGGTGATTACTCAAAATTTACTAAACCCATTGCGTTTAAATTTGGCAGATAGGACCACTCATATAATATCTACGTGCTTGTAAAGTGTTAGTTTAATACTTCTAGTAATTAAACAGATTTTGCCTTTTCAATCAGTTTTTTGAATTTTTTTCTAAAAGTAATTGAGTGTCAAAACTTTCCAACGAACTTATCCAAGATATTTACAAGACGAAAGGATTTTCCTAAATTGGATTTGATTGGTCAAGTATTTTTTGACTTATCGGTTAGATACATATACATACATACACACACACACAGATATATATATATATATATATATATATATATATATATATATATATATATATATATATATATATATATATATATATATATATATATAAACTTTTCAACTGACCTTGGATTTGGGTTCTAGAGGCCCTAATTCGCGCTCATTAAAAAAAAATCCAAAACTCCTACCAACGATACCTTTTCTTAATGAAAATTCACTAATGGTGTAAATCAATTTGTTCATTTACCTAAGTTGACAATGAATTTACATCAAGTATCGACCTCCACAACATCATATTTAAAATTTAATCATTCATATAATTTAACTGCAAGAAAACAATTTAGTAATTTTATTAAAAAAAAGTAAAAATCCTAATTAGTAATGGTTATTACTCAAAAATGCAGGTAGTCTCTTAGAAAAGGAGAAACACGTCAGTTTTAGATTAAAAATGACATCCTTCAACGTGAAGTTCACCCCCACCACATTCAATCAATTTGGAGTGACAGTTGCAACCCCCAAAATTTTAAATACCAAGTAGGGGCTTGTGATACCTCATTTGTAAGATCTCTTCATTATCTATTAAAAAATGCTACAGTTTAACAGTGAAAAAATAAGTGCATCTGATTGTCCAACTTCGCTACGGCACCATAAAAAAATTAATAGCTAATCGCGTTTCATTCTCGATAATAACAAAGCAGCAAAAACAATTTCAGTGTCCTTTTTGGACGGTATTAATTTAAAAGAAGACATAAAATCTCAACATTTTTCATAGTTGGCAATGTTAGTTTTGTTTAAACGCCTTGTTAACCACAATTCAGAAGTACGGTTTATTTGATAGAAATGAATACAATAACAATATCACAGATGATTGGTTACGGAGATAAAACACTATTTCAAGAAACAGATGTCTGATTTGTCGCCTTATCTTGAGAAGCAATTAGCAAAATTGAAAAGCAATTTCGCGATCTTAGACATGTAAGGCAGATAAAAGAACTTCTAATACACTGAGTAATGATACCAAATTGCATGTACTGCTTGAGTTTGGGGAGAACCCACATACTTCGAGTCGAGAAGCAACAACAACATTGGATGTTAACCATTCGTTGATTATTCGAATATTAACAAAAAATCAAATGCAAATGCTGATCGAGCAAATTCCCAAATTCCAGCGAGTGTAATATAATTTCAGCACGATGGAGCACAGTACATTACCAAATCAATATCGGGCAGTACCTCGACATTTTGTGTTATTTTGGGCTGTCGTGACAACATACTAGCTAGTTCCGCACCGAGATGACGACCCTGTGGTACATATTCTAGGAGGCTGGCTAGTATAGCCATATAGGTGTGTTCTCGCTATAATTAGTATACTGTACTAACGAGCTCTAATTAGAGCGAAACCGGTTCTAATTATGATGGGAGTACATCTAGACTTACATACATTGTCGCTATATTAGGGAGAAAATGGGCCAGGGCTGACCATTTACAAAATTGTTAGTTGGTTGTACACAGTCTCTATTTTATTACATTTTGTGTTATTTGAAGCTGTCGTGACAAGATACTACCTGGTTCCGCATCGATGTGGCGACCCTGTCATGCATCTCACAATGTTCAAAATTTTCATTTATCTTTTTTATTTTTTTGTTGCCAAAACAGCGTAAAAAGCCGCAAAGCTTGATTCTGAAACGATAATTTTTTGTCTGTCGGCCTGCACGTCTGTCAAATTTCAAATTTTGTATACAGTTAGCACCCGGCAAAGGAACCCCTCGAACTGTTTTTGGGTAACATGGCCTTAGGTGATAAATAAGTGCTGGTTTAGTGCAAATTGTCATTTTTTTCGCTGCACATTTTTGCTTCTACACCGTCAATACGTATTGAAGTATGGCATCGGCCACAAAATTTTCGAAAAATTTGTTTCGCTTAAATGTCGTAAAAAGTTTCAAACCATATATAAAATATTATTTGGGAACAATATTTTTTGTGCCTGTCGGTCTATCGGCCGGTATGTCTGTTTATAGCCACGATAACTTTAGAACGAATTGAGATATCGTCTTCAAATTTGGTATACAGTTTGGCCGTACAATAGTAAAACCTAGTAAATCTTAATTTGCAACATTTCAGTAGAAAAGTCCAAAGTTTTTATAATTCGACTGAAGATATTTTTTTCATTAACCCTAATTTGTTTTTCTGATCCCGCGGATGGTGCCCAGAGTGGCTTTGTCGGATCAGAACCGGTGCTAGAAATAACATCTTGCACAGCAAAACGCACCTTAAAGACCTGGACAGAAAGAATGACAATCCAATATTGGCAAAATCTTACAGGATTAGCTCACTCTAAGGCCTTCATAAATGGCCTGTCTGAGTCAAGGGCTAAGAAACTTCTAGAGATGAACAGACAACAACTGAGTACTCTAGTCGGCCTGTATACAGGACACTGCCGCTTGCGGCATCACATGCACCGTATTGGGGTCGGCCAGGAGACCGAGTGCCGGCTGTGTATGGAGAATGACGAGATAGCAGATCACGTGCTGTGTTCCTGTCCGGCAGCGGACAGGACTAGACACCTGCTCTTTGGCAAGGTAAAGTTTGCTCCAGAGGATCTGGATTAACTTTCTCCCACAAAGGTTATCGACCTCTGTAGGTGGCTTGATTTGTTGGGCGAAATATAGACATTAGGCGTGAGCCACAATAGACCTTATGGTCGCGGTGGAGGGACCGATATGGACCACTCACATTCAAACCTAACCTAACCTAACCTAGGAGACGCGTTCTATTTTTTCTTTTAACACAACAATTTTGAAATTCATGGAAATCTTCAGCTCTAGAATTTATAATAGGTTTAACGTGGTAATCAAGATCTCCAAGTCTTCATAATCCTAAACTTCTTTAGTTTTTTGTTCTATTTTTTTTACCTATGTAACCAGGTATCGGATCTGCTTTCATGAAACTATGACCGGGTTCAAAGTATTTGAAAGTAATCGTATCAAGACCCCAAAGCCATCGGCAAGCGTGTAAAAACACTTGCTATAGTTTAACCCCACCAAAATGTAGCGGTGAAATCTACCTACTTCATATTAATAGTGCATTTTTCTCCTTATATTATACGAAAACACTAGTTACTTGGTTTTACTTTGGTAATTTAATGATTTTTTTTAATTACACTAGTTGTGCATTTCACCTAGGGAAATTATTGAACTACCTACTATATACTAGACTTACTTCTTTATACTGTGGTAATTTTTATTGCGATCCAAACAAGAAAGAAAAATTGCAAAGCAAGTCGCCTTAGTGCAGAATACATCTAAGTATAAGTCGGGTTACTATAAATATCTTCGTAAAGAAAAGGCCTATTTACAAACGTAAAACAGCTATAGATAGAGGTCGTTACAGGCAATCGGAATATTGAAACAGAAGTAAAACCAAGTAACTCGAGTTACTAGGTTTTACTTTTGCACGGCAGAGTTAGCACCCAACCAACGGGGCTTATGTTTTTAAGATTAAATGACTGAATTGCATCCTGGAGTTTTGCTCCGTAGTTAAGTAACATCCTGTGCAGTTTGTGCCGCTACAAATCCAAAACAAAGTTGTTGATAGATATTATTTCTAAACTTCAACTGGTCTAGGTTTAACGTAATTAAAAAGGAATGAAAATTAAAGGCTTTTTTCTACCAGACAATGTATTTATTATTAACCCTGTTTTGACTCCTGACACTCTGTTAGTATATTTTGCATGGCCGTTCAGACTTGGTTTTTGATATTTGACATTATCGTTTCGTAGACCTTTGCGTTTTCTGTAGCTGCTGTGTCGCATGTAAGACCTACCAGAAACATGGTTTCTGACAACCATATTTTTATATTCTAGGTTCTTAACCCCTGAAGATGGTTCAGATGAACCAAAACGCGTAAGGGTTGATAATAGATACATGGTCTGGTAGAAAAAGCCTTTAATTCTCATTCATTTTTAATCGTGTTGATATAGAATCCTGTCTGCAAAAAATATATGACGAATAAATTATTATCTTGGTGTAAAATACTTGGTCTTTGCTTATTGCTTTTACAAAGATTTCCATTAAGAATTATATTACTTTCATGATTACTTAATTCTTTAACTAGTTTTCCCCAGTGAATACATTATTGCACTTGTAAATGTAAATTGTTATGTAAAACAGAGACATTTGTTATGGAAAGCAATAACGCACCATTTTTAGTTCGCACAAGAAATAATGGATATTGTCTTCATTAGCATTCAGCTCGCTTTGGTCTGACTGTGTTATGCAATCGTGTACAATATTTTATTACGACTTGGCGATTCATTTAAATAGCGTATACAATATTCTTAGGATGGTTGTTTAATAAAACTTATGGATCTAGTCTAACAGATCGTTCATAATAATTAAATAATCCGACCTTTTGTGTATCAGTTTAACTTTCGGCGTCCTAAAATAAAAGGTGGGGTGCGCAAGAAAAAAAAGTTCGGGACGCAGAAAGTGCGTTATGGTAGTAAATTTTTACTAAATGCTTCAAATTGGAAAAACTCAAGTTTCTGAGAACTTAGAAAGTTGAATTTGGGTGTATAGTAGGGTCTTACGCAGGTCAACATATCCACCTAATTTCATTGAAATACGTTTGCAATTTTCGGAGAAAAATATATATTTTTTGAAATTATACTCAACATTTTCCCGAAAAACGTTATCCGATTTTCCTGACTAACGAACTCATCCAAACCAAAACAGATAAAAATTTAAACTGATCCCGGATATGGGTTCTAGGGGTCCTAGTTCACGCTCATTTGAAAAAATTTTTGCAAAGTCTCTCCATCGAGACCTCTTTATTAGTGAATTTTTTTAAATAAAGTTAACTAAAAATGAAGGGCTCGCCTATTTTTTCCCCTAAAATGTATTATAAAGAAACATATTTACTAAACTTGATAATTATTAACTAATTACCAAGTTTTCCTCTAGTTAGTTATAGGTTATAGTAGTTAAAAAGTCCCTTAAAAAGTTAACCTTTAAATTTAAAGTATCCACTGGATTAATCAAAGTATCACAATTATTTTGTCCACTTATTAAACAACCCGAAGTAGTAATCATCATAATAATAATAATTATCTTGTTAGAACATGTAAACAACAACGAAATGATCTAATTAAAAAGGTAGGTAGGAAAAAGGAAATATGAGCAGAAAATGCGAACAAAACTGCTTGAAAGCTGTCTATTTGAAGCCATATCCCCATTAAACCCTGCCTACCCTGCACAGCACTCCTATTTGCCGCAGCACCCCTACTCACTCCTGGTCCCGTAACTTCCTTGGGGGGTGTGAACAAGAAATTTTTCTTAGGGTTTGTGGGGGAGCCCGAGGCAGGTTTCTGAAAACAGTTTTTTGAAAAGCGTTCGGGAGCTAAACTGCAAATGTACCGAAAATTCGCTACCAAAACGCACCAAAACGCTGCGTCCAGATTTTTTCTTACAAACGCATCATATTTCGATAAAAAATGCAAAAATCGATTAACGACTTTGTTCTACGAAAATATTCTAAAAACAAAATTATACACCCCTATTCACTCCTGGTCCCGTAACTTCGTTGGGTAGTGTGAACAAGAAATTTTTCTTGTCGTTTGTGGATCCAGGGGGGGGGGGGGCTAGGCCGGTTTCTGAAAACAGTTTTTTAAAAAGCGTTCGGGAGCAAAACTGCAAATTTGCCCAAAATTCGCTACCAAAACGCACTTACTGCGTCCAGATTTTTTTCTTACGAACGCATCATATTTGGATTAAAAATGCAAAAATGCATTAACGAATTTGTTCTACGAAAATTAGCTAAAAAAATTATTATATAATAATTACTCACTCATGTTCCCGTAACTTCCTTGGGGGTGTGAACAAGAAATTTTTCTTGGCGTTTGTGCATCCAGGGGGGCCCTAGGCAGGTTTCTGAAAACAGTTTTTTGAAAAGAGTTCGGGAGCTAAACTGCAAATTTACCGAAAATTCGCTACCAAAACGCACTTACTGCGTCCAGATGTTTTTCTTGCAAACGCATCATATTTAGATAAAAAATGCAAAAATGCATTAAGGAATTAGTTCTACGAAAATTAGCTTAAAGAAATTATAGACCGTTAAACCATAAACTTCACTAAACCTGCAGCGAAAACATCAACTTAACTAAACCGACAGCCAAAGCATCAGAGAAAGGGTATATTTGAAATGAATTTTCTGTAAATATTTTAGTAAAATAAAGGGAAATAACGGTTGAATCTTAAACTTAAGGGTTTGCAGAACACTCTTCTTGCAACATTTTCTATTCAAAATCCGTATTTCTTTCACGTTCTTTGCCTAAACATTACCAATTTCGACGTTTAAAATTGCGAGTTTGACGTTTTGAGGAAAACTCCAAAATTTGTTTCTTTAACTGCCCTTAACTTATTTGTCTTTAAAGCTAAAGACCTAAGTTTTGGTACAGATTTCACTCTTTATAATACAAACACGCGTATCAAATTTGGTTGCCCTTACTTTGTTACTTCCGGAGATATAAATTTTTTTAGAAAGAAAACACAAAATTTTCTGGGACAACCTGGTCCGATTTCCCTGGCTAACGAACTTATCCAAGCCACTTGCAAAGGGAAAGTACTCACCAAATTTGATCAAGATTGGTTCATTAATTTTTGAGTTATCGGTCGGATTATATATATCCGAATATATATATATATATATATATATATATATATATATATATATATATATATATATATACATATATATATATATATATATATATATATATATATATATATATATATATATATATATATATACATATATATATATATATATATATATATATATATATATATATATATATATATATATATATATATATATAAACACAGATCTCCTCATTAGCAAATTTTTTTTAATTCGCTAAAAACAGATGACGTCTTTAAAATGCCTCTGTGATGTAGCCAATATTTAATATGAGAATAAAATAAACTTATTGGTTATTACAATAATTACCAAAACAACAATAACAATGATAGAATAATTCAAAAGACTGTACGCAGCAAGTGCGTTATGGTAGATAATTTTCATAGAAATTTTTTTAATGTTAAATATGTTTTTTTTGCTTAATGAAAGACATCGAATTTAGTAGAAAGTGTAACCTTTATAGTAGAATACATGTACCATATTCAATCAAAATAGCTTTATTGTTTTTGAAAGTACAAAAATTTCACACATACAAACCTTAAATTTTCTCGAAAAAAACTGGTCCGATTTTCCTGGCCAATCCTCTCCTATCCAAGGAATTTACACAAAAACTGCCAAGCTTTTTAACAGAAATAAAACAAATTACATGAAAATTTGCAAACAATTTGTTTCACAAAAATTCGCCATTTTTTTTACAAAGACTGGCTAAGTAATCTAACACGAAAATTATATAAAAAATGTTTTACGATGATTTAAATTAAAAAATTTACGTGAAAATTTTTTCTGGAAAATTCGAAAACAATTTTTAGACGTGAGTTGGCAAACATTTTGTTCACAATAACAGATTATGAAAGACCATAATTTGCTGTGCTCTCTAGAGATGGCGATTTTGCACCTAACTCACTATTTTGATGTAAAACTCTATACTCATCATAATCAGAAGTATAGTGTATTGTATACTAGCTGATACGACAACCTGGTGAGACCTAGTAAATTTAAAACCGGTCTTTATCTTTAGTAACGATTGTATAGGGTCTGTTTATTATAACTGAACCTTTTTTGTACTTTAACGTCTATCTATTTCCGCGACTATGGACAATCACCGACGCTATGGAGCTGTTTCAGCACACTGTCCTGGAAAATTTTCCGAACCCCTCCCTTTCTGTAAGAAAAGTAGGGATCGATGATAATTTTACAGTATGTACTAAAAAAAATTAAGGGGTAACCCTTGGAATCGAACCCAGTACTCTTCAGTTCAGAGGCAATCAATTAAATTCAATTCTAAACGTCTCTAATATAGACCTTTAGAATTTAATTGAATTGATAATAACAAAGTTACAAAAATTCAGAATTTTTATATATCAGACTTAAATATAAAGCTCCTGTTCAAATAATATAGCTTATCTCTAATTTGTTATTTACAAAGAAAAAAAAAGTATTTCCTTGTATCAATTAATGTATTTTCTATTTAGTTATTATAATTATATTCTATAAATTGTGTAGGTGTTTATAGGAAAAGTGTTTACAAAAACCTATTTAAGATCATTATTACTACTTACTATGTTGCAAGTTGATTTTATTAGTGAATTTTCGTAGAAAAAATTCACTAATAGGGATGTCCCGACTTTTGAATTTTGAAAAATTTTTTGCAAATGAGCGCGAACTAGGACCCCTAGAACCCATATCCGGGGTCAGTTTCAATTTTTATATGTTTATATATATATATATATATATATATATATATATATATATATATATATATATATATATATATATATATATATATATATATATATATATATATATATATATATATGTATATATGTATCACACCGATAACTCAAAAAAAATGGGCCGATTTTGATAAAATTTGGCATGTACATTTCTTTTGTAAATGGCTTGGATAAGTTCGTTAGTCAGGAAAATCGGACGAGGTTTTCCGGGAAAATTTTTAGTTTTCATTCGAAAAAACTTCTTATCTCAAAAAGTAATAAGCCGATTTTAATAAAATTTGGCACGTACCTTCCTTTTGTAAATGGCTTTGACAAGTTTGTTAGTCAGAAAAATCGGACGAGGTTTTCCGGAAAAATTTTGAGTTTTCATTCGAAAAAAATTTTTAGCTCAAAGAATAATGGGCCGATTTTGATAAAATTTGGCATGTACCTTTCTTTTGTAAATGGCTTTGATAAGTTTGTTAATCAGAAAAATCAGACGAGGTTTTCCGAGAAAATTTTGAGTTTTCATTTGAAAAAAATTTTTATCTTAAAAAATAAAAATCTATGATAACCTAATTTGGTAGGTAGGTTTACGGTATTAAAAGTAAACTTCACACCAAAATTTAAATTTCTATGTTACAAGAAAAAAAAGTTATGATAAAATATTTTGTGCCAGATCATTTCTATAAAAATTCACTACCATAACGCACTTGCTGCGTCCAGGCTTTTTTGTATAACATACGGCAATCATGGCCAATGTGAATTCTCGTATCAAACGGTTATGGGCGTTTTAAATATTTTTAGCTTTTGCTATGACAATCTATGTTTTATTCTATATGGACTGCTATTATATCTTTAGTCTGTTTTTGTCTTGTCAGTGGATTTATTTTTACTTTGTTCTCGTAAAAATTTGCGGATATCTTGTTGGTATAGTCTTTGATTGTTGGTGTGTTGGTCATATCATGTAAGTGTTTAATTCGTATATATCTGTTTCTGTTCGTCACTAGTCGTAAACATTTGTTTTGGTATATTTGAATGGGCTTAATTGTCGTATCTGTGAGCACTACAGTGAAGCAGCATAAGATACAGAGGCACACGTTTTTACCCCTGGGCCACCAAATTCAAAACAATACGTGTCAAACTCGAATTTACTAAATCTTGGGCTATATAATTTTTGTTTGTTAAATTATTGTTTATACAGAGGAAGAAAAACGTGAGATTATCTGCATTTTTCAGAAAAATAATAACAATGCGATTGCTTCACAAATCGAATACTCCCACTTGCATCCCGATACATCACTGCCATCACCGAGCACATTCCGCTATACAGAAAATAGTTTAATAGTTTTAGAGAACTTAAAAGTGTTCCACGGAAAAAACGGAGCGTTATGACAAATGCGATTGAAAAATTAAACAGTCTGTTATATTTGTTTGATTTACAATATATATATATATATATATATATATATATATATATATATATATATATATATATATATATATATATATATATATATGTGTGTGTGTGTGTGTGTGTATTTTTCTTCCTTTAGAAAATCCCACGCCCTCCATTATCAATGCCATTAGATTTTTTAATAATTCGGCAAAGAAAATCAGTCAAATATTGCACAAGTATGGATATCATAAATGTAAGATATTACAGAAGTTGACCGAAGATCACCAAATGCACAGATTAGCAGTTTGACGTGAAATGCTGCTATGAAAGCACGTATGGTGATTACTTCAAAAAATTATGCATTAGCGAAACGCACCTCACAACAGCGGGAATATAAAACCGAAAAGACGTCCATATATGGGCCTCTGAAAATCGTCTAGGGGCTATTTAATTATTATTTTTTTAATTTGAACGACACACCACGAGAGCTTACAGCCTAAATACTATCGTACCGTGGGTGTTGACAAGGAGGAAAGAGGCAGCTTGTTAATTCTGGACTTGAAGGTTTGGAGGTTCGGAGAAGAAGGACAAAGATGTGCAGACAAGGAATTCCACAACTTGAAAGTCCTCGGGACAAAAGAGCGAGCTCGCAAGATGTTCTATGTCTAGTGACCTGGACAGTAAAAGGGTGCATTCGCTCTGTTCCCCTGGTAGGCCATAGGACGGAAGACTATTAAGCAGCGCTGCGTGCCAGACCTGGTCGAATGCTTTGGATATGTCTAGAGCAACAATCTGGGATTCACCGTGTTGTTCCATACACTTGTTCCAAGAATGGGTGACAAAGGAAAGGAGGTCGGCAGTCGATCTGCGCTGACGGAATCCATACTGCCTGTCGTGGATTGGACTGTGTTTTTCAAGAAATTTTTGTAATTCGGTGTTTATATACTTTTCCATCACTTTAGAGACGACTGTAGTTGCTAGGAAGCGCTTTGGATCCTTTCTTGGGGATGGGTTGTACTCGAGCAGTTTTCCAGTTACTAGGGAATATGCCTTTATTATAAGATATCTGAAACAGACGAGTCAGGACAAGAGCAAGCTCTGGTGAGAATTTTTTGAGAACAATTGCTGGAATCTCGTCAAGGCCAGAGTCTTTCCTGGTATTAAGAGAAGAGAGCATCTTTCGTACCTTTTTAGTTTTGAAAATGATATCCGTCATTTTATGCGCGACATTGGGGACTGTTGATGGTTGAACATTTGGAGGTGGGTTGAGAGTCGAATTGCCGGCGAACAACGAAGCAAAAAGTTCAGCCTTGCCCAGGGCGGTAGAAACAATTTCATCCCCTGAGACAAGAGGTGGGAACGTGCTTTTGCAGAAATTATTCCCAATAGATTTAGCAAGAGTCCAGAAGGGTTTGCCGCCGTTGGAGATTAACAGGACTTTGTTTTTGATGTGGTTATTAAACGAGTTTTTTGCCTCAGAAAGAATGCGGACATAGCGGTTTCTTGCGTCGTTAAATGCTTGACGATTTTCTTGACTATGATTGTGTAGAAGCGTTTTGTGAGCTTTGACCTTTTCAAGTCTGGCCTTGTCACAGGATTTAGGGAACCAGGGCTTTTGAGTGGCTTAAGAGGTTTTCTGTGTATGTGGGATAAATAATTCCATGCCAGCTTGGATAATTTCGGTGACGTTTTGTGAGATATCAGAGGGGTCAGGATGAGATAAGCAGACAGACGCCCATGGAAATGAGGAGAAGTAATCCCGCATTTCGTCCCAGTTTGCGGAGTTGTAGTGCCAAACGATACGTGGGTGTGATGACTGTGTGACCTCGGGTTGCATTGCGCAGGAAGCAGTGACCATGCCGTGGTCTGAGCGACCAAGGGGGCGGTGACTGATATCTTATAGCATTCAGGTTGTGTAGTAAGAAGGAGATCCAAGGGATTTGAGCTGTGTGTTGGGATACGAGGAAAGTAAGTAGGTTGCTGAACCATATTGGCTAAAGAATTGCTGACTGCAAAGGCATCCGCTGCTCTCCCTTGTGGATCGGTTTTTGAAGATCCTAGCCAATCCTTATTATGGACATTGAAGTCACCAAGAAGAGTGACCTCGGAGGAAGGATATTCAGAAATCAGATAGTCGGTTTTTTCAGAAATGTAGTCAAAGAGCAAGAGCAAATTCAAGGAAAGAAATACATTCACGTTTGGTGTGGTATCATCTGCTTAAAAATTATTGCACCTATTTTCCATGCGGGGCCGTTAACTGAGGTACACTTCCTGCAATATACAATTGATAGATTGTTGGATAATTCAAATCTTTAAGAGTATGGCAGTCTCATATGGCAGCAAGATGGCCCGCCACCCCATATTACCATTTAGGTTAGAAATTTTTTTGATAACCGCCATGACTTATGGATTGGGAAAGCTGGTAATATTGAATGGCCTGTCAATAGCCCTGATTTGACAATTTTAGGTTCGCTTCTCTGGGGATATATAAAAAATACAGTTTACGCAGAAAAAAGTCTAACCATAGATGATCCAAAATTAAAAACTAGTCATTTCTCTAATTGTTTAAATGAAGTAAAATCGTAGTTAATGCAATAAATTAAATAGATGACGATTTCAATAAATGGATCAGTGATAATAGGAGACCTATCGAACAATTATGAAAAACATAACCGTTTGATGTCAGACTCATAGTTTATTTTTCGAATTCATTGTTAATATTGTTCTATCGATTAAGTAAAGTGTGGAAATATAAAATTGCAAAGGTTTCTTCTTCACTATAAACACCATTATTCATAAAATAATATGAAAAATAGTAGGTATATAAATTTGAATTTTACCGCATATTGTTATTTGTTTCTTATAACCTCCTATAAATAACTGAATTATTTTATTCAATTCATGGCAATCTCTGGATACTTGTCCGTCACACGGAATATTTCTGGAACAACTCGTTTAAATAGTAGCTATGATTATATTTTTAAAATCAGAAGAAAATTGAGTTCGATTCTAAGCAATCGTCCCGTCTAGTAAACAAAAGTGAGGTTAGCTATTTTTTTCGATTTTGCGATGTTAATTTGTTTTTTTCAAAAACTAATTCTCGCCACTTGTGAAAAGTTCTACAAATTTCATTTGACAAGTTTTTTTTTTTATCTCAAAAACGAAAAGTAGCATAAACTGCACTAAATATAAGGTACACCACACCACAGCTAATACTTGTATATTAACTAGTAAATCAAATATCTTTTTACCAATAATATTTTTATTTTTCAGATTTCACCAGCGTTAACAGTTTTCAAGAGGAACTCAAGTTTACTTCGCCTTCGTTCTATAACCTAACGCCTCCACCACCGCCGTCTTCAAGACCTCCAACCCACGATGTACAGAACTTTCAACCGAACGGAACCATTCCGAACGGTGTACTTCCATCAGAAACGTATTATGCCGCCACAGATATTATAAAGGTAGGCACTATTATATTTTGCATACTTTTACCACATAATTAAATCATTCAATTATTAATAATACAATCATACTTACCGCACAAATCAGGCCATCTTTATACCCATATATATATATATATATATATATATATATATATATATATATATATATATATATATATATATATATATATATATATGCATACACAAGGTCAGTAAAAAAATAACGGCTATGACGATTAGATATAATAGGGTGTCTGAAATTATACTTGTCTTGTAAGACTAGATAGAATTCATCACCATGTTTAGCTAAAAACGCGACAATCAATGATTTAACCGTGTCATGGTATTTAGATCAGAGATTATTGAATTATATCTTTTTTTTATTTCAACAACACACCACGAGGGCTTACAGCCTAAATACTATCGTACCGTGGGTGTCGACAAGGAAGAAAGAGGCAACTTGTTAATTCTGGACTTGAAGGTTTGGAGGTTCGGGGGAGAAGGACAAACATGTGCCGGCAAGGATTCCACAACTTGGAAGTCCTCGGGACAAAAGCGCGGGCATAGTAAGATGTTCTATGTCTGGTGACCTGGACAGTAAAAGGGTGCATTCGCTCTGTTCCCCTGGTAGATCGGTTGGGGGCAGCAGGTGGAGGAACTATGGAAGAAAGCTCCTCTGAGCAGTGCCCGTGCAGATATCTATAAAAGAGAGAGAGAGAGAGAGGTCACTAACAGCACGTCGATGCGCAAGGGATGGAAGCCTTTGTGTGAGAGTAGGGTCACTGATGAGACGTACAGCTCTCTTCTGAATGGAGTACAGGATAGCGAATGTAGAAGCGGCAGGAGCACCCTAGATGTGGGAGCAGTATTCGAGGTTTTGTCTTATTTGTGAAGTATATAAGGTATAGAGATTAGCTGGTGAAAAGTATTTGCGAGCCCGGAAGAGGAAACCTAATTTCTTAGCAGCTGCTTCAGCAATTGATGTGACATGTTGGTGCCAATTGAGATTTCGATCCACAAAAATGTCAACAAGTGAAAAGGACTCATTACTTTGAATAACTTAGTTGTTTATTTTGATGGGTCTAGAGCTGGTGTATATCTTATGAGAAAGAAACCAATACTGTGATTTGGTGGGGTTGAATCGTACAAGATTTCTACTTCCCCAGTCTAATATTTTTTGGAGATCCGTGGAGATAGAACCCTCCATCAGTCTGCGATCCTCATCTAATTGGGCTAAAGAGACAGGCTTAGAATATTGTATATTTGAGTGGAGGGTGCTGTCGTCCGCGTAACTGTGAACTGGGTTGGATGTGCTAGAGAGGAGGTCATTGATGTGGAGAAGAAACAAAGTACGGGCTAAAGCTGAACCTTGATACATTTTAGAGGAATAACCTTCCACTTAACAAAACATTGATAAACATAGAAATGTAATTATTACCTATGATGAATTTTTTAGTATATAGCAACAGAATTATTTATTATGATTAAAGTATTTTACTAAACATGTCCATTTCTTATAGAGCAATAATTATACATACCTAGCAAAATAACTTGGCGAAACATTATACTAATATATAGTTGCGCTAGGAGACCTCAAGATGGCAGCTTCTAACAAGCACCAGTCACACAAAACAAGTGAAACTCGTATCAAAATACGGGTATTTATGTATAATTTAGAACCTCGGTGGTTCAGAGGTAAGAACGTGTGCCTTTGAACCGAAGGGTACTGGGTTCGATCCCGGGGTACTCCTTTCACTTTTTCAGTACAAACTGTAAAATTAACATCAACCGAGGTTCTGGCATTGTATTTGAGCAAGTTGAATGTCTGCACGTTCCGCCCTTCGGAGGGGGCGTAAAGCCGTCGGTCCCGGGTCCATGCGATGTTGGGCACGTTAAAGATCCCTACCCTCCCAAAATTTCCAGGATAGTGAGGTGAAACTGCTCCCTTGCGTCGGTGACATCAATGTGATCAATGTGATCAACAAAACAGGTTATTATTCTTTGGTGTCCAATTTTAAACGCAGAATATCCAAGTTGTTATATATATATATATATATATATATATATATATATATATATATATATATATATATATATATATATATATATATATATATATATAAATATATATTTCAATGACAATCATTTACTACCTACCTTCAAACAGGGGTAAGAAGGGGTGGTTTAGGGGTAAGAATGTGTGCCTCCGAACCGAAGGGTACTGGGTTCGATCTCAGGGTACTCCTTTCACTTTTTTAGTACAAACTGTAAAATTAACATCAACCGAGGTTCTGGCATTGTATTTGAGCAAGTTGAATGTCTACACGTTCCGCCCTTCGGAGGGGGCGATGTTGGGCACGTTGAAGATCCCTACCCCCCTTACAGAAAGACAGGGGTTCGGCAAAATTTCCAGGATAGTGAGGTGAAACTGCTCCCTGGCGTCGGTGATTGGCCATAGTCGCGGAAATAGGCCGACGTTAAGAAACAAAACACACACACACGTATACTTTAATTCCACTAAATGTCAAATCTAAATGTTAAACAGTTTCTACATAATCTCGTTTGGTGCAATACTAGTTACACACCCTTTGTAATTGTGAGTGGACTGGAAATAAACCATTCTACTACGAACTCATGGTATATTGTGGCTCACCTATGATTTATACTATTTCGCTCATCAGATTGATTCTTTTGGTAAGGATTGTGACAACCGAGTGGATTAATACAATTTATCGGACCAAAATTGTTCATAGTTATATCTAAAATTCACAACCAGCCTTTAGCATTAAATGACAATATATTCAGAAGATACAGCACGCGATCATTGACACAATTAAGTAACCGATTTCTAGCCACTGCGTATGCTGCCAAATTGCATTTTCTATCTGCAATTTGCATCTGTAACGAGCTCATTTATTCTATCCGATCAAGTGATGGTTTAAGTTGGGGTTTATCCAAATTCTCTCGTGCAGTAACAAGCTAAATGTGGGACAAGGCTTTCCACGAGCGCTATCATGGGGTGGCTACACTACAGGCCCGCAAATTTTATTAAAATAGCTCGTATAATGTTTTGTGATTACGTCTAATTATATGATATGTCCTTGGTTTCATTAGGCGCAATTTACCGCTACAAATCTAATCTCCACTATGTGCCTCACTTAATTGTGTTAATTTCATAAAGAAAATAACGCCTCTGAATTGTATTTCTTTAACACTAAACCCTGTGAGTATTTACATGTGTTTGTCCCAAAAGTTTCCCCAACCGGATCCTGCAAATTTCCGGCATGGTTTTCTACCTGCATAAAACGCGATTTAACGCAAAAATTATGGCTTTATGAGGCTACAAATAATTCACCCACGTGATAATAACACACAACACAATGAACTACTCAGAATACAAAATAACAATGCAAAGAAGAATAAAAGAATGACATAGCATTCAATCAATGAATAATGAGAAGCTAACACGATGCTAGCCACGTGTCACCTGTAGCCATAAGCGGCGGCATCATCATCTTCGAGAACGCCCCAGTCAGAGCCTATGAAAAGATAAGGCATATTATTTAGTCTGGCATTATTATTACAGCATCATTACATAAGACATTACTCAGTCAAACATTCGACGTTGAAAATCCAATTTATAGCTAACATTTTTAATATTGAAACACTCGCTAGGTAACACAAAGATACAGATAAAACCACAAAAATCTGACGGATCGATGAAATAGGTTGTCTGGACTGTGAACCTAAATATGTTGGGCAAACTAAAAATATCTATTGAAAATAGATTTTTTAATTAACAAACTGTGATATGGCATAATTAATAAATCATGTATTGCTTAACATTTGTGGAATAAAAATCACCATGTAGATGGGGAAAATCTCAAGCCGGCAATCGCGAAAAATAGACGCATATGAGATCTCTACTTTTGAATTTTGAAAAAATGTCTTCAAATGGGCGCTAATTAGGCCCCCTAGAACACATATCCGGGGTGAGTTTCAATTTATATATATATATATATATATATATATATATATATATATATATATATATATATATATATATATATATATATATATATATATATATACATATATACTGACGCCACGTGATCTTGTTTACCGAGAATGTTTTCAAGGCACACTCCATTGGCATTAAAAATGAGATTAGGTGATTTCGAATTCAATCAGTACCAGCAAATCTTTAAAAACGTTTTTCTCGACAAGGGCTAGTTTTATTGGGATGCAACAAGAGGCCGTGACTGTAACAATTGAGGTGTATAAGTGTCTGTCCAGTTCGCTATCATTCACATGGGGCGGCCTGTAGTATGTTCAGGTCAAGTACAAAATTGATCTGCATATTAATAAATAAGAAAAATTAATTGACTGTTAATATTGAATCTTGCAAGAACATTACCATGAAGCCACCATGAAAACAATATGGAAATCATATATTAGACAAAGCAATTGTTAATCGTAAATTCACTACTGTAAAACAAGCAAGCAATCATATATAAATCATAAATAAAGCGATTGAAAAAAGCAATTATAAAATAAGCGAGCATTATATCTTTCCCCTTACCTCATCAGCCGTGCTGCCTTCTTTTACTACTTATCTAGATAATGGCATGTTTTGATATTGAATTTTTAGTAAGAAGATCACAGGTTTCGTGGTTGCGGGGGCTTTTAAAGGCTTCTTATCTTGAAAATACAGCTGACCAACTAACTGCCACATCTGAAGAATAGTTCTCACTGACTAAAAATGCGGTGGAATAATTGACTACGAGCCTGGTGGGCCGCGTCAATGGCTATGACGTCATTATTTTGGGAACTGTTCCTTACTGAATAATTATTGTAAGATGTATTCATGAACCTTATAGTTTGAAAAAGGTTGCAAAACCTGTAAAATGTTACAATATATCGCAAATATTTTGATTAAATTCAGATAAGTTGCTTTTGAAGAAAAACAAACTTATGACTGTAAAATATATTTCATGCAAGACTAATTGCTTACAAACTGCATCTGATCCAGAATGTTTATTTAAAAATTTTGACATGTAACTGTGATGGAATAATAATTTGCTTCTTGCCTTGTGATTGGTCAAGATCTACCGACTCGTTTTGAACTTGCAAAATCTTGAATCTAAAAAAAAGTCAAACGCGGTAGATGTTTTATGGTAAAGACTTTATTTCAAACTCTAATAACTAAATTTTCTATTGCAATATAAACTTTTATTTAGGTACATGCGTATTTTTATCAAGGCCGCGTGTCTACCAGCTTTGATCAAAATAGCTTTGTTATTTTCGGAGTCATAAATATTTTCTTAGAAAAACTTCATTTTTACGGGAACCTTGTCTGATTGGATTGATTAACGAACTCGCCAAGATATCTACAGAAGAAACATCTTTTTGAAGTTCTATCAAAACCGATTAACTTTTACTTCCACATCGTTAATACCATACGGAAGTATGGTATCAGTGACAGAAATTTAAAAAATCCCTTAAACGTCGTGAAAAGTATCAAACCATATAGAAAACATGATTTGGGAACGATTTTTTTTGTGTCTGTATGTCTGTCTGTTAGTAGCCGCGATAACTTTAGAACGAATTGAGATATCGTCTTCAAATTTGGTACACAGTTATCACCCGACAAACGAACGGTTCAGATTGTTTTTCGGTCAAATTGCTCTAGGGGGTAGGGGACAAACGGGTTGTAAGTAGGTCAAAAGGGACATTTTTTCGTTACACCTCGACTAACATAACGTTTTAGGGTTCGTTTATTATAAAACTTTCAGTTTCATCAAACATCTGGTATTCTGTGCTGAAATTAAATTAGAGGTTGAATGCGAAATTTCGAATTTTTTGTTGCTAAAACGGCATTAAAAGTCTCAAAGCGCATATGAAACTTGATTCTGGAACGAACATTTTTTGTCTGTCAGTCGGTCTGTCGGCCTGATCGTCTGTCTGTTAGTAGGCGCAATAACTTTTGAACGAATTGAGATATCTTTATATTTGGTATACACTTACAAAGGAGCACTTCGAATTGTTTTTGGGTAACATCGCTTTAGGAGGTAGGGGATAAATGAGTAGTGATTTGGTAAAAAATGACATTTTTTAGTTAAAACTCAAGTAATGTATCGTTTCAGAAGTTTATGGATACAGGAATACGAATATTTTCTTTGTGGTCATGTCATGGACCCTACATTCATTTAATGAGAATGTCGTTCTGAGGAGAGTAGATTATCACATCTATGTGAAAGTTATAGTTAAATTTGCGGCACAATTTTTTGGGGTTATCAGTCAGATATAGAGATATCATCATGACTTTTCTATTAGTGATTTGTCTATTCATTGATAAGGAGCCACTCTGCATAGAAAGCGTAAGTTTGGGTAAACAATCATTCCTTCCACATCGTCGATACGTTTTGAGGTAAAACATCGCGAGAAAAATTTCATTTATTTTCGCTTAAACGTCGTTGAATGTGTCAATACATATAGAAACCATGATTTGGGAACGAAATTTTTTTGTCTGTCGGTCTGTATGTCTGTCTGTTTGTAGCCACGAAAGCTTTGGAACAAATTGATATATCGTCTTCAAATTTGGTGTACAGTTAGCACCCGACAAACTAACGGTTTGGATTGTTTTTGGGTAAAATCGCTACAGGGGGTAAGGGATGCATGGGGGATGATTTGGTAAAAATTATAGGGTTTGTTTATTAGAAAAAAAATTAATTTCATCAAACATCTGGTATTTTGTGCTTAAATTTAATCAAGGGTGGATTGTGTAGGGGTGGAATATCAGTAACAGAAATTTCGAAATTTTTTGTTTACTAAAACGGAGTAAAAAGTCTCAAAACATACAAAATTTCATTCTGGAACGATTTTTTGTTTGTTTATCGGTCGGTCTGTCTGTCACCTTTACGTTTCTCTGTTAGTAGGCGCAATAACTTTCGAACGAATTGAGATATCATCTTTAAATTTGGTATCGAATTAGCACCCGACAAAGGAACGCTTCGAATTGTTTTTGGGTAAGATCACTTCACGGGGTAGCGGATAAATGAGGGGTGATTTGGTGAATATTGACATTATTTGGTTAAAACTCGCGTAATATAACGTTTTAGAAATTTATTGGTACAGGAATAGGAATATTTTCTTTGTGGTCAAACCATGGACCTCAAATTCATTTCATGAAAATGTCTTTTTTTTTTTAATATATTTCAACAACACACCACGAGGGCTGAATACTATCGTACCGTGGGTGTCAACAAGGAAGAAAGAGGCAACTTGTTAATTCTGGACCTGAGGGTTTGGTGGTTCGGAGGAGAAGGAAAAATATGTGCCGGCAAGGAATTCCACAACTTGGAAGTCCTCAGGCCAAAGAGCGGGCATAACAAGAGAGAGGTCACCAACAGCACGTCGGTGGGCAAAAGATGGCAGCCTTTGGGTGAGGATAGGGTCACCGATGAGACGTATAGCTCTCTTCTGAATGGAGTCCAGGATAGCCAGTGCAGAAGCGGCACCCCAGATGTGGGAGCAGTATTCAAGGTTTGGCCTTATCTGTGACGTATATAAGGTATCGAGATTAGCTGATGAATAGTATTTGCGAGCCCGGAAGAGGAAACATAAATTCTTAGCAGCCGCTTCTGCAATTGATGTGACATGTTGATGCCAATTGAGATTTCGATCCACAGAAATGCCAACAAGTGAAAAGGACTTATTACTTTGAATAACTTGGTGAGTGATGAGAGTAGATTATCACAGCTATGTGGAAGTTAATTTGCAGGAGTATTTTTGTGTCAAATCCAAAATAAAGTGCGATTCTAGAAAATGACATAAATAAAAATATTTACCGTCAGTGATATTTTATTAGGTACTGCAAACCACGGTCAATGTTCCTTGCATAAATGCACTAAAAGTAGGTTCTGCTGAAAATTTAAAACCTGTACCACGGAATTATTGAGTTGGCTGCAATATATACTTGCAAAACCTTTTGCTACATTCGATGTTTATTTCTGAGAAACACTACTAAGTATTTACGAACATATATCATGTAATGGTTAACTCGTCGTATGTGTTACAATGTTGTATCGCAGCCATTATAGAGTACAGCATGTACCACACAAGCTACTTTACACTTCAAATGAATTGCATACACCTGTCCTATAATTCACTTGGGCTGTTTTCATAAACCAGTACCCTGGGGATAAACTATGTTGCTATGGTGCATAAGGATGTTGGTGGTTAGTTGAACATACGAACATATATCGTTACATCGTAACCGCCCACACCTAAAACTTACTCCGCCGAAACGCCAAAGTGTCTTAAAAAATGGTTGCGTTTCAGACCTTCATCGATATTTAAATAAAATTCGGGACGCAGTCAGTGCGTTATAGTAGTGAATTTTCATAATAATTGTGCACTACTTACTAGTAGTGACTAGTGACTAGTGAAAGCATATTATTAAAATTAATACTTTAAACTTAAGCATACCTTGATGATCGTTTTTGGAGGAACTAATACACGCTCAGTTAAGGATTTTTGCGAAAGTGTTACCATCAATATATCTATTGTCATGAAAAATATTTCAGTGTTCTATTCTAGTTCCTTTTGAGAAAAATAGTGCTGCAAAGTGAATCATAACTGCCAACTAGCAACTACAGGCCTATTTCTCTCCTTTCAGTCGTCTCTAAAGTGATGGAAAAGTATATAAACACCGAATTACTAAAATTTATTGAAAAACACAGTCTAATCCACGACAGGCAGTATGGATTCCGTCAGCGCAGATCGACTGCCGACCTCCTTTCCTTTGTCACCCATTCTTGGAACAAGTCTATGGAACAACACGGTGAATCCCAGATTGTTGATCTAGACATATCAAAAGCATTCGACCAGGTCTGGCACGCAGCGCTGCTTAATAAACTACCAGCCTATGGCCTACCACCAAAACTTTGTACCTGGACAGCAAATTTCCTCTCGAACAGGAGCATATCTGTTGTTGTGGATGGCCATTCCTCTAAACTGTATCCAATTAATGCAGGAGTTCCTTAAGGTTCAGTTTTTGCCCCTACTTTGTTTCTTCCCCACATCAATGACCTCCTCTCTAGCACATCCAACCCAGTTCACAGCTACGCGGACGACAGCACCCTTCATTCAAATATACAATATTCTAAGCCTGTCTCTTTAGCCTAATTAGATGAGGATCGCAGACTCATGGAGGGTTCTGTCTCCGTGGATCTCCAAAAAATATTAGACTGGGGAAGTAGAAATCAATTCAACCCCTCCAAAACTAAGTCTTGCTTTCTTTATCACAAGAGATA
Source organism: Tillus elongatus (assembly GCA_964006375.1). Taxonomy (NCBI): domain Eukaryota; kingdom Metazoa; phylum Arthropoda; class Insecta; order Coleoptera; family Cleridae; genus Tillus; species Tillus elongatus. The sequence continues at coordinate 192,967,930 of OZ023263.1, forward strand.
CACCAGCCCTAGACCCATCACAATGAACAACCAAGTTATTCAAAGTAATGAGTCCTTTTCTCTTGTTGGCATTTCTGTGGATCGAAATCTTAATTGGCACCAACATGTCACATCAATTGCAGAAGCGGCTGCTAAGAAATTAGGTTTCCTCTTCCGGGCTAGCAAATACTTTTCACCAGCTAATCTCTATACCTTATATACTTCACAAATAAGGCCAAACCTCGAATACTGCTCCCACATCTGGGGTGCCGCTGCCGCTTCTACACTAGCTATTCTGGACTCCCTTCAAAAGAGAGCTATACGTCTCATCGGTGACCCTACCCTCACCCAAAGGCTGCCATCCCTTGCCCACCGACGTGCCGTTGGTGACCTCTCTCTCTTTTATAGATATCTGCACGAGCACTGCTCAGAGGAGCTTTCCTCCATAGTTCCCCCACCTGCTGCCCCCAACAGATCTACCAGGGGAACAGAGCGAATGCACCCTTTTACTGTCCAGGTCACCAGACTTAGAACATCTTGTTATGCCCGCTCTTTTGTCCCGAGGACTTCCAAGTTGTGGAATTCCTTGCCGGCACATGTTTTTCCTTCTCCTCCGAACCTCCAAACCTTTAAGTCTAGAATTAACAAGCTGCCTCTTTCCTCTTTGTCAACACCCACGGTACGATAGTATTTAGGCTGTAGGCCCTCGTGGTGTGTTGTTGAAATTAAAAAAAAGAAAGAACATAGCTATGATAATCTACTCTCCTGAGAAAGCCATTCCCATGAAATGAATTTAGGGTCAGTGACTTGACCACAAAGAAAGTATTTGTATTATTTAACCGATACACCTCTGAAACCTTATATTTTGTTCTCTCTCAGGGCTCGTCCACGGCTTTGCCGCCCCAATAGCACTGCAACCTTTGGCTTATTGTGAATGCCCTTAGTCTTTTTACTCCACCCAATTCAAAGTCACTGTGCCTTGAACTAGTCTGCACAGCGATTGGTAGGGTGAATTTATAATGCTCTGTCTCTGGTCTAGACTGACCGTAGATCAGTTGTCTTTTGCGGTCCAGAGCTTTACACTCGCACAAGATATTACTCGAGTTTTAACGAAAAAATGTCCATTTTCACCAAATCACCCATCATTTATCCATTACCCCCTGAATCGATCTTACCCAAAAACAATTCGAATCATTTATTTATTGGGTGCTAACTGGATACCAAATTTGAAGATGACATCTCAATTCGTTCCAAAGATATTGCACCCACTAACAGACAGACGTACAGGCCGACAGACTGACAGACCAACAGACCGGCACATAGAAATATTTTCGTTGCAGTATCAAGTTTTCTGTATGTTTTGAGACGTTTTACGCCGTTGGAAAAAAATCAAAATTTCTGTCACCGGTATTTCACCCCCACACATTCAGCCCCTAATTTAATTACATAAATTGAAAGGTTTCTAATAAACAAACACTAAGACGTTATATTACCCGAGTTTTAACGAAAAATTTCAATCTTCACCAATTCACCCCCATTCATCTCCTACTCCCAGAGCGATTTTACCGAAAAACAATCCAAACTGTTCGTTTGTAAGCTGCTAACTGTCTACCAAATTTGAAAGGTTATCTTGGCTACAAACAGACAGACATACAAACCGACAGATAAAAAAAATTCGTTCGCAAATCATGTTTTTTATATGTTTTGGCAACTTTTGCGACGTTTAAGCGAAAATTACATTTTTTTGTCGCAGACACCATACTTGCAGACGTATTGACGATGTGGAAGTAAAAGTAATTTCCCAAAAATCAATGTTCTATGAAGCTACGAACTTAAAGTTTGGTAGTATGTGTAGTTATCGTGAGTCTCTTTAAAAATAACTTGTATTACAGGCTTTATTAAAGTTACAAAAGCTTTCCAGAAAACAAGCCTAGACGCAGGAAGCGCGTTATGGTAGCGAATTTTCGTAAAAATATTTTTCATGCAAATATGTCTTGTTGTTAAAAGAACAATTGGTTGGCAGTATAACCTATATAGTAGCAACAATGTACCATATTTTATCAAAATAGCTTTATTGTTTCCAAAAGTACAAACATTTTCCGAAAATTTAACTTTAAACATTCCAGAAAAAAACCGGTCCGGTTTTCCTAGCCAACGAACCTCTTCAAGCTTGTTACATACCTGCCAAGATATAATTATTCACAAAGAGCTTTAGGACCAAATTTTAAAAAAAATGGCAAAAATTTCTTTTATAAAAATCACCATTTTTTTTACATAAATTGCCTCCAGTAATGTTACATTAAATTATAGTTTTCACAATAATTCGACCACTTTTTTTTACAATAAGTTACTAAATATTTATTATTAATTACCAATATTTCAGAACAAATTATTTCTAGGGAAACACTAAAAACATTTCTGCGAAAACTTTTCAAATTCAGCCACTATTGGAGAGTACCTGTATACGGCAACTCGATCTTTTCGACAAGTAACACAAACAAAAAACTCTCTGAATGCGTCATTTTCATTGGGCTCCGCTTCTTTTACAGAAAATCACCATTTTTTTTTACAGAAATTGCCTTCAGTAATGTTACACCAAATTATATTTTTCACCAAAATTCGACAACTTTTTTTACAATAACTTACTAAACATTTATTATTAATTACGAACATATAACAAAAATCTTCCAAAAATAAGTTCCACAGAAACACTAAAAACATTTCTGCGAAAACTTTTAAAATTCAGCCGCTGAGCGTGCGCGTATACGGCAGCAGCTCGATTTTTTCGACGAGTAATACAAACAAAAAGCACTCTGAATGCGTCATTTCCATGGGGCTCCGCCATTTATTGATAAAAACGCCGTATCACAATTTGTGATATGTGTTTGAAATATGTTCCAAAAACGTGAAAAGTTGCAAAACGATTGTAATAACTCAAAAACGATATCACTTTTTCTCCTTACAAACATGCATTATGATTTGATGAAGTTTCAAATTAAAAAAATAAAGCGTGTATCACCAAAAACTTATAGGCCAGCCTGTGATCGTCAAAATAGGTTTATAAGATGCAGCTCGAGATACCCTATAATTAACGTATATACTTTTTCTCATATCTCTCATATCAAGAGGGTGCATTTGAAATGGATTTTCCGAAAATATTGTAGTAAAATGAAGGACAGTGATGTTTGAAGCTGAAACATAAGGCTTTGTGGAACACACTTATCAAAAGATTTTTTTGACATAATCTGTATTTGCTTCAAGTTCGTTGTCTGAAAATTGCAAATTTTGACGTTTCAAATTGCGACTTTGACGTTTCAAGAAGAAAATTTTAAAAATTTCCAAAATATTTTTTCTGCTGCTTCTTGACACTTAAACGTTGTATGTAATATTCAATTGGTTTTGTTAGTCACACAAAATATTTTGTTCTTGTGCTTTCCTCTGAGCACCATTGGCACCCAACATTTTTTTCTTTAAATGCCTATAACTTCTTTTAGTTTTAACTTAGAGACTTGAATTTTGGCGTGTATGGTAATTCTAATAGTACAAACCTATGTGTCAAATTTGGTTGTCATAGCTCTGTTATTTTCGGATATACAAAAATTTTACGAAAGAAAACGAAAAATTTTCCCGGAAAAATTGGTCCGATTTTCCTGGCTAACGAACTTATTCAAGCCTCTTGCAAAAGGAATGTACATACCAAATTTCATTAAAACCGGCTACTATTTTTCGGAGTTATCGGTGATATATATATATATATATATATATATATATATATATATATATATATATATATATATATATATATATATATATATATATATATATATATATATATCGTTTTACGAAAAATTCGCTAAAAGAAATGTCTCTGCGTGGTAGGTATTTTTCCTTATTAATTGCCTGGACGATTTCGTTTTAGTCAACCTAATCGAACCAGTTTCTCCAACAACAAGAAAAGTTTTGTAAAAACAAATTCTTTATTGGTGATTTTTTTTTGCTGAAATTTATAATTTTAGACACAAAGGTGACAAATTTATCCCGACACTTTGAAGAAAAATGAAATCTTAGTCCAAACGTATGAAATCTGGACAATATTGCTTCTCCCAAACATTAAAGTTAGTGAAAGAAAACAAATTGTTAAGGCATCGGGCGGGAACCGAACTTGGGACGTCCGCGTATCACGCGAGCCTTCTACCACTGAACCGAGAATACTAACTCATAAATTGTTTATTTAAGTAATATTTATAGAGCCTGCAACTTACTGCTGCAGGAAATTATGTCCTAAAAATAGATGTAGTTTAATTTATATTTCAGAATTAATTGAATTGTGACTTGTTAGTTCGCTGAAACACATTCGATTGTTTCTATCTTAGATGACGTCTTATTTTTAAGTTTAAATATAAAAAGTCTGAACTCAGCAAGTACGTTATGGAAGTGAATTTTCATAAAAATATTTTTATTAACAAATATGTCTCTCTAATGCAAGCAGGCATCAAATTTGGTTATCAGGGTAACCTATATAGTAGAAACAATGTACCGTATCTTATCAAAATAGCTTATTGTTTGAAAATGTACAAAAATTTTCCGAAAATTAACTTTAAATATTTCCGAGAAAACTGGTTTCCTAGCCAACAAACCTTAGGTTAATAGCAAATCGAGTTATTGAAATTTGAAGGATTTAATGAAAATTCGCTACCAAAATGCACTTACTGCATGGTCATGGTTGAAGCTGAAAGTTAAGGCATTGTAAAATACACTTATTACGAGATTTCTTCTACATAGTGCGTATTTGTTGCAAATTTAAATTCAAATTCGTTGTCTGGAAATTGCAAATTTTTACGTTTTAAATCGCGACTTTGACGTTTTAAGAAAAATGATAAAATTTTCTAAATATTTTTTCTGCTACTTCTTGACCTTTTTTACGCCAAGAAAACTCAACGGTTGTATGTAATATTCAATTGGTTTTGTTAGTCACACAAAATATTTTATTCTTATGTCTTCCTCTGATCACCAGTGGCACCCAATTTTTTTTTCTTAAAAGCCTATAATTTTTTTCCTTTCAACTTAGAGATCTCAATTTTCGCGTGTTGGGTAAGTTTGACAGGAGAAACGTATGTGCCAAATTTGGATGTCAAAGCTCTCTTAAAATTTTCCGAAAGGAAACCCAAAATGTTCCCGGAAAATTTATTTCCTGGCTAACGCACTTATCCAAGCCACTTACAAAACGAAGGCAAGTACCCAATTTCATCAAAATCGGCCCATTATTTTTTGAGTTATCGATACGCTATATATATATATATATATATATATATATATATATATATATATATATATATATATATATATATATATATATATATATATATATATATATATATATATATATATATATATATATTACGAAAAATTCGCTAAAAACTAAATTCATCCTTAGAATGGGAATGTATCTGCCAAATTATAAACGTGGCAGGTATTTTTGCTTATTAATCGCCTGGATGATTTCGCTTCAGTCAAGCTAATCGAACCAGTTTTTCCAGCAACAGAAAGAGCTTTCTCAAAATAAATGTTTTATTAGTTAGATTAATTTTCTTGACGAAAGTTCACTAATATCAACAAACAAAAAATCGTCCAGAAATTATAATTTTATACTCAAATGTGACAAATTCATTCAGACGTTTTAAAGAAAAATGTAATCTTTGTCCGAACGTATGAAATCTGGACACTATTGTTCTATCAAATACTAACGACATTTTTTTGATTATTATGAAGGCGTTCCTATTGTGTTTTAGTGAATGATACAAATTTAGCATTCGTCAGAAGTTGCTTTAAAAATACATGAGCACCTTTTATGACCATATAAAGTGGGTATTTAATGCCTCTCACTCTGGATCACTTTTGGGCATTTATTTTGTAGGTTGTTCTTAAATCTTCAAAAATTTCAATTGGATTTATTTAATGCAGCCCACTAAGGACAAATGCGTGTTGTTTATCTTTTAGTGAATTTTTATTTTTTAAAAATCACTAATAGAGAGGTATCGATGGTGAGACTTTGCAAAAGTTTTTTTAAGTGGATATGTGTAATACTAGATTTTGGTTTGCTGAAGATATGCCCTAAAGTTTCTCCATTCTTTTAGTTGTTTGATAAAAGCGCTTATTTGAGCTTTATCGTATTTTATATTGAATCCGGATTTCACTATTTTCGGTATTTCTGCAGTCAGTTGCTTATCACCCTTTGTTTCACAATGAAGCACAACAGTAGGAAGCTTTTTCAATTTAATGTGTTTTTCAGATGAGGTGGATTTTCGCGATTCTTCTACCTGCATTTTTTCTGTGGAAACACCTTCATCGTCAAGATTTAGCGAGTAGTATCTGTTTTGTGTTGTAATCGTCGGCTGATCCATACTCGATGTTTTCTTAGTCTTTTGTGAAGTCTGTATGGGGACTTCCACAAATTTTCTTTTAGCAGTAATTTGTTCACTGACTAATATTTATTTTAAGCAGATATTTTGGCTGTTATTTATTGTAGTAGGTTCTTCCAGGTTAGTAATGCCCATATCATAGTCATTGTTATCCTTTGTAGTTATGTTGTTGTTGTCGATAGTTCACTTGTTAGGCTAATGCAGTAACACTAGCCTTATCACAAGTCACTGATTCACTATGCGCTACACTCGTTAACTTCAAGCTTTCGTAAATGTGGTTTTTTAAATAAAATAAATAGCCTGTATACATTTCCTCTTTTGAACGTATAACTTTATTCTCCATAAATCGCATTTAGTTCCATATACCCAGCTTGATTAGTTTTTCTATTATAAATTGTTTCGCTTAAGATTAGGAAAAGATGCGTAAATAATATGTGATGCTCTCTAAGGACGGCTATAAGGATGACATTGGAAAAAAATTACAGCTTGTCAAACAGAACTGTGTTTGATGTGTGTTGATTGTACTGGTGCACTAGAATAGACTATAGAGTGGCCACCTGAGTCGCCTGATTTAAACCGATGCGACGTATATTTTACATATTTCATGTATATGGGATCTTATTAGAAAGAAAAAGTTGGTTGGTACTAAGGTAGCAACTTAAATTGTAGAAAAATTTATATGTCCCACAAATATATGAAAACTTTTGTCCAAAAATTTTTATTCGAAACATTTTTGAGACATTTTTTTCTTTTTATTTCAACAGTAATAGAAAAGCTAATACAAAAGCATAACAGGTGAAGAAATATTGAGAACGGAGGGGCATGCAGTAGCTTACGGCAAGTTAAAAATATTTGCAGTTGGGAAATTTGAAGAAAACTTTATTAAAATCATCTCATTTTCACATCTACAGGCGTGTTCTTTCATGTACACTGGCAACCAAAATCATTAGTCCATTTTTAAAAGCAATAAAATAAATGTATCACAAAAATTACTGACAGAACTCGAAAGATGCTTCGTAGTTGTCGAAACGGGACTTTAGATTACACAGCGGCGCATCTTTTGTGTTAAAATATTTATTAAATTTAGTTTCATATTTATAACCACCGTTATTTTACCATAGATTTAATGTTCATTATGTTCAGAGTCGAAGTTTAGTTTCATAATGGTGCGCAGCTGGCAAAATAATGGGTCTGTTGAAAAAAGAAAATCAACTGGTGGGAGACGATCTGCATGAAATATTGAAACTAAAAGCTGGTAACAAAATTAATTCTTCGAGACCAAGTCAATCAGTGGGGCAAAATGCGGCAGCGTTAGATTAATCTGCCACAAATACCCAAAGATCTGCACAGGATGAAATTCAATTTGTTCAAAATAGCAGTAGTCCAGACGCTAACTGAACGTGATAGACATGCCATAAAGAGAACAGTAAGTGAAAAAGGATAAAATACATCGGTAGAAAGACAAATAAACGTGCGTTATAAGCTAAATGGTTGCTGAAACAAATTGAGAGGATGAAGACAACATAATTTACGCAACAAATTCTGAGACATTATTATTTTATGGCAACAGCACACTAGTAACTGGAAAACTGCTCAAGTACAACCCGTCCCCAAGAAAGGATCGGAAGCGCTTCCTAGCAACTACATGTGGCCTATTTCTCTCCTTTCAGTCATCTCTAAAGTGATGGAAAAGTATATAAACACCGAATTACTAAAATTTCTTGAAAAACACAGTCTAATCCACGACAGTCAGTATGGATTCCGCCAGCGCAGATCAACTGCCGACCTCCTTGCCTTTGTCACCCATTCTTGGAACAAGTCTATGGAACTACACGGCGAATCCCAGATTGTCGCTCTAGACATATCCAAAGCATTCGACCAGGTCTGGCACGCAGCGCTGCTTAATAAACTACCGGCCTATGGCTTAGCACCAAAACTCTGTACGTGGACAGCAAATTTCCTCTCCAACCGGAGCATTTCTGTTGTCGTGGATGGCCATTCCTCTAAACTGTATCCAATTAATGCAGGAGTTCCTGCATTTATTGCAGCTTCATCCCCTACTTTGTTTCTTCTCCACATCAATGACCTCCTCTCTAGCACATCCAACCCAGTTCACAGTTACGCAAACGACAGCACCCTTCACTCAAAAATACAATATTCTAAGGCTGTCTCTGTAGCCCAATTTGACGACGATCGCAGACTCATGGAGGGTTCTATCTCCGTGGATCTCCTAAAAATATTAGAGTGGGGAAGTAGAAATCTTGTACAATTCAACCCCATCAAATCACAGTCTTGCTTTCTTTCTCATAAGAGATACACCAGCCCTAGACCCATCACAATAAACAACCAAGTTAATCAAAGTAATGAGTCCTTTTCACTTGTTGGCATTTCTGTGGATCGAAATCTTAATTGGCACCAACATGTCACATCAATTGCAGAAGCGGCTGCTAAGAAATTAGGTTTCCTCTTCCGGGCTCGCAAATACTTTTCACCAGCTAATCTCTATACTTTATATACTTCACAAATAAGACCAAACCTCGAATACTGCTCCCACATCTGGGGTGCTGCTGCCGCTTCTACACTCGCTATCCTGGACTCCATTCAGAAGAGAGCTATACGTCTCATCGGTGACCCTTACCCTCACCCAAAGGCTGCCATCCCGTGCCCACCGAAGTGCCGTTGGTGACCTCTCTCTTTTATAGATATCTGCACGGGCACTGCTCAAAGGAGCTTTCTTCCATAGTTCCTCTACCTGCTGCCCACAACATCTACTAGGGGAACAGAGCGAATGCACCCTTTTACTGTCCAGGTCACCAGACATAGAACATCTTATTATGACCGCTCTTTTGTCCCGAGGACTTCCAAGTTGTGAAATTCCTTGCCGGCACATGTTTTTCCTTTTCCCCCGAACCTCCAAACCTTCGAGTCCAGAATTAACAAGTTGCCTCTTTCCTCCTTGTCGACACCCACGGTACGATAGTATTTAGGCTGTAAGCCCTCGTGGTGTGTTGTTGAATTAAAAAAAGAAATAGTGTCCATATCATAGTCATTATGTTGTTATCTATCATATTCTTAGCCTTCGTATTCATGTTGTTGTCGATAATTCACTTGTTAGACTAATGTAGTAATACTAGCCTTATCACGAGTCACTGTTTGATTCACTACGCACTACACTTGTTAACTTCAAGATTTCATAAATGGTTTTTTTTTTATAAAATAGCCTGTATATTTTTTCTCTTTTCAATTTATTATTTTAATCTCCTCAGATCGGATTTAGTTCCATGTACCATCTTGACTAGTTTATCTATTGTAAATTATTTCTCTTAAGATCGGTAAAAGATGTGGGTATTAATATGTGTTGCTCTCTAAGGGCGGCTGTCAAAATGACAAAGGGAAACAATTACAGATTGTCAAACAGAACTGTGTTTGCTGTGTGTTGATTGTACTGGTCCACTACCGTAGACCATAGAGTGGCCACCTAAATCGTCTGATTTAAACCCATGCGACGTATGTTTCATAGATTTAATATATATAGGATCTTATTAGAACAAAAATTTGGTTGGTACTAAGGTAACACCTTAAAGTGTAGAAAATTTTCTAGATCCCACAACAATTTTTATTCGAAACATTTTTGAGTCGTTTTTTTCTTTTTATTCCAACAAAAATCCTAAAGTTAATACAAAAGCATAACAAGTGAAGAAATATTGAGAATCGAGGGGCATGCAGTAGCTTTAGGCAAGTGGAAAACATGTGTAGTTGAATAATTTGGAGAAAACTTTATTAAAATCATGTCATTTTCACATAAACAAACGTTTTCTTTCATGTACAAACCAAAATGACTAGTTCATTTTTAAAAGCAATAAAATAAATGTGGCAAAAAAATTACTGACAGAAATCGAAAGTTACTTCGTAGTTGTCGAAATGGGGCTTTGGAATACACAGCGACGCATCGTTTGTGTTAAAATATTTATTAAATTTAGTTTCATATTTATAATAACCGTTATTTTTCCATAGATGTAATGTTCATTGTGTTCAGAGGCTAGGTTAGTTTCATATTGGTGCGCCGCTGGCAAAATAATTGGTCAGTTGAAAAAAGAAGATCAACTGGTGGGAGACGATCTGCATGAAATATTGAAACTAAAATCTGGTGAGAAAATTAATTCTTCGAGACCAAATCGATCAATGGGGCAAAATGCGGCAGCGTTTATTTAATCTGCCACAAATACCCAAAGATATGCACAGGATGAAATTCCATTTGTACAAAATAGCAGTAGTCCATATGCTAACTGAACGTGGTAGACATGCCATAAAGAGAACACTGAGTAAAAAAGGATAAAATACATCGATAGAAAGACAAATAAACGTGCGTTATAAGCTAAATGGTTGCTGAAAGGTTGAGAGGATGAAGACAACATAATTCACGCAACAAATTCTGAGACATTATTATTTTCTGGCAACAGTATTTAAGTACACATGCGTTTCTACAATTTTCAGGCACTGTCCTGATGAAGTGGTTTAACATTGACAAGATTAAATGATTGATAAATTGCTTGATATAAAATTTAGCGACCTGTATTCAAACCAGCGCAAATACCGTACAAATATATATATATATATATATATATATATATATATATATATATATATATATATATATATATATATATATATATATATATATATATATATATATATGTATATATATATATATATATATATATATATATATATATATATATATATATAATATTTTATTAGAGTTTTGACTTTGATAACTGGCTCATTCAGTCACTGTCAATCTTTAAAATGAACACTGACCTTGCTTTTCACAATGGCAAAACCTGTCTCAAGAATGTTACTGTAACAAGCTCTCTAACTTTTTCCTTTTATCTACCTTTATCTTCCTATACATTTCCTGTTTACTAAAAATATATACTAAAATTGAAACTTATACACATATCCACCCACACACGTACGCGAGCGCATATACAGTCATGTATACGCACCCACGTCAATAGGCTTTATACGTCCAGTACTTAACACTAGGTGCAGGACAGAAAATGCACATTATTACTTCATGTGCGCATACCCACACATACATATGCATGAGCACATCTACGCTACAAGTTATTGCAGGAGAAACACTGGGACACTTTTCACACCAATGGAGCCTGACATGGTGACTTTTTAACGTACTGGGGAGGCTGCGGTCAAAAGAGGTTAACACAAGGAAAGACACAAAGGAGCTTACTTTTATCTCTCTGACTATACATTAACCTGCCAAGTTTATTTAGTATCCCTTAAGACTATATAGTATATTGCCACTGGTACAATATTTAATGGAACAGTCCAATTTTCAGAATATCATCTTTTTACTAAGAGCTATATAAACCTAGCTAACTTAGAGTCTTTAACAAAACACATGAAAGCTACCATGACACTTTTATTACAAACAGCTTCATACATAAGTGATGTCACATCAAGTGGAAAGGAAACATTTTATTCTATCAAATTACAAAATAATATTTTTCTTTGTTCATGATGTATAATACAGGAAAAAATCAAATAATTTAAATCAGCTGGGCTGGTATTGTCGCATGAGCAAAATGGATTATCTTCAACTTTTATTTCATAGAAATGAGACGTAAAAGTACCATGGCCTATGATAATTCTGTTAAGTGTCGTAGACAAGTACCTGGGAAGCAACAGTTCTTTGTAAATGGGCTGTTTTCTTAGATTAGGGATGATACTACTGAAGTGCTTGTTACAGCTACTTTTCAACTTATTCCAATGATCCTGCCACCTTATATTACACACATGTTTTACTTGCGGAAGTAGATCTCTGTTACTGTAAAAGTCATGTTTACAACCTGTTATCGTTGCTGTTTTAACAAAATAGTCGGCCTTTTCATTACCCTCAAGCTTTGAGTACCCTTTTACCCATATGAAAGTAACTCTTTTGTGCTGTTGTTCCAAGACCTCTACTTGATAAGCAATATCACATATTACCCTGGACCGATATGTAGCATTTTGAAGATTCGATAGAGTTCTTAACAGTGAAAGGGAATCGGTCAAAACAACAAAGCTACTAATATTTTGGTTACAGGCTAGTACCATCGATTTTTGTATGGCAACAGCTTCATCATTGTAAATTGAAGTGAACTTTGGCAGACTAAATAGCTCAACATAATCTAATTGTTTAATATACACTGCACATCCCACTGAATCTTGAATTTTTGACACATCAGTATAAATTTTGACCGCTTCTTTATATGGTTTTAACGCTTGTTTCAATATACAAGTATTGATATCTGGTATGTTAGTAAATATGGGTATAATAATGTGAGGTTTTATCAGTTGTATGTTATAAGAGAAATCAAATCTAAAATTAAGGATTTCTTTCGTATACCATTGAGAATTTTTGATTTCCAAAGAAGCGTCAAATAATGGTGCTGAAGTTTTGTTGCTCCAATAGTTGTGCGTAAGATCACAGCTAGCTGTTGAATTTTCGTGAACGTATCCTGAGAGTCTGCGCTAAAGGTTTTTATAAGAAATTTACAGGATAACAAAAATCTCCTAGCAAAAAGTGATTGTTTGTTTGTTAAAACTAAGAGAGATTGTACAGGAGAAGTTTTGATTGCTCCTGTTATGATTCTAATAGCTTTATATTGGATTCTGTCAATTTTTGTTAATTGCGTGTTAGAAGTACAAATATTAATTTAGCACATACTTGGCAAGAAGGAAGCAAATAGACCGAGAAGGAAACTTCTAACTTCTAACCTGGCCCAATTGGTGAAGTGCGAAAGCTCCAATGAAACCAAAAGAGCTGCCAGGGACAGATAGTGAAGTCTGCGACTAAAACGCTTTATCTCCTTTGAGTTATAATGATGAAATGAGAACTAATACCCTATTTCCTTAGTCCATTCTAAAATGTTCGTACTAATACTAAATCCATAATCTGCACTTTCCCCCTGACAAAATTTGTAAGAAGTTGGTTATTTTATGTTGATTTTAGTGAATTTTCGTAGAAAAAATTCACTAATGGGAAGATCCCGACTTTTGAATTTTGAAAAAAATTTTGCAAATGAGCGCGAACTAGGACCCCTAGAACCCATATCCGGGGTCAGTTTCAATTTTTATATGTTTATATATATATATATATATATATATATATATATATATATATATATATATATATATATATATATATATATATATATATATATATATATATATATATATATATATATATATATATATATATATATATATATATATATATATATATATATATATATATATGTATCACACCGATAACTCAAAAAATAATGGGCCGATTTTGATAAAATTTGGCATGTACCTTTCTTTTGTAAATGGCTTGGATAAGTTCGTTAGTCAGGAAAATAGGACGAGGTTTTCCGGGAAAATTTTGAGTTTTCATTCGAAAAAAATTCTTATCTCAAAAAATAATAAGCCGATTTTAATAAAATTTGGCATGTACCCTCCATTTGTAAACGGCTTTGAAGTTGGTTAGTCAGGAAAATCGGACGAGGTTTTCCGGAAAAATTTTGTGTTTTCATTCGAAAAAAAATTTTATCTCAAAGAATAATGGGCCGATTTTGATAAAATTTGGCATGTACCTTCCTTTTGTAAATGGCTTTGATAAGTTCGTTAATCGGAAAAATCAGACGAGATTTTCTGAAAAAAATTTGAGTTTTCATTTGAAAAAAATTTTTATCTTAAAAAATAAAAAATCTATGATAACCAAATTTGGTAGGTAGGTTTACGATATAAAAAGTAAATTATACGCCAAAATTTAGATTTCTATGTTACAAGAAAAAAAAGTTATAATAAAATATTTTGTGCCAGATCATTTCTATGAAAATTCACTACCACAACGCACTTGCTGCGTCCCGAGATTTTTTATAGAGCGTACGAGTGTTATTCATATTGAGCTATGGAAGTTGTTTGTCTGTAAATTCCAGCTTACTCGGAGCTTCGTAAAACGAGATATTCTTTAACAACTATGTATTTATTCCTACGCCTACAAGCGTATTTCATAATTCAGTGAAATATCTTTGTAAAGCATCCCCCTATGTAAACTATGTTGCATAAGGATATAGTGGTATTAGGAAAATGTGCAGTCATACAGACGCCACCTGAGGCTCGCATGACCCATTACTAAAAGGCGTCGCGACGACCGTCGTCGGTCTCTTCAACAGCTTGTCCTTGTTGAAGCTGCGAACTGATTGAATGTACACAACAGCTGTGCCTACTGTCGACAGTGTTGCCAGCAAAGAAACAACATTAGCTCCTAACGTTCCTTCAAAAATATTATTGTGTGTATTGAATAACTTACTAAAAGATCTTTTTCTTGGTTATTAAAGCTTTTCCTATCTTACTGAAAAAAATGCTGAGCGAAAAGTATCAATTTACGTTTTTTTTGTTGTAAATAACCATTTCGAATAATACTCAAATGAGTGTGTGCGTGTGTGTAGGGGATGGCTTTGGAAAACAAGTTTCATTAGCCACAGGCTTATTTTTATATCACTTTTAGGAATGGTAAAATGTTAAGATCTGTCGGACTTGAATAGCATAATCATTAGAGATTACAAAATAGATAAAACAACATATTATAAAAGAAAGGGGAGTATGATATGTTCTTTGCCTAAATGTTGCCAATTTTGACGTTCCAAATCGCGACTTTCACGTTTTGAGGAAAACCCCTTTTTTTTCTTTAGATGCTCGTAACTTTTTTGTCTTTAAACATATAGACCTAAATTTTAGTGCGTAGTTCACTATTTATAATACAATGATGCCTACCGAATGTGGTTGGCCTTGCTTTGTTATTTTCGGAGACAGAATTTTTTTACGACAGAAACACGAAATTTTCCGGGAAATCTGGGCCGATTTTTCTGGCCAACAAACTTATCTAAGCCACTTGTAAGAGGAAGGTACTCAGAAAATTTCATCAAAATCGATGTGATACATATACAGGTGTCCGGAAATTGTGAGCAAAAAATTCAGGGCGTTATTCTACTCAAGTAATTAATGCCCCTTGTTCCTATAATAGTGTTTCGAAAACTCGAAAAACAGAGTTATAAGGTGTCAAAAAAATGTTTTTTTCAAATTTTTGTCGGTAATTTTTTTTGTAGTGAATGGATTCTTTTCAAATTTGGTGCACACGTATATAATATCACTCTGTATTTATGTTGCAAATTTGACATGGATTTATTTAAATTTAAAGACCGAAGCTGCCTTTGACCAACAGATAAGGACTCATACTTTTTTTGATTGAATCTTTATCTCAAATCTAACAATACACGATTGAAGGAAATTATAAAATCTTAAAAAAAGGTCATCTTGTTGTATCACGATAAAACAAACCGTTTTCGAGAAAAACGTTCTTAAGAATTTACTGGTATGATTGAATACGAAATCACCTAATCTCATTTTCAATATTAACGAAGCGTGCTTTGAAAACATTATCTGTCAACAAGATTATATACGTGTGCACCAAATTTGAAAAGAATCGATTCACGACAAAAAAAGTTATCGACAAAAATTTTCTTTGACACCCTATAACTCGGTTATTTTCGAGTTTTCGAAAAACTATTATAGGAACTAGGGGCATTAATTCTTTGAGTAAAATAACCCCCTGAATTTTTTGCTCACAATTTCCGAACACCCTGTATATGTAAATTGAGACTGACCCTGGATATGGGTTTTAGGGGGGCTAGTTCGCGCTCCTAATAATTGCTGAAAATGTTTAAAAAAAAAACAAGACTATTGTGAACGTAATCGAATGAAATCAGTGACTACTATTTATAGCAACTGTTCAAAGTGACATCCTCGGCAACACCGCATCAAAAATCGAAAAGTCAGAGGTATTTGGAAATAAAATAAATAAGGGCGTGTTCTGTTAAAAAAAGAAAATGTGTATCACCAACGACTTATAGGCACCCTGTGATTGTCAAAATAAGTTTATAAGATGCAGCTCGAGATACCCTATAATTAAGGTAAATACTTTTTTGTAATATATTGTATAATAACGGATATATTCAGCTTTGCCATAAAAAAGCGTCACCCTGTATATATGTAAACAGACAAAAACTTAAACTGACCCCGTATATGGGTTTTTGGAGATCTAGTTCGCGCTCATTTGAAGAAATCTTTTTAAAATTCATAAGTCGCTGTCTTCTCAATAACGATTTTTTTCTACGAAAATTTTCTAAAATAATGACTATTAAACCATAAACTCTATCGCTGAAACTACTGCCGAAGCATCAGAAGGAGGATCTATTTGAAATAGATTTTCTGAAAATATTTTACTAAAGTGAAGGACAGTGATGGTTCAAGCTGGATCTTAAGGATTTTTAAGGCTTTGTAAAACACACTTCTTGCGACATATTGTCAAACAATCCGTATTTGTTCCAAATTCGTTGTCTGAAAATTACAAATTTTGACGTTTCAAATCGCGAATTTGACGTTTGAAGAGGAAAAATTATAAAATTTTCAAACTACTTTTCTGCTGTTTCTTGACGTTTTTGCGTCAAGAAAACTTAACCGTTGGATGTAACATTCAATTGGTTTTGTTAATCGCACAAAATATTTTGTTCTTGTACTTTCCTCTGATCACCAGTGGCACCCACAATTTTTCTCTTAAAATGCCAATAACTTTTTTTACTTTCAACTTAGAGATCTGAGTGGTGGACGTGCCGCCACCTAGTTGCGGAACCAAGTAGCATTTGGAGCTGGCATGACAACATACTACTTGGTTCCGCAACTAGGTGGCGGCACGTCCACCATTCTCTTAGTATTGAAAAGCTGGCTACCATAGCCGTATTACTTTATAGGTGTATTTTTGCTACAATTAGTTTGCCGTACTGAGAGCGAAACCGGTCTACGGTTCTAATTGTTGCGAGAATGCATCTAGCTTTACATACTTTGTCCCTATATTAGGGCAGAAATGGACCAGGGCTAACAATTTACTAAATTGTTAGTTGTATACAGTCTCTATTTTTTAACACTTTGTGTTATTTGAAGCTGGCGTGACAACATACTACTTGGTTCCGCAACTAGGTGGCGGCACGTCCACCACTCACTTAGTATAGCAGATTAGTAATCAAACCGAGAGGAGTCTAGACAGGGAACCCTATACCGATGTTTCAAAAATAATACGCTAATTGGTTCCTGTGTATTAATGTACATTTTTTCTTTAAAAAAAAACTAATATCTCAGTGAATACTGGTTTTAGGCATAGGGAATACTTCATGCGACTGAAAGAACATTTGTTGATGTCTGGAAATCGGTTATAATATACAGGATCTTCCATTTAAATTTCTCGAGAAAACTTGACTCCAGTGTTTATACTCACTCTGTATACTGTTTTCAAGGAACTCTTTTTGTATTGATTGAAGTTGAAAGAAGAACACTTTTTCAGATTTTTGGCAGGACACGCTAGTGTTGTACGCTGACATATTAATGAAGATACATACTGTCAAATGTGCCTCTGATGTTTTAGAAAAGTGGCAATAACTTTTGAACGACTATATATAGACCCCAACAACTACACACTGGATGAATCGGCAAAACAAAAGAAAATCAAAAATGAAACAATATGCAGGGTATACCGTTTAAAAAAAGTTAAGTTTGGGTTGTATCTAACTTATGCAACACCCTGTATATGCAAAAATAATTTTAGTTTGTAGCTAACGTTTAGTGCCTGTAAATTTTGTTGCAATTTTTTACTATTGAATAATAAAGGAGATATTGGACCACCCTGTATGTCATTTTTAACCGACTTCAAAAAAGGATGAGGTTCTATGTTTATCTGTATGTATTTTTGTATGTATGCCCACCGATAATTATGTTATTTTCGTCGTTGTGGACTAATTTTAAAAAATATTTTTTTTTTGTTGGAGAGCGTATTCCATTTTCACCACGTCAGGATCTGGTCTCAAGAAAGTCGAGGGAAATCCCCAAAAACTATGTTTTTTCATGTATGTTCACTGATATTTTTGTCAATGGTAGACTAATTTTGAAAAATATTTTTTTGAAAGGCTATACTCCTGAGGTACTTTTATTTTCATCAAGTCAGGAGCTGATGGTAGGATCTTAGGGAGATCGAGGAAAATCCTTTTGTAATCTATGTAACTTCAAGTTCTACTATAATACGGCACTACTTTGATTATATTATAGCAGTTTTCTAATACCTTACTTACTACGTACGTATATTTACATTAAAAATGGAAAATAAACAAACTTTAAAAAAATGGCCGACTTTAAAATAGGCACTAAAAAGCGAAAAATAACAAGATTTCAGGTTTAGTTCAAAAGAGAAAAATTAATTTAAATGAAATATTATTATATACGCTACCCACTTATCTGTTTGAAATCGATGCCAACCCCGAAATACAATAATACTTAGCGATATACACAGCTTAATTAATCACAGATTATAATTATAATGAAATACATAAATATGTTGTTAATGATCAACGACCAACCCACACTTTGGCATTCTATCGCGAGCGCGCAAAAACTTGCGATGTGACGGGAGTGGACCTAGCCTATCTTCCTACTACATAATTGGCTTGGCACCGACTTCAAATAGATAAGTAGGTAGCGCATAAAATAATATTTCATTTAAATTAAGTTTTGTCTTTTGAATTAAACCTGTAATTTAGTTCTTTTTAGCGAATTTTTTTTTAATCGCCAAAGAGGAGATGTGTTTATATATATATATATATATATATATATATATATATATATATATATATATATATATATATATATATATATATATATTCGACCGATAACTCAAAAAATACTGGACCGATCATGATCACATGTGGTGAGTACCTTCTCTTTGCAAGTGGCTTGGATAGGTTCGTTATCCAGGAAAATCAGACCAGGTTTTCCTGGAAATTTTTGTGTTTTCTTTCTAAAAATAATCATATCTCCGTAAACAATAAAGTAAGGGCAACGAAATTTGGTAAGCGTGTTTGTATTGTAAAGAGTGAAGCCTGCACCAAAATTTTGGTCTCTAGCTTTAAAGACAAAGAAGTTATGGGCAGTTAAAGAAACAAATTTTGGAGTTTTCCTCAAAACGTCAAACTCGCAATTTTATACGTCAAAATTGGCAATGTTTAGGCAAAAAACGTGAAACTAATACCGATTGTAAAAAGAAAATGTTACAAGAAGAGTGTTCTACAAGCCCTTAAGTTTCAGATTCAACCGTCATTGTCCTTCATTTTACTAAAATATTTACAGAATATTAATTTCAAATAAACCCTTTCTCTGATGCTTTGACTGTCGGTTTAGTTATGTTGATGCTTTCGTGAAGTTTATGGTTGAACGGTCTATAACTTTTTTAGCTAATTTTCGTAGAACAAATTCGTTAATGCAGTTTTGCATTTTTTATCGAAATAAGATGCGTTTGCAAGGAAAAAACCTGGACGCAGTAAGCGCGTTTTGGTAGCGAATTTTCGGTGAATTTGCAGTTTAGCTCGCTAACGCTTTTCAAAAAACTGTTTTAGAAACCTAGCTAGCCACTCCCCCCCTGGATCCACAACCCCCAAGAAACATTTCTTGTTCACACCCCCCAAGGAAGTTACGGGTGCAGGAGTGAATAGGGGTGCTGGGCGGGGTAGGTAGTAAAGAGGTAATATGAGCAGAAAATGAGAATAAAACGGGCTTGGAAGCTGTCTTTTTCACATCTTAAGTCATAACCCCCTTAAGCCCTGCCTACCCCGCACAGCACCTTTATCCCCCCAGGTGCCGTAACTTCCTTGGCGGGTAGGAACAAGACATTTTTCTTGTGGTTTATGCAGCGAGGGTGTTTGTATGCATGCGAGGGGGAAGGAAAATCCCCACGACGAAGCAGCAACCCCCCAACCCCCCGCCCCTGTCGCTAGTTGCACGGGGGGGTGTGCTTTGTCGTAGGAATTTTTCTCCACCCACCGCCCAGGCCCCCGTCCTTCAACGCCCCCCCGCCCTCGTCTGCACAAACCCACCCTCGTGGCATAACCACAAGAAAAATTTCTTGGTCATACCCCCCAAGTGACCTGGGGCAAATAGGCGTGCTGTGCGGGGTAGGCAGGATTTAGTGGAGATATGGCTTCAAATAGACAGCTTTCAAGCAGTTTTTCGCATTTTCTGCTCATATTTCCATTTTACTACCTACCCCGCCCAGCACCCCTACTCACTCCTGGTCCCGTAACTTTCTTGGGGGGTGTAAACAAGAATTTTTTCTTGTGGTTTGTGCATCCGGGTGGGGTCCTAGTAATGTTTCTGAAAACAATTTTTTGAAAAGCGTTAGGGAGATAATCTGCAAATTTACCGAATTTTCATTAAATCCTTCAAATTTCAATAATGCAATTAGCTATTAACGTAAGCTTTGTTGGTTAGGAAACCAACATTTAAGTTTATTTTCGGAAAATTTTTGTATATTTTCAAACCACAAGTAGTTTTGATAAAATATAGTACATTGTTTCTACTTCATAGGCTATACCGGTAATCAGATTAATGCCTGCTTGCATTTGCTATTAAAAACATTTTTATGGAAATTCACATCCATAACACGTTTGCTGCATCCAGACTGTTGAAAAATATATTTTCAAACAATAAAGTTATTTCGATGAAATATGGTACATTGTTTCTACTATATAGGCAACCGAATTTAATGCCTGCTTTCAACAAAGAAAGACATTTGCTATTAAAAATATTTTAAAGAAAATTCACTACCATAACGCACTTGCTGCGTCCAGATATTCTCCTTTCACTTTGTCAGTACAAACTGTAACATTAACATGAACCGAGGTTCTGACATTATATTTGAGCAAGTTGAATGTCTGCACGTTCCGCCCTTCGGTGGAGGCGGAAAGCCGTCGGTCCAGTGTCCATGCGATGTTGGGCACGTTAAAGATCCCTACCATCCTTGCAGAAAGGCGGTGGTTCGGTCAAATTTTCAGGATGGTGAGGTGAAACTGCTCCCTGGCGTCGGTGATTGGCCATAGTCGCGGAAATAGGACGACGTTAAAGAAACGGAACACAAACACAAGCTGAAAATAACGCGTAAGTATGAAAGTAGCAGTGTGACAACACTGTATGTAAAAGCGACCAGCAATACCGAATCCAACCACCTTACCGTCACTTTGGCCCCCTGTTTGCTCAACCTGTTTGGATACAATCACTGCTGATAGGGAAACGGAAAAGGCGCCAGCTACAGCTTTTATGTTTGTTAGTTCAAAATCGCCGAAATTGTTGCGTAGGCATATTTCTCCCCTAATGATTGGCTGGATTTGTGATTTCTTATATAAGCTGGGTAAGCTGAGGCGAAAAATCAACATAAATTGGGATATCGGGAACATGAATAGCAGTAATCTAGTGAATGCAAAAAAAAAATGTGCTGCATATTATTCTAGAGATTTATAGAAGAGAAGTGTAAAAAATAATTTAATATTCACAGCTATAACAAACGTATATTTCTCTGTTTTTATGAGCTTAGTGCAATCTTACATTATGGCTTTTGTCACAATGCAAATTAAATAAAGGTCTGGACGCAGAAAGTACATTATAGTACTGAAATTTCATAAGAGTTGTACACTTCTAGTACTATATAGGGGGGCGCATTTAAAACGAAACAGACCGATTTGCGTCCAGAGAATTTTTTTAGAAACGCTGAAACACGTAAATTTTAATATTGAGGGGGGCATGTTTTGACATAAAACTCAACTTTGTCACATCAACCCCTTAAGGGTGGTGATAACAACTCTTATATTTTCAATAAGGAACATGGGTCAAGTGTTACATCATTTGAAAGCTCTTTCTTTTCTGAATTTGGAAGTTTTATCAACTCGTTTAAAAATTATTCACAGTTGAAGATGCAAAAACGCATTTCACTCATTCCGATAATAAATGTGCTGATAGTCAATGTTTTGTTGGCTTGTAAACAAAAAATTGACTATCAGAACATTTTTTATCGGAATGAGAGAAATTATTTCAGTTTATCGGTCGGTTTGATACTTAATAGTACTACCGAAAATTAATTTCACAATGGTGTATTCTGTAGAAGAAAGAGTTGAAATAAATACTCTTTTTTTTTTTCAAAAACGATGACTGTGCCAACCGTACCGCAAATTTGTTTAATGAACGACATCTGAACAGACATATTAACAGAAAATACATTTTGGAGCTGGTTGCAACGTTTCGACAAAGTGGTTCAGTAGCCAACAAAAAACGGGATCCTGACCGTGAATTTCCGGTTAGAAATGAGACTACTGAGATTGAAGTTTCACGACAGATTGCTGCAGACCCGACTTTGAGCACGAGAAAATTGGTCACTCTTTCAAACATCAAAAGAAGAACTATTCAGCGAATCTTGAAGCATCATAAATTTCACCCGTATAAAATTTATCTTGTACAACAACTGAATGAAGATGATTTTGATCCACGGCTGGAGTTTTGTGAAGTTATGACTGTACGAATAGCTGATAACGGGAACTTTCTGTTCAATATCTGTTTTTCAGAGGAGTGTACGTTTTTATTAAACTCAACAGTCAATCGCCATAATTGTCGTTATTGGGCAGATAATAATCAAAGAAATTTTCACGAAGTCCACACTCAAACTTCACAAAAATTGAATGTCTGGACTGGCATTTTTGAACACCGTTTAATCGGACCAAATTTTCTTGATGGCAATTTGAGTGGCGAAACGTATTTGGAGTTACTAGAAGATATCGTTTACCCTCTATTAATTGACATTGTTAAAAATGATGATCGCTACAAGAAAATCAAGTAGTATTTTAACAAGATGGAGCTCCTCCGCATTTTTCACAACGTGTTAGGGGGTTTTTGAACAGAGAGTTTCCATAGCAATGGATTGGGCGTAGAGGTGCTATTGAGTGGCCTCTAGATCACCGGATTTAACTACTTTAGACTTCTTTCCATGGGGCGATTTAAAGAGTCGATTTTTTGCAACAGAACCGGAGTTTCTGGAAGAATTACGATGACGCATTGTTGAAGAATGCCGTCTAATAACTCCACAAATACTCCAGAATGTCAGAGCTCGTTTTGAACAAAATTTGTACTTTTGTATGGAAGCTGGTGGTCAATAATTTGAACACTTACTGAACTGAATGAACATTTTTGAACGTTTGGTTTTGTTTTTTAGCTTCGTTTAACGAAAAATTGACTAATTAGTGCATTTCTTATCACAATGAATGAAATATGTTCTTGCAATTCCAACTGTGAACAATTTTTAAATGAGTTGATAAAACTTCAAAAAAAATTAGTGTCCGAAATTCATCAAAGAAAGAGCTTTCAAATGATGTAACACTCGACCCATGTTCCCTATTTAAAATATAAGGGTTGCTATCACCACCCTTAAGGGGTTGATGTGACAAAGTTGAGTTTTATGTCAAAACATGTCCCCCTCAATATTAAAATTGACGTATTTCAGCGTTTATTAAAAAGAAATTTCTCTGGACGCAAATTGGTCTGTTTCGTTTTCAATGCGCCACCCTGTATATATATATATATATATATATATATATATATATATATATATATATATATATATATATATATATATATATATATATATAACGTTTGTCTTTCATTGATAAAAATAACTAGGTTGTTTTGAGATTCTTTTGATGAGTGTATAATAAGCTCCTTATGTGTATGAGACGTTTCTCAGAGGATGAATAGGAAAAGGTAATGTCGAGCGAATCTGGAATGCGAATTGAGATGGGAATACGAAACGATGACAGCGTGAGGCATTTTGAATGCAACAAGTCTATTGTTCCCTCCAAAGCGAAATCCATAGATATATTCTGTGTATGCCAACCAACTGTTTTCTTTCTTCTTCGCTCGCATAGTTTTATTAGACATTTTTTATTTGTCTGTGATTACAGAAGTCGTAATATACAAAGAAGCTCTTTGAAGTGATGGGAATATTTTGATTTAATCGCACAAACCGGACAGTAAATATTATTAACCATATTTTATTACACGATTAAAGGAAAGCTGTCATAATCAATCTACAAAAAAGCTGCCATAACAGTCAATCAAGTCGTTAGTGACCTGACAGCTTATAATTTTTGTTTTCTAAGTACTTAAAAAGTCTAATTTGGTAAAAAAAGGTAGTTGTTGACTCAAGTTTTTTGGGGCATTAGCATATGACGTTTTTTTTTTTAAGTCTAATTTATAAACAATAAGTTCGGGACGCAGCAAGTGCGTTATGGTAGTGAATTATCATTAAATGCTGCTTTGAATAACTGAATTTTCCATAAACTTAGAAAGTTGAATTTTAGTATGTAGTAAGGTCCTTCCCAAGGCAACATAGTCACCAAATTTCATTAAAATATTTTTAAAAAAATATTTTTTTAACGAAAATTAAAAATTAAAAAAACTAACGAACACATCCAATCCATTAATACAGGGAAGGTACTTTATCCAAATCGGTTAATTTTGAGTTATCGGTTGGATACATACATACATATATATATATATATATATATATATATATATATATATATATATATATATATATATATATATATATATATATATGTATATATATATATATATAAATTGAAACTGACCCCGCATATGGGTTCTAGGAGTCCTAGCTCGCGCTCATTCGAAAAAATGTTTGCAAAGTCTCAAAACTACTAATTGTTTATATGAAAACTGGAACCTGTGATGAGCACTGATAAGTACACTTGGAGAACCCAAATCCCCACAACACATATTTTAAAGACCTTATGATCATTTCGTTGACAAAAGTTTCAAGTTTTCTTTGTCAATGTGGTATATATTATCCCATATATGTTGCGCCACACATGATTTGTCCACCGTACCATACGAAAAACCGTACAGGATGAAAAATTCTAAAGGTTTAAATTTTTTCATCCTTTGATGACCCTGACTTTGTTGGCGAAACGATCATAAGGTCTTTAAAATATGTGTTGTGGTTATTTGGGTTCTCCAGGTGTACTTACTAATTGTGGCATAATCCTATGGATATTATAATTCATGTTGTTTGTTTTTTATACTAATACACCGCATAGAATGTATACCTATAGGACTGAAATGAACAGCATGGTGATGGTCATGAAAAATGGAGAAATGTTAATGTTCATCGAATTTCTAACTACCACCATTATGACCGCAGAAGCGTCAAGTACCGACTTAAGCACACTGACTCATTTTAGATTGTTTATAAAAATGATCTTTCACCAGATGTTGCCTATTCAGTGTGCAGGTTTGTAACCTATGGAAATTCAATGGAAAATTATAGGCAGATTTTTTTCACCTTCACCAACTTCAGATGTCTCCAGTTGAGCTTCTTGTTTAAGCTCAAACAGCTTGGAACATAAATCTCATTTCTGACGCAGCTGATAGAGGTCCAAACTCGCATTGCAGATATAAGTGACGATTGACGATACAACATATACTCTTGATGTTCTCCTGACGACTACCCCTGTAAATTATAAAGTACCAGCATTCGCTTCCCTAGGCAAATCTAATCATTGTTGTTTCATCCTCGCAACATTTTACCCACTAACATATACCTTCTCATCAGGATACACTCGACAATTCTGGTATTATATATCTATCTGTTGAATGGGGCGAAGAAATTATTACTGTTCGTTTCCAACTCTATTAGTGAAGGTATCTTATTAGGCATGGAAACCTATATTACTCATTCATCGAAACATGTCCTAAATCCAAACCCTCGATGGATAAAATTTCCCGAAAAGCAAAAGTTACCATAAATGAAATCAACAATAAACTTTCGTTCCTAGATGTACTAGTTATTAAAAATAAAAATAATGGTTCGCTTGAATTCGATGTCTACAGGAAGGAAACGGCTACTATTAGTTATAAATTTCCGTTAAGAAAAAATATATTTAATACAGAATTAAAATATATTAAAAATGTGGCGAAATATCACGGTTACTCGGATGGTTTAATAGACAAATTGGTTAACAAACACAGAACAAAGAAAATGATATCTGAATGTACGACATTTGAGAAAGATAAAGTAGAGAAAAAATTTCTGTGTTTACCTTATGAACCACGAATCACAAAGGGTTTGGAAAGTATTTTAAAAAAAGTCGATTTACATTTGACTTTTTCGACGAAAAGTAATTTAAAAAATTTGTTGGGTAATACGAAAGATAAAGACAAAGTCACTGAAATGTCCGGTATTTATGAGATTAGTTGCAAAGATTGCAATCTTAAATACGTGGATCAAACTAGGAGAAACATAGCCACCAGATTTCGTGAACATCTCGCACATTTACGATATGGTACTGTGGACAAATCGTGTGTGGCACAACATATATGGGATCATAATCACCACATTGACAAAGAAAATTTGAAACTTGTCAAAAATTTTAGACATCAAACTATGCTTGATTTATCAGAAAGTATTTTTATATCAAGGTCGATTAAGAACAAAACTTCATTGAATCGTGCGGCACCTTTAATTTCAAGTCCTTAGTTTTCACTTTGCATTTGACCACTTAAACACTCCTATTTCGTCTGGCAGAATAATAAATTACTGTCGATAACTCTGCCGGTCTTTACATATACTAATCTCTACGCTTGTCTCGACTTAAAGACCCTTTCGTTTGCTGTGCATCTATGAAGTCAATATAAATACTGTTTACGAAGAATTAAAATCAATATAAATATATTTTTATGTAATATTTTAGTTGAAGTATTTATACTTTGTGAGATTTAACAATGTGAGCCAAACACCCAGGTTTAATTTTCTAGATAAAAAAGATGTGCGGAGGTTATTGTGTCTGTCTCGCCAGATGTGGCTGTCGGCTTGGTCCAATATCCGCATAGTAAATTTCTAGATCGAAAGGGAACGTGCAGATTCCTTAAATAACTCGGTACCGTTTGTTTAAGCCTATTATACTTATATTAGATAAGGGCTCATAAATGTGTCGACCAGAAGATTAAAGCAGGTCTTCGACCTCGCAGTTTCACTACACACTAAACAAACGATGGGTTTTCGACGACAATTTTCCTTCTGACTAGTACGTTTATCTAGACGCGATATAAATACACGGTAGCTAGTAGTTTAATTTTAGAATTTTTCTTTCTCTGAAGATGTTGACATTGTCAACAAAACGACCGTAAGGTCTCTGAAATATGTGTTGTGGTGATTTGGGTTGTGCAAGTGTACCTAAAAATGTTGCGTGTAATTTGTGGCGCAACCAGTCGAGCAGCGAAACTCACACCGTCTTTTTATCAGCAAGGAAGAGGTGGGATCAGACAATCGTTTAAGCCAAACATTTATTCAACCAATCAATAAGGTACAAAACCATTTTTTTTTCTCAGAATAAATTTACATTTTCCACACTAATTGTTTTGTTATTTTTTGTGATTTTAAGTATTTTTATAAAAATTCGCTATCAAAACGTATTTACTGCGCCCAAACTTCTTTTAGTTTCAGTGATTTTAAATTAAACATTATAAACCAATGTTTTCTCTGTTTTTTAGTGTGTTACATGTGTAATTAACGGGCTGACCCACGCCCTTAAAAAGCTGAGCTAGCAGGAAATAACGTACCTTAGTGTGATTACTTTTCGTAACACAACAATTTTGCACACTGTGCGTTAACCAGGAAAATCTGAAACATTTTGGATTTCCTTTGTGAAAGTTTTTGTATCTTCAAAAATAACAAAGCTATGGCAACCAGATTTGGTACTTAAGTTAACATGGTAAAAAGTAACCTATACAACAAAATGTAGTTAGTTAAAGAAAAAAAGTATAAGAATTTAAAGCAACATTTTTGGTGACGCTGGTGATCATATAATAACAAGAATTCAAAGTGTTTTGTGTGGCTAATAAAACATATTGAATATTGCAGAAAAGAATAAGTTTTCTTGGCGCAAAAATATCACGAGATACCATAAAACTTACCTTGAATTTTATAGTTTTTTATTTTAAAACGTTAAAGTCGCGATTTGAAACGTCAATACAGACAAGTTTTAGACAACAATGCTGAAACGAATGAAGGTTATGTAACAGAAAATTCGTAAGAAGTGTGTTTTGCAGAGCCTTAAGTTTCTAGTTTAACCGTCACTGTAATTCATTTTAGTAAAATATTTGCAAAAAATTCATTTCAAATAGGCTCTTTTTTGATGCTATGAAAGTAGTTTCAGTTATAGAGTTTGTGGTTTAATAGACTATAATTTTAAGCACATTTTCGTAAAAAAAAAATCACCAGTTCATTGTCAGCACGCTACGAGACGCTTCGAAACTGCAGTCCACATAAACTAATAAAAAATCACAAAAAGTACAGCAAGCAAATAAAGTGTATATTTAAAAGTGATTCAACATTCCAAAAGATATATATATATATATATATATATATATATATATATATATATATATATATATATATATATATATATATATATCATGAAAGGTCGGCCGATTTTGGAAAAAAAATATTTTAATAAAGTGCTACAAAAGCTCCACATCTTGGTATGCATTATTTTAAGAATCGCTTATTCCATAGACTATTACAAGAACAAATAGAACCACAAAAATGACTTAAGTATATTAGACATTTTTTTACGAAAAAAAAACCAGACATCTCTATGGATTTAGGCACATTTGTAAGCCACAAATGCCAAGTTTCAATATCGTAACTTACGTACCGAGTGTTCACAACTTGAGTGCAAAAAATTAAAAAATCGACCTCTTGGAGTGCCCTGTATAAACGCTACTGAGTGTCTTGCAAATATTAGATTGCCAATCGATTAAAAGTCGAATTTATCAATTTACACAATATCATCCGCACATCTTATACAGTGTTCATAATAAATATAAAAGCATACCATTTTGCAATGTATTGCCCAATTTGGAATTTGACACCACTCCCTTATTTCTGCAAGTACCTAAGTGATGCTTGGAACCTGCAAAGAGCACTGATAAGTAAGATGAAGAATATAAATTTTCATTCTCTGATGACGCTAACTTTGTTAGTGAAACGCTCGTCGGGTCTTTAAAAAGATGTGTTTTGGTGATTTGGGTTCTCCAAGTGTACTTATTACTGCTCATCGCAGGTTACAATCATCACTTAGCTACTTTCAGAAATAATAGAATGGTGTCTTCTCAAAATTTAAGATGCTGGTCCGATCAAAGTCCAAATAGGGTAATACATTGCAATAGGCTATGTTTCTGTATTTATTATGAACACTTTGTATAAGATATGCGGATAATATTGTGAAAATTGATACACTAGGTGACTCCTAATCCATTGACAATCTAATATGTGCAAAGCACTCAGTAGCGTTTACACAGGGCACTCAAAAAAAGTCGATTTTTTCATTCTTTGCACTCAAGTTGTGAAGACTCGGTATGAGTTACGATATTGAAACTTGGGATTGTGGCTTACAGATGTGCCTAAATCGATTGAGATTTTTTTTCGTAAAAAATGTCTTATATGCTTTAGTCATTTTTGGGCTCTTATTTGTTATCGTAGTAGGCTATGGAAAAAGCTAATCTTAAAACATTGCATACCAGTATGTGGAGTTTTTGAAGTGATTTATTTAAATATTTGTTTTTTCGACAATCGACCGACGTGTTATGAAATAATTATCGCCACTTAAAGTGAAACACACTGTATATATATATATATATATATATATATATATATATATATATATATATATATATATATATATATATATATATATATATATAGGGTGGCGCATTTCCACGTTAACGCCTAATATATTCGTTATTATATAAGATACGTGAAAACATTATATACGTATTATAGGGCATTTTGAGTTGCATCTTTAAAAATTATTTTGACATTAATAAGGCTTTGTTTTTTAATGAGAGACTCCCTATATTATCACATTGTTGCATTGCCATCGAATTATAATGTATAATTATATGGGAAAAAATTTGATATCGTTCACCGTTTTAGAGTTATTTCAATTGTTTTGCACCTTTCGCAATGGATAGCAGGGTCCCATATAAATGGGGCTTTTAAGGAGGTTTTCGTTTATATTGAAAATACAGGCGCTCTCAAATAGTAGCTGAATTCAAAAAGAAATCAAAGCGAACACCTGTATCTTATATTTTAGAAGTGAAGCCCTCTGCTTCAATTCTTGTATAACACTTCTTATATCTACCTACAGTTTCAAGTTTAGATAACATTTACCTTTAATTTTCGCCGAAACTTTTTTAGTGTTTCGTAAAAACTCATTTTTTGTAAAATTTTTGTGAAATGGTTGTAATTAGTAATTATGTTTAATTGGTTATTGTAAAAAAATGTTTTCGAATTTTCGTAACAAAAATTTGTTTACCTCATAAATTTTTGTAATAAAATGTAATTTTCATGTAACAGTACTCAAACCATCTTAGAAAAATGCATATTTTAATGTCCATTTTTTTTCAAATGTCTTATATCCTCTAGTCATTTTTGGGGTCTTATTTGTTATCGTACTGGATTTCAGAAAAAGCGAATCTTCAAATATTGCATACCAGGATGTGGAGCTTTTGAAGTGCTTTATTTAATTTTTTTTTTTTTAAATCGACGGACTTGTTATGAAATAATGAATTATCGACACTTAAAGTGAAACACACTATCTATATAAATATATATATATATATATATATATATATATATATATATATATATATATATATATATATATATATATTGAAATATTGCACTACACTGTAATCACTTTTAAATATACACTTTATTTGTTTACTGTACGTTTGTGATTTCTTATTGGTTTGCGTGGACTGCAGTTTCAAACCGTCCCGGTTCATCATCAGCACGCTACTCTTAGTAGCTACTCTTAGTAGCGTGCTAATGATGACGGTTCGAAACCACGTAAACCAATAAGAAATTACAAACGTACAGCAAACAAATAAAGCATATATATATATATATATATATATATATATATATATATATATATATATATATATATATATATATATATATATATATATATATATATATATATATATATATATATATATATATATATATATATATATAGGGTGGCGCATTTTTACGTTAAAGCTTAATATATCCGTTATTATATAAGATACGTGAATAGATTATATACGTTGATTTTAGGGCATTTTGAGTTGCATCTTACAAAATTATTTTGACATCAATAAGTCTTGGTTTTTTAAATGAAATGTTGGTAATTAGTAATTATCTTTAATTCGTTATTGTAAAAAAAATGTTTTCGAATTTTCGTAACAAAAATTTGTTTACCTAATAAATTTTTGTAAAAAAAATGTTATTTTCATGTAACAGTACTTAATCCATCTTAGAAAAATGCATATTTTCATGTCAAGTTTTTTTCAAAAAGCTTTTTGTGAATAATCATTTTGCAACAGGTGTTTTAATTTAAGAGGTTAGGAAAATTTTATGTATTTTTTAAATATAAAGGTATTCTGATGAAATATCGTACATTGTTGCTATTGTAAAGGTTATACTGTTAAACCACTATGTTGCCTTTCATTCTAAGCAAGACAAATATTTTGATGAAAATTCTCTACCATAACGCAGTTGCTGCGTCCAGACTTTTTTTCTCATTTTTTTCAGTTAAAAAGGTGTATAAGCTACCACCACATCTCAGAATGCGAGACTCTGGAAACTGGTGCGGAGAGGGAGCAGTAACAGGGCATGCAAAAGTTGCCAATGAGGGGGAAAAGGAAATTCCGATTTTCGCCATCAAGGTACGGGATGCCGAGGATGACTCGACCATATACCCTCAGGATCCCCAGTAGGGATCAGTGGAGGGAAAATGGAGGTTGCATTCCAGCCCGCAGGCCTGGTCTGTTTCACCGACGGATCGCGGCAGGAGGATCAACCATCCTCCGGGGCGAAAATATACATCGAAGCCCTGGGGGTGCGCGAGGGTTATTCTCTTGGGGCGCATATACCACGGTATTCGAAACAGAGGTGTACGCTATCCTGTCTGTGGCCAATAGACAGGATGTGAGGAGGAGCCCCGAGAAATGTGTATGCATTTGCTCGGATAGCCAGGCGGTCCTCTGGGTAGTCTGCGCGGCCAGAATCAGGTTAACACTGGTTCAGGAGTGCGCTGACGTCCTCAAAGGACTAGCCAGGACAAAGGAGGTGCAACTTGTGTGGGTTCCGGGACACTGTGGCCTAGCGGGGAATGAGGTGGCGAATAATCTCGCTAGGCTTGGTTCCCGGCGGCTCTTCTGTGGCCCGGAGCCTGCGATAGGCATTAGCAGGAAGACGGTCTCTGTCTCCTTATACAGGTGAACAGAGGAAGCATTGGGGGTCGGTTGGTGGCTGTAGGCAGGGGAAGGACTTCGTGGAGGGGCCGAACAGAGATAAAGCTGTCTGACTACTCGGTAGGAGACGACCTTCGCTTCGCCGCATCCTTGTGGTGCTGACAGGCCACTGCGCCCTTAGAAGACACCTCAGATTGATAAGGGTAGAGAGGGATCCCATTTGCCAGGAATGCGGCGAGGATGAGGAAACGTCCTACCACTACCTGTGTGAATGCGAGGCTTTTGGGACTCTTCGAGCAAAATTGTTCGGATCGAGGACTCTACAGAGGAACCAGGTAAGTACCGTCCAATTGAAGACCGTCACGGCTTTCATTTCGAGGTCGAGGCGGTTTGGCGACGGAACCGAGGAAGAGTAGAGCATGGTTGCTGGGTTGCTGGGGTTGGCAAAAAGAGCCCATTGTGGCCTACTTGCTTGGCGTTGGCCTCCCCACAACTGCTACTACTTGTGAACTACCATTTGAGAGATTGTAAAGATAAAATAAATACTGATTTATCTGTTATCTTTTTCTAGTTTTCGGACTACAATATATGCCTTTAGTTTAGTATTTTATATGGGCGCTAAGTATAAAAAATAGTATCTTTAGGTTTACCAATGCATGAAATCGCTATCGTTTGCATGAATTGTCAATAAGTGTTTTCACACTCACCTACATTTTGCACATACATTTTTCATGGAACCTCCAATGTTACGCAATTACATTAAAAAGAAAAAAGACTAATTTATGTATCTGCCAAGTAAACATCTCATATTCTAATGCACTGAGGTTATAATTCCATATATTCGCAGCTCTGTCGCCTAAACTCTATTCTTTACATAATATACCACGTTTAGAGCGGACTATAAAGGAGAGTAACTTACTTGAATTACCTCATTGTAAAACACCTTCTAAGGTACTATATTATGTAAGGAAATATTTACATAATTTACCAGAACGAAAACAAAAATGTTTTGAGCGAGAAGTTGTTTTATCTGCACAGTTATGCAACAAGCTCTTGGTTTTATTAAAACCTGTATAGTTTTTGTATGGTCCCAAATGGAGCTTTCAAGCATATGCGGTTGAGTTCACATGCAATTTCATTAGGGAATGCACTGTACGATTAAACTGAAGAGGAACAATGTTATTTCCCTGCTAACAGAGGAATTCTCAGTTAGTGGGGAGTTTTCTCTCCATTAACATTGCCTAATGGAAGGCAAATACATTGGCGAAATTGCGTTACTAGCTTCCTAATCATTCGGTAGCTATATGGAGTGAGTATCTGCTTATTGATTCAGTTTCCTTGCAAGGAATATGTTCGTTTGTAATTTTCCCTTATGTAACCTATTATAATTATGGAAGTGCTTTTAAAGTTAATCAGTTTATTAGCTAGTTGTTATGGTAACATTGTTTTCCACCAGGAAACCGTTATCAAGTCTTTCTGCAAAAAGCTTTTTTTCCTACCAAACCAAATTCACCTTAAATAATTTTTCATTTTGGTAAATTTTCCTAGAAAAATGTCGTTAAATAAGCGCGAGCTTGGACCCCTGAAACCTCTCTCTCTCTCTCTCTCTCTCTCTCTCTCTCTATATATATATATATATATATATATATATATATATATATATATATATATATATATATATATATATATATGTATGTATATATATAGTGTGTTTACGGATTGAGTGTGGGTAAGGTATAAGTAACAAAAAATTATAGAATTAGATTATGATATTCTGGAAATCGCTTTTGCTTTGTCTTAAACTATAATGTTGAGGAAATGAACAAAATCAATTAATATACAGGGTGGTTTATAACTGATGTAATGAAATGTATTAAGAGTAAACTACCTTCGTTTATAAAGATACCGCAAAAAGTTATTAACAAAACTTGTTTGTATGACAGGCTCTCAATTTTCAGCCAGATCAGCCTACTTTGAATTTTTAAGTGAATTAGTAACAATTTTTCCCTATCAACATGAAGCTTTTTACCTGTAGTTTTCTGAACGCAGGTGCGCAAAGTAAGTAACCATGCAATGTTAAATAATAGTTTTTTAGTAAAATACAAAACGCTTATTGCTAACAAAAATCAAAACGAACAACGAAAAATAAAGAAATTAATCACATGTGCTGCCACCAACCGATACACATAACTTTAGCCCGTTTAGTAAATGCTTTGTAGGCATTTTGAATATGTTGAATTGGAATACCGTTAATTGCCTCTTTCAACCTCAGTTTCAACAAATCAAGATCGTTGTTTAATGGAGCCGCGTAGACTTTCTGTTTCAGATAGCCCCAT
Source organism: Tillus elongatus (assembly GCA_964006375.1). Classification (NCBI taxonomy): domain Eukaryota; kingdom Metazoa; phylum Arthropoda; class Insecta; order Coleoptera; family Cleridae; genus Tillus; species Tillus elongatus. The sequence continues at coordinate 193,002,950 of OZ023263.1, forward strand.
AAATAAAAGTCGATGAAGGTAAGATCGGGACTTCTGGGAGGCCAAGGTATTGGCCCATATCGGCCAATCCACCGCCCAGATAATTTGCGATCTAACCATTCTAGAACGATTCCTGTTGCATGTGCTGGGTGGCCGTCATGCTGAAATTATGCTGTTTGTCCATCTTCTAGTGACATGTTATGCAAATGGTCTTGAAGAATATTTTCCAGCATTTCCAGATAACTGTACTGGTTCATATTCCGCTCAAAAAAATATGACCCAATTATCCCAGTGTAAGAAACAACACACCACACATTTACTTTGTAATGGCATTGTCTTCTGCAATTAACTCTATAATTTGGATTCTCCATAGACCAATGCCGTGCATTTTGGGAATTTACCACCCCATTAGTGGTGAAAGTGGATTTGTCCGAAAAAATAATACTTCTGCCAAAATTGTGATTTTGTAGATATTACTCGCCGTACCATAAACGAAAATCTAATCGTTTTGACTCGTCATTTTCTTCCAAAGTGTGTATAAGTTTTGCTTTGAAAGGTTTAACCTTGTTGGTACGATAAATTTGTTGCAAATGCGATTTGCTAATATTGCCAATTTCTAATGCCCTTTTTCTTAATGATAATTTCGGAAAACGCCTATAGCTTATGCAGCTGCAGCATGGTCTTCTCCATTTAGGTCGGATTTTGTCTTCTTAACATTTAAAACACACCCAGTGCGCATAGATTTTGTAACAACTTTTTTTATACCAGTAGCGGAAACCGAATAATTTGGCCAGCGTTCAAGGAATTTTCTTATCACTCCCTGATAAGAATGTTCTTCACCCAAACCATAGCACTGCACAATAAACACTTTTTGTTATGTTGTTAACATATTTAAATACAGAAGCTTGCCGTTCGTGAGAAACAAAATTGACGTTTCAATTTTCCAAATAAGTAGTATCCCGGAAAACGAACAACAAGGCAGAGCTCAAGTAGTGCTTCGAATGTCCAATTGTGCGTTTACTTTACCTTTTCTATTGGTTGAGATGAAAGCAAACCCACCCCAAGTTAAATTATGGTAAAGACTTTTTTAATACAGTTTTAAGTATCTTTTAAAGTACATCTAATCACAGAAGCCGTCAAACGCCATCTAAATAAAGGCAGTTAAAAAGATTCATAGTAGGCTGATGTGTTTGAAAATTGAGATCCTGTCGTAAATTTTAATTGTAAACAATTTCTGTTGATCACTTTTTGCGGTACCTTCATAAACAAAGGTAGTTTACTCTTAATACATTTCATTACATCAGTTATAAACCACCCTGTATATTAATTGATTTTGTTCATTTTCTCAACATCTCAGTTTAAGATAAAGCAGGAGCGATTCCTAGAATATCAGATTCTAATTCGAATTTTTTTTGTCACATACCTTACCCACACTCAATCCGTTGACACTATATATATATATATATATATATATATATATATATATATATATATATATATATATATATATATATATATATATATATATATATATATATATAAACATATAAAAATTGAAACTGACCCCTGATATGGGTTCTAGGGGTCCTAGTTCGCGCAAATTTGCAAAAATTGTTACAAAATTTAAAAGTCGGGATCTCCTCATTAGTGAATTTTTCTACGAAAATTCACTAAAACGTATTATTACTGTTTTTTGTTTAATAATCTATACGCTCCCTTAGCATAGTATTAGTTATTAACATCGGCGTAGTTATATACCCGGGGAAAGAATTATATTGAACTGACCTCAAAAGATACAAAAAATACAAAACCGCTTCTTATACTCCATTTTAAATTAGGTTTGAAATATTTCCGCAAGGTCTAAAACATCATCTCATGACAGATAAATTACAGCGGCAGCCTTACCACTTAACTTTTTTCTCCCTCAGGGCTCGTCCTCGGCCTTGCCGCCCCGACTGCACTGCAACCTTTGGTTGATTGTGCATACTCTTAGTCTTACTCCACTGTGCCTTGAACTAGTCGGCACAGCGATTGGTAGGGTGAAGTTTTATATTGCTCTGTCGCCGGTCTAGACTGACCGTATATCAGTTGTCTTTTGCGGTCCAGAGCTTTACACTCGCACAAGATGTGCTGGGCTGATTCCTCCCCCTCACTGCAGGGTCTGCATGCGAGGTCCCCTTCGAACCGCCCCATTTAAGCAGGTGTTTCTTGGCGGCCATGTGTCCCGTCAAGAGACCTGTTGTGTTTCTGAGCTGTCCTCTGCTAAGATTTAGCAGCTCCACAGTTCTTTTTGAACTGCGTTCTGGGTTTTTTGACTTTCCATGTCTGAGCCCTGGACAGTCTGCCCAGTACACCTTGTGTTGGTTTCTGACCCAGGACTCAATGGCTCACCTGGCAATGCTCTTTGTCACGCCCAGAGCCGGTTCTGCTCCCATAAATGGTTCTGCTGACCCTCTCCTCGCGAGACTGTCAGCTTCTTAATTGCCTTTGACCCCCGAGTGACCCGGCACCCAGATGAGGGTCACCTCATTCTGCACAGCCAGGTCGCTCGTCTCGTCTCGGCACTCGCTCAGCAGCCAGGAATTTACCCGTGGGCTACTTAGTGCCTTAAGGGCTGTCTGCCTGTCTGTGGCTATGAGGATCTGCTTGTTGGTGTAGCCCCTTCTCTTGTTCTCCTGCACACAGTACAGGATGGCGTACATTTCGGCCTGAAACACCGTTGCATGAGCTCCGAGGGAAATACTATGACGTACTCTTGGTCCTTCCGAGCAAACACCTGCCCCCCCTCCCACGCTCCCCGCCGGATCCGTCCGTGAACCATACGAGCGCGTCCCGTAATATACCCAGCGTGTTTTTCCGCCATTCCTCGCCACTTAATTTACCCTCTAACCCTTACGGCTTCTTTCGCTACTTGGTTACCGAAATCCCGCATGCTAATAAAGATAGCAGGAGTCTGCCGTCAATCAATGCATGGGTTGGTAGGTGCGCCATTTTCTTCTACACTTTCGTGACAAATATCTTTGTCTATATGCTTGTGTCGTTTAGGTCTCCCTTTTAAAATAGAAAACACCCACAATTTGGTCTTTCTCCCACGCCGATTATTCTAGAAACCATAGAGCCAGATTTTCTCCGATGCCGGCGAAATTAAGTACCCAATACTCCTGTATCCTCCTGTATAACGATTGTTGTTAATTTTCTGGACGTACGACACAACCACTGTGTCTTTCCATTTTGTCCAGGTGCCTTCCCGGGTTTGTCAAATAGGCTGAAGGTGTAAATAGATTAGTTATTTGATATTATCAAGACCATCAAGAAGTACTTTTTAATTTACTATTTAGTTTCAAAATTTTACTAACATATTTTTTTATGGTGAGTCGGACAATGGAATCTTTAGATAACATGTTTCATGGTATTAAAGTGGTCAGCGGATTTTAATATTTTAAGCCCGTAGGAATGTATATATTAAATGGGGGTGTGTAATAATAAAATAGATGTTCCATTACCTCTTATACATATTTTAATAACCCATTTCCAGCACTTACCGCCGCTTTTCCAGGAACAAATTTTATTATTAATTCCAGCAAAATGAAAATTTTATTGTTATGTTAATGGTTATTCTCTATTTAACCTTTTAAATCTGCATCCGGTGCTGCATTGTCGTAACTGAAAACTATAATATTTCCTTAGGAATTCTCCTGTTTACCGACCCGGGTTTTTACGATACACCATGTGAAGAATAGAAATAAGCCATCAAAGCTTCCATTATACAGTTATACGGCCTGGTCTTGGCAATAATTCAATGCCGTCACAGAATTAATTATGTATTTTATTGCAGGGAGAAAGACGTGAACAACATTTCACGCCAGGTCGGTTTACACCGATTAAACTGCCGGAAGGGCCGCCATTAGAGGGAGTAGCACATCTATTAGATTTTCCTCGACATAGACTGAGGCTACTGGAAAAACTAGGGGAAGGAGATTTCGGAATGGTAAGTGGAATTGAATTTTTATCGCCTGTCTTTCAATTATCGCTTAGCGCATAGTGCTGGAACCGTGTTGTTTCAACCACCTGCTGCATATTAATAGCGTTGTTGAAGCCTTTTGAGACGAGTGCTGTTCTTCATTAGCTACTGCTTGATTGCACTTAAATGTACATTGAGTTTTGTTATGCCATTTGTCTCTCCCGTCTGCCGGCAATATCGGTTTCTATTTATTTGTAAATGATTTTGCATGGCTTCGGGTATCACCATGCTTTTGTAGACTCTTGTAAGTGTTAATTTTAAACAAAGTTTTTTCATGAATCAAATAAATGAAACAACATTAGGTTGAACCAGTTTTTTTGTATTAGGATTGATATCTTATATTTATATAAGGTCAGAATGTTCGGAATATTTTGCAATTTTAATACTGATCGAGTCGGTGTTGCTTTTTCTAAGTTTCCATTTTTATGCTCACGTTTAACTGATTTTAAAAAAAGTAGACACGGATGATTTAAATATAGATAACGAAAACATTAAATATTCATTGGAAAATCACCAGCATAAAAGATATATTTGTTTAGATAGTATGTGTGTGTGTTTTGCTTATTTAACGTCGGCCTATTTCCGCGACTATGGCCAATCACCGACGCCAGGGAGCAGTTTCACCTCACTATCCTGGAAATTTTGCGGAACTCCTGCCTTTCTGTAAGGAGGATAGGGATCTTTAACGTGCCCAACATCGCATGGACACGGGACCGACGGCTTTACGCCCCATCCGAAGGGCGGAACGTGCAGACATTCAACTTGCTCAAATACAATGCCAGAACCTCGGTTGATGTTAATTTTACAGTTTGTACTGAAAAAGTGAAAGGAGTACCCTGGGATCGAACCCAGTACTCTTCGGTTCAGAGGCACACGTTCTTACCCCTGAACCACCGAGGTTCTAGTTTAGATAGTGATATGACCACATCTACTAGAAACAAAAACACCATCAAAATATCACAATGAAACGCCCGTTCCGTTTACATAAAACATTACTTTTTGTAAATAATAATTACATTGACATTATTCTCCTTAAAACATAACATTTTCAGGCTTTAATGTAATTAGAAACGATCGCGAATCACAGCGAGGAGGTGGTATTGAAACTTTTTGACATAAGTTTGTATCACCCTCCAAACGGGGTCCTTACGTATAGTCAGTGGATTTTAACTTTTTTAGTGGTAGGACCTAACGATGTTGTCATAGGTGGGGATTTTAACTACCACCTTTCAGGTTTAGGGAGACAATAAAAAGTTCAACAGGAAAATATATTTGTGATGTAATCGATGACTTTAGCTTAACCCCTTAAGTGGTCCCGTGCACTATAGTGCACGCAGCTATCGAGCCCACGCGGTGAGTCCGTGCAAAAAATGCATCTATGAAATAACATAATAAATATAGTGTATCTCAACTGGTTTACAATATAAGTTAATTCGAGAGCCCAAGCGACACCTATTAGTAAATAGCAATACTAATGTAGAGGTATCTAAGTAGGCAAAAAATATATATGCTGAACTCTAAAAGAAAGCTGTGAACCTGTAGCGTACAGAAATACCTGTATATTACCCCGCAGAGATATGCAATGCGCGACCAAAGCGCATATATTTCCCTATTGATTTGATGATTTAGATTCCATAACAGAATATAAATCTATATACTACCAACAAGCTGTTTGTTGAACGATTTCACCAGCAATACAGATACTTATTATATATTTTTAATGGCAATAAACGAACTTATGAACAATGGATCATAAAACCGACGTGTTTGGCAATTGGAAAGGTTCTTTATTGAAAAACCTACCAGAGAAACACAGCCCATTTGTTTCGTATTCCACTAGTCGACTTTTAGCAATGTAGACAGTGTATTTAGATTATTTTATAAGACGCATCGTGCATTCTGAAACTTTCGCGAACTTTTATAGTTGTGAATAATTTACAAATATTATTGGGACACGGGAGTTTTATTCTATTAGAAAAATTGTGTATTGCTTTGCTAATATTTTACTTGCATACATATGTATATTTGAATAATTGTTTTCATATTATTCACAAACGTAGTGTATCAAATACCCATTTTTTGTGTGAGTTTGTCTGACTTTTTTGTGTAAAAGTGATATGGCTCAAAAATATTTTTAGACCTTACTAAAGAGCTTGATATCGAATTAGCTCGACAGTGGGCCTTTGCCAGTAATGAAGAGGGTGAGGATGATATTCTTTTCTAGTTGGGGGAGATGGGGAAGAAAAAATATCATGTGAACCATGTACAAGTCCAACTGGTGGACCTGTTACAGGACTCAGGTGTAAGACAATTCCAGGTCCCAGTCGTCCAGAACTGCAGGAGCGACAATCTCTCAGAATCCAGGAGAGTGGTTCAGATGAACCTGATTTTGAAGAGAAAGATCGAAGTGCAGAAGCAACACTTTTTCAAAAAGCACGGACAGTTTGGGTACCTGACTGTAGGCCAAGAGCATCATTAAAATTCACTAGTACACCAAGTGTACAAGACAATCTGGCGAACTCAAATGAACCCATTGACTTTTATGAATTATAGATGGTGCTTTTACGGAAATGGTGGCCACCGAAACCAACAGATACGCCAACCAGCAAATTGAAGAGAAAACAACACAGGATAAAATGACGAGACGATCAAGGGACCTGCATTGGCGAGACACAACTGCCAACGAAATAAAGCTTTTTGGTATGTTATTTTTGCAAAGAATTGTAAGCAAACCAAAACATAGCATGTTCTTTTCTCGAAGCCGTCTTACTGAGACGCCAATATTTTATGAAAATATAACGGAGAAAAATTTCTATTTGCTGCATTTTGTAGATGATAATACTTTCAACTAAAATAAATATTGGTCTATTTTGTTGGATAAATCCCAAACAACCTACAGCGCGGAAAGAGATGATTCGATCGACGACAGCCTACTGTTGTGGAAGGGTCGTCAAAAATGGAAGGTGTACGTACCGAAAAAAAGGGCACGATCCGGTATGGAGTCTTACAGATTTTACGAATCAAAATCGGGATATATGTTGAATATTTCACTGTACACGAGGAAAGAAGCGGAATTGTTGGGGGCAGTAAATAATATACCGATTGCCAACTGCACAAAACCAACCCGACTTGTGCTCATCCTTTTTTTTTCCTTCCTCAGGGCTAGTCCGCGTCTCTACTGTGCTCACCCTTGGAGAGAAATTGTTGGGCAAAAGGGGAGTCCACATCGGCTACAAAAAATAGGATGCTCTTTCTGAAATGCCACGCTAAGAAGGACGTGTCTATGATGAGCACAACACACGGCAATGACATGGTCCATATTATCAGTAGAACAGGTCAGACAATAGAAAAACCTGTTTCGGTATTAGATTACAATACTGGTATTGGTGGAATTGACCTTGCGGCCCAAAATATAGTCCTGTTTAGCATCGCCCGAAAAAGGCTGAAAAAATCCTAATCCCAATATCGAATAGAAATTATACAGAAGATATTCGAGAAATATTCGAATTCCACACATGGATCAATTTTTAAGGTAAGCCATCCAGTTGCTCCAAGTCGCCTGATTGGTCAATATTTCCCTGAGTATAACCCCACTCAAGCATGCCGAGAGCACGGAGTAAGGAGGTGTGTTGTCTGCAGTTCATACAATATTTGCAAGCGAACAAACATCCAGTGTCCAGCGTGCAATGTACCCCTTTGTGTCGTGCCGTATTTCTCCAACTACCACACCAAGACACACTATTAGACATGTTTCTGAAAAATTTTTAATCTATAGAACTTGAATTTTAGTGACTACATATATAGTGATTCGAGTTTTTGACTTTTTTATGAAAACGTTTTCTATATGCCAAGGAAGAACAAAGTAGAAGCTGAACCTTTACATTTTTCAAAGTAAGTGTGTCACTAAGTATTTATATCCTATTTTCGTTTTTCTTCCACGAACTAGTGCACACATGATACGCCACTGATATTATTATTATTATTACTATTATTATTTTATGTAACAATTCTCATCCACATCTTATGTGCCATACAAATGCATGTACCTACAATTTTCAAAAGCGAATTATATTAGACGTATGTGTATTTAAACAGTTAGGTTACCCGCCACTGACTTTTTGAATACCATATTTTTTATCATAAAAAGTATTCTTTCACGGTAATACCAATCAAATTGCAATGTTTTTAATTTTGCAAATTTTTAGCTTTTAGTGAATTTTTATTTTAAAAAATTCACCAATAGAGAGGTATCGATGGTGAGACTTTATATATATATATATATATATATATATATATATATATATATATATATATATATATATATATATATATATATATATATATATATATATATATCCGCCTGATAACTCAAAAAATAAATAACCGATTTCAATGAAACTCGGCAAGTGCCTTTCTTTCATTAATGGCTTGGATGAGTTCGTTAGCCAGGAAAAGCTGGCGAGGTTTTCCGAGAAAATTTTGAGTTTTCTCTCAAAAAAAAATTTTTCTTTAAAAATAACAAAGCTGCTTTAATGAAATTTACTATATATATTGTCTTAGGAGAGAGCTTACTACGTACCAAAATCCAACTTTCTAAGTTAATAGAAAATTGAGTTATTCAAATTTGAAGCATTTAATAAAAATTTACTACCATAACGCACTTGCTGCGTCCCGAGTTTTTTAATTCATTCGCATGACCCGCCACTGGTTTCTTCGCATTTTTAAGTGTCCTAAACTTACCTAAAAGTTGTTTTTTACAACGTTAAAACTCTATCTACCTACAATTTTTTGGACAAACTAAATACTAGACGAAGAAAAAAAGCTCCTCACCAGATTGCCGAATTTTGTTAAATTGTCTCCACACTTAAGGAGTTAAATATACTTACTTAATGATGGATGCGCAGATGATACTGTCAAAACAGTAAAGAGCATGATGCTGTAATGTTGAGAATAATGCAGACAGCCCGAAATATAATAAAGAACTGGTGTATGACAGAGGGGTTTATTGTCAATCTTCATAAAACAGTTATTATTATTATTATTAATCGCATTTATTAAATACAATAAAAAAAAACAAGAAATCACCACAAATGAATTAAAATACACAACTCAAGCAAATCTAAGCTATAAGCTAAGGTGGAACCCCATGGTGAAGTCTAGCCCTTGGCTAATCTACTCAACCATAAGGTTCCCTCATGCAATAGTGCAATAGTGCAGTGTGAGGTATATGATCCACTACATTACAATACCACCAACCACACTCACATCGCAAACAGTGGCCTTCACAAATTAATAATGTATTATTAATACTACTAATATTGTTCACATTGTTCACATTATCTATACCACTTATATTGCTGGGAGAGCAAATACCTCTTAAATGTGTTCCTGAATGCACTGTCGCTGAGACTCAAATATGCACGAGGTAACGAATTATAAAGTTCAACAGCATTATATATAAAAGTCCTTTTGAACATAGCTGTCCGATGACGCGGAAAGGTTTTTACGTAATTGTGTGTTTAATATATGCCTGTTACTGTACAGTAATTTTAATGAAATAAAGCTCCTCTGAAGCATCCCTTTCACATGCTGCCTAAACCTAAGGTCTGTATCGAGAGTAATACCCAATTCCATGTGGACTGTACAAAGTCAAGACTGGTACCACCAATCATAATATTCAACATGTATGTAGAGATGCTCACATCTCTCTTGCTACCAAATATCATCACTTTCGATTTAAGAGGATTAAGTTTCAAGCCATGCCCCTCCGAAAGGTCTCTCAACCGCAGATGCTCGGAGTTAATGACCTCTGACGCATGAAGAGAATCTATGCTATCAAAATAGAACTGTAGCTGTGTATCGTCAGCAAAGGCTTGAACTCGACAGTGCTCAAGTTATTGTCCCATTCATGAACAGAAAAAAACTAAACTATTTTAAGACCAAAAACTGAACTGGAGCACACACTTGGTAGAAACTCTTTCCAGAGCCACAATGGCAATCTGGACTTGCCGTAAACTCGTTGGAAGAAAATGGGGTGGTATATTGGATATACCAAACTGTGGTTGAACCTATGGACACATATTCATCTATAATATGGTGACCAAAAACGGAACATGCCTCAACACAAAGCAGCTGGAAAAAATAGCAAAGGCTGATCTGTCTTGAAATGACCAGAGCTATGGCATCATGCGCTACAGCTGCAATAGAGGCAATGCTGAACCTTACCACTCTGCAGGTATGAGTCCAGGGGGAAGCAGCACCTAAATCATCCAGACTATTTCAAGCAGACAAATTTAAACCAGGAGACTTTTGAAGACCTTGAAAATTATTCCATTAGGGTCACTCGCCAAACCAACAGATCAAACGTCAGCTAAATTGAACTTCAAAGACCCATTTGACATGGGACAGAGACAGACAAGGCCTATATGACCCAATACGCAATCTACAACCTAACTTTGCTACAATAACTTTGTTAATTGTTAAGAGACCTAAATTTTCCAGACAAATGTTAAATTCGATCGCGCTGGCTAACAAACGTATCCAGCTATTTACAAGATGGAAGGTGATTGCCCAACGCATAGTTTTTTCTTTATTAATCGCTTGAATCAGTCTGTTAACCAGCACAATTGAACCGGTTTTCCGAATGAGAATTTCTCAAACGAATTTGTATTTCCGAGATTATATTATTTTCAAAGATTTGAAATATAATTTTCTATAATAAGGTGCTTGCTGGGTCCTGACTTTTTGTTAGTTATTTAGCATCGCTTGGGGTGCTGCAAAGTAGCGTTCTTTACAACATGATGATCAACACTTATGCAAATGTAGTGTTATGCAGTCTGTTAACCAGCCCAATTGAATCGGTTTTCCGAATGACAATTTCTCAAACAAATTTGTATTTCAGAGATTCTATTATTTTCCAAGATTTGAAATATAATTTTCTACCATAAGGCGCTTCCTGGGTCCTGACGTTTTCTTAGTTATTTAGCATCGCTTGGGGTTCTGCAAAGTAGCGTTCTTTTTACAACATGATGATCAACACATAAATGTTTATGCAAGCGTAGTGTTATGCAAGTTGAAAGTCATGAAAGCATCATCAAATCGCTTCAGAGCATTTTGTCCATAATTCCGTTGAATAATTATGGTGATTCAATGGTGCACTTAACATAACGACATGGATTTGAATTGAGTTTGCAGCATATTATGAGCAAGATTGACTTTAATACTGAATATTATTTATGCATTCGATTCCACTACCCGATACAAACAGCGTTACAGTATACGTACCTTAATCCCCGTACGGCAAAGCATAGAATACTAAAATTCCTCTCCGAGATATAACTCAGACGTAATAGTTATTCCATTCACTGTTATTATATAGGCGGGCACAACTGCTCAATTCTACAGTCATACCCGTACATTGGATTTTTCAGTATAAAGCTCCCTAGAATCTTGTAGAACTCGTAAAATATAAAACTATATTTCTTTCTTACAAATTCTCTTGAGACCTTATAAATTGAGTTACACAATATAATAATACGAGCTGTCTTTATTGACAAAATTACCTGAAAATACTAAACCTTCTTAAACCTGATCTAAGAGCTCTCTTTTATGTTTCATTTCGTGAATAAGAGAAAAGTATAATCTCCCATCCTAAAATATATTCAAAGTCATGAAAAATTCCTTTAGTGCATGTTAATATCACTGTAATGGGAGTTTCTTTAGAATTTGCACATAAATTTTTAGTACTTTTAGCATTCTTTTTGTGCTTTGTAATGGTAATAGGCTCAGGAGAATGTACATTTTTGCCTTAGCATAAAAGTTCGTAAGAAATCAAGTGGGACTTGTATCAAACATATTCATTTTACATCATTGGTCGAGAAAACTTTTTAGGAATCACATCTAGTTTGCAGTAGGACTGAAAATAACTTTGTTGATATTCTAATAAACAATCGCTTTACAACATACCCAAAACTTTTTGGACGCAGCAAGTACGTTATGAGAGTGGATTTTCATAAGAATTTAACACTATTGGTACGGCATATTACTGAAAGTAATATTTTTAATTTAAACAGATGTCGAAGATCGGGTTAAGAGGTCCTAATACAAGCTCATTTGAAGAATTTCCTTCTTTCTATTATCATGCAAAATATTCATATCTTCTGTTCTAGCTCCTCTTGAAAAAAAACTTTAAATGCCCAAAACTCAGTCTTCTATGACGCTAGAAAATTTAAATTTGGTGAATCTAGATACTGTCTCTATAAAAGAAACTTGTTTAAGGAACAGGAGAATATTTGAGGGGAAATAATTGTGGGCTTGATTGACATGTTGTAACGATGTAACAAGTTTAATGAAAATATGAAAAGTCTCTACAGTATTTACAAACACCTCTATATATAAACTTATGTGAACTAGATTACTAAACTAAGTAAACGTAATTAATCAGCATTCTTCTATATAACAAAATGAATGTTATTTTTTTGTTTTTTTTTTCTTAACGTCGGCCTATTTCCGCGACTATGGCCAATCACCGACGCCAGGGAGCAGTTTCACCTCACTATCCTGGAAATTTTGGCAAACCCCTGTCTTTCTGTAAGGAGGGTAGGGATCTTTAACGTGCCCAACATCGCATGGACACGGGACCGACGGCTTTACGCCCCCTCCGAAGGGCGGAACGTGCACACATTCAACTTGCTCAAATACAATGCCAGAACCTCGGTTGATGTTAATTTTACAGTTTGTACTGAAAAAGTGAAAGGAGTACCCCGGGATCGAACCCAGTACCCTTCGGTTCAAAGGCACACGTTCTTACCTCTGAACCACCGAGGTTCTAAAATATAAATGCTAATTTATGTTATTGCTGTTATTTGCAATTCCTAACGAACGGTGTATTGTTTATATAAACACTTGAATGTGATGTTGCTAAATCTATGTCAGATAATAAAAACGCCAATCTAACCTACTTATAAAATTACACTTTTTAATAATTTTCCAATCCCTGCTTGTTATCTCGAATTAATATATATATATATATATATATATATATATATATATATATATATATATATATATATATATATATATATATATATATATATATATATATATATATATATATATATATATATATGCGTGTGTGTGTGTGTGTGTGTGTGTGTGTGGGTGAGTGTGCGTGTGTGTGTCATTTTAGGAATGTCTTTTTGGTAAGCTATTGTTCCCTGAACAAAACTTGTATTACAAATTTCATTAAAGCTACAAAAGCTCCCCAGAAGAAAATTTAATTCATGTTTAGAAAGGTAATGTTTTTCCAATTTAGAAACATGTCAGGTATTTTGCCTGTTAATCACCTGGATGATTTCGTTTTAGTCAACCTTTTCGAACCGGTTTTTCCAACAAGAAACTTTTTTTAAGAAAATTATGTTTCTTCATAAAAATTTACTAATATTAATAATAAAAAAATGTCTGCTGAAACGGCTACTATACCTGACTTATGTTATTTTCCGTGAGATTCATTTTATATAAGAATCCATTTTGGTGAACTAAACCCTGATTTCTTGTGGGACCCATTTTATTACTTTTTTAAGACAGTAAGTGAAAACAAACAAAATGTTCCTACTCCTGCATTCATAAAAGTCAAGAACTCAATTCATTATTCAAAAAACTTACCCACTCTATAAATTAATCAAGGAGTATTAACGTTAATATTCTTATTCTTTGGTTTCCAATGTTAGAAACATTATACAATCGTTACTTTAATTTACTATCAAACCATGATAAATCAATAAAACACGTAAGACTAGATGCATTCTCGCAACAATTAGAACCGTAGACCGGTTTCGCTCTCATTAGAGCTCTTCAGTACGGCATACTAATTGTAGCAAAAATGCACCAAAAATAACACGGCTATAGTATAGCCAGTCTTAAAACACTAAGTGAGTGGTGAACGTGTCGCCACCTAGTTCGGAACCAAGTACTATGTTGTCACGCCCGCTACAAATAACACAGAGTGTTAAAAATAGAGACAGTATACAACTAACTAACAATTTAAAAAATTGTTAGCCCTGGCCCATTTCTACCCCAATATAGGGACAAAGTATGTAAGACTAGATGCAATCTCGCAACAATTAGAACCGTAGACCGGTTTCGCTCTCATTAGAGCTCTTCAGTACGGCATACTAATTGTAGCAAAAATGCACCAAAAATAACACGGCTATCGTATAGCCAGTCTAACATTTTTTTTTAATTGTTAGTTGTATACCGTCTCTATTTTAAACACTCTGCGGTCGTGACAACATAGTACTTGGTTCCGAACTAGGTGGCGACACGTTCACCACTCACTTAGTGTTTTAAGACTGGCTATACTATAGCCGTGTTATTTTTGGTGCATTTTTGCTACAATTAGTATGCCGTACTGAAGAGCGAAACCGGTCTACGGTTCTAATTGTGGCGAGAATGCATCTAGTCTTACATACTTTGTCCCTATATTGGGGTAGAAATGGGCCAGGGCTAACAATTTTTTAAATTGTTAGTTAGTTGTATACTGTCTCTCTCTTAACACTCTGTGTTATTTGGAGCGGGCGTGACAACATAGTACTTGGTTCCGAACTAGGTGGCGACACGTTCACCACTCACTTAGTGTCAATAAAACACGTTATTATTCTTTGGTGTCCAATTTTAAACGCAGAATATCCAAGTTGTTATATATATATATATATATATATATATATATATATATATATATATATATATATATATATATATATATATATATATATATATATATATATATATATATATATCAATTACAATCATTTACTGCCTTACTTCAAACAGAACTGTCAAATCATAAGAAATAAACAAAACAGGTTATTATTCTTTAGTTTCAAATTTAGAAGTTATATACAATCATTCACTTAAGCTCAAAACAGAACTGTAAAATTATAATAAATAAACAAAACAGATTATCCCATCTGCTTTTTATTTCAAGTAGCTAAGTAGCTGATATAAAACTTCCTTATTTGCCCTCTCACTTTCAGATTGGGATATTTTTCAACATCTTACAAATCCGCGCATCCGAATATACCCGAAGGCGGTCAGTAGGGTGGGATCGCCACAGTTCGGGTGTAAACTTTCGCTGCACATTAGGATGTTCTGGCGAATCTCGCCTTACGTGTGTTATTTTGTTTAGTTATCGCTGCATTATGGCATATACCTGTGGCATATGCCTTACGTGTGTTATTTTGTTTATTTATCGCTGCATTATGGCATATGCCTGTGGTATATGTATCAATCTACGCGTGGCAAGTGACTAGTTTGTCATTGTCTGGCATTATACTTTAACCACTTATATTGTTTCAATTCATGTGTTTCAAATTTTATTTTTAATTGGGAAATAACTCAAACTTTTCTGAACAAAACTACTTAAAATTCACAACAGAGGTGTATTTATTTCATTTCTAGCTAAATGTAAAGTGTCGTCTCAGTTATACTTTGAAAAATATAGCGCATTGAAAAAAAAATTTGTATTTTTTTTTTGAAAAAATATGTCCGTTATAGCTGATTTGGAACTGGTCCGCGATTGTAACGAAATGAAGACATGTACTAAGGAGTTTTGCTCAAATCTGTTGCGTATTTTTTGAGTTATCGCTCGAATACATAAATAAATAAATAAATATATTTATTTATTTATTTATGTATTTATATATATATATATATATATATATATATATATATATATATATATATATATATATATATATATATATATATATATATATATATATATAAGTTCAAACGGACCTCGGATATGGGTTCTAGAAGCCCTAGTTTGCGCTCATTTCAAAAAAATTTACGAAAGTCACAACATTGTTTACTCCCTATTAGTTAATTTTCTTAATAAAAATAGCTAACTGCATCGTCAGCTGACGATGTATTCAACTTCGTTCATAAGGTGCATCATTAACGTTAACGATGCACAGTTTTTGTAGAAAAAAATAACTATATGATGGATACTTTTAAGTATTTTTATTTAATTTTAATAACATATCAAGTTTTTGTTAAATTAATTAGTCTTGGGGTCAAAAGAAGGCAAATATGTATCTTTAGTATGGGTTGAGGCACAATGTAGCACTGAAAACAACGAAATGGTAGATCAGTTCGCCAAAGATGCGCTGGAATATAGCAGTTTGGTTGACTATAGGTATCCATATCCGTTTACTGTTTGGTCAATTTATATCCACACCAAAAGGTGTTTTTTTATAAGATCAAAGAACCAAATACACAAAACATACCATGGTTTTATATAAATGCGTATAAAAAATATTTCATTAAAGTTATTTGTAGTCTAAGACTTAATCATGGCCTGTTTGCATTGCACCTCCATAAAATTAAATTGAGATATCCCATTTTGCGATTGCGGAGAAGTGGAAAGTGCCGAACATCTGCTACCAAGCTTCAAATTTAAAATAAGAAGACTTTAGAATTCGATGTCCATAGGAAAGAAACCACCACTCTAAGTTACATTCCGAATGACTCACATCATACGTACGCACAAAAAATGACTGGTTTAAATTTTAATGTAATTAAGAATAGATATAGCAAAGAATTAGGCTATATTAAGAACTTGCCCCAATATAAAGGATACATCGCTTGCCTAATGGAGAAATAAGTTATCAACCAAAAAAAGAAAATGGAAGCGAAATCAACGACCTTTCGAAAAGAGAAAGCCTACAAAACTTTGTTTGCCCAGCATTTAAACTACGAATCACGAGAGGTCTAGATAGCCTTGCTTTAGGGCAGGCATTAGCATGATATGCAATAATTAGTTCAAGAAGAATTGAAAACTTTGGTTGTGAAAGTTTTTAATCTATACAGAAAACGTCAGTATGCCACATCTGTCGAGTTCAATCGTAGACGTACAAAGAATATAATATTTTGTCGTTCATTTTAACGATATAAATTTGTCACCAGCGTCATCAGCCACTCTTTGATTATTGTTAGATAAATATAACACATTAGCAAACCAAACATTACGTTAGCTACGGTGACAAATAGCGCCAGAAAAAAAATTAGAAAAACCATAAAAGTTGTTTTCGTTACATGTATCTGTTGCGTGAATGATTTTAAGAGAATTGCGAGGCTTCTAACCTTAATACATCACCTCTGAGGCACATATTCTACAGCTAGTAGAAACATGTTTACACTCACGTACAAGACAAACAACGTATGCTTTCCTTTTAGATTCGCAAGATGACAGTCTAAGCAAGTCATATTGGTTTCCTTGAGACTACCCCAGGGTCCAATAAGACAGTAGGCTCTTCCCCCATATCTTTCCTACCTATCTTGTCAATATTGACTCTGGGACATTTGTGTTGGCACTGAACCCCTCTGTGTGTCTCACATGGCTAGCAATATTTTCGGCAATATAAATCTGTTTAAGGCAATTTATCACTTTTAGTTGCAGATACATTATTAACATATATAATTAAAAATGTCTTTGAATGAAACCGAACTAAGATGGAGAACCCATTTCCGGTCAGGTTCAATTTTCATGGGCTATATAATCCATTTTTCAAAGTAGATATGCTAAATACATAAATACATTATATATATATATATATATATATATATATATATATATATATATATATATATATATATATATATATATATATATATATATATATGTGTGTGTGTGTGTGTGTGTGTGCTGACTCTGAAAAAACCAAACGCCGAGTAAGAGTCGACGACCAAGTGCAATGAAATTGTTTATGCTACTTTGTTTTGTCTCTGATAAGAAATGAATATGTATATATATATATATATATATATATATATATATATATATATATATATATATATATATATATATATATATATATATATATATATATATATATATATATATATATATATATATATATATATATGTGTGTGTGTGTGTGTGTGTGTGTGTATTCAGAAAGATTTTTGCGGTCTTTAATGTGAGACATACTTGGTTCTCGGGTTGAACTATGTAAAGACACTCTAAGGCCTCAATCTGCCTACTCCTTATAGTGGTGGACAAAGGTGGGTAAAGGAAATATGTAAGAATACTCTAAGGCCTCAATCTGCCTACTACACACTAAGACCTCACAGACGATCTCCGGCGAGATTTGGGGAGTAGGCAGATTGAGGCCCCGTAATCGAGCTACAACAACCCAACCCACCTTTGTCCACCGCTCTAAGGAGTAGGCAGATTGAGGCCTTAAAGTGTCCTTACATATTTCCTTTACCCACCACTCTAAGGAGTAGGCAGATTGAGGCCTTAGAGTGTCATTACATATTTCCTTTACCCACCACTCTAAGGAGTTGGCAGATTGAGGCCTTAGAGTGTCCTTACATATTTCCTTTACCCACCACTCTAAGGAGTAGGCAGATTGAGGCCTTAGAGTATCCTTACATATTTGCTTTACCCACCTTTGTCCACCACTCTAAGGAGTAGGCAGATTGAGGCCTTAGAGTGTCCTTACATAGTTCAACCCGAGAACCAAGTATGTCTCACATTAAAGACCGCAAAAATATTTCTGAACACACACACACACACACACACACACACACACACACACACACACACATATATATATATATATATATATATATATATATATATATATATATATATATATATATATATATATATATATATATATAGAGTGTCCTTACATATTTCCTTTACCCACCACTCTAAGGAGTAGGCAGATTGAGGCCTTAGAGTATCCTTACATATTTGCTTTACCCACCTTTGTCCACCACTCTAAGGAGTAGGCAGATTGAGGCCTTAGAGTGTCCTTACATATTTCCTTTACCCACCTTTGTCCATCAGTCTAAGGAGTAGGCAGATGTCCTTACATATTTCCTCTACCCACCACTCTCAGGAGTAGGCAGATTTAGGCCTTAGAGTGTCCTTACATATTTCCTTTACCTCTTGAAAATGGCTCCAAAACAGGAGCCGAAACGTCAAGTTTTCATAAATTCTGGACGCGGTTCAACCCGAGAACCAAGTATGTCTCATATATATATATATATATATATATATATATATATATATATATATATATATATATATATATATATATATATATATATATATATATATATATATATATATATATATATATATATATATATATATATATATATATATATATATATATATATATATATACCATACTGTTGATAGATTGATATCTAGCCGATAGATTTGTGTAAATTATTTGAATATGTGCATTAGGCAGGTAAATTTGACCAGTTTTTCTGGAAATTTTCCTTTTTAGTGAATTTTTGTTTTAAAAAATTCACTAATAGAGAGACTAATCATGAGACTTTGCGAAATTTTTTTCAAATAAGCGCCAACTAGGACACCTAGAATCTATATCCGGGAACAGTTTCAGTTTTTATATGTTTATATATATATATATATATATATATATATATATATATATATATATATATATATATATATATATATATGTATGTATGTATGTATGTATGTATGTATGTATCCAACCGATAACTCAAAAATTAATTAACCGATTTTGACCTGGCAGGTGCCTTTCTTTTATTAATAGCTTGGATAAGGTGTTCCGGGAAGATTTTGACTTTTTTTTTTCGAAAAAAATTTTTGGCTCCGAAAATTACAAAGCTATTTTAATCAAATTTGGTAAATATTTTGACTTAGAAGAGGCCTTACTAAATGCTAAAATTAAACGTTCTAGTTTTATAGAAAATTGAGTTAATCAAATTTGAAACATTTAATGAAAATTTACTACCATAACGCACTTCTGCGTCCCGAACATTTTTTAAAATTATGTCTGCACTTGATAAAGTAATTTTGATACATTGGTTAATTCAGTTAGCAGCCTTGACGGTAAGAGCGTGTGCCACTGGACACAAGGGTCCCGTGATCGAATCCTGGTAGAAACGTCAAATTTGTTTTTGGTACATGCGGTAAATTAACATCAACCGAGGTTATAGCATGTTAAAAATCGCTACCCCGCCCACACCCCCTTAAATAAAGGAAAGAATTCGGTAAACTTTCCTGGACAGTGAGGTGAAACTGCTTCTGGTGTCAGTGATTGGCCTTGGTTGTGGAGAATCTGTGGAAAAAACTGGGGAACAAACCCCTAACAGATGTACTGGCACTATATAGTGGTTATCAGACCAATGATAACATATGGAGCCATAGTTTGGTGGCCTAAGGCACTTCGTGGTACCGCGAGGGCCAAACTGGCTCATCTACAGAGACAAGTTTGTCTGATGATAACGGGAGCGATAAGCACCGCACCATCAGCCGCTCTGGAGGTCCTCCTTAATATTCCACCTCTTCACATATGGTTGGAGAGGGTGGCGAGGTGGACAACGTACAGACTAAAACAAACGGCCGACAGTATGCCGAAGGAAATCAGTCTGGGAGGGTCCGAACTCCTCGATGACATTGAGGGTCACGGGATTCTGGGAATGGTCTCAGACTTGAGGCCTACAAAGATCAGTAGAGATCTGTCTTTCAAGACCGTCCCCCCGGAAAGGGAGGACTGGGAGCGAAATCAAACGACCCTATTGAGAGCCGATCTCTGCTGGTACTCTGACGGCTCCAAAACCAATATGGGAGTAGGAGCCGGCTCATATGGGGGCAGCACCGATGCTAGACTATCAGCTAGACTATCAGCTAGCCTCGGCAAGTATGCAACCATACACCAGGCAGAAGTGTATGCCATCGAGATGTGTGTAAGGGAAAGTATAAAAAAACACTGCACACACAAATCGATAAAGATATATGCAGATAGCCAAGCTGCAATAAAGGCTCTTGGTTCCTACCGGTGTAATTCAAAAACGGTATGGAGTTGTAAATCTGCCCTTAGAGAACTGGGTAATGAGGTGTCGCTGGTCTGGATACCGGGTCACTCGGACCATGATGGCAATGTTGCGGCCGACGCGCTTGCCAGGAGTGGTGCCCAGAGAGACTTTGTCGGACCAGAACCGATGCTGGGGATAACATCATGCACAGCAAAACGCACCTTAAAGACCTGGACAAAAAGAATGACAACCCAGTATTGGCAAAATCTTCCCGGATTAGCTCACTCTAAGGCCTTCATAAATTGCCTGTCTGAGTCAAGGGCTAAAAAACTTCTAGAGTTAAACAGACAACAACTGAGTACTCTAGTCGGCCTGTATACAGGACACGGCCGCTTGCGTCACCACATGCACCGTATTGGAGTCGGTCAGGAGATCGAGTGCCGGCTGTGTATGGAGAGTGACGAGACAGCAGAGCACGTACTGTGTTCCTGTCCGGCAGCGGACAGGACTAGATACCTGCTCTTTGGCAAGATAAAGCTTGCTCCGGAAGATCTGGATCAACTTTCGCCCAGAAAGATAATCGACCTTTGCAGGAGGCTGGCTTTGTTGGGCGAAATATAGACTATTAGGCGAGAGCCACAATAGACCTTATGGTCGCGGTCGAGGGACCGATATGACCCACTCACAATCAAAAACCTAGTTGCGGGAATAGAACGTTGAAGAAAAAAATCAAGTTTGGTATGGATATTTCTACATTTCTGCTATGAAAAATATACTATTTACCAAACCTGATGTCTTTCAGTGTCAAAAAACTTGACTTATTTATATTTTGAAAAAAAAAAATGAAAAATCTCTACCATAACCGCAATTTTCATGTTCAGAACTTTTCCTTTCCAAGGATTTTCTTGTGAAAAATCGTCGACTATATTCGTGTTATTGAATCATTCGTGAATCACGCAAATGCCACACAGACAGAACCACTCGCATCCACAGATTGCCAAATCTGTATAGGCATTGTGTGATGTAAACATCAGATTTATACGGAATCTCGGTTAATATGATATACTCAAGGGAGCAAACTAAATGGAAAACTGAAAAGCAGAAAATGTGTATTAGGAGGCTATGCGACATGAGAGACTTGCAGCTGTCAGGGATTAGCTTTCATATATAGTGATCTCCGCTACATAAAGATTCAGATTACAGGAAAACGGAACTCGGTCCAGTTCACATCACGAAATTAGAGCAGACATTTCGAAGGTCTGTTTAATTAATTTCCCTCAACGATTGGAACGTTTGTGATATAGGACGATCGATATTGTAACATGATATTCTCAGAAGAAGTTGGCAACATGTTTCACCGGGTCTTATTACCACGTCAGATTTATGTTATAAATGGATTGAATCATTTTCCACACTCGGTTTAGGCATGAATCTTTTACCGGGGCCCCTGAGCTTTTTCCTAAACAAAAGAAAGAGGGAGTTTTAGAATGTCTATTTATAAGCTATTAATAACCTTTTGAGTCAGTATTAAATGTGACCATGGAATGAATTTTTTTAAGCGAAAAATTCAGCTTGACGTCATTTCTACTTAACGATAATATCGTAGGCGTGAGAGAAGTCCAATCTGCTCTTATCTGAAAACATGCAGGGGAATCTCTGGAGGCGTTTAATTAAAAGGAGCATACTAAATCATGTTTAGTTTGTTTTACATTTTTAATAATAACTGCCGAACAATTGTCGGGAAGGACCGTAGAAAGTTGTTACTTCGAAGTAAAAGCTAACAAAGTTAGAGTATTTTATACACTTGCTTTAACAATACCTAATAATTTATTGAAACTATTGTGAAGATCTAAAACTCTAATCTCTTTCGAGAGCAAATTATAACTACAGAAAGGAATTATAAAAAAGTACCTTTTTTACAGTCACTTACGCACTGTCATTTGTAATTACTTATTAACGGCTAGCTTGTTTTTGATAAAATTTCATACTTCAAATGTGCGAAAACTAGGCACCCTAGAACACATATCCTTAGTCAGTCCCCTTAATACTGCAACTAGGTATCTCCAATTTTAGGTATTTTGAGTTATTTATGTATACCCATCTTATTTTAGCGAATTTTCGTGAAGAAAAATTCGCTACTACAGAGGTCACGATAAAAAGCTTTTGAAAAAATTTATTTAGAAGAGCGTGAATTTGAGTCCATAAAACCCACAACCAAGGTCCGTTAAAATTTTTATATCTTTATATATATATATATATATATATATATATATATATATATATATATATATATATATATATATATATATATATATATATATATATATATATATATATATATATATATATATATGTATATATAAACAGGGTCATTGATGGTCGATGGTAGGTTAGACGTTTATGGAAGGAAAACGGGACATAGGATTAATCTGAAAATTTGGATACTGCCATAAATAGGCACGACCTGTCTTTCTAAAATATTTTTATTTTGGCGGTGTTGCCGCTTCTACTCAAAAGTAGCAACTACTTTCTTATTTTTAATGAGACACCCTGTATATTACTTTTTTTAGAATTGAAATTTCTTTATGATCATTTTTTCTTAATAGCTTCATATACTCATCTACACCGGTTTTCGAGTTAATACTTATTTAAATTTTTTTCTCATAAAAATGGTACCACTATAATTTTAATTTAGCTGCTATTTGAAACCATAGAAGGCTGAAATTTTGGGCACAGTTTGTGAAAGCCTGGTATTTAATAGCTCCATAAATAAATTCATTTAATGTTATACAGGGCTGTTTAAAATTGATGATTTTAACGTGACACACAAAAAAAAAGCTTTATTTTTTCAAATAGGACACCCTGTATATTACTTGAAATTCTGAAAGGCAATTATATTTCCTCCAAATTGATAGTGGTATACCTAACTCGTCAACTTTTCGAAATAATCACAGTAATTACTAAAAAACACATGATCTTCACATAATTTGAATTAGTTGGTCATGGAACGCCAAGTGATTTGACAATTGCTTAAATTGTTTACTGTGTTTGACAGACGCCGAAGTTTTAAGATTCATTTGCTATTTTCCACTTAATATTTATTTGAAAACAAGTTAAGATGGAGCTAAATAGTTTCTCAAATGAAGTTTTAATGATACTATTTATTCTTCATTGACAATGTGACAAAATTTTAGCAAGAACATGTAGAAAATTCAATGAAATGTATCCTGAATTGCAACCAATAAACGAAAAAAAGTTTATGGGATTACAAGATAATTTTATCAATTATGGTTCAAAACTGGGGACAACTCGAAGTTTGCAAGGCCTGTAACGTCTAATGAAAAAAATAGAGTGAACGTTTTAGCCTATTTCCACGCATATCCACAAACTTCCATCCAAAGTGCAGCATATGATTTAGGCGTAACTTATTATGCGGTGCAAAAGACTCTGGCCAATCACGATATGCATCCTTTTAAATTTATAACACTTCAACACCTGAAACCAGATGATTACCAACGTCGCATTCAACATTGTGAGACACTCCTAATACGCATTGATGAGGATCCTAACTTTTTGAGGAAAATAATATGGACAGACGAAGTTTTCGAGAGAAGGCATTATCAATAGAAGGGATCTACATTTTTGGGCCGATCAAAATCCACGCATGGTCAAGCAGAGGGGCTTTCAAGAAAAATTTAGTTTTAATGTTTTTTGCTTCTTAAAAGACAACGAAATAAGATTTTTCATTTACAATGAGCCATTAAATAGCAATCAGTATCTTCACATTTTAAGGACAGTAATATCAAATTTTTTGGAAAATTTAACATTAGAAGATTTCTGTACTTCTTGGTTCCAGTTGGACGGAGCACCCGCACATTGCACGCAAGAGGTAACACGTGAGCTGTTTCAGATATTTGATGACCACTGGTTTAGACGTTGGGGCCCATGGGATTGGCCTGCAAGGTCCCCCGACCTTACACACTTCGATTTCTACCTTTGGGGTACTTTAAAACAAAATGTATGTCAGACAACGGTGAACACTAAAGAGGAGCTACGTCAACGTGTGACCAATTGCATCGACCAACTAGATGCTAATGAAATGCATAAAGCGACAACTGATGGTGTACATCGCCCGATTTTGAAGTGCTTAGAAGTTAATGAGGGATATTTTGAGAATTTGTTGTAAATGTTTAGAATCTAATAATAAATAATAATTGAAAAAATTATCTTGTATTCGCATAACCCATCTTTCGCTCATTGGTTGCAATTCATGATACATTTCATTGAATTTCTTACATGTTCTTGCTACAATTTTGTCACATTGTCCATGAAGAATAAGTAGTGTAATCAAAACTTCATTTAAGTAATTATTTCGCTCCATCTTAACTTGTTTTCAAATAAATATTAAGTGGAAACTCGTAAATAAATCTTAAAACTTCGGCGTCTGTCAAACACAGTAAACAATTAAGCAATTGTTAAATCAGATGGTGTTGCATGACCAACTAATACAAATTATGTAAAGATAATGTGTTTTTCATTAATTATTGCGATTATTTCCAAAACTTGACGAGCTAGGTATACCACTATGCTACATCAATTTGGAGGAAATTTAATTGCCTTTCAGAATTTTAAATAATATATAGGGTGTCCTATTTGAAGAAATAAGGTTTTGGCCTTTTTTGTGTGTCACGTTAAAATCATCAATTTTAAACCGCCCTGTATAACATAAAATGAATTTATTCAGGTAACTATTAAATACCAGGCTTTCCAAACTGTGGGCAGAATTTCAGCCTTCTATGAATTCAAATAGCAGCTAAATTAAAATTTTAGTGGGACCATTTTTCTGAGAAAAAAATAATTGAATAAGTATTATCTCGAAAACCGATCTAGATAGGTATAGAAAACTATTAATAAAAAATTATCATAAAAAAATTGAAATTCTAAAAACAAAATAATATACAGGGTGTCTCATTAAAAATAAGAAAGTTGTTAGTACTTTTGAGTAGAATCGGCAACACCGCCAAAATAAAAATATTTTAGAAAGACAGGTCGTGCCTATTTATGGCAGTATCCAAATTTTCAGATTAATCCTATGTCCCGTTTTCCTTCCATAAACGTCTAACCTACCATCGACCATCAATGACCCTTTATATATATATATATATATATATATATATATATATATATATATATATATATATATATATATATATATATATATATGTATGTATGTATGTATGTATCCGAGCGATAACTCAAAAAATACTAAAACGATTTTAATCAAACTTTGTAAAAATCTTGCTTGGGCGAAAACCGAGGTCGAGTTCGTTGATCAGATTTTATGCTCAAGCCTTTACGGTGAAAAATCGGTGAAACTTTCTGAAAACGCTATATTTTTATAAGTATCAGAGTACATGTGGCTAGAAATAGTGCAAATAAACCTATGTTGTAAATTTTAAGTAACTTGGTACACAATATTTGGAGTTTTTTCCAAATTAAAAATATAATCTCAAAGACCTGGGTTGAAGCGACTTAGTGGTTAAAGTCCAATGCTTGACAGACAGAGTAGTTAACTGCCACGCGTAGATTTAATCATACAACAGGTATAAACCATACATTAACGGTAACCAAACAAAATATATACCAACCAACCAACAATCGTGAAATTTTGGCCGCAATTATGGAAAATGACAGACAACATGAAATTAAAAATTTGTCAATAGATTGTTATTTAACTGGGGGATTCAATCAATTATTAAAATACACTATATTTGTAGCTTTATTAACGGTCCTAAAGACAGTTTTAGCGCAGCATAGATATATTATGCTATCGCATAAAGAGCAGCGATTTAAACAAAATGAAGCCAAGTCTCTATAAAAATAATTCTACAATATTTTTTTATATTTACACTAAAACATAAGATCCCATATAAGACCGAAACAGTCGTGGGATGTGTTTCAATGGTAATTCTACCAATTCTGTAATTAATAATTGTTACGTATACTTTGAATATAATATCCTGGACATAAAGCCGATCTAAAGTATGACGCAAATAAAACGTTAGTTGGCGTATGCCGAGATGGCGCAGGGGGCATCGCCCTTGTCTCCTAAGCAGAAGATTACGCGATCGAATCTAGCTCGATGAATGTATGTTTTGTATGTTTTATTTTGACATTTGGAGAAATTTCATACGTTTTGAACAAGATCTCATTTTTTGTTTAAAACGCCTAAATAAGTTTGTCACTTTTGCAGCAAGCAGTTGAGATTCTAAAGAAAGACCTGTGTTCAGGATCTCTCTTAATATTTCCAGGCTACAGCAAGCCTTTTATATTCTCTAGCGATGCTAGCAAAACGGGCCTAGGAGCCGTGCTTAGCCAGGTCAGGGATGGTGATGAGAGACCTATATCTTTCGCTAGTCGTAAATTGAAGAAGGCCGAGATGAATTATTCCATCACACACAAAAAAAATGTTAGCCGTTATTTTCTCTATCCAGTAGTTTATGTGTTATGTACATATCATTAGGTTTACAATAATAACGGATCATGGCCACTAATATGGATTTTGAAATCCGTAGTTACCGAATGGTCCTTCAAGTAACACCTGATTTTATAAACAGTGTTTAAAAACCTTTAATTTTACAATTTATAATATAGTTTTTAAACAGAACATCACAACAATAGAGTGATCTACATTATTTTAGGCAGTCAGACCGTACTAAAGACTCTGAGATCTTTAAAAACCGCATTTAAACTGACCTGGGACTGCAAGAAACCGTGAAGCAACTGGCTACGTACAAGAAAGTAACTTTGATGTGAGTACCAGAATATCAAAGCATTGAAGGAAATGAGGAAGCAGATAGCCTTGCAAAAAGGGCAGCAGCAACACCATTCTTTGGTCCAGAGGCTATGTGGGCTAACAGAATTCCATGTAAGAAATGAACTTAATAGTTGGCAGAAGAACCAAATACTGTCATACTGGAGGAAAACGCCAGGCTTAAGGCAGGCAAAACGGTTCGTCACCATATCAACAGAGAAGCCTTAACTGTTTCTTGAATTGAACAGAAACCACTTTAGAAGAATCACGGGACTTTTCACAGGACATTCTCCAGTAAGGTATCACCTTATGAAGATGGGTAGGGCAACAGTGAAAACTGCAGATACTGCGCTGAAGCAAAAGGTCAAATAGACTCAAAAAGATCATAGACTATAGACTATGTGAAAAGATGAACATTTTTGACAAATGTTGAAAAACAGCGTCGTGGACAAAAGACCCATTGGGGTCCCAGTGCTGAGAGGCCAAATGCCTATACAACAAATCACACCAATAACTCAAAAAATAATTGGCCGATTTCGACAAAATTTGGTGCCTTCCTTTTGTAAGTGGCTTAGATAAATTCGTTGGCCAGGAACATTAGACAGGTTTTCCCGGAAAATTTGGAGTTTTCTTTCGAAAATAAGTTGTATCTAAGAAAATAACAAACCTATGGTAATCCAATTTGGTTCTTTGACTTAACTTATAAAAAGTAAACCATATACCAAAATTTGGATTTATACGTTGCAAGAAAAAATAGTGCTTGCTTTCTATGCAGGGTGGATCACTATTAATAAATTTTAATTAGACAATTCACTAATAGTGTGGTCATGATGGTATCTCTGTATCTGACTGTTAACCCCAAAAAATAGAGCTGCAAATTGAACCATAACTTTCACGTAGCTGTCCAGAAAGACATTATCATGAAATGAATTTAGGGTCCATGACTTAACCACAAAGATAATCTTTGTATTCATTTACCAATAAATTTTTGAAATGTTATATTACTCAAGTTTTAACGAAAAAATGTCAATTTTCACCAAATCATCCCTCATTTATCCCCCACCCGCTAAAGAGATTTTACTCAAAAACAATTCAAAGCGTTCCCTTGTCGGGTGCTAAGTGGATAGCAAATTTAAGAGGTAATATCTCAATTCTTTCGAAAGTTATTGCGCCTAACAAAAAGACGTACATACTGATAGACCGACAGACAAAAAAAATTTCATTCCAAAATCAAGTTTTTTTATTTCTTTTGACCTGTTTTACGCCGTTTTAGCAAAAAAAAATGCAAAATTATGTCATGAATATTCCACTCCTGCACATTCAACCCCTAATTTAATTTCAGCACAGAATACCAGATGTTTGATGAAATTAAAGGTTTTCTAATAAACAAACCCTAAAACGTTTATATTACTCGAGTTTTAACGACAAAATATAAATTTTCACCAAATCATCCCCCACTCATCTCTTATTAATCGATTTTACCCAAAAACATTCCGAACTGTTTGTTTGTCTGATTCTAACCCGTGTACAAAATTGAAGACAATATCTCAGTTCGTTCTAAAGTTATCGTCGCTACAAGCAAACATACATACAGACCTACAGACCGACAGATAAAAAAAATTCGTTCGCAAATCATGTTTTTTACAAGTTTTGACACTTTTTACGACGTTTAGCGGGAAAAAAAAGTTTTAATTTTTGTCACCGATGTCATATTTCCACGCGTATTGACGATGTGGATGTAAAATAAGTACACTTGGAAAATCCAAATCACCACAACACATATTTCAAAGACCTTACGATTGTTTTGCTGACAACGTCAGCGTCATCAGAGGATGAAAAATTTTATATCACACCTAAGTAACGAACTAATCCGAAGTAAAATTGTAGTCGGCGAATATCGTTTGTCTATTGTGTCAATATTAAACGGACTAGGTCGAAGAACTACCTTAGTCTTCTGGTTGACAAATTTATGAGCTTTTATCTAATCTAAGGATAATGGGCTTAAAATTAAAGGTATCGAAATATTTAAGGAAGGTACACGTTCTTTTTGATCTAGAAATTTCACATATACATAAATATTTTGAAAGTATTTATATATCAAGATTGATTAATAACAAAACTTCATTAAATTGTGCAGCACCTTTAATTTCAAGCCCTTTATTTTCACTTTGCATTCGACCAGCTAAACACTCCTGATTTGTCTGGAATAATAAATTATTGTCAATAACTCGGCCGGTCTATACAGATACTAAGCTCTACGTTTGGTTACCGACTTAGAGACCCCCTTTCGTTTTCTTTATATCTAAAAAGTCAATATAAATCATTGTTTTTACGTAAAATTAAAAATCAATATAAATACTTGTTTTTATGTAGAATTTTAGTTGAATTATTTGTCCTTTGTTAAAGTTAACATTTTGAGCCAAACACTCGGTTTGTTTTTTAAAAAGATGAGCGGCTGTTATGGTTCTGTTCGCCAGATGTGCATGTCGGCTTTCTCTAGTTGCTCCAATATTCACATAGTGAAATTTCTAGATCAAAAAGAACGTGTAGCTTCCTTAAATATCTCGGCACCTTTCATTTTAAGCCCATTATCCTTAGATTAGATAAAATCTCATAAATTTGTCAACCAGAAGATTAAAGTAGTTCTTCGACCTCATCCGTTCAATATTGATACAATAGACAAACGATGTTCGTCGACTACAATTTTACTTCGGATTAGTTCGTTACCTAGGTGTGATATAAATACACAGTAGCGGTTTATTTTAATCTTAGACTTTGTCATCATCTGCTGACGCTGACGTTGTCAGCGAAACGATCGTAAGGTCTTTGAAATATGTGTTGTGGTAATTTAGGTTCTCCAAGTGTACTTATCAGTGCTCATCACAGGTTCCAGTTTTCACATAGTGATGTTAAAGTTATAAGAATTTAATTTTTTTTAAATTTTGGTGACTGAGCATTTCTATGAAAGTTCACTACAATGGCGCATTTGCTGTGTCGAGACTTTTTGTTGTATGCGCTGTATGTTGAATAAGACTAAATGTTTAGGTGAGCTAAACAGACAGAAATAAGAATGGAGGAAAACAAAGTCTGTACTGGAAATAATACATTTTATTTATTTCTTTTAGTAGGTATATATCGATGTAAATAAAGAAAGTTTCTCCAATTACTTCTTTCTGGAACAGCCGCCTGGAGGCTACACACATATATCATTTTACTGAAATATCCTGTATTCGTCGACGATAGTTCTCAAATTGGGAAATATCGGCCGAAACGTTCCCGATTATAAAACGACTTGCGAGGGAGTTATGTTAACAGAAGGGTGCATATTTCCGCGATATTAAAGTATTATCAATATCAGAATGAGTGAGTCTTCTGAATGGGTCGGGCCACATTTACAATTTCAAACAACTCGGCATTATCGCGCTTCTTCTAGTTGAATTTACATTTAATTTCATAATTCAGAATGAAACTTTGTTGGCAACTAACCCCTCTTTCTGCAGTCTAGTGACACAGGGTGCATTAAAACGGTAAGCATTTTCTTCTCTATAGAGCCAGCTAAGTCATCCGGACTATTCTGCATAAAGCTTTTGACAAAAGATAACGTCACTTAGTTTAATATTAGTTTAATGACTTTTGATGAAAGCGTATGGGAAAGGGGTTCCATCGCCACTGAGAATTTAATGTGTTTAGGACGTGTAAAAACTAACTTAAACTGAAGTTTCAGTTCCAATATTGAATTTAATACATCTAAAAATCCTAGGTATGATTTAGCATTTAAACCATGAGGCAAAATTTGGAAAGGGGGAAGCCGCTCATTAAACATATAACACCACCCGTTATTAAAAAATATTTGTTGGAAAGCTCTAGTTCTAACAGGGTCCATGTGAACTTTCTAGCGGCAACGCATGTTCGTTATAAGTATTAATAGTTTTATCCCTTATAAAGATCGATTCATTTGACCAGAAACTTTCACAGATAAAGTTAGAATTTTGTTGCTACTGTTCAAGCAGCCCATGACAAAATTTAAGACGCTTTGATATTGTCAAGCAACAAAACCGATTATAGAAAAGAGAACGAATATTTGTGACGCAAGAGAAATATTCTCTACGTCTGTATTTAGTACTTTTTACTTCCAGATCGTCACAACGTGTGAAAGTATCGCATCGGCGACAAAAATTTCAAAATATTTTTTTTGCCTAAACGTCATAAAAAGTATCAAAACATATAAAAAAGATGATTTGGGAACGAATTTTTTTGTCTGTCGGTCTGCATGTCTGTCTAGTTGTAGCCACGATAACTTTAGGACGAATTGAGATATCGTCTTTTTTTTAGGATACAGTTAGGACTCGACAAACGAACAGTTCGGGTTGTTTTTGGGTAAAATCGCTTTAGGAGGTAGGCTATGAATGGGGGATGATTTGGTGAAAATTGACGTTTTTTCTTTAAGACTCGAGTCATATAACGTTTTAGGGTTAATTTATTAGAAAACTTGTAATTTCATCAAACATCTCGTATTCTGTGCTGAAATTAAATTCGGGGTTGAATGTGTGGGGGTGGAATATTGTTGACAAATATTTCAAATTTTGTTTCGCTCCAATGGCGTAAAAAGTCTCAAAACATATAGAAAACTTGATTTTGGAACGAATTTTTTTTAATCTGTCAGCATGTACGCCTGTCTGTTAATAGGCACAATAACTTTCGAACGAATTGAGATATCATCTTCAGATTTGGTATCCAGTTTGCAGCCGACAAAGGAGCGCTTCGAATTGTTTCTGGGTAAGACCGCTTCAGGGTGTAGGGGATAAATAGGTGGTGATTTGGTGAAAAATTACACTTTTTCAATGAAACTCGAGTAATATAACGTTTCGAAAGTTTATGGGTACAGGAATACAAATATTTTCTGTGTGGTCAAGTCATGCGCACTACATTTATTCTAAGTGAATGTCTTTCTGAAGAGAATAAATTATCATAGCTATGTGGAAGTTATGATTCAATTTGCAGCACTATTTTTATTATTGCAGCTACAAATACATTATTATTTATGCATTATTGACACTAATTATACAAACAAATTTAAAGTTTACCGAAATCAAATTGAAGCTAACGATCAGTGTTATGATAGATCAGATAATGGATCCTCATTAAATGCACCGTTTTTTATTTGTGAACTAAAATCAGCTCTTAAATCTACCCATGACTCCACAGCTGGACTAGACGATATCCCAGGAATATTCTTGAAAAAATTACCAGATGATGCACTAGAAGTACTTTTAAATATATAGAACATAATATGGCAACAACAAGTTTTTCCAACCATATAGAGACAGTCCATCACCTTACCCGTTCTCAAACCAGCCAAATATAAACTGCATGCCAACAGTTATAGACTCATTTCTCTAACCTGTACAGTTTGTAAACTACTTGAAAAGATGGTTAATCGAAGATTACTTTGGTTTATAGAACACAACAATTATCTCGATCAACATCAATCTGCGTTCCTACCCAATCGCAGCACGTTAGATAATTTTATGTGTCTTAAATCTCAAATTCTTGATGCCTTCTCAAATCATCAGCAACTCGTGGCTGTTTTATCTGATATCAAACATGCATTCGGCTCAGTCTGGAGATATGGAGTTGCACAAAAATTAACTAAATGGGGAATTAAAGGTAGTATATTAATGTTTATAGAGAGTTTTCTTAGGAAAAGAACTTTTAAAGTGAAAACTAACAACACTTTATCTGATTCATATGATCTAAAAAAATGGAGTTCCCCAGGGATCAGTGTTAAGTCCAACTCTCTTTAATGTTGCAATAAGTGATATTCTTCAATCAATAAGTAGTCCTGTAAAGAGTGCTTTGTATGCTGACGATCTAGTCATCTACTGCACAGGTAAAAATAGCTTATCAACATGTAATCTAATTCAAAAGACTATCGATAAATTGAAAAAATGGTCTGATAACAATGGATTGAACTTTTCCTGTTCCAAATCAAAGTTTATGATTTTTTCGAAAAAGAAAAATCATTCAGTTACTCACACTCTCAAGCTACGGGGAATGATTCTACAAGAGGTTACAGAGCATAAATTTCTGGGAATAACCTTTGATTTAAAGCTTAACTGGAAGGCTCACATAAATGTACTCAAAGCTGATTGTATAATTAGACTAAACATTTTGAAAACTCTTGGACACTATAACTGGGGTGCTCATGAATCTTGCTAAGTATTTTCAGATCACTGATAAGATCAAAAATCACTATTGCTTAGCTATTTGCTTAACTTTTAAACCACTTGAAGTTTTTGTAAATCATGCACTTAGAATAGTCACAGGTGCTTTTCGGAAAAAGTCCAGTGGAAAGTATTTACCGAGAATGTAACGAGCCTCCAGTTAAGTTAAGAAGAGAAGAATTACTCTTAAAATATGCGGCTAAGATATCAGCAAACCCAAATAATCCAGTCTACAAATTCTTGGCACAGACCAACTTCAACAGATTCTATGATGCGAACGTTTCAGCACAGCTACCATTTTCTTCACATATAAAAAAGCTAAATCATATTTTCAATCTAGATCTGACAAATCATATATGCAATGGTGCTATTTCTCCATGGACCATTGAATTTTCACTTACTGATACGACTTTTTTATCATAAATCAAATGACCAGTTGAATGTGTCAATAGATTATTTCAAGAGATTATCTCTAGATATCGATATGATATAATTCTTTACACTGATGGATCAAAAAGTTTCGGATGTAGTATCACTTCTGCACTAAAGGAAGAAGCATATCACTTACCGTCAATATATAGTAACTATACAGCAGAACTATACGCCATAATGAAAGCAACTAACACATTCGTCAACTCTCATTTCAATAACGCCTTAATATGCACCGATTCTCTTTCGTCCATTATATCACTCACAAATCTTTACCCAAAGGACCATCTTGTAATCCAAGTGCAAGAAGCTATTCGTTGTGTCTTGCAATCTGGCATATCTATCAGACTTATTTTTGTCCCATCACACTGTGGCATTACTGGAAATGAAAATGCAGACGAATGCGCCAGAAATGCTGTCTTAATCGATACTGTAATTCCTCTTCAACTTTACTCCGACGTTTCTACAGATAGCAAATTTTTATAGACAAAAATGGCAAATCCATTGGTCTTCGCTAAGCAGCAAACTGCGAGAAATTGAACCAACTGTGGCAATCAAGAAACTTCCTAATTTATCTCGCAGGGAAGAAGTGATTACCAGAAGACTCCGAATTGGCCACTCTCTACATACACATGGTTATCTCTTAAATTAACAACAATGCCCTTATTGTGAGCTATGTGACCGACCAACTTCAATTTTTTACTTTCTATTGGAATGTCCTTTATATGCCTGTCCACGATTTGAAAATTTTGGTGAAAGAAACTTGTCTGAAATTTTAGGTCTAAATTTTACAAATGTGAACTCTTTACTTAGATTTTTAAGACAGTCCAATTTATATAATAGTATTTAAGTATATTTATTAGTACCTCTTTTTATATATAATTGTGTTATGTAATTATTTAAAGTGTCATTAGTGTCAGTGACCTTACTTGTTAAGGCACTTAAATTATAAATAAAATTAAAAAAATATTTCCACGCTTGTCTTTTCCCTACAAAGAATCACATCCGAGGCCTTGTTTTGTAAAGAAAAATATCATTTTATGCTTGTCCCGTCTCTTTTTTCTATTAACTCGTATGGTATTTTGTATCAAAAGCAGTATTTAATTGATACGCGGAGAATATTTTGTATAGAGAGGCACTAGTCTCAGCCCTGCGCAAACACACTCGAAAACATCCCGGCAGCAACTCACATCGAAAAGAGACGTAATCGAAAACCAATAACTCTAATAGCTGCTCGTTTATATAAAATAAGATAAACTGGATCCGCTTCTACAAACCAAGACATATGCCGAAAGGCAGACCTCGATTTACCCTTATTAGACTCCAGACGAAAGAGAAAGCAAAATTAATTTCTTGATTTTATTGTATGGTTGGATTTTACGTTCTATGTAGAGTTAAATAATCACAGTTCAATTTTTCTTAGGTAAATAATAAAAGTCTGGATGCAGCAAGTGCATTATGGTATCGAACTTTCACATAATTTACAACTTTTTTAAGAAAATCATTTGTTCCAAAAAAAATATTTGTCTTAAAGGAAATCTATCAAATATAACACGCAAATATTTTTCTTGGGACACAAATGGTTTTCTTAAAAAAAAGCGTAAATTGCTGCTTGCCTGTGACCTGGAGCGGCACAAAATTTCTTTTTGACTAACTTCATCTAACTTTTTCCTCTTAAGTCAAAGATCTAAGTATGGTAAATTGTTTACTCTTAATAATATAAAAGTCCGTACCAAGTTTGGTTGCCATAGTTTAATAGTTTAAAATTAATTAATAGACACAGAACAAAGAAAATGTTAAAGGAATCCACAACATTCCGGAAAGATAAAATACAGAAAATATGTGTTTTAACAGCATATCACAAGGGGTCTCGAGAGCATTTTTAGGAAAGCCGATTGCAACTGAGCTTTTCGACAAAACATAATTTAAAAAATTTGTTAGGTAATCCGAAAGATAAAAATAAAGCCGCTGAAATGTCGGGTATCGATGAGATAAGTTGCAAGGATTGTAATCTTAAATATGGTGGGGAGACTAAAAGAACCATTAAGACCAGATTCAAGAAACATCTGGCACACCTGAGATTTGGTAGTGTAAACAAGTCATGGGTGGCACAATAGATTTGAGATAATAACCACCACTTAGACAAAGAAAATATGAAACTGATTAAAAATATTAGACAACTAGCGAAGCTAAATGCATACGAGGGTCTTTATATTTCTAAGGCAATAAAAAACAAATGTTCCTTAAACCGTGCTTCCCACTGATTTATAACCCTTTGTCTGCAGTCTGTCGTTGACATAGTAAATATTCCGAGACTTGTCAGGTAAAGTTATAACGCAAGTTCAAAAACCTCGTCCGGCAATTAAAGTACAATGCGCAGAAGATGTGTCTACGATTTCTCCCTCTTGGTATCGGTCTTTACCTAAGCTCTGTATAGAAGGTGATGTTTAGTTCTAAGTAATTTAGAAATTTTCATCCTCTGATGACGCTAACTTTGTTAGTGAAATGATCGTCAGGTCTTGAAAAGGATGTGTTGTGGTGATTTGGGTTTCTCCAAATATACTTATCAGCAGGGCTTCGTTTAATATGAAAACTTTAGGTGAAATATGCGCATATATAAGCAGGAAACTTAAAAAAAATATGCAACAACTTGAACAAAATATGCACAAAAATATCGATACACGTAATGCATTAATAGTCATAGTATACCAATAAAACACATCTTAAAGGTCTAAGCTATTAATTTTATTCACAATCAATACCACATAGGACCCTAATTATATTATTAATTAATTATTTAATAATATTATTATTTCAATTATTACTAATAACAGATATTATATTATATATTTTCAAAGATTGCCTTCTCTCAATTAGTAAGTTTTTATACGAAGAAAATCTCCGTCCTACGTCGACTGAGGTAATTGCAGCATACTTTAAGCTTGTCAGTATGGTAGGGTCTACATTGTTTAATCGTCTGAAAAATATCTATACAGAGCTTCTGCAATCTGCGTTAACTTGGTAACCCCCTCATGTTTTGTGAGTGTTTCTGATAAACTTTTTTGTAATTTGTTTTGCAACAGGCCTGTCTGTTTTAGCAATAGTTTATTTGAAATGTTCTATTAATTTAACTGATTCAGTTACCAAACATTTTGCTGCTGAAATTTTTTTACTGTTTCTGTAACTATTTTATAATTACTGTTTATAAAACATAATTGCCGGATCAATTTGGAGTCCTTTAACATACTTTTTGCTTTTGTTTCACTGACGCACCTGGTTCATCTGCAAATTCGAGCCTTACCTCCGTACTTTCTCTAAAATCTTCAAAATAAAATAAGCCAGCCTCGATTCAGGTTCCCCATCCCGTGATTACAGGTCTAGGAGGTAATGGTACCCCAGGCAGAACTTATCTATATCTTTGAACTTTTAAAGGAGCTTTGACGGACACTTTTTTCATATTATTAATACATTCATTGACTAAAGGAAATTGCTGTCTAATTTCTTCCGCTACCCCGTTTAACCCGTGAGCCAGGCACGTACAATGAATTAAGTTGGGATAAAATATTTTTAGACGAATTCCAACTTTGACCATATATAAAGCATCATCGGTAAGCAGTAATAAAACTGTATCAACTGGTACAGCATTTAGTAAAATCACGTTTGACAGACCCTCTTGAATAAATCATATTATAGTAATATTATTTGTTTTTTCTAATTCGTTGACTGCAATTAAATAACGTGTAAATGAATAAATTTCGGTTAAGGTGCCTATCATTAAATTAGCAATATATCTACCACAAACATCATGAGTTTCATTTACTACGACGTAACAAAAATAATTTTTTATAAGAATTTTTACTTGTGAAAAAGTTTCTAAATTTTTCTACCATATTTTTTCTCAAAGTACTTTCATCTGGTATAGACTGTTTACAATATTTTTCCAAAAACGACTTGAGATAGTGTTATTTAATTTATTCAGTGGAATGTTAGAAGCAACCATTGCCTTGCATGAGTCAAATTTAAAGGTATCCTGTTCTGCTTTCTTTGTTTGGTTTCCCAAACATTCGCGTATTGATGCCTGGAATGTATTATTTGAACTTCGTTTTCAAAATTTCTTTGATGCAGAGGTGTCTTACAGTATTGATCTATGAGATATTTCCTTGCGCTTGAAAGCTGTTCGAAAAGAAATCTACATTTTTTTCGAGTAAACAGAAATTTAGTATTATTTTCATACAATATCCGTGAATTAAGTATAAACATTAGGAAGTATATTTTTAACTCGTATCTCAGTAATTTTTTTAAGAACTGCAAGGTATTTTTAATACTTTATTTAATTTTTTATTTCCATGAAATTTTGTAATTTTCGATTATAAAAATCATTTGTCGGAAAATTTAGCAAATAGATACTGGGCTGATTAATGGCGAAGGTTAGAAAAACAAAGAAAATAGATCAGTTGCCTAAAATAAAAAGTAACTGGCCACTTTCCCGCATGGTTTACAAAAAACGTTGTCACCATCTACGGAAAGCCCTGAGTGTGGCAGTATCCAGCTTGGCAATTTGGAGCACATTTTTTACAGTATAAAATAATAAAAACAACCCTACACTAACACTGTCTAAAGATTAAGTAAATTCACTGTGCGTGCAACTAATCACAAGCAGTGCAAGCAAACTAAATAAGAGAAACAAATTATTTAAATTCTAGACAGATTCCTTTAATGTCTTCTTACGATACTTAAGATACGAATAAAATTACCTTTCGGTCAGTCCTTTCAATACATTCTGCAGTCATTATTGGGAATTCCAGACACAGTTTTTATGTAAGGCGAGCGTAAAATCATAGTTCTTACGAATTTTAGATTTATACAATACCTACAAATTGCATTTTGCAATTTATTTGACGTTGATGTAAAATACAAAGAAAAGAGCTCCATTACCGACAATCCTTCCAAGAATTTGTTTTTATACTCTCACCTACTAGCTACTAGTTTCATTTAGATATAGCACGTACAAAGCTAGGAGGCGGTAGATTCTAAAAACCCAGAGGTAGCTCACCCTGTCTAGCGCACTGCCTTATATCTGAGTGAAGCGCTCGAACTATACAATACCAGGAATTTGGAATCTCCTTTCCGCCAGCTACATTTGAACGGCCTATAAATTTACCGTAGCAGTTGCTTACATTGAAACAAGTATATGGATCTGTTATATACAGAAACCCCTAAAACTTGTAAAATATGCAAATAATACAAGACATATGAAAATATGTCATTTAGGCAAAATACACTAAAATATGCAACTTATGCAAAAAATATGCGAATTGCATATAATCCGAGCCCTGCTTATCAGTGCCCGCCACAGGTTTCCAACTTCACTTAGGGAGTTGACTATTGGGGTCCCAACCTGTATACCGGTTGAACTAAAGAGTAAACCGACGTTACAGTTCTACAAGGTAGTAAAACGGATGCACATAAAAACACCAATCTACACTTTAGAAGAGTATGTTAGGTTTGTATGTGAGTGGGCCATATCGGCCCTCCACCTACTCTACGAACAGTCAATAAATAAGTGTGCACACATGGACTGTATTTTGTGGGTCAATTTGATTGTTGATGTTGTTTAGCTTCTATGGTTATTTTACCTGTGTAAATTTTGGAAATTATCTTATCTACCCTTCTGTTGAGATATAAATGTCGTGTTGTCTTAGGAGTATCTATTTTAATTTGAAATTTTAAGTTTTACTTATGATTATTAGAGTGTTTTGTCTCGGCTTATTTGGTTTTGTTTGCGAAAACATTTTAGCAGTTAGTATTATTGATTGGGGTTTTATCTTTGATAACTTAGAATTTTATCTGTTCATCTTTTATGTCGATTTGTTTTATATGTTGATGATTCTATGGTATTTTAGTTATTTTGGCGAGCCATGTAAACATTTATTAAGAAAGTATACTATTTACTATGATAATTATTGTGTTTGTAAGAATTCAGCTCATTTCTATGAAAATTCACTACCATAACGCACTTTTTAATTTATTCAGTGGAATGTTAGAAGCAACCATTATATATATATATATATATATATATATATATATATATATATATATATATATATATATATATATATATATATATATATATATATATATATATATATATCACACCGATAACTTGAAAAATAATGGGCCGATTTTGATAAAATTTGGCACACACCTTCCTTTTGTAAATCGCTTGGATAAGTTCGTTAGGGAGGAAAATCGGACGAGGTTTTCCGGGAAAATTTAAAGTTTCATCGAAAAAAATTTATATCTCCGGAATTAACAAATTTGGTACGCGGGTTCATATCATCATAGGTAAGCTACATACCAAAATTTAGCTCTGTATGTTAAAGGACAAAAAAGTTACATGCATTTAAAGAAAAATAAATTTGGGTTTTCTTCAAAACGTCAAAGTCGCGATTTAAAATGTTAAAATTGGTAATATTTAGGCAATGAACCTGAAATTAATATGAGCTATGGAAAGAAAATGTCTCAAGAAGAATGCTTTACAAAGCCTGAACTCTTAGCTTCAATCGTCATTGTCCTTCATTTTACTAAATTATTCACAGAAAATTCATTTAAAATAGACCCTTTCTCTGATGCTTTGGCGGTTGTGTTGGCTATAGAGTTTATCGTTTAATGGTATATAATTTTTGTCAAATTTTCGTAAAAAATTAATAAAGCTCAATATATCCGTTATTATGCAAGTTACGAAAAAAAATGGTATGCATTAATTATAGGGTGTCTTGAGCTACATCTTAAAACATATTTCCACAATTACAAGGTGGCCCATAAGTCGGTGTTTCAATTATTATTTTTTTTAATCGAACACGCACTATGTTATTGCATTTTTGCGTTTTCCATCGAAATATAATACATCCTTGTAAGAAAATAAATTCGGGACGCAGCAAGTGCATTATGGTAGCGAATTTTCGTTAAATGCTTCAAATTTGAATAGCTCAATTTGCTATTAACCTATAAGTTTGACCAGGAAACCAGTTTTTTCGGGAACAATTTAAGTTTATTTTCGGAAATTTTTGTACATTTTCAAACAATAAAATTATTTTGATGAAACATGGCACATTGTTTCTACTATATAGATTGATGCCTGCTTTCTTAAAAAAACATGTTTGCTGTTAAAAACATTTTTATGAAAATTCACTACCATAACGCACTTGCTGCGTCCAGAAGTTGTTTTTTTTTAATATTAGTGAGTGTCTGCAATAATTTTCCTATTCCCACGAATTATTCCTCTTTCCTTAAGCACACTACAAGTTTTAATTCTTATTTCCCCCAACTTTTGTTAAATATCTATTTACTCAACAATTTTTTGGTGGAAAACATTCTTTTGAAAATTCTCAACCATAACGCATTTGCTGCCTTAGGATTTGTTTTCGTATTTTAACCTGATAAATAGTTCGTCCTGAATATTAAAATGTTTCATTAAAGTTATGCCGATTGTGTATGCAGTTTAAACTTGTAGCTACGGAATGTTATTCTTATATAACTTTCTTAGATAGCAAAGTAAAAGACTCATAAATATGTTTGTTACAGGTGCACCTTTGTGAAGCTGAGGGCTTGCCAGACTTCAACGGTGGTTCCTCGTTCCACAAGAAGCAGCTAGTTATTGTCAAAAGTTTATGGAGAGGGTGCGGTGATACAAAAAGGTTTGTTCTAGACATTTATTAGAAACAGCAACACGCTAAAACAGTTTCTTTATTGCTCAACGTGTGGAACAGAGAACGGTTTTCGTTGATCCTTTCAGTTTAAGCCAGTGAAAGGGATACAGGTCAGGCTGCGTGCCCTAAATCAATATAAAGCCAATCGAAATCCCATTACCCATTTGAAACGTATTGTTTAGAATTTGTTAGACCGACGAAAGAAAACAGAAACTTGTTTGTTGTTTCTTTCAGTGATAAAGTTGATTAGTTTAGGCCAAATTTAGTAACGAGTAATTAACTTTCTAGTTTTTCTAAGGAGTCGAAATCTCCCACGACAGAGTTTGGAAGTTACATTAGGTAATTAAGAGAAAAGTGTCTCTATTTTGTTTCAGGTTAATAATTATTATTCGTGAATTTTCGTAGAAAAAATCACTAATGAGAGGATTGCTACTTTTGAATTTTGTAAAAAATTTCTTTAACTGTGCGGGAACTAGGCCCTTTGAAACACGTATCCGGGGCCTGTTTCATTTTTTATATGTTTATATATATATATATATATATATATATATATATATATATATATATATATATATATATATATATATATAAATAAATACACAGAGGGTGCTTCACGGTGAGTGGCCTATTAGACGTTTCTGGAGAACTACATCTATTTAAATTCTGAAAATTAGTATCCGCATGTTTTTGATACTGATCTTGTGACGCCGCCGCGCTTCCTTTTATACCAGATGACAAATGCTCAAATAATTACTAACCTATCAACAAATCAAATTTGTCATTGGCATAAGCTAAGTTACCGGGAAGTTAGAGGGCCGCCAGCTTTTATACAGTGGAGATGGGCGTGGGTTAAAATAAGATCTTAATTAGGGGCGCCACTTGATTGTTTAACCTCCACTCCCGGATATTCTAACAAGATGTTCACAAAATATGCTTCCTTGCCCAGATCCAACACAACCAAGAATTCTTGGATCACACTGGCAACTATAGCCAACCACAATCGAGCACAGGAAGCTACAAGGATATATAACTATGATCACACAAATTAAATTTCGGAACGGTATGGTCTCATAGACCCACAAATAAAGATAATGGTACTGATCCAATCTATCAACAGTCCTGAAAAAGAAAACACAAACACCAAACCAAAACACCTAAAATATGATAAAATACGGGCTTTTATTACGCTTCCTTGGCATACAGAAATTGATTAAAAGTTGGTTTAAAATTCTGATCTAAATTAATAAAAATAAAATATAAAGTCTCTATAATATCACAAAAATGGCTTACTACCAAATAACAAGATCTTTAATGGATATTTATGAAGGTACTACAAATATGGTTGTTCTACGGAAAATTCCACTTTTCGTGCACGCAAAGCTCACAAATTATTTTCCCCAATTATTACTTAATTACATGATAAGTATGGTAAGTGGCTTGATTGAAGATCAAGTCCCAAAAAGTAATCAAAAAGCTTGACTCTAACGCTAACAATATGTGACAACTAATGGTACTATCAAAAGTGAAGCAATTATATGAATAATGGTCTTATAAAAATCTGTACCACATT
Organism: Tillus elongatus; assembly: GCA_964006375.1. Classification (NCBI taxonomy): domain Eukaryota; kingdom Metazoa; phylum Arthropoda; class Insecta; order Coleoptera; family Cleridae; genus Tillus; species Tillus elongatus. The sequence goes on from OZ023263.1 coordinate 193,046,526, forward strand.
TAGTGAAGTTGAAATAAATAAATTCGGTTTGATTTTATTAAACTTAACACAGATGAATATTTAAAAATGTACCTTATCAAGATTGTCTCTTATCACTTTATACGTTATCACAAAACGGAAAATTCTTACTTGAATTCCTGGACTTCTAGGCCATCTAATTACCATCAATTTTCAAACCAAATCAAGGCCTTTCGGGATACGGGACTGCAACCACGGGAATAATGCAACCACGGGAACAATGCGACGACGAAAGGGAAGACCTTCTCACTGAGATCTTAATTCAATTCTCCATTTAATTCAATATCCATATACTTTGTTCGGTACATAAAAATTCGCTCAGCCATGCGAGACTTTTCCACTCCAAATTTACGGGACGTGAATTTACCAAAGATATCGCCCAATACAATAATGTCAGCCGGTACTTGGAATACTCCAGCCGGTACAAGCAAATCTCCCTAGCCGGTACAAGGAAACGCTAGCCGGTACTTGGAAATAATATCTCCGGTACGAGAATACTCCAGCCGGTACTTGGAAATCCAGCCGGTACAAGCAAATCCAGCCGGTACAAGGTGACGCTAGCCGGCACAAGGTAATATCTCCGGTACAAGGACCCTAAAAACAACAAGTAACCGAATGCTAAAGATGTTATAGGTATGAGAGAGGATGATTTCTTACCTCCAAAGAGGGAAACGAACTTCAACACATGACAACACCAATGTGGTCCTTAAATCCCCTTAACGGGTTTATCTACAGCCTTCAACGTCAATTACGTAACTTCCGATATCCCCAACAAGACTGTAGATGTGTTCTGAGCGCAATTTAAATCCACCAAAGGGGGATAATTAATATCCAACTTGCCTCCCAGAACGAACCACGTGTTAACTTGCACAATGACCAACCAACTCTCTCCGCAACCTTCGGCGCCTTCACGTCTCTTACTCGAAAACACAGGTGCTGCCACCCCCATCGCTCTCTCTCGCATCACATACGTCCCCAGCCATCTATCCTCTTCATCACGCGGACCCTTTCCGAACTACGGCCACGGCAACGCAAGCGTGTAAGCCGGCCCGATATACCAGGGGTAATACAAATATAAATAATTTACGAAAGATCTAAATTCGATTCATTATACGAGGGCTATCCAGAAGAATTAACCACGGTCGTCGCCAATAATTCTTTTTGCCAAGCAGAGGAGGAACCACAAATACGTCCAAGCTAGGTTAGATGTTTAGCTATCCAATTTATACTGTTACAATCTTTCTAACTAAAATATTTTCAATTAGCGTGCACTTCCGGTTATACCGGAGGTCGACACAAACTTTGTTTTTTTAAATGGAACAGCCTGTATATTCTTAGCTTTTTGAATTACGAGTTCAATTTAAGGGCAATTTGGTACCATTTCGGATTTATTCGCCATTTTGTAGAAAAACTTACGATTCGAGCGCTTTAGAAAAATTCCGATATCTTTAAAGACATGCAAGATAGAAACATGCGGTTTTCACTATCCCATAGAGCATAAAAAATTCCTACATACTGTTATAAACAGAATATGATTTTAAGATAACTGTTATTAGTGAACTTTCTTTGAAAAAAATCACTAATGAGGAGATCCCGACTTTTGAATTTTGAAAAAATTTCTTCAGTTTCAATTTTTATATGTTTATATATATATATATATATATATATATATATATATATATATATATATATATATATATATATATATATATATATATATATATATATATATATATATATATATAGGCTGTTTCAAAAAACATGCACCATCGCTCGTGGGGCAATTCCTTACTAAAAAATGAGAAAAAAAATTCCTGTGCACATGGGCCCGGAAACGCATAGTTTCCAATATACAGGGAGTTGAATTTTAATTTTTTTTAAATTTTTTATAAATAATTTCAAAACCACTGGATTGATTTTAATTAAACTTGGAACTTGAAAGTGTATTATGAAAGTGCATATTTTCAAGTGAGAATCTACTTACAACTGCGTCAGTGGCGTGCGTACGGGGCAACTGTAAAAATTCATTTGGGGAAAAATATGTGCGCCACTGTCTTTTTCAAATTTTGATACATCAGTTATGAAGCTTATTACATAAGCCACAAAAGCTACCTCTTGGTATTTTTTTGTTCAGGGTATCCCCTAGGAGATATGATTAATTTTATAAAAAGGGGCAAAGTACCGATTCGTTGGAGTAATGAAAACAGTAATCGTAAAGTGCCATGAAACTATAATTTTTGACAGTTCTCTAAATTCTACAATTTTGAAGTGCTTTGTAGGCGTCAAAAGAGTTTTCGTGCTATTCTTTAAATTTTGATACGGTGCAGTATTTTCGTTTTTAGTTATTTGTTGATACTGAGCTGCTCATTAATATTATTTCCTCCTCTGAAGATGGTCTTCATTAAGTACACTTCAGCGGTTTGACTGATATGTTGTTAATTTATGGACAAACAAATCAAAATGCTAGACAAGCTGTGCGAGTTTATCAGGAAACTTATCCGCAAAGAAGAATTCCTGACAAAAATATTTTCCCACGTATTGTAAGACATTTGAGAGAAACTGGTTCTTTAAAACCTTTAAAAGCTGACTCTGGACGCAGAAGATACCGCCGAACTGTACGAGTTGAAGAGGCAATATTAAATAGAGTTGAACGTGATCCTAGTACAAGTACGAGAATTATTGCCACCGAACTGGGTAATATTTCGGCATCATCAGTTCACAGTTGCAAATTCGCAGTATCAATTTTCCATCAATATTTGGGCTGCTATTATTGAAAATCACATAATTGGTCCTGTTGTTCTACCGAATCGTCTTGACCATGAATCATATTTAAACTTTTTACAAAATGATTTGCCGTTGTTACTACCGCTTTTTATGAGAAATGGTACAATGTGGTTCCAGCATGATGATGCGCCCACACATTTTGCAGCAGTTGTAAGAACATATTTAGCCAACACATACGGTCACCGATGGATTGGTCGTGGAGGTCCGGTGTGATGGCCACCTCGATCTCCGGACCTGTATCCTCTCGATTTTTATTTGTGGGGTCATTTAAAAGAAATAATGTATAAAACACCAGTAAATACACGAGAAGAATTGTTGGGAAGAATAGAATATGTATTTGACAGCATTAGAGAAGATCAAAATATTTGCAGAAGAGTAAGAAGATCTTTGCGCAGAAGGTTAAATAATTGTAACGACGCTAATGGTGGTCACTTTCAACATTTTCTTTAGCTTTGTTATTAAAGTCAATTGAGTAATGTACAAAAAACAAGAGTTTGGAAAAATCATGGTGTCTTTACGATTACGTTTTTCATTTTTTATTTTTATTTTTTATTTATCATTTTTTATCAATGTTTGTAATATTCATTTCAATGTTTATCACCAATAAGTTTTACGTAGGTTAGTTATTTGCACGTTTATTGCTGTAATGTTTACTGTATGTTTTGTTTTTCATATTCTTATGGCTGCAGTAAACATATATTATTATTATTATTATTATTATTATTATTATTATTATTATTATTATTCTTATTATTATTATTATTATTATTATTATTATTATTATTATTACGCCGACTAATCGGTACTTTGCCCCTTTTTATAAAATTAATCATATCTCCTAGGGGATACCCTCAACGAAAAAATACCAAGAGGTAGCTTTTGTGGCTTATGTAATAAGCTTCATAACTGATGTATCAAAATTGGAAAAAGACAGTGGCGCACATATTTTTCCCCAAATGAATTGTTACAGTTGCCCCGTACGCACGCCACTGACGCAGTTGTAAGCAGATTCTCACTTGAAAATATGCACTTTCATAATACACTTTCAAGTTCCAAGTTTCATTAAAATCAATCCAGTGGTTTTGAAATTATTTATAAAAAATTTAAAAAAATTAATTAAAATTCAACTCCCTGTATATTGGAAACTATGCGTTTCCGGGCCCATGTGCACAGTAACTTTTTTTCTTATTTTTTAGTAAGGAATTGCCCTACGAGCGATGGTGCATGTTTTTTGAAACAGCCTGTATATATATATTTGTGTGTGTGTGTGTATCACACCGATAACTCAAAAATGATGGACCGATTTTAATTAAATTTTGTGAATAAATTCCTTTTGCAAATGGCTTGGATAAGTTCGTTAGCCAGGAAAATCTGCCCAGGTTTTCCCGGAAAATTTTGAGTTTTCTTTCGAAAAAATTTATATCTCCGGAATTAACAAAGTAAGCGCAACCAAATTTGGTTCGCGGGTTTATATCATTATATGTAAGTTATCTACCGAAATTTAGCTATATAGGTCAAAAGACAAAAAGTTGTAGGCATTTAAAGAAAAATAAATTGGGGTTTTCCTCAAAACGTCAAAGTTGCGATTTAAAACGTCAAAATCGGCAAAATTCAGGCAAATAACTTGAATCTAATACGGGCTATGGATACCAAATGTCTCAAGAAGGATGTTTTACAAACCCTGAAGTTTTAGTTTCAACCATCACTGTCCTTCATTTTACTAAAATGTTTCCAGTAAATTCATTTCAAATAGACCCTTTCTCTGATGCTTGGCAGTAGTCTTAGCTATAGAGTTTATCGTTTAATGTTATATAATTTTTGTCGATTTTTTGTAAAAAATCAATAAAGCTCAATATATCCGTTATTATACAAGATATGAAAAAGATTGGTATATATTAATTATAGGGTGTTTTGAGCTACATCTTAAAAAATATTGTTACAATCACAGGGTGGCCCATAAGTCGTTGGTGATACAAATTTTCTTTTTTGTTTAATCCAAAACGCCTTATGTTATTGCATTTTTGCATTTTCCATCGAAATATAATGCATGTTTGTAAGAAAAGAAATTTTAGATGCAGCAATGCGTTATGGTAGCGAATTTTGATCAAATGCTTTATACTTGAATAGCCCAATTTACTATTAACCTATACGGTTGACCAAGAAACGAGTTTTTCCGGGAACACTTTAAGTTTCCTTTTGCAAATTTTTGTACATTTTCACACAATAAAATTATTTTTATGAAACATGGCACATTGTTTTTACTATATAGGTCATACTGGTAACCAAAATTGATGCCTGCTTTCTTAAAAAGAAAACGCACATATTTGCAATAAAAACACTTTTATGAAAATTCACTACCATAACGCACTTGCTGCGTCCAGAGTTTTTTATAACATACATTCGAATTTGAAATTTTTCAACCAGAGATAACTTGATTTTTTTTTAATAGAACGTTACCCACATGTCCCCAGCATCTGATTCAGCGTTAAATTCCCTATCTTTTTAGTATACGTTACCCTATACCTGTCTCTTATAGTTTTCTTTGAAAATTGATTTGAAAATAATAATTATTAGCGGGGCGATGTCGTTTTTTTTTGGACGTAACAATAAAAAATACAGTAGAAACAAAAATATTTCATGTTCAAGTTAAAAAGTATAATAAAGGAATTTGTTACTTTGTTTGAAAATTATTTATTTAAAACATTTAAAAAATTAAAAAAATTCTAAGGATAACAACAGTGCTATTATTAAATTACACAATCTTATAAATCCTCTAAGTATTATTACAACACGAGTAACAAAACAACTCACACCTCCTAAACTAGTAACATTTTAATATTCGTGTCGTAATGCCGCTAGAGGTTGCTGACAGAATCTCATTCCTATCTAACTCTTCAAACGCACTTCTTATCGATATATATATATATATATATATATATATATATATATATATATATATATATATATATATATATATATATATATATATATATATATACCGGGTGTCAACGAATTTATTAGACAAGCCATAATTTCTATAGTATTAGGTGTATCAAAATGAGATTCGGTACAGGCAAATGGTACGTGAAGAGGATAGTTTTAGCATATTTTTCACTTTCCGCTCACTTCCGGTTTTACCGGAAATGGTCCAGGTTTTGAATTTTTAAATAGAACACCCTGTATATTTTCACATTTTCGGATTTCTGAGACAATTCTTAATCAGAATGTGACATTTTCAAAAGTTTTTACGCCTACTTGATTTTTTTATAGCCACTTAATATTGCATATATCTATATTTTGCCGTTGTTTTCATCGAGACTTCCTTGGTAACCAAAACACTGATTTTCACAATGACAGTGACATACGCTTTTTGAACAGACATAGAAGTTACTTAAGTTTAGTTAAATTTCAGTTTAATTTCTTGTCACAATTATGTATACTCAAAGTGAGAAAGTGGACATGTTATTAATATTTGGAGAGTGTCATAGAAATTCAAGGAATGCTGCCGAGTTGTATGCTCACAGATATCCCAATCGGCAACATCCATCCCATCAATATTTTCCGTATGTTGAGAATCGTTTCAGACAAGGAGGAAATCGAGATGCGGAACAGAGGTTTATCATAAATGAAGACACTGAGATTGACGTTCTTGCCATGGTTGAGGTTGATAAAACGGTTTCTTTAAGAGAAATTAGTCGAGAACTGCAGATAAGTCATGAATCGGCAAGAAAAATACTGAAAAACCACGGGTATCGAGCATTTAAGTATCAGATACATCAACATTTGTATGGTGACGATGGCGATAGACGGGTATTGTTTTGTGATTGGCTGCTTCAAAATCAAAGAGTTAACCCAAATTTTATCAACTTCATTCTATTTTCCGACGAATCCCGATTTACAAATAATGGTATGTTCAATAAGCAAAATACTCGGTACTGGGCCCAACAAAATCAACACCAAATGAGAGAGGGCAATTTTCAAGAAAGGTTTGGCGTCAATGTCTGGGCTGGTATCATTCGAAACAGAATAATTGGGCCAATATTGTTTCAAGGTCAGTTAACAGGGGTTAGGTACTTAGGTTTTCTTCAAAATGAAATCGAAGATCATCTTGATAATCTACCTTTAGCAGTTTTACGGCGAATTTACTTCCAACAAGATGGAGCACCGCCTCACAATGCCAGAGAAGTTCTTAATTACTTAACAGAACATTTTAATAATCAAGTCATTGCAACCAATGGTCCCGTACGGTGGCCTGCACGATCACCGGATCTCACTGTGCTCGATTTCTTTATTTGGGGGTATGTTAAAGAAAGGGTATACTATGCAACTGCTCCAGCCACTCTTGAAATCTTAGAAGAAAGAATTCTACACGCATTTAGAAGTATAACGCCTCAAATGTTAGAAAACGTGTGTAGAGAAACAATTGAACGGGCTGAAATGTGTCGTGAACAAGAAGGAATGCAGTTTGAACAATTACTGCAGTGAAAATTTTAATAAAATCGGATATTGTAATTTCAAATAATTTAAGTTCGTCGTTGAAGTTATTAGTTAATGTTGCTATTTTTTGTTAACTTTGTTAGTTCTCTTGATTTTTCTTTTCTTAACTTGTTAGTTTGTTAAATTTGTTTATCCAATCGCAAATAAATTATCATCGTTATATTCGTCAAAAATCCTTTTTTCGGAAAATGCTTGTCAAAAAAGTGTCGCCATTTGATAAATAATAATAAAAACGAAAATGTAATTTTGCCAACTTGTCTTATTCATATCTATCATACTAGTCACTAAAACTTTGCGATTGTAGTTTTCTGAGATCACCTAAGGTACTTAGATTAGTTTCGGTCCGATCATGTCCACCTAGATGCAATATTAAAAGTGTCTCAAAATCAAGTAGGCGTAAAAACTTTTGAAAATATCACATTCTGATTAATAATTGTCTCAGAAATCCGAAAATGTGAAAATATACAGGGTGTTCTATTTAAAAATTCAAAACCTGGACCATTTCCGGTAAAACCGGAAGTGAGCGGAAAGTGAAAAATATGCTAAAACTATCCTCTTCACGTACCATTTGCCTGTACCGAATCTCATTTTGATACACCTAATACTATAGAAATTATGGCTTGTCTAATAAATTCGTTGACACCCGGTATATATATATATATATATATATATATATATATATATATATATATATATATATATATATATATATATATATATATATATAAACACCTCTCCTCGTTAGCGAATTTAAAAAAAAATCACTAGGAGGGAATAAGAAATTCTATTTAATGCAATTAAAATTCAATATGGCGTCCATTAGAAAAAATAAAGTTATAAGCATATACTCGAAAACAGTAAAAGATATTCTTTTACTTTATTTTTATTACAAATACCTTAAAAAAGCGCCCATAAAATGTTTAAACCAAAATAGAATGTGATCTCAGATAACCGAGATACGAGGGATTGTCAAAAACGCACCATTTTGGTTTTTCCCGATTATCAAAAAAAATATATTGATAAAATATGGTGGCAGTCTTGAAATGGAAATAAAATCCTGAGAAACATTACACAGTGGAACACAGTGTAGAATAAAATATATCTCCATATTTCCAATACGTATTTGTTTTGCGAGCCTCGAGGTTTATGTCTGCTACACCTTGTATAATATGTGGGCTAATCACATTTAATTGGAGCTGAATCTGATATTTGTTGTTAATGGAATTACTGGTATCTAGGTGTGCTTCTCTGATAACGATTTGTAATTACTGCTAAGGTATTTTGATTATATCTTGATTAAATTCTCTACGGTTTTGTCCAGGGCCTAATTTCACTTGTATTGTGTCATGGACTAATCTAATTATTGGTTAATCCATTAACTGCGTTAAAATCCTAACCAATTATCGAAACAAACATCAAAGGCTCGTCATTTCATAGTATATTAGTTATTTTGCTAATCAGCTAATTCGACTGAGTTCTTCGATTCATGTTACAAGTCAATTACTTAATAAGACATCATTATCACATAGTCAACTTTTGTATCATTTCTGTTTAAATAGTGCCCCTGTCGTACTCTATCGTGATTTTATTGTGGTTAGGTTTTGTTAATAAACTGCTGAATCATAGTTGATTTGAATAAAAGTTTTCAGTAGAATACCTACTTAAAAAGTATAGTCTAGTCTTTCATTAAAATGTTTTTAATAGCAAATATTATGTGTTTCTAATGGAACCAGGCATAAATCTGGTTACCAGTTTAGCCTATAGAGTAGAAACAATGTACTATATTTTATCAAAATTACTTAGTGTTTGAAAATGTGCCAAAATTTTCCGAAAATAAACTGGTCTCCTAGCCAACAAACCTTAGGTTAAAAGAAAACTGAGTTATTGAATATTAAAAATTTGCTACCAAAATGCACTTACTGCATCTTGATTTTTTTTCTTACAAACGCATCATATTTCGATAAAAAATGCAAAAATGTAATAATATAAGGATGTTCGAAAAAACAATTTTTGGGATCACCAACGACTTATGGGCCAGCCTGTGATTGTTAAAATATTTTTATAAGATGCAGCTTAAGACACCCTATAATTAACGTATACAATTTTTTCTAGTATCTTGTATAATAACAATTATATTGAGCTTTACCCTAGAAATGCGTCACCTTGTATATATGTAAACAGATAAAAACTGAAACTAAACCCGGATGGGGATTCTAGGGGGGCTGGTTTGCGCTCATTTGAAGAAAACTTTTTAAAATTCAAAAGTCGCGGTCTTCTCATTAGCGAATTTTTTCCACGAAAATAGGCGATTCCAGAACACGTGACGTAAAACGAAAGACAATGACGGTTGAAGCGGAAACCTAAGGGTTTGCAGAACACTCTTCTTGCGACATTTTTTTACGTAATCCGTCTTTGTTTCAGGTTCTTTGCTGTTGAGAGTTTTGACGTTTCAAATCGCGACTTTGACGTTTTGAGGAAAACTCCAAATTTGTTTTCTTTAAATGCCTATAACCTTTTTATGTTTTAACTAACAGACCTAGATTTTGGTACGTGGGTCGCTATTTATAATACAAATACGTGTACCTTATTTGGTTGTACTTACTTTGTTATCTCTGGAGATATACATTTTCCCCGAAAGAAAACACAAAATTGTCCGGGAAAACCTGTGCCGAATTTCCTAGCAAACGAACTTATCCAAGCCACTTACAAAAGGAAAGTACTCACTAAATTTAATCAAAATTGGCACATTATTTTTCGAGTGATCAGTATGATATATATATATATATATATATATATATATATATATATATATATATATATATATATATATATATATATATATATATATATATATATATATATATATAAATTGAAACTGACCCCGGATATGGGTTCTAGGGATCCTAGTTTGCGCGTACCTAGTCACGTAATCTGATCGGTTATTAGATATTAACTCGTGGACCTGTGCGCTGGTCGAAATTCGATATATTAAAGGTCAGCTCAGATATGGCACGGGAAATCCAACTGACTAAATAAAACAAAGCATTCTTCAATCTATTTGATTGTATAACGAACGCGTCCAAGCCACTTGCAAAAGGAAGGTACTTACCAAATTTTATCAAAATCGGCCATTTATTTTTTGAGTTATCGGTGTGATACATAGATATATATATATAGATATATATATATATATATATATATATATATATATATATATATATATATATATATATATATATATATATATATATATATATATATATATATATATATATATATATATATATATATAAAGTGAAACTAAACCCGGATACGTGTTGCGGAGGGCCTAATTAGCGCTCATTTGAAGATTTTTTTAAATTCAAAAGCCTAATCTTCTCATACGTGATTTTTTTGAAGAAAATTCACTAAAAGGGGCTCATTTAATTTCTCGCAAACTATACTATGTTTACAAAAATCCGAACACACTGTTAGAGTCGACCAATTGTATAAAAATTTGTATACTACTCTGTTTTGTTTCTGATATGAAATTATAACAATGTGGAAAACAAATTTCAAGAGGTGTATACTCTTTTTTTAGTTTTGTTTTATCAAACAATCTCCTCCTTAAATTTGCGTTTCCTTTAGCTTAAAGCAATATATCATAGCAATTTGGACTCAGTTTATTAAGCCGTCAGGTCGTTTTTCCTAGGCGCCGTTTACAATTACAATCATTTAAGTGAATCTTGATGGATGCGGTTTGTTGATATGCGGGAAGCCGGTTTTTCAATTCGACAAATTTACGTCCGCATAGGACGCAGTGTGCCAACAGTCAGTTTGCATAAGGAATCCATAATCATCATCATGGATCCCGAAGATCTCGAGCAACTTCAGCACGGGAAGGTCGTCATTTGAGGATTGTGGCTTTACAAGGCAGTTACCACAACACGGAAATGCTTGGTTGGGAGTTTTACAACAAAGAGTATCTCTGGCAATGATATATCGCAGAGACGAGCTTTTGGGTTTCGTTCGTATTGACCATTTTTATGTCTCCCACTGACACCTCAACATCGTGCTGCTTGGCTTGAGCATATAACGGCAGCTCAAATTGGGATGGTAAGTGGAATCGTATTGTATTCTCTGATGAGTGCTGATTCTGTCTTTGGGTCCACGATGGAATAGTAAGATGATTGCATCGAGAACGAAGCATTCTTTAATTTGCTGTGGAAGAGCATGCAGCCGTTACATGGGGGCTGACAGTATGGAGTGCGATAACATATAGTAGCAGGTCACCTCTAGTTTATATTGGCAGGAATTTTTATGTAAATGATTACACTGCAGCCTGTTACACTACCTTACCTACAAGGATCAATCCAACGCATTTTCCAGCAAACCAACGCACGTCCTTATACAGCTATGGTTACTACAAGGTTCTTACAAGAAAATTACGTTACCCTGATTCCATGGCCTGCTCGTTCAATCAAGCATGTGTGGGATATGATCGACCGAGTAATTTGCCCTGGGATGACGCTCCTTAGGATACCATAAATAATTTCATTCCAAGCATGCCTCGAAGAGTTATCGAATGCATAGGAGACCGGGGGGACCCACTCATTAAATAACTTGGTTATTTTTAGTGAATTTTCTTTAAAAAAATTCACTAATGAGGAGATCCCGACTTTTAAATTTTGAAAAAATTTCTTCAAATGAGCGCTAATTAGGCCCTCCAGAAAACATATCCGGGGTCAGTTTCAGTTTATATATATATATATATATATATATATATATATATATATATATATATATATATATATATATATATATATATATATATATATATATATATATATATATATATATATATATATATATATATATATATATATATATATATATATATATATATATATATATATATATATATATATGGGTGTGTGTGTGTGTGTGTGTATCACACCGATAACTCAAAAAATAATGGGCCGATTTTGATTAAATTTGGTGAAAAAATTCCTTTTGCAAATGGCTTGGATGAGTTCGTTAGCCAGGAAAATATGCCCATTTTTTCCCGGAAAATTTTGTGTTTTCTTTCGAAAAAAATTTATATCTCCAGAATTAACAAAATAGTGGCTACCAAATTTGGCACGCAGGTTAACATCGTTGTAGGTAAGTTACCTACCAAAATTTAGCTATGTAGGTCGAAAGACAAAAAAGTTATAGGCATTTAAAGAAAAATAAATTGGGGTTTTCCTCAAAACGTCAAAGTGGCTATTTAAAATGTCAAAATTGGCAACATTTAGGCAAAGAACTTGAATCTAATACGGGCTATAGAAATAAAATGTCTCAAGAAGGATGTTTTACAAACCCTAAAGTCTTAATTTCAATCGTCATTGTCCTTCATTTTACTAAAATATTCCCAGAAAATTCATTTCAAATAGACCCTGTCTCTGATGCTTGGCAGTAGCCTTAGCTATAGAGTTTATCGTATGGTATATAATTTTTGTCGAATTTTCGTAAAAAATCAATAAAGCTCAATATATCCGTTATTATATAAGATATGAAAAATTTTTGTATATATTAATTATAGGATGTCTTGAGCTACATCTTAAAATAATATTTCTACAACCACAGGATGGCCCATAAGTCGTTGGTGATACAAATTTCCATTTTTTTTTAATCAAACACGCCTTATGTTATTGCATTTTTGCATTTTACATTGAAATATAATGCATGTTTGTAAGAAAAGAAATTCTGGACGCAGCAAGTGCGTTATGGTAGCGAATTTTGATCAAATGTTTCATATTTGAACAGCTCAATTTGCTATTAATCTATAAGGTTGACCAAGAAACGTGTTTTTTCGGGAACACTTTAAGTTTACTTTTGGAAATTTTTGTACATTTTCACACAATAAAGTTATTTTGATGAAATATGGCACATTGTTTTTACTATATAGGTTATACTGGTAACCAAATTTGATGCCTGATTTCTTAAAAAAAACACACATATTTGTTATTAAAAACATTTTTTTGAAAATTCACTACCATAACGCACTTGCTGTGTCCAGAATTTTTAATATTTTTGTTTGAAAATCTAATCGTTTCTAAGTTGGACTAAACACACATTATATATAAATTTTATTAAAATTGGTAATGACCAACAACCCAGTACTTTTTCCATGGCTACCTTTAAACCACTTCTGTCGACTCGGATATTCCACCGCTGATAGTTACCTTATTGGTTCCCACCTTATACGTATTTATTTCCTCTGCGACTTTAATTTGTGTACAATTAATTTCCTTTTTGTAGTTTCTCTCTTGTTTGTTAATATATTTTCGCACGTTGCTAGTACCTATCAATAATGTATCGTGTAAAAACATTCTTTACGCACTTCAATTTTGTTACCTTAAAAGGTGCTGTGACTACATGTAACTATTTTTCAAATCATAAACTATATTTATTCAGAAGGGAGAACTACTTGGTAGGTTTATACCCTTATATATATATATATATATATATATATATATATATATATATATATATATATATATATATATATATATATATATATATATATATATATATATATGAAAGGCTATTTCAAAGAAAATTTATTAACAAAAGAATTCATTGAATCTTTAATTATAAAATAAAATTATATGGCTGCTCAGAGGAGACGTGATATTTAATGCAATTCTGAAAAATATGTGGGTTCGGGCCTTATAATTTAGGTAGTGGCAAACATACAAATGAAAAGTCTGGACGCAGCAAGTGCGTTATGGAAGTGATTTTTTATTAAAATGCTTGGAATAGCAAATATGTCTTTTTAATGCAAGCAGTCATTAATTTGGTTACCGGTATAACCTATATAGTAGAAACAATGTGCCATATTTTATCAAAATAACTCATTGTTTGAAAATGTACAAAAAATTTTCCACAATAAACTTTAAATGTTGGTTTCCTAGCCAACAAACCTTAGGTTAATAGCAAATTGAATTGTTGAAATTTGAAGCATTTAATGAAAATTTGCTACCAAAAGGCACTTACTGCGCCTCGATTTTTTTTCTTACAAACATATTTCGATAAAAAATGCAATAAAATAAGGGTGTTCGAAAAAAATTGTAGGGATCACCAACGGCTTATGGGCCAGCCTGTGATTGTGAAAATAATTTTATAAGATGCAGTTCAAGACACCCTATAATGAGCTTATACAATTTTTTCTCGTCTATTGTATAATAATAATTATATAGAGCTTTAGCGTAGAAATACTTCACCCTGTATATATGTAAACAGATCAAAACTGAACGTAAACCCGGATATGGATTCTAGGGGGCCTAGTTTGAAGCAATCTTTTTAAAATTCTAAAGTCGCGGTCTCCTCATTGAAGAATTTTTTATACGAAAATTAGCTAAAAATTATGGACCGTTAAACCATAAACTTAACTAAAACTACCGCCAAAGCATTAGAAAGAAATTAACTAACCTGTTGCATATCAGCTGTTTTGTAAAAGTTCGATCCTTTATATGTGTTGACAAAACATAACAAATACTATTTAGTCCACCCACTAATTTTAATAAAATCGTAAAGGAATAATTTGCACTTGTATATAAAAATTACCAAATAACACAAATAATTTGTGATAAACAATCTAATACCATATACCATACGATAAACGTCAGTTACAGCGTGTTACAGACCTGCGCAATAATATCAAATGATCCGTTGCCAGGCAACCACTCAGACATACTAGATCTCATATACCAAGCCAGGTTTGCCATTGTCAATGAAACGCGGTGATATTAAAAATAAATGCTTCAAATTTCAATTGCTCAATTTTCTGTAAACCTAGAAATCTGAATTTTGGTACATAGTTAGGTATTTCCTAAAGCAGCATGTACACCAAATTGCATTATATATAAATAGGTTGTAATTTTCAGAGAAAAAAATTTTTTCGAAAGAAAACTCTCATTTTTTTCCGGAAAACCTTGTCCGATTTTCCAGGCTAACGAACTCATCCAAGTTATTCATAAAAGAAATTTAATGCAATATTGATGAAATATTTTTTGAGTTATCAGTTGGATACATATATATATATATATATATATATATATATATATATATATATATATATATATATATATATATATATATATATATATATATATATATATATATATATATATATTTATATATCGATACCTCAGTTCTAGAACGTAACAAGTCAAAAATTGTCGTTTTCGAGTTAGTGCCCCCATGTAATAGCCGATACCATGCTCTTTCTATTTCAATAAGGAAACAACTCTAACTATGATATTTGCCCGCAAGATGTCGCTGATTACACTATGGAACAACTCATAATTAAAATAAACTCCTGTTCTATAGTGTAACAAACAGAGTTGTTACGGTTTAGAACTGTAGTAAATTAATAAATATTAGAGGTTACGTATGTTTTATGAACCGAGATTGTGTGTTCTAGACATAAACAATGAATACTTTTAGTTTTAATAACGCAAAAAAAGATCCAAACGAGACGCGTACCAGTTTGTTGTTGCGATTGGCCACCATAAATAGCCATGAAACTACAAATGACACAAAGGTAAGTTAATTCAATATTATTCTTACAGTACAACATAACCTTAATTTGCATCTAGTTCTGTTTATTGGGCTATCACCACTAAGTTTAGAATAAAATTAATAATAACTACTTATTTATGATTATGCTTTGAATGTTACTGTTGAAGATAACTTCAGTTTTTATATTATTATGCAAAAGTTTCTGAATCATGTTTCACTTGTTACACTATTGAATTCAAGAGTTTGTGAAATAATAGAATATAGATGTAACAAGTTGTAGACCTTTAATTATTTTTAGAAATAGAATATAGAGTAAGTCACCGTTGTTGGCATAGGTTTATCGCTATATTAATAATTAAATTATGATTTATACTGTTTTAACTCAAATCAAAAATACTATAAGGTAACTAGTTTCGCCAATAAAATACTCCAATATTTCTGAATTTTTGAATTTATTTTGCCTACAAAATAAATGAAAGCAACACAAACTTCATAGTATGAATATAGAAAAATCTGAAATTTTGGCAAAGTCCTGATTAGGTGTATTGTTTTAGGATTTACCTTCCACATCTATGGAAAATATCGATAATTTTGAGGAAGATAGTGACGACAGTATTGCCGATAAGAATTATGAACCATCCAGTTCACTGTCATCTAGTGGCGAAGATGACAATCCTCCAAAGCAACCAGAACATAGTCTGGCCTCTGGGAATAGCGAAGATCAGTCAACAATGGAAGATCAAAACACAAAAAAATGTACAAGAAAAAGAATACGAGATTGTGATAATTGGGAGAAAAATAAAAAGAAAATAAAAAGAAACTTGGGTGAAGAATATGTGAACGCAGCCAAAAATAAAGTGGAAAAAAAGGTACTTAAAGGTCCTTGTAACGAAATATGTAGGTTAAAATGTTTTACCAAATTCACTGAAGATCAGAGAAAAACTATTTTTGAAAAGTATTGGAAACTGGGCTCGATTGATAAACAAAGAGATTTTATCCATAAAAATATATCCGAAATTATACCTCCTTACAGATATACGAAAACTGGAAGCAATCGATCAAAAACTATAAAATACACCCTTCAGGTAGAAGGGCAAGCTATACGTGTTTGTAAAACATTTTTTAAAAATACATTAGCTATAAACAACAGGACAATCTTTACAACTACGAAGAAAAAAGATGAATACGGGTTTTTGAAACCAGACCAACGGGGAAAGCACGGGAAACAAAAAAGAGTAAAGCAAGAAGTTATTGACGGTATTAGGGAGCATATCAATTCCTTCCCACGTGTAAGCTCGCATTATTGCCGTGCTAGGACTAAAAAAGAATACTTAGATGGCAGCCTAAATATCGCCACTATGTATCGGCTGTATGTAGAAAATTGCATTCAAAATAATCAAGAATATGCCAAAATTTCAATGTATACAAAAATTTTAAATACAGAGACTAACATAGCATTCCATGTACCAAAAAAGGACCAGTGTTCATTATGTACAAACTATGAAAATGGCGATGAAGACAATAAAGAAAAAATTAAGGAAACATTTGAAAAGCATTTAGAAGAAAAGGAATTAAGTAGACAAGAAAAGAAAAAGGATACAGAAGAGACAGACGAAAATGTTCTTGTGTGTTGTTTTGATCTGCAAGCAGTCCTAACTACTCCATGCGGAGAAGTTAATAGTTTTTTTTATAAAAGAAGATTGGCTACCTACAACTTTACCGTTTTTGATGTAAAGCAGAAACTGGGATTATGCTTTCTTTGGCATGAAGGTTTGGCAAAGAGGGGGGCTAACGAAATTGGAAGTTGTCTGTATCACTACTTAAGTAGTGAAGACTGTAAAAGTGAGAACATAATTTTTTATTCTGACAACTGTGTTGGACAGAATAAAAATAAGTTTGTGTTTGCCTTGTATTTATTTTGTGTATTGAATATTGATAAAATTAAAAGTATTACACACAAGTTTTTAGTGATAGGACACACTCAGAATGAAGGAGATAGTGTACATGCCTGTATTGAAAAAGAGAAAAATCGTATACTTAAAAGCGGCCCGATATACGTCCCTGCGCAATGGGCAACCATTATCAGATCTGCTAAAAAAAAGGGAACTCCTTACAAAGTGAATGAAATTTGTACGGAAGATATTTTTGATTTAAAAGCAATATGTACCCAAATGGGCAAAAATTATGTTAAAAATACAGAAAATGAGAAGGTGGTTTGGAAAGACGTTAGAATTGTCAAGGTAGAAAAGATGCAACCTTACATAATCTTTTATAAAACCTCATACTCACAATACAATTTTAAATCCATTGATGTAAGACAAAATTCAAAACACCTTAGAAATAATCAAGAACAGAAAAAAACTAAACTGCTACCTGCCTATAAAAAAGCTCCCTCTATCGATGCTAAGAAGAAAGAAAACTTATTAGAGCTTTGTAAAGAAAATGCCATCAAACAGGTCTATTGGCCATTTTATAAAGGTTTGTCTGAAAAATCGGATGATAATAATCAGAAGGAAGACGTAGATATTTCAAGTTGTAGTGATTCAGAGTCTGAATAACCATTTGTTATTTTTTTGCGAAGTTTATTTTGTAGAGTTACAGTTAAGTTTTTACCGTTTTAAGTAACAAGAAATAATTTTGTATGAATTTTTTAAAATAAAATGTTTGAAAAATTAAAATAACAAAATTATTTATTAAATACCCCTTATATTTTTATTTGTGCAATGATAAATGTAATCCTCAAACAAATTTAGCATCATAATATTGGACCTGTAATGATTTACAAGTTACCTATTCGCTCTCTTTTAAATCTGATTACATAATATTTTAAGTTCAATAATGTAACAACTTGATCAAAATTCAAAATTATCATAAAATCAAACTGTAAACCCAAAAATAGATTGACTTCCAATTACATATACATTATTTATTATGTTCATAATTTTTATTATCATTATACCTAGAACCACCAAATGGTTATCATTAGTTAACATGACCCAATTATTTTACTTGCCGTTTTCTCGTTTATTATATTTTTTGAGGTGTTACATTATAGAATTGAGGTATCGATATATATATATATATATATATATATATATATATATATATATATATATATATATATATATATATATATATATATATATATATATATATATATATATATATATATATATATATATAAATCGAAACTAACCCCGGATATGGGTTCTATGGGCCCAAATTCGCGCTCATTTGAAAAAAATTGTTGCAAAGTCTCACCATTGATACCTCTCTATTAGTGATTTTTTTAAATAAATATTCACTAAAAACAAGATTCGGTTAACGTCGTTTATGAATAAAACGGTGAATTTATGTAAGACAAAATTATTATAAGTTATTGTGAGATATTGTAGCAGTTTTAAATGAATTTTTTTAAATTTGAATAAAGAATGCAGATGAACAAAGTACTTAAGTGGCGTCTCTGTTGTGGTGTTCCTTGGACCCAGTGAATATACGGAGGCCTGAAGCTACTGAAGGCTAGCGCAACCTCTCAAGACATCATGGATACTACTCAATGCTGTCCGACCCATTGCATGACTTCAGCAGGTGCTCTGCTTGGCCTGGCATCGATCGACACTCAATGGGATTGCCCAGATGATCGTGTTTAGGTGCTCTTCAAACCTGGTTTTGAAAGGGGCTCTACAAACCCTCAAGAATATTGTTGTACATCAACAATGATTCCATTGGAAGGAATGAACAAAACGGTGTTGTGTCCCATTAAAATATGTCTTATCCCATGGGGAAAAACGTGTCTTATCCCATGGGGAAAACGGGATAGCTAAAAATAGTTAAGTTCAGCTAAGTACATTGTCGAGTTTGAGGTTATTTATAGGCGGCAACTTGCAGCGTGTTCACGTTAATGCAAAGTTTATCTGTATGACAACCATGAAATCGTAATTCTTTATTAATATTGAAACTGTACGAGAACACCGCTACAAGCTATCACAAGACAAGAAAATAGGGATTAAACAGAGCAATTCATAAAAGTGATTATGTTACCAAGCAAGCAAGCGTTAAAATGGCAAAAGTATTTAATTTCGTCTCACCTCATGTTGGCATGCTGCCCTTCCTAATTTTTTTTTGCCTCAGGGCTCGTCCGCGGCCTTGCCGCCCCGATAGCACTGCAACCTTTGGTTGATTGTGCATGCCCTTAGTCTTACTCCACCCATTCCAAAATCACTCTGCCTTGAACTAGTCTGCACAGCGATTGGTAGGGTGAAGTTTTCTATTGCTCTGTCTCCGGTCTAGACTGACCGTAGATCAGTTGTCTTTTGCGGTCCAGAGCTTTACACTCGCACAAGATGTGCTGGGCTGATCCCTCCCCCTCGCCGCAGAGTCTGCATGCGAGGACCCCTTCGAACTGCCCCATTTTATGCAGGTGTTTCTTGACGGCGATGTGTCCCTTCAAGAGACCTGTTGTGTTCCTGAGCTGTCCTCTCCTAATATTTAGCAGCTCCACAGCTCTCTTTGTACTGGGTCCGCCAATTATTGACTTCCCATGTCTGAGCCCTGGACAATCCGCCCAGTACACATTGTGTTGGTTTCTGATCCAGAACTTAATGGCTCCTCTGGAAGTGCTCTTTGTCACGCCCAGAGCCGGTTCTGGTCCCATAAATGATTCTGCTGACCCTCTCTTCGCGAGACTTGTCAGCTTCTTCCTTGCCTTTGACCCCCGAGTGACCCGGCACCCAGATGAGGGTCACCTCATTCTGCCCAACCAGGTCGCTCGTCTCGTCTCGGCACTCACTCACCAGCCAGGAATTAACCCGCGGGCTACTTAGTGCCTTAAGGGCTGCCTGGCTGTCTATGGCTATGAGGATCCGCTTGTTGGTGTAGCCCCTTCTCTTGTTCTCCCGCACACAGTGCAGGATGGCGTACATTTCGGTCTGAAACACCGTTGCATGGGCTCCTAGGGAAATACTATGACTTACCCTCGGTCCTTCGAGTAAACACCTGCCCCCGTCCCACGCTCCCCGCCGGCTCCGTCCGTGAACCAGACGAGCGCGTCCCGTGTTATGCCCGGCGTCTCCTCCCGCCATGTCTCGCGGTCGGGGATTTCCACTGTAAAGTTGTTTTCCCTGCACATTCGCGGGATCGCGAAGTCTGACCTCGTTTCAAGCATGGGCTCCTTCACGATCTCCTGAATTTTGCAGTGGCCCCTGAAGCCTGGGTCGATCTTTAGTCTACCATTGCAGGCTAGTCTGTATAGTCCTAACCTGGCCTCCGCCATAATAACTAAGTGTATGTCCTTCCTATTACCTAGCTAACTGTCCTCAACATTTTTGCGTCGTTAAAGCCTTGTGAAAACAGAGCTTTTGAGTTGTTGCATTGTCTTATAAAGACTTCTGTTATCTCAAGTCAAAATTAACTACTGACTGGCACTTATTCATTCAAAATTCAGGATAGCTATCAAAGAAGGCGTGTGTTTCTAAGGTCATGCATTTTAATGGATTGATAAACTTTCATTGACTAATGAAAGTAACAAATTTCATCAACTAATAAAATAATGTGATTGTTGACTGAGTAAATAAGGTAATTATATACTAATGAACGTTATAATGTAGATATTAGTTGTAAAACGTGTACAGCGTTACAGGTTTTAGATATAATAAATTATGGATGAGTGTTCTTACAGCGTAACATACCCTTTAGTGTGCGAAATCGAAAATTTATAAATGCTTTGCCAAGGCGTGTTGCCAATCCGATACACATACAGGGTGATTCATAAGTGGTGACCAAAAAAGAAACCCCATGTTCTTTGAATAATTTTAGAGAGGGTATGTCTTATAAAAAATGTTCCTATACTGCTTCACTAAAAAGATACAGGGTGTTGAAGTTGAATTTCAAAAAAAAAAATTCCCAATTTTTTAAAAAGTAGCACATATATTTTGCTGAAACTTCGCATGTGTAGGCTGTTATGAAAGACGCATATTCTACCATAACAATTGAATCGGCTAATCCAGCAGTGGCGCGCGTACCCACATGTCATTGATTATTCCTCAAGAAAAAAACGGGTACGCCAATGATTTTTTTTATATATATATTTTTTTTTGAATCTTACCTTCATTCGTGAACAAAATGACTTTCTTGATAATTTTCTGTGCGACGCTTATTTTACGAGTAAGCAATGAATCAGGTAAGTGTTTTAGAGCACAGTTCATGATTTTTAACCAGTCGTTGTTTGGTAGAAAATCGCAATGATACACTTTTATCAAGCTTATAGTAATTTATTTAGTACAATAAATGTTCAAAAATGCCTCCATTGACCTGAATACACGCACGACATATTTTTAATATGGAAAATTTAATGTCTTGAGGATTCATTGTTGCTTGAATATGACGAAAAGCATTATTTATTAGTTGTTGTAGCTGCTCTGGTGTATTTATTTGTTCACTGTAGACCAGTCGTTTAAAATCACCCCAAAGATAGAAGTCAAGTGGTTTTAAGTCCGGTGATCTTGCAGGACAATGTATTGGTCCAGTTATGCCAATCTATATTTCATTATAATGTTCATGTAGCCATGTAACAACGTTTCGACTATGATGCGGTGGTACACCGTCATGCTGGTACAACATTATACCTCTTGTTGCTAGTGGAATGTCATCTAGAATATTGTTTACACGGTTTTCTAGGAGCGCTAAGTACGAAGATCCATTTAAACGTTGTGGCAGGATTTCCATGAACAGTGAGCCGTTAAAAATACCACACCATAAATTAATGGAAAATCTATGTTGAAATGTGCGAGTCCTTGTTGCATGTGGATTTTCCAATGACCAGACATGCTCATTATGAGAATTATAACTACCATTTCTTGTAAATGTTGATTCGTCAGACCAGAAGATTAGATTAGGGAATAAGATATTTTGATTGTTCATTTTCAACATTCATTCACAAAATACTCGTCGATGCACATTATATCCAGGTAGAAGGCAATGAATATTCTGTCGATGATATGGATGTAAGGCTTCTCGATGTAAAGTTCTCCAAACAAAGCTTTGAGAATATTGTAACTGCGTGGCAATCCTCCGAGTACTTGTAGAAGGTTGATCCATCACTGCATCCACCACTCTCTCTTCGTCTTGAAGTTGATGTTGTCTTCTACTATTAGCTCTAGCGTTAGGACGTTGTCCAATACCGCACTGCCGAAGTCTTGAAAACGATCGAGAAAAAACCCTTGGTGTAGGTTGACGGCGAGTGGGAAACCTACGTTGATATTCCCGACAAGCAGCTAGAGCATTTCCATCAGCATATCCGTAGATAAAAATTATATCTGCATACTCTTCTGAGGTGTACTCCATTATAAGAAGTAAAAGAGTAGAAAATTTTGCAATTTTATTAAGTTTACCACTTACACCCATTCAAAATAATATCTTGTTAACCTAAACGTCAAGTGACACTTAATGACAACTTTGGCAAACCAGACTACTACTTATTAAAATACAACAAACAGAATCGTCGTACAAAAAATTATCAAGACATTAAATTTTCCATATCAAAAAGATGTGCGTGTATTCAGGCCAATGGAGGCATAAAAGTGTATCATTGCGATTTTCTACCAAACAACGACTGGTTAAAAATCATGAACTGTGCTCTAAAACACTTACCTGATTCATTGCTTACTCGTAAAATATGCGTCGTACAGAAAATTATCAAGAGAGCCATTTTGTTCACGAATGAAAGTAAGATTCAAAAAATAAAAAATAAAAAAAAATATCATTGGCGTACCCGTTTTTTTCTTGAAGGATAAGCAATGACATGTGGGTACGCGCGCCACTGCTGAATTAGCCGATTCAATTGTTTTGGTAGAATATGCGCCTTCCATAACAGCCTACACATGCGAAGTTTCAGCAAAATATAGGTACTACTTTTTTTTAAATTGGGAAATTTTATTTTTTGAAATTCAACTTTAACACCCTGTATATTTTTAATGAAGCATTATAGGAAAAAAATTTATAGGACATGCCCTCTCTAAAATTGTTCAAAGAACATGTGGTGTCATTTTTGGTCACCACTTATGAATCATCCTGTATAGACATTAACCATGCTCATGTGATTAGATATTCATTGTTTGCGTAAGCTTATGCAGACACTAATAAGCCTTTGCATTATACATTCTGCCGTCATATTGGACATGACTTGCATTTATGAGTGGTGCACCCGATATTCAACTAGCATTGGCGCATATTGACTTACGTTATGATTCAGGAGGACGAAATTGAATCAACGGTAGCAATGGATAAAAAGAACCCTAGTTACATGCATGAATCCTCTCATTCTATTGTTACTTTGTCTATGTGTGATAAAACAGGGTTGAAGTCAGAAACGTATATGCAGTACGGCCAACTTGAAAAAAAAGCATGTTCTCGATTCGACACGGATGCTTTACCGATTGTTCTGCAATGCCTGGACTGGCCAAAATGTTTATGGTTCCATTAAGTAGGGAAAAGTCTGGGACTGTCTCCGAAAGTGTTGTTTTCGTAATCAGTATATAGCTATTTATTGACGAACTGTTATACATAATTCTTGTAAATTGTTCTCTTTAATGAAATACATCAATTGAAATACGTCTAACTATATTAAAAAAGTTGTAATAAGGTAATGGGTTAATGTTTGCCTATATTCTCGCTGGATGGAGTCTGATTTATTGCTGTTATTGTTTAGTTATTTTATTGTTGTAATTGTTGTTATAGTTATTAGTGAATTTTCTTTAAAAAAATTCACTAATGAGGAGATCCCAATTTTCGAATTTTGAAAAAATTTCTTCAAATGAGTGCTAATTAGGCCCCCCAGAACACATATCCGGGTTAGTTTCAATTTTTATATGTTTATATATATATATATATATATATATATATATATATATATATATATATATATATATATATATATATATATATATATATATATATATATATATATATATATATATATGTATCACACCGATAACTCAAAAAATAACGGGCCGAATTTGATTAAATTTGGAGAATAAATTCCTTTTGCAAATTGCTTGGATAAGTTCGTTAGCCAGGAAAATCTGCCCAGGTTTTCCCGGAATATCTTTGAAATTAACAAAGTAAGGGCAACCAAATTTAGTATTCAGGTTTACATCCTTATAGGTAAGTTACTTACCAAAATTTAGCTATGTCAAAGTTGCGATTTAAAACGTCAAAATCGGCAACATTTAGGCAAATAACTTGAATCTAATAAGGGCAATGGAAATCAAATGTCTCAAGAAGAATGTTTTACAAACCCTGAAGTCTTAGTTTGAACCGTCACTGTCCTTCATTTTACTAAAATGTTTTCAGAAAATTCATTTCAAATAGACCCTTTATCTGATGCTTGGCAGTAGTCTTAGCTATAGAGTTTATTGTTTAATGGTATATAATTTTTGTCGAATTTTCGTAAAAAATCAATAAAGCTCAATATATCCGTTATAATACAAGATATGAAAAAAATCTTTATACATTAATTATAGGATGTCTTGAGCTACATCTTAAAAAATATTTCTACAATCACAGGGTGGCCCATAAGTCGTTGGTGATACAAATTTTCTTTTTTTTTTTTAATCAAACACGCCTTATGTTATTGCAATTTTGCATTTTCCATCGAAATGTAATGCATGTTTGTAAGAAAAGAAATTCTGGATGTAGCAAGTGCGTTATGGTAGCGAATTTTGATCAATGCTTCATATTTGAATAGCCCAATTTGCTATTAACCTATAGGGTTGGCCAAGAAACGAGTTTTTCCGGGAACACTTTAAGTTTACTTTTGGAAATTTTTGTACATTTTCACACAATAAAGTTATTTTTATGAAACATGGCACATTCTTTTTACTATATAGGTTATACTGGTAACCAAAATTGATGCCTGCTTTCTTAAATAAAAAGAAAACACACATATTTGTAATAAAAACGTTTTTATGAAAATTCACTACCATAACGCACTTGCTGCGACCAGAGTTTTATTGTTATGGGTTCATTATATTTTTGTGTTAAATATTGACATACATTACGTAGGCATTTTGAAGACGTCGTCGGTCACTTCAATTTTAATATTACTTAAAAAAATAAATAAATATATATATATATATATATATATATATATATATATATATATATATATATATATATATATATGTATATGTATATCCACTGATTCTCCAATGTATCACACCGGTAACTAAAAAAATAATGGGCCAATTTTGAGGAAATTTGGAACGTAGCTTCCGTTGTAGATGGCTTGGATAAAGTTGTTAGCCAGGAAAATCTGACCAAATAACGCCCTTGTTGCGTCCGTACCTTTTTTGTGTAATATTTAGTATATTTGGGCATTTTTGTATCACAACAACGTTATTCTTATGAGTTTTTTTATACGATTTCAGTAGTAGATATGGGAAAACTGATTTGATTTTTTCCAATGGAACCTGTTATGTTTTGGAACAGTCTCGTTATTCGTTTAATAAAATAAATAAAATATACATTTATTGGTTAAATAAGTACCCAGGTGTAATTTTAGCTTCTCACGTGTGTGTGGGTGTCCGTATTTTTAGCGAATTTTTATTACAGAAAATTCGCTAATGGAGTGTTATCGTTGGTGAGACTTTGTAAAACTATTTTCAAATGAGCGCGAATTTGGGCCCCTAGAACCCAAAACAAGGTCCGTTTGAATATATATATATATATATATATATATATATATATATATATATATATATATATATATATATATATATATCTGTGTGTGTGTGTGTGTGTATGTATCCGAGCGATAACTTAAAAAATACTAAACTCATTTGAACCAAACTTGACAAATGTATGTCACCCCAGTAAAGATCTTACTATATACCAGCAGTCAACTTTCTAGGTTCATAACAAATTGAGTTCTTCAAGTTTGAAGCATTTAATAAAAATTCGCTATCATAACGCACTTGCTGCGTTCCCAATTCCACATTTTGTGTTAATCTTGCAAAAAAATATCATACCTCACCTCACCATAAATGTAACTATTTCCCAACACACCAACAAGGGTTAGGCGCGACGATACCTTGAACATAATAAATAGTGCTACAAATTCATCATAACTTCTACATATCTGTGATAATCTACTTTCCTCAGAAAGACATTCTCATGAAATGAATTTAGAGTCCATGATCTGACCACAAAGAAAAGATTCATATTCCTATCCCCATAAACTTCTTAAACGTTAAATCATCCCCATTTATCTCCTACCCCTTGAAGCGATTTTATTCAAAAACAATTCAAAGCGTTCCTTTGTCGGGTGCTAACTGCATACCAAATTTGAAGATGATATCTCAATTCGTTCGAAAGTTATGGCGCCTACAAACAGACAGACGTACAGGCCGACAGACAGAAAATGTTCGTTCCGGAATCAAGTTTTCTATATGTTTTGAGACCTTAAACGGCGTAAGTTTTAGGAAAAAAATAATTCGAAATTCCTCACACCGATATTCTATCCTCACATATTCAACCCTAATTTAATTTCAGCGCAGAATACCAGATCCCTAATGAAATTGAAAGTTTTCTAATAAACAAACCCTAAAACTTTCCCTACCCCCTGGAGAGATTTTACCGAAAAATAATCCGAAGCGTTCGTTTGTCGGGTGTTAATTGTATACCAAATTTGAAGACGATACCTCAATCCGTTCTAAAGTTATCGTGGCTACAAACAGACAAACATACAGACCGACAGACCGGCAGACAAAAAAAATCGTTTCAAAATCATTTTACTAATAAAAAGGTATCGATGGTGAGACTTTGCAAAAAATTTTCAAATGAGCGCGAACTAGGACCCCTAGAACCCATATCCGGGGTCAGCTTCAATTTTTATATGTTTATATATCTCTATATATATATATATATATATATATATATATATATATATATATATATATATATATATATATATATATATAGCAGGAGGTACAGACCGGCTTCGACGTTAAATAGCGCAAAGCGCCATCACTGGTTTTGTGACGTTTCTAGGCTTCCACAGCAGCATTCTCGTAAACACACTACAGCACTCGCTAGCCGTTATCACTCCTGTCCTGCCAGACCTAACGGTCAGGCAGCAGGAGACACAGACTAGTTTCGTCCTCCCTAGGACTCTTTATTATGCCGTATCTGCGCCCCAAGTGTGTATCCATCCAATAACTCAAAAAATAATTAACCGATTTCGATGAAACTTGGCAAGTGCCTTTCTTTTATTAATGGCTTGGATGAGTTCGTTAGCCAGGTAGATCGGACATGTTTTTCCGGGAAAATTTTGAGTTTTCTTTCGAAAAAACTAATTTTCATTTTAATGAAATTTGGTGGGTATCTTGCCCTAGTAAAGGCCTTAGTACATCCCAAAATTAAACTTTCTAAGTTTATAGAAAATTGAGTTATTGAAATTTGGGGCATTTAATAAAAATTCACTACCATAACGCACTTGCTGTGTCCCGAACTTTTTTCTGCATGTTTTGGCCCTTTTAACGACGTTTAAGACAATAAAGAATTTTGTAATTTTTGTCGCCGATGCCATACTTCCGCACGTATGACCGATGTGGAAGTAATATTAATTAATTATTTTCTTTTAGCAATTCGCGTCCCCAATATATTGTAATAAATTACAACCACTTGCTCTGTGTTATTTTCTTTTTCTGTTGTGGACCGCGGTTGTATTTTTCTATTAACTCTGATCCACCCCTGCAACTTAGATCTCCACACTGAAGTGCACATGCACTTGTACTTATTTGGTCTGTACCACATACATCACTGTAAGCATCATCGACTCGCCCATGCTCCACTCCTACACACTCCTACAGTCCTTCAGTTTTTCCCCTGTGGCATCAGCTGGTGTATCACTGGATTTTTGTGTTGTAGATGTAGATTCCTAGGGGAGGCCAGCTGATGAGTGGGACGAACGTCACTTTACTCGTTACTGACTAATTGTGGGAAAATAAAGATTCCATTTAGTTTTTCTAAAGACACGACGACTTTGAGTTTAGTAAGGTATTATACGGAGTTAGTAGAAAGTCCCGGAACGGTCGAATATCTCTGTTATTATCAGTAGAGGCTCGTGCCTTAATGCATTGGGGGTGCGCAAGAAAAAAAAGTTCGGGACGCAGCAAGTGCGTTATGGTAGTAAATTTTCATTAAATGCTTCAAATGTGAATAACTCAAGATTCTACGAACTTAGAAAGTTGAATTTTGGTGTATAGTAGGGCCTTACCTAGTGCAAGATATCCGCCAAATTTCATTAAAAAAGCTTTGTAATTTTCTTAGAGAAAAATTTTTTTTAAAAGAAAACTCAAAATTTGAATAACTCAGTTTTCTAAAAATGTAGAAAGTTGAATTTTAGTGTGTGGTAAGGCAATATATCCACCAAATTTCATTAAAATACCTTTGTAATTTTCAGAGAAAAAGGTTTGTTTTGAAACAAAACTCAAAATTTTCCCGGAAAACGTTATCCGATTTTCCTGACTAACGAAGTCATCCAAGCCATTAATAAAATAAAGGCACTTGCCGAGTTTCATTGAAATCAGTTGCTTATTTTTTGAGTTATCAGTTGGATATATATATATATATATATATATATATATATATATATATATATATATATATATATATATATATATATATATATATATATATATGCAAAGTCTCTCCATCAATACCTCTTTATTAGTAAATTTTTAAAAATAAAAATTCACTAAAAATAAAGGGCTCGCCTATTTTTCCCTGAAAATGTATTATAAAGAAACCTACTTACTAAACTTAATAATTATTAACTACTTACCAAGTTTTCCTCTAGTTAGTTATACGTTATAGTAGTTAAAAAGTCCCTTAAAAAGTTAACCTTTAAATTAACACTGAATTAATCACAGTATCACAATTATTTTGTCCACTTATTAAGCAACCCGAAGTAGTAACCATCATAATAATAATAATTGTCTTGTTAGAACATGTAAACAACAACGAAATGATCTAATTAAAAATCAATCCGGCGCGAAGACTTAAATTACTAGGTAGTAGTAGTAGTAGTAGGTACACACGCTCTGCCAAAAGTCCACTACAAACTGTTAGTGTGTAATTTTATAGCGCACAACAGATTGCTTATTCGGTCGTTTTCGACGCAGATCATCAAGAATCGGCAATCATTTCGCACTGAAGTATCGCTTTCCATGAGAGCGCCAAAAAATACACACCGCCGCGTGCTTTATATGGATATGGATATATATATATATATATATATATATATATATATATATATATATATATATATATATATATATATATATATATATATATAACATCTGCAACGATTAACACTACTTATTCTGATTCTGTATTCTGTATTAATGGCTGCCGACTCTCTGCGATCCTCGATATACTAATTTTGTTTGTTGAGTGTACGAGGTAAAAAAGTAAATAAAAATATATTAAAATATAGCATAGCAAAAATATTATTTTTTCCACGGCAGGCGCAGTGCGCGCGCAGGGGCGCACTTATTGAGGAGCCTCCCCTGGTTATTATTGACGCAATTTTTTTGGTTTTTTGTAATGACGAATAGTCACAAATAAGCCTTTTTTTATATCACATTCAATTTTTTTCTCGCTTCCGGTTTAACAGGAAATGACTCAACTTTTTTTTTAATTGGACACCTTGTGTTATTTACCATTTTCGGATGCAGGATAAAAAACTACGTTCTGAAACATCAACATCTTTTTTATAATAGATAAATAATAATCACTCAATATTTGTAGCAAACGAGGGCATAGCAGCTTGCCTTCCCATCTTAATAATCCAAACGAATTAATTAAACTATGCGGATCGAATGTCCCACCTACCTGCGGAGTGAGAGGCAGTAATCGTTCCCTCGAAACCTTATATAATGCTAACCAAAATAATACAGAGCAAATGAGTTTTGTAACTGTGGATGAGGATATCATTGCATCATGTTTGCAGGAAATTAAGAGTAGTGCGATTGGAATGGATGAAATATGCATTAAAATGATACACTTGTGCTGCCCCTTTTTACTGAAGTTTTTGGTAAATATTATCAATTCCTGTATTCTTGCGTGCTATTTTCCGGACTTGTGGAAGCGAGCAATTGGTATACCCATTCCAAAGGTTGAGACCCCTAAGGACTACAATGACCTCAGAATTTTGAGCATTCTGCCAATATTTTCAAAGTTGTTTGAGAAGATCATATTTAGGCAACTAAGTAGAAACTTAGATAACATACTGCCGGAGGTCCAGTCGGGTTTTAGAAAGGACTACAGCTGCACAACTGCTCTTGCGTCCATCAATGACGACATAATAAATGCAACGGACAAAGGTCTTATTACTGTACTAATACTTCTTGACTATAACAAAGCGTTTGATACAGTATGTCATGAGATTATTATTGCGATTCTGAAAAGTGTGGGTCTTCAGGATGAGGCATTAAAGCTGCTGAGAAGTTTTTTTCAATCACGTACACAATGCATAAGGGTTGGAGGAGTTTTCTCGGAGCCCTCGGAGATGCAGCAGGGCTTGCCGCAGGGATCTATACTTTCACCTCTTCTGTTTACGATATACACCCACAGGTTCCCTGATTGCCTTAAGCATATGAAAATACACATGTATGATGACGATATTCAGGTCTACTGTTCATTTCCTAAAAATAAGTTGACAGAAGTGTTGATTGAGATAAACGAAGACCTGGAAAACTTAAGAAAGTTTTCAGAAATGCACTCCCTGCATTTGAATCCAAAAAAAACTCTGGACGCAGCAAGTGCGTTATGGTAGTGAATTTTCATTAAAATGTTTTTATTGCAAATATGTGTGTTTTCTTTTTAAGAACGCAGGCATAAATTTTGGTTACCAGTATAACCTATATAGTAAAAACAATGTGCCATATTTCATAAAAATAACTTTGTGTGAAAATGTACAAAAATTTCCAAAAGTAAGCTTAAAGTGTTCCCGGAAAAACTGGTTTCTTGGTCAACCTTATAGATTAATAGCACATTGGGCTATTCAAACAAAATTCGCTACCATAACGCACTTGCTGCATCCAGAATTTATTTTCTTACAAACATGCATTATATTTCGATGGAAAATGCAAAAATGCAATAACATAAGGCGTGTTTGATTAAAAAAAAAAGAAAATTTGTATCACCAACAACTTATGGGCCAGCCTGTGATTGTAGAAATATTTTTTAAGATGTAGCTCAAGACACCCTATAATTAATATATACAAATTGTTTTCATATCTTGTATAATAACGGATATATTGAGCTTTATTGATTTTTTACGAAAATTCGACAAAAATTATATACCATTAAACGATAAACTCTATAGCTAAGACTACTGCCAAACATCACAGAAAGCGTCCATTTGATATGAATTTTCTGGAAACATTTTAGTAAAATGAAGGACAATGACGGTTGAAACTAAGACTTCAGGGTTTGTGAAACATCCTTCTTGAGACATTTGATTTCCATAGCCTGTATTAGATTCAAGTGCCTAAATGTTGCCGATTTTGACGTTTTAAATCGCAATTTTGACGTTTTGAGGAAAACCCCAATTTATTTTTCTTTAAATGCCTATAACTTTTTTTGTCTTTTTACCTACATAGCTAAGTTTTGGTAGTTAACTTACCTATAAGGATCTTAACCCGCGTACTAAATTTGGTTGCCCTTACTTTGTTAATTCCGGAGATATGATTTTTTTTCAAAAGAAAACACAAAATTTTCCGGGAAAACCTGGGCAGATTTTCCTGGGTAACGAACTCATCCAAGCCATTTGCAAAAGGAATTTATTTACCAAATTTAATCAAAATCGGCCTATTACTTTTTGAGTTATCGGTGTGAGATATATATATATATATATATATATATATATATATATATATATATATATATATATATATATATATATATATACATATATATATATATATATATATATATATATATATATATATATATATATATATATATATATATATATAAATTGAAACTGACCCTGGATATGTATTCTGGGGGGCCTAATTAGCGCTCATTTGAAGAAATTTTTTCAAAATTCATAAGTCGAGATCTCCTCATTAGTGAATTTTTTTAAGAAAATTCACTAAAAGACGAATGCAATAATTTTCGGTTACGATAGACATGTACAGGAAATAAAAAACGATGTGGTGCTGAGGATGGGCACTGACATTATACCGATCGTAGAGTCGATTCGGAACTTAGGATTGGTAATGGATAACACCTTTAGATACCGTGCACATGTGTCGCGTTGTTTGAGTCGTGGATATGGCGGATTGAGGCTTTTGTACCCTCATAGGCAATATATACCTACACAGATTAAAAAACACCTGTGTGAAACATTAGTGTTATCACAAATAAAATATTGTGCAGAAGTATTCTCATGCTGTTTGGATGTGGAGACTATGGGGAGGGTCCAGAGGCTTCAAAACGCCTGTTTAAGATATATCTATAACATTCGAAAATTTGAGCACATCTCCCATAAGCTCAAGGAAGCACAATGGCTGAACATGGGGGATAGATCTCTATTGCAGAGATCATATTTCTACCATGATATCATCAGAAAGGGGGCGCCGTCTTACCTTTGTAGGAAAATTAGGTATCGCACCGATATACATAATGTGAATATCCGAAGAAAGGATCTTCTCTCTATACCAGCTTTCAAACTTGCTCTATATCGACGATCTTTCTCATACGACGTCTGCGAGACTTATAATAGAATACCAAATCATATAAAAGAGATGACCATAAGTAAATTTAAGAAACACATGTTTCGGTGGATGCTTCATTAGCAGGTGTTAAAAACAGGAGAAATAATACGTGTGTAAGTGGTGGGAGTTTCTGGGTATGAGTGCGCGAAAGTTTTATGCATACGTGCATATGGGGCTGTGTAGCGATGTTGGAGTACATGAAGGTAGATGTCTGAATATGTGTATGTGTGTGTGTGCGTGAGGGAGATTGGGAGTCTTTACGTATGTGTGTGAGAATGTTTCGAGCGTACGCTGGGTGTGGCGGCTGGGTGAGTAGGTGGGTGTCCTTGAGTGTGGGGAGGTGAGTGTATAAGTGTATAGTGTGAGACTGTGTATGTGAGAGATTGGGAGGTTTTGGCTATGTGGGCGAGTGTTTTAAATGTACGTTGCGTACAAAGGCTGTGTGAGCAGTGAGCAGATAGGTGTGCGTGGACACGTGACGATAACTTCTTGAATGTATGTGAACGTGTGTGGGTACGTGTGAGTGTCCCTCTGACATGGATCACTTATAATTCACTTTGTTCTTTTTTTCAAATTAGAGTTCAGAAAGGTAAATGGCTTGCCACTAATAATTTAATATGGTTTAAGTGGTAGAACAGCGGATACTACGGTATCGGGCTGAACTTCGCCCTAAGATTTGTTTTGTTTTAGTTGATATGAAAATAGTTTACTTACTGTATAAGCTCATGTGAAAGACGACAAAAGAAATAAAGGAATTATTATTATTATTATTATTATTATTATTATTATTATTATTATTATTATTATTATTATCATTATTATTATAACACCACAAAAAATTAATAAAATATTCATAATGCAAAATCAAGACATCTGTTATAAAAGTTCGTTTTATGATTTAAACTATGGTAATTGTTCAAATTGTGCTCCGTCTACAACTTAACAGTAATATAATTTATCAGCAAAATGTCTCACTGAATTTTGTATCATCTCTGGCGTAATATGGTTGATTTCTTCAGTTCCTGTAATTGTTTCAGATAATTAAGTCGTTTTTTATACACCTGACATTTCAAGTGACCCCACAAAAAGAAGTCCAGTGGCGACAGGTCTGGAGAACGATCTGGCCACTCGATTACTCATCTGCGTCTGATCCTGTCGCCAGGAAATATTTGGTCCAAATAATGACGCACATGACTCGTAAAGTGTGGCGGAGCTCTATCTTGTTGGAACCAAATATTATCGCTTGGGTGATTAGGTCTGATTTGATTTGGAAAGAGTGCTCTAAGTTCTGGTACAATTTGGTTTGTCAATAAATTCAAGTAGTCATCGCCATTTACATTTCTGCTAATAAAAAAAAGGACCAATCAATTTGTTTCGACCAAACCAGCCCACACATTCACTTTTTGAAGATACTGCATATGGACTTCGTATATCCAGTGAGTGTTCTCTGTTGACCAGAAACGACAATTGTGCCTGTTAACCGTACCATTTAGATAAAATGTTGCTTCATCTGAAAAAGCTATATCATTCACAAAGTTAGGCCGAGGTTGAATAAGTTCTGTCATTATTTCAGAAAAAGGTTGTCTGCGATCTGGGTCATCCTCGACATGAACCACATGCATATTAAAGGGTTTGGTGAGGGCAACCTGTATACCGAACTTCAGTAAAGTAACTTTATTATTGTGTTATTTTCAGAAATGGCAACATTTTCCGTAGGAAAATACGAGTGTTCTTTCGAGAAACCTGGTCCGAATTGACTGGCCAACAAACTCACCCAAGTTACTAAGAAAAAAAATATAAACATATAATATATAAAGTTAAGCACACCCCGGATATGGCTTTGCAGGCTTGGTTCACCTAAGAACATTTTTGAAGTTTTGAAGTCGTGATATGCTTATATGGAGATATAAAGTTTATAAAAAAACGTTATTTGTTTACAGACAATACTGAAAGCATGAAAATACATGTATAGCTAAGTTTTGTAGTTTTTTTCTAAATAAAGACAATAACATAGTAAACAATGTACGTTAAGATACTTTTGAGATTTTTGTGTCTGCATTTTGCTTTAAAAAATATAGCTTTCTGCAAGATTTTCAGTAGTAGGACACATCCTTTGCCTTCGGTTGAAGTACGGTATAAAATTATTTGTTACCAGTACCTTAATTTTAAAAGGAAGCACAACATTTAAATGAAAATATACTTCCCTTTACCAATCTGTCTAATTTTTTGCTGGTATGTCAACTACTTGAGCTTAATAAACATTTTTGTTATTACAGACACGAGTTCCTTAGGGAAACCAGCTGGTTGGCAGGACTGCGCGATCCCAATCTAGCAAGGGTGGTTGGCTTGTGTAGTCAGGACGAGCCAATGTGTGCCTTGCTGGAACATTCAGAACCAGGAGATCTACCCAGGTTCCTTGCACACAGAGCTGTCAGTGAAGATGGCAGCCAAATGGGCCCCACGATAAGGTAAGGGTCACTTACTATCTGTCATGTGTTATTCGGTTAATTAACTGCAACGAGAGGAAGATATAGACATGTTCGTCATCTGTTGAGCGTTAGTTTTGTTTTTAATTGGAGCTGCGCTTCTAGTGAAAATCGTAATATTTTATTAGCACTAGAAAATAATGTATATGGCGTTGGTGTTACTAGCTTTAAATCAAATCTAAAAACTAAACATTTATTTCGTAGTGAATTCAAATATGAATGAAATAGTTTACAATGCTCAACACTTTAACTGGTTATTAATTATTTTTCTCAAATTTGGATTGAAAACTATTGTTTAAAGTATTGGATTGTATACCTACAACAAACGCTCTGTAAAAAGAAGATTTTGCTTGTTGTTTTGTTTTCTTTCTAATATGCATTAATCTGTGGCCAAAATGATAATGCTGCAGGCGTTTCCAAATACTTGTACTGACTTCTTTAAAGCTGTTGTTTAAATTAAAACTGTTTTGTTGCATTTCACATTATGCATTTTACAACTGCTGCAGACCTTACAACTGGAACAAGTAGTGCATTGGATGGATGAAAGCATGTCTCAAGCAGAAATCGCTACGCGTCTGAATGTGTGTGTACATGTGTGTGTGTGTGTGTGTGGTTGTTACTGGCATTGAGCCTGTTTCTCATTATCCACAAATTGTTAATTAGCATCCTGAGGTTTTCTGAATTTTCGTTATTCTAGCTCAGCACGTTTTTTGTTTCTCTTCTTACACGACAGTAGCCATATCAAGCAATATATATATATATATATATATATATATATATATATATATATATATATATATATATATATATATATACACTACACACATTACTATCATAATTACAAATATCACGTATATATTATGTTTTTACCTATATACACATCTATATGGTTTCATTTTTTCCCATAAATACATATTTTTTCCTTTTTTTTTACATTTTTTTTTAGCTATTTGTTTTAATTTATACTTTTTTTTGTTTATTTATTCTTATATATATTTTTTGTTTCTCTTCGGTTTTTTTTAAATTAAAAAAACGGGGGATTGGTACTGGGACACCTAGCTCAGTAGGTTAAAGCTTTGCGCTATATATAGATATATATATATATATATATATATATATATATATATATATATATATATATATATATATGGGACACTCAAGGCCTCCGTCATGACTCACTAGACAAACATGTATTATACCACGGTTTCTCTGAATGTGTTGCAAACTGTTGCAAGTCGAGCATGGAATCGGCATGTGGCTACTGACTTTCTAGCATACAGGCCTGGAAAAGGACGAGAACAAGCCACAAATAATGCTCAAATCCGTTATGTATAGTTCTGACTTCCAGAAGAAACAGAACATTCACGGCTTCGATAATTACAAGACAGACTGTTGGAAGAGTGATTTCTACTCAAGCTGTTAGAAGAACGTCACTTAAGAGCTGGCAGATGCGTTAGATACGCTCGACTAATGGGAGAAGCAGAGTGTATATAAATACTTGTGGACGAGAGAATACATTGATCAAAAATTTCAAAATTTACCAACGAGTCTATATTTCATTTGTGACGAGTCTAGATTTAGTTTGTGACATTTTGGTATGGATGGACAGATGACTAAGATACAATGAAAATGTATTAACCTCAATCACTCTCTTTAGTAACAGTTCAGTTTGCGTACGGGGAAGCTAACGTTACAATGTCTTACTTCACTGTCTTATTGATCTTAATTACCGAGATAATGGCTACCGTAATATATCGGTACAAAGTAAGAGAGCCGAAAATTGTTTAATTTTCTGGTGCAATGGGCGAAAGATTTGTTTTTATTAATGATAATGTCAGCCTCCATGTACAAAGATTCTAAATTATCTGAGAGGGTATCATAGGACTAGAGGATTAGGGTGTCCTGCCTGACCACCGGACATACCCATTCGCATCTCTTACCTCCAAAAATATATGATCTCTGTAACCAATTTTAAAGAGCATTTGTATGTATCTGTAAAACATAAGAGTTTCGCTGACCCTAAGAAGCCGCGATCGGGACGTTGGAGTGAGCTGCAGCTGTCCTCAGGGCAGCCGCCTTTTGTCTCTGTCTGAGTCAGGTCATGGAAGTCCTCATGGAACGGCTTTCCGAGAATGGCTTATAGGCCCAAGCGTATGCTGATGATGGGCTGGTCTTAGTCACCGTACATTTCTCAGCGTGGTATGGGCATGCATGCAAACAACCCGTAGCATAATTTAAAGGCGGTCTGGTGAGCTGGGGCTCTCTGTAAACCCAGCGAAGGCGTATATGATCCTGTTCACCAAGAAGAGGAATCTGAAGGGGTTCAGGTGATGTTTGGAAAACCTTTAGCTGTAGTGCGAAAGGTCAACTATCTGGGGGTGGTCCTGGACTCCAAATTATCATGGGGGTCACAAATAGAACGACTAGTGAGGAATAGAGTAGCGACCCTTTGGCAGCTGCGCCGTGTGATAGAGAGAACCTGGGGACTCAATCCTTGGATCCTTTATTGAATTTACACTGCGATCGTCAGGCCGAGAATCCTTTATGGGGCAGTATGGTTGTATGGTGTGAACCAAGCTGCTATCCGGAAGCTGGCCAAACTTCAGAGCCTGGCAAGTCTGGGTATCACCGGCGCTATCAAGACGACACCATCAGCCGCGCTAGAGATCCTGCTGATGCTGGCACCGCTTCCCATCTGTATCAGAAGAGAGGGTATGGCGTCGCATCTCAGAATGCAGTTGCCAACGAGCTGGAAAAGTAAATTCCAATTCCCACCATCAAGGTACAAAAGGCAGAGGATTATATTAGGTTGACTAGGACATAAACCCTCAGAATCCCCAGCAAGAATCAGTGAAGGGAAAGTGAGGTTGCTTTCCAGCCTACTAGCCTCGTCTGTTTTACCGACGGATCACGGCTGGCGGAGGAGCACTCCACCGGGGCGAGATAGCCTGGGGTGCGCGAGAGTTATGTTTTGGGCTCATATACCACGGCATTCGAAACGGAGGTGTGCGCTATTTTGTCTGTAGCTAATCCACAGGATGTGAAGCTGACCCCTGAGAAATGTGTATATATTTGCTCAGATAGTCAGTCGGCCCGCCGGGCAGCCTGCACATTTAGAATTAGGTCAACGCTAATTCAGGAGTGCGCTGACCGTCTTACGGGACTGTCCAGGACAAAGGAGGTATAACTTTTATGGGTTCCGGGACATTGTGGCGTGGTGGGGAATGAAGTGGCGAATGACCTCGCGAGGCTTGGTTCCCGGTGACCGTACTGTGGCACGGAGCCTGCTATAGGCATAGGGAGAAAGGTGGTCTCCGACGCCTTATATATGTGGACTGAGCAGGCCATGGAGAAGAACTGGAGGTCGGTCAGTAGCTGTAGATAAGCGAGAGATTTCGTGGAGAGGCCAGATAGAAACAAGACTGTCTGGCTTCTTGGTATGAGTAGTTCTGCGCTTCGCCGCATCGTTGCAGTGTGAACAGGCCATTGTACTCTCAGAAAACACCTTTTCATGGTCGGTGTCAAGAGTGGTCCCACTTGCCAAGAATGCGGCGGGACTGAGGAAACGTCTTATTACTATATATGTAAATGTGAGGCTTTTGGTAGTCTTCGAACCGAATTGTTTGGTTCGAGGACTCTACACAGAGGAGCCAGGTAAGTTCCGTCTAATGGGAGGCCGTCATATTTTAAGGTCGAGGAGGTTTGGTGATGGAGTCGAGGAGGAGTAGGGCATAGTTGCTGGGTGCCGGGGTTGTCAAAAGGGGCCTAATATAGACTAATTGCCTGGCGCTAGGCTACCAACCACTGTTACTACTACTTGTTCTAATGTATTTTCACAAAACAGTATTTTCTACTGCTGTGGCAAAAAAAGAATGATACAATGAGATGCAGTTGCGAAATGTCGAATGGATTAATTGTTTCCTGGCAAACTTTTCGTGAAAAATATCTCCGGATGCACTCCTGACATAAAAACTGGAATTGGTTTTAGAGCTAGGATACCTTCTACAAAAATTGAAGCCTTGCTATTAACGGTTGCCGTTTGAAAAAAAACTAGTTATATGACATTTTAGAATGAAGTATTCTAAACATCATAGTTTGCCTTAGAATCATCTGTTAAGCGATCAACGCTATATATACCATTTGCCAATCTCTTATGCATCGAACAGAGAAGAAATAGTGTATTTACCCCGAGGGTCTAGAAGATTTGAATTTTTAAATAAACCTTTGCACCTCTGATTTTTTACCTAAAAGGCCACATATATCAAAAACTCTGGCAGATAAATTATAATAACTTGGGGGTTTTGTTCGCATAATTTTCCGGGAAATTCTAATATGAAATTCAAAATGGATAGTGTCATTTAAAATAAAACAGCTTTATCGCGTTTCACTACTTTCGTACACCCTGTATAGTTGACAATAATTTTCGTTGGTGAGCTGGAAGAATCATTTCCAATGGTGATTGAATTATTTTTTTAGCTTGAGCGGTTCTCAAGTTATGGATCAATCCCGCACTCTTTACTCACCTTATATATTTGTGTGTGTGTGTGCGTGTGCGTGTATGTGTGTACTGCTAAATAAAATCTCAAATATTTTCCACAAATTATCCATAGTAATAGTAAACAAAAACTTTTATTAAGTACGAAAAGTTGAAATCAATAGGAGAAATGAAACAGTAACAGCTAATTTATGGTTGATTAGCTCACCAATCCTATTTAGCATAGCGCTTTTATGCAATTTTACCCAACAACTTTCGCGAAAGCTTGTTTGCTCAAATGCGCTTATGCTTGATTTTCCACCGTTGCATAAAACTTTTTTACACTCCACGAGATACTGTAACTCCGTCCTACGAGACTTTGAGACTAGTTTTTATTTCCGCTGCGCGTTGTTTTAAATTAGGGTGGCGAGTTCTAAAATTTAATATAAACTTAACCTATTATATTTGAAGAAAACATCGTCATCTTTATTCTCATTTACAATTGAAATTTTATTCTCAACATAATGAGCTCAGTTTTTCACAGCGGTCTCGACGCCGCAGAAACTCTGTATCATATACATAATTTGCCAGGTATTAAGTTTGATAAGTTTAGAGTGACTTGTTAGGAAAACAAAGATATCTACACTATTTGCTTGATTTTTTATACGAATAAGTAAACATTTAAGAAATTAGAAAACCATTGGATAACTCAGTATAAATAACAAACCTAAAAGTAAATACGGATGTAAATATTTTGTCTCTCGCTTTACAAATGCATGTATTTTATCTCTGCAACCGCTTCCGCCTTTGGCTACATCATCAGGTAGGTGAAAACTAAATTTATTTCTCCGCACGTATGACAACTATAAATAAAAATCCCTTGCTACGTTAAGGTATTTCGACCAAAAAATTATATAAATACTATAAAAATGACAGACGACGTCTTTAAAATATCTATGATGCATTATATATATATATATATATATATATATATATATATATTGTGATGATAAAGTTTAGAGCATAATTCATAAATACGTTATTTAGTTTTTTCAAAAGAACTTATGACGTAAAAACTACATTCATGACGTTACCTATTTCTAAATGGTGACGCCATCATAAGTTTTTTTAAAAGACAACCATACTTTTATTTGCTATTTTTCCGTAGACCTGCCTACTACTTGAATGATGATAAAAAGAATTGGTACCTTACATAACATTTTTTATATAGCATTATTGACTTAAAAAAACGTAAGTTTGATTAGAAAACATTATTGAACCAAAAAAAAAATATATTAAGCGTAATTGTTCAAATTGTTCTCTACCTACCATTTGGCCATCGACCGATACGAGTTTAAACACTTTGCACAGTGCGCTCAAAAATGTCAAGAATAATTTGTTCCACTTCAGCGCAAAATCTTTTCTGTAGCTCCTTTAAATTATTTGATATGTTGAAATAAACTGTTGATTGGAAATAACCCCACAGAAAAAGCGCGAAGGGGGTCAAGTCTGTGGACCGCGGTGGTCACTTAATTGCTCCTCGACGCCCTATTCATGTTTTAGGAAATGTGGCTAGATTTCAACGGACGTCTACATCAAAGTCGGGAGGCCGCCGTTTTGCTGATGGGGCACATATGCCTCGTGATTATTTGGAAAAATTACTGCCAGAGCTGGCACTAAATCCAATCTCAAGAAACTTAGGTAACGTGCTGCTGTAAGATTTCCTTGAAAAAATAACGCCCTATGAGACGCCGTCTGCTTATAACTAGATAGCTAATAAAATATATTTAAAAAACACTCTGTGAATAACCACCTGTGCAAATACCTACATTCTAAATGCTGTTAGACAATAAGACAATTATTTTTGATACATTCATTGTTCATTAATTGTTGTTGCCCTTACTTGGTGAAACTGGTCCATACTACATACAGACTTGTTGTTGCCCCTACTTGGTGAAACCGTTCCATGCTAAACAGATTTAGGGAATTTTATACCAATTATTTCGGAAACTACAGACTGAACTTGCCGAGGATGATGTCACTTTAAATAGAATTCAACGCTCTTTCAAAGAGATATCACTCGAAACTTAATGATATTTACAATTTTAGTCATAAGTCCCACCCTCGCTAGTGAGTTGAAGCTGCAGTGTTGAATTATAGCAAATGACATGTTTCAGCGTTTCTCAGAAAAATAAACTCGAAATGAAATATTCAGGGTGTTTCGTTTGAAATGGAACACGTTGTCTATATAAACATACAAAGTTTAGAACTAACTTCAAATATAGAATTTATCGAGCCTCATTCGCGCTCAATTTCGAACTTTTTCTACGAAAATTCGCTAAAGACAACATCCAGAAACAAAATTGTGATTTTTCTGCAAGATTTTATCACACTAAGTGAACGTATTTAGAACAGTTGTTGGAAATGAAGAACGCAAATGAAGAGGTCTATAAAGAATATTTAACCTTAACAATGAGTTTTTTGAAAGAACCTAAGGTACGGCAATGGGCAATGGGCAACCCTCTCTTTTCATTTATTGCGGAAATTTTTATGAGTAGATTTGAAGCGTATTTAGAAAATAAAACTGAATATTTTCCTAGGGTATGCTTTCGTCATGTGGACGATACTTTCGCAGTATTTAGCACAAACCTATGCAAAGTAGACGATTTTATTCACAGGCTGAATAGCCAATTTGACTCAATAAAAGTCAATAATTAGCTACCTCTTCTAGATGTATTAGTCATTAAAAATAATGACTTTAGAACGTCCACAGGAAGGAAACCACCACTC
Source organism: Tillus elongatus (assembly GCA_964006375.1). Classification (NCBI taxonomy): domain Eukaryota; kingdom Metazoa; phylum Arthropoda; class Insecta; order Coleoptera; family Cleridae; genus Tillus; species Tillus elongatus. The sequence continues at coordinate 193,089,905 of OZ023263.1, forward strand.
TAAGTTACATTCAGAATGACTCACTTCATACGTTTACACAAAAAACGGCTAGTTTTAATTTTTTAGTAAATAGATTCAAACAATTTCTCTTAAGTAAAACTAGATATAGAATTAGAGTACATTAAGAACGTTGCTAAAAATAACGGATTGCTTAGTGGAGAAATTAAATAATAGACACAAAACAAAGAAAATGCTAGCGGAATCTACGGCCTTCAAAGAAGATAAAGCAAACAGAAATTGCTTGGCATTTGAACTGCGGATCACGAGTGGTCTGGGGAGCATTTTCAAAATAAAAAAAATGTTATGTAATGAAAAAGTTAAGGTTAAAGCCACTGAAACCTGTATTAGGTAATAAATTGTAAAGATCTTAATCTTAAATGCCTTGGATAAACAAAAAGAGCCATCCATTTAAGGAACATCTGGCACAGCTGAGATACGATAATCGCCACATAAGTAAAGAGACCCTGAAACTTATACAAAAGTCTGGACGCAGCAAGTGCGTTATAGTAGTGAATTTTCATAAAAAATATTTTTTATATCACATATGTCTTTCTGTAATGAAAGCAGGCATCAAATTTGGTTAGTAGGTATAATCTATATATTAGAACAATGTGTCATACTTCGTCAAAATAACGTGATTGTTTGAAAAAGTACAAAAACTGGTCGGATTATCCTAGCCAAAGAACCTCTGCAAGCTATTTTCCCACCTGTCAAGATATAATTTTACATTAAAATTTTCAAAGAAAAAAATTTTTTAACTGATCCCCACATGAATCATGGTATGCGATTATAAATGTAAATATTTTCAAAACTGGAGTCTGTATCAAAAACTTGATGCAGAGGGCATGCCCTTCACTTCTGAAACACAAAATACAGGCTGTTCCATTTGAAAAAAATGAATTACGACAGCTTTTTCAAATTCAGTCACTATTTGAGAGCGCCCTGATATACGGCATCTCGATTTTTTTGACAAATAATATAAACAAAAACCTCTCTAAATGCGTTATTTTCATGGGACTCCGGTCTATTGGTATAAAGCACTGTGTCATAATTTTGATATGCCAAAAATCAGTCACTATTTGAGAGCGCCCTGATATACGGCATCTCGATTTTTTTGACAAATAATATAAACGAAAACCTCTCTAAATGCGTTATTTTCATGGGACTCCGGTCTATTGGTATAAAGCACTGTGTCATAATTTTGATATGCCAAAAATTGCAAAATAATTGAAATGACTCAAAAACTATGAACACTATCATTTTTTTCCTCACAAGCATGTATTACAATTCGTTGAAAAATTGAAAAATTCAATAGCATAAGAGGTGTTCGATTTAGAAAAAGAAAAGTTTTATCTTCAACTACTTATGGGCCAGGGTATGATCGTAAAAACAATTTTATAAGTTGCAGCTTAAGACAACCTATAACTAACGTATACAATTTTTTCCGGTATATTGTATAAGAACAGCAGTATTGAGCTTTACCGTAGAAATGTGTCACCCGGTATATATGCTAATAGATAAAAATTAGAACTAACTCCGGATATAGATCCTAAGGAGCCTAGTTCGCGCTCATTTCAGAAATATGTTTAAAATTCAAGAGTTTCTTCATTGCGAAGTTTTTACATGAAAATTCGCGAAAAACTATAGGCAATTAAAACATAAACTCTATAAGTGAGACTATTGCTTAAGTATAAAAGAAAGGGTCTATTTGAAATGAATTTTCTGGAAACATTTTAATAAAATGAAGGACAATGGCGGTTGAAGCAAAAACTTAAGGACTTGTAAAATACACTTCTCTACATGACCCGTATTCGTTTTAGGTTATTTGCCTAAAAGTTTCCAATTTTGACGTTCTAAATCGCAAATTTTTAAGAGGAGAAGTTATATAATTTTCAACGTAATTTTTCTGGGATTTCTTGGCATTTTTGCGCCAAAAAAACTTAATCTTTGTCTGTAGCAGTTTTCTGGCGTTTATATGGTTTTTCTTTAAATGCCTATAACTCTTTTCTTTTAACTTAGATCTACATTTTGGTAAGTACTTGACTTTTTGCTAGATAAATTTGCGTGCCAAACTTGGTTGCCCTAGCTTTGTTATTTCTGGAAAGCCAAAATTTATCGAAAGAATACACGAAATTTTCCTGAACATATGGAAATTTAAATTGGATACTATTTCGCGCTCATTTGAAGAATGTTTTTTTAATTCAAAGTAGCGATCTCCTTATTCGTGATTTTTATTAGAAAATCCACTAAAAATGTACGACAACCGGTAAGATACCTTTTTTTCAAATTTTTGTTGGTAACTTTTTTTGTCGTGAATCGATTCTCGTTAAACTTGGTACGCCTGTATGTAATACAATTTTGTAATTATGATATAAATTTGAAGTGGTTCCCTTTGAATCTCCAAAGGCCGAAACTGTCCTTGACCAACTTATATTGACTCATAATTTTTTACTTGAATCTTTGCCTCAAATCTGAGAACACACAATTAAGGAGCATCATATAGTCTTCAAAAAAGGTCCACTTCTTGCATCACAATAAAACTAACCGTTTTCGAGAAAAACGTTCTTAAAGATTTGCTGGTGTTGACTGAATACGAAATCACCTCATATCATTTTCAATGTTCATGGAGTGAGCTTTGAAAATATTCTCGGTAAACAAGATCATGTTACGTCAGTTTCGACAGATAATAGTTTCTTGTGATTTTACATGCGAAATAGTCCAGGTCAATTAAAAAATAAGATGAATAATAATAGTAATAATAATTTTTGAGATCCTCTAACTCCGTTATTTTTGTTTTCAAAAAAATGCTATAGGAATTTGTGGCACTAATTTTTAGAGTGGCATTTCTCCCTCAGTTTTTTGTTCATTATTTCCAGACACCCTGTATAAACACAATTTTTTTGTAGTTCAATGTTTAGAATTTTTCATCCTCTGGTGACCCTAACTTTGTTAGTAAAACGATCGTCGGGTCTTCAAAAATGTGTTGTGGTGATTTGAGTCCTCCAAGTGTATTTATCACCACACTGTACATTTATAACCAGTCGATTAAATATACGTTTTTTTGAAAATTCAAATTAACGTCATAATATGCTCTACCGCGACTTTAAAGTAATAAAACTATCCAGACCCTAAGCGTAAAACTTTGAAAAATTCTAAGTGTTAGTTAAACTTTACCGTCATATACAAGTCGTAAAAGTTTTAGTGCAGCGGCGAGAGAATAGCAGCGAAAATTATTATCACCCTATTGAACCGTGGAAAGAATCACGACGATAACACAACTTTTATCTGGTTCGCTGATTAACGAATTACGAATATTGGAGTCTTAATTGCTGGATAATTTAGATGCTTCTTCAGAAACGTTCTCAATGCAGTAAACCACCCTCGTTAATGGTCTTAAATCATTTCTCTTTTTTTATCCGAATACACGAACACTCTTCTCCACAAAATCTAATGAATAATAATGAATTGCAAAGATGTGCTTTATCTCCGCTTGTCTCTGCTAAATGTACATTCTTCTAAAACAGATTTAATATCCAGATTTTATATCATTTTCCTTGCAGATTTGGTCACTGGTTGAACTTATTGTGAAGTTGTCTGACGTCTCATCCAATACCGTTTGCTTAATTGATTTCATAAATTATTCAGATCTATTTGAATTTGTATTTTATTTCAAATCTGTAAATATACATTTTTGTTCTTAGGCTTGCAAATTCAAATGTATTTAGTGGTGGTACTATTGATCTATTTGTGGACTTGTACACTATCACTGATTTGCAACTACTGCACTGTATTCCTATAAATATATAAGGACAAAAATATAAAAAAATATCAATTAAACGAAAATAAAAAAGTTTGCACGCAGCAAGTGCGCTATGGAAGTGAATTTTCATTAGAGTGTTTTTAATAGCAAATATTATGTCTTTCTAATGCAAGCAGTCATCAATCTGGTTACCGGTATAGCCTATATAGTAGAAATAATCTACCATATATTATCAAAATTACTTATTGTTTGAAAATGTACAAAAAATTTTCGAAAATAAACTGTTTCCGCGAAAACTGGTTACCTAGCCAACAAACCTTACGTTAATAGCCAATTGAGTTATTAAAATGTAAAGGATTTAATGAAAGTTCGCTACCAAAACGCACTTACTGCGTCTCGATTATTTTTTTTACAAACATGCATCATATGTCAATAAAAAATGCAAAAATGCAATAATAAAGGGTGTTTGAAAAGAACAATTCTAGGGATCACCAACGATTTATTGACCAATGATTGTCAAAATATTTTTATCAGATGCAACTTAAGATACCCTGTAACCAGCGTATCCAATTTTTTTCTCGTATCTTGTATAATAATAATTATATTGAGCTTTACCGTAGAAATACGTCATCCTGTATATATGACAGATAAAAACTGAAAGTAAACCCGGATATGGATTCTATGGGGATAGTTTGCGCTCATTTGAAGAAAGCTTTTTAAAATTCAAAAGTCGGGATCTCCTCATTGACGAATTTTTTCTACGAAAATTAGCTAAAAATTATAGACCGTTAAACCAAAAACTTAACTAAACTACAGCCGAAGCATCAACTTAACTTAACCTACAGCCAAAGCATCAGAGAAAGGGTCTATTTGAAATGAATTTTCTGGAAATGTTTTAGTAAAATGAAGTACAATGACGGTTGAAGCGGAATCTTAAGGGTTTGCAGAACACACTTCCTGTGACATCTTCTTCACGTAATCCGTATTTCTTTCAAGGTTATTTGCCTAAATGTTGCAAATTTTGACGTTTCAAATCGCGACTTTGACGTTTTGAGGAAAACCCCTTTTTTGTAAATATGGGAGTTGAGAATTAAGCGTGAAGGCAAGTGCCTCATAATAAAATCATATTCAATTTGAAATAGGAAAATAAATATGAGTATATGTAACCGGTTTGTTGAGACGGTTTCAATAAAATGAAAAATAATGAGTAATCACAGGCAAGCTACTAAATCCAAACAGTAGATCAAATGGAAAGCAATTAGTACACATCAAATGGAAGAATCAATTCGACATAATTCAGTAAGTCGTTTTGTGAACTTTATTGTAATAAATGTGCAGACTTTTTTCTATAGTGTGATTAGTTTTTAAGAATTTTTCAGTCCCATTGATGATTTTAATTAATCTTTAACTCACTAAGGGGGATATTAGATAAAGGCCGAATTACTAGATCATAGTTAGTTAATTCATGGTTTTAAATAAATTTGATATAACTATGTTTTAATGGAAATTTGTGAATTTAGTTAATCAGAAATAAAACATACTAGATTGTACTTACATAATATGTTTAATTTTGACCTCAAATCAAACAAATACTAGTTATATGATAAAGTAAGGCTATTTTTTTACCGTAAATTAAAGTAAACTCAAAAGAACCCAATTATATATAATTTTTTTTTTTGAAATTTCGAAACACTCGAGAGTACTATAATTTATAAATAATATATATCAAACAAAAATTTTAGCCCAAGCACAGAACCCTACCCATGAGATGAGAGAAAAATTTTAAAAACACAGCAGTAAGGAAACAATTTTTGGCATAATTTCAGGTTCATCAATGTTAGCGTTTTTTTTTTTAATAAAGACGCAAATTGAATTCTCGTGCTCCACAATTAAAAGTGCTAAAACCAAAAATACCATAGCAATATATATATATATATATATATATATATATATATATATATATATATATATATATATATATATATATATATATATATGTATAAACATATAAAAACTTAAACTGACCCCGGTTATGTGTTCTAGGGGGCCTAATTAGCGTTCATTTAAAGAATTTTTTTCAAAATTCAAAAGTCAGGATCTCCTCATTAGTGAATTTTTTTTAAGAAAATTCACTAATAACATTATGATTTTTAGCGAATTTTTTTTTTTTAATTCGCTTATGGGGAGATCTGTGTTTATATATATATATATATATATATATATATATATATATATATATATATATATATATATATATATATATATATATATATATATATATATATATATCCGACCGATAACTCAAAAAATAATGGACCGATCTTGATAAAATTTGCATAGTACCTTCCTTTTGCAAGTGGCTTGGATAAGTTCGTTAGCCAGGGAAATCGGACCAGGTTTTCCCGGAAAATTTGGTATTTTCTTTATAAAAAAATTCATATCTCCAAAATAAAAAAGTAAGGGCAACCAAATTTGGTACGCGTATTTGTATTATAAATAGTGAACTCTGTACCAAAATTTAGGTCCCTAGCTGTAAAGACAAAGAAGTTATGGGCAGTTAAAGTAACAAATTTTGGAGTTTTCCGCAAAACGTCAAACTCGCAATTTTAAACGTCAAAATTGGCAATGTTTAAGCAAAGAATGTGAAACAAATACTGTTTGTGAAAAGAAAATGTTGCAAGAAAAATGTTCTGCAAACCCTTAAGTTTCAGATTCAACCGTCATTGCCCTTCATTTTACTAAAATATTTACAGAATATCCATTTCAAATAGACCCTTTCTCTGATGCTTTAGCTGTCAGTTTAGTTTGGTGGCTTTTTGGATATTTATTTGTAGGGTTAGTAAAGTTTATGGTTTAACGGTCTATATTTTTTTTAGCTAATTATCGTAGAACAAATTTATTAATGCATTTTTGCATTTTTTATCGAAATGTGATGCGTTTATAAGAAAAAAAATCTGGACGCAGTAAGTGCGTTTTGGTAGCGAATTTTCGGTAAATTTGCAGTTTAGTTCTCGAACGCTTTTCAAAACACTGTTTTAAGAAACCTGCCTAGCCCCCCCTGGATCCATAAACCCCAAAAAAAATTATTGTTCACACTCCCCAAGGAAGTCGCGGGACCAGGGGTGAGTAGGGGTGCATAATTTTTTTAGCTAATTTTTGTAGAACAAATTCGTTAATGCATTTTTGCATTTTTTATCGAAATATGATGCGTTTGTAAGAAAAAAAACTGGACGCAGTAAGTGCGTTTTGGTAGCGAATTTTCGGTAAATTTGCAGTATAGCTCCCGAACTCCTTTCAAAAAACTGTTTTCAGAAACCTGCCTAGGGCCCCCCTGAATCCACAAACCCCAAGAAAAATTTCTTGTTCACACCCCCCAAGGAAGTTACGGGACCAGGAGTGAGTAGGGGTGCATAATTTTTTTTAGCTAAATTTCATGGAACAAATTCGTTAATGCATTTTTGCATTTTTTATCGAAATATGATGCGTTTATAAGAAAAAAATCTGGACGCAGTAAGTGCGTTTTGGTAGCGAATTTTCGGTAAATTTGCAGTTTAGTTCTCGAACGCTTTTCAAAACACTGTTTTCAGAAACCTGCCTGCCCCCCCTGGATCCATAAACCCCAAAAAAAATTCTTGTTCACACTCCCCAAGGAAGTCACGGGACCAGGGGTGAGTAGGGGTGCATAATTTTTTTAGCTAATTTTTGTAGAACAAATTCGTTAATGCATTTTTGCATTTTTTATCGAAATATGATGCGTTTGTAAGAAGAAAAAAAAAACTAGACGCAGTAAGTGCGTTTTGGTAGCGAATTTTTGGTAAATTTGCAGTTTAGCTCCAGAACGTTTTTCAAAAAAATGTTTTCAGAAACCTGCCAACAGTTAAGTTTATTTTCGGAAAATTTTTGTATATTTTCAAACCATAAGTAATTTTGTTAAAATATAGTACATTGTTTCTACCACATAGGCTATACCGGTAACCAGATTGATGCCTGCTCGCATTTGCTATTATAAACATTTTTATGAAAATTCACTTGCATAACACACTTGCTGCATCCAGACTTTTGAAAATTTTTATATATTTTCAAACAATAAAGTTATTTTAATGAAATATGGTACATTGTTTCTACTATACAGGCAACCAAGTTTGATGCATGCTTTCACCAAAGAAAGACATTTGCTATTAAAAATATTTTAAAGAAAATTCGCTACCATAACGCACTTGCTGCGTCCAGAGATTTTTATAGTATAGTAATATCTACTCCATCTAAAGAGCATACACAAGGCATAATTAAATTAGGTCATTATTTTTGCAATCAATCACTTTTTACACAGCTAGAATAAGCAAAGTCCATTAGGTGGAATAGCGATTGATAACAGGACAGGTAAAAACTCAGGGATGAACATGATAACGCCTAATAACATCAAAGGCGACATAATACGTACATGTACCATTTAATTATACACTAGCGCTACTAATTCAAACTACACACAGTAGGTAATTACTGGTAAAATTAAAATCAACACCTGGCTGATTGATGGTATAATCTTACACATTGGTTGAATTATTTACATGCATCTGTAGGCCTAAGTGAAACCTGGATATGAAAGCCGTAATCACTGTTTGCCAAGGTAGGATGGACAGTATTGAAATATTGTTTTAGTTATTTTTGACCTATTTTTGTAAATATGACCACACCCATGTTAGAAAACAACTTTGTAATAATAAACCTCCTTCGTTTGTACTGAAGGTAAAGGCCGTTAATATGGCCAACATCACGTGGTACACAGGACCTGCAGCTTTAGGCCTACTCAAGAGAACGGAACGCTCAAAAATTAAACTTTGTTTAAATACAAAATGTCAAATGTTTGTGATGTAAAATTAAAGTTTTTGTATTAATTATATCGTAAATAGGAATGAGATTGTTACAAAGTGAAAACTAGTAACAAACAGGTGGACAATTTAAAGCGTTTAGGTAAAACGATTTTTTTTTAATCCAGTATGTAGTAGTAAGAAAAAATTATTTGGCAGTTTTGTTTGGATTAAAACAGTAATCAAGATCGTGTTGTTTTCAAGCACAAACAAAAGCTTGTTTGTAAGCACAATGCAGTATTATTATAAACATAAATAGATACAAATAAAATACAATACTACAAGCTTGTTAAATCTTACTTTGCTTAAGTTATACTTATAGAACCCTACTCCGGAAATCGGGGTAATAAACTTGCTGATCTCCTGGCAAAACAAAGTATCGATGACTACGACACATACAAGGAAAGGGTACATATAAAGATATATATCCATTATTCAAACAAGAACAACATAAAAAATGGAATGAAGAATGGAAACTTTATTGTTTAAGCACAAATAACCCATACAAAATAGTCCACCCTAACTTACCTACTGCAGAAGATTTTCACATGTATTCCGGGAAATAACAAAGAATTGACGAAAATGATAACAAGACTAAAATCCAGACTTCCCCGGTTCCCGGTTCATTGCAACCAGACAGTCATCACACCGACGTATCGTTTGGCACTACAAACTCCGCGAACTGGGACGAAATGCGAGATTACTTTTCCTCATTTTCATGGGCATCTGTCTGCTTCTCTCATCCTGACCCCTCTGATGTCTCACAAAACGTCACCGATATTATCCAAGCTGACATGGAATTATTTATCCCACGTACACAGGAAACCTCTGCAGCCACTCAAACGCCCTGGTTCTCTAAATCCTGTGACAAGGCCAGACTTGAAAAGATCAAAGTTCACAAAAAGCTTCTACACAATCCCAGTCAAGAAAACCGTCAAGCATTTAACGACGCAAGAAACCGCTATGTCCGCATTCTTTCTGAGGCAAAAAACTCGTTTAATAACTACAAAAACAAAGTCCTCTTAAGCTTCAGCGGCAGCAAACTCTTCTGGACTCTTTCTAAATCTATTGGGAATAATTTCTGCAAGAGCACGTTCCCACCTCTTGTCTCAGGGGATGAAATTGTTTCTACCGGCCTGGGCAAGGCTGAACTTTTTGCCTCGTTGTTCGCCGGCAATTCTACTCTCAACCCACCTCCAAATGTTCAACCACCAACAGTCCCAAATGTCGCGCATAAAATGACGGATATCATTTTCAACACTAAAAAGGTACGAAAGGTGCACTCTTCTCTTAATACCAGGAAAGCCTCTGGCTTTGAAGAGATCCCAGCAATTGTTCTCAAAAAATGCGCACCAGAAGTTGCTCCTGTCCTGACTCGTCTGTTTCAGACATCTTACAATAGAGGCATATTCCCTAGTAACTGGAAAACTGCTCGAGTACAACCCGTCCCCAAGAAAGGATCGAAAGCGCTTACTAGCAACCACAGGCCTATTTCTCTCCTTTCAGTCATCTCTAAAGTGATGGAAAAGTATATAAATACCGAATTACTAAAATTTCTTGAAAAACAGCCTAATCCACGACAGGCAGTATGGATTCCGTCAGCGCAGATCAACTGCCGACCTCCTCTCCTTTGTCACCTATTCTTGGAACAAGTCTATGGAACTACACGGTGAATCCCAGATTGTCGCTCTAGAAATATACAAAGCATTCGACCAAGTCTGGCACGCAGCGCTGCTTAATAAACTACCGGCTGTGGCCTACCACCAAAACTCTGTACGTGGACAGCAAATTTCCTCTCCAACCGGAGCATTTCTGTTGTCGTGGATGGCCATTCCTCTAAACTGTATCCAATTAATGCAGGAGTTCCTCAAGATTCAGCTTTAGCCCCTACTTTGTTTCTTCTCCACATCAATGACCCCATATCTAGCACATCCAACCCAGTTCATAGTTACGCGGACCACAGCACCCTCCACTCAAATATACAATATTCTAAGCCTATCTCTTTATCCCAATTAGATGAGGATCGCAGACTCGTGGAGGGTTCTATCTCCGTGGATCTCCAAAAAAATTAGACTGGGGAGGTAGAAATCTTGTACAATTCAACCCTACTAAATCACAGTCTTGCTTTCTTTCTCATAAGCGATACACCAGCCCTAGACCCATCACAATAAACAACCAAGTTATTCAAAGTAATGAGTCCTTTTCACTTGTTGGCATATCTGTGGATCAATATCTCAATTGGCACCAACATGTCACATCAATTGCAGAAGCGGCTGCTAAGAAATCAGGTTTCCTCTTCCGGGCTCGCAAATACTTTTCACCAGCTAATCTCTATACTTTATATACTTCACAAATAAGACCAAACCTCGAATACTGCTCCCACATCTGGGGTGCTGCTGCCGCTTCTACACTCGCTATCCTGGACTCCATTTAGAAGAGAGCTATACGTCTCATCGGTGACCCTACTCTCACCCCACTCCCTTGCCCACCAACGTGCCGTTGGTGACCTCTCTCTCTTTTATAGATATCTGCACGGGCACTGCTCAGAGGAGCTTTCTTCCATAGTTCCTCCACCTGCGGCCCCCAACAGATCTACCAGGGAAACAGAGCGAATGCACCCTTTTACTGTCCAGGTCACCAGACATAGAACATCTTGTTATGCCCGCTCTTTTGTCTCGACGACTTCCAAGTTGTGGACTTCCTTGCCGGCACCTGTTTTTCCCTCTTCCCCGAACCTCCAAACCTTCAAGTCCAGAATTAACAAGTTGCCTCTTTCCTCCTTGTCGACACACACGGTACGATTAATGAAAAAAAAAATTAATAAAATCGGTGTAATAAGATCTTCAGCTTGTGATTGAAACAATGTAGCAGTGGCTGATACAAATCACATTATATTTATGTGTCCATGGCATAAAAACTCGCGACAGAAATTAATAACATCTATTATACAAATGAATGATAAAAATATCAGTATGCCATATTCTTTAAAACAGCTATTGGTGCGGAAGTCAAAATGTGTAATAACGATTTTTTCTAACTTCTTCAAAGAAATTAGGCTACAATTGTAGTAACTTTTGTTTTTATTGAGACGTTATATAATGTAATAATGTGATTAATAACTATTGTCCGTTAGAATAAGTATGGCTCATTTGTTATCCACTTCTTTGTGAACTTACCTACCTGCATAAAACCAAGGCCCAGTGCAGTTTGTTCAAAGCCTGGTGGGTCTCTGGACGCACAGTGTCCCAATTATCCTACACAATAATTAAAAAAATATCAACATACGTTTATAAATATATCAAGAAATAGATAAAAAAAGATATGAAAAAAATATTATATAAAAACAAAATTTTTATAGAAAGAAAACATTATAAATTAGTCAACTAGATATTAAAAAAGTCTGGACGCAGCAAGTGCGTTATGGCAGTAAATTTTTATAAAAATGCTTTGAATAGCAAATATGTCTTTTTAATGCAAGCAGTCATCTAATTGATTACCAGTATAACCTATATAGTAGAAACAATGTGCCATATTTTATCAAAATAACTTATTGTTTGAAAATATACAAAAATTTTCCGACAATAAACTTTAAATGTTGGTTTCCTAGCCAACAAACCTTTGGTTAATAGCAAATTGACTTATATAATTATATTGAGCTTTACCGTAGAAATGCGTCACCCTGTATATATGTAAACAGATCAAAACTGAACGTAAATGGATTCCAAGGGGTCTAGTTTGCGCTCATTTGAAGATATTTCTTAAAAATTATGAAGTCGCGGTCTCCTCAATGACGAATTTTTTGTACGAAAATTAGCTAAAAATTATGGACCGCTAAATCATAAACTTAACTAAAACTACCGCCAAAGCATCAGAGACAAAATAACTAACCTGTTGCATATCAGCCCTTTTTTTAAACTTCGATCCTTTATATGTGTTGATAAAACATAACAAACACTGTTTAGTCCACCCGCTAACATTAATAAAACCATAAAGGAATAATTTGCACTTGTATATAAAAATTACCAAATAACACAAATAATGTGTCAACTGAAACAGATAAAACTATCTGATACCATACGATAAACGTCAGTTACAGCGTGTAACAGACCTGCGCAATAATATCAAATGTTCCGTTGTCAGGCAACGCTCAGGCATACTAGATCTCATATAAGCCAGGTTTGCCATTGTCAATGAAACGCGATGATATCAATAATAGATGTTTCAAATTTGAATATCTCAATTTTCTGTAAACCTAGAAAGCTTAATTTTGGCACATATTTAGGCCTTTCGCAGGGCAACATGTACACCAAACTTCATCGAAATAGCTTTGTAATTTTCGAAGAAAAAATTTTTTTTCGAAAGAAAACTCAAAATTTTCCCGGAAAACCTTGCCCAATTTTCCAGGGTAACGCACTCATCCAAGCTATTAATAAAAGAAAGGCATTTGCTGAGTTTCATTAAAATCGGTTAATTATTTTTTGAGTTATCGGTTAGATACACACACACACAAATATATATATATATATATATATATATATATATATATATATATATATATATATATATATATATATATACATATATATATATATATACATATATATATATATATATATATATATATATATATATATATATATATATATATATATAAAAATCGAAACTGGGTTCTAGGAGCCCAATTCGCGCTCATTTGAAAAAAATTTTGCAAAGTCTCACCATCGATACCTCTCTATTAATGAATTTATTTAAATAAAAATTCACCAAAAATAGTGGAAGATAATAAAATTGGCTAGCGATACAACCTTGATACATTTATATTTCGTATAGTGCTCGTGTAAATACCCCTAACAACTAGAAATAATAAAAGTATGTGGCTAATGGATCTAACAGTCCGAATCCAAACAAAAATAACAACAACAACTTGGAGAACCCAAATCACCACAACACATTTTTAAAAACCTTATCGCTTCACTAACCAAGTTAGTGTCAGCAGAGGATGAAAAATTCGACGTTGCGATTTAGTGTCATGAATCCGTATAATTTAATTTTCCTCTGTCTGAGGATGCTGTCAATCAGCGAAACTGGTTACAGAAACGAAAACGAAGATTTGTGAAGTCAGAGTAATAGTTCATCGGTATTTAGTATAAAAAACAACACAAAAAGTATATATTTTACTTTTATTTCGCTAAAATACTTCTTATTCCACACTTTTGAAATGGCTTTTAAATAATTGTTTTAAATCGTCCTGAACTGCTCATATGCATAATTTTTAGACAAGTGATGTGGTGTTTTCAACACAGGAATAGGAAAGTCGATACTATACAACTTCCAACAATGAAACTCCCATCGTGTAAAAAATTTAATGTGAAACAAATACAATTACAAAATCGATTTTCTTATAATGATGCTCGAAACCATTATCTAAATTTATGGCTCAATATTTACTCGGACGTGGATGCTTCAGTACAAAGTTACTGCAAATTTCCGCCGAGAAATAACGACCAGTATCTAAATAGATGAATGGGATAAGGTCGAAGCATTGTTCCTCTTTGCAGACACTTTTCTGGGTTTGCTTACAATATGAATAAATGTGGTTTAAAACAAAAGACGATCAATTATGATTTTGCTGACTGATGCCACAAGTCGTTTTAGATTTACTGTAAATTCTCCTATAAATGAATTGTGAAAATATGCCCTGGGATAATTCCAATTTCTCTGACTGAGTTTAAATGGTTACTATAGGATATGGAGAATGTTTTGGTAGGTTCTTGAATATCCAGGTTAAGAAAACTGAAAAAGGTCGGGACGCAGCAAGTGCGTTATGGTAGTGAATTTTTATTAAATGCTTCAAATTTGAATAACTCAATTTTCTATAAACTTAGAACGTTTTATTTTGGTATGTAGTAAGTTCTTCCTAAGGCAAGATACCCACCAAATTTCATTGAAAAAGCTTTGTAATTTTAGGAGAAAAAAATTTGTTTTAAAGAAATTTTAAAATTTGAATAACTCATTTTTATATAAACTCAGAAAGTTGAATTTTGGTACATAGTAAGGTCTCTCCTGAGGCAACATACACACCAAAACTCATTGAAACAGCTTTGTTATGTTCGCAGAAAAAAAAATTTTGGAAAAAACTTCAAAATTTTTTCGGAAAACTCAGTCCAATTTTCCTGGCTAACGAACTCGTCCAAGCCATTAATAAAAGAAAGGCATCTGCCGAGTTTTATTGAAATCGGTTGATTATTTTGGATACACACACACACACACACACACACACACACACACACACACACACACACATATATATATATATATATATATATATATATATATATATATATATATATATATATATATATATATACATAAACATATAAAAATTGGAACTTACCCCGGATATGGGTTCTAGGGATCCTAGTTCGCGCTCATTTGAAATAATTTTCTATTAGTGAATTTTTTTAAATAAAAATTGACTAAAAAGCACAGTGTACATAAATTTTCAGCCCCATTGGAGTCACGTTTATTATAGGAAATGAATAGTTACTTAATAGGTATTTTTTTATGTTTGTTTAGTTTTTGAAATTGTGGTGACTGTTTCTGTTCTCAAAATAGTTGTCTACTTATTAGCGTATTTTTATCAATTCAATTTTGCGTACAGAAAGGTTCCTAACGACTTTAGAATTCTAGAAAATGTCTTTCAACTGAGCGTAAATTAGAGTACCTTGAACCCATATTCGAGGTCAGTTTTAGACTTTATAATGTTTACATATATATATATATATATATATATATATATATATATATATATATATATATATATATATATATATATATATATATATATATATATATATATATATATATATATATTCATATATATATACGAGGGAGGGTCAATAAGTCCGTGACTTTTTGAATGAAACACAACTTTTTTCACAAAAAATCATTTTATTTCTCCTTTGAGCTCTATACACTTCGTCCAATGTTTCTCCAAATTTTTTTTATCCCTTACAAAAAATAACATTTGTCGAGGTTCTCAAAATAGGTATTTATGGGATGATTTCATCATTGGAGTCAAATCTCTTTCCGCCGAGCCATTTCTGTAAGTTTGGAAACAAGAAATAGTCACTCTGGGCTAAATCCGGAGAATAGAACGGATAAGGGAGCAATTCGTAGCCAAATTTATGTAATTTCGCCATGGAAACTACACATGTGTGCAGCCTTGCATTGTCTTGGTGGAAAAGGTATTTTTTCTTGGCCAAATGCGGTCGCTTTTTCTATAAATGGGTCCAATAAGTTGGTATAATATTCGCCAATCATTGTGCTTCCCTTTGAAGATAAACAATTTGGATTATACCGCGTGCATCCCAAAAAATGGTCGCCATGACTTTATTGGCTGACAAACCCAACTGGGCCTTCTTCGGCGCCGATTCGCACGGAGAAACCCAGTTTTGCTGCAGCTTGGTCTCTGGTGTGTTGTGATGAATCCATGTTTAGGCCACGGTTACGAAACGGCGCAAAAACTCGTCCCTGTTGTGGTTAAATAGCGCCAAACACTCCTTCTAAGTTGTCACACGATTGCGTTTGTGGTTGATTGTGAGCAAACGCGGCACCCATCTTGTGGATAGCTTTCTAATACACAAGTGATCATACAAAATCAAAGCCGCTGAGCCATGTGATATGCCTATGGCTTTCACAATCTCCCGCACTTTCGATCTCCGATCGGTCAACACCATATCGTGAATTTTCTTAATTGTTTCGGGTGTAGCGACCTCAACTGGGAGTCCAGAAGGTTCTGCGTCATTTTTGCTTGTACGGCTGCAACGAAATTCAGTAAACCACTTTCTTACCATGGAAATTGATGATGCAGAGCCCCCATAGTATTTATCAAGTTTAGCCTTGGTTTAAGTGATGGGTTTTTTTTTTCGCAAAAAATAATGTTTGATGAGCACACGAAATTCACTTTTTTCCATTTTCGTTATAACTCAAGAGGTTGTCTGCTTTCAATGGCTATCTAACACAAACGTAATGACGCAGCTTGTTCAAAATTTGACAGAAGTCAACTGGCAGATGCTTGTTGACAGAAGCAGTGTTACTCTTCCTGCGAAGAGTCGGGAAATTCAAAAAATCACGGAGTTATTGACCCGTCCTGATATATATATATATATATATATATATATATATATATATATATATATATATATATATATATATATATATATATATATATATATATATATATTATTTATTATGTAAGTATTTAATTTCGCAATCTGTTTTACAGAGAAACATATTTGCTTGTATTTGCAAATAACATAATTTGAGTAACTTAGTTACCTTAATGAAACTGCCAAATTTTAGTCTTAGTGTCAACATAAAAAAATTCTCCATATCCCCCTTTGAGCTTCATATTTTTCTTAACCTTCTTTTCTGCTGCTACTTCCCATACAAGTGTACTAACTATTTACAAAAGCAGCCCCATATACAATTAAGTTCGTTCTGAAATTCAATTTTTAATCATAATATATATATATATATATATATATATATATATATATATATATATATATATATATATATATATATATATATATATATATATATATATATATATTTATTTATTTATTTATTTATTTATTTATTTATATACAGTGTCCAATATAAGGAGGGCCACTATGGGGATCTTCAAAACGGTAGCAGATACAGACTTGTTTAGATGGAATCAAAAAGCCAACAAATTGGCGGTTAGACATCCCTGAATATTTCTTTTTGTTTTTGAGATATTCTGTAAAAATTGGATTTTTCGATTTAACATATTATTTTTTTCTGGCCTTAATGGTGGACCTACGCCAATACGGAATACACTTTTCCACATCAACTTTTAAGTTTCTTTACTGAAGCATTGCTAATTTTTGAATCCGACGTTTCGTCTTTGCGGGATCATCATCAACTTTTTTAATTCATTTTCTGATATCCGTATTCTGAAAGCCCTTCTTATTCCAAATTCAGCAATGTCACACTTTGTGGTTTAGTAACATTTTAGTCTTTTTTTGAACCTTAATCAAGAAAAATCCTTTGCACTTAAGTACTAAACAACTAGCTATATCAATTAACATGTTGTGTCATTTAGGCGTTTAACAATAATCCAATGGATGAATTAAGGCAATAATTGAATGGAATAAACACAGAACAAATAAACTTAAATTAAAAAGTTGGGGACGCAGCAAGTGCGTTATGGTAGTGAATTTTCATTAAATGCTTCATATTTAAGTAACTTAAATTTTCGATAAATTTAGAAAGTTGAATTTTTTTATGTTGTAAGGCAACATATCCACCAAATTTCATTAAAATAGCTTTGTAATTTTCGTAGAAAAAATATGAACTTTGAGCACACCTATGAATCGGCCCATTATTACAAATGATATTTTACATTACAACGTTATCCTAAAAAATGGTTACAATTTAATTAAATAGGTAAACCTAGTAAATAACTAAATTTAATAACAGAACTCAATGAAAAGCAGACTAATTATTTACGAAGACGCCTCTGAAAATTGTTTGGTTTTTAAACGTAAGTCAACTGAAAAACAACAGAAGAAAGGTTTCTATGGATATAACACTATCGCGACAATTAAGAATACTGTCATTCTTAATTATCTAATACAATTTGAGGAGTATTTAACATGTTGCTTAAAATTTTGTACTAAATAGTTTGTTTCCTGTTTATTTTAAATAATATTCAACAATATAATCAGTAATGAAGAATATTTTGACATGTTGGAATGTTACATTCGTTCTAACCGAAATACTGAGGCAGCTGCAAATTCATATAAAAACAACTACCCAGAAAGACGCCAAAATATTTCGGAGGATAGCGACCAATTTATTGAACGACGGTAGCTTCCACGCAAAGAAACTACCAATGCCTAGAAATGAAGAAAGAAACAATGCCGTCTTACAAGTTTCAAACGAAAACCCTCCGCGTTCTGTTCGGTTTTATGTTGAACAAATTAACGTTCCAAAAATTACGGTACATCGTGTATTAAAACAAAGTCATTCCCATCCATACAAACCTACAATCGTACAAGGCTTAAATGTTGACGATTACCCTAAGCGACTCAATTCTGCAGATGGTATCAAGGAGAATGTCAGCAAGATGAAAATTTTCATTTGAAAATAATATTGACTGATGAATCTAGATTTACAAATTGTGGTGTGTATAATCGCCCTAATAGGGATCATTGGGCTAATGAAAATCCCCATCTAAAGGAAGAAAGACGATTGCAAGACAGATTTGGTATTAACGTTTGGTGCGGCTTATTAGGTAAAAAACTATTATTTTTATTTGTAGATTAGACAGTTAATTTAAAAAGATTTCAGGTAAGTTCATTGTTGTTCCGTTCTTTTTTCAAAATAATTCAACTGGGAAAAGTATCTTCATCTATTGAAAAATGATATCTTACCAACAATTAGAAGAGTTCATGATAATTTAGACGAGATTTGGTGCCAGCAAGACGGGTGTCCAGCTCACAAAGCTAGGATCGTGAAAGAATTTTTGTACCAAAATTTTAATAATCGTGTTATTTCTAACAATGGGCCGGTTCATTGGTGTGCTAGAGGACTTGATATAGCACCCTTGGATTTTTATTTTTGGGGTACTCTGAAGTATGACCTGTATAAGTTCGATCCACCACAAAATATCATTGAATTACGAAACAGAATCACGGAAGCTATAAATCATATTAACCGAAACACCCTCACCAGAGTTTTCAGGCTTGTTTCAAAAAGGTGTATAAAGTGCATTGAACAAAACGGTGGCCATATTGAACAATTTTCTATTTAGTGTATTTTTATGTTTCTATTTTATTATTTGTTGAGTTCCGTTTCTAATTGTGTTGTTTTGTGGAGTTTAAGTTTGTATTTGTTATTGCTGGGTTACGTTATTAAACTGTTTCACATAATATTACCAGCATTATTAAGTATTGTAAATTAAATACAAATATTTTTTTATCGTGAATCATTACGGAAAACTATGTAAAAAGTAGAAGTCTATTGTTAGACTCCATGACCTACTGCTTTTTGAACACTTTTTTGTCATTTGTTTTCTGGTATACGATTTCATGACCCACCTCAAAACGGTTTGTCTCAAAATTGTTAGTGCAATTACAAGATTTCTCAAGCATGTTGTACACCATTGGTAAGCTCTTTTCACGGACTATCACATGTAACAAAAAATCCAATATGGCTGCCGTAATAAAAACAAACGTTGATACCTGTAGCTCAAAAACAAATGACAATCCAAAGTTGAGAATGGCACAAAAAGATAACTCCTTAAAAAGTGTCCTGATAATGTGCAATGATAATGTCAGATCAACGCCTACTTAGATATTGAAGAGAAAAAAAAATCGACAAATTTTGGTTGTTTCAAAATAACTCGAAAACGAAAAGAGGCAGGGCAAAATTCAAGTCATATTTGGAACGAGCATGAAATTCTACAAAACATTGCTAAGTTAACCGTCCCCCTATCTCTAATAATAACGGAAATAGCAATACATTTCCATCCAGTTTGGAAAAGAAAGCAAAAAAAAAAGATAAAGAAAAAAAGGTAAAAAGAATAATAAAGGAAAGGAATAATATAGAGCCATCTAGAAGAATAAGTAACAAAAATATAATATATTTTAAGAGTAATTTTCAGAATGGCCGGTATCAAACAGAAATAGTTCAAAAAATATTATTCACAATTTCTGTGTCCAATGGAATTAAATTCCGAAACTAGCTTACTGAACTGAGCTGATAAAAGTTTTTTGACAATTGTTCCAAAATTGTCCTTATTTAAAATTGTGTAATTAACACAGTCAAATAAACTATTATTATATTACACGCTGTAATTTTCGAGCTCTCAAATCATATTAGAAAGTTCTTAAAGTGTAGTTAAAGCTTTTCGATAATTACGCAGTTTAAAAATCGTTTTCGTTGTCTGTAAGCTTAGATTAAGGTTTCTTCAAAATAGCTAAACTATAGAAACACGAAATTACTGTTTGATCAAGTTGTAATTTATATGCGAAGTAATACAAATTACGGAATAATTGGATAATTCTCCCAGTAGACAGTTCACTATTTGTGAAACTTGAATCTCGTCAGCCTAAACAAATTTGTTTTCATAATAGTGTACAGATTTCACAGACAGATGAACATCACACAAATAGAGCGGGCTGATAACTCGTTAATACACAATTCTCAATTAGTAGTTAATGAAACACCCTAACAATGACTTTATGCTCGGTCCCTAGTTAACGAGGATAAACAGATGAGAAATTACAGTAGACATGTTGTCTTGTAGGGACTGTAATTATGTTGATATATAGATTTGGAGATAAAACAAAGAAAAATTTAGACTTGTTTAATTTGTGTAAAATAAACTAAATTTGTGTGGCATTTTTAATAAATTTAAAAGAACGCTGTTAATATCATAATTATGAGCTTGTTGATACCCGCTGATCATAACAGTAATAGAGATCATGTATAGGGTGATTCACGTAACATTTTACCCCTTTAACATTTTTGCGAATTTTCGTATAAAAAAATCGCCAGTGAGGAGATTGCTTTTGGTTTTTGATTTTCTTCAAATGAGAATGAACTTACAGCCCGGGAAACCATATTCGGGGTCAGTTTTAATTTTTATATTTTATATGTATATATATATATATATATATATATATATATATATATATATATATATATATATATATATATATATATATATATATATATATATATATATATATATAATTTTAATAGTGAGGGGGGCATGTTTTGACATAAAACTCAACTTTGTCACATCAACTTATTAAAGGTGGTGATAACAACCCTTATATTTTAAATATGGAACATGGATCGAGTGTTACATCATTTGAAAGCTCTTTCTTTTCTGAATTCAGCACACTATTGTTTTTTTGGAAATCTTATCAACTCGTTTAAAATTATTCACAGTTGGAGTTGCAAGAACGTATTTCATTCATTGTGATAATAAATGCAATAATTAGTCAATTTTTCGTTAAAAAAAATTAAAAACAAAACCAAACGTTAAAAAATGTTTATTCTGTTAAGTAAGTGTTCAAATTGTTGACCACCAGCTTCTATACAAAAGTACAAATTTTATTCAAAACGATTTCTGACATTCTGGAGCATTTGTGGAGTTATTAGACGGCATTCTTCAACAATGTGTCGTCGTAATTCTTCCAGAGACTCCGATTCTGTTGCGTAAATGCTATTCTTTAAATGGCCCCATAGAAAGAAGTCTAAATGAGTTAAATCCGCTGATCTAGGGGACCACTCAATAGCACCTCTAGGCCCAATCCATTGCTCTGAAAACTCTCTGTTCAAAAACTTCCTAACTCGTTGTGAAAAATGCGGAGGAGCTCCATCTTGTTGAAACACCAATTGTTTTTCTTGATAGCGATCATCATTTTCAACAATGTCAATTAGTAGAGGGTAAACGATATCTTCTAGTAACTCTAAATACTTTTCGCCGCTCAAATTGCCATCAAGAAAAAATCGTCCGATTAAACGGTCTCCAAAAATTCCAATCCAGACATTCAATTTCTGTGGACTTTGAGTGTGGACTGCGTGAAAATTTCTTGGATTATTATCTGCCCAATAACGACAATTATGACGATTGACTGTAGAGTTTAATAAAAACGTACACTCGTCTGAAAAACAGATATTGAACAGAAAGTTCCCAGCTATTCGTGCAGTCATAACTTCACAAAACTCCAGCCGCCTATCAAAATAATCTTCATTCAGTTGTTGCACAAGATGAATTTTATACGGGTGAAATTTATGATGCTTCAATATTCGCTGAATAGTTCTTCTTTTGATGTTTGAAACAGTGGCCAATTTTCTCGTGCTCAAAGATGGGTCCGCAGCAATTTGTCCTAAAACTTCAATCTCAGTAGTCTCTTTTCTAACCAGAAATTCACGTTCAGGGTCGCGTTTTTTGTTGGCTACTGAATCACTTTGTCAAAACTTTGCAACTAGCTCTAAAATGTATTTTCTGTTAACATGTCTTTTCGGATGTCGTTCATTAAACAAATTGGCGGTACAGTTGGCACAGTCATCGTTTTTGAAAAAGAGAGTAATTATTTCAACTCTTTCTTCTACAGAATACACCATTGTGAAATCAATTTTTTCGGTAGTACTATCAACTATCAAACCGACCGATAATATAACTGAAATAATAAACCGCATTTCTCCCATTCTGATAAGAAATGCTCTGATAGTCAATTTTTTGTTTACAAACCATCAAAACATTGACTATCAGCACATTTCTTATCGGAATGAGTGAAATGCGTTTTTGCATCTTAAACTGCGAATAATTTTTAAACGAGTTGATAAAACTTCCAAAAAAATTAGTGTTCTGAATTCGGAAAAGAAACAGCTTTCAAATGATATGAGGATTGTTATCACCACCCTTAAGGGGTTGATGTGACAAAGTTGAGTTTTACGTCAAAACATGCCCTCCTCAATATTAAAATTTCTTAAAAAAATTTCTCTGGGCGCAAATAGGCCTGCTTAGTTTTCAATGCGCCACCCTATATATATATATATATATATATATATATATATATATATATATATATATATATATATATATATATATATATATATATATGTGTGTGTGTGTGTGTACGTCTTATACCGATACCTCAAAAGCTAATGGGTCGCTTTTAAATAAATTTGGTAGATACCTTGGTGGCTTCGGTAAGTACGTTAGTCAGGAAAAACAGACCAGTTTTTCCGGGAAATGTTCTAGTTTTCTCGGCTAGCTATGGCAAGCAAAATTTGTACGCATGTTTCTATTATAAAACGTATACTACAGATCAACATTTATACCTCTAAGTTAAAAGAAAAAATTCTGGGGGCAGCAGGTGCGTTATGGTAGTGAATTTTCATAGAAATAGTCTGGCACCAAACATTTTCTAATTATATGCTTATAACTGTTTCTTTTAACCTAGACATCTAGATTTTCGCATATAGTTTACTATTTCTAATGTTAATCTACTTACCAAATTTGTTTACCATGGATTTTTTTTCGGAGATAAAAATGTTTTCCGAAAGAAAAACCAAAATTTTCTTGGAAAACAAGGTTTCATTTTCCTGGCTAACGAACGTATCTAATCCATTAATAAAAGGGAGGTGCTTGCCAAATTTTGTCAAAATCGATCTATTATTTTTTGAGCTATATATATATATATATATATATATATATATATATATATATATATATATATATATATATATATATATATATATATATATATATATATATATATATATATATATATATATATATATATATATATATATATATATATTAAGTGAAGATTGGAACCTGTGATGAGCACTGACAAGTACACTTGGAGAACCCAAATCACCACAACACATTTTAAAAAGAGCTGACGATCGTTTCACTAACCAAGTTAGCGTCATCAGAGGATGAAACATTCTGACTCTGACTTTTCGTCCTCTAATGACGCTAACTTGGTAAGTGAAACGATCGTCGGGTCTTTTTAAAATGTGTTAGGGTGATTTGGGTTCTCCAAGTGAACATATAAAAATTGAAACTGACCCCGGATGTGGGTTATAGGGGCGCTAGTTCGCGCTCATTTGAAGGCATTTTAAAAATTCAAAAGTCGGTATCTCCCCACTAGTGAACTCTTTCTACGAAAATTCATTAAAAAGTCCTGATATAACACCCATGGATTTTTATTATGAGGTACTCTGAAAAATGGTGTGTGTAAATTCGATCCACCACAAAATATGAATGAATTATGAAACAGAATCACGGAAGCTATATCATATTAACCAAAACACCCTCACCAGAGTTTGCTGGCATATTTCAAAAAGGTGTATAAAGTGCATTGAACAAAACGGCGGCCATATTGAACAATTTTCTATTTAGTGTATTTTTAAGTTTCTATTTTATTATTTGTTGAGTTCCGTTTCTAATTGTGTTGTTTTGTGGAGTTTAAGTTTTTGTTTGTTATTGCCGGGTTTCGTTATTAAACTGTTTCACATAATATTACCTAGCGTTATCACCTAATCAAATATTGTAAATTAAATCACAATATTTTTATCGTTGATCATTACGAAAAATTATGTTAAAAGTATACGTCTATTGTTAGATTCCATGGCCTACTGCTTTTTGAACACTTTTGTTGTCATTGTTTTCTGGTATTGAATTCATAGCCTACTATCCTCAAAACGGTTTTTCTCAAAATTGTCAGTGCAATTACAATATTTCACAAGCACGTTGTACGTCATTGGAAAGCTCTTTTCACAGGCTACCACATGAGCAAAAAATATAATATGGCTGCCATAATAAAAACAAACGTATATATATATATATATATATATATATATATATATATATATATATATATATATATATATATATATATATATATATATATATATATATATATATATATATATATATATATATATATATATATATATATATATATATATATATATACATTGTGTACTAAACTGGATGGGAATGTATTGCTATCTCCGTTATTATTAGATATAGGGAGACGGTCAAATTAGCTATGTTTTGTAGAATTTCATGCTCGTTCCACATATGACTTGTATTTTGCCCTGCCTTTTTTGGTTTTAGAGTTATTTATAATAAAAAAAATGTCGATTTCTTTTCTCTTCAATATCTAAGAAGGCGTTGATCTGATATGTCTAAGACTTGCACATTATCAGGACACTTTTTACAGAGCAATCTATTCTCAACTTTGGATTGTCATTTGTTTTTGATCTACAGGTATATATATATATATATATATATATATATATATATATATATATATATATATATATATATATATATATATATATATATATATATTATTTGTGTGTTTCCAACAGATAACCCAAAAAATAATGGGCCAATTTTGATTAAATTTGCAAGTGGATTAGACAAGTTCGTTACCCAGGAAAATCGGCACAGTTCTTCCCGAAAAATTTTTGTAACAAAGTAAGGGCAACGAAATTTGGCACGCGGGCTTATATCATTAAAGTAAATTACCTGCCCAAATTTATATCTGTAAGTTAAAATACAAAAAAGTCATAGGCATTAAAAGAAAAAAAGATTGGGATTTTCGTCATAACGCACTTGCTGCGTCTAGACTTTTTTACCTGTTTTGATACTTTTAAGACGTTTGGGCTAAAGAAAATTCATTTTTCCGTTCCTGTTACCATACTTTCAAACATTTGAGCACACAGTACGTTGTTGTTTTTATCTCTTGGGTTTCTGATATGTATTGGTTACTGAAAAGTTTCATTTCTAAAACAGAATCTTCATAATCTCCTGCTTGGACTTCAAGAACAACAGAACAGTCAAGGAGTTAAAATAATTTAATGTAACCGCTCGTCACCGAGTGAATAGAATTAAATTAACCAAATGGTTAAAGTCAGGAGGATTATGATAATGAAAGTTTCGTCGGGTGTATAAGATACCAGCCTGTATATGTTGAAGTTAAGGCTGGTAAAGTCAAACCTAACACCAGGGGCTTAGACGCGTCGAGAATATCTTGTGCAGTAGAGAATATATAATATTATGGATATTATGGATAAGTTTACTGAAAAAGCAAATGTGTTAAGATTTAAGGCTGACTTTATTAATCCTGGTTTGTTAACCCTATACAAAATATTATTTTCTCACCGCAAAAGCCTCAAGAATTGGTTAAATGTGGCTTTATACGCGTGTAGATTTAGATTTAGCTCTCAGTAAAAAGGCATTATGTTTAGGTAAAAATCTGGAAATAGACCTAATGCTCATCGAGTATGATCGTGGGACCAAAACAGTGTCTTCTTCCTCTTGTTCCCTTCCTATCGGAGATTGGAAATCATCATAGCCAAAATTATCTTATTTGTTACGCGTCTAAAAAGTTCAATTGAGATGCATCCGTACCATTCGCGTAGATCTCGTAACCACGGCGTTCTTTTTCTCCCAGCGCTTCTTTTAGCCCTGATTTTTCTCTGCATGATATTTCTAAGTAACGCATAACTCACTCCTGTCATGATATGGCCCAAGTACGTCAGCTTTCTCTTTTTGATTGTTTTTAGTATTCCTTATTGTTTGTTTAGCCTTTGCAGTACGCTTAGATTCGTTAGACGATCCACCCACGATATTTTGAGAATTCGCCGGCAGCACATTTCAATGGCTTGTATATTTTTGATGCTGCTTCTCTTCAATGTCCAAGCTTCCACTCCGTAAAGGAGAGTGGAGAAAATGTAGCATCTCAGCACATGGATGCACAACTAATGCTGATGTCTCGGTTGCAGCATATCTTACTCATTTTGTTGAATACTGTTCTGGCAATTTCAATGCTGCTTTTGATCTCCTTCGTTTAATCGGTATTGCCTGTAATCCATACACCCATGTATTTATAGGACGATATTTCTTCAATTCGTGTATCGTCGATAACAAGATTAGCTCTAATGTGCTGGTTCTTTGTTATTAATATGAATTTGGTTTTCTTGAGATTCATTTTTAAGCCGCAGTTATTGCATTCAATATCAAGTCTTTGTACTAGATACTGTAGTTCTTCTATTGTGCCTGCTGATACGATGGTGTCATCTGCATATATAATATTACTGATGGTTTCTCCATTTATCACCAGGCCTTCGGATATTTCTCGTAGTGATTTTTGACAAATGGTTTCGCTATAGAGATTGAACAGAACAGACGAGAGCACACAACCCTGACGCACTCCTCGACATATTTCAATTTCGGGTGTTGAATTGTTTTCAACTTTTACTTTCGCTGTTAATTCCAGTACAAATTACAGATTATTCTAATATCCGTACTATCTACATTCTTAGTCAGTAGATTTTGTCTTAAGCGGTCCTTCTGTACCCTGTCGAATGCCTTCTTAAAATCAACAAAGCAAGCATACACTTCCTGATGTACATCAATACATCTCTGGGACAAGACGTTCATTCTAAACAAAGGATCTCGAGTACCCAGCTTTGTGGCTGAGCTCAATTAACTATATCATGTTAAGTTTATCAAGTGTCTTTATTTACTTATGTGCGCTATGCAGCAAATGCATTAGGATAGTGAATTATCATTTAAATCTTTCAAATTCTGAAAAACACCAAACAAATTCCGGTTTCATAGGAGCCGGTGTTGAATAGAATCTTTTTGCAAAATGTCATACAATCGATACAAATTGAATGAATTAGCCAACATGCATTCATGAGAATGGAATTATAATTTTTAGCGTCGACAAGGCGGTGCACCGAAAAGTTTCCCAATAGACGGATACCTCATTCAAATACTTTTGCGGCTGCTGGTGGTAGATTTCGAGACAAGGGAACTTTTTACGCCATGCCATTGAGCGTTTTCGTTCACGCTTCGTCTGAACACCAAATTTTGAAGTAAATGTTTTAAATGCTGTCACAGAACACCCGGATACTAGTATTAGGTAAATAGCTGCAGAGTTGGAAGTTCAAAAATTGACGGTTCATGGAGAATTGAAAGAGCAGCAGTTGCATCCGTATCACTTAAGACGGATACATGAACTTTTACCTTAAGAACTCTAGGCTGAATTTCTGTAATTGATTCAAAGGTAAACAAAACTAAGGGAACAATTTTGTAAATACGATTTTACGAGTGACGAAAATCCACGTGTTACCATTGTTAATCATTGACAACACTAGTTTAAAATGAACGTCTGGACTGGGGTTATTGGCAATTATCTCTTAGGATCGATTGAGCTACATCAGCGTCTTCGTGAGCCTCATTATGTATATTTTGCTTAAAATATGCTTTTACGATTACTGGATGGTTTAATTTGGCTAGGCAGAGGAAAATATGGTTTATGCACGATGGTGCGCCACCACATTATGTTTTGTAGGTGCGGTAATTTTTAAATAACTAGTTTCCACGACGCTGGATTGGACGTGGTGAAGAGCCACCAGTAAAATATTTAATATAATAAAATATAAATCTATGTCGACGCATTTTGCATGCTTCGCATCTTGTTCGCCAATATGTATCAGTTCTGTTTGGGGCAACACAATCTCAGTTCTGTTTCGGGCAAGACAATTTCAGTCCCGTATTCAGACAGTCGGTCTTTTTCACTCTAATGTAGAAAGGCCGGCTTCTGAGGAGTCGTGGGTGGTGTCCCTTGTTTATATGTGTATGTAAGCTCCACCAGCACAACTCAAAGACTTCTGGGAGCGGAGTTTGTCTACTGTGGTGTTATTATTATTATTATAGTTAACAGACAACAATTTTAGCATCTTTTGTAATTACGAAATTCGTTTTATATTATTATTGTAATTTTTGTTACTGCATTATTTTCATTTTGACATTTAACTTCTGTCTTAAGCTTATTTTTAATGATTCCAAAATAATAATGTGTTTTTCATTCGAAGCTCGATATTAAGTCAAATTAGAAATAATGTACAAGTGATAATCTTTTTCATCAGCTCGAATAAAAAATTCTTATTAGTTATGCAGTCATTGTCTCATACTATGTATTTTTTTGGACTCACGATAGTTGGATTTGTATTTTTTTGTAGCACTTCAACTTTCAGCCAACAAGTGTGAAAGGGAACAATGTTATTCGACAGACTAATATTTTTTTTAGCGCGACGCACCATCACACGGACTGTTTTGAAGCATAAATAGGACACCCGGTATTTATTTTAAAAAATTGTATGTTCTGGCCTCGAAGTGAACTCATTCAACGACGGTCATTTTAGTTAATTTTCTTTCAAAAATTCACTAATGAGGAAATACCGACTTTTGAATTTAAAAAAAATTTCTTCAAATGAGCGCTAATTAGGCCCCTTAGAACACATATCCGGGGTCAGTTTGAAATTTTATGTTTATATATATATATATATATATATATATATATATATATATATATATATATATATATATATATATATATATATATATATATATATATATATATATATATATCACACCTACAACTCAAAAAAATAATGGGCCGATCTTGATCAAATTTGGTGAGTACCTTCCTTTTGCAAGTGGCTTGAATAAGTTCGTTAGCCAGGAAACTCGGCCGAGGTTTTCCTGGAAAATTTTATATTTTTATAAAAAAAATTATATCTCCGGAAATAACAAAGTAAGGGCAACCAAATTTGATATGCGTATTTGTATTATAAAGAGTGAATCATGTACTAAAATTTAGGTCTCTAAGTTTAAAGGCAAAAAAATTATGGGCACCTAAAGAAAAAAATTTGAGTTTTCCTCAAAACGTCAAAATCGCAATTTAAAACGTCAAAATTGGCAATGTTTAGGCAATGAACGTGAAAGAAATACGAATTGTCAAAAGAAAATGTATAGTATAGTATTCTGCGAACCCTTAGGTTTCAGTTTCAACCGTCATTGCCCTTCATTTTACTAAAATGTTTACAGAAAATTAATTTCAAATAGACCCTTTCTCTGATGCTTTGGCTGTCGGTTTAGTTAAGTTTATGGTTTAGCGGTCTATAATCTTTAGCTAATTTTCGTAGAACAAATTCGTTAATGCACTTTTGCATTTTTTATCGAAATATGATGTATGTTTGTAAGAAAAAAATCTGGACGCAATAAGTGGGTTTTGGTAGCGAATTTTCATTAAATCCTTCAAATTTCAATAACTCAAGTTGCTATTAGGTTTGTTGGCTAGGAAACCAACATTTAAGTTTATTTTCGGAAAATTTTTGTACACTTTCAAACAAAAAGTAATTTTGATAATATATAGTACATTGTTTCTGCTACATAGGCTATACCGGTAATCAGATTGATGCCTGCTCGCATTTGCTATTAAAAACATTTTTATGAAAATTCACTTCCATAACGCACTTGCTGCGTCCAGACTTTTTTATGTATTTATAAACAAAAAATTCAAAGCTAACCCCGAATATGGATTCTAGGGGTTCTATTTCCTGCTCATTTGGAGAAATTTTTGAAAATTCACGATCACAATGTCCTCATTAGTGAATTTTTTTACGAAAATTCATCAACAATAGGTTTTTACTAAAATTATGGCTTTACTTTTGGTGTAAACGTATACAACAGAAAGTAAATTTAAATGAAAACCCCATATAATATACTGTATGGTGTCTTCTGATTAAATGGATGTATTTAGAGGCTTGTCGTCATTTACGCAAATTCCGAAATTCATGTGAGGCTTTACAGAAACTAATTTTATGTTGTTGCTATTTCAATAGCCATGATTAACATACGGTTCAGCCTGTTGTTACCAGCTACTCTATTTGCAGTCTTTTTTTACAAATGAAGCTTTATACATTGTTGGTTTTGATCCAACTCGTATAGCTATTACTGAAATTGATATATTAATATTCCTCGGGCTAAATGATTAATTAACGATCACATGTATACACGTCGTGTTTTGTTTCATAAATTCTAAATTGAGTTTTAATGTTTGTCATACGTGGAAATTACGCTTCTGGTGTCATTAAAGGGGAATTATTTCAATATTTGTGAAATTCTGCTTTCGAGTAATTCGCTTAGAACTATAGATGACAGCGTACTGGCTTCTATGTCGTTATTCATGCATACATAATCAGTCTGCGGATGACATTGTGCCGTCTATACACATAACAAATATAAGTGTATGTAAAAGGAATTATACAGCGTGTCTCAATATTAATGGTACACTAAGCAGCAGTAGATTTTTGACATCAAAATATTACGATTGAGACATTTAGTTCAAAAATCAAAATTAGTAGAGACACAGTGTGTTAAAAGAGATATCTAAGAACGTATTTGACGTATTGTGTTGAAAATTGGTACAGAGTAGTTTTTCATGTAACAAAAAATAAGATATTCCCAGTTTGGTTCTAGTTGATATAAGCCGCTGTTTGCAAGGACGAAACCGGTCTATGCCCATCTTGTGTTTATACGTGGAAGCTGCTGTGTAAGCCTAGATTCATCACAACACCATAGGTAGTTCTTTTCATTATTTCCCATTGCATTATATATATATATATATATATATATATATATATATATATATATATATATATATATATATATATATATATATATATATATATATATATATAGACACACGCCAAAATAATAGAGGTTCAATGAAAAAATTGCAGTTGATCAATAATGATGATTTCAATTTTTTTCATGGTTAAAACGTGTATTTTCCATTTCACCGACATGTTGTATGTATACCGAATTTAATAGAAAATAGACCGCGAACGCACAAACTCGCTTTGTAATCGAAAATCAATTGACGAACTTAGTATATTCGGTAACCTTCATTAGTTGAAAAGAAAGTGCATCCAGAATGTTTAACAGCTGTGTCTTTCTCAAAAAAAGTTTATTTTGTTCCTTTCTGCCCTGCCCACCATGCACTCACGAATGAAATCAGGTGTAAAAAGATACGGTCAATTAAAATTCATGGCCTTAACATAAACATTCCGAGTCATTCTCGGCATTACCATTGTAGTGATAGTGCCATTGGGAGATAAATAGAAATTCTAAATTGTTCAACAAATAAGCAATCTGTGACAATTTATTCTGCTTATGCATATACTACTACACTACCTACAGGTTCTAAGGAATTTTACAGTTTTATTTTCCTTGTGATTTTTGCAACGTAGTAATTATAATAGGCAGACCTGTACTTAGAGGATCGTTGGTTTTTATTTTATTAGGGATATTTGTGCGAGAGGAAACTGAAATCCTTGAAGCAATTGGCTACAGGCAACAAAGTAACTTAAGACATTGACTGTATATATATATATATATATATATATATATATATATATATATATATATATATATTCTATTTTATTTTTAGCTATTTTAAATAAATTGCCCTAGTTATTTTCACGTTTTGGATTCTGCGTAAAAATATCTTTCCAAAGAGCTCTAATTTTTTAATTTTGACGCGGTGTTGCCGAGTTATTCGAAAAAATATGAAAATAGTTTTAGTAGGCCGTGATCAAATGACATAGAAAACAATTTTCGCACGATCCATAGACTTCTTCATTTTTTATCTCTTGAGATCTCGTTAAAAAAGTTACAGGGGTGTTTCAGTATTAGAAGGGCGATACAAAAAACCTCTCTGAAATGGTTAAAAATATTCTTTTTGAATGAGATTTGGTAAATATCTATTTTGAAGGATGTCGAATGCTGTGACGTATTTATTTTCTTCCTAAAAACGGTACCAACCCTTTACCCATTATTTGACATAGAAAAACTACATAAAAGGCCTTGGTCAGGTGATATAAAACAAACTCGCGTGCCTAATTTGGTTGCCCCCACTTTGTTATTTCTGTAGATATAATTTTTTTAGAAAGCAAACACGAAATTTTTAGGGAAAACCTGGGCCTATTTTCCTGGTTAACTAACTTGTCTAAGCCACTTGTAAAAGGAAGGTACTCAGCAAATTTGGTCGAAATCGGCCCATTATTTTTTGAGTTATCGATACATACATACATACATATATATATATATATATATATATATATATATATATATATATATATATATATATATATATATATATATATATATATATATATATATATAAACATATAAAAAATGAAATTGACCCCGGATATGTGCTCTAGGGGGCCTTTTTTTAAATTTACCAGTCAGGATCTCCTAATTGGTGGATTTTTTAAATTAAAATGCACTAAAATTATTTTCAAATCTTTTTAATAACGCCGATATTGGACAGCAAGTGCGTTATAGTGGTGAATTTTCATAAAAATGTTTTTACTAGCAAATATGTTTTAATGGAAGCAGGCTTTAAATTTGGTTACCAGTATAACCTATATAGTAGAAGCCATATTTCGCCAAAATAACTTTATTATTTGGAAAAGTACAAAACCTTTCAGAAAATAAACTTAAAATGTTACCGAAAAAACTGATCCGATTTTCTTGGCCAACGAACCTCTTTAAGCTATTTATCCCTAAAGGTTGCGAATTTCGGCGTCTCAAATTGCGACTTTGGCGTTTTAAGGGGAAAATCCCATTTTTTTGTTTTGTTTAAATGCCTATAACTCTTTTGTCTTTCAACTTACAGCTCTAAATTTAGGTACGTGGCTTGCTTTTTACAAAATAAATCTGCGTACCAAATGTTCTTGTCCTAACTTTGTTATTTTTAGAGATATAAAAATTTTCGGAAAGGAAACGCAACATTTTCCGGGAAAACTGGGCAGATTTTTCTGGCTAACGAACTTATCCAAGCTAGTTGCAGAAGTAATGTACCTACCAAATTTGAACTAGATCGGTCCATTATTTTTTGAGTTATTGATTTGATATATATATATATATATATATATATATATATATATATATATATATATATATATATATATATATATATATATATATATATATATAATTGAAACCGATCCCGGATATGTCTTCCAGGGGTCACGCTCATTTAAAGAATTTTTTCAAAATTCAAAAATCGCGATCTCCTCATTAGTGAATTTGTTATTAAGAAAATTCACTAAAAATATTATAAATAGATGATAATATATTATAACTTAATTTTAATAACAAAACTTCGATAGTGGTTTAACATTTAATTTGTGCTCTGTGTTTTATCAGTTTACTATAGCATTATCTTGATATAATACTTGTTCGCAGTTCCTGCAGGGAACAGATGCAGCTAGTTGACTAATATATCTTTGTGTTATGGTCTTGTAACACAACGTTGACTCTTTCGCAAGAGATTTCGTAGTCTCGTAGCGTCTGCTGAGGCAACAAATATATCATAGCGATCTGTGAAAGAGTCTTTAGAAATCGAAAATCGTTAAGGAGTTGAAAAGACTTGAAAAGCTAAGGCCAAGCTCGTAGAGTTTTATTTTCTGCCGCCATCAATGGCGTTATATTTAGTTGTGTATTCTAGATGTTTGCCAAGTCTCAATACAGCTGATTTATTTTCACTCCAATACTGAGAGTAATAACGACATAAAAATACTATTAAGGTAAGAGGCAAACTCTAATGAGGCATCGGGTTTAAAAAGTTCTTTTTGATATAAAAGAATCCCTCAACCAAGCGACGTAAAAAACGTAAACTGCACACAAAACAGTTAGATCGTCAACATCTCTGCTGAATAAATTAGCATCTTTTTGGAGAATTTTCGTAGAAAAAATTTGCTAAAGAAATCCTGAGCTTTAATTTTTTTTCAAATGGGCGCAAACTAGGATCTCTAGAATCCATAATATTCTGGTACAAACTAATGGCGGCTATTGCGTTTTTCCGAGCTTTTCTATAAATTAACAACATATTAGGTCAACTTTTTTTTAAATTAGTGTTGTCTTCAATTTTAAATGTTACTCTTTTCGTACCACGCAAGTTTAAAAATAAGAGATTTCGAAAACCGTTAAGTTTATCGATTTTATAGGTGTTATTCCACTGTAATTAGTATAACGCAGTGACGGGCTCTAATTAGAGCGAAACCGGTCTGCGTTTCTAATTATGGTGAGAATACATCTAGCCTTACATACACTGTCCGGGTATTAGGGAAGAAATCAGCCAGGGCTGATAATTTACAAAATTGTTAGTTGGTTGTAGACAGTCTCTCTATTTATAACATTTTATGTTAATTGGACCTGTCGTGACAACATATTACCTGGTTCCACACCGAGATGGCGACCCTGTCGTACATCTCACGATGTTATTTATCGACTTCGTTTAAGGTTACCTTTTTTATGTAGAACTAAGCATAGAGTAAGCACCATGTACTGAATTATCACGAATATGAATACCAAGAAACTTATGAGGAAATAATGGTAAAAAATAAACAAAATTGCCCGTTACTACGCCACTGGTCCATAATTGTAACAAGAGTGTATGGTCAAAAAGTGTATTTAAGTAAATATTCAATATGTACCAAGTTTTGTTCAAATCAAGATACCTGGTCTTAGAATACAGGGAAAACCACAATTCTGAAAAATTTTCTTTCACACCCTGCATCTTAAAAATGCTGCCGTTTTGGAGCTATGTGTATATAATACTTCTGTCTTATTTTTTACCCAGAAATCTCACGTTAAGCGAGGTCCCATGTTTTTGAAACACCCTGTATAATATATATATATATATATATATATATATATATATATATATATATATATATATATATATATATATATATATATATATATATATAACAAAAAATAATTGGCCGATTTTCACAACATTTAGTAGACACATTCCTCTTGTGGTTTGAATAAAGTTTGTTGGGATGGAAAATCGGACTAGTTTTTCTTTCAAAAAATTGTTGTATCTAGGAAAATAAATCTATGTGTATGTGCAGCAACTATTAGGTTCAGATTTAATGTCTATTTGCCACAAAATATAGAAAAATAAATGCTATAGCAACCACATTTACTACCCGAGATTTTACTATAAAACGTATACTGCAAACCAAAATTTGGATATTTAGGTTACAAGGAAAAAAAGTAGAAAGCATTTAAAGAAACATAGAATTGGTGCCACTTGTCATCAGAGAAGAACAAGATCAAAATATTTTGGGTGATTAACAAAACCTATTGAATATTACAAACTAAGTATAAGTTTTCTTGGCGCAAAACGGTCAAGAAATACGAGAAAAAGAACTCCAAAAATTGTATAGTTTTTCTTCTTAAAACCTCAAAGTGGTGATTTGAAATATTCCAATTGGCGATTTTTAAATAAATTTTGGAACGAATTCTGGTTACGTAAAAGAAATGCGATAAAGGGGGTGTTTTACAAAGCCTTAAGCTTCTGATTCAACAACCGCCATTGTCCATATATATATATATATATATATATATATATATATATATATATATATATATATATATATATATATATATATATATATATATATATTTTTTGCATTTTGGTATATCTTACTTATTTACACACCTTAAGTTTTTTTGGACTGCTTAAACCTTTGTTCTCCTTTTTTGTACTGAGAGTTTGGACGTTATGGTAGCCTATTTTCATTAACATTTTTTTCACTTTAATGACTAGTTTTCCATTTAACAGTTATATGAAAAAGCCTGGCAGCAAGTGCGTTATGGTGGTGAGTTTTCATAGAAATTATCTGGCATCAAGAATTGTTTTTTTTTTAAATGCTTATAACTTTTTTCTTCTAACATAGAGGCCTAAATTTTGGTACATAGATTACTTTTTATGACGTGAACCTACGCATAAAACTTGCTGGCCATAGCTGTGTTACCTTTGTGGATACAACTTTTTTTTCGAAAGAAAACCCAAAATTTTCCGGGAAGACCTGGTCCAATTTTCCTGGCGAATGAACTTATCCGAACTGCTTAAAACGGAAGGTACCTGTCAAAGTTTATTACAATCTGCCCATTATTTTTTCAGTTGGAGATATATATATATATATATATATATATATATATATATATATATATATATATATATATATATATATATATATATATATATATATATATATATATATATATATATATAAACGCAACTGACCCTTAATAGTTCTAAGGATTTCGCCCTCGTTTGTAAAAATGTTTTCGAAATTCAATAGTCGGGATCTCCCCATTGTTGAATTTTTTTCTACGAAAATTCAGTTGTAATGGAGCTAGAAATTTGGTACGTGAGTAGCCTATATAGAGACTGTAGCACATCCCAAATTTCGAGTTCATTTTCTTATGGAAAACCAAATTTTAAACATTAAAAATCGAAACTCCGTAGATCGCAGAGGATCAATGAACATTTGTTTATTTTTTTATTTATCAATTCTAGTAACCGAACAGATTATGTGATTATTTAGCGAATTTTCGAAGAAAAACATAAAAACTTTTGAACTAACCAGAAAAAGTGAAGCAATAATTAAGTTGGTAAGATTCATTATCTATGTTTACGTTTTCATAATACAGAAGTAATTGATAAATTGTGTTTACTTGTAACATGAAAGTTTGATCATTTTTCCGCTTATATCTTGCTTTACTTCCATGGGTTCAAATTTTCGTGAAAAGGAAATTAATAATTTTTTAGCGAATTTTTACTTGAAAAATTCGATGGTAACACTTTTAGAAAATTTCTTCCAATGAGCGCGAATGAGGGCCTCTAGAACCCAAAACCAACGTCCGTTTGAATTTTTATATTTTTGTATACACAGGGTGGCCCATTGAAAACGAACTGGCAGTCATAACTGCCAAGAAAATTTTTTGTCGAAAAAAAAAAGAAACAGTCAAGTTTGTTTGTGAGGGGGACAACTTTTGACGCAAAAAGTATAGCCCAAACTTTATCCTCCTAAGCGGGGTATAATGCCTTAAATTTTTTCAAATAGGAATAGGGGCCATGTGATAGCTCGTTGAAACGAGCTTTTGTTTCCATATACATTGCTTTTTATTTTCGAAATTCGATCTATTCGTTTAGAAGATATGGAGTTATGAAATATCACTAATGAATTTCCCGAGAAATTAAAAACTAAATCGTTTGACTTGAAATAAATGATGAAAATAATTAGGATCGACCATACTATTGAACCAACAAACCATAATATCAACGAATTAAACATTAATCTAATATATATTCAAAGTAAGCTGCTCCAACTTCCATACAATTGTATAAATATTGTCCAAATTGTTGCCTAACATTTGCAAGCATTTCAGGAGTAATTCTCCGGCATTCGTCAATAATGCGCTGACGTAACTCTTCCAGTGAATCGCACCCGGCAACATTAGTTTTTGATTTTAAATGCCCCCACAAAAAAATCTAGAAGGGATAGGTCTGAAGATCGGGCTGGCCATTCTACAGCACCTCTTCGACCTATCCATTGACCGGGGAAGCGTCTATCCAAGAAGTCCCTAACAGTAACGGCATAATGCGGTGGAGCACCATCTTGTTGGAAAATTAAATGTTGTTCCGGGTATCCCTCCTCGTTCTCAATAATGTCGATTAGCATAGGGTAAATCAAGTCTTGCAATATTTTCAAATGCCGTTCTCTTGTCAGAGTGTCGTCTATGGAGATTGGTACAGCGATGTGATCACCAGAAATACCCGCCCAAACATTGATTTTTTGTGGAGTTTGAGTGTGGACTTCGTAAAAAACACGAAGGTTTTCGTCTGATCAGAACCGGGAATTATAACAATTTACAGTTCCATTCAGAAAAAAAGAATTTTCGTTGGAAAAACAAGTGTTAAAAGGAAATTGCCTGTTATCAATTATTCTTTGCGAAATATTTTCGCAAAATTCCAATCACCCGTCGTAATCATCTTCATTGAATTCCTGAACTAGCTGAATTTTATATGTATGAGACTTAATTATTTTTCAGTATTCGTTGAATTGTCGTTCTACGTAGATCAGTAATCTCAATTATTTTTCGTGTACTTAATGTTGTATCTGCACTAACTTGACCAGTTCCAGACTTGTGGCTTCATTCACCATAGAAAATTCACGTTCAGTATTTCGTTTCTTATTAGCCACTGACCAGGTTGATTGAACTGGTGTTGCAACTATAGCACTTACTTATGGCGAACATGCATATTAGGATGCAGGTTATTGAATACACGTGCTGTTTCGCTTGCGTTTTAATGATTTTTTTTTAAATGACCACAATTCCAACTCTTTCGGCAATGAAATACACCATAATGACTGATTATGAAAATCCACTCAACAATGCGAATCAGTAATGACAATTGAATTTTGCATCAATCGAGTTACTTCAATTCACATGTAGGTATAAAAAGTTGTTATCAAGAATGCGTTATCACAAGACATATTTTTCTGTGGTTTTTTTGGAGCACCTTAATCTAAATATCTTTTTATTATCTACGCAAATTTTTAACAATATATATATATATATATATATATATATATATATATATATATATATATATATATATATATATATATTTATTTTAATCAAACTCTGCACAAACCATTATTTTATTAATAGCTTGGATATGTTCGTTAGCCAGCTAGATAGAACCAGCTTTTCTAAAAAAAGATTGTATCTAAAAAACAATAAAGTCGTTTTAATGAAATTTGGTAGATACGTTACCCTGGTAAGCACTTTACTATATACCAAAACTCGCTTTCTAGGTTCATAGCACATTGAGTTTTTCTTATTTGAAGCATTTGATGAAAAGTCGCTACCATAATGTACTTGCTGCGTCTAGAATTTTTACATTTAATTTTTTTTCAATTTTAATTATATATTATCTAATTAGAACGGTATATATATATATATATATATATATATATATATATATATATATATATATATATTTATATATATATATATATATATATATATATATATATATATATATATATATATTTATTTATTTTAATCAAACTCTGCACAAACCATTATTTTATTAATAGCTTGGATATGTTCGTTAGCCAGCTAGATAGAACCAGCTTTTCTAAAAAAAGATTGTATCTAAAAAACAATAAAGTCGTTTTAATGAAATTTGGTAGATACGTTACCCTGGTAAGCACTTTACTATATA
The DNA here is from genome assembly GCA_964006375.1 of Tillus elongatus. Lineage (NCBI taxonomy): Eukaryota > Metazoa > Arthropoda > Insecta > Coleoptera > Cleridae > Tillus > Tillus elongatus. The sequence goes on from OZ023263.1 coordinate 193,130,068, forward strand.
CCAAAACTCGCTTTCTAGGTTCATAGCACATTGAGTTTTTCTTATTTGAAGCATTTGATGAAAAGTCGCTACCATAATGTACTTGCTGCGTCTAGAATTTTTACATTTAATTTTTTTTCAATTTTAATTATATATTATCTAATTAGAACGGTAACTATCTTATCAGCAAATTTTTATTAGAAAAAAAATCACTAATAGAGAGGTATCGATGGTGAGACTTTGTAAAACATTTATCAAATGGGCGCGAACTAGGACCCCTAGAACCCATATCCGGTGTCAGTTTCAATTTTTATATGTTTATATTATATATATATATATATATATATATATATATATATATATATATATATATATATATATATATATATATATGTGTGTGTGTGTGTGTGTGTGTGTGTGTGTGTGTGTGTGTGTGTGTAGATATTTATATATATATATATATATATATATATATATATATATATATATATATATATATATATATATATATCCACCGATAACTCAAAAAGTAACTAACCGATTTGGATCAAAGTAGGTGTGTGCCTTTCTTTTATTAATAGCTTGAATTTTAAAGAACGGAGGATAGTTAGGGTAGTAGCTTGTAGAATTAGGCTAATTTGGACATAGTAACGATGTAATAAACTTTAATAAATAAACTAAACTTTAACAATGCTTACAACTAATTTAACCGAATGAATTTTAAAGCCTAAATCTTTACATACTGAATCTTAATTGAAAAGTCTCTACTTGTCTCTATATAATTAAAATCAAAAGTCTCGCGTCTTTACATCTTAAAAATCTAATCAGAAGTCTCTTCAATGTTTATCAACAATACTACTTATAACGTTGACTTGGTTTACATCATACATAATTGCAGACCTCAGCAGTCAGCATTCCTTTTGCTGTACGCTGCAATTTCAACTTGTTTATCATTTAGATAAATATGTAATAGTTTATCAATGCCTATGTTATTGATACATCTGTGACCTACTACTACATGAAAATTTACATTAATTGTCGTAGCAAATTTTTTTATAACTGAATTTTAATTATAAATTGAATGATCTTAACAAATATATTTCCACGCCTACGACTGCCCTTCTGCATAGCTTATTGTTCTCTGAACATTGGATGAGTTCGTCATCCCGCCCAGTCGAACCAGTTTTCGCGAAAAAAGTTCGTATCTCAAAAAATTACAAAGCTATTTGGATGATGTTGCCTTACCACGTACCAAAATTCAATTTTCTAAGTTTATAGAAAATTGAGCTATTCAAATGTGAAGCATTTAATGAAAATTCACTATCATGACGCACTTGCTCCGTCCCGAACTTTTTATAAATGGTTTCCTAGAAATAATTTGTTGTCAAAATTTTATGAAATGTTAATACGTAATTAATAGTTAATGTTTATAAGTTGTAGTAAAAAACTATTTACGAGTTCAAGTGGGAAAATCGTTTAGCAAACTTTTGTGTAAAAAACAGTTTGGATAATTTTTGTCAAAAAGCTTTGTCTAAATTATATCTTGACAGATAGAGTTTTTGTGTAAATTCCCAAAATAGGAAAATCGGTTGAGTGTTTTGCGAGAAACTTTTAAGTTTATTTTCAAGAAATTTTAAACTATTCCAAATTATGTGTGTGTGTTTTGTTTCTTTATCGTCGGCCTATTTCCGCGACTATGGCCAATCACCGACGCCAGGGAGCAGTGTCACCTCACTATCCTGGAAAATTTTGCCGAACCCCTACCTTTCTGTAAGGAGGGTAAGGATATTTAACGTGCCCAACATCGCATGGACACGGGACCGACGGCTTTACGCCCCCTCCGAAGGGCGGAACGTGCAGACATTCAACGTGCTCAAATACAATGCCAGAACCTCGGTTAATGTTAATTTAACAGTTTGTACTGAAAAAGTGAATGGAGTACCCTGGGATCCAGCCCAGTACCCTTCGGTTCAGAGGCACACGTTCTTACCCCTGAATAACCGATGTTCCACGTTTCAAGCTATAAAGTTATATTAATGAAGTATGGTAAATGGCTCCTACTATTAAGGTTATAATATGCACCAAATTTTATGTCTCATTAAAAAAGACATTTTTACGCTACCATAACGTACTTGCTGCGTCCAGACTTTCCATATATTAATCTTCTATAACCAGAAAACTTTGTGGCAGTTAAATCTAGTGTAAATCACTTCAAACACTTTATTTATTTTGCCGAGACATTAAGAAAAACCGCAAGAAAACAGATTTAGTTGAGCAAGCAGTATTATTTATCACCAATCGTGCTTTACTTGTAGACTTTTCTCACCGTTAAAACAAATAAACATCGTTTGAAGTTTATTTTCGCTGATGCCTTTAAACTTTGAAGAAAACATCAAGAAACCACAGAAAGGATTTAAGGACAAGAAAAGTAGCTACATAGTTTACCCAAGAATTCGAATTCTTTCAACTTTTCCTGACAAAACCCACTAATAAGTTTTATGAGGCGATCATTAGAATCTAAAGGGTGAAACATCGAACTGGTTCTGTCCTACTTCAGATTTAATCGGCTCCATTTTATTCGTCGAACCTCCTGAAGGTTACATCCCGGAAAAGTCCTCTGAAGCGCACGACCTAAATTGAGGGACTCTTTTAGTCTCCCAATTTGAAATCATGCTTCGCGATCAAAACAACATCATTCATCTTTCTGAATTAATGTCTGAAGCTTTGTAAAAGTGACAAGATAAAATATTTTTTCCACCTGTTTCCCTAATACACCTGGGAATATTCACGACGGGTAATATCTCACTTTCATTTCTAATGTCTAGATAAAAATGGCGGTCTTTTCAATAATCTTGTTTCATATCTCGATGACATCAAACGGCAAGGTAAAATCCAATTGTTCTCGTCCACCGACTTTTAGAAGAGAAGTTGTAGAAGTCACACTTCAAAAAAAACACCTCCATATATTGAATACTTAAGACCTTCCATTAATAATGTATAAAGTGAGACTGTCGAGTTGTTGTTTGAATGAGTTATTTCAGCTGTCCAAATACACTGTTAAGCTTTATCTATCTATTATTTCAATATTATTTAAAGATACCAGCAATTTGTTTACACATTTTATCACTCAATTACTTCCACATCGTCACATGTGAAAGTATCCCATCGGCGACAAAAATTTCATTTTTATTCGCTTAAACGTCGTAAAAAGTATCAAAACATATAGAAAACATTATTTGGGAACGATTTTTCTGTCTGTCGGTTTGTCGGCCTGTATGTCTGTCTGTTTGTAGCAACGATAACTTTAGAACGAATTGAGATATCGTCTTCGCATCTGGTATACAGTTAGCACTTGACAAACGAACGGTTCGGATTGTTTTTGGGTAAAATCGCTTTAGCGGGTAGGAGATGAATGGGGGGTGATTTGGTGAAAAGTGTATTTTTTTGTTAAAACTCGTGTAATATAACGTTTTAGGGTTTATTTATTAGAAAACTTTCAATTTCTAATCATCATATGGGCGGACTACTGCTTCTTGTGTAATTGTCACTGGACTGATTAAGGCGTTTGAAAACGTTAAGTTGGTTGGCATTGGTTTGACGAATCCACCTATGATAGGCACTCCCTCTATCTGCTTGGGGGTTAGAACCATAGTTTTTGTCTTGATGATAGAGTCTTGGGAGCTGGATATTATGCCATACTGCTTCATCGTAATTTATTCCCTTTGGCCGTTACATATGATTGCAACTCTAGATTCTCGTGGGGTGATGAACATCCATGAGTTTCTAGTGTAAAGTTGCTGCCAGATTGTCGACTTGACTTTCTGGTGATGGATTGGACACGTAATTTTATCTTCCTTCTCGTATATCTCATCTATTAGGCAGTTGTGGTTGCTTTACATGCTTCTTACCATGTCTGGGGAACACACATATAGATTCTTGGAGATTGGGATGCTGCTTGCGAGTTCATTGTCTGTTATCTCAAAGTATCGTTGTGTGTTATAATCCACTCCTAGGATTTGGTTGACTACTTCCATAGACCAATATGTTTTGTTTTCGACCTTATACGGAATCGGGGTGACTTTTATTAGCATAAATTGCGTTACCTCTATCATTGTGAAGTAACTGTACAGATGAATATATTTCTCACTGTAACCAATTTCTGATCGCAGTATCGGGTATGAAATGATCTCCAAGTGCTGTCATAGTTTTTTCGTTGCTGCGCTTATGATTTGATCAATGTGTGCCGGTGAAAGAAAGAAGTCGTAAATGTTGGCTTGGTTCACATATATGTTTAGCAAGCTTCTATAACGATGAGTAAGTTCATCTAAATATCGATCAGCTATCTGATAAACACTCAGGATGTGATAGTTTAATGAATTCTTGTCTACTGCTTTGTACCAAGGCTTCATGTTGTTGATGGCTTCCAGACCTGGATTCACTTTGGACTCTAACTGCTTTAGCGTGTGGTATATCCTCTTCTCTGTATCATTGAATCTGGATAGTGATTGCAGCATCAGCCTCGTTTGATGATGAGAGGCTGCAATTAGCTCCTGTGGGTTCTTGTCTAATTAATATATGTCCTTGGATACGTCGTCATTGACCCTAAATACGGATGCTAGAAGTTGTCCCAGGATTCCTTTTCTAACACTCTTCCGAAGGGCAGTATCTAACCCTGCTTTTATCCATCATAGTTCGACTTGCTTTACCTTGATTTGTGTCATTAATAAGGCACAATCAATCGCATCTGAGGAAATGCTTTTGCTTTGCTTGCAAAACTTTTCCAACTCCACAACAATTGACCAAGCTGACTCTGTATCGTTTGCGAGTTTTTCCTTTTCGAACCTTGTTTCAATCCTAAACGTCCCTCTTTCTATCTTTGCATGTGCAATATGCTCAATGTAGAACCCTAGCTGTGGGTACTCAATGTGGTACAACTTTGTGGCTGCCGTTCTTCCCATAGCCATCGTGAACATAATTGCTATTATAACTATCTTCCACTTCATTAAATATCTGGTATTCTATACTGAAATTAAATTAGGGGTTAAATGTGTGGGGGTGGAATATTGTTGGCAAAAACGTCGATTTTTTTTTGTTGATAAAACGGCGAAAAAAATCTCGAAGCATATAGAAAACTTGATTCTGGAACGAAATTTTTTTATCAGTCTGTCGGTCGGTCGGTCGGTCGGGCTTTCGGTATGTCGGCATGTACGTCTGTCTGTTAATAGGCGCGATAACGTTCGAACTAACTGAAACATCAACTTCAAATTTGGTATCCAGTTAGCACCCGACAAAGGAACGTTTTGAATTGTTTTTGGGTAAAATCGGGATAAATAAGGGGTGATTTAGTGAAAATGGAGTTTATGGGTACAGGAATACAAACATTTTCTTTGTGCTCAATTCATCGTCCCTAAGTTCATTCCGTGAGAGTGGCTTTCTGAAGAGAAATTATCACAGCTATGTGGAAGTTATGGTGCAATTTGCAGCAAAATGTTTACTCAATTACTTGCACATCGTCACAACGTATCGCATCGGCGACAAAAATTTCAAATGAAATTTTTCGGTCTAACGTCGTAAATAATGTGAAAACGTATAGAAAACATCTTTTGGAAACGAAAATTTTTGTTGTCTGTCGGTCTCTCGGTCTGTATGTTTGTCTGTTTGTAGCCACGATAAGTTTAGAATGAATGGAGATCTCATCTTCAAATTTGGTATATATTTGGCACCCGACAAACCAGCTGTTCAGATTGTTTCTCGGTAAAATCACTTGAGGAGCAGGGGATGAATGGGGGGTGATTTGGTGAAAATTGATATTTATTGTTGTTATCCGTCAGTAAAATTAATAGAAACAGTTTTCATAAGCATATGCCGAAAAAATTTTCTAGACCTAATTATTCCAAAGTTGTACTTCAAAAAGTTCTATTGTATGACTTTTAGGAAATTTTTGAAGATAATTTTCTGAAATTTTGCACATTGGCAACTAGTTTGATAAAAACATGGTTTTAGTTAAATAAACAATTTTTGGAACCATGCTGAACGCCAAGGCTCTAACTGAAATCTCAAGATAACTTTTGTATCTAAAATTAGAACCATTTTAAAAGTTTTTCAGAAATTCTGATTTTTTGCGCACAAAACGGTCGTGTTGTACATCGAAAAAACGTATGGTTTTAGAAAAAATAAAATTTCGGGACGCAGCAAGTGCGTTATAGTAGTGAATTTTCATAAGAATTGTACACTATTATTATATGGCATATTACTAAAATTAATACTTTAAATTCACACAGACATTGAAGATCGATTTTAGAGGTTCTAGTACACGCACATTTAAAGAATTCTTTCGAAAGTGTTATCATCGATATCTATCTTATATCAAAAAATCTTGTGTTCTAACTCCTTTTGAGAAAAATGTCCAAAACTCAATTTTCTATGAAGCTAAAAAATTAAATTTTGCTATATCTGTAGATAGTGTAAGTCTCTTTAAAGGAAACTTGTATTACAAATTTCATTGAAGTTACCAAAGCGTTCCAGAAGGAAACTTATTTCGTATTTAGAAGAGTAAAGTATCTGCCAATTTATAAATGTAACAGTTATTTTTTCTTATTAATCGCTTGAACGATTTCGTTTTTGTCAACTTAATGAAACCGGTTTTTACATCAGCTAAAAAGATTTTAAAAAACAAATCCTCTATTAATGAATTTTTTTAGCAAAAATTCGATATCAACCATAACAGAATGTCTGCTGAAAATTCGAATTTTAGAGTCAAAGATGTCAAAGTTATTTAGGCGTTTTAAACAAATGAGACTCTGTTCAAAACGTATGAAATATGGACACTATTGTTTCTCCAAATGTCAAAGTGAAACAAAAAAACCATACATTTATCGACCGGGAATGGATCTTGGAACCTTCTGCGTAGGACAGAAGTACGCCACAACTGAACCAGTTGGGATACGTTAACTAAAGTTTTGTTTACTTGGTACTTGAGCCCGACTTCGTGCTTCGGGATATTTTATATTATATTAAAAGTAAACGTAACAACTAATTACAGAATTCAAATAATTGTCACTTAAACAGATTCAACGACTCTTTCGATCTTAGATGACGTCTTATGTTTAAGTTTAAAGATAAAAGATAAAAGATTAAGAAAATTGATTGACTCCCCTAGCTAAAAAACAATCACTTGGCAAATTTTTTATTTCATGTTGTCTGTCTTTTGAGATATTTGTGGCCAAGATTTCACGATTGTTGATTCGGGTAGTATGTTTTATGCCTGTTATTTTTATTGTTTGGTAACCGTTGATGTATGATTTATGCCTCTTCTGTGAATCAATGTGCGCATGACAGTTAACTACTGTGTCTACCCGGAATTGGACTTTAACCACTAAGTCTTTTCAACGCATGTCTTTCAGATTTTAGTTTTAATTTGAAAAAACTATACATTTTGTTAACTAGATCACTTAAAATTCACAACATGTGTTTATTTGCACCATTTCTACCCACAACTAAAGTATCATTCCAGTTACTCTAATACCATCAAAAATATAGCGTCTTCAAAAATGTGTTGTATATTTGGGTAGAGGGGGGTGTTAAATGAGCGTTATAGCTAATTTGAAAATAATTTCCGAAAGTTTCACCATCGTTACCTCTCTATTGGTGAACTTTCCTAATGAAAATGCGTAGAATTGACCTGGCGATAATTCAAAATGTACAAGGAGATTTTTTACACAAACTTTTGGATGGCAGTTTGAACACTTAATTTAACAATTGTATTTCCTTGACTCATGAGCTTATTTTTGCTAACAATAAAATTTGCGAGTTATCACATTCAATGGTCATTTCTTACATGAATCTTTTTATTTAAGATAGCAAAATACTTATACTGTCGGTTCGACAATGAAAAGTTATATGAACATCAATGGAAAAAAATGGGGTTGATATTTAAAACAATTTGAGGACGTCATTACTCTAAAACTAATAAATCAACTTTCATGCAAAAACGTATATATTTTATTGAACAGAATTAATGTGTTCGAGGATTTTTCAGAAAAAAAAATATTTTACTTTTACTTAATCCATTCCATACTAAACGCGCAAGGTCCCAGTTTGTGTTTCTGTAACAACGACTGAATATCTAGAGCTTATTTATTAACCCTGTGCAAACCTATCAAATAACTTGAGCGTTTCTGAGATGGAGTAACGTGCCATGAACTGTTTCCATCTCCCAAATCCAGCGGCGCTTTTAGAATTAAACATAACTGAGCGGAAATTAACCAACGTGATCCTTCAAACTCATCCGGTTTAGAAAACAGAACAATACTCTTGACCATTACGATTTACATTATTAACATGACAATCGTTGGATAGCCTTCAATCAAAACCAGATACTACTGACGTTTTTTCAATTTGAAATAATAATGGAATTTTATATATGAAAATAATAGGATTGTGGCAGCAAAAACCGCTTTTGCGTTGCAACGCTGTTTACAAACTTTAAAGTTGTTATACACATGTCTACGTGGAAACAGGATTCATTTCACTGGTATCACGAGGTTGAAAGTTTATTGATGGTAGAGTTTTGTGCACTAAAATAATACTAGCGTATTTTGATTAACATTTGTGGCATAATGAATTTGGTTAGGTTGGTTTAATTACGTTAACATGGGGTGAGCTTTACTTATACAGGTGTCCCGAAAATACGTGTACAGCATACGACCACAATCTCCTGTATTCAAAATAGATCGATTGAAGCTAACTTACCTATATGCAAAATTGCTTTATTTAGACGCTAGAGAGCGTCAAAGATTAAAATAAATCTTGCTTTTTCCTACATCTTTGGATGGATTTTGCTATACTATTATCTTGGGTACTTTATAATGTTGTCATATTAAGTGGTAGCTTTTGCTGGGCATTGAGTAGACAAGTGATAAAATTGGAAATAACGTTGTGATGGTTGTGACAGTTAAAGAATATATGACTTAAATCTGCGTCAGAGGTGTTATCGCATAAACATTTAGTTGAATCATTCATTCCAATTTTATATACATGTGCAGGAAAGCCGCTGTGGTACATTTTTAGCCTTGTGATACATGTAGAGTAAAATTTGGAAACTTCAACGTTAAAAAATTATGGAGAATGTTTTGGTTAAACTGGGTGGATGATTGTATACTGATGAAAGCAGCTTTAAGAACTGCGGGTATTTAACAGACACAACAACGTGTATTGGACCGATCAAAATCCTTTCTTAAATCGTGAGGTGCACCATCAAGTTAAGTGAGGTTTTAATGTATGTCTAGGAGTCATAAAGGGACACGTACTATTTAACATTCTTCATAATTTGACCTCACCTCGATGACTTGAAATATTACAAAATTACGTCGATGAAACTTCTGAAACTGCCTCTTGAAGATGTAGCGAACATGTAGTTCCAGCAAGATGGAGCACCTCCACATAATGCAATAATTTAAACTGACTATTTGAACCAGCAGCACGGAAATAACTGGATCGGAAATTGTGGTCCGGTTGCCTGGCCTGCACGCTCGCCTGAGCTTCCGCCACTTTTGTTTGTGTTTTGTTTCTTTAACGTCGGCCTATTTCCGCGACTGTGGCCAATCACCGACGCCAGGGAGCAGTTTCACCTCACTATCCTACAAATGTTGCCGAACCCCTGCCTTGCTGTAAGCGGGTAGGGATCTTTAACGTGTCCAACATCGCATGGACACGGGACTGACGGCTTTACACCCCCTCCGAAAGGCGGAACGTGCAGACATTCAACTTGCTCAAATACAATGTCACAACCTCGGTTGGTGTTAATTTACAGTATGTACTGAAAAGTGAAAGGAGTACCCTGGGATCGAACCCAGTACCCTTCGGTTCAGAGGCACACGTTCTTATCACTGAACCACCGAGGCTCTTTACGCCACTTGATTTGTGCATTTGGTGATACTTAAAGGATAAAGTTTATTGTACTCCGCATAATACGGTAGAAGAACTTGAGGCAGCCGTTGTTCAAGCCATAGAATAAATGCGTGGACAAATGGTTAAAGATGCATGTATGTCTCTAATTCATCAATGCAGGACATGCAGTAATAACAACGGTGAAATTTTCGAACATTTACTTTAATTTACTTTAATTCAATGCTTTGTCGCTGGTTTTTAGTTTTTGTTTTATTTTGAGTTTAATCATAAAAAATGTTTCAGTTCTTAACGTTAGTATCATAAATAAAAGATCATTTTTTAAAAAATTGCATTATTTTTTAGACAAAGGTTTGGTTTGGTTTCACAGCCAATAAGTGAAAAACTGTTTTTTTTTAACAAATTTGCATTTTCCGTCATCCAAAGATAGACTTGTTATACATGACTGAAAAGCTGTATATGGAGGGCATAAGAAATAACAAAGTTAGCTATAGTTGTCAAAAAACTAGAGGGCCTAGAAAAAATTCGTTGAGATTATTCGACTGGCCGTAGTCGTTAATATAAAACTACCAAATTTTATTAAATTTTCTTACAACATGATTAAATTTTTCTAAAAACACAAGTTTTTAGTTTTTGCTCGATATTTTGAATCCTTGTAGATATATATATATATATATATATATATATATATATATATATATATATATATATATATATATATATATATATTACATTTTAAATAGGGAACATGGGTCGAGTGTTGCATCATTTGAAATCTCTATTCTTTCTGAATTCAGCACAGTGATTTTTTTGGAACTTTTATCAACTAGTTTAAAATTTATTGACAGTTGAAGATGCAAAAACGCATTTTACTCATTCTAATAATAAATGTGCTGATAGTCAATGTTTTGTTGGTTTGTAAACAAAAATTGACTATCAGAACATTTCTTATCGCAATGAGAGAAATGCGGTTTATTATTTCAGTTTATCGGTCGGTTTGATACCTGATAGTACTACGGAAAATTAATTTCCCAATGGTGTATTCTGTAGAAGAAAGAGTTGAAATAATTACTATTTTTTTCAAAAAAGATGACTGTGACAACCGTACCGCAAATTTGTTTAATGAACGACATCCGAGCAGACATGTTAACAGAAAATACATTTTGGAGTTAGTTGCAAAGTTTCGACAAAGTGGTTCAGTACCCAACAAAAAACGGGATCCTCAACGTGAATTTCCGGTTAGAAATGATACTACTAACATTGAAGTTTTAAAACAAATTGCTGCAGACCCAACTTTGAGCACGACAAAATTGGCCACTGTTTCAAACATTAAAAGAAGAACTATTCAACGAATATTGAAGCATCATAAATTTCACCCGTATAAAATTCATTTTGTACAACAACTGAATGGAGATAATTTTGATCGACGGCGGGAGTTTTGTGAAGTTATGACTGCACGATAACGGGAACTTTCTGTTTAATATCTGTTTTTCAGACGAGTATACGTTTTTATTAAACTCTACAGTCAATCATCATAATTGTCGTTATTGGGCAGATTCAAGAAATTTTCACGTAGTCCACACTCAAACTCCACAAAAATTGAATGTCTGGACTGCCATTTTTGGAGACCGTTTAATCGGACCAATTTTTCTTTATGGCAATGTGAGTGGCGAAACGTATTTGGAGTTACTAGAAGATATCGTTTACCCTCTACTAATTGACATTGTTGAAAATGATGATCGCTATTAAGAAAATCAATTAGTGTTTGAACAAGATGGAGCTCGTCCGCATTTTTCACAACGTGTTAGGGAATTTTTAAACAGAGAGTTTCCAGGACAATGGATTGGGCGTAGAGGTGCTATTGAGTGGCCCCCTAGATCACCGGATTTAACTCCTTTAGGCTTCTTTCTATGAAGCCATTTAAAGAGTAGAATTTTCGCAACAGAACCGGAGTCTCTGGAAGAATTACGACGACGCATTGTTGAAGAATTCCGTCTAATAACTCCACAAATGCTCCAGAATGTCAGAGCTCGTTTTGAACAAAATTTGTACTTTTGTATGGAAGCTGGTGGTCAACAATTTGAACACTTGCTTAACTGCATAAACATTTTTGAACGTTTGGTTTTGTTTTTTAGTTTTTTTTTACGAAAAAGTGACTAATTAGTGCATTTCTTTTCACAATAAATGAAATACGTTCTTAAAACTCCAACTGTGAATAATTTTTAAACGAGTTGATAAAACTTCCAAAAAAATTAGTGTGCTGAATTCAGAAAAGAAGGAGCTTTAAAATGATGTAACACTTGACCCATGTTACCTATTTAAAATATAAGAGTTGTTATCACCACCCTGGTTGATGTGACAAAGTTGAGTTTTATGTCAAAACATGTCCCCCTCAATATTAAAATTGACGTGTTTCAGCGTTTCTTTAAAAAAATTCTCTGGACGCAAATTGGTCTGTTTCGTTTTCAATGCACCACGCTGTATAAACATATGAACTCCGAAACAGGGTATATATCCGAGCGGCTCTAATTCGCACTCAACAGATTTTTTTAACAAAAATTTGCTAACAAGAATAGATGCCGCAATTATTATTTGCATGATTTCCAACTTTTTACCCGTAGTTCAACTCTGAAACATACATTACACATGACTGTCTATATTGTACAAGACTCTTGAAGCCATTCTGAACATTTGACACATCGAAGCCAGTCATGTTTTTTTGTAGCTTTGTCACATTATTTAAAGCATACCATATAAAAAACGTTTTTTATGTATGCCTTAACGATTAAATTTTTGTGCAAGAGGTTCTTTGTCGATATTATTGTACTCATGCGTAGTGTTGTTATTCTTAATTCTACTTGAATAAAAGTTATTATACGCTTCGAGAATTTCTCGTTCAGCAAATTATCATGTTCGTTCAGTCCTAACTGACACCCAATGCCACAGTCATCAGCGGTCCAACTCCACCGCAAAACCACGTCTTATATAATAAAAGACATCTACCAAATCGATCTCACAGGAACCACTGAAAATCCGAAATCAAATACACCACCATGGCTTCAATTAAAAATAGACTGTAACACATCATTAATGTCATCTAAACAAGCCAAAACACCAAACTCTGCGATGCAGACAATATTTACAGAAACACTAAGGGAATATAATCCCGAACTGGTAAGGTACACCGATGCCTCTAAGTCACCACATGGAGTAGGTGGGGCGATAGTGACATTGCCCTCCTCTGAGCAGCTTATTAAATTACCCAAGGACATCAGTATTGGCACAGCTGAACTTTTTACAATTCTGCAACCCATAAAGAGGATAAAAGACATTTCCAACTGTCCAACGAAAATCATCTGCACAGACTCTAAACTGGCATTAAATGAAATAAGTAGCCTATATACCAAGAACCATATAGCAAGGGAAATACAAAATACTGCTCACGATCTTGAACGCCAATCCACACACATTACAGTCGTTTGGGTATCCTCACACTCCGGCATTATAGGCAATGAGCTGGCAGATACTGCGGCTAAAAGAGCGATCACAGAAGGCACGACAGTAAGAAGCAAATACCACCAACTATTAAGACCACACGTTAAAGCAGTAATTTACGACAAATGGCAAATATACTGGAAAAATCAAACTACTAAGCTGCACAAACTGGCAACAAGCATTGAGGTATTCCAACCACCTATACTAAGTCGCAGATCCCTGGCCGTCCTGAGAAGACTCCGGATAGGACACATAGCACTCACACACAAGTACCTACTGGAACAACAAATTCCACCAGTTTGTGATACCTGCAATGTAAGCCTTCCAACAAGTCATATTGTCACAGAGTGCACTAATCACAGACTCCAGAGAAGGTTGTTTTTAGGCGAAAATATATCCATGGTAACCCTAGTCACAGCAGCGCCAGAAAACATAATAAATTTCTTAAAATCTAGTGAACTATATAAACACATATAACTGTAACCGTTGTATTGTATAATTTACTGGTTAAGGAACACATACATTATTAATGCATTGTACATAAAATGGTTTGCTATATAATTTATATATGTCAGTGGCCTTAGTAGTCGAGACATAATTTTCTTTCTCTAAAATAAAAAATAATAAAAAAATTAAAAGGTATTAGTGGGGTCTGAACCAGTACTTTAACGTTTGCTATCTTTCGCACAGAACAGAGTGTTTGGTATTATCTTTTTAGTATTATTCTTCGTTTGAAATTATTTTGTTTGAAATCCTTTTACCTATTCCTCTTTTCAAGTTGTTAATCCCACTATTCGACTTCATAGTTAACACACTTGAATCTTGCTGTCTCCTGTTGTACAATAGTATCTGATCTTTGCGAATTGTGGATACTTCGTGTGTCAGTTTAGTGGGCGTGAATTCAGGATCTAAACTTTTAGCTTTTTCAAGTGAGTTCGAAGTACTTTGGTCTTTGAGTGTAACAAATGTAGAATCGATATAGACAAGGGTTGTTATAATGTTAGTTGTAATAACTAAAGTATTAAAAAAAAGATCCAGAATTGCATTTGGATGTAGTGGGAAGTTTCCGGGTGCTTTGAAACCATTAACAGTAATCCCTGCAGAACCTGCCTTACCAATCAACCTTCCAGCTTGGTACCCCGCAAGATTCCTAGTGCTATGACTCTTCATCCAGAGTTGCGCTTCTTGATTTAAATACACATTAAACGGGTAAAACAAACTTCATGAAGCATAAAATCATTTAAGCATTTCAAGAAATTCCAAAAAGCATGCGCAACAATGTTCATCGTGTGCAAACCGAGTGAGCAATTGCATCCAACAAAACGGAAGACATTTTGAAAATCTTTAGTTAATTATCATTAAACAGTTTAGCAGGATGTTTATTAGGTAAGAATGATTATGTCAATAATTTCTGAAAACACATTGTGTTACAAATTTGTTTCAATATCATAGTTTTTGTGTTTTCTTTTCTCATTAGACCTAGATATCTCGGAAACGACTATGTTTAGGTATAGCAAATCTTGATAATATCATAAAGGACATTAGATTGCACATTGGATTTCATCGTAATATACAGGGTGTTCCATTTGGAAAAATAAAGTTATTGCTGTTTATATTCCCCCCAAAATGGCAGCTCCCTTTAAAGCACCCAGTAGAAGATTTGGAAATTAGAGAGTCATGTGCAGAAATTTCATAGCTTTTTCCGTATTTCTGCCGAATTTCAAGCATCACTCTTGTTTAACTTATGAGATATTGATCTTCCTTTTTTTACCAGAAACTGACCAAACTTCTGAATTTTTTCAAATAACTACCACTGACTCAATATTTTTGCTGACAATTCAATAAGGAGTTGAAAAAGCATAAATATACAGGGTATAAGGGTGTATAACAAATTTTGAACTTGTCAGAGAATTACGTTACACCCTGTATAGCACAGAATAATTTTTAAATGTGTACAAGAACGAAAAAACTACGAAACTAAAAAAAAAACACTCAGGTATCTTTCGTCGTTTTCGAGTAAAGACATTATTACAGAAAAAAGGGCCCCTGTATAATCAAAGGTCGGTGGCGCAAATGGTGGAGTCGCTGTAATATAAATACGTGGGGCACCTGCTCATAACTATGTATTAGGTCCGTTGATGTAAGAGAATCTAAAACTTCTTAACAAAAGATAAAAAAATTGCCTTTATCTTTTTTCAATATCTATAAGGTAAAACCGGTTCTATCTATTAAAAAAAAAGACATTAAAAGCTATACAGGTGGCGAATTTACATGACGAAACCCTATATATCCGTTATCCTGCTATATGTCAAAAAAACTTATGCAAGAAAACTTAAAAATATTATGCTGCATATATTGGAGGTATTTCGAATTATACAGGGTGTTAAATATTTTCATGGCCAGTCAAATATACAATTTTTATAAAAGACCCGAAATCTTATTTGACATGTGGATTAAGCAGAATTTTATTATGCTCCGCATAGAGAGTTATATTATATTGTACAGGGTACTTAAAAAGTTAGGTATATTTTTATACCAAATATATACCAAATATCTTGTCAAATAATAAAAATCGAAATATGTGTTTAACACTAAAAATTTATAAATATTATTTGGATTTTGATTGTGATGTATTTCGCAAAATCGTCATTCTGTATAGGATATTTTAACATTTATGCTTTATTAATAGTTTTTGAAGCTACAACCCTACGTTTTATAGAAAAGGGCATATCTTGCACTGCAATTAATGTTAAGTATTCCTTAAACCACTACTAGTTTTTGAAACATTCTTCGTTAATTTTAGAAAATAGGCTTAGCAACATTTTTCTGATAAATCATGTAAACCATGACTATATAAATAATAAAATGTTAGATGTTGCATTATCAACTAATGAAAAAAATTATAGATTCAATTTCAAAAACTAATGAGTAATTGCTGGCTAAAAGAACTTCTTTTAATTATGATTGTTTAAAACGTGCGTTAAGTAGCTAAGCTACGTGCATGCACCGCTGCGACTATCAGAAAACAAGGAAAGACATTTAACAAACATTTTTTTGGAAGACAAGCATAAACATGTCAAAATGGTAACTCTTACAACAGGTATTAGAATCCCGACCGCTAAACTGTGTTTTGTGTTTCTGTTCTGATTTATATAATTTATTGTTATCTATGCAATCGATATAGACAATAGATAATCTAACTTGTCATTCGGCAGTCAGTAGCCATTGCAGTATTTTTTTTGTCTGAAAAAAAGGAAACCTAAAAAAATTTATATAATTTAGATTTTTTTTATTTCAACAACACACCACGAGAGCTTACAGCCTAAATACTGTCGTACCGTGGGTGTTGACAAGGAGGAAAGAGGCAACTTGTTAATTCTGGACTTGCAGGTTTGGAGGTTCGGGGAAGAAGGAAAAACATGTGCCGGCAAGGGATTCCACAACTTGGAAGTCCTCGGGACAGTAAAAGGGTGCATTCGCTCTGTTCCCCTGGTAGATCTGTTGGGGGCAGTAGGTGGAGAAACTATGGAAGAAAGCTCATCTGAGCAGTGCCCGTGCAGATATCTATAAAAGAGAGAGAGGTCACCAACGACACGTCGGTGATAAGAGTGTTTAAGAAATTGTTGCTTTCCGCAATAATGTATCTATATTATTTAATTTTCTAAGCAAAGGCAACACAACAAAAAAGTGTAAAAAGTAATATAACTAATTAGGTAACTTAGTCCTTTTTGGAACTTAAAAAACTTTAATTTTTAACTTTAGAACTTACAACTATTTCGTTGTGTTACTTGTATATGAGATTACAATCATATTATTAAGATTATTGCACAACAGGTAGTATGACTAGACTAAGTTCTGATATGGAACAATAAATAGCAAAAGAAAAGTCCTTCCACATTTTAACTTTAAGAGAGTTCCCGTGAGATACGCTGAATCAAACATTTTCTTTCGTGTGTTATTAACTGCCGAGACTTGTGTTGGCAGAAACTCAACACACCAGGAAAGCCCGAACTAGTTGCATTCATCTTGATGAGTTTGCATTACATAAACATCTAATTATTATTAGAAGATGATGGTGAATATAATAGGGTAATGTAACTAGCGCCTTAAAAGGCTAGGTAAATGAGGAAACAAAAGGAAAGATAAAAACTATTTATAGTGAAGAAAATAAATTGGGTGCTTGATGATAATTATGGTATGGATGTTATAAGTGGTCATTTGAATATATACTGTACAATTCACCATTTGCAATTAATTAACTAGAGCCTCGGTGGTTCAGGGGTGCTCCTTTCACTTTTTCAGTACAAACTGTAACATTAACATCAACCGAGGTTCTGGCATTGTATTTAAACAAGTTAAATGTCTGCGCGTTCCGCCTTTCCGAGGGGGCGTAAAGCCGTCGGTCCCGTGTCCATGCGTAGTTGGGTACGTTAAAGATCCCTACTCTCCTTACAGAAAGGCAGGGGTTCAGAAAATTTTCCAGGATACTGAGGTGAAACTGCTTCCTGGCTTGGTGATTGGCCATAGTCGCGGAAATAGGCCGACGTTGAAGAAACAAAACAAAACAAAAACATTTAAATAGACCTGTTTATAGTTGAAATGATATGTTTTTTATGTATGTATATTACATACCCACTTTAGAAATATATTTTTTTAATATTCATACATAGGAAAAGTTCCCGTAACCATCAATTATCTATTGATTTACTAAAAAAATTAATTACTGAACTTAAAAAAAATTGCATAAAAAAACTGTCACTTTATCCATCGCTAACGTAAATCATTGGAATAATTTTAATAAGTCTAGTTCCTGAAAATTATTTATTTATTATTATTCGTAGTCAGAAATTTTGGAGTGTGGAGATACAAATAAGTTAATACTTGTGCTTTTATATTCCACACAATGTAAATGGGTTGTATCTCATTAGTAATGAAGAACATTTCACAAGTACACCAGATAATTTTGTCACGTCAAGATACAGTTTACAGAGACTACTGATTTTACAAAGGATATCTAACAGGAGTTGAGGAAGAGGACCTACGCTTTTTTTGATCGAACATAAATTAGAGTGGTGTTAATTAAAACAAAACGACCACTCTCAGTGAGCACAAGAATTATACATCTGTCTGGGCTCGGATAAAGTATATCCTGTAGAGTTTTGCTAAGTGTTTCTGTTATTTTTACTTTAAGAGCCTCGGTGGTTCAGTGGTAGGAACATGTGTCTCTGAACCGAAGAGTACTGGGTTCGATCCCATGGTTCTACTTTCATTTTTTCAGCACATACTGTAACATTAACATATTCCGAGGTTGTGGCATTGTATTTGAGCAAGTTCGATTTTTGCACGTTCCGCCCTTCGGAGGGGGCGTAAAGCCGTCGGTACCACATCCATGCGATGTCGGGAACGTTAAAGATCCCTACTCTCCTTACAGAAAATCTGGGGTTCGGCAAAATTTCCAGGGTAGTGAGGTGAAACTGCTCCGTGGCCTCGGTGATTGGTCATCGTCGCGGAAATAGACCGACGTTAAAGAAACAAAAACAAACACATATTTTACTTTACAAGATACTCACCAACAGCCAAACGAAATGTCGTTGTCCTTTACACAGTAATTTTATTATTATAACAGTATAAGGACAATGTTTCCCTGTCGCTGCAACTATCAGCTTCAGTTTTAGCAAATTTTTATTTAAATATAGAAATATCGACGTAAAACTTTGAAAAAATTTCTTCAAAATCATATATATACAGGGTAGCCCATTATTCTGGGATTCCTCGATATCTCCTAAGCTATTCAAGTTATCAAAAAAATTTAGAAACAAAGGTTGCTTTGTTTTTGAAGGTGTATAACCTAAAATTATTTTAAACTATACAGCATGTCCCATAAGTCACCGGCAGCATGCAACTTTGATATTTTAAATGTAACACCCTATATATTATTACACATTTCGATCCTACGTAAAATTTCAATGTTACTTTATATAAGGTACTATATGTCATAAATCAATAGTTTTTGAGTTATTCAATTTTTTCAAAAAATTTTGACACTTGCACAGGTTTACAGAAAACCGAATTCTTCCTCTGCAAACAAAGATATCAAGATGTTTCTTGTTGTAAGCTTAAGCTGAATATTCCTTAACTACGGGTAAAATGTTATACTTTCATTTGCTATATGCAGGGTGTTTATCTAGACTGTTCACTTTGCCATATTTCACACGCTAAAAACTTATTTTTTTCAAATGAAACACCCTATATATTTTTTCTGAATCTTATAGAGAATTCAATTCTGCATCGATCTATGGTGCATACTATACACCTATTACATATAGTTTTAAAGTTAGAATCAACTATTTATTTTATTAGGTCGAATTAAATAATCTCTAATTAATTAGTAGGCTTTGACATTATTTAGTCAACTTGGCAAACAAATACTATCAAAATATATTCTTATAGATAGTTGAACTTGTACTTTCAGGTCAAACAGGTTTTAATAACAATCTATAACAGCAAAGAAGATCTTAAGATATTGTATGTATCTTATAGGAGTTTGATCAAATTTAGCAACAAATTAACGTTAGAATGTGAATAGTTTATTTACTAGAATTTCCGCCGTTTTATTGGATAACAAAATGCTTCGAAGGCCTATTACTTTTGATTAAGAAAAGGTCAACTGAAAAAGATAGATGGTTTGTAAATGAATTAATAAATCATAATAGGTAGGCTATGACACTTGAGAAATTAAAATATTCCGACAGAAGCTATAAACTGACAAAAAGTACTTATGTTGTTAATTGTAATTAAGAACGCGTGAATATTAGTCACGCAATATTTAAGTGATCAGTATCACCAGCTAAAGGTTACATTTGCTCTATGTGCACTCCAAAAAGTGAATACAAATGTCAGTTTCTTTGATAAAGTATTATTCACTGACGAATGTACATTTCATAGTAATGGTTTATTAAATAGACACAAGTATAATCATTATGAAACAGAAAATCCCCACGTAACACTGGCAATTGATAACCAGCATAGATGGACCATAAATGTATGGGCTGGTATTTTTAGCACTACCTTATTGGACCACACTTCTTTGAGGAACGTCTTACTTGTGCCCAGTATTTATAATTATTAAGAACTATTCTTCCCGATCTGGTAGAAGAAATTCCTTTGGAAATAAGACGAAACATGTGGTTTCAGCATGATGGGACTCCAGTGCATTTCACTTGACCCATTATGCAATTCCTAAATGAAAAGTACCCACATAAATGGATTGGCCGAGGAGGTATGACTCTGTGGCCGACGAGATCACGTGATATTAGTAAATTAGACTTTTTTCTTTGGGGTTTTCTGAAAAATACTCTTTATAATATACCTGTAACAACATGAGAAGACATGTACCAGCGCATAAGCAATGCCTTTTTGCTAGTGACTGCAGAAATGTTGTCGAATGTAGGATCCAATTTCATAAAGAGATTAAATCTTTGTGCACAGCATAATGAAAATACATTTGAGCGTTTCATTAATAATTTTGTTGTTGAATATTACATTATTATAGTGACTATTATTTAATTATTACACTGTTTACTAGTTTAAATAATTTAATCATGATTGATGTTTTCCCGTAAACTCCATATTTAATTGTTTAACATATTTAATAGAATACTTGAAGACAATCTAATATAGCAGTTTTGTATAACATGCATTGCTCCAAGAATACGGTCTTTTATACCATCTTTTGCAATTGACCTTACCTTAATAAAAGGAAATTCATAAGCTTGTTTAGTAAAATAGGCCTTTGAGGCATTGATTTATGCAATAATAATAATAATAATAATAATAATAATAATAATAATAATAATAATAATAATAATAATAATAATAATAATAATAATAATAATAATGATAAATTTACTAAATAATGTCAAAGCCTACTAATTAATTAGAGACTATTTAATTCCACCCAATAAAATAAAGAGTTGATTCTAACCTTAAAACTATATGTAATATGTGTAATAGGTGTATAGTATGCACCATAGATCGATGCAGAATTGAATTCTCTATAAGATTCAGAAAAAATATACAGGGTGTTCTATTTGAAAAAAATAAGTTTTTAGCGTCTGAAATATGACAAAGCGAACAGTCTAGATAAACACCCTGTATATTGCAAATCGAAGTATAACATTTTACCCGTAGTTAAGGAATATTAAGCTTAAGCTTACAACAAGAAACATCTTGATGTCTTTGTTTGCAGAGAAAGTATTAGGTTCTTTGCAAACCTGTGCAAGTGTCAAAATTTTTTGAAAAAATTTAATAACTCAAAAACTATTGATTTATGGCATATAGTACCTTATATAAAGTAACATTAAAATTTTACGTAGGATCTAAATATGTAATAATATATAGGGTGTTCCATTTAAAATAACAAAGTTGCATGCTGCCGGTGACTTATGGGACATGCTGTATAGTTTAAAATAATTTTAGGTTATACATCTTCAAAAACAAAGCAACCTTTGTTTTTAAATTTTTTTGATAACTTGAATAGCTTAGGAGATATCGAGGAATCCCAGAATAATGGGCTACCCTGTATATATATATATATATATATATATATATATATATATGTGTGTGGAGCACATTGACAAAAAAGAGATAGCTTTGGGGGTTTTTGTGGACATATCCAAAGCCTTTGACATGAGGTCCTTATAAGTTCACTGTTAATGTATAGAGTTACAGACACTGCACTGGACTGGTTTAGCAGCTATCTTACAAAGAAGACAACAGATACGTTTCGATAACTTATTTTGGACATATTTCAGAAAACATTTCAAAAATTTTAAATACCTGTACAAATACAAAGGTAGGTTTTAAATCTTACAACACGACGCGTGATTTACTATTTAACGCGAAAGAAAAATCTTGTTTCCTGACAAAAGCTGGAGTTTATAAATTAGCTTGTACACATTGTAACACAATCTGCATAGGTCAAACTTCTAGAAATTTTAACACCCGATACAAAGAACATATTTCTGCATTTAGAAATAACCACGCTGACAAATATACATTTTCAAAGCATATTATTGATACAGAACATAGACCTACAGTAAATAACCGCATACAACTACTACATTTTTATAATGACAAACGTAAACTGGACTTTTTTGAAGCTTTAGAAGTCAAAAAGCACACCCACGACAATAGCTACCTTGTTTTAAACGAGAAAACTGATTTAATGAATTCCTCTTTCTTGGATATTACTCTTTCCAACTAAATAAGTCAAAGAAAATAAATTTAACTATTCTTTAAAAAAAGTTGTAATAAAAGTTGATGTATGTCAATAATTTCGTTGTATAGACACTGCTTTTATACTGTTATTGTTTAGTTATTTTATTGTTGTAGCTGTTATCATAGTTATTACAGGCTAGTTCTATTTTTATGTTAAATATTGACATACTTCACATAGACATTTTGAGAGCCTCATCTGCCATCTGTGTTTCATTTTATTTTCAATTTGATACATTTCTGATCAAAACATCATATCATAACATAGCAACAGATCTTTATTTGTAGTTGTCATGATTTCGTACTAATTCAATTTGTATCTGTCTGAGAATGCTGTCAAGCAGCAAAAGTAGTCACAGAAACGTTGAAGAACATCCTAGAACATCCAGAATTCATAAGGGCCACTTGCTCCAGTTAACGTATGCGCTGGCTGCGTCCTTCACCTACAAAAACGAAAGCCAATAGTGAAGTCAGAGAAGTAGTCTCCAAGTATGTATGTAGTATGGACCAGTTTCACCAAGTAAGGGTGAACAAAGAGTTTTAATATCTAACTTTACCAGTACCTACTCATCTAGGACTTCGGTAGTGACAGTTGGAAAGCCACAGGTAACAGTTATTGGCCCTACGCTGTACATTCTTAATGCCAATAGCCTACTTTAGTACATAGCGCATCAATCTGGAAACAACATCAATCCAGACAACAAAATCACGGTCACTTCTTATGCTGATGATACCAACTTTCTGATAGGTAGACATAATGTCCAGGACGTTGTAGCTGATGCTGACAAAACTTTCAAAAGACTTACCAACTGGGTTGATAAAAACAAGCTTGCACTTAATAAGAATGAGATAGCATGCGTGCTGTTTAGATACTCGAAATCAAAAAAAGATATTGAACAAGATGTGGAACTTGATGGCCAAACCGTAGCTCTGCAGACCTCTACGAAATTATACGCCGGAGATTAGCAAGTGAAGCAAGTCGAATTCTTAAACAACAAAAACAAGTAATAAGAATCATATTCAATATCCCTTGTAGCCATTGTAAAATAGTGACCTTTGGTACAGAGCTGGGCGATGTTTGTTAGTTTGCAGATTATTTTTTCCTCTTGTAGTATATCCATCTTCAACTGCATTGCGTGTACATGGGCTAGTACTTCCAGGATGTAGATGCTGGGGACTGTAAGGATATTCTGTTCCTTAAAGGTGTTTCTGCAAGTGTGCATTTTTCGTTTTACGAAAAATTCTCTAAAAATTCGAGACGCAGCAAGTGCGTTTTGGTAGCGAATTTTCATTAAATGCTTCAAATTTTAATAATTTTTTATAAGCCTAGAAACTTAAATTTTAGTACATATTAAGGTATTTGTCAAGGCAACAGATATGTTAAATGTCATGAACATAACCTTAATATTTTGTGAGATACAATTTTTTTCAAAAAAATTACATTTTTTTAGAAAAAGTGGTCCAATTGGGCTGGCTAACGTACTCATCTAAGCTTATTGATAAACGAAACGAAAGGTACGTGCTGGGTTTCATCAATATTGATTAATTACTTGATTTTTAAGTTATCGGTTGGAGATATATATATATATATATATATATATATATATATATATATATATATATATATATATATATATATATATATATATACATATATATATATATATATATATATATATATATATATATATATATACTTTTACATATCCTTTTCGAATATATGTGGCCTAAATTCTAACCTGAACTCCGTCCACCATTTCCTCCAGGCTAACAGGCCCCAACTCCTCTTCCTCACCGAAACTCAAATCAGTGCCAAAACAGCCACTAATCACCTTAATTTCCCGAGGTATGAGCTCCTTACTTCCTTTAGATTGCGTGGAGGGTTGTGCGCATACGTCCGTAGCAATCTACCCTGCACCAGACTCCCCAATTTAGAAGCTGGAAGAAAAGACATACTATGGATAAAACTCTCTGCAACTAAATTCATCTGTTGCATTTACCGGTCACCTTCTGACAACAACTTTGTCCAGCTTTTTTTTTGACTACCTTTCTGAAAAAACCGACTATCTGATTTCTGCAATTTCCGCAAACTGGGATGAAATGCGGGATTACTTTTCCTCATTTCCATGGGCGTCTGTCTGCTTCTCTCATCCTGACCCATCTGATATCTCACAAAACGTCACCGAAATTATCCAAGCTGGCATGGAATTATTTATCCCACGTACACAGAAAACCTCTTCAGCCACTCAAAAGCCCTGGTTCTCTAAATCCTGTGACAAGGTCAGACTTGAAAAGGTCAAAGCTCACAAAACGCTTCTTCACAATCCCAGTCAAGAAAATCGTCAAGCATTTAACGACGCAAGAAACCGCTATGTCCGCATTCTTTCTGAGGCAAAAAACTCACTTAATAACCACATCAAAAACAAAGTCCTCTTAAGCTCCAACGGCGGCAAACCCTTCTGTACTCTTGCTAAATCTATCGGGAATAATTTCTGCAAAAGGTTCCCACCTCTTGTCTCAGGGGATGAAATTGTTTCTACCGCCCTGGGCAAGGCTGAACTTTTTGCTTCGTTGTTCGTCGCCAATTTTACTCTCAACCCACCTCCAAATGTTTAACCACCAACAATCCCCAATGTCGCGCATAAAATGACGGGTATCATTTTCAAAACTAAAAAGGTACGAAAGATGCTCTCTTCTCTTAATACCAGGAAAGCCTCTGGCCTTGACGAGATCCCCGCAATTGTTCTCAAAAAATGCGCAACAGAGCTTGCTCCTGTCCTGACTCGTCTGTTTTAGATATCTTATAATAAAGGCATATTCCCTAGTAACTGGAAAACTGCTCGAGTACAACCCATCCCCAAGAAAGGATCCAAAGCGCTTTCTAGCAACTACAGGCCTATTTCTCTCCTTTCAGTCGTCTCTAAAGTGATGGAAAAGTATATAAACACCGAATTACTAAAATTTCTTGAAAAACACAGTCTAATCCACGACAGGCAGTATGGATTCCGTCAGCGCAGATCGACTGCCGACCTCCTTTCCTTTGTCACCCATTCTTGGAACAAGTCTATGGAACAACACGGTGAATCCCAGATTGTTGCTCTAGACATATCCAAAGCATTCGACCAGGTCTGGCACGCAGCGCTGCTTAATAAACTTCCGGCCTATGGCCTACCACCGAAACTTTGTACCTGGACAACAAATTTCCTCTCCAACAGGACCATATCTGTTGTTGTCGATGGCCATTCCTCTAAACTGTATCCATGCAGGAGTTCCTCAAAGTTCAGCTTTAGCCCCTACTTTGTTTCTTCTCCACATCAATGACCTCCTCTCTAGCACATCCAACCCAGTTCACAGCTACGCGGACGACAGCACCCTCCATTCAAATATACAATATTCTAAGCCTGTCTCTTTAGCCCACTTAGATGAGGATCGCAGACTCATGGAGAGTTCTGTCTCCGTGGATCTCCAAAAAATATTAGACTGGGGAAGTGGAAATCTTGTACAATTCAACCCCACCAAAACTAAGTCTTGCTTTCTTTCTCACAAGAGATACACCAGCCCTAGACCCATCACAATGAACAACCAAGTTATTCAAAGTAATGAGTCCTTTTCTCTTGTTGGCATTTCTGTGGATCGAAATCTTAATTGGCACCAAAATGTCACATCAATTGCAGAAGCGGCTGCTAAGAAATTAGGTTTCCTCTTCGCTATCCTGGACCCTACCCTCACCCAAAGGCTGCCATCCCTTGTCCACGCCCACCGACGTGCCTATGGTGACCTATCTCTCTTTTATAGATATCTGCACGGGCGCTGCTCAGAGGAGCTTTCCTCCATAGTTCCCCCACCTGCTGCCCCCAACAAATCTACCAGGGGAACAGAGCGAATGCACCCTTTTACTGTCCAGGTCACTAGACATAGAACATCTTGTTATGCCCGCTCTTTTGTCCCGAGGACTTCCAAGTTGTGGAATTCCTTGCCGGCACATGTTTTTCCTTCTCCTCCGAACCTCCAAACCTTCAAGTCCAGAATTAACAAGCTGCCTCTTTCCTCCTTGTCAACACCCACGGTACGATAGTATTTAGGCTGTAAGCCCTCGTGGTGTGTTGTTGAAATTAAAAAATATATATAAAAAAAATCTTGAAAATTGTGGGGTAGCCGTCAGTTGCACAATAAAAACGTTTTATTAATTGCCGAGCTTTCCGAATAATTTATTCCATTATCAAGAATATAACGCGAGTTTACTTTATGCAAACGGACCTTGGTTTCGGGTTTTAGGGGCCCAAATTCGCACTCATTTAAGGATATTATTACAAAGACTCACCATCGATACCTCCCTAAGAGCAATTTTTTTAAAATAAAAATTCGTTAAAATGTGAATTTTTTTGATGAGATTCTAATTAATTAAAAAACCATAAATTTTACATATATCAAACCCATAATATGAAGGTTTTAGAATTACACCTAAAATTAAAAAACTGAATGATACACAAGGCTGTTCTATAAAATACACTGAGTGTGTAGAACCTTGTTTTTTGCCACACTCTGTTCACTCTAAAATAATTAGTGAATTTTCTTAAAAAAAATTCACTAGTGAGGAGATCCCGACTTTTGAATTTTGAAAAAATTTCTTCAAATGACCGCGAACTAGGCCCCCTAGAACACATATCCGGGGTCCGTTTCAATTTTTATATGTTTATATATATATATATATATATATATATATATATATATATATATATATATATATATATATATATATATATATATATATATATATATATATATTTATATATATATATATATATATATATATATATATATATATATATTTATATATATATATATATATATATATATATATATATATATATATATATATATATATATATATATGTATCACACCGATAACTCAAAAAATAATAGGCCGACTAAATTTGGTGGAAAAATTCCTTTTGCAAATGGCTTGGATAAGTTCGTTAGCCAGGAAAATCTGCCCAGGTTTTCCCAGAAAATTTTGTGTTTTCTTTCGAAAAAAAATTATATCTCCGGAATTAACAAAGTAAGGGCAACCAAATTTAATACGCTAGTTAATATCCTTATAGGTAAGCCACCTACCAAAATTTAGCTATGTAGGTCAAAAGACAAAAAAGTTATAGGCATTTAAAGAAAAATAAATTGGGGTTTTCCTCAAAACGTCAAAGTTGCGATTTAAAACGTCAAAATCGGGAACATTTAGGCAAATAACGTGAATCTAATACGGGCTATGGGAATCAAATGTCTCAAGAAGGATGTTTTACAAACCCTGAAGTCTTAGTTTCAACCGTCATTGTCCTTCAATTTACTAAAATGTTTCCAGAAAATTCATTTCAAATAGACCCTTTCTCTGATGCTGGGCAGTAGTTTTAGCTATAGAGTTTATCGTTTAATGGTATATAATTTTTGTCGAATTTTCGTAAAAAATCAATAAAGCTCAATATATCCGTTAATATACAAGATATGAAAAATATCTTTATACATTAATTATAGGGTGTTTTGATCTACATCTTCATACATATTTCTACAATCACAGGGTGGCCCAAAAGTCGTCGGTGATACAAATTTTCTTTTTTTTTAATCAAACACGCCTTATGTTATTGCATTTTTGCATTTTCCATCGAAATATAATGCATGTTTGTAAAAAAGAAATTCCGGATGCAGCAAGTGCGTTATGGTAGCGAATTTTGATCAAATGCTTCATACTTGTGTAGCCCAATTTGCTATTAACCTATAAGGTTGACCAAGAAACGAGTTTTTCCGGGAACACTTTAAGTTTACTTTAGGAAATGTTTGTACATTTTCACACAATAAAGTTATTTTTATGAAACATGGCACATTGTTTTTACTATATAGGTTATACTGGTAACCGAAATTGATGCCTCTTTTCTTAAATTAAAAGAAAAACACATATTTGCAATAAAAACATTTTTATGAAAATTCACTACCATAACGCACTTGCTGCGTCCCGAGTTTTTTAAAATGCGCACACTTAATAACCATGCAATATAAGATATTATTTTAAAACTTTACTCATAAACGACAAACTCACTTTATTAAATTGTTGACTCACCGTGTACATATACATGTTATTTTCACACGCCTGACAGTTGAACAATCAGAAGCGAAATGCGGTTCAAAAGTTGCCCAACTTAAAACACATTCACTCAAAAAATGCACGCGCTTTTAAAATAAATTAATATAGCACGATTCGCTTTTATGTTACAGTATCAAAGCAGTTCGCTCTTTTTGATACAAACGTTATAAAAGGGTTTTCACTTTAATATCTATGAAACTTCATACACTAAGGCGTCTAAGTCTTACCCTTAGAACGCGCACAGATTTTTCCACTTTGCTTTCTGCGTATTCATTCCGAAAAAACAGCGCCAGCTGTAATGCGATTTCCAATAGAATTCAATTTTAATCACTGCCTTTTTTACAGCTATGGATGCTTGATTTACATGGCCACGCAAATTGCATCGGGAATGAAGTATCTGGAATCTTTGGATTTGGTGCATAGAGATCTGGCTGCTAGGTAAGTGATGGTATTTTATATTACTGCATCCGGTGTTTTAAATGACATTTGTATATATCACTAAGTGAAGATTGAAACTTGTGAGGTTCACCGGTAAGTACACTTGGAGAACCCAAATCACCACAACACATTTTTAAAAGACCGTACGATGGTTTCGCTAACCAAGTTAGCGTCATCAAATGATGAAAGATTCTAACCGTTTGATGACCACAACTGTGTTTATATTATATGCACATTCTCGGTCTAGACGCTTGACTGTGGTTCAAGCAAATAAAGTTTCACTGCTAATTTACCGGAAATTCCCTTTACCAGAATTCTTTTATCTTCATTTCCATGCTTTTTGTCGAAATCTCTCAAAGAGTGGTCGATCAATAAGCTGCACATAGGCGACGGTGCCGAATTCATTCAACTTTTATTAACACTATAGTGATATATATATATAATATATATATATATATATATATATATATATATATATATATATATATATATATATATATATATATATATTTAACTAAGAATGTTTTTTGAAAATAGATTTAAACAACATTTAGCACAACTAAGATACGGGAATATGGATAGGTCATATGTGGCACGACAGATTTGTTAATCACCACGTAGGTAAAGAGAACCTAATATTAATTAAAAATTATAGACTACTCTTTCGAATATATATATATATATATATATATATATATATATATATATATATATATATATATATACTTTCGAAAGAATGATAGACTGCTCTTTCGAAGTATATACAGACTGGTCCACTTCGCGGGAAAAGCCCAGTTTTCCATATTAAACTCAATTTTATCAAAATATTTTCAACTGGGGGTTGTTCCTATCAATTAGCTGCTTAATTCAGAAATATTTTAATTTAGGCAGGATGTTCGTTTTCTCCGTGGCAGACCGAACTTACCTTTTTTAAAATAGAAAACCACCTGTATTTTATATCATTTTTAAAAAGATGATATCGCGACAAGCAAATTGATACCCCACATGATTGATCTAGGCCCAACCGTTTCAGAGTTATTCATTTGTTTATTAAAAATATTGGTCTAGTTTGGTGCGTAAATACTTCGATTCTGCACAATGTTTTGGCTGCATATTTACTGGAATTAATTTTATACACTCCTCACTATAACAAAAGCAACATGGTAATACTTAATGTAACCTGCCTATACAGAGTGTTAAATTTCGCAAAACTTAAATTTTCTCGATAATTTCAAATAGAACGCTCTATATATTAGAACGTTTTTATATGCGCATTTTTATGGCCTTTTCAGCAATATAACGTTTGATTCCATTATTTTCAACGGTTTCAAAGCTATAAAGCATTAATTACAAAACTTATCATTTTCCAATATTTATGAAACTTATATCAAAATCTAAGGGCGGATTTAACAACGCCACTTTAAAAAAGTAACTTAATCATTGACAGGTAGCTTTCTTAGTTACCCGCTTTTTTCTTGATATCAGCATATTTTTTACTAAAGAACTTATGTCAATGCTGTACGTGATTTCTGAAAGTGATGGAAATTTTGCCTTAGGAAAGAGAATGTATAGGCAGAAATACCCTAATCGACAACAACCTCAGTTGAAAGCATTTAGATTGGTAAAAGCTCGTTTTGATGCATGCGGCAGTGTACAGTATCGAGTTTCCGTAAGAAACAAAACTCTTCTAAATGAAGCTACGTGTGTAAACATCATAGCCTCAGTCATTGAAAATCCGCATATCAGCCGGCGACAATTAGCTTCGAATTTAAATATCAGTAAAACTTATGTCCAAAGATATTTTAAAGAAAAGAAATATCATCCATAACATGTTAGAAAAGTTCAAGAGCTGTCTGCAAGCGATAAGCAGCAAAGATTGAATTTTTGTATTTGGGCTCTACAGAAGGACAACCAGGAACCATGATTTCTGGCAAAAGTGCTATTTACAGATGAAGCAAAATTTTCAAAATGTGGAGGAATTAACATGCACAATTTGCATTATTATGCTGATATAAATCCACATTTTTCGTGGCCAGTGGATCGTCGGCATGGGTGGTCCCTAAATGTGTGGGCTGGAATTTTGGGTCCGTATTTATTCTGACCGTATTTTTTCTATGGGACTCTCATTGGTGAGCGTTATCTAAATTTCTTGAATAATAATCTACCAGAGCTGTTAGAAGAAATTCATCTACAGCTCCGGGGTGAAATGTAGTATCAACACGATGGAGCTCCTCCACATCCAACAGGGGCTATTAGAGCATTTTTAAGCCATAATTTTGAAGAACTATGGGTAGATCGAGGTGGACCAACCCCTTGGCCAGCAAGCTCTCCTGATGGTTCCAAGATAGATTTCTTTTTGTGGGGTGACATTAAAGGTAAAGTGTATACGACTCCACTAACAACCAAGGAGGACATGCGCGCAAGGATTTCAGAGGCTTTCAATTCTGTACACGAAGCAACATTCTTGAAGGTGCAAAATAATTTAAGACAGAGATTACAAATTTGTATCGATAATGACGGCACCCAACTTGAACATTTTCTGCGTTGAATTTTTGTTGTTTATTTTGTGAATTTCGAATCAATGTTGTTCTTGTTGATTTAAACGTTGTTAATCTATGCATTAAGTGTTTTGCTCTTTTATGTCGCACACACTTTAGTTGTTTGTATGCAGTATGAATTAAGGATATCACGTAAACTATTTAAAAATGATATAAAATGCAGGGTGTTGCCTATTAACGTGAAGTAGTTACTTGAATTGATATAAAAATGGCTAATTCCGTAAATGAGCCTTAATATTTTTAAAACCGTTGAAAATAATTTTATCAAACGTGGTATTGCTGAAAAGGCCATGAAAACGCGCATCGAATGACGTTCTAATATACAGCATGTTCCATTTGAAATTTTCGATAAAATTTAAGTTTTACGAAATTTAACACTCTCTATAGGCAGGTTACATTAAGAATTACCATGTTGCATTTTGTTATAGTGAGTAGTGTATAAAATTAACTCCGATGAATATGCAGCCAAAACATTGTTCAGAATCTAAGTATTTACGCACCAAACTAGACCAACATGTTTAATAAACAAATGAATAACTCTGAAACGGTTAGGCCTAGACCCATCAATTTGCTTGTAGCGATACTATCTTTTTAAAAATGATATAAAATACAAGATGTTCTATTTAAAAAAAAGAGTGGACCATCCTGTATATAGGGATTGCCATAATTAATTAGACATTAGCTAAGGGCTGATAGCTAGCACAAAAATACCGCGATTGGGCGCAACAAGCCTTAGTAAAATATTACTCGTTTTCGTTTTACAGGGTGTTTAAATATTTTTTCTTATATTTATTTTTTCAAATATCTTGAAAGTGGTTTAACATATTATTATGAAATGAGGCATGGTATTATTAGGCATCATGTGTAATACGATGACGGTATCAATTTCACCACTGCTGCTAGGTGGCGCCACCGACAGCAACACTGGTTCCTTCACATGGTCAAAAAAATTTTGTCCACCCTGTATGCACATTTTCGAACAAAAATAAAGAAAGCCCATGTAGTTTCGCGCAAAAAAGGTATACTTCTTTGAAGTCAAAAAAGTTGACCGTTTTCAAAATAAACGTACTTTTTCAATGAGAACCAAAATTATGTATTTACTTTGTTGCTAAGTGTGTTATGGTAGCAGCTAGGAACTTGTTTACTATAACTTGTCAAAATTGACTGACATTAAACAAGTATCTTTAATTGTCACTTTAGTCTTCTTATTTGCGTTAAAGTGCCGCGTCATAATGATTTTTCAAATTCACAAATGGTGTGTCTTTGTGCCCAGGAAAATTTTTGTTCGCGCAGAGCAGCACAGCGCTATTTTGAGCTTTATCTTGATAGAAGGCAACCAAACCATAAAACTTTTAACGCACTGTACGATAGATTGGGTGTAGCTGGTTCATTTCATCCTAGAAACAGAAATACAGGAAAATCGAGTATAATTGATGCTGATATTGAAGACTAGTTCGTATTGTAGAAGACGTGGAAACCAGCACGAGACGTGTTAGCGTAGCAACGGGTATAAGCAAATCTTTGGTGTCCAAAATCATACGCAAAAAAAGCTGCATCCGTATCATTTCACTCGAGTTCAGCAGCTTTACGGCAAGGCTTACCAAGCAAACTTCAATTTTGTCTGTTTATGAGAAAACGCTATTTAGAGGATCCAATGTTTTACAAGGAAATTTTATTACCTGATGAAGCCTCATTCACCAGAAGAGATATGTCCAATTTGCGGAATAGCCATACCTATGCGATTGAAAATCCTCATGCTATCCGCAAACATAATTTTGAACATGAATTTTCAATAAATATTTGGTGTAGCATACTTGAAAATTGTATTGTGGGACGATTTGAACTGACACCTAGACTTAACGCAGCAACATATCTCTTGTTTTTGAGAGATAATTTGCCGATCATTTTAGAAGATGTACCTTCAACTTTAAGGAGTGACTCTTGGTTCATGCATGATGGTACTCCTGCACATTACATCTGAGATGTGGGAAATTATTTAGATGAGATTTACCCTCAAAGGTGGATCGGTAGGGGTAGTGGGCATACATAAGCAGCGCGTAGTCCCGACTTAAATCCGTTAGATTTTTGCTTTTGGGGGTTATTGGAAGTCACTTGTCTACTAAGATCAAATAAATAATCGCCACAATTATGGTAAAAGATCATACAGGGTGCTAATGATATCAGAGCTCAACAAAATTCATTTTTTAAAGTAGGAGAGAATTTTAATAAACGCGTGAGAAAATGCATTGCCGTAAATGGTGAACACTTTGAGCGCTTACTCTGATTTGTTGTTGTTTTGCTTCTAAAGTTGCAGTTTAATTTTATATTAATTTAATTATGTAGATTAATGCAATTTGTATCCATCTTTCCGACATCTATTTTTTTAACTATTTCTTTTTAGTTCATAGTTTTATAGATATTATTTTATTTAATGGCTTTCATTAATTCTTAATAAAAATGTTTCCTTCGATAACGAACATTTTATTGTACTAAAAAGTATCTACAACAGATACACATAACTTGCACGAAGATCGAAGTCTTCGAGATTACATAATGTTTGCGCAAAATCGTTCATTGAAAAAGTACGTTTATTTTGAAAACGGTCAACTTTTTCGACTTCAAAGTAGTACACCTTTTTGATGTGCAACTAAGTGAGCTTTGTTTGTTTTTGTTCGAAGATGTGCATACAGGGTGGACAAAGAATTATGACCATGTTAATTAACCAGTGTTGCTGTCGGTGGCGCCAACTAGCACCAGTGATGAAATTGATACAGTCATCGTATTACGCATGATGCCTTATAATACCGTGCCACATTTTATAAAAATGTGTTGAACCACTTTCAAGATATTTGAAAAAATAATTTAAAAAACATTTAAACACCCTGTAAAACGAAAACGTGTAACATTCTACTAAGGTATGTTGAGCCCAATCGCTTTATTTTTGTGCCAGCTATCGCCCCTTAGCTAATGTCCGATCAATCATGTGGCACCCTGTATATATATATATATATATATATATATATATATATATATATATATATATATATATATATATATATATATATATATATATATATATATATATACTTTCGAACGAGCAGTCTAT
This sequence comes from Tillus elongatus, assembly GCA_964006375.1. Taxonomy (NCBI): domain Eukaryota; kingdom Metazoa; phylum Arthropoda; class Insecta; order Coleoptera; family Cleridae; genus Tillus; species Tillus elongatus. The sequence goes on from OZ023263.1 coordinate 193,164,956, forward strand.
CATTTTTAATTAATTTTAGGTTCTATTTATCTACGTGGTGATTATTTTTCAAATATGTCGTTCCACACATGATCTATCCATATTACCGTATCTTATTTGTGCTAAATGTTCTTTAAATCTAATTACAAAATTTTGTTTACTTTGGCCGACGTATTTGAGTTTGAGCAATCTTTACAACTTTAGTTCCGTTCAGGTCAGTAGGCCAGCTTCGGAATTTAATTCCGTTAACCACAGAAATTTCTCTTTACAACTTATTTCATAGATCCCGACATTTTAGCGGTAGTATCCTTTTTCTTTTGGGTTACCTGGAAAAACGTTTTTAAAGTATTTTTTGTTGAAAATGTTAGTTGCAAATTGACTGTTAAAAACCCTATCTAGACCCATCGTGATTCGCTGTTAAAATGGTAGGCAAACAAAGCTTTTTTCCGCTTTCTCTTTTCTAAAGGTCGTTGATTCCGGTAACATTTTCTTTGTTTTTTGTATGTTAATTAATTTATCCACTAGGCAATCAGTCTACCCGGTATATTCTGCAGGTTCTTAATGTTTTTTTGCTGTAGAAATTGTCGCCTAAAGGAAAATATATTATTATATTTACTAAAAAATTAAAGCTAGCGATATCTGTGCATACGTATGATGTGATGTGAGTCATTCCTAATGTAACTTAGAGTGGTGGTTTCCCTCCTATGGACATCGAATTCTAACGTGTCTTTATTTTTGATAACTAGTACATCTAGAAAGGGTAGTTTATTATTCATTTCTAATTCATGGGTACATTTTATAGAGTCAAATTTATTGTTCAATTTAGCAGTAAAATCGTCTATTTTGCAAATGTTTGTGTTGAACACTGCGAGAATATCATCCACGTTAAAGATTCCTACCCTCCTTACAGAGAGGCTGGGGTTCGGCAAAATTTCCAAGATGGTAAGGTGAAACTGCTCCCTGGCGTCGATGATTGGTCATAGTCGCGGAAATGGACCGACGTTAAAGAAAAAAACTAGTTGGTACCTGGGTAGTACCGAAAATTATGGCGCTGGTAACAAGCGGGTGGCGACAGCTAGTCATTTTTTCGGACCACCTTGTGACACGATATGAAAAATCGATTTTATAAACAAGTTGATAGAATTGCTTCATCCTTCGTCCACAAAAACAGAATAAAAATTCAAAGAAACCTTATCCGCTCGCAAACCAATGGTCACTGACTCTTGGGATCGACATAAGGTCCTACCGGTGGAGCTTTTAAAGCACGGCATGACCGTCAACAGGTACTATAAAATATTATAGACACAAAGCGATATATTCTTCTTTTCAAAGACACTATCTTTATCCATGAAAATTCCAGAGCCCAATCGGCAAACAGCCAGATTTATTGCTGGGTAAAATGAGCTGGGGTTTTTTCTAACGCCCTCTATAAACCTTGATTGTACTCTGAGTAATTACTACTACAAAAACCTTCGGGAAGTTATGAAGTATTTGAATTTTCAGACGATAGATTTCTTTAAGAAGTGGAATAAAAAAACTAGTGCCACAGTGCCAAAAGTGAATTGATATTAATGGAGATTTTGTGGAAAAAATGAAAAGAATTAAAACATAATGAGCCGATTTTAATAAAATGTGAACACGTCTTATATTATTGCACTTTTCCATTTTCCATAGAAATATTAGGCATGCTTTTAATTTAAAAAACTTGTGCCACAGCACGTATGTTATGGAAATGGCTTGGATAAGTTCGTTAGCCGTGAAAACAGGCCCACAATTTTATATCTCCGGAAATAACAAGTTAGGGCAACCAAATTTCGTATAGGGTTTATATCATAAAAGAAGCAAAGTTATAAGGATTTAAAAAAGCGATTTTCGTCTGAAAACGTCAAATTCGCGATTTTAAACGTCAAAATTCGGAACACTTAGGCAAAGCACCTGAAACGTATACGGGTTATGAAGAGAAAATGTCGCAATAAGAGTGTTTTACAAACCCTTAAGTTTCAGCTTTCACAGTCATTGTCCTTCATTTGACTAAAATGTTTCCAGATAATTCATTTTAAATAGACCCTTTCTTTCATGCTTTGCAGTAGTTTTAGTTATAGAGTTTATCGTTTAATGGACTATAATTTTTAGCAAATTTCCGTAGAAAAAATTCGCTCTTGGAGACCATCACCCTTAAATTTTGAAACGATTTGACCAAATGAATGCGAACTAGGCCCCCCTAGAACCCATATCCGGAATTAGTTTCAGTTTTTATCTCTTTTCATATACCTATATAGAGAGTGACGAATTTCTACGGTCAAGCTCAATATATCCTTTATTATTCAAAATATGAGAAGGAAACGTATACGTTAATTATAGGGTGTCTTGATCTGCATCTTATAAAATTACTTTTCCAATTACAGCGTGGCCCATAAGTCGTTGGTGATACAAATTGTCTTTTTTTTAATGGAACACGCCTTAGAAAATTACACTTTTGCATTTTCCATCGAAATATAATGCATGTTTTTTAATAAAAGAAACTTAGGCCGCAGAAAGTGTGTTATGGTAGCAAACTTGCATTAAATGCTTCGAATTTAAATAGTTTAATGTGCCTAAGGCGAAAAGGCCAATTTACCTTAGGTTCGTTGTCCGGAAAATTAGTTTTTTCGGAAACATGGCACATTTTTCTACATTTTTAAACAACAAAGTTATTATGATAAAATATGGTATATTGTTTCTAATATATAGGTTATGATGGTAACCAAATTTGATGCCTTGCTTTCTTTAAAAAAAAAAGACATATTAATAAAAATCATTACCATAACGCACTTGCTGCATCCAGGCTTTTTTAAGTATAAGTTTATTTTAGACCATCTATATGGTTATCTCTTTATGTCGATACGACCTCGGTGAGAACCTAGTAAATATTAGATACACGAGATGTCGCTACTGCGATAGACCTCTAAGACTAAGTCTAAAAGTTTGTTTTCTAATGGCACAAAGATTAAGACGCAACAACCGTGCTGCATTAGGTAATGTAAGTAATAATAATAATAATAATTATAATAATAATAATAATAATAATAATAATAATAATAATAATAATAATAATAATAATAATAATAATAATAATAATAATAAATGTATTGCATAACATTAAGCAAAACAACAATTAAAAAAGTAGCTAAGTTATTCGGTTCTTCTAGCAGTGGTTGGTATTTGTGGGCATATTCGGGAGCATCACATAGGATGACCTATAAACCCGCAAAACTTAGCTACTCTAATGAATAACGGTAAATCTCCAGAAAATTTACTTTACTTGATCACATTTTGATAGCCTGCATACAAAACCTAACAATTTTTTCTGCTTTTAGGAATTGTGTGATTGACAAGACTTTTACAGTCAAAATATCAGACCATGCCATGTACTGTGACAGATATGATTCCGACTATTACATCAGTGATACAAAAGCCAAGTTACCACTTAGATGGATGTCTTGGGAAAGTCTTTTACTGGTAAGTTTTGCTTCCTGTATTTACTAACAATTAGGAGTTTTTACTAAATGGTTACAAAACCCGTGGTGGCAAAGCTGTTTTTTGAATGGTCAAGTGCTCCAGGCTCCCTATTACTGTTAGAAACAAGTAACAGTAAATTCCATACAGTTAGGCTGCAGTTACGCGAATAATGTCCTGTACACGCAAATGTGTGAATATTTTTTTATCACGGTTTATTTGTTTTTATAATATTAGTTAAAATTTGGGTATGCCCTACTCAAGTAAAATAATGGCGTCAACGTACCACTTCCAGTTATACCGGGAGTTGACGTAATCTTCGTTATTTTAAATAGAACACCCTATATGTTATTCCATTTTTGGATTCGACCTAACGTTTCAGGTGGACTTTCATCAAGTTTCCTTATTCCTAAAACGTTTATAAGATATTTAATTTTCCTCAAAAAATTAAAAGAAACAGTAACTACTTTAAAACCATACGTATTTTACAGTAAGAAAGATATAGCGCGGCAATATTCATAGGAAGATTAGCTGGATCTCTAAGCTTGCCCATGTGTACTCTCAAAGTGACTTGACTGCATACAGGGAGGTGAAAATTTAATGCCGAGTTTAGATCAATTCAAACCGTCATAAGTCGGTTTTCTCAAATGGAACACTCGATATGTTTTTCCATGTTCTAATACAAAATTTAATTCCATTTCGATAGATATAAGGTTCCTTATAGCTAACTCTTTAATTTTTTAAGTTATCTACTGCTTTTTGTGTAATCAACTAAAATCATATAATTTCTTGGATGGTTCTAAAATTCTTAACAAAACTTCAGAATAAACAACAAAGCTGTCACCAGTTATTTCTTGATAGTTTCTCGCCGGTGCCAATTACGAGGGCGGGTCGATAAGTCCTTGACTTTATGAATGAAACACAAGTTTTTTGACAAAAAATCATTTTATTTCTCAACATAGTCCCTTTTCAGCTCTATACACTTCGTCCAACGTTTCTCCAATTTTTTTTTCCTTCCAAAAAATAAGATCTGTCGAGGTCCTTAAAATAGGTATTTGTTTGTGAGATGATTTCATCATTGGAATCAAATATCTTTCCACCGAGTCATTTCTTTAAGTTTGAAAACAAAAAATAGTGACTCAGGGCTAAATCCGGAGAATAGGGCGGATGGGGGAGCAATTCGTAGCCCAATTTATGCAATTTCGCCATGGAAAATACCCATGTATGTACCATTGAATTGTCTTGGTGGAAAATAACTTTTTTATCGGCCAAATGCGGTCGTTTTTTCTGAATGAATGAAAGCCCCTAACTAACACAGCAACAATTAATTCGTTTTCTACAATTTGTCAATTAGTGAATTCGACATTACTTTTGCCGTTTGTTTTGCAGTTCTGAAAAACTATATACCTTAGTCTTGAGTTTTGTAAACGTAAACGGCTCATTTTCCTAGTTCAACAACTAATACAAGGGAAGGCTAGATGTAGTCTCACCAATTAGAACCGTAGACCGGTTTCACTCTAATTAGAGCTCGTCAGTACGGCATACTAATTGCAGTGAGAACACACCTATAAAGTAATCCGGCTATGGTAGCCAGCCTCACAGCACAAAGTGGGATGTAAGACAGGAGTCGCCATCTCGTTGCGGAACCAAGTAGTATGTTGCCGCGCACCTCCAAATAACACAAAATGTTACAAAGTAGAGACTATGTACAACCAACCAGCAAATTTATAAATTGTCAGCCCTGGCCCATTTCTTCCCTAATATAGGGACAATGTATATAAGGCTAGATGTATTCTCCCACAATTAGAACCGTAGACAGGTTTTGTTCTAATTAGAGCTCGTCACTACGGTATACTTATTGCAGTGAGGACACACCTATAAAGTAATCCGGCTATGGTAGCCAGCCTCACAGCACAAAGTGGGATGCAAGACAGGAGTCGCCATCTCGTTGCGTAACCAAGTAGTATGTTGTCGCGACAGCTTCAAATAACACAAAATGTTACAAAGTGGAGACTATGTACAACCAACTAATAATTTTGTAAATTGTCAGCCCTAGCTCATTTATCGTTAATGTAGGGACAATGTGTGTAAGGCTAAATGTATTCTCACCACAATTAGAACCGTAGACCCGTTTTGCTCTAGTTCGAGCTCGTCAGTACGGTATATTAATTGCAGTGAGAATACAGCTATAAAGTAATCCGGCTATGGTAGCCTTTAGAATGAGTTTTCTCAAAAATTACTATACCGATTCTCAAAAACTGATATTTTTCAAAACGAGAATTTGGTTAGCTTCAAAATAAGGTGGCACTCAATACCCTTTTGCGCTTAAAATGTCAGTGGTAAAACTCACCCCCGCTAGAGGGATGAACTCGCAAGGTTGAAAATATTGGCAAAATGTTTTCCCCTTTCGTTGCGCCACTCTGTATATATAATATGAGGCACCAATACTTTAAAAAATGGTTGAAATAGATCCAGGGGAAAACTTTAGTAAAAACAGGAGACAAAACGTCGAGTTTTAATTAATTCTAGATGCGGTAGACCGGTTCCGTCTTCCTTAGGACACCATCTCTGGTGTTGTGATGGTTCTAGGCTTCCACGGCATCTTCCACGTACACAAAGTACATCAAGTCTGAAATGATGGTGAGTAATGTAGTTCAATGCCCGTCGCGGTATTGGCCTGGGGAGTACTTTTCGGTCGCTATTCTCCTCACAGCTTTCTTCTTGCTGTACTTACAGACGTGGAAACCTAGAACCATCACAACACCAAAGATATTCTCTATCGTATATATATCCATATATATATATATATATATATATATATATATATATATATATATATATATATATATATATATATATATATATATATATATATATATACAGTGTGACACACTTAAGATGAAGACACGCCTGTATTTTCTTTATTTTTAGATTTTTAGAGAGATAGCGATTAAATTTTTACACAGATGTAAAGCGTCATTGGGCTGTTTGAATACCCTACCCACTTTAAATATGAGGTGTCAACCCAGCCTACTGTGATTTCAGGAAAAGGGCCGGTTCTCTATATTTCGCAATGCGTTAGAGACATCAAAAAAAAATTACTTTAAAAAGCTATTCAGAATTCAAATTTAATGGCCAGATACCGAGTTTCAAGTCAAAACTCGAATTTTTACTTTTTTGTAAATTTTTAGCGAGTCCAAATTTTTCATCAGATTTTAACAGGTAGATTTCCATGAAAACAACAAACATCGTCAATATAAAAAAACAATGGTACGTGATTTATTCAACTCAACTTAAACATAAACTCTAACAAAAGTACAATTAAATTGAATATTAAATTATGAAATGTAGTCTGCTTCAACTAGCCCACCTTCAAGCTTGATGCAATTTTCGATCCGTTGCTGGCATCTTCTCTTTGTCCTGCTTTATTTATTTCACGGCAAGCCTGCCTTATTTTCTCGCAAAGTTCTTCGCGACTTTGGGGCCTTTCTTTGTACACCTTATTCTTAACAAAACCCCAGAAATAGAAGTCTAGTGGCGTAATGTCAGGTGACTGATGAAGCCATTGTTCAATGCATCTTGATAGAAAATGTAGATTTAGCCAATTTCTGATTAACTGATGTTTGTGAATGGATGCACCGTCTAATTGAAAATACATATCTTGTCGCACGTTTATAGGCATATTTTCTATACAGTCATTAAAAAAATGAAGCAATCGCTGAGTTCAAGGTGTTGTCAAAAACAAAAAAGGACCAATTATTCTATCCCTTAAAATTCCACACCACGTATAAACTTTTTGTGAATACTAGGCTTCACAATTGATAATCCAGTGAGGGTTTTTAGCAGACCAATATCTGGAATTTTGGGCAGATACTATTCCATTGGTAGTGAATGGTGCCTCGTCCGTAAATAAAATTTTACTTTAAAATTTTCTATCATTCAGAAAGTTCCCTTGGGCCCAAAGGCAATAATCTAATCATTTCAGCTCATCAACTTCTCTCAACGAGTGCAGAAACCTTTGGCTTGAAAGGCTTTATTTTATGACGCACAAGGCATCTTCTGATTTTTTCTCTACTTACACCCAATGCAACAGCCGTTTGACGTAAACTCATCTTGGGATTGGCTTGAGTTGAAGCCAAAATTATGCTTTCATCACCACTTCTTCGATTTCTAACAGATGAGATATTTTTGACATATTAAGGTATTGTGAAATATAGAGAACCGGCCCTATTCCTGAAATTATAGTAGGATGGGTTGACATCTGACATTTGAAGTGGATAGGTTGTTCAAACAGCCTAATGACGTTTTACAGCTGTACAAAAATTGAAATCGTTATCTCTAAAAATTTAGGGAAATACAGGCATGTCTTCACCTTAAGTGTGTCACCCTGTATATATATATATATATATATATATATATATATATATATATATATATATATATATATACACGCTAAAAAGGCACCTAATTCGCTATTTTTATAAATACTTATTTACTTGAAATGTTAAAACGTTAATATTAAGTTAAGTTTATTAAATTTATTCGCATAAAATTATCTTTATGATATTTTACAAAACTGACAAGTAACGTAACACTTGTAGCTTCTAATTATAAAATAAACATACAAGATGACTGTATAATGAATATAAGTGCATGATTAAATTTAGGGCCTCAAAATGTGTGTGAAATTAAATATGGGATGTAAGTTTGAAAACCCGAGTACCTACATACTCGTATGTTAACTATATATTAATTTTGAAGGATTGTTTAATTTTATATATTCTCTAGTCCTCTAGTTACTCAAGGTAATTTTATATATATATATATATATATATATATATATATATATATATATATATATATATATATATATATATATATATATATGAGATGTAATTAATAATGAAGTAGAATTAATGTGGTCTTAGATAAAAACTTTTTAATAAGTTATTGAATCTGCAAATAGAAAGAAGTTTAGTGTCTTAATTGGCATGTCTGTGGCAATATCATTATTTAAACATCTGCACTGCAATAATAAAAGTGAACCCTATGAGATTAAGTTATTGCAAGGTTTTACTAAAGATGACTGCGTTATAGTAGTGCATTTTCATAAGAATTGTACACTATTATTATAAGGAATATTACTAAAATTTATACTTTAAACTCACACAGACCTTGAAGATCGATTTTAGAGATCCTAGTACGCGCACATTTGAGGAATTATTTCTAAAGTGTTACCATCGATATCTCTCTATTATCAGAAAAAAATCCTGTTAACTCCTTTTGAGAAAAATGCCCAAAACTCAATTTTCTATGAAGCTAAAGAATTAGATCTTGCTGTACCTGTAGACAGTGTAAGTCTCTTTAAAAGAAACTTGTACCAAAAATTTCCTATAAGTTACAAAAAAGTCCCAGAAGGAAACTTAATTCATATTTAGAAAAGTAATCTGCCAAATTATAAACGTACTAATTATTTTTCCTTATTAATCACCAGAATGATTTCGTTTTAGTTAACATAATCAAAAGTTATTCTATCTATCAACAATAACAAAATGTCTGCTGAAAATTATAATTTCAGACTCAAAGATGACAAAGTTATTCAGGCGTTTTAAACAAAATTGAGATCTTGTTCAAATCGTATGAAATCTGTGCACTATTGTTTCTCCAAATGTCAAAATAAAACAAAATAAACATACATTCATCGAGCTGTAATCGATCACACAACCTTCTGCGAGACTATGTTAGAATCATTTTTATAGAGACTTGACTTGGTTTTGTTTACCTTTCTACTACATTATGCTACACTTTCAGTCTAAAACCACAGCATAATATATCTATGCTATGCTAAAACTGTATTTAGAGCCGTTCATCAAGCTACAAATACAGTGTATTTTAAAAATTGATTGAATCGTCCAGTTAAATAGCAGTCACTTAGCAAATTTTTAATTTCATGTCGTCTGTCATTTGCTATATTTGTGAGAGATTTCACGTTTGTTGGTTCGGGTAGTATACTTTATGTCTGTTATTTATTTAGTTGCCGTTGATGTATGGTTTATAACTATTGTATGAATCAATCTACGCCTGGCAGTTAACTACTCTGTCTGTCAGGCATTGGACTTTAACCGCTGAGTCGTTTCAACGCATGTCTTTCAGATTTTATTTGTAACTTGGAAAAAATTAGAAATATTGTGTATAAAATTACTGAAAAGTCACAACACAGGTTTATTTACACCATTTCTAGCCACATGTAAAGTCTCATTCCAGTTACACTACTGACACTTACAAAAATAGTGCCGCAAATTGAATCATAACTTCCACATAGCTGTAATAATTTATTCTATTTAGAAAGACATTCTCATCGAATGAATTTAAGGTCAATGACTTGGCGACAAAGAAAATATTTGTATTCCTGTCCCCATAAAGTTTTGAAACGTTATATTACTCGAGTTTTATTGAAGAAAATGTCAATTTTCGCCAAATCACTCCTTATTTATCCCTTACCCCCGGAAGAGATCTTACCCAAAAACGACTCGAAGGATGTCTTTGTCGGGTGCTAACTGGATACCAAGTTTGATGATGATACCTTAATTAGTTCGAAAGTTGTTGCGCCTATTAACAGACAGGCGTACATGCCGACAGACCGAGCGACAGGCCAACAGACCAAAAAAAATTCGTTCCAGAATCAAATTTTCTATATGTTTTGAGACTGTTTACTCCCTTTTGACAAAAAAAAAATTGAAATTTTTGTCTACAATTTTCCACCCCCAGACAGTCAACCCCTAATTTAATTTCAGCAAAGAATACCAGATTCGTTCCCAAATCGTGTTAAAAAAACATTGAAATTATATTTTTTTTAAATTCAAAAGCTTTTCATCGTGACCTCTCTATTAGAAAATTTTTCTTAATCAAAAAAATTCGCCAAAATTGACAGCATCGGTTTATTTGCTGTAATAATTTCATTTTTATTTAAATTACAACTTACGTATAAAAACGTCTGGACGCAGCAAATGCGTTATGGTAGCGAATTTCCATTAAAATGTTTTTAATGTGAAATATATCTTGTTTTGAAAAGGACATTTGGTTGGATATATATATATATATATATATATATATATATATATATATATATATATATATATATATATATATATATATATATATATATATATATATATATCCTCATTAGTGAATTTTTTTAAGAAATTTCACTAAAAAACGACACATCAGGTTAACAAAAGTTCAAAATTTCGACTACCAAGTTCCATATAATAGTACAGGTTTTGTTCAACACGTCGGCGCACATTCTGTAACATTTCTAGAATGATTTGGTGGAATTCGTTCAGGATACCCTGGCGTAAATCTTGTAAGGAATCGGGCTGACTAGAATAAGTTTTACTTTTTATGTGATCTCACAAAAGAAGTCTGGCGATCGTGCAGGTCATTGTGTTGAACCTCTTCTTCTAACCCACCGATTTGAAAATATGTAGTCGAGATATTGTCGACAAGCAAAGCGTAGTATGAAGGAGTTCCATCCTGCTGAAATACCAACTAGTCTTCGAAATAATGCTCATCATTCTAGATAATTTCAGTCAACGTTGCAGCAAATGTGTTTTCCAACAACTCCAAGTACATATATCCAGAAAGATTACCAGGTAACAAAAAGGACCAGCAATATGGTCATCAGAAATTTCAGTCCAGACATTGAGTTTTTCCGACTGTATGAATGCTGTGACATAATCTAGGATTAGAATCGGCCCAATAGCGACAATTATGACGATTCTCGGTACCGTTTAAGAAAAACGACAACTCATCCGAAAAGCAGGTATTAAAAATAAAATTGGGATCATTCACAACTCATTCACTTATCTATCATCTTGATTTAGTTCGCGTGCAAGATGGATTTTGTATGGGTGGAATTTATGACGCGTCAAAATGTTTTCAATGGTAGTTCACACAAAGCCAGATTCACTTGCCAGTTGCCTCGTACTCGTCCTGTGATTCAAAGCAACATCACCAAGAACCGCCACTTCTGCCGCTTCATTTCTTTCAGTCCTTTACTTTTTATTGCAAACAGGTGACCCCGTCTCTTGAAACTTTGTCACTAACTCCAAAACATACTTTCGATTAACATGGTTAGCCAAATATTGTTGATCAAATAATTCTGCTATTCTATTAGCTCATTGATAACTTGCATAAAAAAGTGAAATCATTTCCACCATCTGTGCAATAGAGTAAACCATTTTGTTGCATAACTGCACAAACAACAGTAACCTGATTGACAAGTAAAATGTAAATGACTCGTACACTATGGTTTCTTCGCAAATAATTGAACCGAAGAACACAATTTAATCAGTATCAGTAAAAAAATTTAAAAATTATCAACTTTTACTTTTTTGTAGGTGATAATGAAATAAAACAGCCAACAAAACTCGGCTTGAGTGGTGTAACGGCAAATTAAATTTGGATAGTGGATGGAATCGTGTTGTGTACTCTGACTAGCTTAGATTCTGAGTTTGGGCCCACGATGGTCGCAGAAGAGGAAGACGTTTACATGGAGAACGAATGAATTTAGAATTCGCTGTGGGACAGCATACGGCCTAAACGCAGGGGGGGGGGATGGTATTGGGTGCACTAACATACGGTAGCAGGTCACCTCGAGTTTTTATTGGCAGAAATTTGAATGAACATGGTTACATACGACACGTATTGCAGCATGTTGCACTGCCATACCTGAGGGTTAATTCAACCCCATTTCCAACAAGACAACGTACGTCCCCATACAGCAAGGGTTACTACAAGGTTCTTACAAGAAAATAACGTGATCCTGCTTTCATGGCTTTCTCGCTCCCCGGACTTGTCACCAATCGAACCAGTTTTGGATATGACTGGCAGTCGACTGGGTAATTTACCCCAACCACTAAATAACCTAGTTAACCTTCGTCACCAAATTCAAGAAGCCTAGAATGACATTCCTCAAGATACCATAAATCATTTAACTTCAAGCATGCCTCGAAGATTTATCAAATGCATAAGAAACCAAGGCGGACCCCTTCATTAGTAAATAACTCAGTTATTTTTTTATATTTTGCCTTGAAAATTTAATCATTTTTTAAGTTTGATTTAACACACACTATGTACCTAAAAATGTTGTTAAAATTGATCAGCTCTTACTAAGTGTTCGGATTTTGTTGAAAGGCAGTATAATTAATAAAACAAAATATCCTTAATTTTGGTAGCCTATCTTTTAAGTCAAGACCTGCTATTTTGAACTGAACCATCCTGTATATGGTGATTTGTCTGGGTTTGAATAAAAAACCTAAATTGTTACCAAAACCACTGTCATTCAGTCCATAAAGGATGGTGGTAATGGAGTCATATTTATGTGGATAAAAGGGCACACGGGACTAGGAGGCAACGAAATAGCAGACAAACCAGCTAAAGAATCTATTGAAAGTCCAAACAAAATAATAAACTGGATTACTGCTGACGATGTAAATCAAAAAATTAAATTTGAAATAAAGGAAACGTGGGAAAGTGTTTGGCATGAGTTTGTTAACAAAACAGCTAATCGATATACACTTATTCATCCAATGTTGACTAAAAAAATTCCACATATTGGGGAATTTATTATGCCAAGGTACTATACTACTATAATTACCAGAATGAAGCTGAATCACGGCTGCTTTCCACAACACCTACATAAAATAGGCATTAGTAACAATCCTTATTGTACATGTGACAACAGTTACCTAGGAACTTTACAACACCTCATGTTTCAGTGCAGTTTGTATAACCCGATACGTAAACAACTCTGGAAAGAACTCAAAGATGCAGGAGTAGAGTTTCCTGTGAACTTAGCAACAACACTTATTTGCACAAATAGCCTGAAAATTAATAATATACTTATAAAATTCATTCGGCATACAAAAATCAAAATTTAGTTTTGCTATTTCTCTATATGTGTAATTTAGTATTAGCCTTAGTTAAGAATAATATTTATATAAATTTAGTTTTCCTACTGTCTCACCTATTGTTTTTTATCCCATGTCATTGGCTGTCCAGTGTTGTTTGTTTAAAAAAATGCCCTGAAGGACACCTGAGCGAGAAGCGAGTATCCTTTGTTTCTATCCTTAATAATAAGTAAGAACACAAAAATTTATATTTTGACAAAATTGATATGTTAGAGGCTAAACATTGCTTATGCTATAGCCATTTAGAAATAGTCATACTCTGTAAGAGCATCCCTATTGCTGTAAGTATTGATATCCATGTTGCAAATTATAAATATATTTGAAGGAGAATCGCTTATTATAACAATGTATAGATATAACAATGGTACAAATTTACTGCAGAGTTTTGTGGCCAATGGACGTAATGTCCGAAGCCAATTCCACACACACACACACACACAACCACTGTCATAATACCTAGATTATAGAAGTGTGTTAATTTACAATATTTTTAACTTAACTTATCCATTCTTCTGTCACTAGGGCCGTCAAACCACAAAAAGCGATGTTTGGGCATTCGCAATCACCCTCTGGGAAGTCTTGATGCTTTGCACCCAACAACCTTTCGCCGAACTGACAAGTGAGCAAGTGGTCGAAAACAGCAACCATTGGTACCAAAACGACGGCCTGCAGAGGTATCTCCCAAGACCAGCGGCTTGTCCCAGAGAAATTTACGACTTAATGGGTGAATGCTGGAAACGAAACTCTGCTGACAGACCTCGATTTGCAGAGATCCACCTGTTCTTGCAACGCAAAAATCTGGGCTATTTGCCTGCTCCGAATCAAGCATAAGTTGAATTGAATTTATAAATATAAAAAACCTACCTATGTGTGATTTTTCAAAATACTGACTGTTATTCAAAATTAAGTACTGACTTGATTTGTGTTCGAATGATCGTGTATTGATATTTCTTTTTTAAAGTTTGAATGTATGATTTTAGATAATAAGGCATTACGATATTACCTAAGATTTCCCCCATGTACTTACTAGGATTAAGTCTGTAGCGTTAAGTTTTATTAATGTAAACCCATTGTGATATTGCACGCAGTTTTTGTGCAAAATAACCATATCCTTATTCTATACTGATTACATTTTTGGAAAATATTCAACGGGCAAGTAAGAAAGAAAATGAATTGGTAAATAGAAGAAATCTGTTAAAATATATTACATTTCAGTATTTACAGTACATTGGTTCGTCATTTTTCAGAATTTTTGACGCAAAAAGACTTCAGCATAAATACTTTTAAGTATCCAAAGACAAAACCATAGACATAAACCTCAAAAAACCTTGCCAGGTTTAGCAATCAACATTAGATGCTCGTTGCTATCTTCACGTTGTTTTTTTTTGCACTCGATTTTAAAAATATATACTCTATTTTAATTTAGCACAAATTGCTATTAAATAAGACCATACTCTCTTGCCTTAATGTTTTCTACCTCTCCATCTTCTCTAACAGTGGGGATTTAGGACTGAAAAATGTACCCAAAATAGTTGGCCCTTATCCAGAATGTATAAACCCGCTTGGTGGATTTATTAGGCATATACTGATTTAAATACGACCTCCTTTTGAATCTTATAGATCAATCGATGACCTGGTGTTTATATGGCTTGTAGTGCTCTAGTAAGTGGCTGGCAGTTCATCTAGAAGTGGTCGCACGTTAAGTTTATGAAAATTCCTTGAATTTCGTCTTAGCTAACTTGTGTTATCGTATGTGAAAGAAGAGCCATTCAAATCAGGTTCTCTGAATAACTAATACAATATATTTGTGTATAATTTCAACCTTTGAGGACCAATAACAGCAATATGAGAGCATCTTCTTTATACTTATCAAAATATTTACGACTACAAATGTTTTGGTCTCATCAATTTTGGTTCCCACATATATTTTTCTAGGCTGCGTGGTGCAAATATTCATTCGAAATTAAATATCTTCAAATAAATCGTTATCTGACATACAACGAAATCAAGTGGTCTTTTGCATACATATAGTACACCTGGTACAATTGGCCAAGAAACTTACATTTGCCAGTTCTCAAAACTCTGAAATGCTCAGACGAAGATAAAATGAGTTCATGACCACTATAAAATCAATCTTGTGGTAATTCATCAATTATTCCGTTATGTCGACTATTTCTTTAATGAGAATATTTGGTGATGCTTACTCGACATCTTCATCAGATACTTTCACATATTCACTTTCGAGCCCACCTGGAATATATGCGTTGAAATCATCCACAACGCTTTGCTCTAGATCTTCAAAAGTCCAAGTACTTTTGTCTAAAAAAGAACACATGTAATATCCACTTGTTATACCATGAAACCAAAAAACAATTCAAAATTTATTAAACTTACATTTTGCGATGAAATCAATTATTATTCAACTACATCAATTTATAAAACTCTAGCAAGCATGAAAATTCAACAAGTGAATCGACAAATATGCCATAAATATATGTTTATGTCAACTCTAACCGCTTCTTACGATACTACGCGATAGATGGAACCACATAGATGTGGTTACCGCATAAAACCAGTGGAATTGTGGTCGTTTTTTTATTGGAGCATAGCCGGCGCCTTTCGAGGCTAACCGAGCCATTGGCCCTTTTGAACCTTCCTTTGTTTCACCCTGGAACCGTCTCGTAACATAACATCAGATTGAAGGGCTGTCTTTTCTTCTACCTTGGTTTTCCTTACACCTCCCCTACCACACGGCTGTGAGGATTAGAAGTTCAGGTATCTCTATCTAGTTGTTTAGTGAAACTTTATATTGCCCCTCTTTCCTCTTCCTCTTTCTTCCGCATGATGGTCTATGTTAGCTTCCGCACTCGCTCTGATGTCGTCTTTTATGCAGTTATTACTGACACTAGCTTTTCTACCGTGAGCTGTACCCCTATTTCTGTGTATACTTCTTGTCGTTCTCATTCCCAGCGGATACAGTTAAACAGTGTGTGTTCCGCTGTATCTCGTTCCCACAGTACCTACATTCCTCACCATCAACTTTCCCTATTTTGTATGCATATGCTCCAAATCTGCCGGGGCCAGTTAAGATCTGTGTCATATGGTAGTCAACTTTACGATGTTGGCAGCTCAGCCACTTATCGATATCAGGTATCAGTCACTTTGTCCACTGGGCTTGATCTTCATTTTCGTCCCATGCTCTTTGCCACTCTTGTATCAAGTGTTCCCTTACAATTGGCCTTGTTTCGGCCTTTGTTCCGTGTTCTTCCTATAAAAGATGTATCTTTCCTTGGCGAGAAGTTCACCGGGCAGGTGGCCCGCTATGACTTGCAGCGCCTTTGCCGATACAGTTCTGTAGGCGCTCGTTGTTTGTACAAGTATTCGCCGCTGTGTCTTCTGCATCATGAGCTTGTATTTTTTTCCCGTCGAGTGTTGCATACCAGACTGGGCCCCCTACAATAGAATTGGGTATACCACCCGACACAACAAACTTGTCTTGCAGCTCCTTAGGCCTCTGATGTTGGGCATTATTCTGGCCAGCGCAAATGCTCGTTCCTCCGCTCTGTGTACCGATTTTTTAATGACTTCTGCGAATGTATAATTTTATTGAACCACACTTCTAAATAGCGCAGTGCTTTCGATGGTGTTACTTTGTTATTTTCGATTTTCGACGTGGCTCCTCTTTCTTGGTCCTTTCAAGATGACTGCCTCCGATTTCTGTGGCGCCAATTCCAGGTCGTTATAGTTTACCCGTGTTGTGTGTCTTGCTAATGATTAGTTTACTCTGTGGGTTAGTTCTTCTTCATCCTCTGCTGTCAAGACCAAGGCCAAATCGTCGGCGAATGCAGTGGACATTGCTCCCTCTGTCAGCACTATCGCCAACACCCCATTGTAGAGAATATTCCACAACAATGGCCCCAGCACTGAACCTTGTGCAACCCCTGCTGTAACGTCCATTTCGATTTTGTCGATTCTTAGTCTTCTCTCTTTAAAGTAAGAACATATTATATTTATCAGGTATTGGGATATACTTTTTTTTCTAGTTCTTTTATAATGATATCCCACGTTGCGGTGTTGAAGACATTCCTGATATCGATTGTCACAAGAAAGCACTATCTAGCTTTGGTTTCTCCTTCGCTTCGGATGCGTTTTCTAATGCTTGTGCCGTTGTGCATCCCTTTCTAAAGCAGAACTGCAAAGGCGACAGTCCTCCTTTTTCCTCAACCTCGCGTTCAAGACTGTCTCTAACTAAAATTTCGAACAGTTTGCTTAAGTTGTTGAGCAAACATATAGGTCTGTAGCTAAAAGAGGTATCCGGTATATTGTTTTTACCTTTTAACGGAATGATAAGCTTGGCTACTTTCCAGTCTTCTGGAAATTCTTGAGACTGCAAATGTTGGTTCATGATACCCAAAATCCTCTCCGAAGCCACTCTCACTGCCTCCTTTACGGATTCAGGTGGGATTCGATCTAGGCCTGGTGCCCTCCTGCTCTTCAGGTACTAAGCGGCTTTCCGTAATTCTTTGATCGTGAATGGTTCTACCTCGGTGCCTGTTATTTGTGGTCACCGTTTATTATTTCTTTGCGGTTACAGTTTGGCAATTGTTAGGTTCTTTGTGGTAGTCAATTCCACAGGCATTTGGTTTGTAATACATCTTGCCACAATTTTATAACCGTGGCCCCTTACGTCCCCCTCCAGTTCATCACATAGATCTTGCCAGTATCTTGTGGAGCAGTGGAATAAATAGTTTTACTAAGTAACACACTTGACATGAAAGGTTCACTTAAATAGTTTAGGTCCTTAATTTATACATTGATAGAATTTCACAGGCTGAATGAGTTCTTTGGAGACTTAAAAGAGAAAATCTTTGTCAACTTTCTTTGATGGACTCAAAATATGGGTTAATATTCAATGCAAAAGCTGGAAAATCGTCAATTTGAGTGACATTTAATAAGTTTGCTTTAGGTTGTAGCAGATTATGCTTAGGGGAGATCGACGCTTTGCGGCCACCTTAAGGGGTATCTTGAATATTATTTTCATTGTTAGGAATTTTGATGCCGCTTATACTCAAACCAATTCTTTAAGATATACACTTATCGTATATCTCTATCAATGCGGCCAACTTTAAAGAGTTGATAGTCGACACCTTAAAAATATGAATCCTGTAGATGGTCTTACTACCCCGAGGTCTGAGGTAATAGGACCATGTGGAAATAAATTTTAGAAAACAGATAAGTACATTACTCCGTTTTGTATATGGGGTAATAAGGTCACCCCTGGCCTCATTGTCCCATTACTTTGTATTTATACCCAGGATCTGAGGTAACAAGACTATCTGTAAATCAATTTAAAAAAACAGATAAGTACATTACTCCGTTTTGTATATGGGGTAGTAAGGTCACCCCTGGCCTCATTGCCCCGTTACTTTTGTATTTATAAACATCACAAAAACAATCTATACTGACTATTGGAATACCAATTACACAATAAACCATACCTAAATTCGTTTTTATTATGCACAAAAATTCTCGCTTCGATATTTCAGAACAAATTACTTTTATGTAGAGCAAAAATTTGATCAAAACTTAATATTTTAATATTTTGTCCATAAAACCGTCACCAGTATTAACATGCTCTATGCAACAATCAACAAATGCTAAAAGCCACCGGCGGCTCCTTACACATTGTACTTACATGACCTTGATGTATGACCGGATTGGTTTTCCTTCTTTTATCTTTTCATTAGGCAAACCGATGTCGGCGCAGGTCAGTAAGTTTGGTTGGGCAGGCCTCTTCTAAAACTTCACCCAAGCCATGTCTTCTATGCCGTGTAACGCAGAATTTTGATTAAACTGCAAGGATCCGCCAGTGGCTTTTAGCGTTTCGTAACAATTCGCTTATTGAAGGGGGTAGCACTAGGTTTGACGCACATTAACACGGGGTTTTTCAAATTATGGGGAGGGCCCGATTGACTCGGGTGGCCTCAGCCCCGGTCTCCCCTACATTTCTATTGATTTTTTGATATCGCCATCAAAATGTACTTGCCAATGTATTGTTACAACTAAATTATTACCGACGAAATATATTTATATGCAAGAAGTATTTCTGAGACCAATATATTTATGTCTTTAAAATGTTATTAAACTGGTGTAAAAATGTATATATAAACGTGTAATAAAATTACAGCTGGTTAGTGAAAATAGGGGCACAATTTGCCACCACTAAATAAAAGTCGATAATTATGAACTTAAAAAAGATATGTTTGTTTAATGTTTAAAGATGCAGGTACTGCGCGTATTGAATATTTTCCAGAATACCTAAGACCTTTTTCTTAATTAGGTACATAATGTGCTTCCTGTATGTGTCGATTGATACATTTGACATGGTATTAATACTATAATAAATTATAGATATATTTTATTTCGATTTTTGTAAGATACAGTTTTAAAAAGTAGTCAACCTACTTTACGGATTCACTTACAATGAATGAAAACCCTCAATTACCCTAACCGGGATGTAAATTCTAGTCAAACAAATGTATAGGATAAGCCTAAGTACGATGTATGATATAAGACATTGATTATTAAATGTTATTGTATTTATAGTTAGAAATTTTATTACAACTGCCGCAAAACGTTGTGATGAAAATCGATTCTAAATTATTACGTACATTAAGATTTTATTTTCGTATTGATAAGAATTGCTTTAAGTTTACAAATTTTCTGTGATGTTGTTTGTACTTCAGTTTGTCTAATCGTTATTATATTGAATCCTCGATCCCTTATGCAATTTCGTTTGTTTCATGTTAGTTACAAAACAAAACTAATTTTTGTATAACAGTTGTAAACTTCACAAACCATATTACATACATAATTATTAGCCGGGTATTTCTAAATCATATCCCAAGGACACTGGTGTTTCAGTTAATGAAAACAAATTGAATAAGAAAATGGTTATTTACCTAACGTTTCTAAAAATCATAATCGTTTTATTCATACAGATGTTTTCTCAAATCTTTGGACAACATTCCACAGACAAAAGTACAACGATTTGAGTTAACTTACCTATATAAAAAATGCACATCTTCTGAGATATAACCCCCCAAAACAGGCCGCCATCAAATACTTGTTTTGTCTAGTGGTGTGTGAAGTTTTGAAATTTTAAACCGAACCCGAACTCGAACCGAACATTCAGTGCGAAAAATTGTACGCGCTAGGCGATGTTAAAGCAGTTCGAAATATGTAATTTTCTAAAATGGTTTAAAGTGTGTGGCTCAAAAATATTTTGTGATTGAACTTTACAGGCATTGAATGCTGCCAAAGGTATGGATGATCTAATTCTGTATCGGCATCGGCCCATTAAGTCAGTAGCGTAATTTGAGATTTCATTCAGGCGTATTTTTGACAGTTGGTGGGACGCATTGATACCTGACAAAGCCATTTAACAATCACAGAATTAATATTTGGTGATAGGTACTGCAACATATTAGAGGCTGACTAGTTTTAGATGAATCGACTGCTGATAGATGAAGCTTACTACCTTATATGCACTTTGATACTATTTTTATTTTGTAGAAGTTCGTTTTCAAATGGTGGAAATTTGTTGTCGAGTTATTGATATTATTTAAACTTTTTTTGTAAAATGGATGTTTTTGTGCTTTCTTCGGTCGTCTCCAACGTTTTCTTGCCAAATTGGGTAGATCAACAGCCTATTTGTAAGACACACTGTAAAATTATGCTCGGTTGATTTTGAATTGAGGGTGTCACACGGCGCATCCTAAACTGCGCAGCCAAGATATGAAACAGAAACGTTAATACCGTATACAGTGTTGTCGGGTTGTACCTTTTTCATTGAATAAGATGTAATAAATATTTTATACTTTTTAATATATTTTTGGCTGTATCAAATACATCTAAAAATAGGTCCAACAGCATCTACAAATAATGTAAAAAAAAAACATAATATTGTTACATTTAAGTGTATATTTGTTAAATTTGTAGAGAACCATCCGAACGCTTTTTAGTGAATTTTCTTCGAAAAAATCCACTATTGGAGAGATTCCGACTTTTGAAATAAAAAAAAATTAGCGTGAACTAGGACCCCTAGGACCCATAACCGGAGTCAGTTTCAATTTTTATATGTATCACAGCGATAAGTCAAAAAATAATATGCCGATTTCGATCAAGTTTGGCATGTGCCTTCCTTTTGTAAGTGACTTGGATAAGTTCGTTAGCCAGGAAAATCGGAACCGGTATTCCGGGAAAATTTTGTTTTCTATCGAAAAAAATGTTCTCAAAAAATAAAACAGCTGTGGTAACCAAATTTGATAGGTAGGTTTGTGAGATAAAGAGTAGACTATAAACTAACATTTTTATTTCTATGTTACAAGCAAAAAGTTTATTTCTATCAAAATTCACTACCATCACGCACTTGCTGCGTCAAGACTTTTAGGAAAAACTTTTCAGTAACATGCTTAGAAATCCCCCCCCCCCCCACCAAATGCACAAATCACAAGAAAAACTCGTTAATTTGCATGCTGATGACCTCCTGGACAGTTTGAGATGAAACGACTGCTGATACATAAAGTTTGGTATCTTGCATGTACGCTGACAGTAATGTTAGCTTTTGTTCGCTTGCCTTTACCGAGTTATTGACATGTCAGGTTTTTAACACATTACATATTTTAAACAATTTCTCAGCAGCTGATAGATAAAGTTTTGTATCTCGCACGTACGCTGACACTATTCTTATCTTTTGTTCTCTTGCGTTTGCCGAGTTATTTACATGTAAAGTTTTTTACACATTACACACTTTAAACAATTTATCAGCTGCTGGTAGATAAAGTTTGGTATCTCGCACGTACGCTGACACTATTCTCACCTATTGTTCTCTTGCCTTTGCCGAGTTATTTACATGTAAAGTTTTTAACAGCTTACATACTTTTTGAACAATTTCTCAGTACGGTTCTGTTCGGTGACACCCCTTCCCCTCCTAAACATTACATTTGACATACAATTCTCTTTGGCCTTGGGAATCCCTGGAATATTCTGGACACATAAACAATTGCCTTCTACTGCCAAGTTATCACTTCGCTTTTAGTAGACCGCTAGTACGGGTACCCGTTTAGATGGTTTCTTATATATATATATATATATATATATATATATATATATATATATATATATATATATATATATATATATATATCTGTGTTCACCCACGTTATTTCTTAAATTGTGCCTAGCTTACCTTGTTCTCTTAATGAACATCAGTTTTGTAGTGGTTTAAGCGTACATGTGTCGCTGGTTCCTGGTCCGTGCCAATGTTATTTGTTTTCTACATTGTTTTTGCAATGAAGGGTCTGCTTCGCTGGGGGATTCTTCTTTCCCTCTCGCATGCATACAACCTACCCTCGTTGCGTAAACCACAAGTCAAATTCCCTGAGAGCAGCCCTCAAAAAAGTAACAGGTGCTGGGGCGAATAGGGGTGCTGTGCGGGGAGGCAGGGTTAAAGGGGATATGGATTTTATGTGAAAAAGGCCGCTTTAAGCCGTTTTCTTAGCATTTTCTGCTCATATTCCGTTTTTACTACCTACCCCGCCCGGCAACCCTATTTACTCCTGGTCCCGTCTCTTCCTTGTGGGGTATGAACAAGAAAATTTTCTTGTCGTTTGTGCATCCAGGGAAGGAGGTCTAAGCATGTTTCCGAAAAGATGTTACAAAAAAACGTCCAGAAGAAACTAGCGACACATGCATGCCTAAACCACTACAACACAAATGGTCATTAACAGAACAAGGTAAACAATGCTTAATTTCAGAAATAATGTCTGTGAACACTTGAATATACAGGAAACCGTCTAAACGAGTACACTTACTAGCGGTGTAGTAAACTGAAAGCGAAGTGATAAATTGGCAGTAGAAGCCAATATTTTATGTGTCTAGGATATTCTCGGGATTCCCAAAGTCAATGTGAACCTTATGTCGAATGTAATGTTTAGAGGGGGAAGGAGGTGCCACGGAACAGGACCGTACTGAGAAATTGTTTAAAAAGGTATGTAATGTGTGAAAACTTTAAATGTAAATAACTCGGCAAAGACCAGAGAACAAACGGTAAGAATAGTGGACACGGGACCGACGGCTTTACGCCCCCTCCGAAGGGCGGAACGTGCAGACATTCAACTTGCTCAAATACAATGCCAGAACCTCGGTTGATGTTAGTTTTACAGTTTGTACTGAAAAAGTGAAAGGAGTACCCTGGGATCGAACCCAGTACCTTTCGGTTCAGAGGCACACGTTCTTACCCTAAACCACCAAGGTTCGTGAATTTTGATAGAAATAATCTGGCACAAAATATTTTTTTTGAACTTTTAGCTTGTAACATAGAAATAAAAATGTTAGTTTATATATATATATATATATATATATATATATATATATATATATATATATATATATATATATATATATATATATATATAGGTATATATATATATATATATATATATATATATATATATATATATATATATATAAACTTATAAAAATTGAAACTGACCCCAGATGTGGGTTCTAGGGGTCCTTGTTCGCGCTCATTTAATATTTTTTTATAAAACTCAACAGTCGGGATCGCCCCAATAGTGGATTTTTTCGAAGAAAATTCACTAAAAAGCGTTCGGCTGGTTCTCTGCAAATTTAACCAGTAAACACTTAAATGTAACAATATTGTGTTTTTTTACATTTTTTGTAGATGCTGTTGGACCTATTTTTAGATTTATTTGATACAGGCAAAAATATATTAAAAAGTATAAAATATTTATTAGATCTTATTAAATGAAAGAACTACAACCCGACAACACTGTATACGGTATTAACGTTTCTGTTTCATATCTTGGCTGCGCAGTTTAAGATGCGCCGTGTGACACCCTCAATTCAAAATCAACCTTATGTTCGACTAAATATAAAGTAAACTAAACTTTACATATTAAGGTTGCATAAAACATAGTTAACTTTGACAAGCTAGTTAACAATAAAAAATGTCGGTATAGCAAGTCCATATTGTTAGTGATAATAAGCTGAAGGATGTAGTAGTACCTATTTAGCCCATTGTACCAAAATAATGTTTAACCTTATTTTAATGTGGAATGTTATTTTGATCCTGGTAAAATTTTTCCATTTGCAATTGCAAATTGCAACTAACCTTTATACTCTATTTCAAAATTAATGCGATCTTAGTAGGCTCTGATGAAATTAGAACCTGCACAATTTTGTCACTAACAATAACAACAAATACTATATGTCAATGACATAATGTCATTATATGCATATTAGCGAATCCCACTCATTAGTGCATAGGCTAGCTCAAGTATAGATGTGATTAATTCCCAGTTCAGCGCAAAAATTGAATGCCACCGAATGAACCTTATCCGGCATTTGTATCTAAGTTTTCTATTTCTAGGTTAGAATGCATTTCTAATTTTGATTCTGAAAGTTCTTAAAATATTGTATCAGATAGGTAGGTGGTTGATAAAATTGAGAGTAAATTAATTACTTTTTACTGATTTTAACAAGCCGTTCCAATATCTATTAGCATGGTTAGACAATTTATGCACATAAAGAAACAAATCAGGAATTGAGTATTTTGTTGACCAAAATGGTAAGATTCAAGAGGAAATAAAACTTTTTTTTATATATAAAGGAACATATATGAATCTCTATCAACAAATACTTCAATTCTGCTTTCCTGCCAATGTCCCCACGAAACCTGTTAATAATTTTTGTAAGCCTTCGAACATATTTTCACTACTCATTTTTCCATATTCATTTTTAAATTCATTACTGAATAATTGATTGATAACAGAAAGGCTGGAAACATAATACCCATAAGGTGCAACGTCATAATGGTTAGCATATTGCAACATTAAATTAATTTTATGCGAATATATAGAGCTGACGTAGGGCTGTGGCTATTAAGAAATAACACAGAAATTTTCCTTCACTTGTTGCATAAATTCTCGGTACCTTTAGAACTGCAGCAGTCAATTCCTCGTTATAGTTATATAGAATAATAAGTTTGTGTTAATGAGTAGCTATAATTTTTATTCACTTAAAACATTACCTTTTGACCACAATTATAAGTTCGGCATGACAGTTTTTGTTTTTAGATGATGTTTCACACACATTTGTCAGTTAAATGTTAACAACACAAAGAAAGTGTGTATATATTTACTGTCTCAGAAATAGGAAACGTTGTTAAAACTCTCCAAGTAACTTTACTATATGATAGCTTTTCTAACCACGTCTGTAAGGATAACATTTATTCAATTTGAGTTTTGAAGGTTGTACAAACAATATGGTTCTACGTACCCTCGCCGAAATTTCATAACTTCCGAATCTAGAAAACATTTTAATTTTTTTTTCTGGATTGGTGTATGTGTAATTTTCTATCATATTTATTATTGTGGGCGATCCAAAGAAATAATGTTGCAAACTAACAACAAACCCATTTGTGTGGAAATAATACTTATTCTAACTAGACAAATATTTATTTTAAATAATAAGAATGATACATTTCCATTAATCCACCCACTCAAATGTCAACATCAGATACTCACCGTAGTTTCTCGCATCCCGACAAAATTAGCTAATCATAAACGCTCAAATCCAGATATATGCACTACGGAGTGGGATCCGCGAATATGGCCTAATTATTATGGTATGAACACAGCCATAGAAAAAGTCAGGGTTGTTCAATTGGTTTTGCTTATTATGGAAAAATGGAACGTCAAAAATTCAATATTTAGGTTATGGTTAAGATTAAGAATTAAAAAATATTTTAACTTTAGGGTAACAGGAAATATTTTTTCAATATACAATTACTGATAATCGATCTAAAAGAGATCAGTGCATAGATTCTATTTTGTGGCAACATTACTGCCTCACATTCCTAATGATCCACTGATTATTCTGATACTTTAAACATACTGAAGAAATACATTTACAACTTTTGTTACCTGACCTGACCTAATATTTTATTTTCAAAGGCGATTGATTGTATTTATTTATTTACTTCTTTTAAGCTTGTATAGGTAGATACTGAGGATCCACCCACATGAACCATTCCAGCATGCCTTCTCATACTCGAATTATCCCTTTCTATCAGGTTAACAATTGAACACTGTGTAACTCATGTGAGTATGTGTTGTCATTTATTTTTATTTTAATGGTTTACAATGCAGGCAGTTATCACACTTAGCCACAATTCTTGAAATTGCAATGGCTTGGGGTATATGACATGAGGTTAATCTAAAACTTGTCTTTAGCTCAGGTTTGCAGCATTATACCACTTACCACTGAGTTTTTTCGTCAATTGCATACATTGCACTGAATGCTCCTTTAATATTGAAATTTACGAAAAATGTATTTGATGTGTAACCTTGCATTTTAAAATATAGGGGTAGGTTACTGTCAAATAGTTTTGACAATAGAATGTGACTAGAAATAATTGACTATGGTATGTTGCATGATAAAATAAAATCACTGTAGAAAAATGTACCCGGATCAGAGTTATGTTACACACCAAAATAATGTTCATCAATATTATACAACAATTACCTACTTCAGCTAAGTATTTTGTTGAACGAGCTTTTGTTACAAGAATTTTGTGCATTTTCAATCATAGACCAGTGTGCCCTTGTGCTGTTTGTTCCTAAGGTATTAGCGAACAAGAAATTCATCTGGTCTGGAACAATTTGTGTAAATACATAAATTGGAAAACTTAAATAATGATGCAAGATGGCATAATCCTTAAAAAAGACAAGTTTTAACCCAGCCTGTGATAAACTACAGGTGTAAATTGAAAATAATTTTACTTTTTTTTAATGTAAAATATAGGGGAGAGTACTGTATGTTGGGACACTTTTTTTAAACATTTTTAGAGCCTATATTTTTCAATAAATCAACTACCTATTGCGACATAGTTATTTCCTATACAGTCTAGTACACAACCACAATAACGTAAATTATTAGTTTTATTATGAATAGTTGAAATGTATATATTTTTAAAAATTGATTTTTCCCCCAAGGTACAATACAGTCCTTTACCTTGGGACACATAGTCATGTACCTTAGAACGAGACAGTAAAACGGTAAAAAATCAACATGGGACAACAATCGACAAAAGAAAGGGCTTTTATTATGTAACTAAAATTTTAGGCATAAAGTAAGTACTTATTCGACATTGTAGTTTGTGAAGTCTGCCGAAAAAAGCATAAAATTTGTTTGTCTCGGGATAAACCCAATACGGATTGGTGCTGGCACCTTTTTTATTACATCGTCGTTCATGGAGAATTCATAAATTTGTGGTGAGCTACAAACAAATTTATTCACTGAAAAACTGATTGCTCTCTTAAGATAAGGCACTTCTAGGATGGAACCAGCTGCTTTTTGAATTTCCACAACATAAAAATGTTCGGCCTTTTTACTGACAATGCGGACTAATGCATAATCGCCATCCCTTACGTTTTCTGTTTTGACTTCATTTTGTTCTATGTCGTTTTATTCTGCCGTCCCAAATTCAACATCTTCCAGTGAATTGCTGCTTAAAGAGAGGAACACTACGTTTTATTGCATGTATTTTCTTGACCACTTTGCGTTTGTTTTTCATTTTTTGCTTCTTCTTCTATTTCCTCGTTTTCTGGAGTGTCCGTCAGTACACAACACCTGCCAAGCTTGTGTCTCCCACAGCTCACCTTCCTTGCACTAGTTTTCTGAAAGGGTCGTATCTGTTCAGGACTAACAAAGTTTGTCAGTGAACAAGATGATCCACACTCCACTGATTGAGCAGAGGACTCAACACTCGGATTGGGATTTGAAGTTGGTTCAAGCATGCGATCTGTTACGGAAGAGCTTAAGAATTTGTAATCTTGGAATATATTTCCATTTTACGGAAATATTCCACTTCTGAATCCTGCCAAGATATTCTGACATGTAAGTGCTAATGATAAGCAATGCCTACGCACTCACAGATATCATAAATGGTCATTGGCTTAGGACTATTTTTCAATAGCCAGCCGCCACAAGCCGAATTGAAGTATTTTTTAAGTGCTCCGAAAACTCCCCTATCCAGAGGTTGGAGTTTGTGACTGCTGTGTGGTGGGAACGTGCAAAGGACTACTCCGGATTTCTTTACCAAATTCAAAACATCCACTGTATTATGGCTTTCTGTAACACTTTCTGGTGGTATGATTAATGCAATGTTTAAGGAATTCTAAGAACATTTCCAAGTTTGACCATCCTGAAGGGTGAGCAAAACCGATACTCCCTGAGGGGTGCTGCCTTCAAAATGTGCTCCTTAAAAAAACACTCTGAGGAAGACAAAAGCTGTGGGAATCGAATAACGTATTGCATTTATGCCTGCGATCATCGTAGCATTGATACCCCTTTGTCCCGAAGTCATGTGTCCTACTTGTTTGGCCCCTTTTGTGGCAATAACATTACAGGGATTGTGGACCGTTGACATTCCAGTTTCATCGATATTATACACCCTCTCCGGAGGAAAATGTTCTCTTTCCATCAAACCCTTTAGTTTGATGAAAAAGGTAGAAACATTGTACCCATCGAAGCTGTTGGAACGCGATAAACTTGTTGCCTGAGGTTTTCACAAGGAAGGAGCATCGTTGTGACAATTCATAAACTCATAATACCAATATTTTCCTGCCAGACCGTTTGCAATCCAGGATTTAGGAATTGCCTTGTTGCCTTGAGCAAAATCGAGCGCCAAAACTAAATTGTTTTCTTGTAAACCCATAGTGTATCTGTGAAGCTTGTTTAAGATAGTTTTTTAGAGTTTCCTCCTCTTATGGAGAAAAAACATGATTGACATCACATTTCACGGCATAATGGAATTCCTTGTTTTCATTAACTTTGTGTTTTTTCAGTGCCATGCTAATGTGGATGTCGAAATTTTACGCTTCGAGGCAGCATGATTGATTGACCAATCATTTTTCAACACCAAAATTGCTGCCCTTTCAATATCGGTACCCTCGACTTTAACTCTTTTCACCCCTTTCTTACTTCTAGGCATCTAAAAATCATAAATAAACATTAGTACTGTACTGTGGGACAGTCTCAGGGTACAGTACATAACAATGTCCAAAGGTACAGGACGCAACATATTTTCAAAGGCACGCCACTTAACATTTTTGGGTTAGATTTGTATTATTTTTAATTTCACTCAGTCATACTTTACATATATATATATATAGGGTGGCTCATTGGAAACGAAACAGACCGATTTGCGTCCAGATAATTTTATTTTTTTAAAGAGACGCTGAAATACGTCAATTTTAATATTGAGTGGGGCATGTTTTGATATAAAACTCAACTTTCTCACATCAATGCCTTAAGGGTGGTGATAACAACCCTGTTTTAAATAGGGAACATGAGTCGAGTGTTACATCATTTGAAAGCTCTTTCTTTTCTCAATTCAGCACACTAACTTTTTGGAAGCTTTATCAACTCGTTTAAAAATTATTCGCAGTTGAAGATGAAAAAACGCATTTCACTCATTCCGATAAGAAATGTGCTGATAGTCAATGTTTTGTTGGTTTGTAAACAAAAAATTGACTATCAGAACATTTCTTATCGAAATGAGAGAAATGCGGTTTATTATTTCAGTTTATCGGTCGGTTTGTTACTTGATAGTACTACCAAAAATTAATGTCACAATGGTGTATTCTGTAGAAGAAAGAGTTGAAATAATTACTCTTTTTTTTCAGAAACGATGACTGTGCCAACCGTACCGCAAATTTGTTTAATGAACGACATCCGAATAGACATGTTAACAGAAAATACATTCAGTAGTCAACACAAAACGGGATCCTGAACGTGAATTTCCGGTGGGAAATGAGACTACTGAGATTGAAGTTTTAGGACAAATTGCTGTAGACCCAACTTGGAGCACGAGAAAATTGGCCACTGTTTCAAACATCAAAAGAAGAACTATTTAGCGAACATTGAAGCATCATAAATTTCACCCGTATAAAATTCATCTTGTACAACAACTGAATGAAGATGATTTTGATCGGCGGCTGGAGTTTTGTGAAGTTATGACTGCACGAGTAGCTGATAACGGGAACTTTCTGTTCAATATCTGTTTTTCAGACGAGTGTACGTTTTTATTAAACTCTACAGTCAATCGTCATAATTGTCGTTATTGGGCAGATAATAATCCAAGAAATTTTCATGAAGTCCACACTCAAACTCCACAAAAATTGAATGTCTGGACTGGCATTTTTGGAGATCGTTTAATCGGACCAATTTTTCTTGATGGCAATTCGAGTGGCGAAACGTATTTGGAGTTACTAGAAGATATCGTTTACCCTCTACTAATTGACATTGTTGAAAATGATGATCACTATCAAGAAAATCAATCAGTGTTTCAACAAGATAGAGCTCCTCCGCATTTTTCACAATGTGTTAGGGAGTTTTTGAACAGAGAGTTTCCAGGACAATGGATTGGGCGTAGAGGTGCTATTGAGTGGCAACCTAGATCACCGGATTTAACTCCTTTAGACTTCTTTCTATGGGGCCATTTAAAAAGTAGAATTTACGCAACAGAACGGGAGTCTCTGGAAGAATTACGACGACGCATTGTTGAAGAATGCCGTCTAATAACTCCATAAATGCTCCAGCTCGTTTTGAACAAAATTTGTACTTTTGTATGGAAGCTGGTGGTCAACAATTTGAACACTTAACTGAATTTGAACGTTTGGTTTTGTTTTTTTTTTTTTGTTTTTTTAACGAAAAATTGACTAATTAGCGCATTTCTTATCACAATGAATGAAATACGTTCTTGCAACTCCAACTGTGAATAATTTTTAAATGAGTTGATACAACTTCCAAAAAATTGAATGTGCTGAATTCAGAAAAGAAAGAGCTTTAAAATGGTGTAACACTCGACCCATGTTACCTATTTAAAATATAAGGGTTGTTATTACCACCCTTAAGGGGTTGATATGACAAAGTTGAGTTTTATGTCAAAACGTGTCCCACTCAATATTAAAATTGACGTGTTTCAGCGTTTCTTAAAAAAAAATTCTCTGGACGCAAATCGGTCTGTTTTGTTTTCAATGCGCCACCCTGTATATAAATAATATACAGACAATAATAATATTAGAGGCTACTTACTTTATTTTTCGTGTAACACACAATTTATAAATAATTTTACTTTATCACCAGCGAAACAACGATTTATTAATGAGAACCAAAGTCGACTGACTTTTTAACAGAAACGGGTGACATCTACACCATAGAAGTAAAAGATCATAGAGAGAAGTTTCATATTAACACTGATAGTTGTAGTTTGATAAGTGTCCCAAGAAACATGCTGTCCCAACGTAGAGTATCCTACCCTACAATAAGTTAGAAAGCTAGCAACATGTCAGCTAACAGCATTGTCAAGAAACAACAGTGCGTTATGCTACCAAGCTTATGTTTTATTGGCATTTATGGTGAAGCTACAAGAACTATAAAATATCTGGACACAACAATAATGCATTATGGTAAAGAATTTTGGTTTATTTCATGTTAACCTAGAAACTTAAACTTTAGCACCTTTAAGTATGTCTGTAAAGGCATCATGTGTACCAAATTTCATCCAAATAACTGTATCATTTATAGAGATACAATTTTTTTGGAAATAAACTAAAATAAAAAGAAAAAATACACTGAAATAAGAAGAAGAATCTTAACTTTATATATTTTTTGCAAACTGAAGAAAGTAGCGGAAAACTTTTTAGGAATATCAGTTTGTAAATGGGTTTGTGAATTTTGCAATGTTTATAAACAATTTTCTCATATTTCGAGTGCCATTGTAAATCCTTGTATATAAAGTAAATGTACATAAATAGCATGGAAGATTACGATTCAAAATGTACCAAGAATGTATACAGGCATGACTATTTTAGATATATCTTAATGTTAAGGACTAGTTAGAATAAAATATTATAATGTATTTTCTATATAAACATGATCTTGTTAAAGATTCTCGTATACTTAAAAATTAAAAATCTTGGATTATTTTGGTCAGCATGTTTAGGTACATATTTTCTTCGTTACAGATACATTTTTTTGTATACAGGTGTTAGTTTTTAAGTGGAAATCTGTTAGAGAAGTACTTTTTGTGGACAAGGCTTTTAAAGGTTTACTCTTTGCAGCTTTCATTGTGGCTATTAAGATGATATTAAAAATGTTCTAACTCCAAAACCAATTTTCTACGACTTTGTAGACAAGTACACTTTGAAAAATCCAATTCACCGTAACACAGTTTTTAAACCTGGCGATAGTTTCGCTAAGAAAGGTAGCGCTATCAGAGGATGAAATAAAAAGTAAATAAAGCATCAAAATTATTTATATGCCTTAACACCGTCTTTGTGACGAATACAAAGTGTTCCAATAATGATTACGGTACTGTACCTTGAGGACATCCAAGACATAGTAAAAACTGTTTATACCTACAATATATAGAATGTAAATATTAAATTAAATTATCTATTACACAAACTGGCAATTAATTAGATAGACAATTGAACTGCCTCATTACCTGGCTCAACAAATACCCCTAATCCACTTAATTCTATAAGTACCGTTACGAAAGCACCTGACTTAATTAACCTTTACCCAACTAATTACACCAATAGCGAGGCAGGGAGATGAAACGTTATAAATACAAGACTTACCACGACCTGTCAGGTCTAGGATTGAAAACACTGAGACCTTGGAAACAATCTCCAGCGAGATTTGTGGAGTAGGCACATTGAGGCCTTAAGAGTTCATTTCCTTAACCTCTTGAAAATGGCTCCACAACAGGAGCCGAAACGTCGTGTTGTAATGAATTCTGGATGCAGTTCAACCCGAGAACCAAGTATATTATATATATATATATATATATATATATATATATATATATATATATATATATATATATATATATATATATATATATATATATATAGTGTGTGTGTGTGTGTGTGCATGTAAAACAATTTTGTAAACATGATAACTTTCGAAAGAAACTTTGGGAAACCGCCTAAATTGGAAAGGTGTTTTTTTAAAAATTCACTCTGTTTATAGTTAAGCAAATTTTTATAAATATGTTTTGGCATGGGTTTGAAATATCTTAAATATAGCGTCTCTTGTGTTTTTTTTTCTAACGTACCAGATCGGAAATGCGCTAGATGCTTAGTTCTTTTTTTTTTTCAAAATACAAAAAAAAATCACCTTGTTGAAACAAATTGTTTTATAAACGTGTTTTGTGATGGGTTTAAAAGATTTTTGTAAACATGATAACTTCACAACGCCTTGAATTAACCCTGATTCTAGTACATACGCTCGTTACATATAACTGTGTAATGTAGGGGTTAAAAGTGAATATAAGCCTTTTGGTTAGGGTGTTTCTATTATTCCCTTGCCCAGATACCTACTGTAAAAGAAAGTTTTAGCTGTTTATTCAGTTTGTTCATCATCTCTGAGGCTACTGAAATGATCATCGAGTCCAAAGAATGTGCTGTGATGAATTGGGTTCTCCAAAATGTATTTGTCTATGCTTATCACAAATTCTAATCCCCCATAGGTGATATTGGCAGTTAAAATGTCATGAATTTGTAAATTTTATTTAAACAATTGTCACTATGCAAATTATATTAACAAGACACAATTTAAACAATCAATAAGTCAGAAAAGACCACCTACTAGATAGATTATGCAAAATTTTAAAACTTGTAATAAAACCATTAATACATATGAAATAAACCCAAGTCGCCACACCATTTTATATCTAACATATATACTTATGCTTTATTGGCTGAAATTACACAATACGCCTATATCCATTTTGACTTGGATTGTATATACTGACATAATCTACCAGAATTCTCGTGGTTTACGTACTAAAACAGAAGATATCTATCTAGGCTTGTGCCAGTTGTCTGCAAGATAATTGCTCTTAGTGAAACTAATTTACAGTCTGACATTAGTGATTCCAAGCTATTTCTGCGTTCATAGAGTGTATTTAGGGCAGATAGAAGACTGTATGTTACTACTAAGAGATCTGGTGGAGGAGTACTTTTGGCAATTCATTGTGATGTTGAAGTGGCTCAAGTAGATTTATCTGCTATTCTAGAGGCAGTACCAGTTATTGATATTGTTGCATGCAGGTGCACTTTGGATCAGATTGTGTTTCATGTGGTTTGTATATATATATATATATATATATATATATATATATATATATATATATATATATATATATATATATATATATATACCACCATATGTGTCATCAGTGCAGCTTGAACATTTCCTTAATGTGCTGGAACAGTCTGTCATTCCGCTGTTGGAAATTTTGGTTATTATTGGTGATTTTAATGCACCTCAGTTTGTTTATGGACAAATTACTGATGCTAAAACCAAAGCCATCCATGATTTTTCAAATTTTTTAAATCTGTCACAGATTCTCCATATGGATCCACTAGTGCCCGAGGATGCATATCACCCTGCTTTAGGCATATTTCCTGAATTCAGGAAAAGTTACAATGGTCCTAAATACTTTCCATGTAACAACCAGGTCTGTTACAACTTTCGAAAGGCCAATTACCCTGCACTGTATGCTGCAATACTTGATGAACATTGGTCTCAACTGGAGTCCTTTACTACCGCTGATGAGGCTTGTAGTTACTTTTATGGCAGACTTTACAGTATCTTTGAACAGCATGTTCCTCAGTGCAAGAGGTCATCTAGAAAATTTCCTCCCTGGTTTACTAATGAAGTAATAAATGATATAAAAAATAAGGAGAGGTGCTATGCAAGATATAGGAGGCATAAACGTGACAGTTATCATGCAGAGTATAGTCTTCTTAGATCTATAGTTAAAAACAAGCTACGAGAGGCATATAATGAGTATGTCCGTGGAACTGAAGAGTCTCTTAAGGCTGATCCTTCTAGATTTTGGTCTCACATACAGGAAAAGAGGCGAGCAAGTAGCATTCCAAGTACTGTGTCTGACGAAAATGGCATGGTTTATAATAAGCCACAAACAATTGTTAACTGTTTTGGAAACCATTTTAAAAATGTGTACCATCCTCAATGCATCACTGAACCAGTGGATACCTCTGGACCATCGCATATGGCAGTCAGTGTGGCAGTGATTGGTGATAAGAAAATTCTTAAAGCCATCAAGAAGCTCAAGAACAAGTTGACTGCTGGACCAGATTTGGTGCCTTCCTTCTTGATTAAGAACCCTATTCAACCTGTCGCTGCGCACACATTGCTTCCCTGAGGTTTGGAAGGTTGCTCAGATCTGTCCTGTTTATAAGTCTGGGGACCGTTTGAGGGTCAGCAACTACAGGCCTGTATCTGTATCTATCCTGCCGTGAAGTGTCGCTTGTCACAATACCAGCATGGGTTTATGGAGGGGCGCTCAACACTGACGAATTTATACCTGTTCACACAGTATGTAAGTGAAGCTTTGGATCGACGGGGTCAGGTGGATGTCATTTATACAGACTTCTTCAAAGCGTTCGATCGTGTTGACCACACTTTTGTACAAGCTGCATTTGGCGGGCCTTGATGGACGGCTGATAGAATTCTTTCGATCCTACTTGCCTAACCGTGTGCAATATGTTTTTTATAATGGATTTAAGTCTGAACCCTTCACTTCTGGCTCCGGCGTTCCACAGGGTTCCAATCTTGGCCCGCTTCTCTTTTTGTTATTTATCAGCGACATAAGCTCTGTAATTTCTGGTAATCATATTTGCTGATGATATCAAATTATACTCCAGTGTTCACGATATTGGTGACTGTTCAAGACTCCAAGTGGACCTTGACAACTTGCAGCTGTGTTGTGTTGAGAACAGACTTGAATTAAATGTCTCGAACTGCAAAGTGATGACATACACTAGAAAAACCAGCCGTATAGCTTTTCCCTACAAAGTGGGTGGTGTACCATTGGCTAGGACTGAAACGCACAAGGATCTTAGCATTTTATATGATGAACATTTAAGTTTTACTGGACATATTCAAACAATCACAGCATCCTGTTTGAAATTGATGGGTTTCATTATGAGGAATAGCAGATCATTTTCCAATTTGGATAGCTTGTAAATTCTCTATTTTGCCTATATTCGATCGAGGCTTGAATATTGTAGCTTGGTTTTTGATCCCTTTTATAGTGTTCATATTGGTGCTCTGGAAGATATTCAGCGTAAGTTTTTAAAACACATTGTATATAGAGCATCTGGTACCTACCCACAGAGGGGATGCGATCATGGCCAATTGCTGATGCAAACTGGCATACCCAGTTTGTATTCGTGTAGAAAAGTTGCATCTGTGATGTTCCTGCATAACTTGTTTCATGGTAAAGTGGATTGTCCAGACTTATTGATACAATTAAATTTCTCAGTTCCACGGGCTGCATCTAAAGTGATGAGAGCCTCCAAGACCAAAGACTAACTCGTATATGAAATCACCTGCGTACACAATGAGCTCCAAATATGGCATACTTCATTATCAGAAATGTAAAATATTAGTTGTAAAATTTGTCTCAGAATCTTTACATATAAATTTTATTACCCCACCGCCCCGCCGCACTTCCACCGTCCTTCCTATTCCTGCGTCATCTTTCAAAAACTCCTACCCCATTCGAAACCGTTTTGCCAATATTTTACTACCGAATAAGACATACACCCCATCCAGCCAATCCTTTATGCTTTGAGGTGGAAGACTTTCTCGAGTCATACATTTAATAACAGCTCTATACTCAATTTTCGTGACTTCTGGCATCATGATGAACCAGTGTCAGTTATAAGAAAACGAATTGACCTAAAATCCATTTTTGTTTTTTCCAACGCTAATAAGA
Source organism: Tillus elongatus (assembly GCA_964006375.1). Classification (NCBI taxonomy): domain Eukaryota; kingdom Metazoa; phylum Arthropoda; class Insecta; order Coleoptera; family Cleridae; genus Tillus; species Tillus elongatus. Next base: position 193,202,312 of record OZ023263.1, read on the forward strand.
CTTGGACCAATGTGTTAGCAATTTTGACATGCCGCTTTACCCTGAATCTATGCCAGGCTGAAAAATTTTGGCGCTCACCTTGTAATTGCATTTTTTAAGTCTACGTCCGACTGTAGGCTATCCTCCCTTTTGAAATAAACAAGATATCCCGCTAGCCCATTAAAAATGCGATTTAAGTAGGTGATGTCCTGTTTCAAACTTGCGATTTTTGATTTGCCAAATCTATTTTTTCGGCTATCGGGTAATTGATAGTTGTTACATTAACTTGGTGAAACCGTTCCACACTAAATAGAAATGTAGATACTTTTTCTCTGGCTTTACCTGATGCCAATAAATACAATTTTGCCACAAAAATTCGTTAACAAATATTATTTTTACAAAAATTGGTTGAACAAATGTTACGTATAAAATTACATATAAAATATTTTCTGCGAAAATTCCCTAAAACAATTTTTTGCAGGAAAATTCATTTAAACATTTTTTGAATTTCGTTGGAGGCGTTTCGAATAGTTTTTTTACACATAAATCCGGAAAAAATTGTTCTTTCAAGAAAATTCGCTAGAAATTTTTTGTAACAAAATTCTCTAACAAATTAAATTACAAATTATTCAATCTGGTCTACATGAATACAGGCGTAGACTGTTTTTGTGGCTTCACAGAGAAAATTATTATGCCTTACGATGCTGTGAAAAGTGAAATCGGTTGTAAAGAAGAAAACAAGCACTTCTGAAGCCAGTACTGTATTAAGTATCGAACAATAAGTACACTTAGAGAACACCCAAATCACCACAACACATATTTCAGAGACATTACGATCGTTTCGTTGACAATGTCAACATCTTCAGAGTAAGAGAATTCTTACCACCGTTTAACCAACAAAGTTACGTCATAAGAGGATGAAAAATTTAATGACAATTTATAATAATAATAATAATAATATGTCTTTATTGAAGAAGAAAAGACACAAATACAATCGAAAATAATACATATCAACCCATACAATTGCGAATTCTAGCAAGCTCTGCTATTCCACTTAACCACCGCACAGATTGCTTACAGCAAAATACAAATGCATGGCGAACTAAGGTCCAAACGCAATAAAGCAAACTTAGAGAATTCACCAACCATTTTTACGACCTTGACTCTCCATATCCGCATCAATATGCCAAGAAAGATTTTGAAACCTGTCACAGTGTTTACCGCACATACATACAGCGTGTTCGAAAATGATGAGCCCAAAGTTCACGGAGTCATGCTACTCGAAAAGCCGGTGCCACAAGTTACTATAGCATTTTCTTGAAAACTCGAAAACAACGAAGTTACAGAGTCTCAAAAATTATTATTATTATTATTCACATTATTTTATGATTAACCTAGACTTTTTCGCAAGTAAAATCACAACAAACTATTATCTGTCAAAATTGATGCAGCATGATCTTGTGTGCCGAGAATATTTTGAAAATACACTCCATTAATATTAAAAATGAAATTAGGTGATTTTGTATTCAATCAATACCAGCAAATTTTTAACGTTTTTCCTGAAAGCGGTAGTTTTACGATGCAACAAGAGGACTTTTTTTAAGAATACTCTTTGATCGTGTATTGTTATATTTATGACAAAATTCAAGCAAAAAAGTTATGAGCCAATATAAAGCAATTTCGGCCTTTCGATTCCAAGGGATCTATATCAAGTTTGCAACGTAAATACAAAATTATATTAGATACATTCGGATCAAATTTGAAGAGAAGCGATTCACAGGCAAAAAAGTTATCAATAAAAGTTTGAAAAAATATTTTTTTAAACCCTGTAACTCCGCCATTTTTGAGCCCTCAAAAAAACGCCACAGGAGTTTGTGGCACCAATTTTCTGAGCAGCACAACCCCTTGCATTTTTTGCTCATCATTTCCGGACATTTGTCTACATAATTTTATATACATAGTTGCATCCAAAACTGTTTGACAGTACTCCAAATTCATCAACCTAAAAATTTTGACATTCCAAAAAATTTATTTTCTCTTCCATTTCGTTCTTCTAATGTTTAACCTGATACCTCCATTTACGATTCATGCTAATCACTCCATAATATTTTTCCAACTGTAAATCTTTCTCAACTGCCCATATTTTTACCGAAATTGTAAATTTTGTACGAGACCAAAAATGTCATATGTATATATATATATATATATATATATATATATATATATATATATATATATATATATATTGAAACTGACCCCGAATATGGGTTCTAGGGCTCCCACTTCGCGCTTATTTGTAGAAATTGTTCACAATTTAAAAGTCGCAACCTCTGGAGAATTTTTTCTACGAAGATCTGCTGAAAAGTGTAGAGTACAAAAAACTAATAATATACGGACTGTTCAATTTACCAAACATGTGTCTCAAAGATGGAAATTTCCTCAAATATGAGCTAAACTTAAAAGATTGTTCTATTCTTGACTTTTTTCTAAATAGAAAAATTAAGAGGGGTAAAATTCTGTGAATACCCTATACGCAATTAAGTTGGAACTTTGGTCAGCCTTGGGGTAACAGCAAGCCAAGCACTTCTTGAAACCAATTTATAGTTCTCTTAATACTGTTCTAAAAGTTGCAAAGTAAATTAATACCTGATTATTTTAAATGAATTCTTAGACAAAAAGATTATCTATTTGTAATATGCTAACATTTCCCCAGTTCCACCACCTGTGTACGCTTTGTTAACAACATGCCAATCAAAAATAACTGAGTTTAAAGGCACGAGACAATCAAGTGCGTGAAGTGAGTCATGCTTAGAAGCATAGCACATGTAGAATTTAGGGCCTCTTACCCTGATAATATTTCCAATTTTTTCAAGTGTTGCACAAATCAAGCCTGTTACAAGTCCTTGAAACAGCATTAACTTACTCATTACATTACGATAATAATTATTTTAGTAAAGAAATGGCTAAAGACATAATTACTTAAATATTTCTATTGTGTATTTTCACTGTTTATATAAACATGATAGCAAATCTTTTTCATGTGAACATTTTTATATAGGTGTTTGATTCATACATATCACAATTAATTATTTCAATTTTCATTGGCATGTGTCTGTATGGTCTATGTGTTTTTCTGTAAATAATACTATGTTCATTTCTTATTACAGTTAGAAGAATAAAGACACATGGCTATAATTATTAGTGGTTTTTTTTACAACCCTTCCTTTCTTTCATGAGTAGCACCAGCTAATTAACGTAAAAACATTAGTGGAGCAGTTTATTTCACCTCGCACATGGCCGTGCATCTTACTGCACAGATTACCACGCATCCACATTCGCCGCTGTAAGCTGTAAAACATAATGTGGAAGATCACGTAGCTTTTGATCTTCCTCAGTTTTAGGGTTTCATTTGTGACGAGTCCCTTGTGTTCGATCGCTAGATTTTTGTTTAGAGAAGGTTTACTCCTTCTTGCATGTTTTGGCTGATGTTCTGATAGCTATTTGGCTATAAGATAATATCCACACTTGGTTTCACAAAACACTTTACATAGACGAAATCACAAGATATTTATTTATTTATTTATTTATTTGTGTAAATTATACAGTACGCTAATACAATAAGTCAAAGACTTGTGCTGTACAGTAACGTAATTTAATATATAATATTATATCCAAAATTGCTTGTCAGTAAGAATCCAAATTTCGCACTTCAAATTTTGACATACCAAATAAATTTTCTTTTTGCTTCCAATTTGTTCCATCGGACGCCTTAACCATCGCCTTCATTTACAACAAATATTCATATCCTTATTCTACTTTTCCATTTACAATTCATCTTAACATATCCATATTTTTGCCAAGATAATCAATTTTATTTAAGACCAAAAATGACACTAGAGTTTGACATTGCTTATTTATTTATTTATTTAACATTACACTACCCAACAGGACAAGCCCAATTATTGGGTACGAAATACAGAAATGACCTACAAAAACAGGATTAAAAATTAAAACTAAAAATAAGCATTCTAAACCATAATTTACAATTACATAAGAGAATGTAACTAAGACAGAAAAATATAAAAAATCACAACAATCAACAATGAGTAAAAAAATAATCAGAAACACAAATCAATCCTTCGTAACTGTGAAATACAAACCAGTCCTTCACAACCGTGAGACTGCCAACCCTTTGAGCAACCTTGGATCGGACACAAAGATATCAATGGAAGACGCGTGCCTGTTAGCAACAGAACACAAACTATAAAGCGGTGAGAACTTCACAAGATTAGTTGGCGGCGTAGATAACCAAAAGGTGACCGGATTTCGAGAAGACATTCTCGGAACATTAAAGTTTAATTGCTCAAGTAGACGAGAGCAGTCACAGGATCCCCTTACTAAAGCATTTTAAAAAATTAGTGCAGCTTGTTCCCTTCTAGATTCGAGACTTCGTAGCAAGAAGTCCTGCTGCATATACTCCAAAGGGTAACCCACAGAGGCCGAAGTAAATATATTTTAGAAAGCGTCTTTGGATCTTTTCCAGCCGGAGAATATGGTTCTGGTAACCCGGAGTATATTACAGATAAAAGTACAGAAAATCATTTTAAATGTGTCAATTTTATCAAACTCGCGGCAATTCCTAATAATAAAGCCCATTAGTTTAAATGCGTTGGATATAACATTCTCAATATGAGATAAGAAAGACAATTTTCTATCAAATATTACGCCCAGATCATGGATAGATACCTGTCTAGCCAGAGACACATTATTAAGACGATAATCAAATTGTATGGGCACCAACCTAAAAGTAAAGGAAAGACAGCTACATTTGGTAATATTTAAAGAAATATTATTTATATTGCACCACTCCTCCACATCCTCTAATGCTAATTGAAGTCGAATACAATGATCCACCGACTTCACCTCACAGAAAATTTTGATGTCATCGGCATACAGGAGACATTCAACCCTCAAACCACCAGCGAGATCGTTAATGAAAATATTAAAGAACAAAGAACCCAAAATCGACCTCTAATGTGGCTGAAATATATTTTGATCTGCAGCCATCCACAACCACATATTGTTTCCTATCTATAAGGTAATTCACAATCAGTTTTCGGAGTGATTTAGATAAGTCAAATGCTTCTAATTTACGTAGCAGAATATCATGATCAATGCGGTCAGTTGCCTTTGACATATCAAGGTAGATGACATCGACCTGGCTACGATTATCTAAAGCTTCCGCAATGTATTGCGTAGCGCAAACTAAGTTTGTAACTGCTGATCTGCCTGGCATGAAGCCGTGCTGAGGAGTGATGAGGCTCTTTATATGGAAGAATATATGCCTGTGTAATAACATTTCCAAAGCTTTACAGGATAACGATATCTGCATATAATTATCTAAATCTTTTATCACCAGCCTTATAAACTGGACAGGATTTCGATATCTTCCACACTATTGGAGTTTTTTAAACATAAATTAAACATAACCTGTAGGGGGAAACCTAAACGGCTGCACAATTCTTCAAAATAAATGATGGGATTAGGTCAGGACCTGACATCATATGAGGCTTAAACGCCCGAAGAACCTCCTTAACTTCTGAAAGAAGAAAACTCACTATTTGTAATGAAGTACAATCATTGTCTTTCAAGGTGGTATTTACCACAGATTGCGGTGCAAGTGTGGAGTGTCGAGATACATATGTAGACTGGAAAAAATCAGCAAACTATTAGCAATCTCATCAGATTGATGCAAGTTGAGACCATTATACTCTATTGTTTTGGGATGGGCTTACACTAACCAAGAGAACAGACAAGTTGGTTCAGCTAATGAGGGCGTTCGCACGTTAGCTCCACCTAATGGCAATACTTTGGGCACGGACTTGCACGGCCCAAGAGAATGCTACATGCACACCTCATTCACACACCGTAGTGTATGGGATATTGAGGTAGTGTGGGATTTCTACCTACTCATCTTCAAAGGGTGGTGCCTTACTGGAAAGTACCCTGTGAAAAGTCGTGTGATTATTCCTAAGTCGTTCCTGTTGAATTCAAGAAGCAGTTCAAACTTCTCTGTTGATGTGGAGTTGAACCATTTTGCCCGCCCAAAGTCTAGAGTATGACAGCATTTGGTTCCCCTACGAAGTATCAAGTTCATTTCTTACATGGCTTTTTGTTAAGCCACAATAGGACTCTCGACCATAAAATGTAGTGGGCATAATGGTGACGTCAGCTGCAACGAGGTCTAAGCTTGTCGTGTACTTAATCCACAGCCAATCATTCAATGCAGGAGATTGCATTATCCACATGTAAAAGAAGAGATACCAGAGCGATGTTCGCACAGTTTCAGTCCAGATACTGAAGAAGCCGGCAGCTATAATGGTTGTCGTGACATCTAGCAACCCCCTAAGTGAGTTCCACCACGACTAACAGCCCGGAATTAGTATTTCAAACAAACGTTGAGAGTATGTTGAAAGAAGAGGAGAAACATGGATGAACTACAGATGTACTGAACTCCTAATCTCCGCACCGACTTCAAGCTGGTAAGGGGAGAATAGGTGGAAGAACGAAGAAGAAAAGGCGGCTTTTCACCCCGAAGATATGTCTGTGCAGACGTTTCCAGGGTGCATAAGCGGTTCAGATGCGCCTCTTGGCTACCTGCAAGTAGCTCCAACGTCCACAAAAAAAACATCTAGTAACCCACTAAGTGAGTTCGACCACGACATAGCAGCCCGGAATTTATTTAGTATTTCAAACAAACAAAAAATGATCAAAATATTCATATAGAAAATTCAGACTGCAGCACACCCAAGATCCATACAAGTTATAGGTTACGTCGTAACTTTGGTGGGTATCGGCAAGGGGAAACTCTGACGTCATCTTTGGCATTGTTCAATTATTGACAGTCTGTTGATTTCCGCTCGTCGTTTCTTTATTTAAGTGTTTATGTACTTTTATTTTATATTTTAGTTCAAACATTGTTTGTTAAAAGTTTATGGACTATATTTTAGGACTTTTGTTGATGTGGTCTCTCGTTTTCTGTTCAAACAACGTTAAAAGGCGGTTATAGTTATTGTATTTTTGTGTTGTATGTGGTATGATCGTTTCAAGCTTAGATATATGATATATAAAATATAAACGTGTATTATTTATTAGTGTCCGTCTTGCCCCAGTGTAATATAATATTAAAAAAAGCCTGGACGCAGCAAGTGCGTTATGGTAGTGAATTTTCATAGAATTGATCTGGCACCAAATATTTTAATATAACTTTTTTTTCCTTTAACATAGAAATCTGAATTTTTGTGTATAGTTTACTTTTTATATTGTAAACTTACCCACCAAATTTGGTTATCATAGCTTTTTTATTTTTTGAGATAATTTTTTTTTTTTGAATGAAAACTCAACATTTTTCTGGAAAACCTCGTCCGATTTTTCTGACTAACGAACTTATTCAAGACTCGATGCATTTTCGCAACAATTAGAACCGTAGACCGGTTTCGCTCTCATTAGAGCTCTTCAGTACGGCATACTAATTGTAGCAAAAATGCACCAAAGGTAATACGGCTATCGTATAGCCAGTCTTAAAATACTCAATAAGTGGTGGACGTGCCGACACCTAGTTGCGCAACCGTGCATTTTTGCTACAATTAGTATGCCGTACTGAAGATCTCTAATGAGAGCGAAACCGGTCTACGGTTCTAATTGTTGCGAAAATGCATCGAGTCTTACATACTTTGTCCCTATATTGGGGTAGAAATGGGCCAGGGCTGACAATTTTCTAAATTGTTAGTTAGCTGTATCTAGTCTCTATTTTTTTAACACTTTGTGTTATTTGGAGCTGGCGTGACAGCATGCTACTTGGTTCCGCAACTAGGTGTCGGCACGTCCACCAATTACTGAGTATTTTAAGACTGGCTATCTGATAGCCGTATTACTTTTGGTGCATTTTTGCTACAATTAGTATGCCGTACTGAAGAGCTCTAATGAGAGCGAAACCGGTCTACGGTTCTAATTGTTGCGAAAATGCATCGAGTCTTACATACTTTGTCCCTATATTGGGGTAGAAATGGGCCAGGGCTGACAATTTTCTAAATTGTTAGTTAGCTGTATCTAGTCTCTATTTTTTAACACTTTGTGTTATTTGGAGCTGGCGTGACAGCATACTACTTGGTTCCGCAACTAGGTGTCGGCACGTCCACCACTTACTGAGAACTTATTCAAGCCATTTACAAAAATTCAAAAGTCGGGATCTCTCCATTAGTGAATTTTTTCTACGAAAATTCACTAATATAATAAGATTATAATAAAATTCAGAGGGATGTTATTTAATATTTCGGAAATTAAAATAAAAATATTAAGACATCTCAAAGAAAATTATAATATTTAGATAAATAAATACATATATATTTAGATACGGGTATAAGTGTGCTGTGACTGTTTGCAAAAAAGGCAAAAAAGACTAGAGAAAAAATGTCTCATTCTTTTCCAACAAATAAATCTCTGCGAAAGGTGTGGGTTGCGAGATGTCATAAAAAGGACAAGTTGATATCGGCCAGAAGAATAAGACATGTAGCAAACATTTTACTGCTAATAATTATAAAGATACGATACAGGCAAAAATATTGAGTGTTCAACCGAAAAGACTAAAGGAAGATGGTAATTTCATTTTATTAGTGAATTTGCTTATATCAGTTTCCTAAAATTTATATTAGTTTTCAGCCATTCCAGGTTGGAACTTATTGTCACGAGAAACTCTTAAGGCAAGTGAAAGAGAAAAGAGATCACAAAAGAAAGAAACTTGTTCAAAAGATTCGGGATGACTCGCCTGGTACCAGCGTTGAAAATGATTTTGAGAAATTGATCCTATGATGCCCTTCTAGTTACAAATAACCAAAAGGATCAAATTAAAAAAGATAAGGAAGAAGTTCCAGATATTAACAAGTAACGCAAATCTACAAAAAGAAAATGACAATTTACAAAACGGAAGTGGACACACATGTTAAGGAGATTCTTTCCTACTTTTCAAGTAAAAACCAAGAAGTGTAATAAGGGCAGCAAGCTCAACGTTTTAAACGTTGCTAAAGGTAATTAGTAGTACATAGTTAGTTTTACATGATCATCTAAATCATCTGAACTTATTGGTTAAATTTGGAACTGTCCTTACCTACTAGTAGCCAGTTTGAATTTACAGAAGCTGAGTAGTGACGACTGATGTGTTAAAGAATTACAATAGCAATTTTAATATGGATGATACCACCTCAAGTTGAAGTTTAAAATTGCAGTTATATTTAATTATACATAAAAATTCAACTGATGTTTAGATTTAATTTTGAATTTGAAATTATCCATCATTTTCAGTTAAATGTGAAAATTATAAATAATTTTAAAATTTAAATCGAAATTATGAATATTTTAATGCAATAAGAATGTATTATATTATATTGTTCTCTTACAAGTGCTTAATAAATTATGTTTTCAATATTTTTTTGTTGTTTTCCAAAACTATTATTGTGTGTGATTTTATAGAGAAAAAGCTCTACTCCTAACAACAAAATGTAACATGTAATTTTGATAAAATTGTCAATAAATATATCTCATAAAACACTTCTACACAATCACAGTCAAGAAAACAGTCAAGCATTTAACGACGCAAGAAACCGCTATGTCTGCGTTCTTTCTGAGGCAAAAATCTCGTTTAATAACCACATCAAAAACAAAGTCCTCTTAAGCTCCAGCGGCAGCGAACCCTTCTGGACTCTTGCTAAATCTATTGGAAATAATTTCTGCAGGAGCACGTTCCCACCTCTTGTCTCAGGGGATGAAATTGTTTCTTCCGCCCTGGGCAAGGCTGAGCTTTTTGCCTCATTGTTTGCCGGCAATTCTACTCTCAACCCACCTCCAAATGTTCAACCACCAACAGTTCCCAATGTCGCGCATAAAATGACGGATATCAGTTTCAAAACTAAAAAGGTACGAAAGATGCTCTCTTCTCTTAATACCAGGAAAGCCTCTGGCCTTGACGAGATCACAGCAATTGTTCTCAAAAAATGCGCACCACAACTTGCTCCTGTCCTGACTCGTCCGTTTCAGACATCTTACAATAAAGGCATATTCCCTAGTAACTGGAAAACTGCTCGAGTACAACCCGTCCCCAAGAAAGGATACAAAGCGCTTCCTAGCAACTATAGGCCTATTTTTCTCCTTTCAGTCGTCTCTAAAGTGATGGAAAAGTATATAAACACCGAATGACTAAAATTTCTTGAAAACACAGTCTAATCCACGACGGGCAGTATGGATTCCGTCAGCGCAGATCAACTGCCGACCTCGTTTCCTTTGTCACCCATTCTTGGAACTAGACGGTGAATCCCAGATTGTCGCTCTAGACATATCCAAAGCATTCGACCAGGTCTGGCACGCAGAGCTGCTTAATAAACTTCCGGCCTATGGCCTACCACCAAAACTCTGCACCTGGACAGCAAATTTCCTCTCCAACTGGAGCATTTCTGTTGTTGTGGATGGCCATTCCTCTAAACTGTATCCAATTAATGCAGGAGTTCCTCAAGGTCCAGCTTTAACCCCTACTCCGTTTCTTCTCCACATCAATGACCTCCTCTCTAGCACATCCAACCCAGTTCACAGTTACACGGACGACGGCACCCTCCACTCAAATATACAATATTCTAAGCCCGTCTCTTTAGCCTAATTAGATGAGGATCGCAGACTGATGGAGGTTTCTGTCTCCGTGGATCTCCAAAAAATATTAGACTGGGGAAGTAGAAATCTTGTACAATTCAACCCCACCAAATCACAGTCTTGCTTTCTTTCTCATAGGAGATACACCAGCCCTAGATCCATCACAATGAACAAAGTAAGTTATTCAAAGTAATGAGTCCTTTTCACTTGTTGGCATTTCTCAATCAAATCTCAATTGGCACTAACATGTCACATCAATTGCAGAAGCGGTTGCTAAGAAATTAGGTTTCCTCTTCCGGGCTCGCAAATACTTTTCACCAGCTAATCTCTATACTTTCCATACTTCACAAATAAGACCAAACCTCGCATACTGCTCCCACATCTGGGGTGCTGCTGCCGCTTCTACACTCACTGTACTGGACTCCATTCAGAAGAGAGCTATATGTCTCATCGGTGACCCTAACCTCACCCAAAGGCTGTCATCCCTTGCCCACAGACGTGCGGTTGGTGACCTCTCTCTGTTTTATAGATATCTGCACGGGCACTGCTCAGAGGAGCTTTCTTCCATAGTTCCTCCACCTGCTGCCCCCAACAGATCTACCAAGGGAACAGAGCGAATGCACCCTTTTACTGTCTAGGTCACCAGACATAGAACATCTTGTTATGCCCGCTCTTTTGTCCCGAGGACTTCCAAGTTGTGCACGGTCACTGCTCAGAGGAGCTTTCTTCCATAGTTCCTCCACCTGCTGCCCCCAACAGATCTACCAAGGGAACAGAGCGAATGCACTCTTTTACTGTCCAGGTCACCAGACATAGAACATCTTGTAATGCCCGCTCTTTTGTCCCGAGGACTTCCAAGTTGTGGATATCCTTACCGGCACATGTTTTTCCTTCTCCCCCGAACCTTCAAGTCCAGAATTAACAAGTTGCCTCTTTCCTCCTTGTCGACACCCACGGTACAATAGTATTTAGACTGTAAGCCCACGTGGTGTGTTGTTGAAATAAAAAATCTGATATATATGCCCAACTATGTTACTTAACAGAAGTTCATAACAAGTTACATAAATGATACTTTTGTAAACAACAAAATATTATTTCAGTTATGTGAATGTTACATAACTGTGTTTGTTGGGAAAGTTCACTAATAGAGTTATTGTTTTCTTCTATGCGGCTAAATGGGTTTTTGAATTGAAAAAAAAATTTATTCCTATGAATTACTCAACAAATACTTGTTTTTCCCCTTACTCCTTACTTCAGTGTTCTTACAAGGAAATAAAACATATTGTAAACAACGCTTTTATAAATGCACTAAAAAGAAAATAATTTTTATTTATTTAACCTTTTCTGATCTTATATTTTTTTTAGATTTATATAGATTATTAAAACTTAAAATGTTGAGAGTTAAAAATTGTACATTTTAAGAAATAAATCAATGTATTTTGGTTATAGTAGTTTAATAGGTCGCTGATAACCTCTTAATAATTAATTATTAAACATTGCTCCATGGACACATTGTAAAATGTTAATAGAGATACAAAAGACAACAAATATGTTATGATTACTTATTTTGGAACCATTTCTGAAAACATTTCAAAAATTTGACATACAGGTACAAATGCAAAGGTAGCTTTCAAATCTTACAACACGAGATGTGATTTGTTAACACGAAAGAAAAATCATGTTTCTTGACATTAGCTGGAGTTTATAAATTAGCTTGTACACACTGTAGCACAATCTACATTGATCAAACTTGTAGAAATATTAATATCAGATAAATACAAGGAACATATTTTTGTACTTAGAAATAACCATGCTGACAAATCTACACTTGCAAAACATATTATTGATACATAGGCCCTCAGTAAATAACCGCATAGAACCACTACATTTTTGTAATGACAAGCTTAAACTAGACTTTTTTTAAGCTTTATAAGTAAAAATTTTGGGACGCAGCAACTGCGTTATGTAGCAAATGTTCATTTATTGCTTCAAATTTAAATAACTCCGTTTGCTATAAGCCTAGAAAGTTGGATTTTGGTATATAGTAATTTACCAGGGCAACATACCTACCCAATTTCATCAAAATAACTAAATTTTTTGAGATAATTTTTTTTTCCAGAAAATTCTTTTTTTTATAGAAAAACTGGTCCGCGGTCTTAATAAAATGAAGATATGTGCCAAGTTTCGTTCAAATCTTTTTAGTATTTTTGAGGTATCGTTTGGATACATATAAAAATCTTAACGGACCTTGGTTTCAGGTTATAGGGGCACAAATTCGTGCTCATTTGAAAAAACTCACCATCGATACCTCTCTATTATCCATTTAAAAAAAATAAAAATTCGCTTCGAAAGCAGATACACATCGCTACCTTGTTTTAAATGACCAAACTGGTTTAATGGATTTTCTTGGAAATTCTTCTTTCAAATTAAATACATCAATATATTTAGCTATTTTTCAAAAAAGTTGGAATAAGATAATGAGTTGATGTGTATCGATATTTTCATGGTATAGAGTCTGCTTTATTACTGTTATTGTTTAGTTATTTTAATTGTTGTAATTGTTCTTATAGTTATTACTGTTATAGGTTGATTCTATTTGTATGTTAAATATTCACATACATCACGTAGACATTTTGAAGACGTAATCCTTAAAAAAATTAAGAATTTTTTTTATCAAAAGATCGTAACGTAGCAACGGATTTTTATTTGTCAAGCAGCAAAACCGGTTATAGAAAAGAAAACCAACATTTGTGAAGCCAGGGAAATAATCTCCACGTCTGTATTTAATTAGAAAACTGGTATGGTATATCAAGTAGAGTCTCAAGTCGTTAGTAGATAACAATGTATAGATATATAACTTAAAAGAAAATACACAAAAGTGAGGAATAAAAATATATTGGAAGTATAAACTTTACAATAAAGGAAAATACTACAATCCAAATAAAAAGATAATTACATATCAGTAATTAAAAACTAAAGGTACACATTACAAAAACTAAGTACCTAACAGATAAAATAAAAACAAATCTATCAATAGCTACACACAAAGTCTGTGGATAGATATAACATAGAAAGAACCAAAAAAAAACCTAAAAATACAGCAAAGCTATTAGTTTTACAAAGTAATACAAAAAAATTAGCAAATATAAGAAATGAGTAAAAAATAATAAAAATAATTGTTGCCTCTAAAAAAAAATCAAGATTTAATTTTACAACTAGTAAAAAATTAAATAAATGATTCTGATTTATCTTAAGGGGCCTTTATACAGGATGCCTGGTAAGTAATCATGGGTTTGTAATATGACTTACTTTAGCCCAATTATTCAACAAAAAATATTCATGGTGGCACAACTTAAAAATTTTTAATTGAATTTCATGTTATGCAACAATCACCAAATAAAGCAAACTTACAGCGAAACTCTGCACCAGCCACTCTTTTTTGAAAAGTGATATGTTTTGAAGAATGATAATAAATATAGATATGATATTTTTTAATTGTCAGAATGTCACAGTCTATTTCGTTTATTTTTTATTTATATTTCACATAAAAAAATTAAGTGATTCACTACTGTCACCAGAAAAAGATTCATAAGGAAAAAAGTTTATTGTTGTGAATCGTAAGAGTCTAGGTTTTCTCTGTGCTAACCATGATAACAAGAATGAAGAATTATAAGAATTATTATAAATGTGTGTAAAATTTCAGTCTTCTATAATACTTGGCTTTTGAAACATCAAAGAAATAAAAGGTATCATTTAGTTTTTGTTCACATCTAGTAACTTTTAGAATTTTTTAAATTGAAACAACTTCAGAGATTGTTTTAAAATTTTACAACTTTTGTCTAATCTAACATTCTTTGTATCTCTATAGTTTTCACCATCTAGTGTCGATATTGATGTTTTATAATTTTACAACTTTTGTCTAATCTAACCTTCTTTGTATCTCTATAGTTTTCACCATCTAGTGTCGATATTGAAAATTGCGCACCCTGTACAATTGAAAAAATATTACCATACTTAAACTATCAGATTTACAAAGACTGCTTGTAAGGCATACTTACTTCTACTATCAGCACATTTTATGAAACCAAAAGTTAATATTAGATGTTAACAGATCTTGCTTCTATGACAATACAGTGTACTCCAGTTAAAACATCCCCAAGGGGTCAGCGATTCAGTACATGTAAGAGTTAAAAGCAGAGTTACAAAGCAACTGCCTATTTGAAGTTACTACACATTACATACCATCTACGAATGACATTAACAGATCCAATTCAGTAGAAATACAAACATTGGTCGCATTCGAGGGTTTCTTTAGCCATTCGCTCAGTGCCATTTCCCAATTAAGATCTTCGACAATACAAATATCATCTTGGACATATTCTATTCGAAATAATCACCGGTTATCTTGGTTATCATAAATGTCATTCATTGTTTATACAATATGATGTCTCAATTGTTAATAGTAACATTCTTTCAGGATTGAGCAAGCAGTTTGGGCTCCACATCTGATTACAAGAAGGAAATGTTTCTATTTTTAGGCCATAATTGTTGATCACAATGTCAAAGTACATTTTCAAATCCACCGGATGTCATGCAAGATGACAAATTTTCTGGATGTCTTTGAACAGACAGTTATTCGCTCAACTCTAACGTACTCTTTTTGGGTTAGCTTAATTTGCCTGGTTTTAAAACTTCATGTGGCTCTGACCACAAGTGTGAAATGTTGTGCAGACTGAAACTCAGTATGATAGCTTCACCTGTGTACGACCTATACGTGTTCAATGTTGAACTTGAACATGCTACCTGTGGTTAACTTATAAAAGAAACTAGTTTCCTCTGCATTAAGAATATCATTTTGCAGTTGAGATAATGGACGAGTTAATATTTCATCACGCACCATGTTTTTTTTAACATCAGCTGCTTTTGCACCAATTTGCCATTTATGTTACACCTGGCACTAGTTTTGAACTGTTTAAAAAAGGGTCCTTAACAAAATAACATTACAAGCAGAGTTTTTCAAAAGAGAAAGATATTTGAATGTATAAAACCAGAGTATATGTTACAACCGAATCTGTTAATAAAGCATATGTAAATTGAATAAGAGCAGGTCAAGAAAACCAATCCAGTAATTGATAAAAGTACATTATATCTCAGGTTCGTTAAAACTGGAGTATAGTGTAAGCACGTACTGTGTTCGTGTCTGGCAGCGGACAGGACTAGATACCTGCTCTTTGGCAAGATAAAGCTTGCTCTGGAGGATCTGGATCAGCTTTCGCCCACAAAGATTATCGACCTCCGTAGGAGGCTGGCTTTGTTGGGCGAAATATAGACCTTTAGGCCTGAGCCACAATAGACCATATGGTCGCAGTGGAGGGACCGGTATGGCCCACTCACATAAAAACCTAACCCTAATACTGTAATCTGATAAAATCAAGGTGTAGGGAACTTTTTCCATTATTGATTATACAGAGATGAAATTTAAGTGAATCGGTTATTTCTAAAACACCTTAAGCAATTTTTTAGCCAAAATGAGTTAGTTGTGGAAATACACCTTATAGATGCTTTGCCATTGATTATAGCTAAAATCCATCAGGTAAGTATAACACAAATAGAAATAACAACACATCCGCTTGCTAAAACACCCTAAGTCAAGACATGGTAAAATATTGTCAATGTCACGGTCATTGTATTAGTGGTGCTAATTATATCTGATATGGCTGAAAACAAGGAAAACATTGGCCGAAAACGTCGTAAAGGAGTTCGTCACTAATCAAATTACAAGCAAAAGGCGGTACCTACGTGCAAAGTGAAAGAAAAAGCTTATATCAACTATAAAAACAGACGTTTCTGGTAAAACTGTAGCGGTAGTGAACTGCAGGTAATAATGCAATATCTTCTTGTTTGACATTAGTTTAGAGTATTTCATTTCTAAGTGTCCACTACAATGCACTAGAAATGTAGATGAATGTATGAGTAACGTTGTTTTTTGAAGGATTCTATAACATGAATTCAAAAGTCGAGCAAGACATTTATGTTCAAGGGTTGCTAGAAGTTAGAAATGTCAATCAATCTCGTTAACGCAACGTCAAGACAAAGATCATAGCAGATCTTATTGGCATTTCCTTAAGGTCAATTCGCAAAGGGTTAAGGTGTGTCAAAATAAATTTTGTACAGTACATGCTATATCAGTAGATAGAGTGAAACCTATCAAAAAGCTATTGTTAAACAATGAAAGGCCTCATGATAAACGAGGCAAGTATCTGAAAGGCAATGCCATTCCCATTGATATTACGTTGTTAATAAGAACTCACATTAACTCGTATCCTGTAAAACCATCTCATTATTCTAGAAATGAGTATCACTATCTAGAATCTAGATGAATGCCTGAATGTAAAGGCTATGTATGACATTGAATTGCGTTTATTTTTGAACAATTTTCCAGGCCATAATAGAAACTAATGTATAGTCCGATTCTGTATGGCATTGGTTTAGACTGGTCGCTTGAAAAAGTTAGAGCAATTTTTCCCAATACGTGAACATTGGTTTCTTACCTGCGACAGGGATTCTGACGTTATAAAGAGAAATTTGAGGAAGTACAACCGAATTTATAGTCTACATCGATTTGTTTGTTCGATAACTGGGTGTCTTTCTAAAAGAACCTAACTCAGAATTTTAAAACTTATATTTTTTCAACACTACTTGGGTCTTTTACACATTTACTTAATTACATCTACGAAGGCCTAAAGAAGCTCGCCTGCATGTCAAAATTTCAATTATTTTTCAATTTTCCAGGTTCACAAATGTTTTGTTCATTTCCTGAATAGTTGCTAAAACTGACTTATGATTATGACCAATTCAAGTATATTAGGTATCCTCGTTCGTCACTTAACAGGAAGAAAACTAATATTATTATAAAGCAATGAAAGCAATATAAAAGTAAAAATAAAATAATGAGTAATAAACAGATTTTTAACTAAAGCCAAAAGATTGGCTACAAAACAAAAATATTTTTTTAATGCAAGGAAATCTGTATACAGGGTGTGGCGCCAAGACCTTTAGTTAGCCGTTTCTCAATAACTACTCCGATTTGAAATTTGAAAATTTACACACATACGATCGAGACGAATTTCAGTTCAGTGAAAATAGTTTACTTTATGTCAAACTTCCGGTTTAACCGAAAGTGACCATCAACTTGCTTATTTTAAATACAACATGGTAATTTTCAATATATTTTCGAATTCTACATTGAATTTGAGATAAATTATTACTAACATACCATATGTCAAAAATCAACCGTTTTCGAAATTTCTCGATTTTTTTGAAAATTCTCGCGAAAACCAAGGTGAACGTTGCACGCTCTCTCTCTCTGTGGAAATACAACTGAGAAAACAAAGTTTTTGTACAGATTACCCTCAGATTGGCACCTAAACGACACGTTTGATAGCGTTTCTTTTAAGTATACAGGGTGATGAGAATTAGCCGTGCCATTTGGTAAAATTAAAATCACAATTACTTGCTTATTTCAAATGGAACACCCTATATTTTATGAGCTATTTCGGTTCACATCCGGTTTCCCTTTCAACGTGTATTAGCATTCCCTATACCTAAATTCTACCGTTTCCCGAATATTTCAATTTTATTGCATTCACTTAATTCAAATTCCCACAATAGATTTAAGGCAGGCTTTGGAACTTAATAATATGCTTGTTGACGTCTACATGTCAAAAGAGCGTCAAGCGAAGCGTATTGTCATACAAATCGAGATACTATCAGTCAACGCGGTGCAAAAATGGCATATTTGCAGTACACAAACGACGATTTTTTGGAGCTTCTAATTATTTATGATGAGTGTCAACGAATTGTGGGCCGAACATGTCGTGCATTTGCAGAAAAGTACCCGAATAAACCGAAACCCAGTCACGACATGATAAAGAGGTTGCTGCAAAATTGTTCACAGCATGGAAGTTTTCGCCCAAAAGTACAGAAGCGTAAGCCAGTCGTTGATAACCAGGTAAGCGAAGTGAACGTATTGGCATTTTTTGTTGCTGATCCCAAGGCATCTATCAGGGATTGCGAAAAAAGAATTACCGTTGTCAGCAAGAACGATTCACAGAATTTTGAAAAAGCATCATTGGAGACCCTTCTCTTGCCACCTGATACATGGTTTGCAACCAAACGATCTTCCTAGACGTGTTGAGTTCTGAGAATGGTTCCTATTGAAAACACAACAAGATGAGAATTTCTGCAAGAGAATTATTTGGTGCGATGAGGCGAAGTTCTCCAAAAATGGCATGCATAATCGCCACAATTGTCACTTCTGGTCAGATAAGAATCCCCATGTTACCAGGATCAACTATTTCCAAGACAGGTGGTCATTCAATGTGTTTTGTGTAATTAAGAACGATAAGATTTTTGGGATTAAAATAAACTATGAAAATCTCACTGGTATGAGTTATAATGATATTTTGCACGAAGTGATTCTAGTTTCTCTCAACACATTAAGTTTAGAAGAAGCAAGACGGAGCACCGCCCCACAGTTTCCATTTAGCTCATGATTTTTTGCAACAACATTTTAAAGACAGGTGGATTGCCAATAACGGCCCACATAGATGGCCACCACGGTCCCCTGACCTAACACCTCTGGATACAAGCATCTGGGGCTACATCAAAAGTAAAGTTTACCACGAACCTGCCACCACAAAAGAAGACATGGTAAGTAGAGTTTTACGTGCCTTCAATTCACTGAATTCCAGACAAATCAGAAAGGCGACGAACCAAAACATTATAAGACGAATAACAAAATGCCTCCATGTCAGTGGGAGTAATTTTGAGCATTTGTTATAAGTTCCACAATTTTTTTATTTGTTTTTGTGTTTTAGTTTTCCACTAGCTATTAGTTATGTTCTGTACTCATTTATAATAAATAACTACCTATATTGTTGAGTTGTATTTTGGTTTTAAAAGTTAGTTAACAACACATTGATTTTACAGAACTAAAACAAGGGAAATGCACCAGAAGTTTCAAATAAAGTAAACTATTTTCACTGAACTGGAATTTGTCTCGATCGTACGTGTGTAAATTTTCAAATTTCAAATCGGAGTAGTTATTGAGAAACGGCTAACTAAAGGTCTTGGCGCCACACCCTGTATAAGTTTTTGCAAAGTAACAGAAATAAAAAATCTACTATCAAAAATGTATCAATGCCAATCAGGTGAATAAATGATAAATGAAATCTGTAACCAAGTCAATTATAAGGTCACTTTTTTTAAAATCAAAAGTTTATGATGCAGAGTATTATCATGACAAAACTTTTCAACTGTTTGCTGGGAATAGCTCATAACCATTTTTTTATAATAAGAGCATACACCATTAGCTTTTATAGTCAGACTGTCTTCTGTTGGTAACGATAAACTTAATTCATATAAGTACTGGCAACTGCCTCTTTCTGGAGTTATTATTTGAATATGCCATGAACACGTTTGACTTTCATAACTATAAGACATTTTAAAAATCATATCATTATAAATTACAAAAGTGTTAAAGTTGGAAGTTAGAGGTTTGTTTACAATGCTTGTCTGAAAGGGACATGGTGAAATACATAATTTCTTAACATGCTCAATTAGTTTATTAATATTTCCAGAAAAGGTGCAATGGTCACGAACACATTTTCGTTTCTGAAAATTGCAAGTTAATTCATGATCTGACAAAAGAAAATATCGAACTTTGCATCCTTCTTCTTCATTAGGGCATGGTATCCTAAAAAGCTCCATCATATTTTCTAGCGTCAAATTTCTGATTTCTCTTTGATCATACTGAACTCTGCAAGTTGGACAACTACTAACTTTACATTTACAAATTTTACATATGTTGTGGCCTGAACTACACATATATATGGGAGCTTTCATAATCAAACGACAAACTTGACACTCTGCAAGTTTTAAGATATCTGCATTTACAGTTAAGGCTTTTACAGTAAACAATATAGTTACCTTAAATTCATCATCAGGTAAAACAGATGTTAGGTCCTGGAGTTTTACTTCGGTGGCCTTGTTCTCATCAAAGTCCTCAAGTTCTGAGATCGTTTTAATAACATTACATTCTTGTTGTATTTTAACATTTGATTTTCCTGAACATTCTATGCTAAACTGGTAGGATAACTTTGGTGAAACTTCATTCGTCTCAAATATTAAAAGCTTAAGCTTTGTCCTGAAAACCTTGAGCCACAATATAAAAGATCCACTTGATGTTTTTAAAGTTCTGAAAATATCCTGTTCATTTAACATAAACACAAAATTAAAAGTATCATCTGAACTTTGAAGGATCATTTCTGAATGACTTTCGTTAAAATGAATAAGGAGATCCTTGCACCGACCTTTCCAAAGGCAATCCGATGTCAATCGGCATTTTATTGCCCTATATTCACAATAAGTCTTATGTGAATCAATATCTTTATACTTTACACGCTCTACACAACCATTATGTTGATACACACAAGGTATTTCCATTTTCGATAGTACCGTGTCCAGTGCATTATTTTTTATTGCTGTAATATTCTTCTCTTCTTCAAGCTTTTTATAGCATTGGTAACAAACATTTCCCACATCTTCCACTAACATGATTGGGGAAACTAATAAGCTTTTGCAACTGCCACATTCGAAGATTTGGGTTTCCAGCAAACTGTCTTGAAACTGGTTAAGCAATTCCAAATCCATACTGAAAATGTATTTTAAAATAGAGTGTGCAAATGACAGAGTAACAATAATATAGTTAGATAATTTTAAAACTGCTGATGTTCTGTATAAATTTCAATAGTAAGCCAGCTTTAAAATATGAAAATATAAATATGCATTTCAAACAAAATGCTGAAGCTATAATTAACAACATACCTATATAGTTATTTCACAGCATGTTGCTTTCTTACATCTAACATCTACTACTTACCTTTGACTCAATACGCAACAAGGATATAGGTTTTATGATTTATTGTGTAATGTGCAATATAATTTATAAGTATCTATTAACTTTTATCTTATTATCTCTGGGTGAGAATGAGAAGTGGACTTTACAGGCAGAATTAAATTATCAAATGACAGTATACCCAATTCCCGATTCCTAATCCACCAAATGTTACCAAACACACAATTGAGCAATTCCACTACAATGACTATACGTCATTGATTCCACTATGACGCGCGTGACTAGATTAGGCCTTTACGAAAAGTAACCGGGTAGATATCTACCGTGTACCTCATGATATAATGACTTAGAAGAGATATGATATTGCACATATGCCCCGCCCCCTCCTCTGACGTCACGCGGTGAGTAACGTTATAGAAGTCCAACTACACACTTAAAACAAAGTCATTCGCAATCAAAAAGTTTTTATACGTCAGTTTAATGTGGCTGAAGTTACGCCTATATTGTCTTTTTCGGATAATAAAGATCGGAGCACAAAATTTAATCGTTTTCATTTTTATTCCTTCCAACTGTATGCACTTAAATATTAGTAAAATACGTAATTTGCTAAGAGGTTGTGATGAAACGTCAAACTATACTGCACGACACCATATTATTGTTGCATTGGACTCACCAGTTGACGCCATGCGCGTGACAGGTCTAAAAATAGGTAGTCTGAATATCATATCTCTCGGTATTTGTATCATGCGTTTACCTAATGGTACACAGCTGGCTTTATGGTAAATGGACCCGGTGCAGTAATTTTCGAACGCTTTTAAATGCGCGCTAACTAAATGACAAACATGATATAATGACTTAGAAGAGATATGATATTGCGCATATGCCCCCCCCCACCTGTGACGTCACGTGGTGAGTAACGTTACAGAAGTTCAACTACACATTTAAAACAAAGTCACTCTCAATCAAAAAGTTTCTATAGGTCAGTTTAATGTGGTTGAAGTTACTCCTATATTGTCTTTTTCAGATAATATAGATCGCAGCACTAAATTTAATCTTTTTCATTTTTATTACTTCCAACTGTATGCACTTAAATATTAGTAAAATACGTAATTTGTTAAGAGGTTGTGATGAAACGTCAAACCCCACTGCACGACAGCATATTATTGTTGCATTGGACTCACCACTTGACACCATGCGCGTGGCAGGTCTAAAAATAGGTAGTCTGAATATCAAATCTCTCGTTATTTGTATCATGTGTCACACTCATGGTGTCAAAAGATGAGTCCCATGATATAATGACTTAGAAGAGATATGATATTGCGCATGTGCCCCGCCCCCTCCTCTGACGTCACGCGGTGAGTAACGTTATAGAAGTCCAACTACACACTTAAAACAAAGTTATTCGCAATCAAAAGGTTTCTATACGTCAGTTTAATGCGGTTGAAGTTACGCCTATATTGCCTTTTTCAGATAATATAGATCGCAGCACTAGATTTAAACTTTTTCATTTTTATTACATCCAACTGTATGCACTTAAATATTAGTAAAATACGTAATTTGTTAAAAGGTTGTGATGAAACGTCAAACCCCACTGCACGATAACATATTATTGTTGCATTGGACTCACCACTTGACACCATGCGCGTGACAGGTCTAAAAATAGGTAGTCGGAATCGGAATATCATATCTCTCGTTATTTGCATCATGATTATAAGTTCGGCATGACAGTTTTTGTTTTTAGACACCATGCGCGTGACAGGTGTAATAATAGGTAGTCTGAATATCATATCTCTCGTTATTTGTATTATGGGTGAATCCAATGCAACAATATTATCAATATTATGCTGTCGAACAGTGGGGTTTGACGTTTCATCACAACATCTTACCAAATTACGTATTTTACTAATATTTAAGTGCATACAGTTGGAAGTAATAAAAATAAAAAAGATTAAATTTAGTGCTGTGATCTATATTATTTGAAAGACAATATAGGCGTAACTTCAACCACATTAAACTGACGTATAGAAACTTTTTGATTGCGAATGACTTTGTTTTAAGTGTGTAGTTGGACTTCTATAACGTTACTCACCGCGTGACGTCAGATGAGGGGACGGGGCATATATATATATATATATATATATATATATATATATATATATATATATATATATATATATATATATATATATATATATATATATATATATATATATATATATATATATATATATATATATATATATATATATATATATATATATATATATATATATATATATATATATATATATATATATAAGTCATTATATCATGGGGCTCTAGGGGTCCTAGTTCGCGCTCAAAAAGTTTTGCAAAGTTTCACCATCGATACCTCTCTATTAGTGTATTTATTGTAATAAAAATTCACCAAAAAAGGATTCAGATGTCTCCGTTCTATATGGAGGAACAATCCTAATATGATTGGAAAAGCCATTGCCATCATTTGCCTTGCGACTGTAGCCTGCGTACGAGAAAGATGGCAGCGATATAGGTTGGTGATGGCGATACGGAAACAGGCAATATTCATGTGGCTGACCAGGTGATGTAAACTTCACAGATAAAAATATCTTTGGGCTATAATAGCAAATACTATATAATGACAATACAGCACACTCATATGCTTTAACATTGGTGAAATTTGTGACAAGTACACTAGCGTCACCTCGCGTGAAGTACTGACAACTGTGCGAATAATTTTAATTGTATATTTACCTGCATGTTCTTAATTTATACAACTGGTTTATTATAGATGAATATAAAAACATGTACATGACAAAACAGTGAAAATTTTCTGATTATATAGTTATAAATAGAATTTGTATCAACAATCAGCTTGAAACCTAAATTAATTCAGCATGAATAAATCTGCAAATTTCTCTTATCCGTAATAATAATTTAAAGTACTACATTAAAACCGCCGTTGAACTACTATTTCAAGGGTAGATATAGGAATATACTGAAAGTTGTTTCTGAGGATATTAAGTTACAATCTGTACTTACCTATAAATAATTGTTCTAGGTATAAATGGTAGCACAGTACTCAATTTGCTATATCTCTACTTGAAAATTGTCTTATTAATCTAATATTTTAAAATATGTAACTGATATACTTAGTACATAATTAAGAAATTGTGCAGATGAAAGGTGAGAATAACTCTTACTTTCGTGGATAAATCTGTTATAGGGCTGAATTTGCTATTTCAACTTGTCTCTTTAAAAACTTGTCTTGGGAAGATAATTAAAAGCCTTTACAGTGTAAAATAATATTAAACCTGAAAAAATGTGACAATTTATGCCATACTGAAATAAAAAAGGACACAGGAGAATATTGAAAAACAGTTTTTTATATCATTTATTATTAAGGGAAAACTTTTTTTGCCTTCATATTTCTTTTTTTTTTTATGCACTGGAAGACAATTTATGATTGAAGCCTTTCAACCACCAGTTTACGAAGTTTATCTATAAATAGGTACATGATGGTAAATATTACACAATAAATTATCTTCTGCGAGCTGTACATATTGGCATAAAAGTGATTCTTAATTTGTCTTCTGCTTCAAATCATATTCACGTTTCGCCATCCGTTGGAAACCTATGAAATGTCTGATAAATTGAGCACGTTATAATTCGAACAATTATAGATTGCACACACCCAACCACTAACATTCATTGTAATAAACACAGCTCAAACTTAATTATACACAGTTAAACACCAGCAATTGCTTCTTACACGTTCTCGAACGACGTAACATCAGTACTATCCGCTAGGGGCGCTGATATTCTTGAAACACGAAATCAACCGGAGTGTCCTTGTTCTGTATTGTCATTATATATATTTGTATATACTGTCACAGCCGTCTATGAGATTTATGTTTATGGACTTTGTTACTTCTATGATCAGAGGCCAGCTGTAAACTAGGAGCAATGACGTATCTCTATACGTCGTTGACTAGGAGGTAAGAATAGTGATGGGCAAAACGGTTGTTTTCCATTTACAGTTGAACCTGTTAACGTTCTTTAGTAATAACCGTTGAACATAACAGGTCCAGTTATTTATCTGTTATTTTGAACTGGATAGTCGATCGATAGTATCCTACGTTCCCAAAGCTGTGAGCGAGAGCGAGCACACTAGTATAAATAACGTGTTAAGTGTTGAGTAATATGTTATGAAGTAAAGTCCGCTCTATACTGCATAGCATACCCATACATATTTAGCATTCTCTGTCTCATGTCCATTCATCCCGTTAGATTTAACCGTTGCCGATGAAAACCAATGTTTATTCATCGAAGCTAATGCAGTGGAAAAGAAACAGATACGAGTTCGAATTCTAGTCTAGTCTAAAGCGTTATTTTGTACCTGTTATGTTATATATCGATAACAGGTAGTTACCGTTGGGGATCGGCAACCGTTAAAAAATAACAGATTAGGAAATAACGACCCATCACTAGAAGAGTAGGGATTAAGGGTTGCCATTTTGCCAGTAATTATACTGGCATTTGCCAGGGCTAAAGAATCCTACCAGTAAATTTGCCAGTGCCAGGAATTTGCCAGGAACAGTATTCTCAGGGATGTCGATTTGGAAATAACCCCCAACATTTGCATTTGTTATTAAAATATCATATAAATCACAGAGCACAGATTACTCAAATCAATTTAAGAATTTCCATTCACGATATCACCGCTAGATGACAATGTATCATACATCTTTACTATTATATTTTGTCACCCTTGGCCTTGGTAGTTATCCTTGTTTAACATTTATTAATATTACAGGGTGATAGTGATAGCTATACATTGATGGATACCACGGTGTTAAACAGAGAAAACAAAGCCGAGTATTGGAATGTATATTTAGTAAAAAAGGAAAACAAACTTTTAATTCTTCGGTTCTCCGTACTTTGTACTCCGCGTTCCTTTATTTGTTTCGTATGTGGGAATCACCGATCACGTAAATCGTAAATGTATTATTATTATTATTTATGATTAAATATCGCTTATTTTGTGATTCTCGCTTTATTCGTTTGCATTTGAAACTTTATGCACTGTTTGTTTATATAGACTATTTATCTATAGTGGCATAGTTAGTAGAGCTGATGAGGAAGAATGGAGTAAAACCTGCCAAGAGTGTACATCCAGTAAGGTGACTAAATCAAAAACCAGAGGGCGAATGAACCAGTACAACGTGCGAGCCCCATTCGAAAGAATTGCAATCGACATAGCTGGTCCTTTCTTTAGAACAGACGCAGGGAATCGCTATATGCTTGTAGCCATGGATTATTTTAACAAGTGGCCAGAAGTGTTTGCAGTCCCGATTTAAGGAGGCCACCACCGTTGCGGAAGTATTGGCGAATTAGTTTTTCTGCAGATTTGGCGCACCGCTGGAGCTCTATTCTGACCAGGGACGCAAGTTCGAGTCGGCTGTATTTCAGAAGGTCTGTGAACTGATGGGAATCAGAAAAATAAGAACTACACCCATGCACCGTCAATCTGATGGAATGGTGCAAAGATTCAATGCCACATTGGAATCCCATTTAAGAATATTTGTCAATGAACACCAAACGGATTGGGACAGGCATATTCCACTATTTGTACCGCTCGGCTCTACATGAGACTACCGGACATATACCAGCCAGCGTGGTTTTTGGGCGATAGTTAAGACTTCCTCTTGATCTCATATTTGGCAAACCCACAGATGCTCCACGGTAAACTGATGAATACATAAAAGATTTGGAAAGAAGAATAGAAGCCAACCACTCTGCTGTCAAAATGCATATATGAGTAGAAAGCGACCACATGAAGACCTGTTATGACGTGCGAGCTAATCCAGCTGGTTTTGAAGAAGGAGATCGTGTGTGGTTCTACACTCCAGTACGACGCAAGGGACGGGTCACCGAAACTACTGAAATTATAGAAAGCTCCTTATAAGCTGGTCAAAAGGATCAATGACGTTGTCTGTCGCATTCAGAGGAGCCCGAAGAGCAAGATGAAGGCAGGACCGCAAACATTTCCGGCCACTTGCTAAAATAATCCATGGCTACAAGTATATAGCGATTTCTTGGGTCTGTTCTAGGGAGAGGACCAGCTATGTCGATTAAAATTCTTTCGAAAGGGGCTCCCACGTTGTACTGCTTCATTCGCCCCCTGGTTTTTGCTTTAGGCCCCTTACTGGATGCACACGCTTGGCAGGTTTTGCACCATTCTTCCACATCAGCTCTACATCGTAACCAATAAAAACGTTCTCTGACCTTTTCCAAAGTTTTATTTGCCCCTAAATGGCCTCCACCTGCCCCGCCGTGGATCTCCCAGATTACCTCCCTAACTCTTGGCCGCGGAAGAATTATTTGCTTCAATATGCGGGTTCCATCCTCTGACTCCCAATTCCTGACCAGAAGATTACTTTCGATTTAAATGGAGTCCCACTGGACCCAGTAACTTTTGGTGGCAACGCTTTTATCACTAACTTCTAACCAAGTGGGTCTTTCGTGGCAAGTCTCCTTCCATCTGTAGATTGGTTTGGATATCAGGGTCTTCTTTTTGATCTTCCATTAACCTCTGCGGGTTCTATCGGTTAACGGGTTGCACCGTTGTCCGCCTACACACTTCGAGATTCAGTTCTCCTTTGTTTTCGGCAGAGGTGCAATGCTTGCATTTTGATGGGCAAGGTCTCCTAGATAGGGCGTCGGCATTGCCGTGCTTTCGTCCAGGGGATGTTTGATGGTAAAATTGTACTCTTAAAGGCGTTTAAGCCACCTCACCATCTGCCCCTCTGGATTTTTAAATTGAAGAAGCCAGCGTAGAGAAGCTTGGTCGGTTGTCAGGAGAAATTCTTGACCATATAGATATTTGTGAAAATGCCCCAACGTCTTGATAATTGCTAGAAGTTCTTTCCTCGTCACGCAATAGTTTTCTGCTTTGGAAAGGGCCTTGCTGAAATACCCGACAACATTCTCTTGGCCTCCCTGCTCTTGCGGAAGAATACCTCAAATACCAACATTGCTCGCTTCCGTGTCCACAATAAACCTGCGACCAGGCTGGAAATAGGTCAGAATCGGTGATGAACAGAGAGCCCGTTTTAGTGTCTCGAATGCTTTCTCACAATCATTGGTCCAAATGAACGGTGTCTTTTCTTCCGTCAGTTTATGCAAAGGTTTTGCGATGTCAGCAAACCCCTTTACAAAACGGCGGTAATATGTGGAGAGGCCCAGAAAGCTTCGCAGCTGATGTACATTGGTTGGACTGTTCCGGTTCATAATACAGTCTGCCTTCTCTGGGTCGGTTTCATCTCTTTTTCTCATTTCTTCCTTGGCTTCTTCGTCTTTTGTTCTGGCCTCTTCATATCCTTTTCTCATTTCTTCTTTGGCTCCTTCGTCTCTTCTTCTGGCCCCTTCATCTCTTTTTCTCACTTTGGCTTCTTCGTCTCTTCTTCTGGTCTTTTATCCTCTTTTTCTCATTTCTTCATCTCTTTTCTTAGCTCTTCTTTAGCTCCTTCATCTGTTTTTCTGGCTTCTTCTTTCATTTATTTCATCAATTCCAATAGCTGAGCGTCCATATTGGCTGGTGCGTTACGTGTCTTAGGCATAGACGTACTTAAAGCTGATAAACAGTTTATTCTGTTTCAAGAACACACCCAGTTATGGCTTATTGCTAACACTGATCTTCCAGAGATTCTAGAAATGTCCACGTTGTTTAACGAATATTCTGGAAAATATTTCCGCTAGCAGCTTGAAAATCCCACTTCTGACACCAGTTATTACTTTCTACGGGGTTCTGGATTCGTTGACTAACAAAACACAGCTTTTCAAAATACTATTTATTATAGCCAACTATTTTCCAACACCAATGTCAACTAAAATATTTCTCTCTATTACTAAATGTTCCTAGAACTATATTCCATTAGTCGCCTTCTATGATCGCTTCTTATACACCAACACTTACTGCTGACTCGCTTAATACTCTATGAACACTTATTCTACACTGCACTAATTCAATACTGAACTGACTCAGTCTATGTACCGTTCGTCTATTTATACTCTCCATAGAGATTCTATACCTTCTACACTTTTCTGGTTTTCTGGTCCCTTCTAGAAATATCATTCCAGAGTGTTCGCTGTTACCAACATACTACAACTGACCATAGAAGTTACAAAGTCCATAAACTTAATTCTCATAGACAAATGTGACAATATATTTAGATTCCACATTATATACATATGTGCTGAAATTTCTAAATAAATATTGGTATGGGCATATTTATAATTACTTGAAGAACCCAAATCACCACAACACAACTTTTTAAAGACCTGACGATCGTTTCACTAACAAAGTTAGCGTCATCAGAGTATGGTTCAGAGGATCCTCTGATGACGTTAACTTTGTTAGTGAAACGATCGTCAAGTCTTTAAAAAGATGCGTTGTGGTGATTTGGGGTCTCCAAGTGTACTTATCAGTGCTCATCACAGGTTCCCATCTCCACTTAGTGAATTACTAATTAACCTACAAAATGGCAAAATATTTTCAATCAGCTTCTTAAATATGTAATTAAAAAAATTTAAGGTTTAATTATTGGAATGATTAAGTGAATTCCTCTGTAGATAATTTAGCTTTTGGTTGAATTGTGGTTTTACTCCTAATTTTTTAGCTTAGGACGGAACAAGGTGATAAATAAGGTGACTTAAAACTGATCTCTTCCAAAGGCATTTTAAAAAGCCCGGGATTCATGGAGGGGCATAAAGCATCGTTTGATTGGCTATTATTTATTCCATGCTGGAAGTCATGTGCATCTGAAATCTCGCTACTGCTTGCACTGCCTAATTGTATATTCGTAATCCCTAACTGTTACAGCACAGCAGCTATTTTCATTGTGCTGTTTGTAACCCACAGAACATACCAGAGGGCTTCATTTGTACTGTAACCTTTTTTATTTACTTGTTGATATAATTATAACGATTTTCCAGTTTATTAAACCAGATATTTTCAGAATATTCTCACTCACACCGTGAGAACTGTCTTTTTTCAGAATATTTGTTTCCGAATGTTGTAATAACATCTATGGAATTGCAAAGTGCCGTCTTGAATATTCTGAGCACATCCTAAGAAAATTCTTCATCAATATATTGAGAATATTTGACAGTATATTCAATATTCATAGATAATTATGCAGAATATTCGTTCAATATGCGCTTGAGATTTTCGTATAATGTTATATAACTCTAAAATGTAATGAAAAAGATTATGATGATTACGAGATATAGCGGTAAAATTTGTATTGCTTGAATATGAATATATTTTCCTAGTTAGTTATATATATATATATATATATATATATATATATATATATATATATATATATATATATATATATATATATATATAATGTTTAGGTGTATAAATTTGCTATTAAAGAAGTAATTTTATATTAGAAAATACATCAAAAGCCTGGATGCAGGTATCAATCTGGTTATCGGTTTAGCCTATATAGTAGCAATAATGCACCTACCATATTTTATCAAAATTATTGGTTGAAAATGTACAAAAATTTTACGAAAATAAACTTAAAATGTTTTCGAGGAAACTCGTTTCCTAACCAACAAACCTTAGGTTAATAGCAAGTTGAGTTATTGAAATTTGAAGGATTTAATGAAAATTCGCTACCAAAACGCACTAACTGCGTCTCGATTATTTTTCTTACAAACATGCATCATACTTCTATGAAAAATGCAATAATATAATAAGAGTGTTCGAAAAAACAATTGTAGGGATCACCAACGACTTATGGACCACTCTGTGTTTATCAAAATATTTTTATAAGATGCAGCTTAAGACACCCTTTTTTTCTCGTATCTTGTATAAACAATTATATTCAGCTTTATCGTAAAAATGCGTCACCTTGTATATATGCAAACAGATAAAAACTGAAAGTAAACCGGGATATGGATTCTAGGGGGCGTAGTTTGCGCTCATTTGAAGATATCTTTTTAAAATTCAAAAGTCGCGGTCTCCTCGATAACGATTTTTTTCTACGAAAATTAGCTAAAAACTATAGACCAAGACTATCCAAGCCACTTGCAAAAGGAAGGTACTCAGAAAATTTGATTAAAATCGGTCCATTATTTGAGTTATATATATATATATATATATATATATATATATATATATATATATATATATATATATATATATATATATATATATACATATTATATAATATAGCTCAATCGCCCTTAATTTAAATTTACTCGTAAGATAAATAAATTCTTACCCTCTAATGTGCTTTACCTATCTGGGCTCGCTTGTATTATACGTAGGTTGTAATCAAAAACACAGGTGAAATAGGTAGTTCCATGACTGAATTTCAAAATAACTTTTAGTATGTAATTAAACGTAGTTTCTGATTAACGTGATTATAAAATTATGGTATTTGTTATAGATAATGTTAGGTCTAATATGTAGAATTGTTTGCAAATTCTAACTATTATTAACATCTGGATAAAATTAATGATTTTGTGTCAATGCATATTTGAATTTTGCGGCATTTTAATGACGTAGTGATGACAACCAAAAATAATTCCCTCTGTTTTGGTATGTTTATGTTTTACGGGAGGTAGAAAATACGTTTGCACATCGTGAACAGCTGTGAATTTACAACTAAAATGTGGGCAGAAGGCATCATAGCGATTAAAATCACCGCTACAGCCAGTTTTCTTTGAAACGGCATTCTGCTTTTGCGTTGTGAACATTGAACATCAGAGGCGCTAAGCGCAAGTACGTGTTGCGAATATGCGCAGATCAGTTTACAGTTTGGTCTCGGAAAATGGCGTCAGCTAAGTTTCTCGAGGAAGCTCTGAGTACAGATGTCGATGAATCGGCCGTAAGTGCAATAGTGGGCTCCTTAGAGAATCAGCTCGTCACATCTACACCTGCTGCATCAGGTCAAACTGGTTCAGCCGTGGTAATCAACCAGAACCACATAAACAGTGCAATATCAAACGGCGGGACAGTTGCACCGCAGAAACACGGGACTATCGCCAACGGTGACTCGATAGGAACAGTTTCTAATGCGGACACAAATAAACAAGTGCAAGTGTCGAATAATGCGATGATTATTAGTGGCGCCGCGGCGCAAACGGCAGCGGGGGCAGTGACCACTAGCTATATAAATCAGAGTGCTACCACCAGCTTCATTAACCAGAGTGCTAACACCGTGGATCCCAATAAACCAAATGATGGACAGGGAGTTAAGATTGTGTACAGCCAACCCAGTCAAGTGATGTCTACCACGGGGACCATTATGCCTAACAGAGTCACGTTACCCAACCAGTCATTACCGAACGGTACCATCGGTCTCTCTCCCCAGGCGGTACTGCAGACCACATCCTCAAACGTACAGAATCTACAATCAAAACAACCCACCCTTGTACTTAAAGCTAGTGGAACGCCTGGCGGTGCACCAGGACTAGTAACTGTTCCCATGAACGTTACTTCTTCCGTACCGCAGGCTAATAATGTAGGTAGCCCCAGTACACAATCCCCAAATATCCTTTCCAATCTCCAGGTTGTAAATGTCCGTCCTGGAGTTCCTACACAGCCGCAGAAAGGACAACCAGCACGAGTAGTGCTGAGTGCACCACAGATTGTGGGGTCCCGTACCGGAGCTCCAGTAAGTCGATGTACACAGAACGAATGGGAGGGTTTCGTTAAACCTCTTTGTGTAAACGATTTCACTCGACCTAACATTTTACTTATCTGCATTAACAAACACTAATGTTTGGCTTTATTATATATCCAATACGGCCCTCCCATTCTAGCATTTGAAATTGTTGTTGCAGTGTCGTCATATCAGTTACTTGAAAAACTCATTATACAAACTACTTTTCTTTTTTGCTTCCAAAGGAAGATCAGCTGAGTTTTAAGTGACAGATTTAAAAGTAAGGTTAGGAGGTTTTGTTTGGAATAACTTCCTTTATTCAAAGTTAGTATTACCAGGTTATTTTTCATGATTTTCCCAATTAGAATAATGATTAAATTTTGAAATTACAACAACAAAAAAAAAAAAAGGAAAAAAGTTAGAATTTAGTGGGAACAGAACCAAAACTGAATTTTGTCATTAAATCGGGCACTTCAACTATCCTGGCTGTTAGCAGTTGATAGATAAACAAGGAAACATTAAAATTGAACATTTCAAATAGTTTTTAAATTAATTTGCTTGGGATGTGAACCTAATCAGAATAAACATTAAAATTAACAATCCATGTTTAGCATGTTTGCTGGCTGGACCTGGTTACCCCTAAAGCCCTAAACTTGGATAATATCATGTGAATATCTATCTTCTTTCTGGTATCCTTTCATCACAAAGTTTTTAAATTATATAAGAGAAAATCAGATTGTTTCTGTTCCACATGGTTTGTATAATGAGCTGTAGAATTTCTTTAATATATTGTTTTGTGTTAGAATTCATCAATAGATGTAATAGACGAATTTTGATTACAAACAGTGTACATCATGCTGGTTGTATTTTGATAACTCGCACTAACTGTGAATCTCTGTTCTTAATAATTAATATGAATCCCCTCGTTCTTTACTTTTATTTTAAAGCATGTGGATTTGTTTCAACTATAAGCTGATCATATTTCTAACTCATTTATACTAATTTGTGTTTTTATTGATTTGTGTAAGGCTCACAGTATATACATTGTAGGGGAGATTCCATGTCTAAAAATAAGACGAACATTTATTTAAAATATGCCTTAAATTGCTTCTTTATGAAGTTTTAGAATTTTGAAGAGTGCAGGTAAATTGTGGCTTTAAGTAATACATTTTAGGCAATTGGTATGATTTTGGACTGCCTTAATATTTCCAAATTTTAATTTCTAGTGGTAGTTTGCTGTAGTTTTCTGGTGTTCTTATTTTTGATAGCCAATTGCACATTTATGAATGCCTAAAAATATATTCTAAATAAATTTTGATTTAGTCCAAATTATCAATTATTTTGTGGATTTTCACACTAAAAGTAACACAAGAAATTGTGACAACCATTTTTTTTTTAAATAATAACACGATATGTTTTAATGTTCAAAGTAAAAAATGACAAAATCGTAATATTGATTCTGATAGTTAATTAATAACATGTTTAAAATTTTTAACAATACAGTGATAAGCACTCAAAATGTTACAAAATCAGATTAAACTAATAATGAAACTCTATTCTAAGTGAGGTTTATGGAGAGAGATATATGGCATACCACGTACTAAGTTCAGAAAAAGAAAGAGGGTCTTTTTATAGCATGCCTTTACTTCAGCTAGTCTCGGGCCATGCTATTTTCTTTTAACCTTTATTATTTGTTCTACTCTGGTTTTATCAGCCATCTCTTATTATTTTCTCGATACTAAGTGTCTTCCTGCTTTCTAAATTACCCAAGCTTAGGCTTACGCCAATGTGCTGAGGGATGAAGGGTATAAGCGGTTGCAGATAATTTATTGCCTTACTTGAACATGCAAGGCGCTGTCCGAGTACAGCTACTCACATTTTTCACAGTTACTTATGGGGCAAAGATGAATAATGCAAAATGTTTAACCCATAAGCAGGCCTGGAGTCTTGAACAGCAGAGTCTTGAACATGTCCCCTGTGGGTCCGGGGACTAACAAAAAGAATAGGCCCAAGGTAACTCCTGCCTGTCGTACGAGGCGACTAATCAGAGTCAAGCAGGTGGTAGTGGACTTTTCCTTTACGTAATAGTGAAGGATTTTTTCACGCCCGAGGAGGTACCACCCCCTACATCAAGGGGCCGGTGAAGTCCCAATGGACGTTTCGGGTTCTGGTGTATGAGTCAGTTTCCCCTATAAACAAAAATGATGATGGCTCCTCCATGTGCAAAAGTTTCCGGAGGTAAAATACCCCTCCATTCGGATCTCCTGGAGAGGGGTGTACAGGGGGCGCCGGCATCAAGATTCAACATATCCTTCTCGAATATATGTGGCCTCAATTCTAACCTGAACTCCGTCCACCATTTCCTCCAGGCTAATAGGCCCCAACTCCTCTTCTTCACCGAAACCCAAATCAGTGCCAAAACTGCCACTAATCACCTTAATTTCTTGGTGTATGAGCTTCTTACTTCCTTTAGATTGCATGGAGGCATGTGCGCATAGGTCCGTAGCAATCTACCCTGCGCCAGACTCCCCAATTTAGAAGCTGGAAGAAAAGACATACTTTGGATGAATATTTCTCTTAGGGCTGCAACTAAATTCATCTGTTGCATTTATTGGTCACCTTCCTACAACAACTTTGTCCAGCGCTTCGACAACCTTTCTGAAAAAACCGACCATCGGATTTCTGAATATCCTTCCTCCGAGGTCACTGTTCTTGGTGACTTCAATGTCCATAATAAGGAATGGCTGGTATCTTCAAAAACCAATCCACAAGGGAGAGCAGCAGAGGCCTTTGCAGTCAGCAATTCTTTAGTCAATATGGTTCAGCAACCTACTTACTCGTATCCCAACACACAGCTCAAATTCCTTGGATCCCCTTCTTACTACAAAACCTGAATGCTATAAGATATCAGTTACCGCCCCCCTTGGTCGCTCAGACCACGGCATGGTCACTGCTTCCTGCGCAGTGCAACCCGAGGTCACACAGTCATCACACTCACATATCGTTTGGCACTACAACTCCGCAAACTGGGACGAAATGCGGAATTACTTTTCCTCATTTCATGGGCGCCTGTCTGCTTCTGTCATCCTGACCCCTCTGATATCTCAAAATGTCACCGAAACTATCCAAGCTGGCATGGAATTGTTTATTCCACATACCCAGAAGACACTCAAAAGCCCTGGTTCTCTGAATCCTGTGACAGGGCCAGACTTGAAAAGGTAAAAGCTCATAAAACACTTCTACATAATCTTAGTCAAGAAAACCGTCAAGCATTTAACGACGCAAGAAACTGCTATGTCCGCATTCTTTCTGAGGCAAAATCTCAACGACATCAAAAACAAAGTCCTCTCAAGCTCCAACGGCAGCAAACCCTTCTGGACTCTTGCTAAATCTATTGGGAATAATTTCTGCAAGAGCACGTTCCCACCTCTTGTTTCAGGGGATGAAATTGTTTCTACTGCCCTGGGCAAGGCTGAATTTTTGCCTCGTTGTTCGCCGGCAATTTTACTCTCAACCTACCTCCAAATGTTAAGCCACCAACAGTCCCTATTTTCAAAACTAAAAAGGTACGAAAGATGCTCTCTTCTCTTAATACCAGGAAAGCCCCTGGCCTTGAGGAGATCCCAACAATTGTTCTCAAAAAATGCCCACCAGAACTTGCTCTTGTCCTGACTCGTCTGTTTCAGACATCTTACAATAGAGGCATATTCCCTAGTAACTGCAAAACTGCTCGAGTACAACCCGTCCCAAAGAAAGGATCCAAAGCGTTTCCTAGCAAGTACAGGCTTATTTCTCTCCTTTCAGTCGTCTCTAAAGTGGTGGAAAAGTATATAAACACCGAATTACTAAAATTTCTTGAAAAACACAGTCTAATCCACAACAGGCAGTATGGATTCCGTCAGCGCAGATCAACTGCCGATCTCCTTTCCTTTGTCACCCATTTCTTGGAACAATTCTATGGAACTACATGGTGAATCCCAGATTGTCGCTCTAGACATATCCAAAGCATTTGACCAGGTCTGGCACACAGCGCTGCTTAATAAACTTCCAGCCTATGGACTACCACCAAAACTCTGTACCTGGACGGCAAATTTCCTCTCCATCCGGAGCATTTTTGTGGTCGTAGATGGCCATTCCTCTAAACTGTATCCAATTAATGCAGGAGCCCCTTTAAGGTTCATCTTTAGCCCCTGCTTTGTTTCTTTTCCACATCAATGACCTCCTTTCTAGCACATCCAATCCAGTTCACAGTTACGCGGATGGCAGCACCCTCCACTCCAATATACAATATTCTAAGCCTGTCTCTTTAGCCCAATTAGATGAGGATTACAGACTCATGGAGGGTTCTGTCTCTGTGGATCTCCAAAAAATATTAGACTGGGGAAGTAGAAATCTTGTACAATTTAACTCCACCAAATCTCAGTCTTGCTTTCTATCTCATAAGAGATACACCAGCCCTAGATCCATCACAATGAACAACCAAGTTATTTAATGTAATGAGTCCTTTTCACTTGTTGGCATTTCTGTGGATAGAAATCTCAATTGGCACCAACATGTCACATCAATTGCAGAAGCGGCTGCTAAGAAATTAGGTTTCCTCTTCCGGGCTCGCAAATACTTTTCGCCAACTAATGTCTATACCTTATATTCTTTACAAATAAGGCAAAACCTCGAATACTGCTCCCACATCTGTGGTGCCGCTGCCGCTTCTACACTCACTATCCAGGATTCCATTCAGAAGAGAGCTATACGCCTCATCGGTGACCCTACCCTCACCCAAAGACTGCCATCCCTTGCCCACCGACATGCTGTTGGTGATCTCTCTCTCTCTCTCTCTCTCTCTCTCTCAGATATCTGCACGGGCACTGCTCAGAGGAGCTTTCTTCCATAGTTCCTCCACCTGCTGCCTCCAACAGATCTACCAGGGGAACAGAGCGAATGCACCCTTTCACTGTCCAGGTCACGAGACATAGAAAATTTTATTATGCCCGCTCTTTTGTCCCGAGGACTTCCAAGTAGTGGAATTCCTTGCCGGCACATGTCCATCTCTTCCGAACCTCCAAACCTT
This sequence comes from Tillus elongatus, assembly GCA_964006375.1. Taxonomy (NCBI): domain Eukaryota; kingdom Metazoa; phylum Arthropoda; class Insecta; order Coleoptera; family Cleridae; genus Tillus; species Tillus elongatus. The sequence continues at coordinate 193,240,653 of OZ023263.1, forward strand.
CAAGTTCAGAATTAACAAGTTGTCTCTTTGCTCCTTGTTGACACCTACAGTACGATATTATTTAGGGTGTGAGCACTAGTGGTGTGTTGTTGAAATTAAAAAAAAAACGTCTTTCTGCTTTCTAAGAGTACCCAAGCTGAGATTTACGACAATGTGCTGAGGGATGAAGGGTATAAGCGGTTCCAAACAATTTATTGCCTTACTTGAACATGCAAGGCACTGTCCAACTACAGCTACTCGTATTTTCCACTGTTACTTATGGGACAAAGATGAATAATGCAGAATATTTAACCCATAAGCAGGCCTGGAGCCTTGAAAAGCAGAGATGTTAACAGCACTCACAGGGGGCCACATGTCTGCAGTTTGGACAACAGCAGACAGCAGAGTCCAAAAAGACCTCAATGCCTACTGAATCTTAGAAAGGCAAAGGGATTGCCTCGCTTAGGCGGAAGTAAATCTTCTCGATAAACAAAGATAGCAAGTTCCTGCAAGTGAAAAGGCTGCTTTGGCTATACTGTGAGTCCCCACTCCAGAAAGCTGTCAAGAAAAACACAAAACCTCAGTGCATGTAGTGTACCAATGCGAAGGTCTAAGAAGGTTTAGGCTCCAGTGACTTGGAGACGAAAGACCAAAGGCTGAAAGCAACACGAAGGTGCTTCTATCTAGACTGTGTACTGTAATAAAGATGATAAAGCTGCAAAAGTGCATTCAATTTTTGCGCTTAACTACTTGCCTATCTTGAACTGAGGGGGATTCGCAAATATGCTTCCTTCCTGTATTCTGTAAAACATACATGATTTAACACATCACTTTATAGGTACTGTCGCATTTGACATATGAAAGGGCAGTTTAGTTAGATGGTTATGCAGATTCCGTCATGAGAAGCTATCTGTAGGTTAGATCACAAACTATCCTCATACTGAAATTGAAAATATTTTTTTACTAAATGAATGTTTCGTTACCAGAGCCCTCGTCACCAGGATAAATGAAACCAAAATAAGAATACCTTACTAGCCAATGATGATCTTTTTCAGATTATATTGCTTTTGAGTTGATACTTGAGGCGTCGATCACCTTGAAGATGTAATTGTTCATTAAATGTTTCAAAAGTCAGTCAATTGTTTATCAGTTGTTTTAAATGTGAGGCAAATATTATATACTCTCAACCAATGTTTGAAATGTCTGTTGCACAGAATACAGTCTGAAAACTACCGTCTTAAAATTTCTTCTTTACAATGTCATCTAAAAATATAGGCGTGAACTAACTGCATTTTAAACGATTCGACATGAACTGATGGTTTGATCACTTGACAGGTGTTACACACATATGTTTCAAATGTCAGTCTGACTAATGCGTTGATGTTTTAATAATTCTTTCAAATGAGAGACACTTGTCTCATATAATAAGTAATAATAATAATAATAACAGATGTTGAACCTACGTACATATTTCCATCAACAGGCGGTTCCTTCTGAACTACACCGTGCATTATGCGAGGCAGATGATTCAACACTGCTACAATTAAAAGAAAGTGAAATGCAAAGTCACCATCGGGCTGATCAGGACCAGCTGCAATCTTGGATGCGGACCTCTCTCAATGGGCGACATCTGAATGATATCTTTCAGGCACAGTCGACAAATTGGTTGGTGTCCGGACACATGTTTCCAGGGGTTTTTACGGGCCATACAAGATCAGGTCATCCCGAAAAGAACCTACCTGAAGTGTATAGTTGGAGATAATTCGGTCCAAGATGACAAATGTAGATTTGGGTGTCAGTCATCAGAGACTATCCAGCATATCATCGGAGGGTGTCAAGCATTTGGTGCAACAGAGTATAAAGAGGCATGATGCAATTGCGAAAATACTTCATCAACAACTAGCTCCGGAACTGGGACTTTTAAATCTTAGTAAGGCACACTCCTGAGCCTGTTCTAGAGAACTCAGGATACAGGTTGTACTGGGATTGGACTATGCTCACAGACCAACGAGTTGCCCACAACAGGCGAGATATAATAATAGTGGATAAGTCCTGTAAGCAAGTGAGGCTGATTGATGTGGCCATTCCGAATACTAATAATCTAGAGATAAGTACAACGAGAAGATCATATAAAGTACAGAGATGCAAGTAAAGAGACAGTAGAGGTCAGATAGTGTCAGAGTGATTCCAGTAGTCATGTCGTCGACTGGTTTGGTTCCTAAGAATCTTTGCGAGAACATTAAGAGACTTGAGCCACTCAAAACTTTGAAATAAATTCAAAAGACCTGAAAATAACTGTACTCTATTTGACAGATAACTCTGCAGTATGTTCAAGAAGGTACGACTAAACCCATAAGATTCATCTATCTTCTCGAAAGGATTAAATAGTCTATAAAATCAAATGCATTTGAGAAATCTATAATCAGTTACGTGTCTCAGGATGCTGTCAAGCAGTGAAACCGGTTGAGGAACATCCTAGAACATCTAGAATTCAGAAAGGCCACTTGCTCCAGTTAGCTTACGTGCTGGCTATCCTTCACTTACAGAAACGAAACCCAACAGTGAAGACAGAGAAGTAGTCTTCAAGTCTGTATGTAGTATGGGACAGTTTCACCAAAGAAGGACAACAATCAACGAGTTAACTGTTTTAATTTCTAATGACAACATATTAAACACACGAGGTCCAAGATATAAGAAGCTCATTTGAAAACTGTTTTATTTGCCCAAAGTACGTTATGCCGTATCTGTATCTGGTATCGTATAAGATCTTTAGATGAGTCACATCCAAAATATTCCTGTATAACCTAGACCTTGTCAGTATTCCCTGGATTTCCTTCATGACAATATTAACATGAGCGTCCCACTTCAGACAACTATTGAGGGTGATTCTCAAATATTTTCATCTATTTTTAAGCAATATTGTAAGTTCTTCATTACTGTGTTTAATGATTAATGGAGACAAGCTGGTAACATGGCCTTGTTTATGGCGAACTCCAGATTTATTTTGAGCAGATGAAAACTGAACCACTCCTTTATCATGGCGATGCCATTTTGAACCAAATCAATTAGAGTGGTTCATGTTTTAGAGCTTTTAAAAAATGGCTGTATTGTCGATAAAACTTATAATTTTCCTAGAGAGGCCAAGGAGAAAAGACTGTTCATGTAGATAATAAAGAATATAGTCTAAGCACAGTTTCTTATGGAACACCATACTCTACCCCCATCGTAACACTGGCCACATTATTTATACTTACATCCTGAAGTCCCTCTGAGAGATAGCTCTTTAACAACTTCTGTTTCACCCCCTGTATACACGGCCTTGTTTATGGCGAACTCCAGATTTATTGTGAGCAGATGACAACTGAACCACTCCTTTATCATGGCGATGCCATTTTGAACCAAATCAATTAGAGTGGTTCATGTTTTAGAGCTATAAAAATGGCTGTATTGTCGCTAAAACTTATACTTTTTCCTGGAGAGGCCAAGGAGAAAAGACTGTTCATGTAGATAATAAATAATCGAGGTCTAAGCACAGTTTTTTATGGAACACCATACTCTACCCCCATCGTAACACTGGCCACATTATTTATACTTACACACTGAAGTCTCTCTGAGAGATAGCTCTTTAACAACTTCTGTTCCACCCCCTGTAGACCAACTGTCTCAATGTGTCGAGTATTTCGGCATGACTCACTGTATCAAATGCCAAGGTCCACAAAGATGCACAATGAGGGATTTGCATCATCAATCTCTTTATATATGTAAGATGTGAGCCGAGATATTGCATCCTGTGTAGACCTGCCTTCTCTAAAGCCATATTGGTGATCTGAGATTGTACCAAATCTGTTAATAAAGCTCGCAATTCTTTTTTAATTACCAATTCTACCAACTTGGCAAGGACAGAAATCAGGGAAATAGGTCGGTAATTACGCATATCTAGCTTGGCGCCACTTCTGTACGTGGATTTTATTACTGCAGTCTTAAACACATTGGGAAAACTTCCGGTATTGAGTATCATGTTATTGAGTATCATGTTAACTGTATACGTACACCAGCGGTCCCACAACAAAGTTCACTATTAACTAAAGTACCTTAGATCGAATTCCGTCAATTCCAGTAGCCTTACCAGTTTTAAGCTTAAGAATGAGTGATTTTATTTCATTATCCTCAGTTTTGGAAAAATATTATGTTTTCTGAACTAGCTGTTTATGTATATTACACTTATTCGGTACTTTTGTCTTACTAGCTAAGCGACTGCCTAGTTTAGAATAGTATTCATTAAAGTTATTTGCAATAATTTTCTGATGTAAATTTATTTCATTTTCTGTTTTAATGGTTCATTTTAGTTGGCCAGTATGCCATATATCATGTCAGCTGCTTAAAAAGTTTCAATAAAATGGAAAAAAGAAATGACGTAGAATGGTTTACCATCTGCGTTTTGTATGTTCCATTTGTGAATTCGAAATAGATACTTATTAATACAAAATATTTGACGTATTTCCTGATGTGAAATGTGGAATATGGAATTAAAGCCTAATTGTGGTATAAATGATAAAATTTATCAATAATACCATGCATTATTAATTAATACAATTACTATTTGATTTGATTTAAAAAATACAATATTTAGGCTAAAATTGCTAGCTCATAAACGGAATATTCATTTTTAACCCAAATTTTACTACTGCAAATACCATTAAGACAAATTTGTAATTCAAACTTTCAAAATAAAAATAAAACATAAATTATTGGAAGGTAACAAGTTTATAGGTGATTTTAAATGACCGAGGTACTTTTAAGGCCAAAAGCACAAAATTCAAAAATATATCATTTATTTCCCAATGTTTTGGTGACTCCTAAATTAAGATTTCAAAGCAATAGGCTGGAACATAAAAATTTATCCTTTACACTATCTTTACAAGTTTTTACTCTCTATAAAATTTCACCAGTTTAAAACCTTTCAGTGTAAAGTCTACAACTTAGGCATCCTCATAGGTTGTTGGGTATCTGGTTTGTTTACTGGGTGGGCCAATAAGAAGTTAACATTAGTAAAAATTAATAAAAGGATTTTCGCCACAGCCATTAAAAAAAAGTTTGCCACTTCTGTCTCTGGACTTAAATTCATTTACTTATATTTGATATGAGTCGAAATATGATCACTTAATGAAAAAATATGAATTACCATTAACAAAATGACAAAAGTGGTATAAATATTATGGTAAGGTTAGAATTAACCCAGATTACTAATTCTTAGTAAGGCTTTGTGCTTTCTCGCATATATAGCAGCTTAACTATTTAAATTTTTATGCTTTGTGTAGTGTTGAGGCTTAGAGGGTGTAGCAGTTTCTAATACCTTTAATGTGTTGTTTATTTAGCAGGAGTAGTTTGAAGACATACAACAGGTCTATGTAAACAAAGTATTGTAAGCAATTATATTATTTTAGCAATTGACCCTTCAATCGTTCCATGGGCTTCAACCTGGCCAACAGGGTCACCTACTACTCAAAACTGAAAATGGCCAGTATCAGTTGCTTCGAGTTGGTCCAGCACCTCCGACGGCTAATCTTGCAGCTACTTCCACACCAGGAGGGCAGCCTGTCACATTTAGAATGCAAACGGTTCCTGTAAGTTGTTGGTTATTTATTATTTTTTATTTATAGTAAAACTCCAGTATACTGCAATTCCAATCATTCCGATTTTCCAATAAGTCTTCTGGTGAATATTACATTTTTATATTAGCAATGAATCAATTAATCTGGGATAATTAATTATGTTGTAACCCGGGTTATTAATAACACTTATTGTCCAATAGGATATAACTAATAAAATAACAGGGAATTGATTAAAAAAAATTGCGTTAAATAGCAATAAATAAGAAATTCACCAAAACATGTGCATATATAAGTGACTGATCCAGCCATTAGAAAGATTGGGCATCCTAATAATAATTGACTTTTGCAAAGCTACCCACAAAATCTAAAGCGGTTTTCTTTCAGATTACGGTCTTGACTTTTGGTTCAAACCAATTCACCTACTCTCTTGACCTGTAAAATGACATGTGTCAAACTCTATATTTTTTCAAATCTAAATTACATACTTAACAATAACCTACCTTAACCGACTGTCAAACATGTTTTGTAAACAAACAAAATTAACCTCATTAGTTGAAAAACATTGAATCTACTAGTAAAAAATATCTCTTAAAAAATGTAACAGATAAAGGATACAAAAGTGGCCTAGGCTTGAATAACCATATTCCAGTATACTAATCAGTGGCTTTATTGTATAAGAAAGGTTGAAACGTTGCCAGTAAGCTAAGATATATCACACTTGAAAGACTGAAGAAATAAACTATTTGAAAAACATTTCAGGAGTTTATATTTATGGTAGACTGGGTTTAAAATAATATAATAATAAAAAATACCATGGAACATACTTGCCTTTTTTTTTCATCAATTCATGCATTCATTTTTGTAGAGATACTAAGATAAGTTAAATAAGTACCAAGTTCATTTCTTGATTATACCGTACATTTACTTCTCTCATCAGTTTTATTTCATAAAGAAAATTTTGCTTTTAGAAAAGCAATAATTTTCGAAATTTCGATTTTGTTTAAATGAGCGCGAATTAGAGCCGCTAGAACCCATATCCCAGGTCAGTTCCAGATTTATATTAAATTAAATTTAAGGTAACTAACCAAATCTGAACCGAGCGTTACCCTTTCACTTTTTCAGTACATTCTGCACAATTTACGTCAACCGAGGTTGTGGCATTGTAGTTGAGCAACTTGAAAGTCTGCACGTTCCGCCCTTCGGAGGGGACGTAAAGCCATCGGTCCCGTGTCCATATTATGTTGGGCACGTTAAAGATCCCTACCTCTTTACAGAAAGACAGGGTTCAGCAAAATTTCCAGGATAGTGAGGTGAAACTGCTTCCTGGCGTCGGTGATTGGCCATAGTCGCCGAAATAGACTGACGTTAAAAAAAAACTAACCAAATAAATACAAAATGATTTAAACAATAATCTACTGTGAGCATATACTTTTAACAATAAAAGGTAAATGAACATGAAAAAGACCCATTAGGGAAAACCTTATACATTCAGCAGGTTTACAGTGGCAATGTTTTCTTTCACATTGACACATCTTTACATATAAAATGAACTATACAGTATTTTAGGAAATTCAAAATGAAATACTTCACTGTATCAACCACTTTGATTATAAGTACAAAATCACTACAAGCATGGCTAAATATCGATGGACATGAAACGTTCACACATGCACACACATACTTTAACGATTCATTTGAAAAAGACTGTATACTCACCTTTTGTTAGGTACATATCTAACCTACCTGAATTTTAACGAATAACATTCAGATATGATAACCATGACATGACACTATCCTTCAGCTCAACTGTCAAATACCTTGATATTACCATGGACAGTTACCTCAAATGGGATGAGCATATACATGAATTAGTTACTAAAATGAGGTATTGAATATATAGATTCCAATACTTAAAAATTCTTCAACTTGTACCATCTGAGAATTACTTATTAGGCATTGGTTCACACCCACATCAACTTTGGAATTATTGCTTGGGGTAGTGTCGCTGACTGTTTTTCCAAAAATTTGGAAATAGTCTAACAATGAATACTAAAAGTAATGTATAACAGATGTTGTACCTATCCAAGTAATGAAGTAATGAGTTGTTCAGTGAATCAGGGTTACTGGATTTCAGACAAGCTTATTTTGTTGCATTTTTATTATAATTTCAGAGGAATGTTTTTGCGAGCAGGCACATAGAACATATTTACGGAACAAGAGGTAAAGCAAAAAATTTACATGTTCTGATGATGCAGCAGACCATTGGTCAACAGTCGCATATTTATTTTGCACCCAAGATAAATAACATCGTACTGGAATCTATGTATAGATACATTCCAACATTGTACTGTAATCTATGTATAGATAGATTCCAGTACAATGTTATTTATCTTGGGTGCAAAATAAATATGTCTGTTGACCAATGGTCTTTTGCATCATCGGAACATGTAAATTTTTTGCTTTACCTTTTGTTCCGTAAATGTGTTCTATGTGCCTGCTCACAAAAGCATTTCTACAAAATTGTAATAAAAATGCAACAACATACGCTTGTCTGGGATCCAGTATCGCTGATTTGCTGAACAACTCATTACTTCATTACTTGGGTAGGTACAACATCTGTTATACATTACTTTTAGTATCCATTTTTAGACTCTTTCCAAATTTTTGTAAAAACAGTCAGCCACACTACCCCAAGCAATAATTCCAAAGTTGACATGGGTGCGAACCAATGTCTAATTAGTAATTCTCAGATGGTACAAGTTGAAGAATTTTTAAGTATTGGAATCTATATATTCAATACCTCATTTTAGTAACTAATTCATGTATATGCTCATCCCATTTGAGGTGACTGTCTATGGTAATACCAAGGTATTTGACAGTCGAGCTGGACGATAGTTTCATGTCATGGTTATCATATCTGAATGTTATTCGTGAACATTCAGGTGGGTTAGATCTGTAGCTAACATAAGGTGAGCATACCTTCTTTTTCAAATGAATCGTTAAAAGTCTTTCATTAAAATAGTCCAGCAAAATGGTAATTTCACTTTGTATTGTCTGTTTTAAAGTGGACCATTGAATACCTTAAAAAATATAACTGTGTCGTCGGCAAAGCTGGTAATTTCACTTGTGATTGGTATGTCAAACAATAAATGCATATATATATATATATATATATATATATATATATATATATATATATATATATATATATATATATATATATATATATATATATATATATATATATATATATATATATATATATATATATATATATATATATATATATATATATATATATATAATTAACAATACCGGTCCCAAAACTGTCCCCTGCGGCACCCCAAAACGTACTCTTTTTGTGGGACTTATGTTACCACACTGCTTCACCCCCCCTGTGTCTCCCCCCCCCCTCTCCCCATCTCTCCCTCCCTCTCTCTCATACATAACTCTCTAGCAACTTATGAGCTGTACTCCTAATATCCTTGTTTTCGAAAGTCTCCAATGTCTTGCTGGCTGACCATATCATAAGCTTTGGTAAGGTCAATGTACCTCACAATAAATCAAAGGTTGCAGTGGTATTGGGGCGGCGAAGCCGCGGACAAGCCCTGATGGAGGAAAAAAAAAAAGGTCAATGTAAATGCACGTTCCTGGTCTTGCCTCATCTATTGCTTTGTAAATTTTTTCTGTTCCATCCGTCATGGCATCTTGTGGGGAGCGACCTTCCTGAAAGTCAAATTCATGTTGCGATATTATATTCTATTTCTGAATAAAACTGTTTATTTTTTTTTAAAATAATTTTTCTATTATTGATTCAATTTTTTTTCGCAACTGAATTTTTTCATAAGTCAAGCTTTTTCATGAGTTCATTTATTTTGTCTGGTGACTGTTATTATATTAACAACTTGGCCTTGCAAACCAATATTCGAGATATTTAGGTGTTCGAAAGTATCAGCGAGAAAAGCAGCCCTAAGTAGCCAAAGAGAACCGAAAAAAGGCTTTTATTCCCATTTATCATCTCGCAAGTTCTGCTTTTAACTATAAAAATCGCTTAAAAACGTCACCTTTTGAAAACTACCTTACTTCTGTGTGATAAAGAAAATTTACATATAAAAACACCCATGTCTTCACACATTTTTCTAACAATACCAATTTGTAATGCTTTTCCTTTGATACACGTGCCACTGTTCCCCCGCTAAATCCGCCCTTGGCTTCATACTTTCTTTTGATAAGATATCTTCAACTATGCATGGCACATTTAAAGGCTGACATAGCTTTGTTCACTTCATACTTTTTTTTGATAAGATTTCTTCAACTACACATTGCCCATTTAAAGGTCTACATAGCTTTGATGGCTTCATACTTTCTTTTGATAAGATTTCTTTAACTAGACATTGCACATTTACAGGTCGATGTAGCTTTGGTGGCTTCATACTTTCTTTTGATGAGATTTCTGCAACTTTACATTACACATTTAAATGTCGAAATAGTTTTGATGGCTTCATACTTTCTTTTGATAAGATTTCTTTAACTACACATTGCACATTTAAATGTCGAAATAACTTTGATGATTCCATACTTTTTTTGATAAAACTTCTTCATATACCCATTGTGGTTTATTGAAAATAATGATAAACCCATATTAGTGAATTTTTATTAAGAGAACTCACTAATATATAATAAAGAGGTAACGATGGTGAGAATTTCGGAAAATTGTATCAATGAGCGCGAATTAGGTACCCTAAAACCCATATTCAAGGCCTGTTTGACTTTATATATATATATATATATATATATATATATATATATATATATATATATATATAAGTTTAACATATAGTGTATTCAAAAATATTTTTTTGGGGGGGGGGGGGATATGTCCATTAGCTGACTTACGAGCTCGTCCGTGATTGTAACGAAATGAAGAAATATGCCAAGTTTCGTTCAAATCAGTTGAGTATTTTTTTAGTTATCGCTCGGATACATACATCCATCTATCCATACTTATATATATATATATATATATATATATATATATATATATATATATATATATATATATATATATATATATATATATGTATATATATATATATATATTGATATATTGTAGGAGAATCTATTACTTTGTAGGCGGAATAACGAAATAAAAACACTTAATATTCAAACACTAGGTTAGGTTAGGTTTGAATGTGAGTGGTCCATATCGGTCCCTCAACCGCGACCATAAGGTCTATTGTGGCTCAAATACTACACTGTTTACTTTAGGGGAGGTTAAGTTTACAAATAAATATAAAAAAGATATAACTAATACTGATACTAGACCGACAACACAATGAGACCTCTTAACTTTCCAAGCTGAACCGACAGAATAGGCCCTTTTTCATTCTCATATCGAGAAGGTTACCCTCGATTCAACTAACTAGGGGGTGGGGGTCGAGTTCTGGCCAATAGAGCTGCGCTTTCTGAGGTTGCGCCGTTCGACCGAACGGCGGGAAATATAAATTAAATTTTACTACAATATATATATATATATATATATATATATATATATATATATATATATATATATATATATATATATATATAATGTTATGCTTATCGCAGAGTATATTCTATAAAAAAAATTAAATTTTTGCTTAGCCAACACAGATAAGCATAACATTATATATACAGTAGACTCTCGATTTACCACGAGCTTATTAACCGGGAAGCGGATCAACCGGGATCCTCATTTACATACTTGCGATTAAATATTTTATCACAAGAATAACACAACGAACGTCCTAGCAATTCAAGTATGTACCATAGTTGTCGACGGCCGTAAGCAGGTAGTTTATATTATCTTTTCAGAGAATTTTGTTGGCTTGTTAAAGCTTTAGATATCCTAGTAACGAGCTATTTCCGGAAAGTAATAAATGAGACTCGAGTTTATGTTCCGACCAGGAACCATCATCGAATTCAATGCATTGAATTTTAGTTTTGGTCGCGTTTTAGTAGAAACTGATGCTTTTAAAGTTTCAGCTTCGGTATTCTTTTCGTTCAGTAGTAATTTCGGTGCGTAAGTATAACATCGACTGCAATCAAAATGTCTCTTAAGAGAAAGCGTGTTGTCCTAGCTATCGAGCAAAAGCTGGGAATTAAAAAAAAAATGAAAATGGGGTCTCAGTTAAAAGTTTAATGATTGAGTATGGAGTTGGCGATCAAACTGTATGTGACATTGTAAAACAACAAAAACAAAAATCCTGAAGTTTTCTGCTACCTCCATCTGGTATGTCTAAACGGAAAATTATGAAAACTGCAACGTATGACGAATTAGACAGGCCATGGTTTCATGGTTTAACCAGACATAGTGACGCCTTAAACTACAGTTATTTAGAACAACAGGAAGATTGGGCGCTTTCAGAAAAGATGATGTTGCGCAATTTACATGCTACCATTCGTCGAAAGTTAGTAAATGATTCAGGGCAACAGACAAGCATACTCTCTTACTTCACTAAATAGGTATGTACAGGCAGATATGTATTATATATATATATATATATATATATATATATATATATATATATATATATATATATATATAATGTTATGCTTATCTGCGTTGGCTGTCCCCGCAGAGTATATTCTATAAAAAAAATAAATCATTGCAAAAGCATCTCATTTTAAAATAACAGAAACACCTGATAAATATCACAGAAGATAATTATAAAGTAACTTGTATATAGTATTTTTATCTGTGTGATTATCATCTAGTTCAAGAAGCAAACAAATATTTCGTGTATTCAGTGATAACAGTTTAAGTAACATTCTTTTTTTTTTCTATTTTTTTTTTCAACAACACACCACGAGGGCTTACAGCCTAAATACTATCATACCGTGGGTGTCGACAAGGAGGAAAGAGGCAACTTGTTAATTCTGGACTTGAAGGTTTGGACGTTCGGGGAGAAGGAAAACTCTGGACGCAGCAAGTGCGTTATGGTAGTGAATTTTCATAAAAATATTTTTATTGAAAATATGTGTTTTCTTTTTAAGAAAGCAGGCATCAATTTTGGTTACCAGTATAACCTATATAATAAAAACAATGTGCCTTGTTTCATCAAAATAACTTTATTGTGTGAAAATGTACAAAAATTTCCAAAAGTAGACTTAAAGTGTTCCCGAAAAAACACGTTTCTTGGTCAACCTTATAGGTTAATAGCAAATTAAGCTGTTCAAATATGAAACATTTGATCAAAATTCGCTACCATAACGCACTTGCTGCGTCCTGAATTTCTTTTCCTACGAACATGCATTATATTTCGATGGAAAATGCAAAAATCCAATAACATAAGGCGTGTTTGATTAAAAAAAAATGGAAATTTGTATCACCAACGACTTATGGGCCATCCTGTGATTGTAGAAATATTATTTTAAGATGTAGCTCAAGACACCCTATAATTAATATATACAAAAATTTTTCATATCTTATATAATAACGGATATATTGAGCTTTATTGATTTTTTACGATAATTCGACAAAAATTATATGCCATGAAACGATAAACTCTATAGCTAAGGCTACTGCCAAGCATCAGAGACAGGGTCTATTTGAAATAAATTTTCTGGGAATATTTTAGTAAAATGAAGGACAATGACGATTGAAACTAAGACTTTAGGGTTTGTAAAACGTCCTTCTTGAAACATTTTATTTATATAGCCCGTATTAGATTCAAGTTCTTTGCCTAAATGTTGCCAATTTTGACATTTTAAATCGCCACTTTGAGGTTTTGAGGAAAACCCCAATTTATTTATCTTTAAATGCCTATAACTTTTTTATCTTTTGACCTACATAGCTAAATTTTGGTAGGTGACTTACCTATAAAGATGTAAACATGCGTGCCAAATTTGGTTGCCCTTACTTTGTTAATTCCGGAGATATAAACTTTTTTCGAAAGAAAACACAAAATTTTCCGGGAAAACCTGGGCAGATTTTCCTGGCTAACGAACTCATCCAAGCCATTTGCAAAAGGAATTTTTTCACCAAATTTAATCAAAATCGGCCCATTATTTTTTGAGTTATTGGTGTGATACATATATATATATATATATATATATATATATATATATATATATATATATATATATATATATATATATATATATATATATATATATATATATATATATATATATATATATATATATATATATATATATATATATATATATATATATATATATATATAACATATAAAAATTGAAACTGACCCCGGATATGTTTTCTTGAGGGCCTAATTAGCGCTCATTTGAAGAAATTTTTTCAAAATTCAAAAGTCGGGATCTCCTCATTAGTGAATTTTTTTTAAGAAAATTCACTAAAAACATGCGCCGGCAAGGAATTCCACAACTAGGAAGTCATCGGGACAAAAGAGCGGGCATAACAAGATGTTCTATGTCTGGTGACCTGGACAGTAAAAGGGTGCATTCGCTCTGTTCCCCTGGTAGATCTGTTGGGGGCAGCAGGTGGAAGAACTATGGAAGAAAGCTCCTCTGAGCAGTGCCCGTGCAGATATCTATAAAAGGGAGAGAGGTCACCAACGGCACGTCGGTGGGCAAGGGATGGCAGCCTTTGGGTGAGGGTAGGGTCACCGATGGGACGTATAGCTCTATTCTGAATGGAGTCCAGGATAGCGAGTGTATAAGCGGCAGCAGCACCCCAGATGTGGGAGCAGTATGCAGGGTTTGGTCTTATTTGTAAAGTATATAAGGTATAGAGATTACCTGGTGAAAAGTATTTGCGAGTCCAGAAGAGGAAACCTAATTTGTTAGCAGCCGCTTTTGCAATTGATGTGACATGTTGGTGCCAATTGAGATTTCGATCCACAGAAATGCCAACAAGTGATAAGGACTCATTACTTTGAATAACTTGGTTGTTTATTGTGATGGGTCTACGGCTGGTGTATCTCTTATGAGAAAGAAAGCAAGACTGTAATTTGGTGGGGTTGAATTGTACAAGATTTCTACTTCCCCAGTCTAATATCTTTTGGAGATCCACAGAGATAGAACCCTCCATGAGTCTGCACTCCTCGTCTAATTGGGTTAAAGAGACACGCTTAGACTATTGTATATTTGGGTAAAGGGTGCTGTCGTCCGCATAACTTTGAACTGGGTTGGATGTGCTAGAGAGGAGGTCACTGATGCGGAGAAGAAACAAAGTAGGGGCTAAAGCTGAACCTTGAGGAACTCCTGCATTAATTGGATACACTTTAGAGGAATAGCCATCCAGGACAACAGAAATGCTCCGGCTGGAGAGGAAATTTGCTGTCCACGTACAGAGTTTTGGTGGTAGGCCATAGGCCGGTAGCTTATTAAGCAGCGCTGTGTGCCAGACTTGGTCGAATGCTTTGGATATGTCTAGAGCCACAATCTGGGATTCACTGTGTGATGATAGACTTGTTCCAAGAATGGGTGACAAAGGAAAGGAGGTCGGCAGTTGATCTGCGCTGACAGAATCCATACTGCCTCTCGTGGATGAGACTGTGTTTTTCAAGAAATTTTAGTAATTCGGGGTTTATATACTTTTCCCTCACTTTATAGATGACTGAAAGGAGAGAAATAGGCCTGTAGTTGCTAGGAAGCGCTTTGGATCCTTTCTTGGGGACGGGTTGTACTCGAGCAGTTTTCCAGTTACTAGGGAATATGCCTCTATTGTAAGATGTCTGAAACAGACGGGTCAGGACAGGAGCAAGTTCTGGTGCGCATTTTTTGAGAACAATCTCATCAAAATATTGGCTTCATTAATAAACAGTTTTCGTTCGTTATTTTACTCAAAAAAATAAGCTTGGTAATTTTAGGGTGTCTATTTCTGTCTATTGAAAGTGAAACCATAATGCTTTAGGTATTTTTGAGTTTAATATTCAGGGGTATCAAAATCAAACATTACCTTAGTTAAACATGGCTATAACAATGTCATCTAAAGCTTCTATGTTATGATAAAATAATTCTGCCAAAGCTTATCTGGGAAGTGCTCTTGCAAATTGCCTAAATATAAACGCTCATTGTGAACTAAAATTATATTCTCTGCTAAAAACTGTAATGAGATGCTGCATAACATAAACGAGCAGAAAATTTTCTGCAGGTCAAATTTTTAAATGCACCATCTTAGCTCAGGCAATTATTTTAATATTCATAAACATGTAAGAGCAGCCTAATTTTTGATGTCTTTGTAGAACATGTTAATTTGTGTAATAATAAGTATAATTGTAAGGTTTTTGAGAAATTATCTTGCGCACATTGTGTCAAAATTTGGCTAATTTAAATAATTGCAGGCTGCGAGTTCAATTGCTACAACTCCAGTACAAGCAACGGGCACCACAACTGTTTCTTCTGCAGGTCAGACAACAGCACAAAATGTTTCAACAGTCCAGGTGAGTAACGAAGATAATTTGATAACCAAAAAAAAAACCATTTTTATTATTCTGGTGGTTTTTAAAAAGACTTGGTAAAGCATAACGTTAGTTACCGAATATCTTGCTTTGAATTAAATGTCTGAAAGTAAATATACTGTAACTTACTTTAACAACTATTTATGACTGGCTAATTAAAAAAATAATAAAAAATGCATTGCCATTAATAGTCATTAAAATAAAATAATAAATAGATCAAATTTAAATCACTGGAGCATTAAATATAAAGGGCGTGAATTCTCGCCATTTTTACCTGCATGTGAGGTGGCACTAAATAAAATTAAAAGAAAAGAGAGAGAGAGGGAGAGAGAGCAAGAGAGATATGTGGTTTACATCATTGATTGTAGAATAAAATATCGAACATTGACATCTCATTAATTAATAAAACAAATTGATACTTATGACAAATTGCAATTACTACTTTAAACAAATTGAATTATAAGGGGAATTGTAAATTAAAGAAAAACAATCAAATTAAGCCCACTTCTACTTAACGTTGTGTGTTGCAATTTCTGTGATGTGACAGGGCTTCATTCCTAGAATAAAACGACTACTTAGAGCTGGCAAAACTTAAGATGATTGAAGGTATTCTGCAGATTCATGGAATTGGTAAAACTTCTTAAGACGATTGAAGGTATCTGCAGCTTCATGGGGCTGGTAGCATTAGCCTCCTTGCTCTGCACAGTGCTCTAGGTGGTGCTCTGATGATGCTTCGACTGGTGTTCTAAACAGTGGTTACTTCATGCCTCTGAAGGGGGCTTTGATGATGGTGCGGTTGGTGTTCTGAATGGTACACTGAACGGCTGTTATTTCCGTGCTCTGAACAGGATGTTCTAAATAAAATGCGATTTTCTCTTGAAATACGCTGTTTTATAGTTATAGTGTGCGATGCTTCGTGGCAACGTGTTTGTTCATTAAATCAAGTAAAACACAGCTTCATTTGCAGCTAAATGACTACAGTTAGATCCAACAGTACTTCAAAAAGTCGTGTGAAATTTAGAAAGCAAGTGTTATGGAGCATTACAGTGTTGCAAAATGTGTAATAAAAACAAGCAATTATACATAAAAAATAAGCAAACAGATTAAAGCACATCTAAAATGCTAAAAACTAGGAGAAAAAACATTTTCGGTTAAGCGTGATTTTATATTGTGAAATTAAAGTGTTTGATACATGGATGGAACTATAATATTAGGCCTAGGGCAGCATTCTGCTTGTTGTGCACACTAGACGTGCTAGTTTTAATTAAATGCCATAAAAAAGGAAAATAACATGTTTTCTCGTATATATAGTTGTCGGTTGTCAGAGATAAGTGACGTTTAGAATAGTAGAACGTAGAATGACATTAATGTTTATATTCTAAATTTCTGCATTAAACCACAGAGTAACATTGCATGGTGTACGACAGAATCACCATCTCGGTGCAGAACCAGGTAGTATGTTGTCACGATAGCTCCAAATAAGACAAAATGTTATAAAATAGAGCCTGTGTACCACCAACTAATTTTCTAATTAGAGCGAAACTGACTACGGTTATAATTATGGTGAGAATACATCAAGCCTTACCACAGAGTATTCACTTATTCGATGGACAAAATGGTGACGTCATATGTGATAATTCCGTTTGTGATTGGCAATATAACAGTGGAAAATAAAGAGAAACGTGTAAAGCGTTACACATCCTCTTTGCCAAGAGAGAAAAAAATTTGGAACAATTCAACTGTGCGAGTAAATATGATTGAAAAGGTTCCGACAGGCAAATTTTTGATATTAAAGGAAGAACATAAAGTTCCTGAAAAGCAGAAACAAGGCAAACGAAGGTGATTCAGATAGTGTCCCTAATCTGCACTTATTATGTTAAATTAATTCAAAGATCTTTTAAAGAAATTAATAATTAACAAAAATTAAAGTCACTAGAAAGAACTCGTTGACATAAAAGACGAGAGTGAGGTAATTTAAAACTTAATTAGGTTTTAAAATCTAAAAAAGATTAACTGATGCAAGTTATCAATGTGAGTGATAACTGGTAAGTTTCCAAATGAAACTTAAAATTGTTTAGATTTTCAAATCTAACACATTAAATTAATGCAAATAAAAGTTACTCAGGTGAGTGGTAATTATAAAGTTTCCAAATGAACTTAAAATTTGCGGTCAGGTAAAGAAACATCAAGAACAGAAAGAGATTATAAAAGACAAACAGTCTGCAGGCTATAAAAAAAGTGAAACTAAAAGTAGAGGGGGGACGCCACTGAGGTAATAGGCCTCACAAACAAACAATCCAACCAACAATCTAACTAACTGACAATGATAAAGACTTTGCGACCATGAAAAAAACACTATTTCAAAATGGCTGATCAACTTCTTTTGAATTACTATTGACTGATCTATGCATTTCATCACATAAATGTCTCCCCTTATTTTTGATACAGAGAATTGACTTTTTGACACTACACAAAGTAGAAAATGTGCTAGGTACATAATAGGATTGTTTTAAAAATCATTTATATGTTTAGATAATAACCAGTTTTTAATTTATTTTATAACTAAAAACATCTTTTCCATATATACTTTTATCTTGTTTTTTCTTCTCCATTGGAACTTGTTTTTCTGCTTGTAAATTAAAACATACATAATTGGTACCCATTCCAGTTTATTACATTCAATCAAATGAAAGCACTAAAACTGCTTAAGCCCTAATAAATTTTAGCTTGCCAGGGATTTGATTTATATGTGGATAGATATATATGTAGTGTTCTATTGTCAAGAGAGATAATCTCTAGACAAAGCAGGATCATCTCCTTTCGTTTTTTTTAAACTTATTTAAGTATTTGCGGAGTAAACTGCATCATCTTTTATATACTTGTATGTTGTTTAAACTATTGTCAAGAGAGATAATCTCTAGACAAAGCAGGATCATCTCCTTTCGTTTTTTTTAAACTTATATAAGTATTTGCGGAGTAAACTGCATCATCTTTTATATACTTGTATGTTGTTTAAACTATTGTCAAGAGAGGTAATCTCTAGACAAAGCAGGATCATCTCCTTTCGTTTTTTTTAAAACTCATTTAAGTATTTGCGGAGTAAACCGCATCATCTTTTATATACTTGTATGTTGTTTAAACTATTGTCAAGAGAGATAATATCTAGACAAAGCAGGATCATCTCCTTTCGTTTTTTTAAACTCATTTAAGTATTTGCGGAGTAAACTGCATCATCTTTTATATACTTGTATGTTGTTTAAACTATTGTCAAGAGAGATAATCTCTAGACAAAGTAGGATCATCTCCTTTCGTTTTTTTTTTAAACTCATTTAAGTATTTGCGGAGTAAACTGCATCATCTTTTATATACTTGTATGTTGTTTAAACTATTGTCAAGAGAGATAATCTCTAGACAAAGCAGGATCATCTCCTTTCGTTTTTTTTTAAACTCATTTAAGTATTTGCGGTGTAAACTGCATCATCTTTTATATACTTGTATGTTGTTTAAACTATTGTCAAGAGAGATAATCTCTAGACAAAGCAGGATCATCTCCTTTCGTTTTTTTAAACTCATTTAAGTATTTGCGGAGTAAACTGCATCATCTTTTATATACTTGTATGTTGTTTAAACTATTGTCAAGAGAGATAATCTCTAGACAAAGCAGGATCATCTCCTTTCGTTTTTTTAAAAACTCATTTAAGTATTTGCGGAGTAAACCGCATCATCTTTTATATACTTGTATGTTGTTTAAACTATTGTCAAGAGAGATAATCTCTAGACAAAGTAGGATCATCTCCTTTTGTTTTTTTTTAACTCATTTAAGTATTTGCGGAGTAAACTGCATCATCTTTTATATACTTGTATGTTGTTTAAACTATTGTCAAGAGAGATAATCTCTAGACAAAGTAGGATCATCTCCTTTTGTTTTTTTTTAAACTCATTTAAGTATTTGCGGAGTAAACTGCATCATCTTTTATATACTTGTATGTTGTTTAAACTATTGTCAAGAGAGATAATCTCTAGACAAAGCAGGATCATCTCCTTTCGTTTTTTTAAAACTTATTTAAGTATTTGCGGAGTAAACTGCATCATCTTTTATATACTTGTATGTTGTTTAAACTATTGTCAAGAGAGATAATCTCTAGACAAAGCAGGATCATCTCCTTTCGTTTTTTTAAACTCATTTAAGTATTTGCGGAGTAAACTGCATCATCTTTTATATACTTGTATGTTGTTTAAACTATTGTCAAGAGAGATAATCTCTAGACAAAGCAGGATCATCTCCTTTCGTTTTTTTTAAACTCATTTAAGTATTTGCGGAGTAAACTGCATCATCTTTTATATACTTGTATGTTGTTTAAACTATTGTCAAGAGAGATAATCTCTAGACAAAGCAGGATCATCTCCTTTCGTTTTTTTTAAACTCATTTAAGTATTTGCGGAGTAAACTGCATCATCTTTTATATACTTGTATGTTGTTTAAACTATTGTCAAGAGAGGTAATCTCTAGACAAAGCAGGATCATCTCCTTTCGTTTTTTTTAAAACTCATTTAAGTATTTGCGGAGTAAACTGCATCATCTTTTATATACTTGTATGTTGTTTAAACTATTGTCAAGAGAGATAATCTCTAGACAAAGCAGGATCATCTCCTTTCGGTTTTTTTAAAACTCATTTAAGTATTTGCGGAGTAAACTGCATCATCTTTTATATACTTGTATGTTGTTTAAACTATTGTCAAGAGAGATAATCTCTAGACAAAGCAGGATCATCTCCTTTCGTTTTTTTTTAAACTCATTTAAGTATTTGCGGAGTAAACTGCATCATCTTTTATATACTTGTATGTTGTTTAAACTATTGTCAAGAGAGATAATCTCTAGACAAAGCAGGATCATCTCCTTTCGTTTTTTTTAAACTCATTTAAGTATTTGCGGAGTAAACTGCATCATCTTTTATATACTTGTATGTTGTTTAAACTATTGTCAAGAGAGATAATCTCTAGACAAAGCAGGATCATCTCCTTTCGTGTTTTTTTTAAACTTATTTAAGTATTTGCGGAGTAAACTGCATCATCTTTTATATATTTGTATGTTGTTTAAACTATTGTCAAGAGAGATAATCTCTAGACAAAGCAGGATCATCTCCTTTCGTTTTTTTTAAACTCATCTAAGTATTTGCGGAGTAAACTGCATCATCTTTTATATACTTGTATGTTGTTTAAACTATTTTCAAGAGAGATAATCTCTAGACAAAGCAGGATCATCTCCTTTCGTTTTTTTTAAACTCATTTAAGTATTTGCGGAGTAAACTGCATCATCTTTTATATATTTGTATGTTGTTTAAATTGATAATTTATTATTACTTTTTGTTTGTTATGCAGCGACCAGCAAATGACAATACCAAAGAAAAATGCCGGAAGTTCCTAGCTAACCTATTAGAATTATCCAGTAGAGAACCAAAATCGGTGGAACGTAATGTAAGGACGCTGATACAGGAGCTCATTGACATGAAAGTGGAACCAGAGGATTTCTGCGATAAACTGGAAAGATTACTGAATGCCTCTCCGCAACCGTGCCTCATTGGATTTTTAAAGGTAAAATTTTATTTTATGCATTTTTGTAAAATGTAGCTCTATAAAGCAAATGTAATGGAAAAAAGTAATGGTGACTTAAAGATTTTTTTTTCTAATATTACAGAGTCGTACTAATAATAAAAACATAAAAAAGAAATTAATGTATTTTCTATATAGTACATTATATAGTTTGTGTGCCACTAAATCCGTAAGTTTAATGAACAAGGTATTTTAGTAAAATTACTGAATTTTATCAATTATATATTAAGAGTTAGATGCTTAAGCCCTTGGTGCTAAACCATACTTCATTCTGGTGACCGATCTTTAAATTATAGTCCATTAAAAATCTAAAGACCTTACCTAGTATTGGTAGCAATTATGTGGAGGGTAGCTACAAGCAACTAGTCACATTGGGTTGTTTTGCCAACCAGGACATCCATTACCCATTCCCTACCTTTCCTAGGTTTCGTTTCCAAACCATCTGCACCTCAAAATAAGGGTCATGATGGTCTTCCATGGAATAGAACTTACTTGACTCCTCTCTAAAGTCCTTGATCCAATTTGAAGACTCGCAGAAGTCTTGCATTCATACAGGTAAGGTTTCTTGAGTCTTACAGCATTCTTGGTAAATGGGATCCCTCTCGACACCTGCCAACATAAGGTGTCTTCTAAGACTACAGTCGCGTGTTAGTACCTTGATGCTATGTTCAGTTCCAGTATGACTGTTACCAAGAAGCCAGACAGTCTTGTTTCTATTCGGCCTCTCCACGAACTCCTTCTCTTGTCTACAGCCATTGACCAAACTTCAGTGCTTCTCCACGGCCTCCTCAGTCCATATATCTAAGGCGTTGGAGACCACCTTTCTACATATACATATAGCAAGCTCGGAGCCACAGGAAGCCCCCCCGGGAACCAAGCTATGGGAGGTGTTTCTCCACCTCATTCTGCACCATGCCACATTGTCCTAAAACTCACATAAGCTGTACCTTCTTTGTCCTGGCCAGCTCCCCAAAAGCATCAGCACACTCCGGAACCAGCATTAATCTTATTACGCGTGTGCAGACCGCTCGCAGGTCTGCCTGATTATCTGAGCAAATGTATACATATCTCAATTGATTCCTGCTGGGAATTTTGAGGGCATATGTCCTAGTCAGCCTAATATCATCTGGTGGCAGTAATTGTAGTAGAGGCCTTCCTAGGCATAGAGGGGGCCTTCAGCAACACCTCATTTGGATTGGTACTGGCAGCTGTCAGGGAGTGGGGAATAGAGGAGCCCTGCTGTAGGTAGTGGGGAATAGAGGAGACCTGCTGTAGGTGGATTGGTTCCATGCTCAGGAACAGGGCGGTGTTCACCTCACCCGCGGGAGGGACACTGCTAGCAACGGTCGCCGCGGGGTGTCCCCAGAGGAGCGTTCTGTCTTCCCTGCTCTGGTGCCTAGTCGTGGACGACCTGCTAGGCAAAGGGCTACAAGGACGACATTGTCATCATAGTCAGAGCAAAGGTTACACAGTCACTGTGGGAGCGCAAGCAGACAGCACTGAAAGTGGTGGAAAGGTGGACGGTTGGCCAACAGCTCAGTGGGAGCCCCGAGAAACCAACCGTCATACTGTTTACGAGGAGGAAGAAGTGAGAGGACCACAGAACTCTCACTCTCTACGGTAGAAACATCCCCATGGTCAGGGAGGTAAAATATCTTGGGGTTGTACTGGACTCCGAGCTAACCTGGAACGGTCACGTTGAGAAGATACTGCACAAGGCAGTTATGACCTTAGCCGTCACTAGGCGGCTATATGGAAAAACGTGAGGACTAAGATCTAGTATGGCCCACTCGCTGTACACAAGGGTGGTCAGACATACGGGGCACTGGTGTGGTGGCCTAAGGTGACACAATCGAGTGCCAAACAAAAACTAGACAAGATCCAATGGATGACTTCAACCCCAACAGCTGCCATGAAAGTGTTGGTGGATCTGCACTTAGTTATTATGGGGGACGCTAGGCTAGAACTATACAGGCTAACCTCCAATGATAGACTGAAGACCAAACCAGGCTGCAGGGGCCACTGCAAAACTCAGGAGACGGTGAAGGAGCTCATGCTTGAAATGAGGTCAGACTTCACAAGCCCGCGAATCTGCAGGGGTAACAAGTTTACAGTGGTAATCCACGACCGCCAGGCATGGCGGGGGCAGAAGCCGGGCCTACCACGAGACACGCTCGTCTGGTTCACAGATGGATCCGGCAGGAAGTGGGGGATGGTGGCAGGTGTTTGTTCGGAAGGACCGAGGGTAAGTCACAGTATTTTCCTCAGAGCTTATGCAACAGTCTTTCAGGCCGAAATGTACACCACCTTGCACTGCGTATGAGAACAAGTGGAGGGGCAACACCAACAAGTGGATCCTCATAGCCACAGACAGCCAGGCAGTCCTTAAGGCCCTAAGTAGCCCACAGGTAAATTCCAGGCTGGTAATAGAATGCCGAGACGAGACGAGCGACCTCGCTGGGCAAAATGAGGTCACCCTCACCTGGGTGCCGGGTCACTGGGGGGTCAAAGGCAATGAAGAAGCTAACAGTCTCGCGAAGAGAGGATCAGCAGAACCATTTATGAGACCAGAATCAGACCTCTTGCATGCGCCGTGATTACTCCCTCATTGTACCAGTTTACAGAGTCTCGTATTCTGAGATGTGACGCCATAGCCTCCCATTTAATACTGATGAGAAGCGGCAGCAGTATCAGCAAGACCTCTAGTGCAACTAAAGGTGTCGTCCTCATAGAGCCGGAGATACTCAGACTTGCTAACTGTTGGAGTTTGGCCAGCTTCCAGGTAGTAATTTGATTGACCCTACTCCACCAGACCACTGACCCATATATGATCCCCAGTCTGACGATTGGAGTGTAAATCCAATGGAGGAACTGAGAATTTAAGTCCCCAGGTTCTCCCTACATGGCTTAACTACCAGAGGGTCAATGCTCCCTTCCTCACTACTTCTTCTATTTGCAACTATCTTTCGATTTATTTTATGTTTATTATTGTTATCTTGCCTGAATTTGAGGTACTTAGTTTTAACAGTGTTATAAATATTTTGTTTATTTCTATAATTTTACTTTGTAATATACCTACTAAATTAGTATACCGATGGGCTGTATTGAAATAAATACATAGGATGGTTAAATCGTAGATTTATTTATTTGATTATTATTTAAAATTACCTTGATAAAACCAGTTTATTTTATATATAAATATTAATATCTGCTAAGTATACATGACATTCCCATTTTTAGGTACTCTAATTCTTGCAATACGTTGTCAAACCTACTCTTACGTTGATGGAATAGAAAATAAAAATATTCTGTGATTTTGCCATAATTCCTTTTTGTAAGTCAAAATTTTGACATAGTTGTGACAGTTTTTTAGAGAGTTATATAATATACTTCTATCAAATTGTGAATAATGTTTTTGAATAATCCAGAAAATCTTCATGCCTCTCAACAGGTACATAACTTAAAGCATTTAGAATATATTCTTTTTATCTAGAAATCTTTATACATTTGCATTTAGAATTGTAACACATTTTAATGTTGATTAGTGATTTAGTGAATAATATGTAATAACATATACAATTGCATATATACTGTACAAGGGTATGAAGTTAAAACACGAAGTAACGTAGAGGCTCAAGAGAAAATATTTCATGTTATTATGTGGAACTGTATGCCACAGTGTAACATGTCTTAATATGCGGAGAGGTGTAGGAATGCTTAGTACTTATATTAAAGGAGCAACATATAAGTAAGCAGGACAATTTTCTACTGAATGTTGCATCTGAAGCCACCAGTCATAGCAGAGTATATCATGTGTTGATTCTGAGAACCAGGGAGCTTCAAAAGAGCTGTAGGAATGCTTAGTACTTAGAATATATTATAACAACATATAAGTAAGCAGGCAATTTTTCAATTGAATGTTGCATCTTAACCCTTTCGCTGCTGCAGACGTATATATATGCCAACCGTTTTGATGCTCCAGGCGTATATATTTGCTATGAAAACTATTTAGAGTGGTTCCCTGCTACAATCATACAAATACGTCTAATGCGTACTGTTCGGCCAGCGAGTCGGAGATATTTATTGTACAATTATGCAGTCCATTGTCTGAATACTGGGAATTATCCGAACGACTTATTGAATGCTGAATTATCTTTATTAGAGTTCATTCGTGCCGTATCGTTACCTATACAGATGACAAAGGTGACAATAATACTACATTTTGCATGTTCATTTTATCTCAATAATAATGATAGCTGCTACAGCCGTATATATACACACCACTTGAAAATTACTCCCACATGGCAGGCAGCTGCTGAGACGAAATGCACAGTGAATGGGTTAAGCCACCAGCCATAACGCAGTATATCATGTGTTGAAGAAACTGTTGCATCTGAAGCCACCAGCCATAACAGAGTATATATGTGGGATATCTCATAAGAAAAACACATTAAACACAAGATCATTCTGAGAACCAAGGAGCTTCAAAAGAGGTGTAGGAATGTTTAGTATTTAGCATATACTATAAGAGCAACATATAAGTAAGCAGAGCACTTTTCTATTGAATGTTGCCTCTGAAGCCACCAACCATAGCGCAGTACATCATATGTCGATGAAGGACCTGTTGCATCTGAATCCTCTAGGCATAGCAGGGTGTGTGTTGATGTAGGATATCATGAGAAAAAGACAATAAACACAAGATCATTCTGAGGACCAGGGAGCTTCAAAAGTCAAGAAAAGCTCAAACTACAGTAAGACATTTTTTGTATGAAGATGCACATATAAAAAATGTATGTTATCTCTGTTTTTTAAATATGGTGCTAATGGCTAAAAATTATTTTAAAAAGTGAACAGCATTAAATTGCAAAACCTTTCTACAGTGATTATTTGTGGTGAAAACCTTTTGTCACAAATAAAAGTTGTCTTTTATTTTAAGTACCCTTTATTTATTATATTGGTCAAGGGTACATAATCTTTAAGTTTTCCGATATGTTGTTTGTTTAGCTTGTTTGTTATATGTATACCTTTAAAGTTTTTAGATATATCTGTATTGACTTTAAAATTATGACACATAATAAACCAGACCTCTAAAATCAATCATTAGATTTTTTGAAATTGATTTCAGGATATAGGAACCTTTGTCCTGAAAATCTCGGAATTGCCATAAGGAAAATGATTGTAAGCCCTACTGTAGATGCATTCTTGTTTTAAAAAAGAAATAAAGGGGATGAATAAAAATATTGCCCTAAATAAAGGGTGTCAGTGTGTGACTTATTTAATTTGTATCTTATCTATTTTTTGACTTTCAGAAAAGTTTACCCCTGCTGCGACATTCTTTGGCGACAAAAGAGCTGACCATAGATGGAATCCGTCCCCCACCAGCTAACATAGTGTTTACTAATTCAGTTCCAGCCATTCAGAGCCAGGTGCGACCAGCAGTAGCCAACCAGGTATGTGTAAACATTTAATAAGGCAT
Organism: Tillus elongatus; assembly: GCA_964006375.1. Lineage (NCBI taxonomy): Eukaryota > Metazoa > Arthropoda > Insecta > Coleoptera > Cleridae > Tillus > Tillus elongatus. Next base: position 193,267,757 of record OZ023263.1, read on the forward strand.
CGTCGCAACCATCATTGTCTCCTTTTCATTTCGTAGCTTCTCCAATTAATCAATTAGGCCAAATTTTCCAGGAGCTTAGTCCTGGTCTACCTCTTCCCCCTTTTCCAAGTATGTGTCCTTCAAATATTGTCAGAAACTTATATCTCAGAATATGTCCCACAAATTTTGTCTTTCTTCTCTGAATGTCTTTCAGTGGGCATCTTTCTCCTCCCACCTCTTCTGGTGTGCTTTTATCTGTCTTTCTATCGGTGTACCTTGTCTTTTTCATTTTCATTTATTTATTTATTTATTTATTTATTTATTTATTTATTTATTTACGGGCCATGAGCCAATTTTAGATAAGTACAAAAAAAAAGAAATATACAATAAAAGCAGTTAATAAAAGCATACAAAATGGTTACAAGTTAGACAAAATGAAAAAAAAAAATAGCCAATATAGGCAAAATATAGGCAACAAATATCAAGTACCGATTAACTAAACTTACAAAGTGATAGCTGTTTTAAGAAAACTGATTTTCTAGTGAAAAAGTCAAGTTCATCAGACAAGTTGTTGGCCAACACTGAACATCTGATTAAATAAGAGTTGTGACTGTAGTTGGTACGATGAAAAGCGACAAGAAATGAACTCGTTGAACGAGTTACTCTTGGTGGAACAAAGAAGTTGACCATAGAAAGTAAGTTAGGACAAGATACCTCGAAGTTAATTATATTATAAAAAAGTTTTAAATCTTTTTGTTTGTGTCGAACATCAAGAGGCATGATATTAAAAAACGTTAGTAAATCATTGATACTACTATAATGATGGTGGCTTTGGAAAGCAAGAAACTTTAAAAACTTGCACTGTACTTGTTCAAGACTGACAGAGTGACACATATAGAAGGAGACCATACAGAAGAGGCATATTCAAGATGAGGACATACAAGAGAAAAATAAAGAATTTTAACAGATCTGATGTTGGTGAAATTGGAGGTACGTCTTTTAATAAAACCAAGTAACTTCAGAGACTAAATAATAAATAAATGAAAAAGATGAATCAAATGCAACACCCAAATCTCTAACCAATTCAACAGACTTCAATGGTACACCCTTCATGTAATAGGTATGTTCAAGTCTGTTCTTTCCTCTATAAAAAGAAATTGATTGGCATTTAGATGAATTGAGTTCCATCTCATTGTTAAGACACCAGCTTATTAAGTTGTCAATGTCGTGCCGAATCTTAAAAAAGTCTGAGGGACCTGTGATACTGGAAAATAATTTTAGATCGTCAGCAAACAATAAAAATTTACAATGAGAGAAACACTCATGAATATCATTAAGATATTAAAGATATTAAATAGCAAAGACCCCAAGTGAGAACCCTGTGGCACGCCAGACAAAACTTTTATCCCATTGGACATAAAATTCCCTATCCGCACCACCTGATATCTGTCAGAAAGGTAATTGCCTATCCAGCTGAGAAGAGGGTCGCCAACACCAAACATATGTAGCTTATGGATTAAGAGGCTATGGTTCACTCTGTCAAAGGCCTTGGAAAAGTCGATAAAATAGTCAACCTGAATACCCTCCGACAAGTAGGCACTGTACACCAATAAGTTTAGATCAGTAAAACGACCTGATACAAATCCACATTGCTGGTCAATGATTGAACCACTAAGGAGATAAGTAAGAGTCTCACATAGAAGATCCTCAAAAATTTTAGGAATAACGCCAAGAATACTTATCGGCCGGTAGTTCTCAACATGATCTCTGTCACCAGATTTAAAAATTGGAAGAATGAAACTAAGTTTCCAGCATGAAGGGAAGACACCAATTTCGAGAGATAAATTAAAGATGAACCACAAGGGCCTAGACAAATTAAAACTACAGCACTTAAGAAGAGAGGGGGGCATGCCATCTGGCCCAGGACTTTTACTGACATCTAGGGCTGCAAGTTTAGAATAAAGATATTTTAATGTGATGCACTGACAGATTCAGCTCAGCATAAGAAAATTCATGGGTAGGGGCAGAACACTTATTGCTACTATAAACCGACGAAAAATACTCGGCGAACATGTCAACAATATCTAATCCCGATGAATATACTTGATCGTTATACTTTAAAGTACTTGGAAAATCAGCATTCTACTTAGAGTTAATAAATTTCCAGAAAGGTTTAGTATTATTACATAAAGATGACTCAGTTTCGGAAACATAGTTAATGTAAGCTTCACGAGATTTTATCTTACATAGAGACCTTAATTTAGAAAATTTAACATACTCATCAGCAGACTTGGATACCTTATATTTGAGATGTGCTCGCTTTTTAAGATAGATTAAGTTTTTGAGTTCAGGTGTAAACCATCGTGAAAACTTTTTAGATGAAAACTTCTTTAAAGGAACATATAAATCAATAGCAATATACAAAATATCATAAAGCATCTTCACCATTAATTCAAGGGATTTATTTTCAAACAAAGTATCCCAACTAAGTCTAAAAATCCTGAAAATAAGACAAAGTCAGCAGACTTGAAATCTCTGTAATAACCATCTGGAACAAGTCCCAACGTTGTTGGTGCACCAGTCGTGAAGTAGCTGAAACTGAAAAGGTGGATGGTGCAAATCTTCAGGAATTAGAACCGTATCTGGAGGCTGAGGAACAATATCACTGTTAGAGTATAAAACAAGGTCCAACAGTGAAGAAATTGAGGTACGAACACATATTTGAACCCACCTCTGCTGCTAGAATTTCACTTGGTGGAGAGCCTGGCTGAACTGAAACACTGGAGTCAAGGCTATCTTGAGACCATATGCCATGGGGAAGATTGAAATCATCACAGACCAAAACTTTTACACTAGGATGAATGATAGATAATCTCTCGAGCTCTTCAGAAAAGCCAATGTATGCTTCAGCTGATGATCTGGGTGGTATATACGTTGCAGCAACTATCATTTGGTTGTTGCTTGAACCAATCAACAAAAAACATGCTCAAACTCATCTGATACCATTATCCCTTGGCTTACAAGCTCCTCTCTGACAGAAATCAAGACACCACCTTCTCGAGAACAATCACTGGTACTATTAGATCAGTCTTTACGATATATAATAAAGCCATAAAGGCCTATTCTTCGTAATTTTTCTCCATGTCCACATTTCAAATGCTTCCATTCTCTTCATATCTTGCTTACCTAAAGTCCAGCTTTCCAACTTATACATAACTACAATCCAAGTCCAAGTTAAATTGTTTATTTGTGAGAAGAGTATTTTGTCCTTCAAATAGTTGCACGGTCCTCCTTAACTTCTTGGCTAATTTTGCCTTCATATATAATAATATTCTTCCAAGGTATGTAATTTATACTTGTTTCAAGTCTTGGGCCGTTTATATTTGTGTCCGTTTTTGTAGTCTTATCCTTATCTTCATTTGTTTTTTCTTATTCATTTTTATTTTGTGTCTTAACACACTACACATATAGTGCCGACTTTGTATGGAGGATGACGAAACAGCAGAGCACATTCATTCATGTTTTCATCCAGCAGTGATCAGAACCAGACTTCTGCTCTTTGGCAAGACTAAACTTGCACGAGAAGATCTGGATCAAGTTTCGCTCTCAAAAATTGTCAACTTCTGCAAGAGGTTGGACCTAATGGGTAGAATACCAGACAATTAGGCGTGAGCCACAATAGACCTTAAGGTCGCAGTCCAGGGACTGAAATGGCCAACTCACATTATAACCTAACTTAGCACACTACAAATCTTTTGGCATTTTTTGTTTTGTTTCTCTTATCAGCACTGTCATCAACAAAGCTTATGAAATTAAACTGTTGTCCATTGAGATTTATTCCTTCTGTATTTTTCTTCAGCCGATTTTAGGTACCTTCTATGAATAAATTAAGCAAATATGGTGATAATGGGCATCCTTGCAGTATACTTTTTCTTATTGTAACCCAAATTTTATATCCATTCATATTTATTATGTATGTCTACTGGATCAGGGGAACAGTTTATAAACGAACGGAATCATATCTCACCAACCGTAGGCAGCGAGTCAGACAGAAGTATGCAACATCAAATTTCGTCTCCTATGGTGGTTTTGATTCCATTTGTTATTATACAACTTCAGGGGTCCCTCAGGGATCTAACCTCGGACCTTTACTCTTCTTAGTTTTCATCAAAGAGCTGAGCTTTGTTTTGCGAGCCAATCACTTCCTTTTTGGTCACTATCTTAAAAATTTATTCTGTGGAGTTGATGATTGTGTAGAGCTTCAATGTGCAATAAATAGAGTTGGCGAGTGGTGTGATGATAATAGACTACGTGAATTTGTCAAAGTGTAGTCTCATATTCAAAGGGAATATCTTGCACTGAATATCATTACAATATTGATGCCTCATTAATCCTTAGATATAGCAGTACAAAAGATCTAGGCATTACCTTTGACAATAAATTATCTTACAGTTTACACACAGAGGAAGTGGTAAATTCAGCCCTTTGTATGCTTGGCTTCATAATTAGAAATGGTAGGAAGTTTCGTAATGCAATGGCATTTAAAACTCTTTATTTTTCAATTACACATACCAGGCTCGAATATGAAGCACTAATTTTTTCTCCATATTATAGTTCTCAAAAGTGTTGCCTTTGCGAGTCCAAAGGACGTTTCTGAAATGTTTGGAATTTAAAGTTGAGGAGGAATATCCTCGTCATGGATTTGATCATTTGATACTGCTTCAGGTGTGCGGAGTTGATAGTTTTGAGTCTCGTACAAAAGTTGCCTCTATAGGGTTCCTTTTATAAGCTTTTAAATAATTTTCTAAATTGCTCAGAACTGCATGGACAGATTAAACTTCTTATACCTAAAATAAATGCTAGAAGTTGTGATACTTTCTACTTTCCAACTAGCAGAACAAATCTGCTTATAAGATCGCCTATTCATTCCACTGTTAGCAATTATTCCTCAATAAGTAACATATGTGACATTAATTACTTAAGTATAAATGAAGTCATTAGAGTCACACATACTAGTTTTTGTTGTAGTTCTTTTAGTTTTAGTGGATTTTCTTTAAAACATCCACTAATGGGGAGGTCTTTGTTATGTATAAGAAATGTCATAATAAATATGTTTTACAAAGCCTCAAGTTATAGCTTCAATCATCATTCTCCTTCATTTTACCAAAATATTTGCAGAAAATTCTTTTCAAGTAGACCCCTTCTCTGATGATTTGGCAGTAGTTTCAGTTATATAGTTTGTGGTTTAATTCTATGCTTTTCTGCAAATGTTCGCATAAAATAATGGTTATTGGGAAGGCTGCGACTTTAACATTTTTAAAATATTACTTCAAAGGAGTGCGAACTAGCCCCTCCCGGGGTCAGTTTCAGTTTTTACATGTTTACAGATATACAGGGTGGTGCATTTTTACTGTAAAGCTCAATATATCTGTATCAAAGGTTTTTGACAGTGTGTGTCATATCCTTCTTCTGCAAAAATTGATCTTACCTGTCTGACAGAAAGCAATTTGTTAGCATTGGTGGTGCTCTATCAGATGAGGTCCTCGTCTTGTCTGAGGTACCACAGGGATCACATATAGGTCCTGTTCTCTTCAATCATTTTATTAATGATGTTGTGAGTTGTTTTGAGTCATCGAAATGTTTATTGTATGCAGATGACTTAAAGTTTTTTTCGGAAGTTGTCCATGGTGTCAACACTTTGCAACATGATCTCGACTACTTGACTCGCTGGTGCAGTTCAAACTTGTTGTCGCTTAATGTGGGTAAATGTAAGGTTGTGAGCTATTTTAGTGGTTAGAATCGGATTGTTCATAACTATACCATTTATAACACGGTGTTGGACGTTGTCACTTCAGTTGCAGTTCTTGGTGTAATTTTCAAAAATGATTTGTCATTTAATCTGCATATTGATGCTGTGGTTGTGAAATGTCGCAGACTTTTGAGGTTTGTTAAAAGACACACTAAGGATATGACTGACACAAGTGCAATCACTAGTTTGTATAGATCCTTGGTTCGAAGTAATATTGAGTATTGTTGTGTTGTATGGTTTCCATCCTATGCTTGCCACATTAATCATATTGAAAGGGTACAAAACAAATTTGTTAAGTACTTTATAGGCATCACTTTCCTTGCCAAGATATTAGGTATGATGTCAGATTGCTTCTTTGTGGTATGGTCAGTCTCAAAGCGCGACATGAGTATCTTTCATTGATGTTTATATATAAGTTAATTAATGGTCACATTGACTGTAATGATCTGCTCGAGTTGGTCCTTTTCCATGTTCCACCACGCTCAACTCGCCAACAGCAACTTTTTTTTGAGCGAACACACAGGACCAACTATGGATGTAACAGTTTCATGGACAGATTGTTGCATAATTATAATGCTAATTTTTCTAATTGTGATATCTTTTATATTGCTATGTCTATGATGAAAACTGTCTTAAGACAGTGATTTTGTTACTTTGAGTTATTTTTTTGTTTTGTTTTATTTTTAATTACCATTTGGAGTTGCTTAATTCTGTAGGTGCAAATTTAAATAAATAAATAAATTATAAGATTTCTTCAAATGAGGGCGAACTAGGCCCCCTAGAACCTATATTCGGGGACAATTTCAGTTTTTACATGTTTACTTATATACAGGGTGGTGCATTTTTACTGCAAGGTCAATATATCCGTTATTATACAAGATACAGGATAATATTATAAAAGTTATTTATAGCGTGTCTTGAGCTACATCTTATAAAATTATATTGACAATCGCAGGATGGTGATACAAGTTTTTTGTTTAGTGGAACACCCCTTTTATTGTAGCATTATTGCATTTTCCACCCAATTTAAATGCATGCTTGTAGGGAGAAGAAAATTATATTGCTCATTGTTTTCGAGTTATTTCAATTGTTTTTGAACTTTTTACATTTTGGAACATATCAAAAATTGTGATCCGGCATTTTTACCAATGAAAATCCCATGTCCCATGAAAGTGACGCATTTAGGGAGGTTTTCAATTATATTATTCGTAAAAAAAAATCGAGATGCCATAATATTATAATAATAATCATAATATTTATTTTGGAAAAAATTACAAGGCCTTGTGAGACAAATACCAGATATATAAGGTTAGATAAAAATTGTGAAATAAACAATAAAATAAACAGATATAAATATAATATAAATAAACGACAAATATAAAATACTGAAAAGAAACAAATTGAAACAAAAAAATGACATTTCCAGGTGTGTAGTGGCACTACTCCATGCACTCAATATCCATATTGAGATATTCATTTACAGAATAAAATACATACCTCAAAAGAGTGTTTTTAACATCTCTCTTAAAACATCGTGAGATGTATGACAGAGTCGCCATCTCGGTGCGGAACCAGGTAGTATGTTGTCACGGCAGCTCCAAATAACACAAAATGTTATAAAATAGAGACTGTGTATAACCAACTAACAATTTTGTAAATTGTCAGTCCTGGTCCATTTCTTCCTTCCAGATTAGGGAAGAAATGGGCCAGGGCGTTTTGGTAGCGAATTTTCATTAAATGCTTTAAATTTCAATAACTCAATTTGCTATTAACTTAAGGTTCGTTGGGTAGGAAGACAGTTTTTTTCGGGATCATTTTAAGTTTCTTTTAGGACACTTTTTGTGCATTTTCAAACAATAAGCTTATTTTGATGAAATTTGGTACATTGTGGTATAATATAGGTTATACTGGTAACCAAATTTGACACCTGATTTCATTAAAAAAAGAAGTATTTACTATTATATTTTTTTAAATGAAAATTCACTTCCATAACGCACTTGCTGCGTCCAGACTTTTTCTTATGACTATACAATGATTATGTTTGTAGTCCTTTGAGTTTTTAAAATAACTGCTAATTGGTTGGTACAGTCACCAACTGATGCATAACATCTGTAAATTTCTTTGTCTTTTAATTGGGTGTAAGCCTGTTTGGCAATAAAGTGATAAATAAGTAAGCACCGGAATGTGGGCAAATAAAGTGTGGTGTGCCTTATGGCTCCATATTAGGTCCCATCTTCTTCCTAATTTATATTTATATATTTATTTGCCAGGTGTAGTTTAAGCAGATATGTTTGTTGATAATACAAAAGCTTCTATTCTCTTTATATCCTGCACAGTCAAAGTCTACGTATCAACCCCATATATTACCACACTCCACACATACTAGTTGATTAACCTCTTCATCTTCAGGTCAGGTTTCCCCAGGTTTTCTTGTGGTAGAGTAGCCTGTTTGTTATCTCAATTAGCAGAAAGGAAAATGTTATATTTCTCTGGTGTCATGTTTCAAGAATTACTAATTACTTTTGAAGACAGTTGAATTTTCTTTTTCAAAAAGTTCTATTCAGGTTAGTTTCTGATCACAGCAGGTTATTTCCTTCATACTCTAAAATGTACTTTATCTATTCAATAAAGTTATAACACTGTAATATAGTTCTTGAAACATTAGCGACAACAAAAGGCTTATGCTTATGACTAATACATTTATTATTACTTCAACCTTTCACGACATTTGCTGTGCACCACCCAATACAGCGTTGAAATGTCATAAACATTTCTGAAAATTTAGTGCTTACTATTTTGAAACTACTATATTTGTGGCTGATTTTTGTCTGTTATATTTCAAACTAATTATTTTTTTGTAATGTTTACATAGGTTAGGATAGTAACACCAAGTGCCGCTGTGGTTAGGCCGAATCATATAGTCCAGCAGAGGCTGGTGGCACCAATCAGGGGACCAACTCAGGCAACTACAAGGATGGTGACCACAATAAGGCAACCGAACCAGAACAACGTGATAGTATCAAACTCTCAGCCGCCAGCTTTGCACCCTGTATACCCTGCCAATCATGTCAGAGCTCCAGCGGGGAGCGTCAGCATCCGGCAACCTGTACAGGTGAGTTAAGGTGTTATTTATATTTGCACTGTGCTTCAAACTCAGATTTTTCTTTGAATATATTCAGGGCCTGACATAGAGGTGTACGAACTCATGTTTTTCTTGAACCGAAGCAAATATGTTGCTTCGAACGTCGAACCTCTGAAATAGTATGTCTAAGGTACACACTCGAACTTTGAACTTCTTAGTAATTCAAAATCGAACATCGAACTACCCAAAATTCTTCAGTGTTCATATATCATTTTCTTAAATACAAAATTTAGGAGTATGGTAACATACAATATTTGATGTGTAAAAGATTTCCATTCTTTTTACAAAAATTAAGGGTTCAAGAAATTTGCAGGTTGATTGGGTGAAAATGCCTTCTGGTGCTGATCGTTGTGGAGATGGGTGAAGGTTAAATCGAAAATACAAAAACCAAAAATATTTTAAACTTTTTTAGATTTCTAGATCTATAGATAAGCTCAATGATAAATATGTTGTCGTTTGGCATTGGCTAGCCAGTTTTAGCAAACATATTGAGAGGGTTCAAACTTCGGTTCAAAGTGAGCATGATACGTATAAAATAACCACTTAAAATTGAAACTGTCTCCTGATTGTGAATATTTAACTGTTTTGGTTCATTGTGAAATAAAACATGTTAAAACCAGTGTTTTCCAAAAGCAATCTGCAATTATCCTCATAAATTCTCAATATTTACGTTACCGATCGCCCTCGAACACCGCCATCATAATGTTGTTACTGAAAAAGGTGTTGGGAGGCTAGGATATATAAGAAAGATTAGTCTGTGACTGCTAAATGGCTCCGTCATGTCTCAATGTGTCCCACCGACTGTCAAAAATAAGCATGAGTGAAATATCCTAAAGTTACACTATCGGCTCAATAATACCGATAACGAGTTTACAGTGGCGCAACCGAGTTAACGGGGCCGCAACTTCGCTACTTTTGCCAGCATTCAATGTCTGTAAAGTTAAATTTCGAAGTATTTTTGAGCAATGAAGTTCGAACTATTTGAAGAATTACATATTTCGAACTCTGAACTATTTTAAGGTCGCTAGTGCGAACATATTTTCGAACCGAAGGTTCGGTTCGAGTTCGGGTTCGGTTCGAGTTCGGGTTCGGTTCAAAATTTCAAAGCTTCGCACACTTTTAATTATAATCTTACTATGCGAGGTGTAGATCGTGCCGATCAGCAGATGACATTCTATCCATTTATGAAGAAACATCAAAATAAATACTACAAAAAAATATTTAGACATTGACTTAAACAGTCTGTTTGGACCGCTTATGTGTTGTACAAGAAAAAAGGGTACAATATAGTACACAGTGATTTTCTTTGGCATTTAGTTAGAAAAATTATGGATGCACATTTATCCTCGGTGGCATCTGCTAGATGATCGAGTAATGTCAACATACTTAGACCAAAAGGCAGACATGTTCCACGATATATACCACCTAGAGGTGTGCGAAGCTTGGAAATTCACAACCGAACCTTCGGTTCGAAAAATTGTTTGTCCTAGGCGATGTTAAGTAGTTCGAAGTTCGAAATACGTCATTTTCCAAAATAGTTCGAAGTTTGTTGCTCAAAAATACTTCGAAATTGAACTTTACAGGCATTCAATGCAGCCAAAGGTAGCGAAGTTGTAGCTCTGTAGCGGCCATGTTAACCCGGTAGTGGCGCTTTAAACTCTGTATCAGTCCTATTGAGTCGATAGCGTAATTTCAGGAGATTTCACCCATGCATATTTTGACAGTCTGTGGGACACTGAGACATAACAGAGCCATTTAACAATCACAGAATTGTTGGCAGTTTGTGTTATACCTTGCTTTGAAATATACTGTACCGGAGAAGACTATTGATATTTTTTCTGTACTTATGCAAGATAATGCAGCTAATTCTGGAGCTAAGCTAATTATAAAAACCAAAAGCTGTTCCTGATAATGTACCAGGACAGAAACACCCAAGCAAGTCTGTTTGCTAGTTTCAAAGTGAACAGTGGAGGCCTCAACCTCCAGGTGTATCTCATTTCGTAAATATCTCACGCCCCACCGGGTTTGTTTAGACCCGGCACCCACCTTGACTTAAGACAGTATCATTTGGAATCTCGCTTCCGAGCAACATACAAGTGAGGTCATTGTTGGTCCATTTTGAAGCTCATAGTGGAGGCCTGAACCTCCAGATGTACAAAACTTTCTAGGTATCTCAGCCTTCTTACGGGTTTGTCCGAACCCGAACCCTACAGTATTGTGCCAATTAATTTAAACATTGAGAATTTCTGTATTATTTCAACATCGCAACGCTGCTCTGACAATTCTGACAGGTGTTCTCTGCATGTCCCAAGACCTGTCATTCTGAATTAAGTTATCATCTATGTCAGTCGTTTTGCCAGTTCTTGTGTTTTTGTGGTTTTGGGAGAAATAGCATGTTTTAGTTAGTTTTTTTTTGTGTGTTTGTGGCATCATGGACATTACGCCAAGGAAAAGAAGAAGGATAAATACACTTAGTGAGCACACATCCATGCTAGTGAGTGTTCCATGAGCTTGGGAGCTTTAAGTAAGATAATTAAACAAAAAAGAGAGACTAGATCCGTTGAAGTTTAGCAGAAGGGGAAATGTGGGAGAAAAGGGGAGCCAACTTCCCGAGATGAATGGTTCCTTTTGAGAAATAGCAAGCTGAACAACAGACAGACGAACTATGATCTTCAGCAAGACTTAGACAAGTCTGGAGTGAAAATATGAGTGAATATGTATGGTTGTTTTTTGAAATACAAATTCAAATAACTATCAAGATTTCCTCCCCTCCCATCTCTCTTACGGCTTGTGACTTAGGCGCTATATTTTTTTGGTAGCATTTGATAGGAACAATAACCAAGCTTTGTGGTAATCTGTTAATATATATATATATATATATATATATATATATATATATATATATATATATATATATATATATATATATATATATATATATATATATATATATATATATATATATATATATAGTTTTTGAAATAAAAATTTAAATATCTACCAAGGTTTATCCCCCTACCATCACTCCCACGGCTTGCAGTGTTTGGCGTTATATTTTTTGATAGCATTTTATAGGCACAATAACCACACATGGTCTAAATCTGTTAGTAGGTATAGTTTTTGAAATAAAAATTTAAATATCATCCAAGCTGTATCCCCTTACTATCATTCCAAGGGCTTGCGAGTGTTGGTGCTATATTTTTTTGGTAGAATTTTATAGGAACAATCACCACACTTCGTCTTAATATTTTAATATGTATAGTTCTGGAAATAAAAATTTAAATATCTACCAAGGTTTATCCCCCCTCCCATCTCTCCAACAACTTGCGAGCATTTGAAGCTATATTTTTATGATAACTTTTAATAGGATCAATAACCTTGCCAAGTTTTAATCTGTTAGTATGTACATTTTTTGTAATAAACATGGAAATATCTAACAATACGCCATTTCTCATACGGTTTGCAGTGATCGTGGGTACATTTATTGAGAGCATTATATAGGAGCAATGATAACCCTGCTAGATTTTAATTTGTTTCTACGTGCATTTCTGATATTGTGACTAAGTAACTTGAGCAAAATGTATCTCTTGCGTCATCCCTGTTACGGTCTTGTAAAAGAATCGGTTGTTTTCGTAAATCGGCTGCTGGACATTTTCCCGCCAAAATCACATCAGTTTTGGAAGGAGGTAGAAAAGCTGTGAGATTACAAAAGAAAGAGCTTCTGATGGAGTCTATGATGAAAAAAAAATACTGATTTGGGCAAAAAATATGTTCATTGGACAGAAGAACACTGGATAAATGTCTTGTTTTCAGATGAGACACAGTTTTTGGTGCAGGTGTACCATCAAAATTCCTGCGAAAAGGTGGAGACAAAACGTTTGCTGCAGCTCACTTAACTCAGACAGTGAAACATCCAGTCAAAAAGATGTTTTGGAGCTGTTTTTCATATATGAGGACAGGGAAACTTATACCTATCGAAGGCATGATAAAGAGTGAAAAATATAAAGAGATGTTAGAAACGTGTTTGTCTAGAGAACTGGAAAAAGTTGGTGAAGCAATATTTCAGCAAGATTCAGCACTGTCATGTTTTCAAGAAGATGGTGAAATATGTCAAGGACAAAAAGATTACCCTTCTAGGCAGGCCTGGAAACTCACCGGATATTAATCCTATTGAGAACTTGTGGTCTATATACAAGGCCAGATTGCTAAAAATGGATTGTACAATAAAAAAGTAAGATGATTGAGGCTGTTATTTAGGTATGGTTCCGAGATGACAAAATTAAGGAGAATTGCAATTGATTCTGTTAAAACGAGTTGAAGCTGTAATAAAAGCTACAGGAAGACATATACTCTATTGAATAATACTTAAATATTTATAAACTAATACTGTTTGTATTTTTTCTTTCAATAAACAATATTTAACGTAAATCTGCCTGTGTTCACATTCATTTGCACAATACTGTACCAGTGTTTGACTCCAATTGGTCACCTTTTATGACAGGCAGGAGATACCTTGGGCCTATTCTTTTATTTCATCCCCGGACTCACAGGAGAGTATAATTAATATACTAATACAATAATTTGGTTTGTTAATATCGCACATGCATTTTATTTAGAAATTAAGAAAAAGACAGTGACCAAGTGTTTTAATGTATCTAATTATGATTGTAGCTGCGAGGTATGGCTCCTGGCGGTCAGATTCGTCAACCCTTAGCAGTACGTACTGCTACCCCTCTACAGAACAAAGTCTTAGCGAATGCTGCCACAGTTACAGCTAAAAACCAGGGATTGAGAACCACAGTGCCTTCGGCAGCGGCTCGGCCCGCTGCCTCAAAGGAGAAGGAAAAGAAATCCTTCTCTTCGGTGTACACAGGAGATGATGACATTAACGACGTGGCTGCCATGGGTGGTGTCAATCTGGCTGAAGAAACTCAAAAGATTCTGGGTAAGTCCGATAGAAAAATGTTAACGTATCATGTCCAGTTCAAGTTTTTTAATTGCACCTTGGTACCTATTAACGATACAAGGATGAAATCTGTTTCATCAATCTTTTGCAAATATATACAACAAAAATATATTGGACTTGAAAAATGTTTCTTGTTTTTAAGGTTGTGATATAAACCAAATGCATTTTTATTTTAATTTATGTATTTTGCATATTATTGTAACTAACATACTGTTTTAATACATTAGGATCAACAGAGTTTGTCGGTACCCAAATTCGTTCATGTAAAGATGAGATCATGTGTTCAATGGGTCCACTGCAGCTGAAAATAAGGCAAGTGATGCAAAAGCACGGTTTGGATGAACCAAGTGCTGACGTTGCAGCATGCATATCGCACGCAGCACAAGAAAGGCTGAAAAATCTGCTAGAGAAATTGGCCGTCAATGCTGAACATAGACTGGAGATAGTTAAGACAGACCAACGATATGAGATCACCAATGATATAAAAGGTAACTATCAGAATATTTCTGTTGGTTCAGTTTCACATAAGTTTTACTGTAATTAAAAAAAATTAAGTTTATACTTAGGTTAAGCTATACAGAGTGTTACATAATTGGATTCAATAGTGAAGGAGGTTAAACTGTACATAGTTTAAAGAAAAAAGTTTATATAAACATAGGTCCGTTTTCGCTTTATTTTTGAAATCCAGGTGTAAACATTTTTTAAAAATTAAGTTGGGAAGTAGATTAGATATTTTATCACTAAGTGAGTCGTGAGACACGAAGTAACGTGCTGCCACTTAGTTGCGGAACCAAGTAGTGTGTTGTCACGCCAGCTCCAAATAACACAAAGTTTAAAAAAAAATAGAGACTGTATACACCAACTAACAATTTAGTAAATTGTCAGCCCTGGCCCATTTCTACCCTATTATAGGGACAAAGTATGTAAGGCTAGATGCATTCTCGCAACAATTAGAACCTTAGACCAGTTTCGCTCTAATTAGAGCCCGTCAATACAGCATACTAATTGCAGCGAAAATATACCTCTAAAGTAATACGGCTATGGTAGCCAGCCTTCCAACACTAGATGAGTGGTGAGACACGAAGTAACGTGCCGCCACCTAGCTGCGGAACCAAGTAGTATGTTGTCACGCCAGCACCAAATAGAGCGAAACTGATCTATGGTTCTAATTGTTGCGAGAATGCATCTAGCCTTACATACTTTGTCACTATATTAGGGTAGGAATGGGCCAAGGCTGACAATTTACTAAATTGTTAGTTGGTTGTATACAGTCTCTATTTTTTTAACACTTTGTGCTATTTGGATCCTGCGTGACAACATACTACTTGGTTCCGCAACTAGGTAGTGACACCACTGACTTAGTGTTGGAAGGCTGGCTACCATAGCCGGATTACTTTAGAGGTGTATTTTTGCTGCAATTAGTATGCCGCACTGACGAGCTCTAATTAGAGTGAAACCGGTCTACAGTACTAATTGTTGCGAGAATGCATCTAGTCTTACATACGTTGTCCCCCCATTAGGGTAGAAATGGGCGAGGGCTGACAATTTACTAAATTGTTGGTTTTATACAGTCTCTATTTTTAACACTTTGTGTTATTTGCGGCTGGCATGACAACATACTACTTGGTTCCGCAACTAGGTGTCTGCATGTTACTTCGTGTCTCACCACTCACTATAGTGTTGGAAGGCTGGCTACCATAGCCGTATTACTTTAGAGGTGTATTTCCGCTGCAATTAGTATGCCGTACTGACGAGCTCTAATTAGAGCGAAATCGGTCTACGGTTATAATTGTTGTGAGAATGCATCTAGGGTAGAAATGGGCGAGGGCTGACAATTTACCAAATTGTTGGTTTTATACAGTGTCTATTTTTAACACTTTGTGTTATTTGGGGCTGGTATGACAACATACTGCTTGGTTCCGCAACTAGGTGTCGGCATGTTACTTCATGTCGTCCCCTGTGGGTCCGGGGACTAACTAAAAGAATAGGCCCAAGGTAACTCCTGCCTGTCGTAAAAGGCGACTAATTGGACTCAAACACTGGCTGGGGTCTTGTCCATGTGGGCCTGGAGGGAGGCGGATATCTCTGGGGAGTGATGTACACCCAGATTTTGAGGCCTCCACTCTGGGCTTAGAAATTGATGGTTACCCGCGCTTGGTTGTTGCTCGGGAGCGGGGTTCCGGATGGGTGCCGCCTTGGGTTGAGTGCTGGCGGGTGTCGTGTGTCTAGACGACCCGGAGGGGGTTGACAACTCTGATGAGTGGTAAACACCCGGAGTTTGGGGCCCCCACTGTGTGCTTCGGAACGGACGGACGGCCTCGCTTGTGCGGTGCTCGGGAGTGGGCTCGATGGGATGTCGCCTTGAGTCTAGCACTGGTGGGTGTCGGGTCTAGACGAACCCGGAGGAGAGCTGAGATCTTTAGGGGTGGAATAAAACTAAGGGTTGAGGCCTCTTCTGTGAGCTTCGAAACGGACAAACGACCTCACTTGGATGCTGCTCGGATGCAGGATTTGATGATACTGCACCGAGTCAAACACTGACGGATGTCTGGTCCAGACGAACTCGGAGAGAGGTTATCTCTCTTTGAGCTTTGAGACGGGCAAATGACTTCACTCAGATGGCAGTACATCTGTCAAACAAAGTTTCACCTCGCAAATGTCGTCTCCTGTCGGAAGCTCGATTTGTTGGGTGAAATTTAAGCTAACGCTGACAGGTCTTGGACCTGGACGAACCCGGGGGTGGCTGGGGTCTCTAGGGGTGGATTACACCTGGAGACTTGGGCCTACTCTGTGAGCATCGATGCAGGCTAACGACCCTGCCTGGATGCTGCTCGAGGGCGGGACTTCATGATACCGCCTCGAGTCAATGAAACACTGGTGGGGGTCTGGTGCAGGTGAGGCTAGGGGGAGGCGGATATCTCTGGGGAGTGATATGCACCCGGAGTTTGACGCCTCCACTGTGGCCTCAGAGACTGACAGTTAGCCTCGCTTGGTTGTTACTCGGGAGCGGGGTTCCAGATCATACCGCCCTGGATTGAGCCCTGGCGCGTGTCTTGTGTCCAGACGTCCCGGTTGGCTCTGATCTCTGATGAGTGGTAGACACCCGGAGTTTGGAACCCATACTGTGTGCTACGAAACGGACGGACGGCCTCTCTGGAGGGATGCTCGGGAGCGGAACTCGGTGGGATATCGCCTTGAGTCTAACACTGTTAGGTGTCAGGTTTAGACGAGCCTGAGGGGAGCTGTGATCTCTAGGGGTGGATTAAAACTGGGGATTGGATGCTGCTCGAGAACGGGACTTTAATGATACCGCCTCGAGGCAAACACTGATGGATGTCGGGCCCAGACGAACTCAGAGAGAATCTCTCAATGAGCTTCGAAACGGGCAAGCGACTTCACTCAGATGGCAGTACACCTGCCAAACAAACTTTCATCCTCAAGAAAAGATCGACTCCCTCAGGGAGCTGGAATTGATGGGTGAAATCTAAATAATTAGACGTGAGCCACAATAGACCTAAGGTTGCGGTGGAGGGACTGGAATAGCCCACTCACAGTAAAAATCTAATCTAATCTACTTCATGTCTCACCACTCACTTAGTGTTGGAAGGCTGGCTACCATAGCCGTATTACTTTAGAGGTGTATTTTCGCTGCAATTAGTATGCCGTACTGACGAGCTCTAATTAGAGCGAAAACGGTCTACAGTTCGAATTGTTGCGAGAATGCATCTACCCTTAGATATTTCATGATATTATTTGTTCTAAAATGAGGTTGACAACAGGAAGTAATGGTGATGCATGTCATGCTGTATGGGATCATGATAAATGTACAGATTATAAACGTAGGGTGGAAAAACTCAGAAAAGACATATTCTCACAGTCGTAGCAATTAAACTTTCCTGCTAAGGCTGAACATTTTGATTCTAATATAGCGTTTTCTATATGCTACCAAAACGTGAGGGGACTTAACACAAAAACTCAGGATATTTATAATACTTCTATAGTGGCAATGCAATATAATATAATTGCTTTGACTGAGACTTGGCTTAGCAGTTCTGTCTTGGAGTCTGAATTATTTTCTGAAGATTTTCTTCTTTTTCGTGCTGATCGAGATTTTCAGTCTTCTAATCTTTTGAGGTGTGGTGGTCTTTTGCTTGCAATTCGATCACCATTTGAAGGAAAACTTGTTGGATATTTTTTCTGTAATCGTATGAACTCCATACAGTCTTGTCTTAAGGACTGTGTTATCGTTTTTTGAGAAAATGTTTTTCCGTTTTGATGTCACACTTATGCCCCGAGCGGTCACCCTATAAGCTTACAAACAATTTCCCTTCGTCACTTGTGTTATAATTATTTTTTTCTCAAGGCTGTAAGATTATTAGTTTCTGGGATATGGCCGGGTTACCTGTCTTAATAGAACATCTAGTACATTATATTCATTCCCAATGATTCGTTTTACATCGTTTCACTTAACATCACGATTGTTAGGTCCCTAACTAGGACGTTATGCGGGGACTTGCTGTACAACGAGAAGATCATTAAGTACAGAGACCTCGAGATGCAAGTAATGAGACAGTAGAGGACAGATAGTGTTAGAGTGATGCCAATAGTTTCTAAGAGTCTTAGAGAGGACAGTAAGAGACTGGCGCTTGGAAAGTACCTTCATACGGTTATGCAAAAAGCAGTAATACTTGCAACTGCCCACACCGTGTGAAGATTTCTGGGAAACGAGGATGTGTTGCGTTGTCGTTCGGGGCCTGAATGCTTGGAAGTCGCTCAATCCGAGCTCAGTCCCTCTGGTATCTGAGATACATCGGATGAGTGAATGTGCCCCTCAGAGGGAGTGTCAAAATCCTTCAGGCTAAAGTTGATAATAATAATAACAGTAGCCAAACTCCTGTTATTTTTAAACGGTCAGTATATCTGCTGCATAGACTGACAGGCCACCATCACATTACCTGCACCACTCACTAAGAGGTAAAACCGATGCATCCATGCACCTTTGGAAGTAATAAGAAATAAAGAAGTGTTATTATTGTTATAATCTGTGGTGAATCTTAGCATTGAAATATAATATCTGATTTTTTTTTTATTGTAATATACTTTGATCCTTACCTTGTCTTTTTAATTGTGACCATTGGCTTCTATTTACCACTTTTCAGGTCAGCTGAAATTTTTGGAAGACTTGGACAGGGCGGAAAGAAAACGACACGAAGAACTGGAGAGAGAAATGTTGCTGAGGGCAGCTAAGAGCAGATCGAAAACGGAAGATCCAGAACAGGCTAAGCTGAAAGCAAAAGCGAAAGAGATGCAGCGGGTAGAGATGGAAGAGCTCAGACAAAGGGAAGCCAATGCCACTGCCTTGCAAGCCATCGGTCCTCGGAAAAAACCACGACTTGATGGGGATGCTGTTTCTGGTGCTCCACAGGTCAGTTATTTCTCTTTTCTCAGCTGCTTCATACATACCTCATCAATTAAATATTTAAATTATATTCTAAAACTGTTGACTTTGCTAAAGTGAATATATTCAGAAGTTATTATTAATACTTTTGTGTGCATAACCATTTTTTGGATCCTGTATTTTTTTAAATTTAGTTTTAGAAACATTCATTTTACTTTAACTCTTTAAACCTTAGTTTTACTGTGAATTGAACATTTCCTTCTTACAATGACTTGGATGTCTTGAAAAAGCTCTCAAAATAGAAATCTGTTTCCAAATGTTTATATGTTGCTTTGCTTTTACCTCAATAATTTAAAATGTAATTGGATGATTTTAATGATACTTGGCACGTATGTTCCTTCTGCTAATAGCTTGGATGAGTTCTGTAGCCAGCCCAATCCAACCACCCTATCTAGGAAACAAATCAACTTATTTTGATTAAATTTTGTAGGCATGTTGCACTTATAAATGTTTTACATTTACCAAAATTGAAGATTCTAGCTTAACGAGATATTGAATTACTAAAAAAATATTTTTTACGCAAACTTGCCCCAAACCCCCCTTCTAAAGCAGTATCAAGATTAATTTCTCAAAGAAAAACTGATTAATAATTAAGCTGATAATTTAATATTCTGGTTAAAATCGTGTGATTTTAAACTAGGCTTTAGTAGAGGTTTTTCCTGTTGTCATTTAATTTTGTCTTTGTTTCTTAATTTAAACAACAATGTTGACCAATTGGAAATATTTAAATGTTTAATTAAAGTGGATACTTACTTTTTCTGGGTTGATTTTGACCAAAAGCTCATATTTATTAGACCCTTAGCACAACATTCTGACACTTTTTCTAGATAACTGTTTTAGTTCAACATCTAGGTATTCACAACTATTTAGGCTATTTACACTGCTAATGAACTCATGAGATTTATTACAATAATAATCATGAGTAAAACACAACAATAGTTTTTATTAAGTGGTTAAACGTGTTAAAAAGAAAATATTAGCAGAATATACGACTTTCAGAAAAGATAAACCAGATAAAACCGTTATCTATTTACCATTTGAACCGCGAATTACGAGAGGTTTTAATAGCATCTACAAAAAAAAAAAAATACATTAAAAAATTTGCTAGGTAACCCAAAGAATAAAGATAAAACCACAGAAGTGTCGGGAATATATGAAACAGGTTGTAAGGATTGTGAAATGTGTTGGGCAAACTAATAGAACATCCTTCTGATGACGCTAACTTTGTTAGCGAAAGGATCATCAGGTCTAAAAACTGTATTGTGATGGAGTGGGTTCTCCACATTGTACTTATAAGTGGTTAAAACATAACATAGAATGGAAATGTTTGATTGTCAATTTTGACAGTAAATCAGCGATTATTATTGTCAATCGAACCCTAAAAAAACTTTTATATTGAAAGTTGTTATATATATATATATATATATATATATATATATATATATATATATATATATATATATATATATATATATATATATATATATATATATATATATATTAAGCCTGAAATAAAAACTTAAGAACTAGGCATGCAAAACTAACAATAAAACTTGTTTCCTGTCCAGACAATTTTTAGATGTGAAAGATGTCAATAAATTTTCAGTTTTTGTAAAAAAAACTCACTTGTTCCTTTGTGTTTAATTACCACATCTCATTAAGGATAAAAATTGGGCTTGACGTCAGTATTTCCATTCCAATATCAATTAGTAAGATTTATCAAACCAAAACCATGTACGCCAAGTACTTGCCCGAGAATTATTCATCAGCTGATAAGAAAAACCCATAAATTTTTGTGAACTACCCAAAGATTATTTTTCGGTATATGCCTACGGATTATATGTCGGCGCTAGCCCCACGGCTTATGTTTTGGCTACTGCCCACGACCTTTGTAATTTTAACAAGAAAAATTCCCTGTATTTTATTAAAAGACAGCAAAATGAATGTTTTCTTTTACCATTTGTAACGAATGAGGTCATTACACCAAACAATTAACTTAAATGAAGACACCACTATTTGAAACTGTAACTAAAAGCACATGACTGTTGTGACTTAAATATATAGTGGTTGAACTCTTCTTTGCACAGAGAGAACGATGGTACTCGACGGTCGTTAGAGAATCTCTGACCGAGTTCTTGCATCTATTTAACACCTCTCCCTGCATTGTCTCTCCAGAAAGTCCTACAGAGGGATATTCACGCGTCTGATTGGCTAAAGGCCTGCAAATGGATGCGCACTGCTCATGGAAAAGTCCCAAAGCCGCTGAGAATTGCAACGTCTTTACTGTTTTCTAAGATACTCTAGATTCCACGTCAACATTATATTTATTTTTCTTTATTCCGACATTTCAAGTGCATAAAAAAAAGAAACGTTTTCTGAATACCGAAATCGCAGGACTGAGAATTTAGTCCGGTATTGGATACCCTAACTGTATTTGATTAACTGATGTATATGAGGGTGTGAGCTTTACACTGATTAAATAAATGTTTAATTTTTTTTTGCAGGCTAATTCAAGTGGTTTTAGTAGTGGAATGAGAGGACAAATGCCTTTAAGACAGCGAATAAAGAAGGTAACACTTAGGGACGTACAATTTCTGTTCGAATCAGAAAAAGATCTTTGTAAAAGTAGACTTTTATTCAAGTCATATCTCAAGTGATGCTCGCTTCTTGTCAGTGTTGTGATATCTAGAAATTTTGTACAGGTTTTTCTAATTATATCCTTGTAAAATATGTATAAAAAAATCAAGATTACCTGCTAGTGAAAAATTGGTTCTGTAAATTATTTATTTCCCTTTTATTATCAAATCAATCTAGGCCTTTGAATTCAACTTGAAATTATAATCGATTTGTATTTTTAAACAATGAAAAACATACGAATTTGTTATTAATTGAAAAGTGATGTTTTTAATAATTATTTTTATACATAATTGAAAGGTTTAGGTACACAGAAATTTGACATACATATATTTTTCATTCGTATTTGTTTTTAGCTACTAGGTTGTTAAATTTAGTTTAATACATATCTGAAACTTTATTAGTTCCCAGCTATTTAAAAGCAAATGAACTCTTTGATAATATAGTCTCTCCATTGAGAGAGTCGACAAGGGGAAAAAATCTTTATTATTGATTGGGACCAATCAATATTGATTTAAAAAAATGGTTTTAAAATATCTGATATAAAATGAGCCCTGATCCGATATACAGGGTATTGATAAATTGAGGAAACATGAAAATGCGTCACGAGAGAACTAACATGTTATTTTGGACAAAATATTAATGAAAGAAGGTTGTTTTATAATTCGAAATAAAGTCTAAACATAAACTTGAAGAAAAATATCTAATTTCTATATTTATCTGAACTTGAATGGTATGTATTTACAAATGAACATAGTCCTATTTTTGAGCAGACTACAAAAATGAAACAGGAAATTCTATAACTGTGGGAGAAAAATATATGACATATCTTTTTCCAATTTCCACAGATTCAAGAGTACATTCATTCCAATCACTGCTTTGAGTATTCTACATTTAGTATTTCTCAATCATGGGGCAGGTCATCTGTATACATTTTTTGTTTTAATACTCCTCACAAGATAAATCCACTAGTATAAGGTTAGGCAATCTAGCAGGAAAATCCATTTTTCTCTAAAGTTAATTGTCAACCACTACTACCAAAAGTGTGAAATAAAAAAGGTTATTTTTGGAAGCCGTAGTCTGGATTTTCAAAAACCAGATAGTGACTGTTTTGTGAATACACAAGATGTTGTTTTATCAGTAAAATATAACATTATGTGAAAATGATCTCTCAGGTAATTCCCATTTCCATTTTCAAGTAAGTAGGTAAATTATTCAGGCTCAAAAGGCCATATCATACATGTATATACAGAGCCTGCATTAATTCCCGATTCCCACGTGACCGCTTAAGTTAGGCAACCAAACATGCACGGTTGTACAACCTGAATAAATGAAATTCCTAAGTTGCTAGTGGGGTCTCTTATTTCCTTTGTGGTTTTATAAAAAATATAAAAATTATAATAAGGTGAACCAGTAAATGTCTTAAACTTTTAGTTTTCTTCAATTCTACTTTCACATTTACGCATTAGAGTGAAAATATTTTTCGCAGAGCAAAAAAATATTTGTTTTGCTCAGATGAGATTAAAATTGACCTATCGC
Organism: Tillus elongatus; assembly: GCA_964006375.1. Classification (NCBI taxonomy): domain Eukaryota; kingdom Metazoa; phylum Arthropoda; class Insecta; order Coleoptera; family Cleridae; genus Tillus; species Tillus elongatus. Next base: position 193,291,284 of record OZ023263.1, read on the forward strand.
GATGCGATGCGTTAGCGGCATTCCACTGATGATGTAATATCAATTTTGAGGTTTCAAGGGTTGGGGAAGTCAAATGTAACATTGTTATTTTAACATTAACAACCAGTTCGTTAAAACATCATTATATATTACTTTTATTTTGTATAGATATCAAATTAAAACAAACAACACTAGCATTACAAAAAACATTTTAACTAGTGTTCGGTAAATAAAATAAGTTTTTATAAAATTTTGCATTTCTCTTAAAAAGGATTATTTAAACATCTAATTTACGGTTTTAGGAGTGTGTATTGTGTAACATGTAACAAATATATACCTGTTTGGGCAGATAACCAACAAACAGATTTGGTAGGGCTTCGTTCCATGCGATGTCGAATATCGTCAACAACATTCTCTGTTAGAATAGTTGGCTTGCCTGTAGATTTGCCTTTGCAAATACAGTGCTTTGCCATTAAAATAAAGGCATCCTGCTCCGGTGTGAAAGGCATCCTTACAATCAAGTCTAAAAAATGGAACAAATAAATAAACATAACCTTAACATACCTACACTTTTAACTTACGTAAAAACGCAATGAAAATGCTAAGTTTTGATAACAAAACTGTTTTTTTTTATTTTCCAACATATAGAAAATTATTTGAAGAAGATAAACACTGGTCGAACTTGGAAAATGCACAATATACATACAAAATAACCGGTAAAAAGGCAAATGAGCGCCAATGAACTGAACTGTCAATTGTCAATTGATTTAGTAACTTTGCGGTCCATAGTCTAGTAGTTTTTTTGGTTACTTTTTGACTGCCAACTCATAAAATCATATTCCACTAAGAGAGAGACAGAATCCGGTCACGTGGGACTCGGGAATTAATGAAGGCCTAGTACAGGACAGTATAATGAAGTAAAACAAATACAAACGGCAATATGTATAGATCAAAACTGTAAATATTAAAATAATCATAAGACTACATCACAAAACAAAATATGCTGAAGTGAATAAATCATGTAAATGCAGAGAAAAACAGTTGAATTGTTTACTTGTAAAACCACACAATTTTACATTATGTGAAACTGCCGCTCCTCTCTGTGCACTTTGTGCCATTTTTATTGATAAAACTTTAATGAACACCTTTATATTGAAAAAATAGAAATAGGTGATTTTTTTCTTTCAAAATCTTCTATTATTTTAAAATAAAGTAACATTTTTATTTATAAGTAAACTATTTTTCATCATAGTTGTCCTCTTCCATAATATTAGTAGTAGTAGTAGTCAGCCAGTTTATTAATGGACCACATGGTTAGGACATTTCTTTCCCACTGGTTAATAGTTAAAATTAATTACCATTGCTGTTACATGGGAGGTATAGTTTCGTCTCCTGTAAAGTTTGAATTAAGTAATTTTTTATATTTGTAACGACCCAGACCGAGAACCGAGATGTTTAGCTAACAATTTCCAATTTCAGAATATAATTCCGAATTGTTAAAAAGTGAAATTCATAATTTAGGACCAGGCGACATAAGTTGATGATAACTGCGTTATATTACAACAACATGAATGTCGTTTAACCTTCAAAAATTGCATGGCTTTGCGAAGATTCTTTGTCAGCATACAAATTAATAAAAGGACTGAAAAAATGGTTTAAAGCTCAACTTTTAAGTTAGTTATAATTTTTTAGTCGTGTGTTAATTTTGACAATGTATATATAAATTGAAACTGAGCCTGGATATCGGTTTTAGGGGCCTTAGTTCACGCCCATTTGAAGAAATTGTTCAAAGGTCGCAAAGCTGTAATCTCGTCACAATTTTTTCTAAGAAAATTCACAAAAAATAACAATAAGAACATGAAATTCAAAATTCCTCTGAATTCTGCATTTAGTATTAATTTTTGATTATGAACAACTCTGTTTTATTAAAAATTTTGTTTAATTTGTTTAAAATAAAGAATAATGCTAGTGTTGTCTTGAAGTATTTTCATGTTTTCCTAATTTTAAAACATCCCGTGCTGTAAGGTTAGACTTTTTATGTCATACTCATTCTTTTAACAAACAGATTTTTTTTATAACACATTATTCATTGTAAACTCAAAGATTTTATCTTTTTGTCGATGGCATTGATACTGAATGAAATGAAATTAAAACTTATGCATTTAGTATAGCTTTTATAATATTTTTTATGATTTGTTTATCAGATATAGGTGCCTAATTATTGTAAATTAAAATCTTGTGTTATTAATTATGTTTCTTGGGTGATACAAATAATATTTATGTTTTTTATACTCCTGATGACTTTCTGCAGAAAGGGACTAGCCCACAATATGGTTAAACTAAGATAACAGTGGTCAAAGCTTTGAACAATTCTAAAAGTCCTAAACAATTTTAGGCCTATTGTATAATTGTGTAGTTTTAGAGAGGTATTTCAGTTAATGAAAATATTTTATTAACCATTTCTGATGGTAACGGAAAAGAGTTGTGCGTTGGTTCCTTTCTACAATTTAAAAAAATGATAAAACGATTGAAAATCTATATATATATATATATATATATATATATATATATATATATATATATATATATATATATATATATATATATATATATATATATATATATATATATATATATATATATATATATATATATATATATATATATATATATATATAGATACATACATACATACACATCTATATTTAACAAACATAAATGTATTAATATTGTTAAGCGAACTTAATTTTCTTATTTTACTTCAAAGTCTGGAGGCCACGTAAAGCCATTCACACCTTGTAGATTTTTGTAGAAATCTTTACAATGTTGGGGAATCAGGTGCATTCTTGTTTCAAAAATATTGAAAATTGCATTTTTTATCAATGTATATTTGACGAGCTTTTGAACTCTTTATTTTTGTCTGTCTTTCAGTTGCAAATAATATATTTTTTTCAGTTTCAACTAGAGGTGTGCGAACCCATGTTTTGTTCGACCCGATCTATGAACGAACCCAAGCAAATATGTTGCCTCGAACTTTGAACCTCTGAAAATAGTATGTCTAAGGTTCACAGTCGAACCTTCGAACTTCTTAGAAAATCGAACATCGAACGACCCAACATTTTTCAGTGTTCGTATATCATTTCCTTAAATACAAAATTTAGGAATATTGTACCATACAATATTCATGACATGTAAAAGATTCCCATTCTTTTTACAAAAAGGAAGGGTTCGACAAATTTGCAGGTTGAGTGGGTGAAAATCCCTTCTGGTGCTGATCGTTGTGGAAATGGGTCAACGTTAAATTAAAGATACAAAAACAAAAAATATTTTAAACTTTTTTCGTTTTCTAGATCTACATAAGCTCAATTATAAATATGTTGTTGTTGTCGGTATTGGCTAGGCAGTTCAAGCAAACAGATTGAGAGGGGTTAAAGTGAGCATCATAGGTATAAAATAACCAGTTACAAGTTTGAACTGTCTCCTGATTTTGAATATTTAACAGTTTTGGCTCATTGTGAAATAAAGCATGTTTTACGTTACCGATAGTGATAGGCACAACGGTTATTTTCTATTAACAGTTGAACCCATTAACTTTATAGTAATAACCTTTGAAAATAACAAGTCCGTTATTTATCTGTTATTTTGAACTGGATAGTCGATTGATAGTATCCTACGTTCCCAAAGCTGTGAGCGAGAGAGAGCACACTAGTATAAATAACGTGTTAAGTGATATGTTATGAAGTAAAGTCCGCTTTATACTGTATACCCATACCCATACATATTTAGCATTCATAGTCTCATGTCCATTCATCCCATTAAATTGTTAAATTTAACAGTTGCCGATGAAAACTGATGTTTATTCATCGAACCTAGTTGCAGTGTAATTGAAACAGATACGAGTCCGAATTCTAGTTTAGTGTAAAAAGCGTTATTTTGTACCTGTATTTTTATAAATCCATAACTGGTGGTTACCGTTGTGGCTCGGCAACCGTTTAAAAATAACAGATTGATAAATAACGACTCATCACTATTTACTGATCACTTTCGAACACCGCCATTATAATGTTGTTACTGATAAAGGTGTCGGGAGGCTAGGATATATAAGAAAAATAATTCTGTGATTGCTAAATGGCTCCGTTGTGTCTCAATGTGTCCCACCAACTGTCAAAAATATGCATGAGTGAAATCTCCTAAAATTACGTTATCGACTCAATAAGACCTATAACGAGTTTAAAGCATCGCTACCGAGTTAACGGGGCCGCAACTTCGCTACCTTTGGCAGCATTCAATACCTGTAAACTTTACAAAATTTGAAGTATTTTTGAGCAACGAACTTCGAACTATTTTGGAGAATGACATATTTCGAACTTCGAACTGTTCCAACATCGTTAGTGTGAACATATTTTCGAACACCTCTAGTTTCAACTGTACTTTAAAAGTCTGTGGATTCCATGAGAGCCACTTGACTTTTTTATTTTATTATTACATTCCTCGATTACTATAATGTAATCATCTAGTACTAGAAGATAGTCTTTGCTGGTGCATTTCGGGGCACATTTCACATCCGAAAAAGTTATTTGGTAAAAAACTGTGCCCAGAGATTAGAAATTTCAAGAGCATCTTCTGAAGAGCGGGATGGGATTCTAGTGCAATCCTAATCATTAATAGTCATCTTAATATTATGATTGTGGCACCTTAGAAATCAATCACATTCAAAGAAGGACTAATTTCTTGAACCCCCCATCCAGCTTCATATTCTAACCAGAAAGAGCTGTTCGAAAGCACTATTTGAGCACTTCATAAAAAGGTTAACTACATGCTTAGTACTCCCGAAAAAGCTCCCGATCACTTTAAGTGCTCAGGAGCTCTTTGAGCATACCCCGAGCCCTGGAAACTCTTGCAAGCACCTAACTTCTTAGAAATGCAGAATGCAAAAATAAATCAATAAGTACAATTTCAGTTCAGTTTATTCATCACACTGATGACGCTAACTTTGCTAGCCAAACAATCATCAGGCCTGAAAACTGTATTGTGATTTACTTTTATTTATTTATTTAGATACACCATCCAATAGCAAAATTGCCATATTAAGGATGGGAAGAAAAACAATTATATATATATATATATATATATATATATATATATATATATATATATATATATATATATATATATATATATATATAATAGTGAAATAACATTAATAGAAACAAAAAGGAACAATACATTAATAAAAACATTCTAGTTAACAAAGTTCGAATAAACGTTTTATTTCAAACACAGAACAATTGAAAACATCTAGGCTGTCCTCCAAAGTTGAATATATATTACACATGTTATAAACAGGCGAAGACCACATACGCTGCGTACGAACCGTTAGTGGATAAAAAGCCAATGGATGACGTGATCCTAAACGTGGTATATTAAAATTAATCTGTTCCAACAGATGTGGACAGTCAACTTGGCAATTAATTAATTTATACAAAAATATCAAAGAGCTACACTTCCTCCTATTCTCCAGTCTGCAAGTCAAAACGTCGTAATAAATCACTAAGTCCATTACAATCACACCAACTATCGAATAGATTTAAACTATTCTGTAACTTAATAGAGTCATCAGGATGATTGACGCGCAAGTAAATCTTTATATCGTCTGCATATATTAAGTAAGGCGCTTCCAAGATGTTTGATATACCACCAATACAAATATTAAAAAGAACTGGACCAAGGATGGAGCCCTGTGGCACCCCAGAACATATTTCAAAGCTATCTGATTTAAAGCCCTTAATTTCAATAAATTGCTTTCGTCTGCTAAGGTACGATTTAAATAACTCGATCAGATTCCCTGAGAAACCAAGATAGTGCAGCCTGTCAATAATGACAGTATGGTTAAGGCGGTCAAAAGCTTTCGAAAGGTCTGTATATATAACATCGACTTGGCTATGATCTTTGAGAGCTGCATCAATAAACTGTCATTGTGACTAAATTTCTAACTGTAGAACGACCTGCCATGAAGCAATGTTGAAAAACAGATAATCTATTCTTTATGTTAAAGGATATATGTTCATATAAAGCAGCTTCAAAAATTTTACAGAAGACAACAAATTGACACCATACGATAATTGGGAAAAAGAGTCCTTTCACCTGCCTTAAATATCGGAAACCACGTGATAATTTCCAAACTTCAGGGAAAGCAGATGATTCAAGTATAAAAATTTTTGTAAGCGGAGCTAGAAAAATACCCAGACCGTCCCTAACAAGAAAAGCAGGTACCAAGTCAGGACCAGCTGAAAAATTAGCCTTGATTTTTATAGCTGCCCTTAAGATATCCATATCATCTAATCTGTTGATAAAAAAAGTATTGACATTATTATTCGTGCTTGAAACAAAACATTGGGAGCCACTAGGAGAAAAATTGTTCCTAAAATGAGAGGCGAAACCATCCACTAGTTCCTGCCCAGGAAGATTATTTGGAAAGCAAGATTTACTATTTAACTGTGAGAAGTAACTCCACAGCTTGTTGGGGTTAAATTTAAGATCCTGCTCGATCCTCCTCACAAAATTCTGATAAGAAACCTGAATATCCCTCTTGATTTTAATTAGCAAATCTTTGAATTTCTCAAAATATTCAGATAAACCATATTTTTTGAATTTACGCCAATAGTTATATTTTTGTTTAATGTTACATTTTGTTTCCTTAGAAAACCACACAGGAAATCGATCTCCAGCTCTCAGAGTTGTCTTAGGAACAAACAGGTCAAATATATTATAAAGTTTTGAGTGAAAACATTCCATCGTTGAGTTTATATCTGTGAAGTCATTGAGCTCGTCCCATGACACCTCCTCCAGATGAGAATATAAGGCAATAAAATTACATTGCCTAAAGTTGTAAGACCAATGATCGGTATTCCCGCCAAATGAAGAAACTTTAGAGATCTCAATATCAACAGTAATAAACAATGCAGGATGATAACTGTCAACAGCAACAGGAAATTCACTTGCAGTCTCAACTTGACAAGATTGAGAGGAAAAAACCAAATCAAGTATTCTATGATGAATTGGGTTCTCCAAATTGTACTTATCAGTGCGCATCACAGGTTTCAATTATTCATAGATTAAATCAAATTAAAACATGACATTTAAAAAATTGGTTCAAATAATAAAAGAATCTGAATTATGGAAATCAATTCAGCAAAGATGAAAGTCAAATAAAGGAATTACTTCTACAAAACAAGTGTACGACGATAAATTAAAACACCAAAAACCTTCAACGTTTAATCAGACATCCTAACAATCATAGACAACAAGGAATATCTCTCACGCTCGTCCATCCTGATAATAAGAGCATCCTCACGATAAAAGAAATTAATTTACCATGCATTTGAAAAGTTGAATTTTATACAACATCTATGACAAACTCCTAACCTACTCTATATTCTATTACAAAATAACACAAGTTCTTTTCACTTCACATCGTAGTCTTCATACTTTTTGGGTTTCTACACCTGTTTCTTCATTTCTATTACCGACCCACATTTTTCTTCACCTTATTAGCTTTTTAAAATTAATACCAATCAGAAAACTTCCCAGTCTTGTGACACATTACACCACCGCTAACAGTTCTAACTGAGAGGAATTGTGCTTACTTTCTGCTTCAGTAATTTCTTTGAACCACAATAAACCATTCGCCATTGACCATCTTTCTCCTTTTGTAGTAGCATTCCTGCAATTTATACCGAACTTGTGCCTATGTAAAGTTCTGTTTCTGCTTCAGCATTATACAATGCAAATACGGGGGCTTCAAGTAACACTGTTTGAGCTGTCCAAACGATTTCACACATTTTCATCAAAAATGAAATTCTGACCACCACCCGTCAGGTCAGTTAATGGTTTTGCAATCTCGATATTTTGGCACAAAACGCCTGAAAAATCATGACAGTCCTCCAAACAGTTTCACCAAATAACACAAGTTCATTTTCACTCCACATCGTAGTCTTCATACCTTTTGGGTTTCTGCACCTGTCTCTTCATTTCTATTACCGACCCACATTTTTTCTTCACCTTGCTAGGTTTTTAAAATTAATACCAATCAGAAAACTTCCCAGTCTTGTGACACATCACACCACCGCTAACAGTTCTAACTAAGAGGAATGGTACTTACTTTCTGCTTCAGTAATTTCTTTGAAACACAATAAACCATTCGCCATCGACCATCTTTCTTCTTTTGTAGTAGCATTCCTGCAATTCAGACCGAACTTGCGCCTATGTAAAGTTCTGTTTCTGCTGCAGCATTATACAATGCAAACACAGGGGCTTCAAGTAAACACTGTTTGGCTTTAAGTAAACACTGTTTGAGCTATCCAAACGATTTCACACATTTTTCATCAAAAATGAAATTCTGACCACCATCCGTCAGGTCAGTTAATGGTTTTGTAATCTCGATATTTTGGCACAAAACACCTGAAAAATCATGACAGTCCTACAAACAGTTTCACCAAATGCACCTCCTGAGGCTGGGGAAATCGTTCAATCGCAGATAATTTGCTCTGTCCTTGCTCGCACCATCACTATATAACTAATCCTAGATAGGATACCGCTTACAATTTGAATTGTCCCCTGATCGTGAATATTTAACTGTTTTGGCTCATTGTGAAATAAAGCATGTTGAAACCAGTCTTTTCCGAAGCATTTAACCTCTTAAATTCTGAAAAATACGTTGCCGAATGCCTTCGAACTCTGCCATCATAATGCTGTTACTGAAAAAGGGGTTGGGAGATATATAAAAAAATAATTCTGTGATTGTTAAATGGCTCCCTTGTGTCTCAATGTGTCCAACCGTCAAAAATATGCATGAGTGAACCTCCTGAAATTACGCTACATACGCAATGAGACCAATAACGAGTTCTAAGCGATGCTGCTGAGTTAACAGGGCCACAACTTCGCTACCTTTGGCAGCATTTAATACCTGTAAAGTTAAATTTTGAAGTATTTTTGAGCAAATAAGTTTGAATTATTTTGTCGAATTATCTATTTCGCATTTTGAACTTCTTCAACATCGCCGGTGCGAACATATGTTCGAACCGAACATTCTGTTCTGGTTTGGGTTTGGTTCTAAATTTCGAAGCTTTGCATGCACCTCTACTTATTACATGATATTGTTGTTTTAAAGGCTGTTTACTAATTTCCTCACAAACTGTAGTTGCTTGTGGCGTGAATTATTACATGTTTTGTGTAAGTAAAGCATTTTTCAGGGTTTTTTTCCGTCATTCTAGTTCCGCGACTATGGGCAATTATAGACCATGAAGCAGTTTCATCTCACTTTCCTGGAAATTTTGCCGAACTCTCCTTTCTGTAAGGAGGGTGTAGATTTTTAACATACCCAACATATTATGGTAATAGGGACCGACGGCTTTACGCCCCCTCTGAAGGGCGGAACGTGCAGACGTTCAACTTGCTCAAACACAATCCCACATCCTCAATTGATGTTAATTTACAGCATGTACTGATAAATAATGTGACGCGTCTGTTGGCGATCGAACCCAGGAACTTTGGGTCTAGGGGCACACGTCCTCACCACTGGACCAGCGAGGCTGCATTTTTCAATTTGTTCAACATTTAGCAGGCTAATCTAACATTTTACCATAGCAGTTTTCAAGAAATTCACTTAATATACATAAATTTACGATCTGTCTGTCAAGGTGGTCAATTCTTTCATTCTTGCTAGATTTACATTGAGATCCTTTACTATCCAACACAAAATATCCTATTTAAACGTTATTTCTGAAATTCATTCATCTTTGGTGCTCTTGGTGAAACCGTTCCATACTAAATACAGATATAGGACCTTTTTCTCTGGCTCCATAGATGCTTGCCTTCTTCTATGCAAATGGTTTCGTCTCTTATGGCATCGCCAAGCGAGAGAAAACACTTTTTCTGTTGCCATGTTGTAGATTGTTTAATGAGTCGTATAGGTAAAGACCAAAGGGCCTCTCAGCGCCTCAACCCCACCACCACCACCGCCGTCATTCCCTGATTCTCATGAAGGTGTCAATTACACCTCTAATGGTATACAGTGTTCTGGATCTGGTACAATTGCACCCTTCTTCCCCTCTTCGGACTCGTGTCTTGAGACTATTTAAATTTCTATTCAATCTCACTAACTCGATAAAGAGTGGGATTTGAAGGCGAGTACAGTCACTATAAAACTGTGTTTAGATTGGTAAAAACCGTTCACACAGCTTTCCTAGGACACCAGGCGAGAACAAATACATTGTGCACTACACAATTTTAGAGCACTGGTCTCGATAACAATCTATTTAAATCTCTAGCTTTTAACACCAATAGTTTTTTTTACAGGTGGTCGTACCTTATAGCTTACTTGATAACTCCTACACATTTGTTTATAGAATTCTACAGAACAACAAGAAGAGGTGTGCGAACCCATGTTTTGTTCGAACCGAACTATTAACGAACCCAAGCAAATATGTTGCCTCGAACTTGGAACCTCTGAAATAGTATGTCTAAGGTTCACAGTCGAACTTCTTAGAAATTCAAAATCGAACATTGAACTACCTAAAATTCTTCAGTGTTCATATATCATTTCCTTAAATACAAAATTTAGGAATATTGTAACATACAATATTTGATGTGTAAAAGATTGCCATTCTTTTTACAAAAAGGAAGAGTTCAACGAATTTGCAGATTGATTGGGTGAAAATGCCTTCTGGTGCTGATTGTTGTGGAGATGGGTCAACTTTAAATCAAAAATACAACAAAAATTTTAAACTTTTTTTAGATTTCGAGATCTATAGATAAGCTCAATGATAAATATGTTGTTGTTGTTTGGCATTGGCTAGGCAGTTTTAGCAAACAGATTAAAAGAGTTCAAAGCTCAGTTCAAAGTGAGCATGATAGGTATAAAATAACCACTTAAAATTGACACCGTCTCATGATTGTGAATATGTAACTGTTTTGGTTCAATGTGAAATACAGCATGTTGAAACCAGTGTTTTCGAAAATCAATCTGCAATTATCCTCATAAATTCTGAAAATGTACGTTACTGATGGCCTTCGAACACTGCCATCATAATGTGTTACTGAAAAAGGCGTTGGGAGGCTGCGATATATAAGAAAAATACTTCTGTGACTCTTAATGGCTGTGTCATGTCTCAATGTGTCCCACCAACTGTAAAAAATATACATGAGTGAAATATCCTAAAATTATGCTATTGACTCAATGAGACCGACAACGAGTTTACAGTGCCCTTACCGAGTTAACGGGGCCGCAACTTCGCTACCTTCGGCAACATTCAATGCCTGTAAAGTTATATTTCAAAGTATTTTTGAGCAACAAAGTTCGAACTATTTTGGGGAATTACATATTTTGAACTTCGAACTACTTCAAGGTCGCTAGTGCGAACATATTTTCGTTCTGAAGGTTCGGTTTTAGTCCGGGTTCTGTTCGAAATTTCGAAGCTTCACACACCTCTAGTTTTATCTCCTCGTTATCGCAATTCCGACATTAATTTTTCATCTACCTTTTGTTCTCCTTCTCCTGGTACTACCTGTCACCTCTAGAGCGGGTTGCTGACTTTATAGCGTTGTAAGATTTTATTTATTTACTGGGGTTTACTATATACTTGGCCATCAATTATAGGCTCAGTTCACCGTTTTTGCAAGACTATGTGCTATCTCATTTCCTGCAATACCTTGATGCCCTAGTACCAACATTTCTGCCTCCATAAATGGCAAAACCAGTTGCAGGGAAGAAGACAAAGGCTTTGTGAAGCCAGAGAATAAACCTCTGCATATGTATTTAGTATTTGTTAAATGCCATACAAATTGAAAAAATATAAGCATAAAATATCTGACTGAATTTGTTTCTAAATTACATATTTCATATCAACAATATTTCATATTTAGAATTGAAGATGAATTTTTTTAAATCTGACTGCTGCCTCCACCAAGAATTATCAAGAAACAGGTTGAAAACTGCAGACTTGCTGTTATGGCCAATTATAGGTGTAAATTTTAATGTCCGCTTTATGATTGATTTTCAGTGAATTAAGACGATTTACTTTCTCGCTTTCAGTCAAAAAGTAAATTTTTGTCTGGTAACTCTATTCAAAATCTTTTCTTTCAACATTTTTTTACATGGGAAAATAACAATGGTAATAAATAATATATATTCTCTTTTGTTGCCCTACATTATGACCTAAAGTCAGGTCTTGACGTTAGAAATTTTGTAGTAAAAATCTATTTTTGTATTTTATTTTGCTTCTTTAACGTCAGTCTATTTCTGTGAGTATGGCCAATCAGCAAGACTAGGAAGCAGTTTAATCTCACCACATTAGGAATTTTGTCAGATCCTACCTTTTTGTTAACTTGCCCAACATCGCGTGGTACATGGGACTCACGGCTTTATGTCACCCTCAATGCACAGTCATAAAACTTGCTTAAAGGTGTACGAACCTTCGCAATTTTGAACCGAACCCGAACTTGAACCGAACCTTCGGTGCGAAAAGTGTTTCCGCTAGGTGATGTAGTTCGAAGTTCGAAATACGTAATTCTCCAATATAGTTCGAAGTTGGTTTGTAAAAATACTTTACAGGCATTCAATGCAGCCAAAGGTAACGAAGTTGTAAATCTGTAACAGCTCCATTAACTTGGCAGCGGGGTTTAAACCCGGTATTGGTTCCATTGAGTTGGTAGTGTAATTTCAGGAGATTTCACTCATGCGTATTTTGACCATTGGTGGGTGATGAGACCTGACCGAGCCATTTGAAAATCACAGAATTATTTTTTTATATATATCCTAGCATCCCAGCACGTTTTTCGGTTACAACATTATGATAGCAGTGTTTGTATAGTGTATGTGTAGAATGAATGTTTGTTTTGTATTTGACTTTGATGACTGGTTAGTAAATTAAAATCATTTGTGTGTATGTACACTTAACTATTTTATTTGCTCTATGAATATATCACATAAATTATATGTCTATATTACATTGAATACTGTTTGTACGATATAATGTTCACTGTTTGTGTTTGAATATATCTGTGTGAGTTGAACTGTACGCTGTGTGCGTTCTGAATGTAAACTTGAGACTCTTTACAGCTGTATGCTGAATTCTTAGGGGTGGCAGGGCTAGTGGTAAAACTGACCGTTTCTAACGGTATCTAACAGGTCTCTTTGGGAATTATTTCTAAAAGATCAGACAACTCTTGGGTCAAAAAATTTGATTGTGAGCCTGAGTCAAGCAAAACTGCAAAAAGTGTTTCTTTTTGGAAAGACAATTTCTATTGCTGTGGACAAAATGATGTTTGTAAAATCATCTACATGGCTATGCGTTGATATACTTGAATTATGAATACTTGTTTTATCTGTTGTAGCTTGTGGTCTGCTGGTGTGAAGAAGTATATTATGCTTTTCTCCACACACTCTACATCTTTTGCCAAAGCATTCGCCTAAGTCATGACCGCCCTGTAAATTTGAACATTTGCATGTTACTGACTTCACGGGCACGGCTTTCTGGAGATAATTTAAAAAAATTATCACAGATAAATGCCATGTTTGTCTTGACAAAATGGGCATTGTTTAATATTAGCAACCCCTTCTCTAGTAGCTGCAAATGAATGTTGCACTTTATGTTGTTTGTCGATATTAGATTGATTTTGTTTATGTACATGTTTTTTATTTGCAAATGTTGTATGAAACCCTGGATTTGACTGTGTCACCTTCTGTTTATTACCCAAAATTTCTAAAATTTGACACTTTTGTTGCAGAAAACTCGTCATTTTTTCAAATGTTGGTAAGTCGTCACTAATTGTAGTGGAGTGTGTTTCCCACTCACGAACAGTGACTGCATCTAATCTGCACCTTACAATGTAAATGAGAAGATCCCAGTTATTCACGATATCGTCCGTCAATGACACCTTGAGTGCTCTAACATGTTTTAGAACGGAATCTAATAATTGTCGAAGAGAAAATGCATCTTCCTTTTGGACACTCGGCAGTTGGAAAAGCTGTTCTATATGTTTGAATATAAGTTTTTTTTATTGTCGAATCTGTTTTTCAGCAGCTCTAGTGCTTGGTTGTAAATCTTCAGCCTTTGCTAAGAGTGAAAAATAAAATGTGACACTTTTATGTGTTTCCCACTCACGAACAGTGACTATCTAATCTGCACCTTACAATGTAAATAAGAAGAAGATCCCAGTTATTCACAATATCGTCCGTCAATGACACCTTGAGTGCTCTAACATGTTTTAGAACGGAATCTAATAATTGTCAAAGAGAAAATGCATCTTCCTTTTGGACACTTGGCAGTTGGAAAAGTGGTTCTATATGTTTGAATATATGTATTTTTTTATTGTCGAATCTGTTTTTCAGCAGCTCTAGTGCTTGGTTGTAATTTCCTGATGACAACTCTAATGAGGTGATTAAAGACAGTGCTTCACCTTTAAGTGATGATCTTAGCTACTGAAATTTTTGAATTGTCGTAAGTGAAGTGTTATTGTCGACGACAGGGCAAAATGTTTCTATGAAAAAAAGTCACTCTTTGTAATTTCCAGCAAATGTTGGTAAGTTTAAAGTAGGCAATTTTATGTGAATGTCGCTAGAAGCAGGGGAAACTGATGAAACAGTACTTGTTGTGCCCTCTGTTATTAAATCTTCAGCCTTTGCTAAGAGTGAAAAATAATCCGATTCAAATTTCATGCTTTCTTGAATCTGTGCTAATGATTCGTCTATTTCTTCAATCTGAATTTGAATGTCTTCAAATTCTTCTAAAAGACCAGAAAATCTTTCTCTACGTAATCTCAACTCTGTTTTGTTTTTTGATATGGAAAATGTATCATTAAGATAAGTGTTGAATTTAGCGAGATGACTTTTGCATAATGTTCTCCTTTTCTTCAGTAAATCTATTGTAGTAGCCATGATAGGAAAAGGGGTAATTTGTGCAAAGGAATTCAAATTTAAAGTAAAAGTGTAAATAAAGGAATAAGAGGGATAATGGAAGACTCACCCTAAGCTTTAACTGTGACCATCTGGTGGTGGTTGAACTCGGCTTTGCTACCTGCTATATAGACTGGACCCTTCCTTTGTCTGAGGGTGGAATATTTTTTGTTTTTATGCTAAAATCTACAACTAGGCACCACAACAACTTCACTAACTTTATTAATAACTTCACTGATTGTTCTTACCAATCGTAATTTATGGATCAAGACTCATTAAATGACTGTAAAATATGATAGATAGATAGATAGATAGATAGGTGCTTTATTGTCCAAAGATAAAATCTTATTGACAAGCAAAGTGTTAACATATAAAAGTAAAAGTTGTCAAAAGATAAAAACACAAAAATATAAGTTCACAACAAATAGTAATATAAGTGCATATGTAACTAGTATAACTATATATAAATAACAATATAAAAAACAATATAAACATAAATACACAGCTGACTAACAATATAATAAAAACACATAATATGTAGAAAGCAGCTCAAATGAAAACAACCAATCGAATCTGTCACAGTAGTGCATCATTACAAAATTCATCTATTGAATAATAACATTTTTCAATTAAAAATTCCTTAAGCTCTTTCCTAAAAATTTCAATGTCACCAATCCTCCTCAAGTTTAGTGGTATCTGGTTAAATATCTTTTTACTATTATATATCAATGACCTCTTTAATAATGATGTGGACGGTATAGGAAGAGGAATGCAGTTCTTTTGTCTTGTATCACGAGAAGACACTGACCTGATTTCATCTTTATATTTTCCATGCATAAGGCATGCAGTCTCCAAAACAAACAGAGACGGTAGGGTCAATATCCGCTCAGAAACAAATAAAGCTCTACAAGAGTCACTGACACTAACCCCACACAAATATCTGATGGCTCTTTTCTGCAGAATAAATACAGAATTGAAAAGATAACCTGCACAAGAGCCCCAGTAACAAATGCCATGTCTTAGATGGGACTCCACAAGTGAGAAGTAAACACTTCTAGATGTACTCTTGTCCAAGCTTTTTGAAACAACTCTTAGTGCGTGACAACCTGATGAAAGCTTCTTACATAGATGATTTATATGTGTTTCAAATTTTAACGATTGATCAATGTATAGTCCCAAAAACCTAACACAGCTCTCGTTTCCAAGTTCCTCAGCTGCTAGAGTCACAGCAGGCAGACTACATTTAAAATGCATGATATTAGTCTTAGAGACATTCAAAGTTAACAGATTTGAAATAAACCAGTTTTCTATCATCTTCATATCCTCTGCCACAGTGTACTCCAGTGCTCCAACACTATCACTACTCCACAAGATGGTTATATCATCAGCATAGATAGTCATATGACCCTTAATTTTCAACATAGACAGGTCATTAATATAGAGTAAAAACAGCAGTGGGCCAAGAACAGACCCCTGCGGAACACCATGGTGAATATGTTGGTACCCAGAGCTAATATGACCAAGTTGAACACTCTGCTGACGATCAGATAAATAGGACCTCAACCATTTAAGCAAAATCCCCCTAAAGCCATAAGTAGGAAGTTTGCTTAACAGTATCCCATGGTCAACACAATCAAATGCTTTAGTGAGATCACAGAACACTGCCGCAGCCACCCGATTGTTATTCAGTGAAAGGTACAGATTTTCAAGAAAAGAAAATATTGCATCATTTGTACCTTTTTTAGGTTGAAATCCAAACTGGGAAGGTGTTAGGATCTTGTGTTTACAAATAAATATGTATCACGGCTCAAAGGACCAAAACATATGTATAGTGTATGTGTAGAATGAATGTTTGTTTTGTATTTGAGTTTGGTGACTGGTTAGTAAATTAAAACCATTTGTATGTATGTACACTTAACTATTTAATTTGCTCTATTAATATATCACATAAATTATATGTCTATATTACATTGAATACTGTTTGTATGATATAATGTCACTGTTTGTGTTTGAATATATCTGTGTGACTTGAACTGTACGCTGTGTGCGTTCTGAATGTTAACTTGAGACTGATACAGCGGTATGCTGAATTCTCAGGGGTGGCTGGGCTAGTGGCACAACTGACCCTTTCTAACAGTATCTAACAGTGTTCGAAAGCGAAACCTGCAAATTTTTTAAAACTTTTCCTTTTTTTTTAAAGCATGGGAATCTTCTACATACTAAATATTTTGTATTTAAGGAGATTATAATGAAAGTTAAATAATTTTGGTTAGCTCGATGTTCGATTTTAAATATTTAAGTAGTTCGACTGTGAACCTTAGGCTTATTATTGTACGAGGTTTAAGGTTCGAGACAGCATATTTGCTTATGTTCGTTCATAGTTCGGTTCGGAAAAAGTGGGGTTTGCACACCTCTAACTTAAACTCAATGCCATTAATAGTAATCAAAACATACTTTGGGTTTAGTGTGTTTTCACCTGGTTTTCCATGAGAAATGTGAACCTTATTTCTATACTTTTATTTGTGAAGTGGGTGTGATTAATCTATTTAATTAAGTGCCAATTATGTGTTCAAATTGCACCCAACGTAAAAAAGCTATTTTCTTTGTCTTTTTTTTAAGTTAATTGATTTCCTTCATAAGGGGTGTAAATCTTTGAATCCTTTAATTTCATATTTTTTTATGTCAGTAAGATAGAAGGTTTTTTTAGTAAGCTGTTGTGTTAATGTAATCCACTTGAAGCCATTTTATAATAGCTTCCGTGATCTGCATAAAAAATTATGCCTACTTACGGGAAAAATATTTGAATTTGTTAGAGTTTCATTTGCTTTTTATAATAAATGATAAAAACCAATCTAACATCTTAAACTAGAAAAGCCTTCTGGTACTCTAATTGGGGGTTGAATCTATGACTTCTTTTATTAGTGTACAATTCTATTATTTATTGGAAATATTAAACTGAGATCACTAACCTATTTGCATAACATTTTTCACACTTTGTGTGACTATACTTAAAATTATTTTATACAGCGTTTTAGCCTGGTACAAAAGTACCTAAATCGTGGTCAATTTAAATGTATGCGTTATTGTATATATATTATGGTACTGACTTCATAACATATATCAGAAAAACAAGTGTTTAAAGTAGTAAATAATCAAAGTCTAAAAGAGAGATACATATTCATTCTGAATTTTTTTCTGAGAGATATCTTGGTAGCTTTGAATTGTAGATTCTTTTTTTTAAATTATTGAAATAAACACTGCCAGTACTAGATTGAGATAAAATGATACTTGCAGGGTTTTTTTTGCAGCTGTGATTTAAAATAAAAATCGCTTTGAAATAAAACATGCCATTTTTGTTTTAGTTCAGTTAAAGAGAAAGTTGCAGTGGAGGGTCTGAAATAGCCCACTTGTAATTGAGACTAACCTAAAGAGAAGAGAAGCTTTAAGCGAGGGTTAGAACTTTTCAGTATAGTATCCAAAAGTCAGCTTGCATATTTTCTTGTGATACATTTTTACCAAATAACTTCAAAAAATTTGTGAACTAATGACATTTGTTTTCAAAGTTCTAAGTGGATAAAGTGTCAAACAAGTTCTTTTGCAAATGATAAAACCATTTTGCCTAATCCACTGTCAAATGAGGAAGTAACTAACTTTAAGATGGGTAACAATAAAAATTTGTTATTTATTACAGCAAATACAACACATGTCCGAAATCTGCATTTTTCAGAAAGAAAAAAAAAACGTTAAAGAAGTTCTGATATGCTATTAAGTGAAACCATTTACTTTAAGTAATTTTGACACTGGAATTGCACTTGGAATCCTTGCATTGTTACTTAAAACAATTTTTTTTATGACAAAGGCAAGAAATGAGCGATGTGCTGTTTTTTTTTAATGACCCCTTTAAAAAAAAAATAACGTAACACTGGTATTACTAAAGTGAAAGACACAGTTTGAATAGAAGATTTATTTAAGACGATAATAAAGACATCATGTTAAAATGTAATAACATGAAAAGAATAGTGAAAAGAAATAACCACACCTATCATACTGTGTCCTCATATCCGCACAGCCTTGGTGACAGCCTGTCGAGCATCCAGTCATGCCGACATCCAAGGGCAGTGACAGGGTCGCACTAGGGTTGCACAACCAATATGTTACAGTCTCCCCCTCTGCTTTCGATGACAGCTCGACGAGGAAGGCAGAAATACTCTCTGGTGTGGTCAGGTTGACGTCCTTGCGTGGTCTTCCTCTGCGATGGATGGGCCTTGTAGGGGTTCCCTCCTCAACATCGCCAGATGACTTTCCTTTGAAAGGGGACAGTTGTGAGGCATGATATTTCCCAAGAGAAGTTCACACGGAATCCATGGGTGATAACATCGAAGGTGCCTGACAAAATGATCAAATCATCTAAATACGCTAACAGAGTTACTTTGGGCAGCCCACTTCTGAATCTATCAATAACGCTTTGAAAGGTGGCTGGTCCATTACGGACCCCAAAAGGCAGAATGGTAAAGCAAAAAGTTCCAAAACAGGCCACAAACGCTGTTTTGTCCCGATCTCCCACTTTCACCTTCACCTTCACCTGATAGTAACCGGCACGTAAATCCATGGCACTCATGAAAATTGTCGTTTTGGTACTATGTAGCAGGTCGTCCATGCACAGAAGCCTTGATAACAAGAGTTCAAAGCACGATAGTGCTTTGCACACACATGTGCATGCTACAGTCTTCTTTGGCACCAGCACCACTGGTGCACACCACAGGGATTCACATTTTTCAGCAGCGCCGGTCTCAACAAGTTTGTCCAGTTCCATCGTCAAACATTGTTTCTTGCCGGGAGTCAATCGGTAAGATGGTACTGAAATGGGTGCATAGGGTGTTGGCTCTCCCCGTGGAGCAAAGCAGTCCTGATTTGCTCCAAGCACCAGATTCAATATTTCATGTGGGTCGTCATCCACCATTCTTCCTGTCGAAGTAAACTTAAGGATAAGATTTCAGCATGCTGTGATGTTACCTTTTCTTCAAACTATATGTTGAACTCACTCATGGGATCATCAGCAAAATACCACCTCCGAGTTCCAAAGTCAAGTGCAATTCCAGATTTATCTATCAAATCATTACCTAGTAGGGTTAGCGAAGCATCCGGTACACCTAGCAACGTGATTGGTATCTGTCTTGCTTCTAGGCTTACACTTATGTTAGTTACGGGGGTATTTACAAACTTCTCTGGCCCATCAGCAAGTTTGATTCGTGTTTTGTAACACGAAAATGAGCATCCCTTATTTTGTAACAATTTCATCAGGGACTCGCTCGCCACACTTAATTTGGCAGCTGTATCAATAATCACTATTTCATTAGCCCCATGTGTACCAAGTCAAAGCATCAGTCTTGGTTGTGGAGACATTATTGGATTATCTAACGCACATAAGTCCGCACTTGCAGATGCAACTGAACATTTTGATTTGATGTAGTCAACTGCATCACATCCATAACACCTCAAAGTCGAAATTCCTGAATATTGAGGCTTTGGAAGAGTAGGAGTTGCCTCTGAAGTTGTATCACTCGAGGTGCTCCCAGACTTCAATTTTATTTTTTGACAATCGTCAGTAGAATGACCATAATACTTGCAAAATGAACACCTGGGCCGTCTGGGTTCGTTTTAGGTGTTTTCTAATAACGTAGGCTGCTTTTCTGTTGTTTCTGTGAAAGCATCATCCACTAGTGTACATTGTTTCAAAAGATCATTAAGGTCTCTCACTTTATCACGGCCGACTTCTCGGGTACATCTGCAATAGTCCATAAATCATATCGACATTTTCACTCAAAGTCTTTGGCGGAAAATACGTGAGAATTGGGCGTGCTTTGCATATGAACACGTCACACAGTGTTTTAGGGTCTTGTTCTGACTCAAAAAGCTCTCTGTATACTTTGTATGCAGGTTTCGTAGGTCCAAAGGTCAACCTTAATAAACTTATAGTGTTGTCCCATGTTTCAACTCCCTGTTTAACACTGAACCACAACATCGCGGTGAAGTCTCGATAGCATCAAATGAACACGTTAACATCACTGTCCTTTGGCCCATTAAATTGCGACGAACATGTTGCTAAACTACCACGATTCACACTAGAAATCCCTGTTTTACTTAAAAGTTCTTGAAATTGCTCAGAGGATAACGTGACAGTCATGTTGGAATTAATAAAGTCACATTCAACGCTACTTTGAAATTCATCAGGATTGTCAGTATCTGTATTGTTCTAAGCACTCATACCACTGGCACGTGCTGGTGCTACATCATGTATCTCCAAAAAGGATTGTGACAGATTTGTCTGTTTTCCGCCTGACCTTATATTGCAGCAAAAAGATGAAGATTTTGTTTTTCTTTTGTTTTTAGGTGTGTGTCTCTCGGACATCGTCTTTTAATGAAGTTCATTTCGATGTGATCAGTTAAATGAGTATCTTGTTGTTTTTATCTGCCGTAAAACTGCTTAAAAACACTTTCCCTTGTAGTCCCCGAAAGTTTCTCCGGGCACTTGTTCTTACATCTAGAACAAGAAGGTTTGTGTCTACTTAAATAAACATCTGTTTTGTACTTACCGGTTTATCATCCCCGGTGTCCATTCTCTATTACTTGGCCTTTATGGCTCACATGTTTTTCACCTTATACCTTAGAAAGCCGAATTGTATCCTGTTTCCTTCCGTTTCTTTCATTTTTTCTGAGCCACAACACTATTTTAATATTCACTTCTTTCAGTTTCATTATTTTCCATTGTTCCCAGTTTTATTACAACACCAAGTTTGAACAAACTGCTTATTGTATGCTAAGAATACAACTAAAGGGAATCTAACTACTGTTTACCATCAACCACCTGGAGAGCTAAATTCGGACAAAAACGACACATATCCGTGATGTTTTATACAGGACTTGTGCTGTTTTTGAAGAAACACGTAATATCCAACAGCAAATATGACTGGTATATGTGTCAGTTTTACAACAAACAAACTGTTCCATACATATATCTACTAGATGACGCATGTAGCTGTATTTTAACATTTTGTGACATGTGTGGTTTTTGAAAGAATGTCTTCCAACTTCTGTTTGATGAAAAAATACAAATAAACATAACAATTTAACTTTTTGTGTCGAAACAAACAAAATTACAAAATGTCTAATGGTTTTGTTTTATGTGTAAAGTCATATAAAAAGTTACTCCATTAAACTTCTTACCTATTGCATGAATTAGCATATTTATAGGCACATTATATCACTATGTCTATAAACGTATTGGTGTGTTTAAAAAAACACAAGATCTTTGCAAAGTTACACGATAATTTAAAAAATTGCCAAAAGATTAATGAACAACGATCTTCACAAAGTTACATGATAATTTTTAAAAATGCCAACAGATTAATGAGTAACGTCTTCAAAATATGTCAACTGCAGCTCTATTTGTCATTTAGAGGAGAATAATTGAGGCGTTGAGCGCTAAAGTGGCCTAACCCCACTTACTCTCAATTAGTGTAAAACCAGAATGAAAATTCGTTATTTTTTTATAGTTTTTTTTAAGCTTATTCAACGGTGTTGTGGTGATAATTTTTGGAAGATGGATCTATGGTATAGACTACATAAATAGAGTGGGTTCTATTTTGTGATGAAACAAATAAGGGAAAAATTTTTGTTGCTTAGGCCACTTTTGCT
Source organism: Tillus elongatus (assembly GCA_964006375.1). Taxonomy (NCBI): domain Eukaryota; kingdom Metazoa; phylum Arthropoda; class Insecta; order Coleoptera; family Cleridae; genus Tillus; species Tillus elongatus. The sequence goes on from OZ023263.1 coordinate 193,313,911, forward strand.
TTCCACCAGTTGATGGGTTAGGTCACCTTTGTCACACCTTTATATGGGCATCCTGTGCTTTTTACCTACGCACATATTTTTTTATTATCCCAAAATGACTAATTACTCTATTCATTATTATTTTTTATTTAGTACTGGTATAAAAGGTATTACAAATCAGAACAAAATACAAAGAAACTACATTCATAAGTAGAAAAAATAAACTTCAAGTGACTTTTCATTCTGAAACCACAGCTGAACAACACGAAAATATGGGGTGTCAGACATATATTTTCACTCCATATCCACGGTGTCATCTTCTGGATAGCCAAAGTTGTCCCCTGCATTTACAGATGACCGTAAATTCTCATAAAAGGCGTGGTGAACAGGAGGCACATATGGAAGAAGTTCTTTAAGATTATCCATTTTTTTCTTGTCGATTTGCCTCCCATTTGGATAAAGGCACTCTAGCTGTATTGGTAATGGCGTTACCTTCCTTTTCGCAACATTTACTTTTGAAAATGGAACTTCTGGATTGTTAGAGTATTTGAAAGAAAATACGAACCTTGAAGATTTAGAATACGATAACCATTGCATTTTCATCCATTCAACTTTGTTTCCATCTTCATCAGTTTTCCTGTTAGTGATACATGATAACAGACTCCCACAGCTCTTGAAATCAGCTGTGCCCATGACTACTACATCGAATGGTTGTTTCTTTCTTGCACTCTTTATCACAGGAATCCAATCATCGGGTACAAAAATGTTTGGATGATACCTCTTCTGTTTTTCGATCAACCCAAAATCTTGGTCACAGGGTAAGTATGAGTGCCCTGATACCAAAAATTTTTGGTCAACTTGTTCTACAGTGTAATCAGGTGAGCATGCAATATAATGTAATATGGAAGCCATTTTGATATTCCTATTCTGTCCGCCGCACTGGTCACTATACGTTATCAACTTGCTGGTATGAACAAAATGTTTGCAATAATGCATTATACAAGATCCAATTTCTTGGGGACCTCTTGAGGCTACAGACTCGTTCCATATGTACATGACTGATTTGTTCGCTTTTAAGTCATGTATCCCTAGACAATAAGTCCACAGCTGGCGCTTGTAGTACGTAATGCCAGTGGAAAGCACAGGTGTTGGTAATGTCTTCATCAAATCGAAGGCAATGGCTGTTGTATCGCTTTCTGCCAGAGATGCTGTTTCACCATCTCTTTTCATTTCATGCCTTGCCATTTCAGCTTTTCGAATGTGTAGTTCTTTTTGAATTTCTATGTTTCTTTTTTCTTCGCCATCATTTAGGGCAGCTAGCTGAACTTCAAAGCTGTCACATTTTCTACAACTGTCTGTCACAGGTGTGTGAAAATGCAAATTGAATTTAGTATTGAATATTGTTCTGAATACATAAGCAGAAACTGAATTTTCATGATCTTGTTTATAAAGAGAATACATGATTGAAATGTTCAAATCTGGCGCTAAATATTTCCGATCAGGATTTTTTGCCCTGCTATAATGAGATTCGTAAGTAGGAAACCTACGAATAAAACACATAACTTCCGATTCTCTGTCGTGCGGTGTTTTGTTTGCTGCTGCTGCTTTGCCTCTAAGATCTACAGGTGGTGGTAGCCCTTCACTTTTATTCCTTAAAGCCCTTGTTAGGCGTCCGTCTGAAACTTGCAGAGTGGCTTCAAAGTATTTTTTGCAGATACTTATGTCCTGGCCATTTTCATTCGGTAAATGATAAATCCTAGTATTTTTTCTTTTTTGAGTGTCATGAGTAGTATATATCCTGCGTTTTTGAACAACTGTAATTTGTCCACATAGATACGCAGTCTGTAGATCAAAGTCTCCCAAGCTATAGAAGTTCTGAAAAAGAGCATAGCGTTGCTCACTAGATATTTTTGAATTGCACTGATTTTGACAATTGCACGGCTTATCCACGAATAGTTTTGCAGCAATTTTTTGTTTTCTGCTATTTGTATATGCCATACCTTTAGCTCTGCTTCTTTTGCGAATGTTCCGAGCCCAGTCGCCTTCATTTCTCACTGGTTTACGACTACGCCGCTTAGTTAAGGATACATCAACTTCATTTATTTCAGATGCATCACTACCGCTATCTGAATTTTCTTCTCCTGGTTGATAATCGGATCCACTATCTACATATGGATCATCAACTAATGCATCATCTATAAAAAAGTGTATATCCTAACCTCAAAATCTTTAAAATAGCAGAAAGAATAAACTTACCATCACAATCAATTCTTTCAGCCATTTTATATGGTATAATTCTTAAAATAATGTTAATCTGGACTGAGCAGGGTAATTGTGAGAACACTGCACTTGAATAAACGCTTTAAGTAACACTTTAGAGTCTGTATTAATAACAAACCAAGCCAAAAGCATGTGTCGTCAACTGAGTTTCAAAAAGCAAGAATGGCCTAACCCACTCTGATCTTGGTTGGGCCACTTTTACACTAAGCAAATGTATGTAACCTTTGATGCAATAACAACGTTTTGTGGTGCCATCTGTTTTCTATTCAGCAAAGGTTGTGTGGGCCAGTCTTGCCTGATAGAACATGCTAATTTGTATCTTTCAATGCAGATAACTCAAAAAAGGCAATTTTGTGGGTTAGGCCACTCTTGTTCTCAACGCCTCAATTGTGCGCAGTTCTATTATAGTTTTTATTCTTAGGCCATGATATTAAGATCTATTAAACAGTCATATGCTTTATACTAACCAATATTGGTTGTAAGAAACACTGTGTCTTAACTTATTATACTATAGGTATGAAATTTACCAAGTGTTTTCAGATTGTTGGAAGATTTGATTTTAAATTGCAGCTGGTGGTACTCTTGTAATTCTGCCACTGTTGGTAAAAAGTGTCGCTATGCAAGAATAAAAACAATCCAGTGTTTTCAGCTTGTTGGAAGATTTAATTTTAAATTGCAGCTGGTGGTACTCTTGTAACTCTGCCACTGGTGGTAAAGTGTTGCTATGCAAGAATAAAAACAGTAATGGATTAGTATTTTTTTTAATGTATAAATACCAGTAACAAATTGAAAAAATGTTAAAGTTTTAACCCTTCTGCAATTTGAGATTGGCTTAATTTGATGTCGCTTATCTGGAATTGGTTTTCTTGATATATGTTACAAACATTTTTTGTTCTCGCTACTTACATATTATTTAAAATTTAGATATATCTATATATTTTTGAAAATTAAAGGAATAAAAAAAAACCTAAGGCTATGTGAACCCATATTCAAAAACAAACTATGAACGAACCCAAAAGAATATGTTGGTTTGAATTTCAAATGTAAAAAATAGTACATTCAGGATTTATAGTCAAACTTCAAACTCACCGAAATCGTCCAATAATTATATACAGTGTGTCATATTTAAGGTGAAAACATCCTCATATTTTTGCTATTTGGAAGGAGTACAAATCTTGATTTTTTAGTCATACAGATTATTGAGTCACTTGTTTTAGTAGGGGAAAGCGGGGTAGAGTGAGTCATATGACATAAAACAGTAAATAGACCATTAGTTGCAAACTTTTACAACTTGAGTGGTAGCATGATATGTTGACTACCAAAATTCATCTAAATTTTGTCAAAATCACCAATAGTTTTTCGATACCAAGGTTTCTTTTTAGGTGGGAATTGATCCACTGTACCTCGCATTTGGGTAACACTGGATCTACTTGTGTGGTACTATGGATCGTAGCGGGATTAACCAACATATGAAATTACCATACTACTTTACCTGGGTAACAATGGACTGATGAATCGTCTTAAATAAAATATTTGTTTATTCAATTAATAGTTTTCATCAACGTTTTGTCTTTCATAAATCTTTACTAGTCATTGGTAATTATTGTCTTAAAATAATAAAATTAGTTACTTTTATTGTACCAAAAAATCAAGGGCCTGCTGTTACCCAACACACCATATTTGAAGGCCATCGCATTTTTGTAATTAACATAACCTGTATGTCAAGTCAGTCTTCATTTCGAGAGCTTGTTAGATTGTTTACAGGACGTTTCATTGGGAATGGTAAATAGTTTACCTGTGGATAGGGGGTCGCCGAGGTGATTATAAACAACCCATAGTTAAGTAGTCTTTGGCCCCTTATAACTGAGATACAGGATGTTTTATCAGTTTTGCCTACCTATTTATTGCCTCATAACTTTTCAATTACACTATTTTTTTTTATCCTGTCAAATCGATTGAGGTAACAATAAAGAAAATCCAAGTCCGTCTTCACTAAAAATTTACAAATCATTTCTGCTCGAAAACATCATATATATTTAAGCTTCTACAATTTTTTGCAAAGATAATTTTTTGTTTTTTTATTTTGAGGTACCAAGTTGCATCAGATAGGTTTTAATTTATTTTATTAACTTAAATTAAATATTATTTAATCTAAATAAGTATTGTTTAAAAGCTGCATTTTCTATTTTCCCTTGCATTCATTTAGATCACTAGTGTAGTTGCAGCTCCGTATTTAGAACAAAATGTCACAATATAGTTACCTTTAGAACACCTGTATATTGATTTTTTCAAATTACTTTTGTAGTTACAAAATTAAATGAATACCTTCATAAGCGTTAGATGTACCCATCTCCATAACGTTTTAGGGAAGTTACAATTTCTAGAATGCTATGGAATTGACAGCCCATTGCTGTTTCTGTCAAGATATTTTTAGTGTTCTTGAATTTGTCGCAGTGTTTTTGTCTTAGCTGTTGCAGCTAGTAATTATTATTAAAAATGCCACATCAATTTTCTAATGAAGAATATACAGATGATGTATACGTATATGGTTTTTGTAACAGGAATGCTCTATCTGCAAAAGGGGAATATGACATAAGGTTCCCTAATCAAAGATCACCAGATTGTAAAACATCTCGAACTTTTCATTACATGAGGAAACGGTTCAGTTAAACGAGCATCATGAAAGGCATCATCTGAATATGGAATAAAATATTTTAGATATGCTTAATAATGATCCATAAATTAGCTGTAGATGAGTTGTAATGTACCTCACACTACTGTATGGCGACAGGTAAAAACACATCGTCTTTACCCATGTCATGTGCAGGAAGTACAAAGGCTAGAGGCATGTGATTTTATTCTGAAAATTAATTTTAGTAGGTAGATAATCCAAAATGGACGAATTGTACGTAGTCTCTCTTTATCGATGAGGCCCAGTTCACAAGAGACAGTGTATTCAACTTAAGGAACTCACATATGTGGTCGGAAGAAAATCCATTAGCTACAAGAGCAGCCCATTCACAACATAGATTTTCAGTAAACATGTGGTGCGGTGTTTATAACAATAAATTAATTGGACCATATATTTTACGTCAGGCACTGACTGGTGAAGTTTACTTAGATTTTCTTCAAAATATTTTGCTAATTTTGTTAAACGATCAGTTGTAGACGTAGCAGGAATTTATTTCTAGCATGATGGTGCTTCCCCGCATTACAGGCTAATTGTGAGGGAATTTTTACAAAAATTTTCTTACAGTGGGATAGTCAGAGGTGGTCCTATACATTAGCCTTCAAGATCACCAGACTTTAATCCTGTAAAGTACCACATTTGGAGACATCTGAAGTCCAAAGTTTATTCTACTTCCATACATAATAGGAATGAACAACTTGAGAGAATAGACAACGTCTGTCAAGAGATGAAAAATAACCCAGACGTTTTTAGAAAATCTGTGACCCACATTTAAACAAGGGCAAGAATATGCATCCAAAAAAATGTGGGTCATTATGAGCAACTGTTGTAGTTTTTCTTTTTTGTAGTAATCACAGTTTTTTTCTTCTTTCCTTGTTGTTTGTTCATAATACTTAATAATTAAATAAAGGAAATTAAATAAAACATGTCTGATGCGACTTAGTGCCCCAAAATATTCAAAAATAACAATTTGAATTTAAAATGTGGGCAGTATAAACGTGTATGCAAAAATAAAAAATACATTGTTAAGTTCAACTTTTTATGGTCTTTTTAAATATTGAAAAAAATTGTAGAAATTCAAATATACATGGTGTTGTTTTTGAGCAGAAAGAATTTCTAAAATTTTAGTGAAGTCGGACCTTGATTTTCTTTATTGTTAATACGTCAATCAATTTGACAGGATAGGGTGAGTATGTGTACCAAATATAAAAAAAAATGCAGGATGGTTGAAAAGTTATGAGGCAATAAAGAAATGGGCAAAATTGATAAAACACCCTGTATCTCTGTTATACGGGGACAAAACTAATTAATTATGGGTTATCTAAAATCACCTTAGTAACCCCTATCCACAGTTAACGATTTACCTTTCCCAATGAAACACTCTGTATATGCAGTATAATAATATTTTAACAATTCTAAAGTTTCCAGTAAAAAACATTCAATAAACACAGGAAAAAATCGATTTCTTATTTATGGATAGTGTGCTGTTGGCAACCCATCCAACCCCAGCTTGAACGTGACGACTTACTGGCGTGGGGGCCGTAAGTATTAGATGGCGCGGTTCAACTATGTTCTATGTGTGCGTACTAAGCCACATACGTGTTAAGCCATTGTATACCAAAGTCCACTGCACCCTGTCTTACCCTACTTAACTTAAATGTGAAGTTTAAGCCCAGCTTACTACAACTTCTTAAACCGGGCGAATTCTTGATACTTTGCTTCACATTTGAAATATTAGGAAAAGTTGTTTAGAATTCCATTTTAACCCCCAATACCATGATTTAATTTTTTTCGTATTTCCACACATTTTCAATTGAATATTGTCATACTGATGAAAATATCAGTTTATTGTGTAAAGTTCTAGTCTGCGATTAGAAAATGTAAATGTGATTAAGTTTAGGTGAAAAAAAACCGAAATAATTCAGTTGTTTTTGTTCATAGTAGCCGAGAAGTTTCTGTATAGTTCAACTTCCGGCATCCCCAACGGATTAAGCTTATGGAACTGCACCCACTGTACATGCTCTTTTTAATACTGACAGTATTACTAAAAATCAGAATGTTCAACCTTATCGAATACCCTGACATCCTCAACAGAACGATATATTGACAACAAATCCACGCAGCAAGATGTATCGACTCAACACAATATCAGCAAGGATAAAGTCGGGCGTTTGTTCATCACAAAATCAAGCCGTATAAACAGAAATTCTTACATATATTAAAAGGTGATGAGAATAAACGATTAGACAATTATCATTGAGCTAGGTAATTTTTTAAATGCCTAAAATTTTCTGAATAAGATTAAGTGATAATATATTCGTCATTCAATTTTACGGCGCATCTTATAAAGATGTTTCAGCTTGTGGTTGTAAAAGATACAACTCTGAATGAATAGGTTTTGGTGCAGTTCATTGTTGGATTTATCATCCTATTTCTTAGAAGGGTACATAATAACAAAATGCGGTCTTTTGGATAACTGGTAATTGTATTTTAATTGCAGGGACTTCCAGAAAAACAATGGGGGTTTTTTTCCGTACCTTTGTTGGACGTTGTTTATGATTGCTTGTCAACTAATATATTAATACTATTTCTAATCTCTATTTGCTTAGATTATCCCCCCCCCCCCTCTCTCTCCCTCTCCCTTTGATGACCCTAGCGTTGTTAGTAAAACAATCGTCAGGTCTTAAAGATATGCTGTGTTGGATAGGGTTATCCAAAGTGTACTTTTCAGTGCTCATCACAGGTTCCAATAATCACTCATTAAATGAAATTCTGCTATCTACTTAAAATTCCACTACTATAAACATTGAATGCTTCTAAAGTTTAATTTGGACTATTTTTGAGAAATGAACTTTGAACTGTTTTGGCCATCCATGTATTTTGAGTTTTGTACATACAAAATTTTGAATCAAAGGTTCGGTGTGGGTTCGATTAAGTTTGAAACCTAGAGGTTCACATAGCCCTAAAAAAATACATATGTAGTGCACAATAATGTCAAATTTCTGTTACCTATGTAGCTTTGATCGTTAGTTATGGTGATAACTGACAGGTCATTTATGCTTTTAGTAGTAATTGTTGAGCTCTGATGACTGTTTTGTATCAAAACCTTCAGTACATGTCAGATATAATAAACAAATGAAAATATAGACTGCAAATGTGAAGCTTCATAATATTTTCTTACTGTTCTTATTTTATGAATTGTAAATTTCGATTGACAATGTGAAGATTTCAAGAGGGTATCTTGGAATATGTTTGGGGAAACAATAGTTTTTTCTACAACTAGTAAGTGTGTAAATATACTGTAGATTTTCTATATATATAAATATATATAACTATGTCAGTTTTCTTTATAAGAAAATATTTTAAAAAGAACATGTTGATATGTTGTAATTAGTTGTATAATTGTTTTTTAATATAACTCTGAACATAGATTTATATCATTTTTGTTATAGACTTAATATTTAATATAATAAAATCATTACTGAACTAGTTTTGTTTATTATATAATGGCGTTTAGTTATTTTCCTTTTGTTAGAAAGATACATAGACCTTGGAAATATTTTAAACTTGGTTCCGTATTCTTTATATGTACCACAATAAATCTTTAGAGTATTTTTTTCTAAACATTGTATAATCCCTATTTTTTTTAAATCTCATCCAAGATTTGGTAGTTATATTTAACTAGTACAATTTATTGTTTTTGATATAAATTTGTTATTTTTGTCCTACAAAATGTTTCTTTTTGTAATGTACCATTAATGTGATCTCAAATTTATTACTTTATCACAAATAAATTTATTGAATTTTATAAATATTAGTTTTGATACAGTAAAAAATTACTGTTTGTTATTGGCTATCACTAGTAGTATTTTCATTATTATTGAAACTGTCAAATTTACACAAAAAAAAAACCAATATTTTATATTATTTCTAACGCCCATGGTAACCTTCAGTTAACCCTCATCGTACCGTGCTATAAAAAAATACAGGAAATACTGTGCGGGGTACTTTGTACCCCACGTAAATTTGCAGAATTTTACATTCCTAATTTCAACTATCATATTTATTTTGCTAAAAAAAACATAAAAATGATTGCAAAACGTAAAATATTTATTCAAAATAATTAAAACCTAAACTACAAAACATTAAACAATCTAGTCTGAAGAGTTATGGTGATCTTTCCATTTTTCGCAGATAGTTTGTTTTGCAGAATGGGAAGCACATACAATGGTGACCTTTCCATTTTTCGCAGATAGTTGATTTTGACTTCTAAAGCTATTTCAATATCCCAATGCCCAATGTTTGTCACCAACATCATGGATATTCTGGTTGTAAGGGCATACTTTGGCAAAGTGACTCCGTATCTGATAAATTGCAAGTTTTATTGTGCATTCATCTTCCTACCATATGTCCAGGTCCACATTTTCTGCACTATATAGTAATACTTCTTACAGCATTAACTTCTTCCACAGGAGTAAAAAGCCTGAGATGTTGGCTTAGACAATTATTCTTGCACTTTTCTAGTCCATCCACATCAAACTGTGGTGGTTTATATTGCATGACTTAGGTACTATTGAACATGGCACAATTTTTAAATTATATATTATACAATGTAGGTGTACCTAATTAGTAAGATGATCCAGTCTCAATCAAAGTTGACGAACCCATCATGAGTGTGAACTACAGGAGATGCTTTAAAACTTGTTTCTTTACTAGGTAAGTCTTAGTTCTTGATAACCTCACACCATGTTTTAGTTGCTTCTGTACTCTGGATCTATGTTGTTTGCAATTGCACAGTTCTCCGTGTTCACATCACATTATTATTTTTAATTAATTATGTTAGAATATAACCTTATAAAACGATGACCACAGGCCATTCATTTTGACATTACTTTTTATTTACGTATAGCGGCAGCGGCCATATTCCTTCCCGGCGGCATGGACATGCGCTCTATGCCTAAATATACAATTTCGGATGTGTTTACCATAGACAAGTAACAAAATCAAACATGCAAAATAGTTACAATTATAATTCTCACCACTATACCGTAATGATCATCTATCTTTTTCATTAAATTTTAAACTTATATAATAGGACATCTCAAGCACATTTTAAGCTAACATTCGGTATAATAATCTATTCAAATAGCCTCAGTATATTGATGAAGAATTTTCTTAGGATGTGATTGAATGAATGTACTCAGAATATTCAAGATTAAAGTTTGTAATTCCATAAATGTTATTAGAACATTCCAAAACAAATATTCTGAAAAAAGAATGTTCTCACATTGTGAGAACATTCTGAGAATATCTTGTGCTGTATGGGATACTAATTGCAGCGAAAATACAGCTATAAAGTTATACGGCTATGGTAGCCAGCCTCACAAAACTAAGTGAGATGTGAAACACATGCCGCCATCTCGTTGCGGAACCAAGTAGTATGTTGTCACGGCAATTAGTATGCCCTACTGACGTACTCTAATTAGAGCGAAACCGGTCCACGGTTCTAACTGTGGTGAGAATGCATCTAGCTTTACATACTTTGTCCCTATATTGGGGAAGAATGGGCCAGGGCTGACAATTTACTAAATTGTTGGTTGTTTACAGTCTCTATTTTTTAACATCCTGTATTATTTGAAGCTGCCGTGACAACATACTACTTGGTTCCGCAACGAGATGGCGGCACGTGTTTCGTATCTTACATCCCACTCAGTTTTGCGAGCCTGGCTACCATAGCCGTATTACTTTATAGGTGTATTTTCGCTGCAATTAGTATGCCGTACTGACGAGCTGTAAATAGAGCGAAACCGGTCTACGGTTCTAATTGTGGTGTGAATCCATCTAACCTTACATACTTTGTCCCTATATTGGGGAAGAATGAGCCAGGGCTGATAATTTACTAAATTGGTAGTTGGTTGTATACGGTCTCTATTTTTTAACATTCTGTGTTATGTGGAGCTGCCGTGACAATATACTACTTGGTTCCGCAACAAGTTCGCAGCACATGTTTTGTGTCTTACATCTCACTTAGTTATGGAATTTATTAGTCTGAACCAACGGAGGGTGCCGTAAGCGCCTCCAACTCATCACTCATCTGTCACTGTTGTTTTTCAAGGTTTTAAAATCCTTAAATAATTTTTGTTTAATAGACTTTGTAAGCAGCGCCGTAAGCGCCTCCAACTCATCTGTCACTGTTGTTTTTCAAGGTTTTAAAATCCTTAAATAATTTTTGTTTCATAGAGTTTGTAAGCAGCGCCGTAAGCGCCTCCAACTCATCTGTCACTGTTGTTTTTCAAGGTTTTAAAATCCTTAAATAATTTTTGTTTCATGGAGTTTGTAAGCAGCACCGTAAGCGCCTCCAACTCATTACTCATCTGTCACTGTTGTTTTTCAAGGTTTTAAAATCCTTAAATAATTTTTGTTTAATGGAGTTTGTAAGCAGCGCCGTAAGCGCCTCCAACTTATTACTCATCTGTCACTGTTGTTTTTCAAGGTTTTAAAATCCTTAAATAATTTTTGTTTCATGGAGTTTGTAAGCAGCACCGTAAGCGCCTCCAACTCATTACTCATCTGTCACTGTTGTTTTTCAAGGTTTTAAAATCCTTAAATAATTTTTGTTTAATAGAATTTGTAAGCAGCACCGTAAGCGCCTCCAACTTATTACTCATCTGTCACTGTTGTTTTTCAAGGTTTTAAAATCCTTAAATAATTTTTGTTTCATGGAGTTTGTAAGCAGCGCCTCCAACTCATCTGTCACTGTTGTTTTTCAAGTTTTTAAAATCCTTAAATAATTTTTGTTTCATGGAGTTTGTATGCAGCACCGTAAGCGCCTCCAACTCATTACTCATCTGTCACTGTTGTTTTTCAAGGTTTTAAAATCCTTAAATAATTTTTGTTTCATGGAGTTTGTAAGCAGCACCGTAAGCGCCTCCAACTCATCTGTCACTGTTGTTTTGTAAGGTTTTAAAATCCTTAAATAATTTTTGTTTCATGGAGTTTGTAAGCAGCACCGTAAGCGCCTCCAACTCATTACTCATCTGTCACTGTTGTTTTTCAAGGTTTTAAAATCCTTAAATAATTTTTGTTTCATGGAGTTTGTATGCAGCACCGTAAGCGCCTCCAACTCATTACTCATCTGTCACTGTTGTTTTTCAAGGTTTTAAAATCCTTAAATAATTTTTGTTTCATGGAGTTTGTAAGCAGCACCGTAAGCGCCTCCAACTCATCTGTCACTGTTGTTTTGTAAGGTTTTAAAATCCTTAAATAATTTTTGTTTCATGGAGTTTGTAAGCAGCACCGTAAGCGCCTCCAACTCATCTGTCACTGTTGTTTTGTAAGGTTTTAAAATCCTTAAATAATTTTTGTTTCATGGAGTTTGTAAGCAGCACCGTAAGCGCCTCCAACTCATCTGTCACTGTTGTTTTGTAAGGTTTTAAAATCCTTAAATAATTTTTGTTTCATGGAGTTTGTAAGCAGCACCGTAAGCGCCTCCAACTCATTACTCATCTGTCACTGTTGTTTTCAAGGTTTTAAAATCCTTAAATAATTTTTGTTTCATGGAGTTTGTAAGCAGCACCGTAAGCGCCTCCAACTCATCTGTCACTGTTGTTTTGCAAGGTTTTAAAATCCTTAAATAATTTTTGTTTCATGGAGTTTGTAAGCAGCACCGTAAGCGCCTCCAACTCATTACTCATCTGTCACTGTTGTTTTTCAAGGTTTTAAAATCCTTAAATAATTTTTGTTTCATGGAGTTTGTAAGCAGCGCCGTAAGCGCCTCCAACTCATCTGTCACTGTTGTTTTTCAAGGTTTTAAAATCCTTAAATAATTTTTGTTTCATGGAGTTTGTATGCAGCACCGTAAGCGCCTCCAACTCATCACTCATCTGTCACTGTTGTTTTTCAAGGTTTTAAAATCCTTAAATAATTTTTGTTTCATGGAGTTTGTAAGCTGCACCGTAAGCGCCTCCAACTCATCTGTCACTGTTGTTTTTCAAGGTTTTAAAATCCTTAAATAATTTTTGTTTCATGGAGTTTGTAAGCAGCACCGTAAGCGCCTCCAACTCATTACTCATCTGTCACTGTTGTTTTGTAAGGTTTTAAAATCCTTAAATAATTTTTGTTTCATGGAGTTTGTATGCAGCACCGTAAGCGCCTCCAACTCATTACTCATCTGTCACTGTTGTTTTTCAAGGTTTTAAAATCCTTAAATAATTTTTGTTTCATGGAGTTTGTAAGCAGCACCGTAAGCGCCTCCAACTCATCTGTCACTGTTGTTTTGTAAGGTTTTAAAATCCTTAAATAATTTTTGTTTCATGGAGTTTGTAAGCAGCACCGTAAGCGCCTCCAACTCATTACTCATCTGTCACTGTTGTTTTTCAAGGTTTTAAAATCCTTAAATAATTTTTGTTTCATGGAGTTTGTAAGCAGCACCGTAAGCGCCTCCAACTCATCTGTCACTGTTGTTTTGCAAGGTTTTAAAATCCTTAAATAATTTTTGTTTCATGGAGTTTGTAAGCAGCACCGTAAGCGCCTCCAACTCATTACTCATCTGTCACTGTTGTTTTTCAAGGTTTTAAAATCCTTAAATAATTTTTGTTTCATGGAGTTTGTAAGCAGCGCCGTAAGCGCCTCCAACTCATCTGTCACTGTTGTTTTTCAAGGTTTTAAAATCCTTAAATAATTTTTGTTTCATGGAGTTTGTATGCAGCACCGTAAGCGCCTCCAACTCATCACTCATCTGTCACTGTTGTTTTTCAAGGTTTTAAAATCCTTAAATAATTTTTGTTTCATGGAGTTTGTAAGCTGCACCGTAAGCGCCTCCAACTCATCTGTCACTGTTGTTTTTCAAGGTTTTAAAATCCTTAAATAATTTTTGTTTCATGGAGTTTGTAAGCAGCACCGTAAGCGCCTCCAACTCATTACTCATCTGTCACTGTTGTTTTGTAAGGTTTTAAAATCCTTAAATAATTTTTGTTTCATGGAGTTTGTATGCAGCACCGTAAGCGCCTCCAACTCATTACTCATCTGTCACTGTTGTTTTTCAAGGTTTTAAAATCCTTAAATAATTTTTGTTTCATGGAGTTTGTAAGCAGCACCGTAAGCGCCTCCAACTCATTACTCATCTGTCACTGTTGTTTTGTAAGGTTTTAAAATCCTTAAATAATTTTTGTTTCATGGAGTTTGTATGCAGCACCGTAAGCGCCTCCAACTCATTACTCATCTGTCACTGTTGTTTTTCAAGGTTTTAAAATCCTTAAATAATTTTTGTTTCATGGAGTTTGTAAGCAGCACCGTAAGCGCCTCCAACTCATCTGTCACTGTTGTTTTGTAAGGTTTTAAAATCCTTAAATAATTTTTGTTTCATGGAGTTTGTAAGCAGCACCGTAAGCGCCTCCAACTCATTACTCATCTGTCACTGTTGTTTTTCAAGGTTTTAAAATCCTTAAATAATTTTTGTTTCATGGAGTTTGTAAGCAGCACCGTAAGCGCCTCCAACTCATCTGTCACTGTTCTTTTGCAAGGTTTTAAAATCCTTAAATAATTTTTGTTTCATGGAGTTTGTAAGCAGCACCGTAAGCGCCTCCAACTCATTACTCATCTGTCACTGTTGTTTTTCAAGGTTTTAAAATCCTTAAATAATTTTTGTTTCATGGAGTTTGTAAGCAGCGCCGTAAGCGCCTCCAACTCATCTGTCACTGTTGTTTTTCAAGGTTTTAAAATCCTTAAATAATTTTTGTTTCATGGAGTTTGTATGCAGCACCGTAAGCGCCTCCAACTCATCACTCATCTGTCACTGTTGTTTTTCAAGGTTTTAAAATCCTTAAATAATTTTTGTTTCATGGAGTGTGTAAGCTGCACCGTAAGCGCCTCCAACTCATCTGTCACTGTTGTTTTTCAAGGTTTTAAAATCCTTAAATAATTTTTGTTTCATGGAGTTTGTAAGCAGCACCGTAAGCGCCTCCAACTCATTACTCATCTGTCACTGTTGTTTTGTAAGGTTTTAAAATCCTTAAATAATTTTTGTTTCATGGAGTTTGTATGCAGCACCGTAAGCGCCTCCAACTCATTACTCATCTGTCACTGTTGTTTTTCAAGGTTTTAAAATCCTTAAATAATTTTTGTTTCATGGAGTTTGTAAGCAGCACCGTAAGCGCCTCCAACTCATCTGTCACTGTTGTTTTGTAAGGTTTTAAAATCCTTAAATAATTTTTGTTTCATGGAGTTTGTAAGCAGCACCGTAAGCGCCTTCAACTCATTACTCATCTGTCACTGTTGTTTTTCAAGGTTTTAAAATCCTTAAATAATTTTTGTTTCAAGTTTGTTTTCCTTTTTTATCAAATATACCTTCCAATACTCGCCTTTGTTTTCTTTGTTCAATACCGTGGTATTCATCAGTATATAGCTATCACTATCATCCTGTAATATTAATAAATGTTAAACAAAGATAACTACCAAGGCCAAGTGTGACAAAATATAATAGTAAAGAGGCACGACACATTGTCGGCCGCGATATCGTGAATCGAAATTCTTAAATTGATTTTAGTAATCTATGCCCTGTGACTCATTAGATCTTTTAATGACAAATGCAAACATCCCTGAGAATGTTGCTCCTGGCAAATTCCTGGCGTTAAGTCAATCCTGGCAAGTTTACTGGCAGGACTCTTTATTCCTGGCAAATGCCAGTAATTACTAGCAATAGTTAGTGATGGGTTGATATTTAACAGTCTGTTATTTTTTAACTGTTGTCGAGCCGCAACAGTAACAGCCTGTTATGGATATATACAAATAACAGGTACAGGGGTGGGGATGCTGTTGCGCTTTACACTAGAACTCGGAGTCGTATCTGTTTCTGTTGTCGTATCTGTTTCTGTTGCACTGCAACTAGCTACGATGAATCAACTTCTGTTTTCATCCGCAACTGTTATAACAGGATGAATGGACATGAGACTGGGAATGAGGTATAGAGTATAGAGCGGATTTTACTTCATAACATACTACTTTATACTAGTGTGCTCACAGCTTTGGGAACGTAGGGTCGTCGGTACAATGAAACTGTTAAATTTTGACAGGTTGTTGATTCACACAAAACACACATATTTACAATTTATAAACAAACACAAAATATGAAAAATGTAAATAAAATCAACGATGTTTCTTTTTTTTTTTTTGTTTGAGAAAAATTGTCTTACACTAAAAAATACTTTTCTAACAAAACTTTTAAAGTTCTGAGTTTTTGTTGATGAACATTATTTGACTGACTTTGGTCGACGAAAGTCTGTTACGGCGGTCACTTAAAATTTCTCCTGTTTTAGAAAAAAGTCTTTCGCACGGAACAGACGTAGCGACAGTCCCGAACTTCTCCTTCACCATTTTACTTAAATGTGGATATTCATAAGAATGAATTTTCCACCAGTTAAGTGGATCTCCATTTCTAGGCAAAAGCGGTTCGTTGTTTGCACAGTTTTTAAAAGCGTACTGATTAAGATGACCGATGAGTCACCGGCGGTGAACCGAGAATCGAAAATGTAAGTAGAGATCATTCTAACAAAAAATAAAAGCGTAATGTAATAAAGAACCATATGTGCAGAATAAAGGCAAATTTCTTTACCGAAATTTTATGAGAGGTGCAGCATGTTGGAGCTTCCGGTTTTGCGGAAACTCCATCAACTTTCATTATTCAAATGGAACACCTTTTATATTATCTCATTTTATTAATATTACAAGTCATGCTTGTAAAAAGTGAGCTAAGTTTCCTTCACTTCTGACATTTATGGTTGCTAAAAAATTCGTTCTTAATTTTTCAATATGTGAAAGGCTGTATATGTAGCAACTGAAAATTATTAAAAATGAACTATATCACTGTAAAAATAAAATCAGGTCACCGCGTATATAAAAAAATTATCACAGTCGTTGACGTAAACTCAATCTTCATTAGATAACTCGATATGCAGATGGCGTTTTTGTTTTAAGAAAAAACTTATATGTATACAAACGTACAGTTATGCTTTAACGTGAGTCCTTAGGTATTATATTATATCAGGTAGTTTCTTTGCCTTATGTAACTAATAAATCAATATTCCTTTTTACTTTACACTTTGGAAATCTAAGAAATGGGTCCGATTTTAAACATCTTTTTTTTATTACTACTGCAAAATAAAAAATCGCTGAAACTTAAAAAATCTCAGAAACAGTACCAATTTTAATGAAATTATAAAAATATTCCCTGTACCCGGTATAGTTGAAACCAGACACACTTCGCCCTATAGGTAGAGAGAAAAAAATTAGTTTTAATTTAAAAAAAAATATTTATTTTATTTTTTGCTTGCAATAATTCATGTATTTTATATAAGTCTCATTTTCAAGGAAAAGATGGCTATAGAGGTTTTCAAGCTCAATGCTTAACTAATACTTAATTAGTAAAGAAAATTCGAAAGAAATTCTGCGTTGTTGAATTTTTTACCAAATTTTTATTAGTGATGAATACCCACAAAAAAAACCTCCATCTTTTTTTTAATAAAAAAATAATTATTTATTGTAAACATAATACAAGAATATTTTTTATTTTAAACATTACCCAACTACACCATCGGACGGGTTCAGCTACTGTTACTACGTCTACGTGAAATTCTTAATAATTCATAGTTCATACTATTATTTTCAACCTGTTTTATTTAACTGTTATTTCTAAATAACAGTAACAGTCGTGACCTGTTAAAGCAATATAACAGTTTTTCCCATCACTAACTAGCAAAATGGCCAACCCTGTAACCAACTATTTTCCAACACCACCATCAACTAAAATATTTCTCTATATTACTAAATGTCCATAGACCTATATTCCACTATCCGCCTTCTATGATCGCTTCTTATACACCAACACTTACTGCTGACTTGGTTAATACTCTATGATCACTTAACCACACTAACTCAATACTGAACTAACTCACTCTATGTGTTGCTCGTCTATACTGTCAATAGAGATTCTAGACCTTCTACACTATTGTACACTGTTCTACACCTGTCACTTCTGGTCCCTTCTAGAGATATAATTCCAGAGTGTTCGCTGTTACCAACACACTTTACAACCGGCCTCTGACCATAGAAGTAACAAAGTTCATAAACTGGATTCTCATAGACGGGTGTGACATTGCACCTCTCTAATATTCGATCGTCTCGGTAGAATTCTGACAATTCTTAGTATGGAGTAAGCCTGTCGGGAGAAACATCCCAATGGCCAGGGAGGTAAAATATCTTGGGGTCGTATTGGACTCTAAGTTAACCTAGAATAGTCATGTTAATAAAATACTGCGTAAGGCAGTTAGGACACTAGGCGGCTATTTTGAAAAACGTAGGGACTAAGGCCTAACATGACTCACTGGCTGTACACAAGGGTGGTTAGAACAAGGTTAACGTCCCGCGAATGCAGGGAAAACAATTTTACAGTGGCAATCCCCAACCGCGAGGCATGGCGGGAGGAGACGTCGGGCGTACCACGGGACTCGCTCGTATGATTCACGGATGGATCCGGCAGGTAGTGTGGGACGGGGGCAGGTGTTTATTCGGAAGGACCGAGGGTAAGTCATAATATTTCCCTCGGAGCCCACGCAACGATCTTTCAGGCCGAAATGTACGCCATCCGGCACTGTGTGCGGGAGAACAAGAGAAGGGGCTACAACCAACAAGCGGATCATCATAGCCACAGACAGCCAGGTAAGTAGCCCACGGGTAAGTGAGTGCCGAGACGAGACGAGCGACCTGATTGGACAGAATGAGGTCACCCTCATGCCGGGGCACTCGGAGGTCAAAGGCAATGAAGAAGCTGACAGTCTCGTGAAGAGCATTTATGACTAGAACCGGTTCTGCGCGTGACAAAGAGCACGGCCAGGGGAGCCATTTAGTCCTGGGTCAGAAACAAACACAAGGTGTACTGGGCAGACTATACAGGGTTCAGACATGGAAAGTCAGTAATTGACGAACCAAGTTCAAAGAGAGCTGTGGAGTTGCTAAATCTTAGCAGAGGACAGCTCTGAAACATAACAGGTCTCTTGACGGGACACATGGCCGTCAAGAAACACCTGCATAAAATGGGGAGGTTCGAGGGAACCTCGCATGTAAACTCTGTGAAGGTTTGCAGCGACAGCTGGTTTAAAAACTCCATCAGTGCTATGGCGTAGGCTAATCGCGTCAGTCTGGAGATGTTGGAGACTTACGCCTGATTTTTGACAACGATTTTTCAACTGCAATCGATACAACTGTTTGTAAATGCTGGTCGCCAAACCTCATCTCTAATTGATGTCTAATGTTGTCAAAACTCAGCAGTTCTTCGCTGGGAATAGCTCGAAGGACACCCAGGTCATCTCCTCTGAGAGCTACAATTAACGAAGTCGCTTTCTCTCTCTCTCGCCCCAACCATTTGCTGTAGCAGCGGCTTCGAATTGGCGTAGGTAAATAGGGACTGAGCCATCAAGTGTGGGGACCTTTATTCTTACGACCGGGATATCTTCGAGTCTGATGTTTCCCTTGGCTAGGGTATTACACTTCTGTTCTAGTGGATGCACTTTCTGTTGTACTTCCGTCAGCTTGTCATGTACATCGTCGCTAATACCCCTTGCTCGGCTTTCTACTTGCTGGAAGATGTCGTCTTTTACCTGCTTCATACGTTTGTCGACGCATAAAGTAATATTCTCAATTCTGCTGGCCTGTTCTTGTAGAATTTTCTTTGTTTCTTATTCTTTTCTTCTAATTTCTTTATTTGCTTCTTTGTCCCTTTTTCTCAGTTCCTCTCTGGTCTCTTCGTTTATTTTGCTCATTTCTTCTTTGGATTCTTCGTCTCTTTTTCTGACTTCTTCATCTCTTTTCCTAATTTCTTCTTATGGCTTCTTCGTATCTTTTTCTCTATTCTTTTTTCACTTCTTCATCTCTTTTCTGTCTTTTTTTCATTTCTTTAATCAATTCAAATAGCTGGGTGTCCATATTGGCTGTTGCGCTACGTGTCTTAGGCATAGACGTACTTTAAGCTGGTACAGAGTTTATTCTGTTTCAAGCACCCAGCTATGAATTACTTCTGACACTGCCTTTCCAGAGATTCTAAGAATTTACGCGTTGTTCAACGAATATTCTGGAAAATATTTCCGCCAGCAACGTGAAAATCCCACTTCTGACACCATTGTTACGTTCTACAGGGTTCTGTATTTGTTGACTAACAAAACATAGCTTTTCAAACTACTAATTTATTATAACCAACTATTTTCCAATACCACTATCAACTAAAATATTTTTCTCTATTACTAAATGTCCATAGACCTATATTCCACTATCCGCCTTCTATGATCGCTACTTATGCACCAACACTAACTGCTGACTCGCTTAATACTCTATGGTCACTTATTCTGCACCACCTTAACTCAATACTGAACTAACTCACTCTATGTGCTGCTCGTCTATTTATACTGTCCATAGAGATTCTAAACCTTCTACACTGTCCTACATCTGTCATTTCTGGTCCCTTCTAGAAATATAATTCCAGATTTTTCGCTGTTACCAACACACCTTAGAACCGGCCTCTGACCATAGAAGTAACAAAGTTCATAAACTAATACTCATAGACGGATGTGACAATATTATTACTAATAAAATCGTGAAAATTGGCGGCTTTCAGTCTAGCTGGCAAGAAATGAGGACCACAAAGAGTGTTATCTATGACGCACAACCAAACGTTGACACTAAATTCTTGTTGAAATGATCTTGCCTGAACTTCGTGGAGATATTCATGTGCCCAAATGCGTAAATTATTGATAATTAACAACTTCTCTTAAATGAAGCTTCCCGATTACATTCGGGAGTCCTTTCTAGGGTACTTGACAGCCACTGACAGATACTCAATCGTTTTTCTGCATCACCCTTGTGCAAATTTTTAACTGGTTTTAAATGGAACACATGCCTATGATCCATGTGTAAAACTTTATGTACTTCTGATTTTGACACCTGCAATTGCTGAGATGCTCTGCGAAAACTCGGTCTATTATGTCATCAAATGGTCTGAGGATTCTATTTCATTTATTCTGATTCTTCTGTTTTCAATTATCTCACACATGATTTTTTAACCCACATAAACGGATGCACACCAATAAAAATTTGCCTTGGTGGAGTTTGAAGTTTGGAAAACACCTACGATATAGGTACATTTCACGGCTGCTTTAGCACTGCCGTCACAAAATTCGTATATGAAATGCATATCTGCATATTCAATGTTTGTGAATATTCTTGGCATAATTATGAAGTAACAATAGCAGTGTTCATAGAACAGAAATCTATCCAGGCGACCGTTCCTAGTCATAAAAATATATTTTAGTAGTATTGTTATATTATAATATTTCTACGAAAATTCGCTATCATACATTAGAATAATTCGTATATATTAAGTAGGTTGACATAAATATCATAATTATTGGCAATGAAATATTACATTACATGTTTAGATAAATAATAAACAAGTTGGAATTGCAGAGTACAGTATAAGGAATGCTGACTGATGAGGTTTGCAATTTGTTAATTATGTAGAACTAGCAAGGTTATAAATATTAGTGTTTGTATACATTAAGAGAGATTTTTGATTAGATTCGTAAAATGTAAAGATGCGAGACTTTTGATTTTAATTATGTAGAGATAAGTAGATATTTTGTCGGTTTTAAATTCATTTAGTTAAATTAGTTGTAAGAATTGTTGAATTTTATCTTAATTATTAAATTTTACTACATCGTTACCATGTCCATATTATCCTACTTATAAAAGTTATTCCCTAATTATGCTCCGCTCCCTTAACAAGCAGAAAGGCAGAAAATAAGTTTTATAAAGTATAACATGGAATAAACTGACAGACAGCATTGTTGAAATATTATGATTCGAAAGAAGCCTACTAGAACAAAAGACAACTACAACAATATCACAGGTGCGACGCTACAAAACGTAAGAGAATGCAATGAATTCAAATAAAAAAAATCCTGCACAACGATTCATTTTAGGAACAAACTCCAAGTGCCTTTTCACTCGCATATTGACCGCAGATTAGAAAAAAAAATTAAAAATAAATCGTTGGCGTACTTTCTTTTGTTCCAAAAGAGAAAATCACACCCTCGTGGCATGAAATTTTTACAATCTAGGTACTCTACAAGGAGTATTAAGTAAATATGTTACACGTATGTTCTAGTCGGCAAATAAAAATAAACCTAAAAGTACGAAAATAAAAATAATTAAAAATAACTTTAATATATATATATATATATATATATATATATATATATATATATATATATATATATATATATATATATATATATATATATATATATATATATATATATATATGTGTGAAAAACCTAAGATTCCGGGACCGAAATTACACAAAACGCTAGATACCGGGACCAGGCGAAGATTCCGGGACCGGGGTCGAAGATTCGAGGACCATCTGAATTTACACACTCTGCAGTTTCGGGGACCGGTCCTCAAATCTGTCGAATCTTATTAAAATTCGTAAATGTGGTAGGGATATAGTAATGCGAGGGGAGGTAAATACAGTATACTGCATAAATTCTATATTATAGTGATTGTAGGACTGCATAAAGAAACGAAGTAAATTAAGATAGGTAAACAAATTTTATTTGCATTAAATTAAGATGTTCTATACCGCTAAACAATAAACTACTGAAATTAATATAATTATCCTTTATACATAAAAAAAAAAGGTATTCCCAGGCAAAGTATTTTCACCTTTGTTTTGAAAACCTAAAGTAAAGAGTAAGGAAATATTTATTTAATAACAATATCATCCCCATTGATTAAAACATGAAGGTGGTACGTTTATATGTAATCAAATATAATATCTCTGGGAGTAAAAATTATAACACAAATATTGTATTTTAATATTTCCATAATTTGTATGGAAATAAGCACCAAATATTTCCGCTATACATGCTAATTCGCGAAAACTTGTCTATATATGACTTTTTTAACAGAACAGCCTCTATATTGCTATACACGAAACTTTTACGCTTTAATGGATTGTTTCGAAGTTATTCAAAAAGTAAAACTTTTAATATTTTCGTGTCATCAGAAAGTAAATAGTATATCACTGCTTTCATAAAAGATGACCATTTCATTGTTAATTAAATAAAAATCCTGCTAACTTTCTGAATGGAGATAGTTGAAAAATACTATTTGTGTGTGAGTTTAGATGCTCTCGAAAAGAACGAGAATTTATAACGAATTGTTTGACATGTGGCTAATTGGCCAGTGAAGACGTGCGCTTTCTTGCTAAAATGAGTTTGCCCAGTAAATGTTGCAAGTTAAGGTACCCAAGAAGCAATCTCTGAGAGGTCATGTCGATAGAAGAGCAGAGATCTCCGACATTTCTTCTGAAATATAGAGAAATATAGAGAAGTGAGAGTGACCGTAATAGATGAATCTTCTATAAGGCACATAGCTAATTTATGAGTGTAATTATTATTAAATCTAAGAGAGACAAGGTGATCTTTGGGCAGCACCTCAGATATGAGAACAATATTTCAACTGTGAACGTTTCTGTGCTTTCTACAACGTAAGAAGCCCAAGCGTGAAAATATGAATTTTTAATCCAAAAGAGAAACTTAAGTTTGTTTGCTGCTGCTTTTGCAGTACTGGAAATAAGTAAGTTGGTTTTGAGAATTCTCATTAATAAGGAGCTGGAAGTAAATACTGAGCCAGTGAATCAGAACGTATTGTTAATAGTGCTACAATAGCGAAGTTGTTAAACGAATAGTTGGCTGTTGATAGGAAGTCATTAATATACAAAAGAAAACTTTTGAAGCCAAAACCGAACCCAGTGGAATACCCGCATCAATTTGTTGTTTAGTCCATAAAAGTTAAAACAATTTATTTTATTAATAATCATGCTTTAACATGCTTTGCGCAAGAACTTAATACTTGTTGTATGACCGGTGGATCAAAAGACTACTTGGGCAAAATTAAAACCCAGGTACATGTTAAAAAAAATTACATTCCTAAGCAGCAAAAATTTCACGCAATATGAAACGTTTTTTATGTTTGGAAATCTTAAAAAAAAAGAATGTTTGTATGTACGTTTTTTTGTTGTCTACTGAACGCCAGCGAGCAGTTTAACCTTACTATGCTTGAAATATTGCCAAACTCCTACCTTTCTCCATATGGATATTTAACGTGTCCATCATCACATGCTACACGAAATTGAGATAGCTTTTAACCCCTGCTCCTCAGAATATACTGAAAAAGTTAATTGATGTCATACTAGTATTTGAACCTAGTAATAAGATTAAGATAGAAAGCCTTCATTATTAAGATAGAAAACCTTCAGTGGCTTCTACACTTTTGTCGCTTTTTTTACTGAAAATGTTCTTGAGACAAAAATAAAAAGCGAAGAATACAAAAAAATAAAATTGTGTACATACATAAAATTATAATACACAATATGTTAACCTCTTAACTGCGATGCTGTTTGTTTACTGGAATGCCGGACGTAAACAAAAACGTAGTATATATATGTATGTATATTTATTTATATCAGTATATAACCATCTTTATTAAGTGATAATTAATTAGTATCAGATAAGCAGGTTTTTTTAAAAATTTTCTTTAACGTCGGCCTATTTCTGCAACTATGGCCAATCACCGACGCCAGGGAGCAGTTTCACCTCACTATCCTGGGAATTTTTGCCGAACCCCTGCCTTTCTGTAAGGAGGGTAGGGATCTTTAACGTGCCCAACATCGCATGGACACAGGACCGACGGTTTTACGTCCTCTCCGAAGGGCGGAACGTGCAGACATTCAGCTTGCTCAAATACAATGCCAGAACCTCGGTTGATGTTAATGTTACAGTTTGTACTGAAAAAGTGAAAGGAGTACGCTGGGATCGAATCCAGTACCCTTCGGTTCAGAGGCACACGTTCTTACCCCTGAACCACCGAGGTTCTGATAAGCAGGTTAGGTGAGTGTATTTACAAGAATCTACACCTAGCTATGAAATCTTAGTTGCTGCAAAACATTTTTAGTGAAGAACGATGTTTTCATCATGTTGAAACATCATTTAATTTATCACGTGCGATTATGATTTTTTTTTAATCTCACCGCGGTGATATACGCACCCGTGGTCTCTACAATCGCGACATTTTAATCTACCCGAGTATTGTTTATAAAACCCTTCAAAGCCAGAATTATTGAAAAAGAAAATATACTAAATATAAGCTAGAAGATTATAAAATATTGCATTATGCGAAAATACTTACTCTAGATGTGATTCAGAAAATCATCTTTCAGGTCAAAAAATAAATAAACTGAACCTACAAAACCCTGTAGTTTTAATTTTACATAATTTGCTTTGCACTTTGAAGTAAACAATTCGTGTTGCCTTTGACGTTTCCGAATGCTAAATATCTATTTGATCTGGATTTATGTGTAATGATTGTAGTCTAAAAACATACATTCTTTTATTTTAAATTAAATCGGTTAACTAACATAGGTATATCTATTTTGTCATATTCAAAAATATTAAATAATTTTGAGTTTTTGCACCTACTACACTTGGGAAAATGTGACTAAAAATAAAATCTGCCTTTACAATAATCAATAATTGATATGTTTCCTTTTTCTTGAATTTGTAGGAAATAGTAACCAATAAAATACTATTATTGTATTTAAAACCAAAACAGAAACAAGCCTGACTCATATAAAGTAC
Source organism: Tillus elongatus (assembly GCA_964006375.1). Classification (NCBI taxonomy): domain Eukaryota; kingdom Metazoa; phylum Arthropoda; class Insecta; order Coleoptera; family Cleridae; genus Tillus; species Tillus elongatus. The sequence goes on from OZ023263.1 coordinate 193,339,600, forward strand.
AAAAAACACTTGATCTATAATCCAATAGTAAATTGTATATACTTGTCTACATATATTTGCAATATTCTGACAATATTCTTACAAAAAAAATTCTTACGGTAATAAATGTTTTTTAATTAGAGAATCCCAAAGCTCTGATAGAAATAAAAACCATTCAATGTAAAGACTTAAAAAAAGGCGGATTGAGTTAAATTATGTATTTAATAAATATCTAACAAAGCAAAATTACTTAGCAAGTTAATAAATTTTATATTGTAGCTTCAATATATATAGTGATATAGTATTTACTCGTATTTATAATTTCACATTGTTTGTTATAACTGCCAAATAAATATTTTACATTCTATATTTTTTCAACGATTTTTTGTTACTGGCATTAAAAAAGAACAGATATGACGAAGTGGGGAAAAATAATAGGTTGGTACTTAAAGTAGTACACTTAGGAGAACCCAATTCACCACAACACATTTTTAAGATCTGACCATCGTTTTACTAGCTACTGAACGCTTTTACACCCTCTAATGACGCCATATTTATTAGCCAAATGACAGTCAGGACTTATAAATATGTTGTGGTAATTGGGTTTTTCAAAATGCACTTATCAGTGCTCATCCCACATTTCCACTCAGGTAGGTACTTATCACATAATAAGTACACTTGAGAGAGAATAATTCTCTCTCCTCTAATGACGCTAACTTGGTTAGTGAAGCGATTGACAGGTTTTCTAAAATGTGTTGTGGTGATTTGGGTTCTCCAAGTGTACTTATCAGTGCTCATCACAAGTTCAACTTTTCACTCAGTCACTTAGGTATCGCATATGTTTGCTACACGCGGGCATGTCTCCCTTCTTTTTTTTTTACTAATTTTAACCGGAAAAAACAAACAGAAAGTCGTGGTCTCCCTATAACGAATTTTTTCTACGAACATTCGCTAAAACTTATAGACTATTGAAGCATCAAAAAAGGGTCTGTCTAAAATGAATTTTCTGCGAATATTTTAATAAAACGGACAATGGCGGTTAAAGCTGATACTTAAGGCTTTGTCAAATTAACTACTTACAACATTTCCTCTACATAACCAGTATTCGATTCAGGTTCTTTGTCTTAAAATTGTCAGGTTTGACGTTTCAAATCGCGAGTTTAAAATTTTACAAAGAAAATGTATGAAATTTTCAAAGTAGTTTTTTTGCTGTTTCTTGATCTTTTTGCATTTCTCTAGTCATCACTAGCACCTAAATTTGTTTTTTAAATGCCTAACTTTTTTTGTTTTAACTTATAAATCCAAATTTTTGTATGTATTATATGTTATACTTTGCGTAATATAAATTTGCATACCAAATTTGGGTCTAGAGCTTTGTTATTCTCGGAGATAAAACATTTTTTCGAAAGAAACTCAAAATTTTCCTGGAAAAACTCGGCCGATTTTTCTGGATACCAAACTTATCAAAGCCACTTACAAAAGGAAGGTACCCACCAAATTTGATCAGAATCGACCCATTACTTTTTGAGTTATCGGTGTGATAAAAGACAAACATATCTTGAATTAAAATTCTAGACGCTTGTGCCTGCATTTGATAAAAGTATTGGATAGCCTTACAATTGAAATCTCGTCAATTGTTAATTTTTTCACAAAAACTCGGTTTAAAACAAGATATAGCACACATGCTGTGGATATAGCCTCAAATGAAAAACATTGATCTGTTTAATTTAAACAAAGGTAAGGAGGGAATAAGGTCCGCTCTTTTTACAGCTTTAGTTTTCGTCAGGTAGGTACCAAATTTTATAATATAGTTTTGCTGTCTTTGTCAAAGGTCTGGTTGTAAATTATCTAAAGATAAGAAGGCCCTTGGATACCACTGTATACTTTAGCCGAAGGAAGACTGAGCATATTTTTATTACATTGACAATGCAGTCGGCACTTTGCTTGTAAATTATGTCAGATATTTATGACACCTTACGCCACTTACATTTTGAACTGAGCTACTTAGTTTATGATAATTGGATTATTAGAAAATAAAATCAATACTTCTCATACAAGCCGTCTTGCAAGTTTTCAACAATACATATCTTTTGACCTTAAACGGCCAATTGTGAAATTAAGCTATTCCAGAAGTTTTAATAACTACACTTGGAGACCTAACGATCGTTTCGCTAACAATGTTAGCTTCATCAGATGATGAATTTTCAGAATATTCATCATCTGATGAAGCTAACGATGTTATCATTAGGTCTTTAAAAAGATGTGTTGTGGTGATTTGGGTTTCTCCAAGTGTACTTATGTGTGCTCATTACAGATTCCAGTCCACATCTAGAAGTTTTAACAAATCGGTAGGTCCATTTCGTGGAAAAAATTCAGTGTTTTACTTAATATACTATGTCATGTAAACATTTTGTAATTTTTAAACGTATTTTTATTTTTTTAGGTATCACAAATATATAAAAAACATTTATTTCGTATCCATGTGTACATATCTTTAATCGGTTATTAACAAAACACTCTGTCTATTGCTTTTTATTTTTTTAAGTCGGTATATCGTATGAGTTACTGTAAATGACACTGTCGTTAAATGAATGAATAAATGATTCACAACACCTGATTAGAACTTTATTGGTCGTTTTGGCTCTATACGTTATAATACTTCATTCGCAAGACTTGATGAACCACTTCTGGAGATTCAGGTTAAAAAGCTAATTTTGTCTACTAAATGTTACTTTGCTACCGCGATCCTTTTTCTAAGTTCTTTGCTACATTAACCACCTTCTATAATAAAACTCATTGTCTGGTTTGCAATTTGTCATCATAAATTACATTTATCAAACTTAGAAATAAAATGGTAAGTGTTCGTCACAATTTTTAGGTATCATCCTATAAAATAATTCTGTCAAAGTTTGCCCGAGAAGTGTTATCGACAAGTGTTTAGCAGTAGCACACTAATTAAAAAAATACCTTTTGATCATGTCTATTTTTTTGCTGTATATTAAAATCATAATCCTAACATCACCCGAACTTAAAAATTTATTAACAAAAATGATTTGACATAAATGCAGAATACTAGCTTAGACAGTCGTTTTATTATGAATGACCAAGATTGACAAAGTTAATTTTTTATCTCTCAGTATAAAATGTTGTTTTACAATTATTATACGAAACCTAAAAAGAAGTTATTACTTATCATACCTATGCCTAATTATATTCGAGTTACGATTAAAAAAATTTGCTTCAATATTAACAAAAAGTTAAAGGAGGTAGACTCTAATGTGGACACCTGTTTGGTATATTCACATAGACTTATTCAGATATTTTTTTCAAAATGTCTTGTACTTCATTGTTATTAATAGTTGCAGAACATAATATAATATATCATGGTTTTATACATAATGGCAAAGTTTTACGTTTAGGAGTTATTGTGAGTTGTTGCATTATCTGTAAGTTGCCACTAGTCTTTGAAGTCGTGTCTGATGATGTCTGCTAAATATATTTTTAACCACTGTTTAAAAATACAGCAGCAGCTATAACATACGTTGATTATATTAGAAGGATTAATTTTGCATCAAACTAAAGCTACACAACACTTAAATCTAAAAAATGTAATTTAAAGGCTGCAGCAATGTTAACAGATAATTAGTTGAAAATAAAACTTTACCAAAGAAAACTGCTAGGGGACACCACAAAAACCCCGAAAACCATTTTGTTGTTTGATCAAATAGTTAATCCGAAATGAGAAAAACAAAATAGAAACTAAACACATAAGTTTTCATATAACCCCGAATATTAAAAATGCTAGAAAATTTAATGAATTAACCTGATTTGCAAAAATGTTTATTCTGCCCGAAAATATTTTTAAAAATTGAAATTTAGGTAGATGTCTACTTTTGCGAGAATTTAAATCAAGAAACTATGTTTAAAGCTGATCAATTTTGAAATGAAGAGGTAAAAGCATTATAACAAATGAGAAGCTACTTATAGATACACTAATGTTTATATAAACACCAAGTGTCATAAACAAATTAATTTTACTTACTATTTAACAATGTTATTTCATACTTTTAAGCAAAATATTTTGACAGTTTAGTTTGAAACGCGACCCCTAAAAAATGATGTTGACTGCAAGCACAAGGTTATGCTTATTTGTATAACACACTTTGAAAGTTTATTTAATAAAATTTACTATAAAATATATACTCTTCGACTTTTCCTCAAAATAAGCTTGAAATAATTTTTGAGGGAAAATTTATCTCACGCACTTTTTTTTCCAGACCTTACAAAATTTTAATTATCAGGTTATAATAAATAAAATAGAACAGTCAACGATGACAACATTTTTCTCACAAACCATCAATGTAAGTTGAAAATAAATACTCTAAGTCAACCTTAGTGACGCTTTTTCACAAAGAAAATTTGAGTGGCAAATATACTCAGTGGTTTGCCATTGCCTTCCGAGGGTATTCATCAGCACACATTGTTCCTAGGTGGTCACCCATGCAAGTACTGACTACACCCAATGTTGCTTAACTTCGGTGATTGCATCGATATGTTCAACGAGGTGTGGTCGTTAAATGTATAATAATGTACATACGAGTACCTATAAGGTATTCGGCGGTTAAATATGAAATTTTAATTGTGTGGGTATTCGCATATTAAACATACTTAGCATTTATAGCTACTTTTCAATAATCCAGCACTGAAAAAATATTTCGCATGTTACTGGACTTTCTTACACATATTATCATATTATGTGCTTAAAACAGCACACTTTTTATGATAAACGTCCTTTATGACCATGACAAGAAATTCTATACTACTATATAAGTAATACTATATGCAAGTGGTGTTATGAAAAAAGGTTCATATTACTGATACATGGTCAACCCAATTTGACCACCCATTTTTAGAGCAACTATGTCAAAAATCTATTTGAGTTTTTGATCAACTGCTTGAGATTTAACGATAAAGCCACAAGGGAGTAGCGAACCAAAAACAGACAAATTTGCGGCTATCAGACAAATTTGGAATATTTTAGAGAATGTTGCAGACAAAATTATACACCTTTAGAATGCGCAACCACAGATAAAACCTTGTTGGGTTTCGGAGGCAGATGTCCCTCTAAAATTTACATACCCAACAGGACAGACAAGTATGATCTAACATTGGTTACTATGTTTGATGCAAAAATATTATATCTGTGATCAACGAAGTCTTTTATTGGTAGTGAAGAAAGAGAAAAACAATATTCCATTCCTACACAATATATGATCTATTTGGCGACTGCCAATCAGGTTTTTTTTTGTACTTTAACGTCGGCCTATTTCCGCGACTATGGCCAATCACCGAGCAGGTTCGCCTTACTATCTTGGAAATTTTGCAAAACCCACGATTTTCTGTAAGGACGTTAGGGATCTTGAACGTGCCCAACATCGCATGGACACAGGACCGACGACTTTACGCCTTGTCCGAAGGGCGGAACGAGTAGCCATTCAACTTGCTCAAATAAAATGTCACAACCTCGGTTGATGTTAATTTTACATGCAGTGTGCACTGAAAAAGTTAAAGGAGAACCCTGGGATCAAACCCAGTACCCTTTGCTTCAGAGGCACATGTTCTTACCATTGGACCAACTTGATATTCAGGGTTAAAACAGAAATTGTACCATGAATCGTTAGTTTAGTTCTTACGATGTCGCGGAAATTTTTTTAAAAAAGAAGCTAACCATTATATGAACAATGAGGAAGAACAAACGTGTTATACCGAAGCAATGACTGCAACCAAAAGGATGTCGATTCATCTATGTGCCGAAAAAACTACAAACTTGTTATTTTATTATCGACTATGTATACACAGGGTGATATAGAGAAATAACGAAGAAACCCAAAATACTATTCACACTAAAGGAGGTGTTGGCGCCTTTGATCAGCTGTATGATTTGACGGCTGTCAAAGAAAAACTCGCAGATGGCTACTTCGGATATTATGTTCTATGGTTTACACTGTAGCGATACACTCATTTGTAATTTATAAGTTTAATCTCTACTAATTAAGCGCTTCAACGAGCAAAATTTTTAAATACTTCCATTCGCTCTAGTTGAAGATTAACTGAAAGAAAGAATGTTCAGTGGTGAGCTCCCGCGAAAAATTAGGAGTACTATTCGACTCTAGAAATGCGATGAAGAAATTTTACACAAAGCTAAAGGTCCTGTTGGTTGTTGTGATTTTTGCCTGTGAAAAAAAAAAACAGAAATGCACGTAATAAATGCGAACGTTTTAATAAACAAGTATGTACCTTGGATCTGAAGAAGAGGTTCATTAAGTCCTGCGTATCGAGTGTAGTAATGTATGTGGAAGAAACTTGGATGTCAGAGACACGATACAACGATGGAGAGGAGAATAAAAGTGTGCTATAAAAGGTGAAAGACGAAAGATGCATGCTGCATCTGCAAAGTAATTGAAAAAGGAAAGGCAAAATTTACTGGGTCATATTCTGACATACTAAAATTCTAGCGACATTATTTGGAAAAATTAGAAAAGGTAGACCTAGGTTAAAACATCTGGGAAAACTGGCACAACTTATGAAGTGTGGAAGCTATGAAATGAAGAAAACTGATGGAAACAGATAATCATGGTTGCAACAACAGGGCGACTTCCCCTGTAGACAGTGATGATGATTTGAAACACAGTAGTATGAAAAAAAAATGTGGAAGGAACACAAGCACCATTCTTAAATAAGTAGGTTCAGAAAAGAAAAACAAAAGAGGGGTTATGCTAATTGTTTTTAAGTTGCAATTGTTAACATATTGTAAAGAAATATTTTTTTAATTAAAAGCAAATATGTTTTAAGGTTTGGAAAAAAACAAAAAGCATCTTAAAATTTGCCGGTCTGGCTAGTTTTTTTATTTACTTTATTCTATAATTACGAAGACTGCAGTAAATGAGAATGAAATGATTAGTTCAAGGCTTTTTAGCGTCATTGTCTTAACCAGGTGGTTCTACATAATACACACAATAGCCGCTATTTTGAAATGCATCAGCTTAGTAAAAAGCAACTAGACTATAAATTTGATATTTTTCATGTCAAATTTTTTACGCTATTTATCCTTACTCACCTTACAACAGAATTAAAATATTCACCAAAAAATCGCCCTCACTTAAAATAAGCAAGTTTATTTAAAAGTCTTATTACCTATCTTTGAGGTTTTTCAAGCTCATCATTGATTAAATGGATTTGCTAGACTAATATTATAGCAGTTTTTTCAATCGCCCTACTTCAATCTAGTTAGGTTTCTTATTAGTTTGGCTCCCTTCTTAATAAATTGCATACACCAATATGCATGCATATCCACACGCCCGCACGCACCTATGCATACTTACCTACACAAAATACACACACAAACATGCAGAGAGCGCACACTCACATTTATTTTGTTAAATAGGTACAATAATATCTGTTTCTAATTATCCTTTTGCTACCAGAAATGTCTCAGAGTAACTAATAATGATTATTATAATAAATACGTTAAATCATTTAAAAATATGACATGGTCCTCAAATCTTGCGAGTTATGGTTACCCCTCCATATCCCCCCACTACAAATAAGCACGGTCCTGGAATCTGTCGAAATATGAAAGTTTATAGATCTATGCTAGCGGTCCCGGAATCTTAGGTTTTTCATATATATATATATATATATATATATATATATATATATATATATATATATATATATATATATATATATATATATATATAATAAATAATGCAAAGCGTGTGAGGAGAAGCCCACCAATGTCGGCACTCCCTCTCGGACAACACTGAAATTATTAATTTAGTAGGTCTCTTGGCCAGGTTCTTCTTAAGCGTCTCTCGTAGAAAGAGTCTTCAAAGAGTTGTTCTATGAGGGGATTCACGTGGCCAGGCAACTTTGCGTGACAATTTTGGGCATACCTTCGAATTTCTTCATGAACGAAAGGGATTTTGAGATCTTGATGTAAGGTAAGGTTGGAAACGTACCATGGAGCATTTACTATTGAGCGAAGTATTTTGGATTGCTGTCTTTGTATAATTCGGATATTTGTTGGTTTAGCGCCTCCCCAAAACTGGATCCCGTAGGTCCAGATTGGTTTTAAAAATGCCTTGTAGATCAATAGCATGTTGCTGATGGTGAGCTTTGATTTTCTTCCTAGGAGCCAGTGCATCTGACGAAACTTTATATTTATTTGTGCTTTCTTTGACTGTATATGCCTTATCCACGTTAAGCGTTGATCAAAATGTATACCAAGATATTTTGCTTCAGTGTTTACAGGTATGTGGTTGTTGAATAGTTACTCTTGGGCAGATCGTATTTTTTTAGTAAATGTTACCTGAACTAATTTGCTTTCATTTACCTTGAAACGTCATTTCTTAAACCATTTACTGATCTCGTCGAAGTGTTGTAAGTTTTGTGAAGTTATCTCACCTTTTCGATGCGAGTAGCAAGTGTTGTGTTACCTGACTCTGGTATATCTGATGTCCTGATTAAGTACAATAGTGGTCCCAGCACGCCCCCTTGTGATACGCCAGCTTCTATGGGATACAGACTTGATATCGCATAATTGTGTTTCACAGAAAAGTAACGATCTGACAAGTAGGATTTTAGTAACAAATAGTATGGCTGTGGTAGAAGATTCTTGTCTTGTATAAGAGTCCAGTGTGCCATACTTGATCGAATGCTTGAGAGGAATCTAAAAACACTGCACCACAAATTCGTTGTTTTCAAGATTGGCTGATATTCTGTTAACTATTCGGTGAATTTGCTGGAGTGTGGAGTGATGTTCTCTAAAGCCTAGTTGGTGTCTTGGTATTATATTATGCAGGTTTACATCTTTTCTTAGCCTCTTCAGCAAAAGTCTTTCAGCTATTTTGCCTAGTATGGATAGCAAGCTTATAGGTCGATAAGATGCAATCTCATGTTCAGATTTGCTTTGCTTAGCTATTATAATAATCAATATCTGAGAGACGAGAATATCGTAGTCCATAATTACCAGCCCAAAGAAGAAAGAGCCTATAGAGTAGTAATAAGATACTTACACCACACGACTTCAATTAACGAAATCAAGTTAGATATCCAAAAAGCTGGCCACAGAGTGAGAAATATTGTGAACATTAGGCATCATATTTCCAAAGATCCATTACCTCTTTTTTCGTAGATCTAGAGCCAGAAGATAATAATAAAAGTATATATGATTTGCAATTCATATGTAACACAAAAGTTGGTATGCAACCTCAAAGGGAAAGACGCGAAATGGTTCAATGTGCAAGGTGCCAAGAGTACGGCCATTCGAAGACCTACTGTAATAAACCATTCATTTGTGTAAAGTGCGGCAAATAACACGAGGGCAAAATGTGCACGAAAACAAGAGAAACTCCAGCGAAATGTGCTCTATGTGAAGGTAGCCATCCAGCAAATTACAAAGGGTGCACCGTATACAGGGACCTAATAAAAACCCTAACCTGACTAGAAGATACCACCAAATGCAGCAGAATCTAACACAAGACTACCAAAACATACACGTTGCAGCTAACATAAACACAGAAGCACTTAGCGACTACACTGAACCCCGCCCAAGCAGACCGCTATCTAATCAAGTACTCAAACAAAGGCAACATGTTTACACAGATGCCCATCAAAATACCCTTCAAAACACGCTTACTTCTATCCTGGGCGAATTTAAATCCCTTTTCACACAACTGATGAATCAAAACCAGATTATGCTTAATCTGTTATAAAGACTTGTTAATAATTTCAAGTGAAATGACAAAGTTCGTACGCATTGCAACATGGAATGCCAGGGGACTAACTAGTCGCAAACAAGAACTAATAACATTTGCCAACATTAACAAAATAGATATAATGCTGGTCTCTGAAACCCACTTCACAAATAAGTCAGTATTCCGCATACCGCTCTTCTCTACATACGCTACAAATCATCCAGATGGCACCGCACACGGAGGTACTGCAGTACTCATCAGAAGCAACATTGAACATGACGTCCTACCCCCGTACGTAACGACTGAAATTCAAGAAACAACTATTAAGGTGTATACAGAAACCTGGAGTTTTGATGCATCGGCACTATATTCTCCACCAAGACACGCACTAAGTGAAGACCAATACAAAGATTTCTTCCAAACCCTCGGCCCTAGATTTATTATTGTTGGAGGAGACTGGAATGCGAAGCACAGTTACTGGGGCTCTAGACTAATAACACTTAAGGTCGCAATTTATTAAAAGCAATAATGGTTAAAAATTACAATGTGGTATCAACGGCCAAGCCTACATATTGAGCAACAAATACAAACTTAATACCTGACGTACTCGAATTTTTTGTGACAAATGGAGTTGCAAACAGTTATATAAGCGTAGAAACACCGCAATACAAAAGGAACGAAATGCTACATTAACGACCTCTAGAACTAACTGGGAATCATACCAGTGATATATTGAAAATACCATAAACTTAAATCTGGCTATAAAGCAACCGAGTGAACTCGATGACACCATAAACTATTTTACTAAGCTGAACCAAGAAGCAGCCTGGAAAAGCACCCCGTCAGTTACAGACAATAATTTATCAGTGAACCAGATACCCCTACAAGTGCGACAACTGATTGCAGAAAAACGTCAAGCTAGAGGAAGTGGCAATGAACACGTAATCCTACTGATAAATTATATTATAACCGATTAGCCCGAAAACTTCATAAGACCCTTCAAAATCTTACAAACTCAAATTTAAGTCAATATATTCAAGATATCAACAATAGCGACGATCATGCCATCTGGAAAGCTACAAAAAACTTCAAAAGGCCTCTAGTGAGAGTGTCTCCCGTAAAAAGTCAAACGGAGAATGGACGTGCTCAAGTCAGGATAAAACGAATGCTTTCGCAGATCACCTGACTGAAGTTTTCAAACCAAATGAAAACGATCCAACAATATGTTACAGAGAAATAGAGTCCTTCATAGACGTGCCGTGTCAAATGCCACTTCCAGTTAAGCCATTTACGAAGAAAGAATTAAAAGCCGAAATCAAGAAACTAAAGGCCAAAAAGCTCCGGGTTACGACCTTATCACAGAAAAACTTCTTCCATATTTTCCTGAAAAAGCAATTTCTTTGCTGACCACAATCTACAATCGTATGATGAGCTTATCCTATTTCCCAGCCTTATGGAAAGACCGAAACATGTTGATATTTTTCTCTCATACACACGACATAATTATTTACTTTGGATTGCTTTTCTTGTAGATGAGGATGTAATCTAACAGTCTTTGAATGAAATTGTTTAATTTATTGATACAGAGTGTTTGAAAAAGAAGTACCAAAATTAAGATGAAAAATACTCTGGACGCAGCAAGTGCGTTATGATAGTGAATTTTCATAAAAATGTTTTTAATAACAAATATGTGTGTTTTTTCAAGAAAGCAGGCATCAAATTTGGTTACCAGTATAACCTATATAGTAAAAAACAATGTGCCATGTTTCATCAAAATAACTTTATTGTGTGAAAATGTACAAAAATTTCCAAAAGTAAACTTAAAGTGTTCCCGAAAAAACACGTTTCTTGGTCAACCTTATAGGTTAATAGCAAATTGAGCTGTTCAAATATGAAGCATTTGATCAAAATTAGCTACCATAACGCACTTGCTGCGTCCAGAATTTCTTTTCTTACAAACATGCATTATATTTCGATGGAAAATGCAAAACTGCAATAGCATAAGGCATGTTTGATTTAAAAAAAATATCACCAACGACTTATGGGCCACCCTGTGATTGTAGAAATATTATATATATAAATATATATATATATAAATATATATATATATATATATATATATATAATATATATATATATATATATATATATATATATATATATATATATATATATATATATATATATATATATATATATATATATATATATATATATATATATAAACATATAAAAATTGAAACTGACCCCGGATATGTTTTCTGGGGGGCCTAATTAGCGCTCATTTGAAGAAATTTTTTCAAAATTCAAAAGTCGGGATCTCCTCATTAGTGAATTTTTTTTAAGAAAATTCACTAAAACTGCTGAAACTTTAGTTTTTTAAATGGAATGCACGATGAAAAGCTTCTGAAAACATTTCTTCAGATGAGCGCGAATTTGAGTCCCTAGAACCCAAAACCAAGGTACGATAAAGTTTTTATATATTTATATATTTTTGCCAAATTAAAAATAAAATCCCAAAGACGTGCGTTGAAACGACTTAGTGGTTAAAGTCCAATGCCTGACCGACAGAGTAGTCAACTGCCCGCGTAAATTAATTCATACAACAGGTTTAAACCATACATCAACGGTAACCAAACTAAATATATACCAGACAAAAAACATACTATCCGAACTAACAATCGTGAAATCTCGGCCGCAATTATGGAAAATGATAGACATGAAATTAAAAATTTGCCAGGTAATTGTTATTTAACTGGGGCATTCAATCAATTATTAAAATACACTATATTTGTAGCTTTATTAACGGCCAAATACAGTTTTAACGCAGCATAGATATATTATGCTGTCGCATAATATAGCAGAATTTTAACAAAATCAAGCCAATTCTCTATAGAAATGATTCTAAAATAGTTTCTTTTATCTTTAAACTTAAACATAAGACGTCATATAAGACCGAAACAGTCGTGAGATGTGGTTCAATGGTAATTCTACTAATTCTGTAATTAATTAATTATGTATACTTTAAATATAATATCCTGGGCATAAAGCCAATCTAAAGCATCACGCAAATAAAACTTTATTTGACCTTTCCCTAGATAGCGTAGTGGGCTTCGCGCTTGCCTCCTAAGCAAAAGGTTACGCGATCGAATCCAGCTCGATGAATGTATGTTTTTTAATGTTTTATTTTGACTGTAGAAACAATGTGCACAGATTTCATACGTTTTGAACAAGATCCCATTTTTGTTTATAACGCCTAAATAAGTTTGTCACATTTGAGTCTGAAATTATAATTTTGTTATTGTTGATATTGAAAAAACAGGTTTGATTATGTTGACTAAAACGAAATCACACTTGCGAGTAATAGGGAAAAACAACTGCTACGTTATAATTTGGCAGATACTTTACTTTTCTAAACATGAATTAAGTTTCCTTCAGGAAATCGTCTGTATAACTTTAATGAAATTTGTAATACAAGTTTTTGTTAAGAGACTTGCACTATCTCCAGATATAGCAAAATTCAGTTCTTCATAGAAAATTGAGTTTAGGACATTTTTCTCAAAAGGAGTTACAGCGCAAGATTTTTTTGATAATAGAGAGATATCGATGGTGGCATTTTCGAAAGAATTCTTCAAATGTGCGTGAACTAGGACCCCTAAAATCGATCTTCAAGGTCTGTGTAAGTTTAAAGTATTAACTTTACTAATATGCCGTATAATTATAGTGTACAATTCTTATGAAAATTCGCTACTATATCGTACTTGCTGCGTCCCGAAATTTGGTTATATAGGCTTATTCCGCATTAAATAAAACGAAAATTTTGTATGAGGTTGTTTATTCAAAAAACGTTACTTTTCGAAATATTAGCAATTTTTTATTTTTCTATTACAATATGACCGTTTGATCTCACTTTAGTTGGCCATGATCATGTTTACAACTGTCAGGCAGGTGATAAGTTAATGTCACTTGCTTTTTAATTTCCTCAAACAATATGACTTTGAAATGGGATCCTCAATTACTGACTTCCCATGTCTGAGCCCTGGACAGTGTGCCCAGCACATCTTGTGTTCGTTTCTGATCCAGGACTTAATTGGCTCCCCTGGCAGTGCTCTTTGTCACGCCCAGAACCGGTTCTGGTCCCAAAAATGGTTCTTAAGGACTGCCTGGCTGTCTGTGGCTATGATGATCCGCTTGTTGGTGTAGCCCCTCCTCTTGTTATCTCGCACACAGTGCAGGATGGCGTACATTTCGTCCTGAAAGACCATGCATGGGCTCCGAGGGAAATACTATGACTTACCCTAGGTCCTTCCGAATAAACACCTGCCCCCGTCCCACGCTCCCTGCTGGATCCGTCCGTGAACCAGACGAACGCGTCCAAGGGTAAGCTCGGCGTCTCCTCCCGCCATGCCTCGCGGTCGGGGATTTCTACTGTAAAATTTTTTCCCTGCAGATTCGCGGGCTCGCGAAGTCTGACCTCATTTCAAGCATGGGCTCCTTCACGATATCCTGTATTTTGCAGTGGCCCCTGAAGCTTGGGTTGATCTTCAATCTACCATTGCAGGCTAGTCTGTATAGTCCTAGCCTGGCCTCCCCCATGATAACTAAGTGTGTGTGTGTGTGTGGGGGGGGGGTGTCAGATACAGCAACACCTACATGGCGGCTGTTGGGGTAAAGTCATGGCCCCCAGGCAAGCCATCCTTTATCTTGCCTAGTTCCTTGATTTCTCCTTTATAGTAGTACGGTTCCTGGATGAGGGCCACATCCGTGTTCCTCAGAGCCATCAGTAGCCCGGCCGTGACTGTTCTACTGTGTTGGAGGTTGACTTGAAGGAACCTAAGTCCCGGTTGCTTCCTCAGCGGGCGAAAGCTAACCCTTTCCAGGCGGCAGAATGCCTTGAAGGAGGTTCCTTCAAGGGCTATGTAAGACGCCAGGTCGATCGAGAAGGCGAGAGTCTGCCCTTTCTCCTCTGCCTTCCTGCTTAGAATCGACCAGTGTTGTGTCCCCAGTTCAGGGTTCTGGATCTTCAGTCTTCTGATCACCGTCTCTTGCGGGACGGTTTCAGGGATCCGTACGAGGACCTGGCGTCTCTTTGGGAGTTCCTTGGGCTTGACTGCTGTCAAATCCGCCCCCTCCCAAATCTGACCGAGGCCCCCGATCGTTTTCCGGAGCCAGTCTCGCGACAGCGGGCCGACACAGGATATCCAGAGGATGCCTCCCGCCAGGCACGCCCGGTGGACCTGGGGCGGGCTCTACCCTTCCTGAAAAGAGTCCACCGCAGCTACCACCGCAGCCTCGATCAGGTCCACCTTCCCCTGGTCTAGCGTGACCTCAGGATGGCGTTTGTCAATAACCGCCAACTCGAGGCCCTCCGCAGCATCCCAATACGAGCCAGTCTGCTCCTGTGTTCTGACCCTGGCCCTTTTGGACGTCTGTCTGTAGTAGGCGTTCTAGAGCCCGAGCACGGCCTTTTCTGACTCGCACTCCCCTCTTGCGCCTTTACAGGTGCCCTGTCCCTTTTGGGACGTCTGTCTGTAGTAGGCGTGCTAGAGTCCGAGCGCGGCTTCTTCTGACTCGCACTCCCCTCTTGCGCGTTTACACGTTTCTCGACCGTCCACGCCCCTGTTGCCATTTTCTGCACCCTCTGCGGCTTCTTTCTTTGCGCCCCCGAAAGATGCTTGGACTGCCGGGACAGTCCCTCTACCCCTGCAGTAGGATCCTCACTGGTGGTGACCCCCCCCCAGAGTTTGCGGACCTCGCCGCCCTCCGTTGGGACCCAGCCTCCAGCTTGGGTGTCGGGGACAGGGCCATGGCCGAAGCTACCCCCTGACACCCCGTATCTACACGTCGGTCGTGAGACCTCCAGAGTCCGCGGACACTGCCGCCCACTGGCTCGTCTCCGTTTTCGGAATAGATTCAAGCCACGAGTCTGCAACTGAAGCCACTTCTCGAGCCTCATTGGTTTTGGTTTTGTTTTTGTTTGTCTTCTTCATGTTGTTCCCACGAGAATGTGGGAAATACTGTCCACACCATCATAACCCCCTGTGTTGTGCAAGGCAGGTTACTCTGGAGGGTTGGCCGGTACTCCAGAGATTCTGTTCACGGCACCATCACCCTGGTGCCATCCATGCCTAGGCACGGGTCACGTGACACCGTGGATTGGGGGAGTTTTCTCGACCTCCCCGTTTAGATCCGTCATGTTTAGTTATAAGCAGGGTCACCACGTGCAGGATGCGGCTCGTCACCGCGCATGACGGTCTTGAGCAAAGCTTAATCGAAAGCTCATGTTGTTGTATCCGCTTCCTCAGCTTGCTCCCTGGAGTGCTTTGGCCCCCGACTCCTCGACCCCTTTCTACTAGTTGGTTCCTTTGTACTTTTGTCGGATATGCTGTATTATATCACCAAATTACAATTTCAGTGTTTTCATTGTTTAAGACTGGTTTACTTCTCGGCACTTCTGTTCTGACATCCAAAATTTCTGAAGTCTTCAATAATTCGTTAAACTGTGTTTTTTGTTGGTTTCGGTTTTTGTGGATATCGGTTCGCAACTGTTTCACATGTTCCTGAAATAACTTTATTACACTGCAAAAAAATGATAAATAAATTTAAATATTCGCCATTTGTATAATAATTTAAACGTCCTGGCATGATTGTTTGAAGTAATTAAAAAGCAAGTGGCATTGGTTTAGCACCTGCCTGATAGTTGTATTGTGAACGTCATCGTGGCCAATTAAATAGAGATCAAACGGCCACTACTGTAATAGAAAAATAGAAAATTGCGAATATTTTGAAAAGGAACGTTTTTTGTTTTGTTGAATAAACAACCTCACACAAAACTTTCCTGGTTTTTAATGCGGAATAAGCTTAATTAACCAAAATAGGGGCTTTCCATTTGAAAAACTCAAGTTTCAGCAGTTTTTTCATCTTAATTTTGGCACTTATTTTTCGAGCACTCTGTATCAACAAATTGAATAATTTCATTTAAAGACTGTTAGACTACGTCCTCATCTACAAGGAAACCAAGCCAAAGTAAATAATTATATCGTGTGTATGAGAGAAAAATAACAATATGTTGTAACGGTTGTGTTTTTATTCACCACCGTGCCCTTACTGACTTAAAGAGAACCCCTAAGGACGCTTGAATAATAGCAGTTGACTTTGTTTCTAAAAGGCAATTCAAGTTTTGGTTTCAAAATAATTTACTGAAAATTGGCTATCGACTATTACCATTGTAGTGCCCGTACTGCGTTCCTTTTATATACGTTGAAACTAAAATATCAAGGGGCATAATATTCGCTTTGACGAAAAGATAGTTGTTATTCCGCAACTTCCCCGTAAAATACAGATCGACATCATAATGATGTAATAAGAGATGGTTGAAGTCCACGAACACCGGCGTAGGCCTGTACAGTAGAAAAATATATACTACGCTCCCTGCCTCCCTCACACACATGGGGAGATCAGTGATCAATGAGGGACAAA
Source organism: Tillus elongatus (assembly GCA_964006375.1). Lineage (NCBI taxonomy): Eukaryota > Metazoa > Arthropoda > Insecta > Coleoptera > Cleridae > Tillus > Tillus elongatus. The sequence goes on from OZ023263.1 coordinate 193,356,816, forward strand.
GAACATGCTCGAATGACCGCTAGAGAAAACGCGCCAAACTAGCTGAGATTGGGACGCGTCAATGCCTGCATCGCGGAGAGTTCTACTCCGACCGCCTTTGAATCAACATCTCAGGTCAAGCGTGGAGTTTTCTTTCGGGCAAAATTAACTGAAATGTTGTCTTCCGCTGTTTATATCGGCTAAAATAGTTATCTGCAAGTGCTACAAGTAATTTCATTTCGGTTTAAGCGAAAATTAATTGTCCGTTTTAAAGAAAAAGTAAGTTAATCAGTGAATTTTTATGTCCCGATGCAGTAAAGGTTCTTTGACGTGACTTTGGGTGAATAAGTTCAGTTTCCTACAGCAGATTTTCAACCGCAGTCTCCGAAGCGAATTAGTTTTCTAGTCTGATATTCCCGTATACACCCAGGTATATCTTTGGTCGCAGAAATCTCAAGTGAAGTACCTCCTACTGTTCCATCTCAAGTGTATCAAGCTTCAGCCCCAGGTCGCCCTGACCTCTTTATAGTACATGGTCGTACAATTTATCTGGTCGTCACACACGAAGTTGTTTTACATCACTTCCTGACTTCTATCTTGAGAGAAACTAAGCGCCTATGGTGAGCGCTAAATGCTGATCTCAGCTGTGCAGCCCCCGCAACCAATCAACAGGTGAATTGGGACCCTTGAGATATTAGGTATAAGTTCAAAGAACGATGAACCCCGGAAATTCGACTGCCCGGCGTGTAAGTCATTTTTAGTTTTCTGTGTGTGACCCTTAAAACTAAACAGATATAACATTCATACGTCTCTAAAACCTTTCATTAACTTGCAGTATAAACTTTATTTCAGTCAAAATTAGAACTCAATTCAGTGAGATTGTCGGAGTATAATGAATGTATTTTGTACTTTCTCTTTATTTTTTGTTAATTATGTAAATCACCAATCTTACTGTATTTTTTATTAATCAATATTTACTATTTACAAATTGTTCTAACCTTCTAATATTTTAGAATACAAAGGCTATCCTATAAATTTTTATTTTACAATGGCAAACAATCTCTTAAAATTTGCAATAACTGAGCTTCCCTCACTATTTCTTTTAAGAAAATAAACAAACCAATTAAAGTTCATCTAACATTTTAAAATTGAGAGCATTGGTAGATTTGATATAAAAGTAATTACAGTCACATTTAATATTTACTTTCTTTCTTGTAAAAAACATTTTTCTTTCTTGTGTAATGTGCAATGTTTATTTGATTTACCAGGGATGCCAGTGTAACCGTTCGGAAAATCATTTTGAACGGTCACACTAGGTCATCCGGTGTTTACCTTTTCAAATCATTTTCCGAACGGTTACAATGTTTCGGTCTGAAAACGTCAATTTTGATATAAAAGTTCGAATATGTCAAGAAGAAGAAGACTTAGATATATGACATTATACACAAAAAGTATTCAGACTCTTTCGCAAAATGTTATAATATACTGGGTGTCCAATTTGAAATAAGGAAGTTGACATCTACCTCCGGTATAACCAGATATACTACTAGTCTGAAAAGATTTTAACCGTGTGTCCCCCAATTGCATTAGTACAGTACCATATTTTAAAATTTTTCCTAGTGACAGTTTTCCCATAATCAATCGATCCAATTCCCGGTGATTCACCGTGTATAAAATGTAAAAATTTTAACAAACCATGAAATGGATTCTATATGCTGACCTGACCTGACCTGACCTCACCGGACCTGATCTTTTTATTAGCAAATCTTTTCTCTAAGATTTGTTATAATGCAGCATACATGAGTTTCCATTGTTTGTAAACAACGTTCCTTCAAAACCTGTCAAGACTTGTTTTAAAAATCAGCAAACATGGTTGCAGATCAAGATATAATTGGAAAGTTTGAAAGTTTATAAGCTAGACTTATCGCCTAAAGCTGTTGTAGCAGAAAGCATATCGGACTTTGATAGAATATTCTATGATAGCACTCTCGAAGCGATTATTAAGCCAAGACATCATACGGTATGTCACAGTTGTTAATATTATCGGGGAACCGGGACCGGCACAGGGGTTGGGTAACTGGCCTGGAGGTATCTAGGTTACTATTAGACACCCGGGGCGAATCCGACCGACTTCGTTCCATACTACATAATTTCCAGGATCACTTCGGGCCTCATGCACTCTATACAGATAAAATATAAACAGCCGTACCGGCCGTTCGCGAAACTTTGACTGTGATGTGATATACGGCTAACCGTGGGGGCGCCTTGTTCTATATACAGCTGGTTCGTAATTGTATTTCGGTATCCTGTGTACAAGTGTGTATTGATATCTAGTCAGCCTCGATCGTTTTCATGGATAAACAAAATATTGAAATGTACCTTAGCAATAACAACTTGTTAGAAATGTTCGTGTAAAATTTCACGTCAAAAAGTTAACTTTTTAAAAACATGTTCGGACGCAACAAATGCGCTATGGTAGTAAATTTTCAGAACAATGGGTTTCCATAAAAATTAATATGCAAATAATTAAAAGAAAAGCAGTAATAATGAAAAGTTTCCGGTGAAAAAGTAAATGTAAATATATGACGAAGAGCATAGATTTGTCAGAAATTCTTAGGTTATTAAATATGTCAGGCGATATCCTAGACGAAGAAGTACCTCCGACAAAGATAGAAAATATTATCCTGTAAAGTGCTGCTCAACATCTTGAACTCACGCTTTCCTTGAAAACTGTACGATTCTATCGAAAGTCTTACTAAGTTGAGCTACTTCTCAGAAGGTGGCGTCAGTTTCGGCTTCGTATTTGTAGAAAAGTGGTAATAATTTTGCCTTTGAAAAATTCTGTCTGCTCTTTGGTTTATATTCCATGCTTCTGGGAGCGGAGGGCGGAGGGAGAATGAAAAGATAGTAATTCTATTGTATGCCTTTGGGTGAACTTGAGACAGGTAATATTTCTGCCTATAACAATAAGCGGTCCACCGTTAGGGGACAACTGCTTTTACAGCATTTACCTAGCATAACTGTTGATTATGGCATTTATCAGAACAGCCAATAAATTCAGATCATGGATTGAGGTCCGGTCTAATCTTATACACAATCACAGTGTTTCAGCAAATTTTCATAAAAGAATTTGATTATGCAGATCAGGCCTTCAAACTCTCAAAACATTTCTTCAAATGAACGTAAATTAATTTTGATTAAACATCGACACATTAGCCTGCTTAATCGGATCAATTTAAAAATAAATATATTTGTATTGTTAAAACATGTAAATATATTTTGGTAAAACTTCGCTTATTGCCTCTCATATACTTTTGTGTACCAAAATTTAAGTTTTTAGGTTAGTGGAAAATTGAGTTATAAAAATGTACAAACTTTTAATGAAAATAAGCTACGATACGGCACTGCCTGCGCCCGGACTTTAATATTTTCACTTTCTTAAAAAATGGGCACTGCTTTGGAGATGTGTTTTTCAAAAGAATCCTAAAATTTATCCTAAAAAAATAGTATTCTATTTTGTTTCTTTACCGTCTGCCTATTTCAGGGACTATGTCCAGTCACCGACGCCTGACAGATATTTCGCCTTACTCTATATTTAATCGAACTCCTAGAGTTTGTAAGCAGGTTAGGGATGTTTGACATGCCTAACATCGCGTGGTACACAAGACCGAAATCTTGGCGGCCTTTTTGAAGAGCGGGTGCAGGCCTTCAACTTGCTCAAGCACAATGCAATTGTCACCGCAGTTGTTATGCTTTGATATGTACCAAATTAGCAATTATTTGAGAGCCTCGATGGTTCAGGGTCAAGAACGCGTGCCTCTGAACCGAAGGGTACTTGGTTCGATCGCAGGGTTCTCCTTTTACTTTTTCAGTACAAACTGTAACATTAACATCAAACGAGGTTCTGGCATTGTATTTGAGCAAGTTGAATGTCTGCACGTTCCGCCCTTCGAAGGGGGCGTAAATCCGTCTGTCCCGTGTCCATGCAATGTTGGGCACGTTAAATATCCCTACCCTCCTTACAGAAAGGCAGGTTTTTTATCTGTTTACAGATATACAGGTGGCGCATTTCTACGGCAAAGCTCAATATCTCCGTTATTATACGAGGTACGAGAAAATATATTTACGTTAATTATGGGATGTCTTGAGCTGCATCTTATAAAATTATCTAAACAATCACAGGTAGGAAAACCCCAAATTTTTTTGCATTTTTGGATTTTCCATCAAATTATAATGCATTATTATAGTAGGGAAACGGATGAGGTATATAATTTGAATCTTATGTATGCTTTTAGCAAATTTTAGTGTAAAAAACATTTAGTCTGTTTTCGCAGAAAAATTTTTGTGTTTCCATAGAAATCATTATTATGCGATTTTTGTGAAATTTTGGTATTTAATAATACATGTTTAATGAGTTATTGTAAAAAAAATATTTGCGGATTTTCGTGAAAAAAATTGTTTGCATATTTTCATAATTTTTTTTTCAAGTATCGTCGAAACTCTTTACGTGAATAATTATATCTTGACAGGTGGGTTAATAGCTTGATGAGGTTCGTCGGCCAGGAAAATTGGACCAGTTTTTTCGGGAACATTTTAAGTTTCTTTTCGGAAATTTTAAGACCTTTCAAACAATACATTTATTTTAATGAAATATAATATATTGCAAGGTTCTGTTCTCGTGCTCTTTTAATTCTGGTATATAATAGTGCCCTGTTTTGTATTACTAGATCAAAGTGTGTCCTGCAAGGTTTTGTGGTCGCTCCCTTTTTATTTCTGGTGTATATAATAGTTACCTATTTTGTATTATTAGATCAAAGTGCGCTTTATTTGTGGCGATGTTGTGTGTGTGTGTTTTTTGTTTCTTAACATCGGCCTATTTCCGCGACTATGGCCAATCACCGACGCCAGGGAGCTGTTTCACCTCACTATCATGGAAATTTTGCCGAACCCCTGTCTTTCTGTAAGGAGGGTAGGGATCTTTAACGTACCCAACATCGCATGGACACGGGACCGACGGCTTTACGCCCCCTCCGAAGGGCGGAACGTGCAGACATTCAACTTGCTCAAATACAATGCCAGAACCTCGGTTGATGTTAACGTTACAGTTTGTACTTAAAAAGTGAAAGAAGTACCCTGGGATCGAACCCAGTACCCTTCGGTTCAGAGGCACACGTTCTTACCCCTGAACCACCGAGGTTCTCTGCTTGCGATGTTAAAATATACTTCTTCACAGGGGAATTATCAACGTTGCCGTCAAAAGTTTTTTACCAACTCTGCCTTCAATGCATGTTTTTCTCTGTGTGTGTGGACACTAGTTACTAAATTTGAGGACACATAACTGTTTGTCGATTTTGTTTCTTTTTTGTAAACATTTGTAGGATAGAATACTACAGATTGTTGGATTTTTAGACTTGAGATCTATCTTTTCTTCTGTATAATAATAATAATAAAAGTTCTATATAATAATACAAATTTTCAATAATACTGAAAGTTACTTACTGCATTTAGGTAAAGCATGTAGTGACATTATCTAGTGTCTAGTAAATATCATTCTGGGAGTTACTAGTATTATATGGCCACCTGTAGGTACAACGAGTGTAGAGAATATCTATAATGTGTAATATGCTCACCATAGACAGGTTTATATTAAAAGGAGCATGTCCGCGGTTCTAAAAATCCGATTTATCTGACGACGTGATCTTGTAATTTGGAATTGGTTTTAAAAGTATGAATATTTATGAGTAGAGTATTAAGTATAAGTCTTAAGATTAAAATGATATCTCATCCCTTTTCTCGGCTTTGCCCTTAAAAATGCAGCTGAACATAATGTATAGAAGAAATATTGCATGCAAATAACCTGCAAAAGCTTGAAAAATGCATTATATCTAATTTCAATAGACATAAACCTTTTTAGTGAATTTTTATTTAAAAAAATTCACTAATAGAGAGGTATCGATGGTGAGACTTTGCAAAAATTTCTTCAAATGAGCGCGAATTTGGGCCCCTAGAACCCATATCCGGGGTCAGTTTCGATTTTTATATGTTTATATATATATATATAATATATATATATATATATATATATATATATATATATATATATATATATATATATATATATATATATATATATGTATCCAACCGCTAACTCAAAAAATAATCAACCGATTTTGATGAAACTCGGCAAGTTCCTTTCTTTTATTAATAGCTTGGATGAGTTCGTTAGCCAGAAAAATCGGACAAGGTTTTCCGGGAAAATTTTGAGTTTTCTTTCGAAAAAAATTTCTAAAAATTTTTTTCTCCGGAAATTACAAAGATATATTTTGATGAAATTTTGTGTACATATTGCTTTGGGAAAGACCTAACTATGCGCCAAAATTGAGCTTTCTAGGTTTACAGAAAAGGGAGCTATTCAAATTTGAAACATTTATTTTTTTAAATAGCCGCGTTTGACTATCAATCGTAAACATCGCTTATATGAGATGTAGGTAGTATGTTGTTGCTAAGCGACCGAAGATTTTATATTATTGCGCAAGTCTGTTTTATTTACTATATTTAGGCAGTGTAGGCAACTAAGTATTCAAGGTTTTTATATGTTGTGTATTGTGTGCTGCCTAAGATATCATACTAAGTGCAGCAGGTCAGGTCCCTTCCAACATGATAGGATTAAAAATGTATTCCAAAAAAAATAAACAAATTGCTTATGCTTTAACCAAAATATTAGTGAATTTTTATTTAAAAAAAGTCGGTAATGGAGAGGTATCGATGGTGAGACTTTGCACAAATTTTTTCAAATATCCATCCGATAACTCAAAAATTAATTAACCGATTTCAATGAAACTCGGCAAGTGCCTTTCTTTTATTAATGGCTTGGATGAGTTCGTTAGCCAGGAAAATCGGAAAGGCTTTTCCGGGAAAAAAAATTTCCCCGAAAATTACAAAGCTGTTTTAATAAAATTTAAAGGGTATGTTGCCCTGGGAGAGACCTTACTACGTATCAAAATTCAACTTTATAAGTTTCTAAAAAATTGAGTTATTCAAATTTTGATTAAATCAAACAGGCTCCGGCGATACGTGACAGATGTTTGTTTTAAAACTGTTTTCAGAGCTCCTATTAGTTTTAGTGAATTTTTATTTAAAAAAATTCGCTAATAGAGAGGTAACGATGGTGAGACCTTGCAAAAATTTCTTCAAATGAGCGCGAACTAGGATCCCTAGAACCCATATGCGGGGTCAGTTTCAATTTTTATATGTTTATACATATATATATATATATATATATATATATATATATATATATATATTTATATATATATATATATATATATATATATATATATATATATATATATATATATATATATATATATATATATATATATATATATATATATATATGTATGTATTCATGCGATAATTAAAAAAATAATTAACCGATTTCGATAAAACTCGGCAAGTGCCTTTCTTTTATTAATGGCTTGGATGAGTTCATTAGCCAGAAAAATCGGACGAAGTTTTCCGGGAAAATTTTGAGTTTTCTTTCGAAAAATTTTCTTCTCCGAAAGTAACAAAGCTGTTTTAATGAAATTTACTATATATGTTGTCTCAGGAGAGATCTTACTACGTACTATAACTCATTTCTAGGTTTAGAAAAAATTGAGTTATTCAAATTTTTATTTTTTTTCCAAAAAAATTTTTTTCTCCGAAAATTACAAAGTTACTTTAATGAAAGTTTGTGGATATCTTGCCTTAGGAAAGACTTTACTACGTATTAAAATTAAACTCTCTAAGTTTATAGAAAATTGAGTTATTTAAATTTGAAGCATTTAATAAAAATTCACTACCATAACGCACTTGCTGCGTCCCGAGTTTTTTGCTTAGAGTTTTGGCAAAGAAATAACTAACATTATTCTAAGATTATAATAAAAAATAGTCATAACAAAACAAATATATATATATATATATATATATATATATATATATATATATATATATATATATATATATATATATAGATATATATATATATATATATATATATATATATATATATATATATATATATATATATATATATATATATATATATATATATATATATATATATATAAGTGTGTAATTGTGTACAACCTTGGCATATAGGTGATTTTAATGAAATTTTGTGCCTAGATTACGAAAATCACGAAGTATCAAAATATCGTCCTTTTTCCGCCGGAAATTTTCATCATGGATTCATGAGAGGAAGAGACTGTACCGAACAACTTCTCACTTTAGCAGGTGGTTGAGAAATGCTTGAATAATAAGAGAAAAGTATATCACACTTTTGTAAACTTGTAGAAAGCGTGCTACTGTGGATAGGCTGAATCTGTAGATTATTTTAAGAGAATATGATGTAGATAATTGTCTAATTAGAGATACTAAATCGCTATATAATGGGAGTAGAACATGTGTAAGAACTAATGGAATGTTTGGCGACTATTTTAGATTTGAACAGGGTGTTAAACAAGCATGTTTGATGTCCCCATGGTTATTCAACATATTCATGGACAAATGTATAAGAGAAGTTTGCTTGGAGATAGAATGCATAAAACTAATACTTCTAAGAAATGCTGCAGATGTTAGAGAGATTGATGACAAATAAAATGAATCTACGTGTGAACGCAAAGAATACTAAAGTTATATGTTTGATAAAGAGGGTAGAATAAGTAATTACAGCCTCTTGATAACTGGTGGCCTGGTAAAGGAAGTAAAGGAAAATAGATATTTACCAACATTTTTTTTCAAACGACAGAATAGATCATGATATATGAAGTGGGGTGAATGAAGGTAAGAAGGTACTGGGACCGATGGCCCCTGTAACGATAATTGATTATACATCTAGAGAGGCCAAAGTTTCTGTATATAGTAACATACTGACCTTAACTATGCTACATGGGCATGAAAGTTGAGTGTGTCAGGCAAAGCATGTAAGAAAATTGAATGCTGTTGGAAAGTACTACCTGACAAGAGGGATCAAGTTATAAATGAATGCGTTCTAAACGAGTGTAGGAAGAAAACTTTTTTTGAAAGCAAACATGAGAGCAGCGTAGATGGTTTGGATACACAGATCGAATGCATAATGATAGAATGACGAGTATAATTTATAGAGAGTATGTGCATATTTTCAGAGAGGCCGTGGAAGAACTAGGAAATCTTGGTCGGATGTTGTGGGCAATATATTAAAGAAAGACGTCAGGTCGGGTTAACTTGCTGTCAATATTTCATGGCTGTAGCGTTTTGCCATTAGCACATTTTCCCTTAGGGTGTTTTCTATTTTCGAATATTTCTCCAGCACTTCTTTGACTATTACTGGTTCCGCTTGCTGTTCCTGATAGATTATAAGAACAGTATCCCTACCACAGACGTTTGCTTTCATCGAATTTTCTACTTCCACTATCGTTTTTTGGAGGTCGATTCAGGCGATTTACATGACTTTTTGCCACTGTTCTCTGGTTATTTATTATTCTATAACACCGCGTATCAGTGCTATTTCTTTCGCCTAGTTCTTAATTATTGCCTTGTGCTTCATAATGTGTTTACCATATGGGTCTGGGTACCGATGATTTTGTAGCACATGGTGGTGCTGCTCTTCTCGTCTTGCTCACGTATACTTTCCATTGTGTACACTTCTAATTCAGTATTTCTATGATCCGTGTTGTATCCTTTATTAACTTCTACATTTCGCTCTTAGTATTCGGGATAGTTTGAACTAGATTCTTGTGGTTTACTGTGTTGCTTACCAGTTTGTTCATCATTCTATGAAACTCACTTCGGTTTTTCTTCTCTCCTGTCGTCTATTCATAGATTTCCCCCGCACTCAGTACCTTATCTTCCCTGCTTAACAGATCACCAATTGAACCACTTTGTAGGCGAAGTGGCGACCCTGTAATCGAGCTCCTTATCTTGAAGTGGTCGGTCTACTCGAAAACACCTTTAGAACTTCTTGGGGTCCTGTATCTTTCTGCGTGTTATCTTTTTTCCCAGTAGCCATATCCAGTGCGCTGACCTGGTTGCCTACCGGTCACACATAACGGTCACTTACTAGCGGTCGGGAAGGACCCGTCTCACACGCTTATTTCCGATCGGAGCTGGACTTCCAACACCCTGCTCCGTAATTAAATCTCCTTATATCTTGTCTGCCATGGTTGTTTAAATGTTTTGTCCTATATTCATAGCCAGGTTCATCATAAGTACACCAGTCCTTTTTTCTCTCTTTTTAGTGAATTTTTATTAAAAAAATTCACTAATAGAGAGGTATCGATGGTGAGACTTTGCAAAAATTATTTCAAATGAGCGCGAATTAGGATCCCTAGAACCCATATCCGGGGTCAGTTTGAATTTTTATATGCTTATATATATATATATATATATATATATATATATATATATATATATATATATATATATATATATATATATATATATATATATATATATATATATATATATATATATATATATATATATATGTATCCGTCTGATAACTCAAAAAATAATTAACCGATTTAGATGAAACTCGGCAAGTGCCTTTCTTTTATTAATGGCTTGGATGAGTTCGTTGGCCAGGAAAATCGGACGGGGTTTTCCGGAAAAATTTTGAGTTTTCTTTCAAAAAAAAATTTTTTTTCCGAAAATTTCGATAAAATTTGGTCTACATATTGCTTTGGGAAATACCTAACTATGTGCCAAAATTCAGCTTTCTAGGGTTACAGAAAATTAAGCTATTCAAATTTGAAACATGTTTAAATCATAAGTATGTGGTTGTTGTTGGTTAGTCAATGCTTTTCTTATTGACTCATGAGATTCATTCATCAACCTTCCATTGACTTCTGCTTCTGCCGCTGTTACAGTCCTTTTATTTAGATCTAGAGTTGTAACCACTCATGCAGTGTTTTTTAACCACGTGGCTGGGCGACTCATCGAATTCATTCCCAGTTGCTGTTGATTTACTCATATTCTCTTAATATGTTTGAAGATGTGGTGTCTACTTCATTCCAAGTCACTATTAACCGACTTATTATGAAATCAAATAAGTAAATTAAATCGATTGTCATAAAATATGTAGTGTATTAAGACAAGGGAAAAAGAAATAAAACATATATAACTGTGCACATTTTGATTATATTTTAGGGTGCTTGAGAGAGGTATTGTCACAGCATAATATCTTATTACAGTTCATTTGTAAATAGGTTTAATTTTTATATGTTTATATATATATATATATATATATATATATATATATATATATATATATATATATATATATATATATATATATATATATAAGTTATATCACCAACTGTAATAGTCCGTTACATAAAAACTGTGTGAATCAGCGTTCTCACGGCATGGTTGTTATTGTCGCAGACGTTATAGCAATCTTGCATAAAATATTATATTACATTCTCCTTCTATGTACATAATTTACTGTAAGTTTTAGTTAGTTAGAATCTAGGATCTGTACTGTAAGCATCTTAAAGAATAAAGTTCTCTGTCATTGAATATTGATTGTTTAAAAAAGGTATTATCGGTAATCAATAATATTAGTGGCGCAGTCGGTAGGATAGCTAATCGAATATATTGATAATATTTGATTCGTTTTTACGATTAATTAGCTATCGAACTTTCTAACACACTTGGTGGATTGAGTAGCTAAGTGAAGTGTTAGAGACTCAGTAACAAGTGTTCCAGTGCATCGAGCAACAAACGAACCAATTCTGAGAAGATACTCCTGTGTGTGCTGAAAGAATATCAGGACCTATGGCAGTATTGATTATTTTGCTGTAAGTACCTTTATGTCTTATAGGGAGCCTAATTCTCATTATAACTCTGATAGTTCGGATTCTGATTCTAGCTCATTAGATATAAGAAAAAATCAAAGTAAATTAATTATAAATTCCAATAAATCACAAATAACCAATCAATTAAATATAATTAAAATGGCAGTAAATCAAAATGAAACTCCTGCTCTAAGGTCAGAGTATCTTAACATGTTACCTGAATTTAGCGGAGAAACAGAATTATTACCGCGATTTATAAACATCGCAGAAAAATTAGTTAATAAATTTTATAATTTAGAAAATGTTGAGGACTTTCAAAATGAATATTTGATGTCTAGCATTTTGTCAAAAATCAAGGGAGAAGCTGCTATAAATATCTCCTCCTGTGCTGTCGAAAATTGGGCAGATTTAAAAAGTGCTCTGTTATGCACGTACGCAGATAAAAGAGACTGTTATAGTTTAAATATTGAAATGACTGAATGCAAACAGGCGCACAATGAAACGCCGTTTGATTTTTATAACCGTTTACAGCATTTACTTAATTTACAAACTGCATATTTAACTACACATTGTACTGAAATCGAGGCAAATATCTTAGTAGGTTATTTCCGTAAATTTGCACTCCGCATATTATTACGTGGTTTAAAAGAACCGATTGGATCTCTTATGAGGACTAAAAATCCTATAGATTTAAATACGGCTTTAAATATGTTAACCAATGATTTTCAATTAGAAATTACCAAGGCTGAAAAACCAAATATACGTCAAAAATTTAGATATCAAAATAATCAAAATAATCAAAATACTAATTACAAACCAAGCGTGCAAAATTCGCCACCTCAATTAACAAATTATCCCCATAACTCACAAGCTCATTTTAATCAAAGGCAACATTTTAACAGTGTACCAAATTTCCCTAGAGGAAACCAATTTCCAAATCAAAATTCAAATGTTTTTAGAGGTAACGAAAACAGGAATTATTTTAAACCTACACCAATGAGTATTTCGACAAGAAATACCTTCCAAAATCACAATTATAGGCAAAATCAGCCAAGAGCAAACATACAAGAGCTACATAATATCGAAGAACCTGACACAGCGGGGCCTTCGATCGAGTTTCCTGAAGAAAATTATTTTTTAGAAAACAGTGCCTCGGAAAACCAAACTTCTCAATAATGAATTTGACAGATAACGCTAGCGAGCTACCTTACGTCATCTGGCCGGAAAATAATTTAAGGGTGCTCGTTGACTCAGGGAGCACGAGGTCATTTATAAAACCAGAAATCGCAAATGCATTTTACTCCAGGTCAATTAAAAATGACCCTTTCCAGGTGTCCACGGTACATGGCACATCTGTAGAAAAATATAGCACATTAGTGCCTTGCTCAAAAGTGTTTGCACAAAAAAAAAGGCACGTCACTAAAATTCTACTTATTTGATTTTCATAATAATTTTGATTGCCTCCTAGGCTTAGATAATTTAAAACTATTGAACGCTTCGATAGATTTTAAAACTAACAAGCTTATATTCCCAAATGGAAAAGTAAATATTTATTATCATAAAATAGGAAACAATGCTCGTTGTACGAATTGTATAGTAGAACAACCGAGATCCGAACAGGTAATAAAAATAGATGTAAAAAATGTTAAGGAAGGCGAAGTGATTATTCCATATACAAAAATTAAAAACTTGGAAATACCACAATGCGTTACTACGGTACGTAATTATAAGGCAATTTGTACTATTCTTAACCCATCGGAAGATGCGGTGACTTTAAAATTTAATGAACCAATATCTGTAGAAATGTTCGATGAATACGAGCAGACAAACAGTTCTAATTTTAACACGTATAATGTAGACAATTTTAAGTTCGATTTATCAAAAATTCGCACTAATCACATGAATTCCGAGGAAAAACGCGAAATATTGAAGTTAATAAAAGAATACGAACATATTTTTCATCATGAAAATAAACCCCTAACTTTTACTAATGAAATAAAACATAGAATTCGAACAAAAGATGAAATACCCGTTTACACAAAGTCATATCGTTATCCAGAAGTGCATACAAAAGAAGTGCAAAAGCAAATAAAAAAAATGTTAGAGCAAAAAATAATAAGACCATCTTTCTCTCCGTGGTCCTCTCCTATCTGGGTTGTTCCCAAAAAACAAGATGCCTCAGGCGAGCGTAAATGGCGTATAGTCATTGACTATAGAAAGCTTAACGAAAAAACTATCGGTGACAAATATCCGTTGCCGAATATTAATGAATTATTAGATAAATTGGGTAGATGCCAATATTTTTCCACATTGGATCTAGCATCCGGATTTCATCAGATCGAAATGTTCGAAGATGACATCCCAAAAACCGCGTTCAACGTGCAGAATGGCCATTATGAATTTTTAAGAATGCCGATGGGCTTAAAATGTAGTCCAAGCACGTTCCAGCGCGTAATCGATAATATTTTACGTGGAATACACAACGAAAAATGTCTAGTTTATCTGGACGACATTATAATTTTTAGCACTAGTTTACAAGAACATATATCTCGGTTACGAGACGTGTTCGAGAGGTTAAGCAAAGCAAATTTTAAAGTACAATTAGACAAGTCCGAATTCCTAAAAAAGGAGGTAGCATATCTCGGACATATTGTGACGCCATCTGGCGTAAAGCCCAATCCAGACAAAATTAAAGCTGTTAAAAATTTCCCTATACCAAAAAATACGAAACAATTAAAAGGATTCTTGGGACTTCTCGGATATTACAGAAGATTCATTAAAGATTTTGCTAAGGTTACAAAACCCCTTACTAAGTGTTTAAAGAAAGACGCGATTATAGATATAAAGGATCCCGATTATCTAAATTGTTTCAACACGTGTAAAGAATTATTAATTAACGAACCGATCCTTCAGTACCCCGATTTCACAAAGCCTTTTGTACTGACTACAGACGCAAGCAATTATGCTATTGGTGCTGTATTGTCTCAAGGAAAAATTGGTGTCGATTTACCTTGCGCTTACGCGTCAAGAACCTTAAATACCTCCGAGACAAACTACTCAACGATTGAGAAAGAATTATTGGCAATTGTGTGGGCTGTAAAATATTTTCGTCCATATCTTTATGGCAGAAAATTCCAAATAGTAACAGACCATAAGCCACTTCAATGGCTATTCTCGTTAAAAGAGCCAAATTCTAAAATGCTTCGATGGCGCCTTAAGCTTGAAGAGTATGAATACGAAATTACTTATAAAAAAGGAACATTAAATAAAAATGCGGACGCTTTATCCCGTATAGAATTAAATATTTTAGATGACAATAATGCACAAGATTCAAGTGCCCTATTTAAATATATGGAAAATTTTAATAAGGAAATTCAGGCTAAGAATACCATTAATCAAGAAACGCAATCTTTAATTGTAGAAGTTGAAGATATAGATAATAATGTCGACGATGACATAACTATTCATTCAAATCACGAAAATCCTGTAATTGGAGTACCAGTAGTCGAGTGTCCAGTTAATTTTGGTAAAAATCAAATAATTATTTCAGAAGTAAACTTTTCACCATCAATACCGGTAATTGTAAAATTATTCAAAGATAAGCAAAGAATGTTAGTACAGTTTTCAAAGAATAATGCTGAGAAAGAAATTATTAAATTTTTAAAAGATTACATAGTGCCAAAAGTAAAATATTACTTATATTTTGAAGATCCATTGTATGAAAAATTTAGTACTGTTCTTCAGAAGTATTTTAAAAACTCAGAAATTAATATGATTAAGTGTACACAAAAATTGATCGATATAGTAAACGAAGATGAAATTGTAAATACAATTCAAAATTATCATGAAAGTAAGACTAATCACAGAGGGATTGATGAAACTGAAAACCGAATTAAAAATAAATACTATTGGCCTAATCAAAGGAAGTCTATTCAAACCTATATTAATGAATGCGAAATTTGTCAAATAACAAAGTATGACCGACGACCATTAAATCTAAAATTTAATGTCACGCCTACTGCAATCAGACCTTTTCAAATATTACATATTGATTGCATATCACTCGAAAATGTAAAATTTTTAACTATAATTGATTCTTTTTCAAAATATGCACAAGCTTACAAATTAAATTCAGCACAAGCTATAGAAATAGTAAATAATTTAATAAAGTACTTTACACATCACTGTATACCAGAACAAATTATACTTGATAATGCAGGTGAATTTAAGAGCTCTTTACTTAGAGAATTATTTGAGCTCCATAAAGTAAAATTACATTTTATTAGTTCACAGCATCCAGAATCAAATGGACTAATTGAACGCTTTCATTCTACTTTAATTGAGCATATACGGCTTTTTAATAACCAAAATGAATATAAAAAAGATAGCATAGAAATAAAAGTAAATTACGCATTGTTAGCCTACAATAATACAATACACTCTGTAACAAATCTTAAACCCTATGAAATAATAACTGGTCATTTGGGAATAGATTCCCCTTTTAATTTAGAAATAGATAAACAAATTGTTAATAACTATATAGAAAACCACAAAGGGAAGATTAAACTTCTCTATGAGAATTTAAATAAGAAAATACTTGAGAAAAAACAAACAGTAATTGAAAAGTGTAACATGAGTAGGGAAGAACTACCCGAAATTCCGGAACAAGTATTTGTTAAAAATAAGCAAAAGCAATCGAAAACCAAAAATAAATTTAAACCGGAAAAAATAACTACAGTAAATACCGATTTAAAAACCGCAAAAATTAATCCTAAGCATCACAATACTCATGAAAAAATTCATTTATCAAATATCAGAAGGCCGAGAAAACAAACTTATAAGTTTAAAAATCTTCCAGGTCCCTCTCAATCGGACAAGGAGCAGAAATAAGAGACATCAGCCATAACCTTGGCTTATTGCCAATCAATTTAGGTCCCGCAAAGTTGCAATGGACAGAACACACGTTTGTACATTATTATGATTTAAAACCTTTATACGATGAGTATAATAATTTAAACACCCAGTATAGTAATATTAGAATTAGTGTAAATAATAGCGTTTATAATCTAGAATTAGAAAACTATGAAAAAATAGTACAATATAGCCGTAGTTATATTAACGATAAGATAAGAAATATTTTTACTCATTCTAGTAATATTAGAAATAAGAGAGGTCTTGTTAATGGACTTGGTACATTAGTTAAATACGTGACCGGTAATTTAGATGCAGCAGACGGCAAAAGAATTGATGATATCTTATTACATTTACGTACAAACCAGCTGCGATTACAGGAACAGTTAAAGATGCAGTATAGCGTTAGTCATAATATTATACAAAAATTCAACACCACAGTTGGGGATATTAGGCATAATCAGATTTTATTAAAATCAAGAATACTCGAATTAAATGAAATAATTAAAGGTGTGGCTACGCATCAAAATGTTCTTTTTGCTAAAGACTTGTATAATCAATTGATCATGATGTACAACATTATATTTAATTTACTACAAGATATTGAAAATTCTCTCACATTTTGTAAACTCAACACTATTCATCCTAGCGTAATGAAACCTCATGATTTATTTTTAGAATTACAAAAGATATCCTCATTTTATAACGAAAAATTCCCTTATGAATTAAAATACGAAAACATATTAAATTCTGAAGCCATTATGAAAATTACTTGTAAATTAGAAGGTGATATAATACACTATTTTCTTTCTGTACCTATTGACTATGAGGAAATATTTGAACTTCACTATTTACTCCCAATTCCAACAAAATACGAATCAGAATTCGTAACAATAATTCCTGATGTTAAATACTTATTAAAATCAATTAAAAACCCCAATAATAAAATTGTAAAGGCTCTCAGTGACATATGTACCGAAGGCGAAATATTTCACTGCTCGAATAAAATACAAACTAACCATAGTGCCTTATGCGAAGAACAAGTGCTCACCACAGGAAACTCTTCTCAATGCCAGTTCATCAAACTGGACATAAAAAGCAACAACATCGAAATCATTCCTGAAATAAACCAATATTTGGCAGTATTTCCCACAGAAGAAACTCTAGAAATTAATTGCCAAAAAGAAACAGTCACCAGAAAACTTAAGGGAATCTACTTGCTGAAAGAAAAGGGTTGCAAGATATTCTTCAGACAACAAGAATTAGCGTTCCTGGAGAAAACATTTGGAAAACCGTTGTTATTTAACGAGTTGTCACTAAAATTAAAAGAAGAGAATATACCCACACTCAAGATCGACTTGAAGACCCTCAACCTGAAAGATATTTCAGCACATCCCATCATACCCATTTCAGGAGAGTTGAACCCAAATTATTACACCCCTAGTTTATGGACAATAGTGCTTTACATTGTGTTCTTAATTTTGATTATCTATTTTTTCGTGAAGTGGTTTCAGGCTCACAAAAATAAACAGGTGTCAGCTGATGAACCAGAAATTCAACCGGCACCCGGCAGGTCAACAACTCAGCTTCCAGGAGGAGCTTCGTTTTAAGGATGGGGGAGTTATATCACCAACTGTAATAGTCCGTTACATAAAAACTGTGTGAATCAGCGTTCTCACGGCATGGTTGTTATTGTCGCAGACGTTATAGCAATCTTGCATAAAATATTATATTACATTCTCCTTCTATGTACATAATTTACTGTAAGTTTTAGTTAGTTAGAATCTAGGATCTGTACTGTAAACATCTTAAAGAATAAAGTTCTCTGTCATTGAATATTGATTGTTTAAAAAAGGTATTATCGGTAATCAATAATATTAGTTATATATATATATATATATATATATATATATATATATATATATATATATATATATATATATATATATATATATATATATATATGATAACTCAAAAAATAATTAACCGATTTCGATGAAACTTGGCAAGTGCCTGTCTTTTATTAATGGCTTGGATGAGTTCGTTATCCAGAAAAATCAGACGGGGTTTTCCGGAAAAATTTTGAGTTTTCTTTCGAAAAAAATTTTTTTCTCCGAAAGTAACAAAGCTGTTTTAATGAAATTTACTATATATGTTGCCTCAACCTTACTACGTACCAAAATTCAACTTTCTAAGTTTAGAGAAAATTGAGTTACTCAAATTTTAAATTTTCTTTCGAAAAAAAATTTTTTCTCCGAAAATTACAAAGTTATTTTAATGAAATTTTGTGGATATCTTCCCTTAGGAAAAACCTTACTACGTATTGAAATTAAACTCTCTAAGTTTATAGAAAATTGAGTTATTTAAATTTGAAGCATTTAATAAAAATTCACTACCATAACGCACTTGCTGCGTCCCGAGTTTTTTATTTATTACCCTCCTTTTAAATGGATTGATATTGGCTACCCTAATAGCATTGTTGTTAAAAGAGAACAAGAATCGACCAAAAGTAGGACGGTGATCTGATAGGATAAATCAAAAGGGTGGAAAGCATAGAAAAGAGTCCCAGCATGAGAAAAACACAAAAGCAATGCTGGTGTCAGCTCAGGTGTGTATGCGTATATGTGTTTGTGTGTGTATGTGTATGTGCATGTATGCCTATGCGTGCGTGTGTGCCTATGCCTGCGTGTGATGTGCGTCCTCGTAGTCGCCATCCACGTACTCACCAGGAGTCAGCCCTGGGGGGAAGTAGTAGTAGTTGTTGTAGTAGCAGCAATCTCAACTTTTAGCACATAGCCGTTGTGATCTTTAGCACAAATTAAATTGATCTAAGGCTTTAGTTGACCATTTTTACGTTATATGTTCATTTTATCCGTATAGATAGTATATTTTCTAATAAAGTACCTATACTTACTTTGGGCCTTACTAGAATCATAAAAATGCATGGAAAACAAATACCTGCATACCTCCAAGCATTTTTAAAGTAAAGGAGAACAGGCGATCTTGATGTCAGAGTGTAAAGACAGTTGAGAGAGCCCCACCCTGTTAGTTAGATTCAAGAACCTACACCATAAAGACCTGGGGCAGTATTCATTCCAACGTGTCCCCAGGAGATCACTGAAATACTGTAACGTAAAGTGGAGGCAGACAATGAGAAGGAGGTGGTGTTTGATACTTGTAGCACACATATATATTTAATACGAGGGGTGGCTGATAAAATAACAAAACTGGACGTTCGTTGATTAGACAACAAAACCATCTATTCTCCGAGTAAAATCTATTACAACGACTGCACCATTAGACAGATAAGCCGACCACATCTAAAATGTGGTCGTTTTATCTCGCCTAGACAAGGACACATATTTATAACGAATTTGACATTTAAGTGTATAAACAACCAATACAATTAATTGTAAATTAATTGTTGTCAACGCGTAGTTGCCCACTAAACAAAATTTGTTATTATAAACGTAATATCAACGTAAATGCAGTTGCGTGTTGTATTTAACAATACTTGTCTGTACATCATATATAAACGAATTAAAAAACTCTTTATCTACCACTCATGATCTTATTACCAACCAAATTATCATACTATTTTATAAACTTCTTATTGCACCTATGTTACATTAATTAACATCACATTATCAAAAATAATTTTTTCAAATATCTATAAATTATCTACAGTAATCCTTCTTTTTTTAGTGAATTTTCGTAGAAAAAATTCACTAATGGAGAGATCCCGACTTTTGAATTTTGAATTGTTTTTTGCAAAGGATCGCGCACTAGGACCCCTAAAACCCATATCCGGGGTCAGTTTCAATTTATATATATATATATATATATATATATATATATATATATATATATATATATATATATATATATAGTGTGTCCAAGATAAGGAGGGGATAGCATGGGGAAATCGGAAACCGTAAGAGATACAGCGTGGGTTAGATTAGGAAAAAGTTGCCCATTTTAAAGCTCAATTAAATGGTATTTTTAAATTTTGGAAATACCGATTAGTTCCGGAGATATTCGAAAAAACCAAAATTCGCCAATTTCGGTTTTATTTTTTTATGGCGTTATTTGAGAAGATATTTAAAAACAGAAAACACTTTCTCACGTACACTTTTTAAACTCTACAAGTTGGTGTTTACGGATTTTTATTTGACGTTTCGTCTCCGAGAAACCATCATCAACTTTATTTTTTTAAATACGGCCCTGCAATTTTTATTTCAAAACTTAAAACCATTTTCAAATCTAAATTAGAGGTTATATTATTTCTAATGGTTTTAATATGTTTTCAGCTTGTTTCAGCCATAAAAGATGACTTTTCAGGAATTTTTTTTGGAGTACGGTCCTGAATACTCGAAAAGCATTTATTCCTATAAGTAGTACCTTTTAAAAAGTCAATGAAGTAAAACGTTTTCAGTAATATTTCTTAGTTATTAAAATGTAACACATAAAACCGTACTATCATAAGACTAGGTCCTAAACATAGAGGGCTTTGAAAAATAAACAATTTGTCTCTAATGACAGTGGAGATCTTTCAACAAATATAAATGCCAGTGTCAGTTACTTCACTTTGTTACATACAGTTAATTAAGTACAAGCTCTTTCAATTTGTTTAAAAATGGCTGGAGATTTTTCTTTTGAGGAAAAGTTCGACATGTTAAAATGTTACATTTTGTGGTATAGTAATAAAGGAAAAGCTGAGCAAATGTATTCAAATTATTACCCTGAAAGAGTACAGACAAATAGAAAGATATATGGAAGAACAGTTACCAATTTATTGCAGTATGGTTCATTTAAGAAACCAATTGTTACTAGAAACAAACCATGCACTAAAGTAACTCAAAATAATGTACTGTTAGCTGTAGCACAAACCCTACATCGGTTAGAAATATTGAAAGAGTAACTGGGACGCCAATATCTACTGCAAATTTTATTTTGCGTAAGAACAAATACCATCCTTACAAATTTCGAATCTGCCAAGGATTACGGCTCGGGGATGATATAAAACGAAGGGCATTTTGTGAGTGGTACACTAGAAAATGTCAAGAGGATGAACATTTTGTTAATAAAATATTATGATCTGATGAGAGTATGGTGACTAACAACAGAATCTTCAACAGGCGAAATACACATTTCTGGTCCAGAAGAAATCCGCGTTTATACAAAACGTCTAAGCACAAACACTGTTTTGGTTTCAACATGTGGTTGGGGATGTTAGGGGCAAGGATAATTGGGCCATTTTTTTTATCATGGATCACTAACTTCCGACCGGTAGCGAAATTTCCTGCAGAATAATTTGGAAGAATGGTTCGATGCTCCTTACCATTAACAGAAGTCAATAACATCTGATTTCAAGAAGACGGGGCCCCGGCTCATAATTCTAGAACTGTTCAAGAATACCTATCAAACAGGTTTCCTGACAAATGGATAAGTACGCATTCATAGGTTTTTTGTCCTCCATGATCGCCGGATCTGACACCTATTGACTTCATCTTTGGGAGTATGTCAAAAACTACGTATACCAACGAAGTTTTTACACGAAGGAACGATTACGTCAACTGGTTTTGCAAGCATTGCAAACCATTACACCAGATTCAGTAAACAATGTTTTGGATTCCACAATTAGACGATGTTACCTATGCCTAAAAAATAATGATGATTTGTTTGAACATCTCTTATAATTAAGGCATATAATCTATTTACATATAATATTCATTAGTTAATAAGGTACCTACATTTCATGAATTCGAGTTATTTTATTGGTTTATTTATTACAAATATGTATCTTTTTCATTAATAGGTTTGAAGAATCTTACTGAAAATGTTGTGCTTCATTGACATTTTACAAGGTACGACCTTACCGAAATAAATGCTTTTCGGGTATTCAGGGCCGTATTCAGAAAATTTTTCTTGAATAATTTTGTTTTTTGACTGAAACAAGCTGAAAACATAATTCAAACCGTTACAAATGATACATCCTCTAATAAATATTTGAAAATGGTTTTAAGTTTTGAAATAAAAATTGCAGAGCCGTATTTAAAAAATTAAAGTTGATGATAGTTTCGCGGAGACGAAACGTCAAATAAAAAATCTGTAAACACCAACTTATAGAGCTTAAAAAGTGTACGTAAGAAATTGTTTTCCGTTTTTCAATATCTTCTCAAATAACGTCAGAAAAAAATAAAACCGAAATTCACCAATTTCGGTTTTTTTAGAATATCTCCGGAACTAATCGGAATTTCCAAATTTTCAAAATACATGGGATGTCGCCTTGAGTCTAGCACTGGTGGGTGTCGGGTCTAGACGAACCCGGAGGAGAGCTGAGATCTTTAGGGGTGGAATAAAACTAAGGGTTGAGGCCTTAGTGTTATATTGGGAACACCCACAAAGTGGCCATGATAGACGGAGCAGATATTTTTCAAAATGCTTGTTTCATAACAGGTATAAGGACATAAATGGTGAACATCGCCAAATAATGTCATAAAAAAATTGAACATTATGATTTGATTAATTAAATTTTTGTTATTTATGAGTTGTTTCTTTTCTAATTTTCAACTTGAAAATGATACAAGACATTTAGGAAAATATCTATTGATAGGTGCACCCACAGTGACGTGCCTTGCTGGCACTACGTTCCACGTATATAACAAAGCATGGAAACCAGTGGATGCTCCTTCTTCAGGCAATATGTTTCACGTAAGGAACAAAGCATAGAAATCAGTGAATGCACATACAAACACCTATTATGTGACGACTAATTCCTTGATATAATGTAGTTATAAAACTCGTAACGTGTTATAGGTTTTACAACTTATATATTTCCATTATAGCATTTATTAGTACATTATTACAATCCTAGTCAATGAAATTTATAATAAGTATGACGTCATAAATTAATGCCCATAGAAACACGCATATCCTATGGCGTTATTCGTGAACACCTTGAAAGCAACAGGTGATAGCTGGTTTAGGTATCTATACTTTATTTTCGTTTGTCAGATACCATAATTCTTTGTAAGCTCGTGTAGCCTTAAACTCACTCTCTTTTCAATGAAATCTTAGAAACAATAACTATGTTAAGAATAACTAGCTAAGAGAATAAGGCAGCACGCTTATGTGAGCTATTTCGTTTTGGGAGCAACCACCGTATTGGGCAGCGCCATCTACACCATCGTTTTGGGCAGCCCCATTAGCACCACCGTTTTGGACAGCCCCATCAGCATCATCGTTTTGGGCAGCCCTATCACCACCATCGCTTTGGGCGGCTCCATCAACACCATCGTTTTCGGTAGGCCCATCAACACCATCGTTTTCGGCAGCCCCACCAACACCATGCCGTGCAGAATCACCTGTAACAGCAACATCGCGTCCACCCAGGAGAATATGTCCAGAGGTTTTGCCAGCCCTGAGTGGTCTTTACATCTCGTCAATCCAGGAGAATATATCCAGAAGTTGTGCTAGCCCTGTGTAGCCTTCTCGTAACCAGTCAATTCCAGGAGCACCAGCATACACACCATAGTTAGGTACACTGCTAACCTGTAACTTATATTTAAATTTATTTATTTGATTTAAAACTGCTTCAATCTATCACAATAAATTATAGCCATTTTGGCCTTATATGAAAGCATTATTTATTGATAAATGAAGTTAACCGAGTTTCGATTTTTATTTTTATATCTGACGCCACCTAAATTATAAGGTATGAACCTATATATTTTTCAGAATTGCGTTAAATCTCATGTTCTGCAAGGATAGATGCATTCTCACCACAATTAGAACCGTAGACCGGTTTCGCTCTAGTTAGAGCTCGTCAGTACGGCATACTAATTGCAGCGAAAATACACCTTTAAAGTAATACGGCTATGGTAGCCAGACTTCCAACACTAAGTGAGTTGTAAGACACGATACACATGCCGCCACGTCGTTGAGGAACCAAGTAGTATGTTGTCACGGCAGCTCAAAATAATACAAAATGTTAAAAAATTGAGATCGTATACAACCAACTAACAATTTAGTAAATTGTCAGCCCTGGCCCATTTCTACCCTAATATAGGGACAAAGTATGTAAGGCTATATGCATTCTCACCACAATTAGAACCGTAAACCGGTTTCGCTCTAATTCGAACGCTAAGTGAGTTGTAAGACACGAAGCACGTGCCGCCACCTCGTTGCGTAACCAAGTAGTATGGTGTCACGGCAGCTCCAAATAACACAAAAGGTGAGGAGTGTTGTATGGCTGGCTACCATAGCCGTATTACTTTATAGGTGTATTTTCGCTGCAATTAGTATGCCTATTCAATGCCTATAACTTTTATTCCTTTCAACGTAGAGATCTGAATTTTGGCACGTGCCGTAAGTTTGATAGTAGAAACGTATATGCCAAATTTGGTTTCCATCGCTCTGTTACTTTCGGAGATACAAAATTTTTCGAAAGAAACAAAAAATGTTCTCGGAAAAACTAGTCCAATTTTCCTGGATAACCAACTTATCCAAGACACTTACAAAAGGAAGGCACCTACCGAATTTAATCAAAACACAGATCTCCTCATTAGTGAATTTTTCGTGTTAGGAAAATAAAGTAGCTCAGGTTTGCGAAAAGATTCTATCGTTACTAGTAACACCCAGCAATTACAACCAAAATGGGACAGCTTGTACAGTCTTATATCAAATGTATGTACCGGGTGGCAAATTAAGCGAGGTAAGCGGCTATATCTCGGAAACCGTTTACCATAGAGCTTTGTGGAAAAAATATCTTTGGTAAATGTGGCCAAGAGAAATCAATGGAAATTATTCTCAAGTTCGTCAGATGCCCGCTAGGGGGCGTAACACCAAGAGGAAATGGAAAAAATAGGATATCTCAGTAATATGTCCAAATAGACTGTATTGAAAATACCTGCAAATAAATTTCGTGTGTATCACCAACAATTTATGTTTTAAATATTTTTCTCTAACTCTTCAGATAAAGTGGTGGGGGTAAGACAGACATTAATTAGGAAAAAATGCAATATCTCGGGATCGCCTCATTGGAAAATATTGAACTTAGTGTCATTTAAAAGAGTATTTCTTGCTATATGAAATACTTTGCAAGCCATGTCTTTGTTATTGTTACTGTAATCACTAGATAGCGCTTTTTAAAAATTTAACACATTTTATGATTTTTCTCAAGAAACCTAAATACAATGATATAAATATTACTACATAGATAGAAAGAGGACTAAAGGCCAAAGCAAGTGGTGAAAATCCCAAGTCTCTATATTTTGTTTAGCCGGAGATATTAATGAAAAACTGAGAAAACTGGAATTTAAACAAAACACTTTCAGCATTGACTAATTTAAAGATTGAAAACAGAAATTTTTTAATTTGCAAATATAGTTTTATAGTTTTTTGTTAAAAATAAGACTTTTTTACGCATTCCTAACGCAATTATAACTTATTCGTTCGGTCCAATAATTATACTCTAAAAGTGAAATAGGTAGGCTTTGGAAAAAAGACAAAACTTTAAAGAAACGTCAAATTAGTTACTCTTGAGTTCTTTCGTGTATAATTTAAATATAAAAATGTTGTTTACAAATGATGAAGCCGTTGATATGATTGGTGTTTACTTTGAGTGCTTTCAAAATGCGGCAGTTGCTGAAAGAGTGTATGCAATGCGGTATCCGAATCGCCACCATTACAACAGAAGAGTTTTTCCTCGCTTGGTGCAAAACTTACGTGAAACTGGAAGGTTAAGCGGACCGGTGCTGCGGAGACGCCGTTTTGTCAGAACTGAAGAAAATATTATCAATGTTTTGGCATATATAGAATTTAATCCTCATGTTAGCACAAGAACATTGCATCTTGACTTGGGAATATCACGGACCACCATCTAAACTATTTTAAAAGAGTATAGGTAAGCTTATTATATCGTGAAATTCAAAATAGTTATTGTTATTTATCTCACAGGGATCATAATGGCGGTTGTGAAAATGATCAGACGACAGTCGTTAAAATTATGATATGGTAACACGACATGTTACCATAATGATCGTTTATGATCCGAGTAAAATACAAAAGTTTATCTGCTGGCATTCATTAAAACTTAAGACCCTTAAAAGATTTGGATTTTATTTGCAATACGATGAAACTGACATTTGTTTACTTAATTTCATAGGTGTGAATGTAGCGTTTGTTTGTTTTTATTATTGAATTAGTTAGCCAAAGATTCGTGTTTGGTTTCTCGTTGTAGTACCAATAGTGATATAGTGAATCTCATTATCGCACTATGGGCTGCTCACCCAAGCTAGACAGTTACATCATCAACCACCAAAATCTTCGCATATAAATAACAAGTGCGTTTTCTCAAATTTAGTTGATTTTTGGTATATGAGTACTATTTTACTCAAAGTCTATTGACAACATTCAAATTACCGCATATGTTCAACTTTCAACGTAGTAACTGTTAAGCTTTATGAATTGTTGATGACGTAACTGTCTAGCTTAAGTGAACGCCCCTTGTGGTATAATGAACAGCTTTATGTTACTTAAATCCGATAACATAATGCGTCTATTATGTCAGCAGATAAACATATTTTTATTACAATGTCCTCTTGAATATATAATGATACTTATTTTTATTTTTAGACTACACCTTATCATATTGTTTTGAATCAAGCGCTGAATGGGCAGGATTATGATCGGAGGCTGGATCATTGCCATTGGCTTTTAGACATGATGAATGAAAATCCAAATTTTTTAACGCAAGTTCTTTGGACGGACGAGGCTACTTTTCATAGCGACGGTAATGTGAATTTGCATAATATGCATTATTGGTCTACTGAGAACCCCCACTGGATGCGAGAAGTTCAACATCAAGGACGTTAGAGTCTTAATGTATGGTGTGGCGTAATAGGAGGTACAATTCTTGGACCCTATTTCTTTGACGAGTCTCTTACTGGTAACCTCTTCTTGGAGTTTATAAGAAATGATTTGCCAGTTTTATTGAAAGATGTGCCCCTTGAAACCAGGCAAAATGTGTTTCTGCAGCTCGATGGTTGTCCAGCACATTTTTCCATCAATGTGAGAGAACATCTCGATGAGACGTATCCAGGCCGATGGATAGGAACAGGAAGCATATTTCCCTGGCCAGCGAGGTCACCTGACTTAACATGCTTAGACTTTTATTTGTGGGGACGAATAAAGGACATTGTCTTCCAAACAAAGCCTACGAGCAAGGAAGATATGAAGAATAGAGTCCGAAATGCAATTCGTAGTCTGTCAACAGCGGAAGTGGAAGCTGCCGTTTTTTCTACCCGAAATAGGCTCGAGCAGTGTGTAGAACGTGACGGCAGACACTTTGAGCATTTAAGTACACACTAGAGTGCTTATAGTTTAGAATTACATACAGAGAGAATGAAATATTTTGTTTTAGGTTTCAGTATCAGTTTTTCATTAATATCTCCGGTTAAACAAAAGATAGAGACTTGGGATTTTCACCACTTGCTTTGACCTTTAGTCCTCTTTCTATCTATGTAGTAATATTTATTTCAATGTATTTAGGTTTCTTGAGAAAAATCATAAAATGTGTTAAATTAAAAAAAAGCGCCATCTAGTGATTACAGTAACAATAACAAAGACATGACTTGCAATGCAGTTGATAGAGAAAGAAATAATCTTTTAAATGACACTTAGTTCAATACTTTCCCATGATGCGATCCAGAGATATTGCATTTTTTCCTAATCAATGTTTGCCTTACCCCCACCACTTTATCTGAAGAGTTAGAGAAAAATAGTCCTAACAGAAATTGTTCGTGATACACACGACATTTATTTGCAGGTATTTTCAATACAGTCTATCTGGACATATTACTGAGATATCCTATTTTTTCCATTTCCTCTTGGTGTTGCGCCCCCTAGCAGGCATCTGACGAACTTGAAAATAATTTCCAACGATTTTTCTTGGCCACATTTACTAAAGCTATTTTTTTCCAAAAGCTCTATGGTGAACGGTTTCCGAGATACAGCCGCTTACCTCGCTTAATTGGCCACCCTGTACATAGTTTCCAATTAAAAGAAGCAACTAAATGGTGGGCTTAGTTTAGTTCCGTAGCTGTTAGTTAACTCAGTCTATTCTAGGTTGACCCTAAATTTGTTAGTGAAACAATCGTCTGATCTGATAAATGTGTTGTGTTGATTAGATCCACAAAGTGTACTTATTACTTCTAACATTAATTAAGCTAAATACTTTAAGACATGCTTGGCTGAAGGCGCCTACTGAAATTAAGTATTTCGTTGAAAATATAGCAACGTTACTTACTACACATCGACGCCTCGTATATCATGTAGCAATAGCTTTGAAGGTGGTATATGTCTGAGCGCTATTGCTCTCGACTTTAAACGAATTCACCTGTATTGTGCTAATGCGGCACTTGTCTGCAGGCTAACGTTATGCCTTGTTGTGTGGTAAACTCGATTTTACATAATGAGCTTTGAACTCATACAGAGAGCTTCAGAAGAGAACTTGTAGACCTGGGCGCCCTCAGTGATGCCTCTAGTTTCAAGTGCTCTCCTCGTATTCTGACGTCACCTCAAGGAGAAAGGGAGTGATAAAAAGAAACAAGGGGAGACAAGAGAGAATGGAGCCTCCAATGAACCGTGAACAACGCTCATGATAATAAATTACAAGTATTGTAAAAACCAACACGTAAGGCGCTTTAAAAGGTTGCTTTAGTCTTACAGTCATCGAGAAAGCTAATAGTTTTTACACTACTCGCCAAAGAGTGCTGCAAAATGTAGAATGCAATTGCAACTAAACAACATGTAATCATTATTATTATTTGTCCTTACCTAGCGTTTTCGTTTTCAGATAAAGTATTTGATGTAAGTAACAACTACGGTTATAGCTAATTTTTGCTTTCACGAAAACTCTATTTTCTAGCGTAACAACCCTGACAAAATAAAGGACATAATGTTCATATGGGCTCAAAGACCTGAAAAGAGTAGGTCCAATGAATCTCCTACCTGTCGTTAGAGGCTCGGGAGTATCTGATGTTGCTGTCCAATAAACCACATTCTTCTATGTTCTTGAACTAACTAATATTCAGTTCCACATTACCTGCTTTCCTTTCTATGCCAACATTCTTATTAAAAAAGGGGGTGGAAGGCAACGGGAAATCACCGCTTTGCACAAATATTTTCCCAACTAGCCACCATGGTAAACAAAGTCTAAAGAATCATCATTTCGGGTTATGAGCTTCGAAAATCAAGACTCGGCAGGGACAGACGTGGACAGGCATCTCAGACCGTTATCATGTAAAACTCTGGCCCCAAACCACCAGCTAGAACGCCAGGTGAAACAATTATCAGAAAATATGTAAAGAAGAAACAAATCAAGAACTCATTTAATATAGGAACATGGAATGTTAAAAGTCTTAAGGACAAGAACACTGGAAAAAGCAAAGAATATAATGTAAAAAGTCGGGACGCAGCAAGTGCGCTATAGTAGATAATTTTGATAAGTTTTGTGGTTATTCCTTTGGATACTATTTCAGTTGATTTTTCTACATTTTTCACGGATTTATCAGATCTTTAATACGATCGCTTTCAATATGATGCTGTCGCTTTCGATGTTCAAACCAGAAGAAGCTCTTAAAAACAAAAACAAAACAAAATAATTTGTTTTCCCTTGTCTTCCTGGTTGTTGACTTATCAGCGAATGAAAATGTTTGTTTACAATCCACTTTCTTCCGTCAAGTATTGTTTACCTGTTTTAACAAAAATTCCATCGAACTGGCCAATTATATTGCTAATTTGAAAATATAGTTCAAATGGATATTACTTCCTGGGAAATATTACTTAAATTATTATGAGTTCACTTAAAATCTGATTTTATATATATTACTCAATATTTTTAGTGAATTTTCTTAAAAAAAATTCACTAATGAGGACTTTTGAAAAAATTAGGCCCCCTAGGGGTCTGTTTCAATTTTTATATATATATATATATATATATATATATATATATATATATATATATATATATATATATATATATATATATATATATATATATATATATATATATATATATATATATATATGTATGTATCACACAGATAACTCAAAAAAATAATGGGCCGATTTTGACAAAATTTGGTAAATACCTTCCTTTTGTAAGTGGCTTGGATAAGTTCGTTAGCCAAGAAAATTTGCCAAAGTTTTCCCGAAAAATTTTGTGTTTTCTTTAGAAAAAATTCATATCTCCGGAAATAAAAAAAAGCCTGGACGCAGCAAGTGCGTTATGGTAGTGAATTTTCATAGAAATGATCTGTCACAATATATTTTATCATAACTTTTTTTTCTTGTAACATAGAAATCTAAATTTTGGTGTATAGTTTACTTTTTATATCGTAAACCCACCTACCAAATTTGGTTATCATAGATTCTTAATTTTTAAAATAAGATTTTTTTTCAAATGTAAACTCAAAACTTTTCCGGAAAACCTCGTCCAATTTTTTCGATTAACGAACTTATTAAAGCCATTTACAAGGGGAAGGTACATGCCAAATTTTATCAACATCGGCCCATTATTCTTTGAGATAAAAAAATTTTTCTAATAGAAACTCAAAATTTTTCCGGAAAACCATGTCCGATTTTCTTGACTAACAAACTTGTTAAAGCCATTTACAAAGGGAAGGTACATGCCAAATTTTATTAAAATCGGCCCATTATTTTTTGAGATAAGATTTTTTTTCGAATGAAAACTCAACATTTTTCCAGAAAACCTCGTCTGATTTTCCTGACTAACAAACTTGTTAAAGCCATTTACAAAGGGAAGATACACGCCAAATTTTATTAAAATCGGCCCATTATTTTTTGAGATAAGAATTTTTTTCGAATGAAAACTCAAAATTTTCCCGGAAAACCTCGTCCGATTTTCCTGACTAACGATCTTATCCAAGCCATTGACAAAAGAAAGGTACATGCGAAATTTTATCAAAAGCGGTCCATTATTTTTTGAGTTATCGGTGTGATACATACATATATATATATATATATATATATATATATATATATATATATATATATATATATATATATATATATATATATATATATATATATATAAACATATAAAATGGGTTCTAGGGGTCCTAAATCGCGCTTATTTGCAAAATTTTTTTCAAAATTCAAAAGTCGGGATCTCCCCATTAGTGAATTTTTTCTACGAAAATTCACTAAAAGTAAGGGCAACCAAATTTGGTACATCGCTATACGTAAATTACCTACCAAAATTTAGCGCTATATCTTAAAAGACAAAAAAGTTATGGACATTTAAAAAAAAAATCGGGTTTTCCTCAAAACGTCAAAGTGACAATTTAAACGTCAAAATTCGCAACATTTAGGCAAAGAACTTAAATATAATACGGGCTATGGAAAGAAAATGTCTCGAGAAGAATGTGTTACAAACCCTGAAGTCTTAGTTTCAACCGTCATTGTCCTTCATTTTACTAAAATGTTTCCAGAAAATTCATTTCAAATAGACCCTTTCTCTGATGCTTGGCAGTAGCCTTAGCTATAGAGCTTATCGCTTAATGGTATATAACTTTTGTCGAATTTTCGTAAAAAATCAATAATGCTCAATATATCCGTTATTCTACAAGATATGAAAAAAAATTGTATACATTAATTATAGGGTGTCTTGAGCTACATCTAAAAAAATATTTCTACAATCACAGGGTGGCCCATAAGTCGTTGGTGATACAAATAATTTTTTTTAGTCGAAAACGCATTATGTCTTTGCATTTTCCATCGAAATATAATGCATGTTTGTAAGTAAAGAAATTCTGGGCGCAGCAAGTGCGTTATGGTAGCGAATTTTAATTAAATGCTTCATATTTAAAAAGCTCAATTTGCCATTAACCTATAAAGTTTACTTTCGGAAATTTTTGTACATTTTCAAACAACAAAGTTATTTTAATGAAACGTGGCACATTGTTTTTACTATATATGTTATACTGGTAGTCAAATTTGATGCCTGATTTCTGAAAAAAGACACACATATTTGCTATTAAAAACATTTTTATGAAAATTGACTACCATAATGCACTTGCTGTGCCCCGAACCTTTACTTTGTTAACCAATATGATGTATACCTTATTTTAAACGTTTATGTGTCATTTAACCTTTAGTTGACCCATATTCTAGAGCTTTGCAAATCTGTTTATTATCAATTATATTTTATTCGTAACTAATTAAATTACAACTTACTATTTAAATTCAATAAAATCAAACTGTTTGTACAGCCCAGCCCTAGTTTAACAGTACGTTTTCTTGAAAACAACTTAAGCTATACCTTATCCTGTTATTGTTTTAAAGTCAAAATTTGTAGTTTTTATTTAAATTATTGTCAACCTGGGTTCGGTACACCTTGTTTGCATCTTTATGTTGTGGTTTTATATTTACTAACGATTATTTTTGTGTCGTTGTTAGCTTATTATTTTATATAACCACACTTAAGTTCATTTTGCTATTTAGGTTTTGCTACAAGTATCTAATCTTTGCTTTGTATTAACTCTGTTGACTGTATATTTAGTCGATTAAATTCTTTTAACGTTGTGCCACTTATTTTTATAAATTTCAGTGAAATGTTATGAAGTAATTAGTTTTAATTTCGTTACTTTATGTTTTAGTTCAAAATTTTAGACTTAATCGTATATATATATATATATATATATATATATATATATATATATATATATATATATATATATATATATATATATATATATACGTATATATATATATATATATATATATATATATATATATATATATATATATATATATATAACTAACCTCGGCTATGGGTTTTAAAGGCTATATTTTGCGCTCATTTGAGGAAATTTTTTTAAAATTCGACAGTCGTTATAAACGAATTTTTCGTTGATTGTTGTTGCCCTTACTTGGTGAAACTTGTCCATACTACATACAGACTTGGAGACTACTTCTCTGGCTTCACTATTGGTTTTTGTAGGTGAAGGACGTAGCCAGCGCGTGAGCTACCTGGAGCAAGTGGCCCTTCGAATTCTGGATGTTCTAGGATGTTCTTCAATGCTTCTGTGACTATAGTTTCGCTGCTTGACAGCATTCTCAGACAGATTAAAATTGAATTAGTACGAAATCATGACAACTACAAATAAAGATTTGTTGCCATGTTATGATATGATGCTTTGATCAAAAAATTTTATCAAATTGAAAATAAAATGAAACACAGATGACAGATGAGGTTTTCAAAATGTCTATGTGATGTATGTCAATATTTAACATAAAAATAAAACTAGCCTATAATAACTATGATAACAGTTATAACAATAAAATAACTAAATAATAACGAAAATATCGACATACATCAACTCATTATTTTATTACAACTTTTTGAAACAATAGTTAAATTTATTTTCTTTGGCTTATTTAATTAGAAAGAAGAATATCCAAGAAAGGGGAATTCATTAAAATCAGTTTGCTCGTTTAAAACAAGGTAGTTATTGTCGTGTGTGTGCCTTTTGACTTCTAAAGCTTCAAAAAAGTCTAGTTTACGTTTGTCATTATAAAAATGTTGTGGTTGTATGCGGTTATTTATTGTAGGTTTATGTTCGGTATCAATAATATGTTTTGCAAATGTAG
Organism: Tillus elongatus; assembly: GCA_964006375.1. Taxonomy (NCBI): domain Eukaryota; kingdom Metazoa; phylum Arthropoda; class Insecta; order Coleoptera; family Cleridae; genus Tillus; species Tillus elongatus. The sequence continues at coordinate 193,391,204 of OZ023263.1, forward strand.
ATTTGTCAGCGTGGCTATTTTTAAATGCAGAAATATGTTCTTTGTATCGGGTGTTAAAATTTCTAGAAGTTTGACCTATGTAGATTGCGTTACAATGTGTACAAGCCAATTTATAAACTCCAGCTTTTGTCAGGAAACAAGATTTTTCTTTCGCGTTAAATAACAAATCACGTGGCGTGTTGTAAGATTTAAAAGCTACCTTTGTATTTGTACAGGTATTTAAAATTTTTGAAATGTCACATAGATATTTTGAAAACCTCATATGTCATCTGTGTTTCATTTTATTTTCAATTTGATAAAATTTTTTGATCAAAACATCATATCATAAACATAGCAACAAATCTTTATTTGTAGTCGTCATGATTTCGTACTAATTCAATTTTAATCTGTCTGAGAATGCTGTCAAGCAGCGAAACTATGGTCACAGAAGCATTGAAGAACATCCTAGAACATCCAGAATTCGAAGGGCCACTTGCTCCAGTTAGCTCACGCGCTGGCTACGTCCTTCACCTACAAAAACCAACAGTGAAGCCAGAGAAGTAGTCTCCAAGTCTGTATGTAAACGAATTTTTCTTCATGAAAATGCGCTGAAAACGGATGTAGATATACTTGGCATGTCAGAGGTAAGGTGGCCGAAAAGTGGAGACATTAAAATGTCAGAACGATATACAGTTGAAGAGAAGACACTAAAAGGAATGGATTCGCAATGTTATTACGGGACAATTGACAATAAAGTGAGGAATATATATCATATCAGCAATAGGATGCTTATGGTGACAACTGAAGCAAAGTCCCAGAATATCACGAGAATGCAAATGTACTTCGCAACATAATAAAGCGTGGAGGAGGAAAGGGAAGATATGTGTTTTAATATAAAACAAATATGTAAGAAAATGAGAAAACAGGATCAGAAGACATTGAGAACGCACTTATAATACTAAGGAAAGGAAAAATTCCTAGTGTAGACGAATTAATAGTTCAGCCCTAAAATGGGTACCAGACAACATTTGTCTTTCCTATCGTCAGTCTTTGATTCTTCTTGATCGACCACTTGCTAAACTGACTTATATACTGACTGATAGCAGCATACGATCGTGCTGCCTGGGTATTTGAAATAATTTAAGTAACGTCAGCATAAGGTGTTGTGGGATAAGTTCTCATAATTCCAAGCAAATCTAAGGTATATTTAAAAAATGAGAGGACCATGGATAGAACCCTGTAGAATAGCTTGCCTTATCTGAGACCATTCAGAATATATCTTCTGTCTGGTCTTTGAGTCGATATAACTCGCACGTTTAGACCTGTCATTCAAATACTGTTTAATTAACCTCCCCTTACATTTATTCTTTTTATTTCACTAAGTAATATTTCATGGTTGACGCAATCGCAAGCTTTGGACAAGTCAAAAAATAACCCCAAAAATAATAAATTGCCTTTATTACATTTTTAGTCAATTTTCGTTAAGAAAATTCACTAATAGAGAGGTATCGATGGTGTGACTTTCGGAAAATTTCTTCAGATGAGCGCGAACTAGGGCCTTTGAAACCCATTTCCATGGTCAGTTAAAGTGTTGATATATATATATATATATATATATATATATATATATATATATATATATATATATATATCCAACCGATAACTCAAAAAATGCTTCACTGATTTGGACCAAATTTGGGTTGCCTTTATTTTGCTAATGGCTTGGATGGGTTCGTTCATCAAATCTTAACATCCAATTTTTCTTCATAAAAAATTTTAAAATATTTTTAGCACAAAATATCTCTCAAATTGTCTAAGTGATTGAAACGGAAATTTACAACTTAAAAGAAAATAGACAGACGTAGTTGTATACCAATTTTCAAGTCGTTTGATCAAAGGAAAATAAAGTTATTCGAAATTAATAATAAAATAATCATCACTTCAGATGCTGTAATGCAATATCTACAATGTTGGACAAAGACAGATGACGTTATCTGTACTGCTATGCTATTTAAACAAATCGTAGATAAAAATCTAAACAATGGAAGTCATTGCAACATGTCAGACTGGAGAACATTGTGAGAGGTGCGGTAGGGACGCCATATCGGTGCAGGACCAGGTAGTATGTTGTCACGACACCTCTCTAGTTTACAGAAAATTTTATAGATAGAGCTGTGTACAATGTACAACCAAATTGTATAATGTCAGCCTTGGACTATTTCTTTCGTAATACAGGGACAAAGCTTCGCCCAAAAGCGCTAAATTTTAGCATGCAAATGTATACTAATAAATAAAAAATTGAATGAAAGTGACTCAATTTGTTTAAAAGCAATCTAGAACGATGTTTTATCATATATAAATATTAAGCTTCCCCTTCTTCACATTTAGGGTATTTAAATTATTGTATGTATTACCTAGTGAACTCTATGCAGAATTCACTGGTAGGTATTACAAAAGTGAAACAAAAATTATTTTAAGAAGAAATATACCTACCTGAAACTAATACAGTAAGTACTTATAATATCTAGGTAGGTCCTATAAAGTACATACATCCCTAGTTAAAATTATATAAACAGATGATTGCGTTAAATTATAAAAATGATTTTTTTCAAAATTTTGTATTGTTTATATTTAGCTCATTTTCCAAAAGTATGGATACAGCAATAGTAGATAAGTGTTGAACAGAGTTCAAGTGCGTTATGGTAGCGAATTTTCATAAAAATATTTCAAATGGTGATAACCCAATTCCCAACTAGAATATTTAATTTTGATACATAGTAAAACCTATATAAAAGCAGCGTGGATACTAAATTTAAAAAGTAACACAATGAGCTGCACAGATAATTACAAATTTGTTTTAACAACCTCTTTTGTTATTTTGTTTGCAGAAGCTGGTTCGATTGAGTTGATTAAAACCGATCATTCAAACGATTCATATGGAAACATCTTTACTTGCCACTTATAATTTCATGGAAGCATTCCGTTTGTAAATCAAATTTTTGGTAAATTTGCAGATTAGCACATGGGGGGTGTTTAGAAAAATCTTTTGAGAAATATGCTTAGAACCCCTTATGTATGCCCAAACCACAAGAGCAATTTCTTGCAAACCGCCCACAAGAAAGTTACGGGACCAAGAGTGAATAGGGGTGCTGGGCGCAGAATAATATAAACAGTAAGTATGAGCGGAAAGTCTGAAAGAAATAGCTTAGTTGGACCTCTTTAAGCTGCCTTTATTCCATTTTGCAGCTATACCACAACATAATCAATATTATGCTGTGGCTATACCTCCTTATAATCCTGTTTACCGCGCGCAGAACCTCTATATTCACCGCATGTCTCGTAACTTTCTTAGGGGTTGCTCCAAAGGAATTTTTATTGTTTACATTGTTCTTGTTTACGCATTGAGGGTGATTGTAGGCATGCAGAAGGGAAAGGAGCACCTCCGCGGCGAAATAGCGAACCAAGATTTTAAATTTGTTTAAATTGTTATCTCATTTCATTTTTTTTTCCAAAAATAATTTTGAGGTTGCCTTGTTTTGTCAGTCTGACATAGTAAGCTTTATCATTTAAAAAAAGTATGGATACAGCAACCGTAAATAAGTGTTGGAAAGGGTCTGGGTCTAGCAAGTATGTTATGGTAGAAAATTTTCGTGAAAATATTTTAAATCTGATAGCTCAATAAATTTCCCATTAAGCTAGAATCTTCAATCTTGAATCATAGTAACACCTACGTAAACGAACCGTAGGTAGTAGATTAAAGAAAAATAACATAATGAGCTTCGCGGATAACTACAAATTTGTTTTAAAAAACCTTTTTTGTTGTTTATTGTTTGCAAAAACTAGATGGGTTAACTAAAACAAAACCATCCAAGCAATTAGTAAGGAAAAATACCTGACATATTTATAATTTGACAGGTACATCCCCTTTGAAAATAATTAATTTTTTCTGAAAAACTTTGTAACTTTAATGAAATTTGTAGCACATTTTTTTAAAGACACTTGCAGTACTTACTGGTTATATCTAAGACGAAATTTTAATTCTTTAGCTCTATATTAATTTTTTTCAAATAATCGCTAACTGGGACTCTAAAACCGATCTCCAAGGTCCATTTAAATTTAAAGAATTAGTTTTAATAATATATCTTACTAATAGTGTACAATTCTTATGAAAACTCACTACTATAACGCACTTGCTGCGTCCCGAACTTTTTATAAGTTGGCGAATTACCCTTAACGGAACGGTATATATATACTGTAAAATTAACATCAACCAAGGTTGTGACATTGTGTTTGAGCAAGTTGAGTGCCTGCACTTTTTATCATTCTGAGAGGGCGTACAGCAGTTAGTCCTACGTAATGTTGGGCACTTTAAATATCCGTAGCCTTCTTACAGAAGAAAAGAAAAAAAGAATTTCCAGGATAGTGAGATGAAACTCCTCCCTGGCCTCGACACTTGGCCAGCGAAATTGATCAACTTTAAAGAAATAAAAATACAATACAATAATAATAAAATATAATCGTGGCAACCAATGTACCTACTCGTATGTAGAGAATTAATCATATCTTGTGGGCGAAAATATCTTATACGAGTTTTCATCTCTCCAATATTACTTTTTAGTATAGCGGAATCTTCGATCCTGAATTAAATATAGATCAAAGGATAACAAACCATTATAATAAATGCGATGATTTCTATAGAGGACTTAGCCATTGCCAGAAACGTATTGGAGGATCAAACTTTGATGGGTAGGTAGATATAATAATTTGTGCATTATACAAACAGCGTGTCTGCTGGGGGCAGTGGGCGAGATGGCCTGAGGTGTACTGGGTGTGCTGTAAAATATGCTTACCGTAGGGCGTCCTTGTATTATTATGTCGGTCCAGAGCTGCCCCAAGCCACCTTCAAATTCCATTCTCTCTCCGTCCTGCCTGCCCGACCAAAGACCTATACCTATACACACATACATATACGTATGTACAGAATGTACAACTCGCCAACTATAACGTTGCCATTTCTTTGTCTCTCTGATAAATACTGTTTATTTTGGGTTTACTGTGTTATTATAAATCTTACGTAAAAAGATATATACAAACATTATGTTTAATACTGTAACCTGGGTCCAACATCTAGATTTCTAACAAACTATATCTTGAGACATTACTGCAGCACTAGTACACAAGTACTTGGATATATTTTAGCCTCATAACATTCACCAGTACGAAGCTGATGCTTTACAATTATACAGAATAGCTCATAGGAAATTATAGGAACGGGTTGTCGAGTACTTGAAATCATTTCCTTGAAAAACAAATGTCAAAGTTGCTACTTCATCTGTTTAAGTGGAATCGCTGCTCTCTTTAGAATTCCAAATCATAAGTAGAGTCGAGAGACAGATCGTTGGATAGCCCACTTAACTCTCTACTCAATCACTAGGAAAAATCCTTAAAATTCTTGCGGAGAAAATTTAAAATCAAACGTCAAAAGTATGACCTAAAGAATTAATGACCGCGAAAAGAACGTCTTATTTATTATTGTATGATACAAAAGCATGGGGTCGCGTAACAGCTAAAATTTACTTGAGAAAATGGCCTCCACCGTCTTCCATGCAAAAATACAAATTTCGTTCATATCGATTTCTTACGTTCTCAAGGATTTCGGAAGTTATCAGACGACATTCAGTAACAATGCGCCGGGGTAAATCCTGCAGGTTCTTGGGCTAGGTTACATAGAAGTAGGCAATGGCACACTTGGGCCAGACCACGGCTATCTACAGTAGGGGCCGGAATGTGTAAAACTGGCAACGCAGACATCACTTCTGTCTTCATATGCTGGATCACACAGAAGCCGTATGAAGTATATTAGATTTTAGATTGTCAATTGTGTAGTGTTAACTTTGGGAGCAGGATGTCTAACGAATGATACTTTATCAGCCCTCTATTAAATCACATTAGTGCTGATTATATTCATCAATTATAGTATATATGTTTTGAAATTCGAATATGTATTGCCTGGTAAGTTGCAGACCGACAATTTGGAACATAGATTCAGTTGTTACAGGCAGCTTTCTGATTACAACATATCTGCCACACAAATTTTTGAGGCGGAAAAGAAAATGGGAGTGAAAAGTATTCTTGGCCTAAAATCAGCAAAATATGGCAATATTTCTTTTTCCAAAAAACCTCTCTTAGACCATGACTCCGTAAGAGACGAAGAAACTGTAAATACCGATGATTTCTTATGCATTTTTGATAAAGATATTCTTCAAACAGAAACTGAAGAATCTTCATTATTATACATATCGGGATATGCTAGGTGGGCTATGGCAGGTGGTAGTGGAATTTTCCTTTACGTGATAGTAAAGGATTTTTTTCACGCCCGAGGAGGTACCACCCCTTGCATCAAGGGGCCGGTGAAGTCCCAACGGACGTTTCCGGTTCTGATGTATGAGTCGGTTTCCCTTATAAGCAAAAATGATGATGGCTCCTCCTTGTACAAAAGATTCCGGAGGCAAAATACTCCTCCATTCGGATATCCAAGAGAGGGGTGTACAGAGGGCGCCAGCATCAAGATTTACAATATCGTTCTCGAATATATGTGGCCTAAATTCTAACCTGAACATCGTCCACCATTTCCTCCAGACTAATAGGCCCCAACTACTCTTCCTGACCGAAACTCAAATCAGTGCCAAAACAGCCACTAATCACCTTAATTTCCGGGGGTATCAGCTCTTTACTTCTTTTAGATTGCATGGAGGCGTGTGCGCGTACGTCCGTAGCAATCTACCCTGCACCAGGCTCCCCAATTTAGAAGCTGAAAGAAAAGACATACTATGGATAAAACTCTCTCTCAGGGCTGCAACTAAATTCATCTGTCGCATTTACCGGCCACCTTCTGACAACAACTTTGTCCAGCTCTTTGACTACCTTTCTAAAAAAAACAACACCATCTGATTTCTGAATATCCCTCCTCCGAGGTCACTATTCTTGGTGACTTCAATGTCCATAATAAGGAATGGCTAGGATCTTCAAAAACCGATCCACAAAGAAGAGCAGTGGATGCCTTTGCAGTCAGAAATTCTTTAGCCAATATGGTTCAGCAACCTACTTACCTTCCTCGCATCCCAACACACAGCTCAAATCCCCTGGATCTCCTTTTTACTACAAATCTTGACTGCTATAAGATATCAGTCACCGCCCCCCTGGGAGGCTCAGACCACGGCATGGTCACTGCTTCCTGCGCAATGCAACCCGAGGTCACACAGTCATCACACCCACGTATCGTTTGGCACTACAACTCCGCGAACTGGGACGAAATGCGAGATTACTTTTCCTTATTTCCATGGACATCTGTCTGCTTATCTCATCCTGACCCCTCTGATATCTCACAAAACGTCACCAAAATTATCCAAGCTGGCATGGAATTATTTATTCCACGTACACAGAAAACCACTGCACCCACTAAAAAGCCCTGGTTCTCTAAATCCTGTGACAAGGCCAGACTTGAAAAGGTCAAAGCTCACAAAAAGCTTCTACACAATCCCAGTCAAGAAAACCGTCAAGCATTTAACGACGCAAGAAACCGCTATGTCCGCATTCTTTCTGAGGCAGAAAACTAGTTTAATAACCACATCAAAAACAAAGTCCTCTTAAGCTCCAGCGGCAGCAAACCTTTCTGGACTCTTGCTAAATCTATTGGGAATAATTTCTGCAAGAGCACGTTCCCACCTCTTGTCTCAGGGGATGAAATTGTTTCTACCGCCCTGGACAAGGCTGAACTTTTTGCCTCGTTGTTCGCCGGCAGTTCTACTCTCAACCCACCTCCAAATGTTCAACCACCAACAGTCCCCAATGTCGCGCATAAAATGACGGATATCATTTTCAAAACTCGAAAGATACGAAAGATGCTCTCTTCTCTTAATACCAGGAAAGCCTCTGGCCTTGACGAGATCCCAGCAATTGTTCTGAAAAAATGCGCACCAGAACTTGCTCCTGTCCTGACTCGTCTGTTTCAGATATCTTACAATAGTGGCAGATTCCCTAGTAATTGGAAAACTGCTCGAGTACAACGCGTCCCCAAAAAAGGATCGAAAGCGCTTCCTAGCAACTACAGGCCTATTTCCCTCCTTTCAGTTATCTCTAAAGTGATGGAAAAGTATATAAACACTGAATTACTAAAATTTCTTGAAAAACACAGTCTAATCCACGACAGGCAGTGTGGATTCCGTCAGCGCAGATCAACTGTCGACCTCCTTTCCTTTGTCACCCATTCTTGGAACAAGTCTATGGAACTACACGGTGAATCCCAGATTGTCGCTCTAGACCTATCCAAAGCATTCGACCAGGTCTGGCACGCAGCGCTGCTTAATAAACTACCGGCCTATGGCCTACCACCAAAACTCTGTACGCGGACAACAAATTTCTTCTCTAACCGGAGCATTTCTGTTGTCGTGGATGGCCATTCCTCTAAACTGTATCCAATTAATGCAGAAGTTCCTCAAGGTTCAGCTTTAGCACCTACTTTGTTTCTTCTCCACATCAATGACCTCCTCTCTAGCACATCCAACCCAGTTCACAGTTACGCGGACGACAGCACCCTCCACTCCAATATACAATATTCTAAGCCTGTCTCTTTAGCCCAACTAGATGAGGATCGCAGACTCATAGAGGGTTCTATCCCCCTGGAACTCCAAAAAATATTAGACTGAGGAAGTAGAAATCTTGCACAATTCAACCCCACCAAATCACAGTCTTGCTTTCTTTCTCATTAGAGATACACTAGCCCTAGACCCATCACAATAAACAACCAAGTTATTCAAAGTAATGAGTCATTTTCACTTGCTGGCATCTCTGTGGATCGAAATCTCAATTGGCACCAACATGTCACATCAATTGCAGAAGCGGCTGCTAAGAAATTAGGTTTCCTCTTCCGGGCTCGCAAATACTTTTCACCGGCTAATCTCTATACTTTATATACTTCACAAATAAGACCAAACCTCGAATACTGCTCCCACATCTGGGGTGCTGCTGCCGCTTCTACACTCGCTATCCTGGACTCCATTCAGAAGAGAGCTATACGTCTCATAGGTGACCCTACCCTCACCCAAAGGCTGCCATCCCTTGCCCACCGACGTGCCGTTGGTGACCTCTCTCCCTTTTATAGATATCTGCACGGGCACTGCTCAGAGAAGCTTTCTGCCATAGTTCTTCCACCTGCTGCCCCCAACAGATTTACCAAGGGAACAGAGCGAATTAACCCTTTTACTGTCCAGGTCACCAGACATAGAACATCTTGTTATGCCCGCTCTTTTGTCCCGAGGACTTCCAAGTTGTGGAACTCCTTGCCGGCACATGTTTTTCCTTCTCCCCCGAACCTCCAAACTTTCAAGTCCAGAATTAACAAGTTGCCTCTTTCCTCCTTATCGACACCCACGGTACGATAGTATTTAGGCGGTAAGCCCTCGTGGTGTGTTGTTGAAATTAAAAAAAAATGCTGCTTTTAAAGCCATATCGAAAATATCGTGTCCTCTCCGTTTGAATATTTTGACGTGGGAAACTAACGACACTGATACCATGTATTTTTCTAAATTGAATAGAGGTGGTGTAACATTACCATCGCAAACAGTGATTGAAATCTGTAGGGTAATATTCGCAGTTGTGACCATTTTGATTTCATCAAGTCATATGGGGGAACGTTTTTAGCTCATACAAGGCAGAAAGAGCTATGTAGTTATCTGAAACAAAAGGCAGAATCGCCCCAAAAACTACAAAAATAATAACATCGATTTATGCGCTAGATACGTTTTTCGACAACGAAGTTGTCTTCATCAGTACCTGTCACTAAACTTAAATTAAGTATCTAGCGCACACCTCTGTTATTATTTTTGTGGTTCTTGGGGTGATTCTGCTTTTTGTTTCAGTTTCCAGCCACAGTGTCCAGCCTCAGTCTTTTATCTGTTATGTAGTTATTTTTTTAATAAAGGTAGGATTATCAAATATTTAAAATTAATTATGCAAGATACTTGCTTATGCAATACGCAGTGTATAATTCCTTTTAATTCTGTTTTATTAACTTTTGCGAACATTTTAATTAGTAATTACACCAAACTAAAGAACGACAGCACAGCGCAATTGAAACAAGCATCCAAAAATCTAGACGCGGCAAGTGCGTTATGGTAGTGAATTTTCATAAAAATGTTTTTAATAGCAAATATGTTTTTTTTAAAGAAAGCAGGCATGAAATTTGGTTACCAGTATAACCTACGTAGTAGAAACAATGTGCCATGTTTCATAAAAAAAACTTTATTATTTGAAACTGTAGAAAAATTTCCCAAAGTAAACTTTACATGTTCCCGAAAAAGCTGGTTTCTTGGCCAGAGAACTTAGGTTAATAGCAAATTGAAGCATTTAATGAAAATTCGCTACCATTACGTACTTGCTGCGTCCGGAATATCTTTTATTACAAAAATGCAATAATATAAGGCGTGTTAGAATAAAAAGAAAAGAAAATTTGTATCACCAACGACTTATGGGCCACCCTGTGATTGTAGAAATATTGCTTTACGATGTAGCTCAAGACACCCTATAATTCATGTATAGAATTTTTTTCGTATCTTGTATAATAACGGATATATTGAGATTTATTGATTTTTTATGAAAATTCGCCAAAAATCATATACATACCATTAAGGGATAAACTCTACAGCTAAAACTACTGCCAAAGCATCAGGGAAAAGGTCTTTTGGAATTGAATTTTCTGGAAATATTTCAACAAAATGAAGGACAATCACGGTTGAAGCTAAGACTTCAGAGTTTGTAAAACATCCTTATTGTGACATTTTCTTCACATAACCCGCACTAGTTTCGGGTTCTTTGCCTAAATGCTGCTTGCAAAAGGAAAGCACACACCCAATTTGATTAAAATCGGCCGATTATTGTTTGAGTTATTTTTATGAGACACACACACAAAAAAGGGAATTGATGTGGCTAATAAATACACGTTTATTTAATGAGAAAGGTACAAAGATTGCTAGTTGTGAACGACGATGTTATAGCAAGCACGTCTAAAACCAATCTGATTGTCTGCAGTACTTGATTTAACATTCACAAAGGCTATGCTGAACAAGCCTAATAAAAAAAAAAGAGGAAAATAGCACAATATTTGCAACTTAATGTTTCTATATGAAAAACACATCACGTCATAGGTCGTAGTTCAACTTCTCCTAGATGATGGAAGTTGACGATGACTTATCTCCTCCATTGCCAATTTGAAGAACGTCCTCGTTCTTGGAAAGGGGATTGGTTTCTTGAGCATTGTTGGCTTCCAACAAGCTTCTTGTTCTTCTTCTAACAACTATTATCGCTCTCACAAGGAAGATAACACCAATTATAGTTAACACAAAGTGTCTGGTATGGACCGCTGGGTGCCGTGCATGATGTTGGTTGCTTTTTTCTAGTTGACTTCTTAATTTTTCGGTTTTCTTAGTATGCATTGGATGAAATTTTCTTTTATGTTGAGGTGTTACTTCTAATTTCGGAATGATGTTTTGGTTCCATTCGTACTTATATCTTCATAATGTTCAACTTGGTTTGTTATCTTGCAATTTTTGTTACTGCATACGAGGTTTGGTTAGCTATCTTTTTGTCTAATTTGGATTTGCATTCTTCTGATATCGACGGTTCTTGATTTGTAGTGAGTAGCACGTTTCCATTATTTGATTGAATTGATGTAGTGTAATAATTTGTGAAAACTGCGAAAAGGCAGGCGGATGGTTCTTCAAAATTGCACCTTTCTGTATACGGTTGGGCAGTACAAACAATGGCTTCTTCTATTGCACGGTAGTGTTCTGCTGTCCATACATTTTTCTGAGGTGTTTCTAGATAATATGAGCTAGGTGGAACAAGGACCTTATTGATTTTAGGAACAGGTAAAATACGAAAACAAGAGCCAGGTGTCGGGTGCAGAATTGGAATGCTAAGGAGACATACAATAGTATCTCTGACTGATAAAACGTTAAATTTTGTAAACTCAATTATTTATGATTTAAGTGGTATGAAGTAAAAATCTCTATATTTGTAATTTCATTAAAACTAAGAGAAATGGTGTGTTGTAGTATTTTAATTGACTCTAATAATTTTCTGCCTAAAGATATTTGAAATCCAATACCTGATCTCTGTTCTAAACGAGACTATAATTCTTCAAAAGAATTTTTATGTAATTTAAAATTTTATTTATGTTTCCTTGTTCTTCTTCAAATCTCTCTGTCATTACATTAGGAAAATAATTTAAATTGTCCAACTTAGCCATCTAGTCTCGTTGATTAGTATACAGCGCGTCTAAAATTTAGATTAATAATTTTAACAGAGCTATCAAATAACTCATAGTGACCATTGTTTATAGAGAATGCCGTTTTTCCTATACTATTTTGATGCATCTCGATCTGGTGGAAGCTTGAGCTGAATCTAAGGTCGTGAAATATATACATTTACCTAGACTGTCTAAAAGTTGATTATAAATATTTTCAATTAGAGTTAAATGTAAATAAAAACGATGATATTGATTTAGGATTTTTGATATACCTATGTAATCTTTGAAAAACCCGTTTGTTTCAATGCTCCGAATCTGCAAGGGTTGCACTTGTTGAAGTACGATCATCAGCCAAGGGAGAAGGTTCCTGCAAGGGAAACTTTTTTAAAATTCTTTTTACGTTCCTTAAGTGAGCAGATTGTTTCGTAGAATGCGGTAGCAGTAATTTATTATGCGGGATATTTCCAGGACCGGAATGTATTTTGTATAATGGGCCAGTTTTTCTAACTCTAGGCGTCCTGGTGGCTACTGTGCCAGTGGACACATTTATGTTATGTTCTTCATTATGATTTATTTTTCTAAAATTTTCGTGGCATTTTCTTTTTGCTTAATATACAGCATGTTGTAAAATGGTATAATCTCCTTCAGTACTTTATTGTTATATTTATTGTATATAGTCTGATTAGGGTTAATCGGTTCTGGTTCGTCGTAAGCGCTGTACAAGAGCTTAAAGGGTGAATATCCAGTTAGGGAGTGAATCGATTGATTGTAAATTAAAACCGCAGTAATCATTAAAGATTGTGGGCTTTCTGTTGGATTTTCAATATTCTAATTTTTTCTAACAAGGTGAAATTTAATCTCTCAACAGGGGAGTTTCAATTTGGATTTGGTATTGCTATATGGAGTTCAATTTTAAACAAAGAGCAGTATTCTTTCAGTAGAGCGTTGTCGAACTCACAACCTGCGTCCGTAATGATTGTCTTCACGTAATTATGATGTGTGAAGAAAATACGTAATTTATTTATTATCGTAAGGGCAATTTGTCTATTATGTAATACGCTTGAGCATATTTACTAAATAAATCAATAAAAGTAAAGATTTTACAGTTGTCAAAACTAAACACATCTATGTGAATTACTTCGAACGGCCTTGTTGCCACTAAAAGACCTGAAAAGGGGCGTTTATAGGGGTGTCGTTCGTATTTAGCTTGAAGGCAAACTTCGTATTTGCTAATGTAGTCATTTATGTGTGTCTTCATATTTAGCCAGTAATGTTTAGATTTCAGGTGACTATACGTTTCGTTTATGCCGTTATGGTTAGAATTATGGTAATCTTGTATAACGTCTAGTTGTCTTTGCTTTGTTAAAACATCTTCAACATATTTAGTGGTATTTAATAATTTTAACAAAGCTATTAAATAACTCATAGTGACCATTGTTTACAGAGAATGCCGTTTTTTCTATACTATTTTGATGCATCTCGATCTGATGGAAGCTTGAGCTAAATCTAGGGTCGTGAAATATATACATTTACCTAGGCTGTCTAAAATTTCTTCTATACGCGGTAAAGGGTATGGATTTTGCTATGCTGTATGAATTAGATTATTTGTTCCATTAGTTCAATATTACTAAAATATTAGAAAAAGAGTGAATAACCAGAGTAGCCGCACCCAAAACACTAAAATATGTGGCTAATGACAATTCTGTCGAGGCCATTCTACCTTTTTCACCACCACCACCACCGCACCCAAAACGTGAGTTAACGCACACACACCTTTCCCATAATAAAATATATTGATTTCGGTTCACTCATCATACACACATAATCGTTAATACAGGCATATTTCTTTGTAATGCTGCCAACTGATAATGAAACTTTTGGTTTTTAGTGAATTTTTATTAAAAAAATTCACTAATAGAGAGGTATCGATGGTGAGACTTTGCAAAAATTTTTTCAAATGAGCGCGAATTAGGACCCCTATAACCCATATCCGGGGTCTGTTTGAATTTTTATATGTTTATATATATATATATATATATATATATATATATATATATATATATATATATATATATATATATGTATATATATATATATATATATATATATATATATATATATATATATATATATATATATATATCCATCTGATAACTCAAAAGATAATTAACCGATTTCGATGAAACTCGGCAAGTGCCTTTCTTTTATTAATAGCTTGGATGAGTTCGTTGGCCAGGAAAATCGGTCGGGGTTTTCCAAAAAAATTTTGAGTTGTCTTTCAAAAAAAATTTTTTTTCCGAAAATTTCGATAAAATTTGGTCTACATATTGCTTTGGGAAAGACCTAACTATGTGCCAAAATTCAGCTTTTTAGGGTTACAGAAAATTGAGCTAGTCAAATTTGAAGCATTTATGTTTAAATCTTAGATCAAGTATGTGGTTGCTGTTGGTTAGTCAATGACAGCTGCTATTATTGTCATTGACTCATGAAATTCATTTTTAAGTTTCAGAGAAATGTCAATAATACTGAATTCATTGATTGTTAATCATTGGAAGCATTTACGATTATATATAACCCTATTGTAATTTATAATCATTTATCACCTCTGTAGTATAATTATTTTTTTCCTTACAACTCGCATCGTTTTTAGTCAATTGTTGTTATTAATAGTCAATAGTTTCTTCCCGAACACACACGGCTTCCATTGAATTCTGCTTCTGACGCTGTTACAGACTTTTTAGAGGTCCAGTTATAACCACTCATACAGCCAGTGTTTTTTAAACACGTGGCTGGGGGACTGACCGAATTCATTCCCAGTTGCTGTTGATCTACTCATATGCTCTGAATATGTTTGAAGATGTGGTATCTACTTCATTCCAAGTCACTATTAACCGACTATTTATGAAATCAAATAAGTAAATTAAATCGATTGTCATAAAATATGTAGTGTATTAAGACTAAGGGAAAAAGAAATAAAACATATATAACTGTGCACATTTTGACTATATTTTAGGGTGTGCGGGGCACACCTAGCTCACTAGGAGAAATCGCCACTGCTTGAGAGAGGTATTGTCACAGCATAATATCATATTATATATATATATATATATATATATATATATATATATATATATATATATATATATATATATATATATATATATATGATAACTCAAAAAATAATTAACCGATTTCGATGAAACTTGGCAAGTGCCTTTCTTTTATTAATGGCTTGGATGAGTTCGTTATCCAGAAAAATCGGACGGGGTTTTCCGGAAAAATTTTGAGTTTTCTTTCGAAAAAAATTTTTTTCTCCGAAAGTAACAAAGCTGTTTTAATGAAATTTACTATATATGTTGCCTCAGCCTTACTACGTACCAAAATTCAACTTTCTAAGTTTAGAGAAAATTGAGTTATTCAAATTTTAAATTTTCTTTCGAAAAAATTTTTTTCTCCGAAAATTACAAGGTTATTTTAATGAAATTTTGTGGATATCTTGCCTTAGGAGACACCTTACTACGTATTAAAATTAAACTCTCTAAGTTTATAGAAAATTGAGTTATTCAAATTTGAAGCATTTAATAAAAATTCACCACCATAACGCACTTGCTGCCTTCCTAGTTTTTTTTAGCAATGCGTATTTTAATGCGTCAATTAATTACGAGGTTCCCATTTATTTAAAAGTACATCCCGATAAAAATTTCGCTCTGTAACGTTACAATTTACATAAAATTCGTGTCTATGACCATTAGGTCTAGTTGATTTAGCTAATTAGCATACATTTTTGAACGATTACTCAACATCATGAAGACGGCTGTTTAGTGGTAATAGTATAGTTAAGAAAACATCATCGGGCACGATGTGAGATATTAAATATTATTAGTATCGTTTTTCAAGTATATAAGGTGTATATAAGGACGATTGGCATCATCACTTCGTGCCAGGGAAAGCTCTCGGGGTACAATCCCATGAGACTGGACCACAGCAACAGACTCAAGGCTTGAGACTGGCCGTTGTTGCCACATGTATATAATTATGTTCACTTTTAGGTATTTCACAGGCATAAGTGGGGCAATGAGTATTTATAATGCATAGCTAATAAGTTAGAGATACCTCCTGGGTAGAGTTTTACATTTATCATCAAGTGAGCTGGATGTGAAGCATGTTAAAGTTGTGTGTATAACTTTTTTAAAAGCTTAATGTCGATTAGATCATTTATTTTGAATAAGTATTTCCTGTTTTAGCGAATTTTTAGTAGAACGAAAACTTCGCTAATGAGGAAACCTAAGTTTATATATATATATATATATATATATATATATATATATATATATATAATATATATATATATATATATATATATATATATATATATATATATATATATATATATATATATATATATAATATATATATATATATATATATATATATATATATATATATATATATATATATATATATATATATATATATATATATATATATATATCGTACCGATAACTCAAACAATAATGGGCCGATTTTAATAAGATTTGGTACGTGTCTTCCTCTTGTAAGTGGCTTGGAAAAGTTTGTTACCCAGAAAAAAACGGACCAGGTTTTCGGAAAATTTTAGTATCTCCGAAAATAACAGAGCTATGACAACCAAATATAACATATACGTTTCTACTATCAAACTTACATACTAAAATTCAGATCTCTAAGTTGAAAGAAAAGAAAGTTATAGGCATTTAAAGAAAAAAATTTGGGTGCCACTGGTGATCAAAGGAAAGCACAATAACAAAATATGTTGTGTGATTAACGAAACCGATTGAACATTACATACAACGGTTAAGTTTTATTGAAGCAAAAAGATCAAGAAGTAGCAGAAAAAATAGTTTAAAAATTTTATAATTTTTATTCTTCAAACGTCAAAGTCGCGATTTGAAACGTCAAAATTTGCAGTTTTCAGATAACGAATCTGAAACCAATATGGATTATGTAGATGAAACGTGGTAATAAGTGTATTTTACAAAGCCTTAAGTTTCAGCATCAACCATCATTGTCCTTCATTCAACTAAAATGTTTTCGGAAAATCCATTTCAAATAGACCCTCTTTCTGATGCTTTGGCAGTAGTTTCGGCTATAGAGTTTATGGTTTAATAGTCTATACTTTAGCAAATTTTCGTAGAAAAAATTCATTATTGAGAAGACCGCGACTTATCAACTTTAAAAAGATTTCTTCAAATGAGCGCGAACTAGAACCCCTAACACCCATATACCTACTGGGTCAGTTTCAGTTTTTGTCTGTTTACACACATATGGGGTGACACATTTCTACGGTAAAGCTCAATATATCCGTTATTATACAATATATGAGAATAAAATTATATACGTTAATTATATGGTGTCTCGAGCTGCATCTTATAAACCTATTTTGACAATCACAGGGTGGCCCATAAGTCTTTGGTGACACACACTTTCTTTTTTAATAGAATACCCCTTATGTTATTGCATTTTTGTATTTTCCATGCAATTATAATGCATCTTTGTAAGGAAAAGAATTCATATCGTCCATCGTTTTTGAGTTATTTCAATTGTTTTGCAACTTTTCCCGTTTTTGGCACATATCACAAAAACATATCACAAATTGTGATGCGCTGTTTTTACCACTATATAGCGGAGCCTCAGGGAAATTACGCATTCAGAGAGCTTTTTGTTTGTGTTACTCGTCGAAAAAATTGAGCTGCCGTATACAGGTACTCTCAAATAGTGGCTGAATTTGAAAAGTTTTCGCAGAAATGTTTTTAGTGTTTCCTTAGAAATAGTTATTTGTAAGATTTTTGTGATATGTCGGTAATTAATATTAAATGTTTAGTAAGTTATTGTAAAAAAAGTTGTCAAATTTTTGTGGAAACTATAATTTAATGTAACATTGCTGAAGGCAATTTCTGTAAAAAAAAGTTCATTTTTTTTTCAATTTTGGTCCTAAAGCTGTTTGTGAATAATTATATCTTGGCAGGTGTGTAAATAGCTTGAAGAGGTTCGTTGGCCAGGAAAATCGGATAAGTTTTTTTCTGGAACTTATTAGGTTGATTTTCAGAAAATGTTTGTAATTTTTGAAACAAGAAAGGAATTTCAATGAAATATGATGCATTGTTACTACTATATAGGTTATACTGCCAACCAAATGTCCTTCTTTAGAAAACAAGCCATATTTGCTATTAAACATTTTTTAGGAAAATTCGCTACCATAACGCACTTGCTGCGTCCAGACTTTTTATTTATTCATTTAACAGGCATAAACCCAACTACAAAATATTCAATATAGGACATAACAAGAACAAAAATACAAGGTTGAATAATTGTCAGGTGCAGAGTGGTTCATTAGCATGTCTTAAGAAGGAAGACACAAAGCTATAATTTATAAAAATATCTCTTCCGGTTTTATTACAAGCCGAACACAGAAAACAAACTGGAGATTTTAGAAGGATATTTGCTTGAGGGATGGGAAGGGAAAAGTGTTACTGGATTTCTATGATGTATATGACAATTTAGAAAAGACGATGTATTTAGTCTTCTCTTTACAGATATTCAACTTGTGTTCCAAGCCCAGTCCAACAGAACATTAATGCACTGATGGGCTTTACCTTCAAGGTCGCTTCTGATATCAGCATGTATTGAGATGGCTACATCATCTGCGTACACAACGACTTTTACATTTGGCGACCACGCCCTTCGCAGGAGCGAGTCCATAGTTGTATTCCACAGGAATGACCCCAGAACAGATCACTGGGCCTCCTCTTTGTTAGAGCCTTGGAGACTATAGTGTGCAAGGAGCTATAATTTATCTGCCTGTCACAGAGGTAACTCTTCAGAAGAGTCATCATGTTTGAGGATATGTCCTTTACTTGTAAGAGAGAAATTAAACTTGGCCACCATAGGGTATCAAAATCAACGAAAACTACCATGGTATGCTTTGGAGCCTGACTTACATGTTTAGTTAGCTGGGAAAGTGCATACATTCTCGATCTTCCTTTTCGGAAACCAAATTGGCTATCATAAAAATATATATTCTTAGGCATTAATTTATAATTTTTGATGACTATAAGACGTTCCAGTAATTTACCAAGTTCACACAGCAACGTGATAGGTCTGAGAAACTTTGGATCCGATGGATCTTTATCTAACGATCTAATGAATGGTTATAAGTTTTCCTATCTTCCAAGATTCGGGGAACTATATAATCAGTTGGCATGCATTGAACAATCTGAGAAGACTGATCCTTATATTCTTATAGCATAAAATCAAATTCTTACCATGAACTTGGTCCCCCCGGAAGCGTTATACGTCTTGATACTCATGATGGCTTTGTCCAACTCTTGCAGCGTAAATTAAGTGTTATTATTTGGATTCCCGATGCAATGCTCTCTCTCTCTCTCTCTCTCTCTCTCTCTCTAAGGTGGTGATGCACGTTAGTGTCAGATTCAGGGTTATAATCTGGCATGAACCTGTGAAGGATCTCATCAAAGATATCTGCCATTAGCATGGTGGATGAACTTGATGACACAGGTATTTGATGTTTTTTTTTTGTTGCTGGCGGCGCGTGTATACACCGTGACCCAAGGATCTGTACCTAAATCCTATTCTATGAAGTTGTTCCATGAATTTATTTTGCCCCTTTGAATTCCATCCTTGTAGTGCTGGCGTTCCCCCAAGTAAACGATACGTGCATCTACAACATATCGATTTTTGCATCTAGTTACATGGTTCCTCCTCAGTCTCCTGACATGAGCCTTTAAATCTACAAGATGCCCAGACCATCACGGGGTATTTCTATTCGTAAATTGAACTGATTAAAATTGAATAATTTACAAGACCTTTGGGATATGTCAATACGACCCGTTGTTAAAATAATTATGAAATGGTCAATATCTGTGCAATCAGCAAGAGCCAGCTGTGTTAAGCTTTTATTTAAAGTGGGTGCTAGATATTATAGCATCGGAACATTTGCATTTTTTATGTTTAACTTACTATTTACGGTATTGTTTGTTTCACTGTATGTGGCAACATACTTTTCTATGTATCTATGATCACTTGATATAACATCCGGGTGGACATGCCAGCTCTGCATACTGCGCATGATATCTTCAGTGACAATTGAGACATCTATATTTTCCTCGCCATTTACCGGTTCATTTGATTTATCTAAAATATAGAGGTTGTTCGCAATACAAAAATGTTTAAGCTGTTCGCCCCTGTTATCAACATTTTTGGATAACCACGAATGTGATTTACAGTTTGCATCTCCCACAATTAAAATAAGCATATTTCTGTGTGAGTTTACTACTGTCTGCAAATGATACAGGCAAATAGCAACATCCCCATTACATTCAAAGTAAATACTAATGACTACCAAATGTGTGTCCTGAGACTTGATTTCACATGCCACGAGCCAGTCCGTAGTAGACTCGGACAAGTGTAAAGCCTCAAACTTTTAATCGGCTGTTAAAGTAGCCACTGCAGAGTAGGACTCTTTTATATGTACGTATCTAAATCTGTCGTAACGCAGCATATAAAAGTTTCCTTCTTTATTTAGCATTTAAGGCCCTTAGCATTCAATATCGGTCAAAACAAACACCGCATACTGTTCAACCCTTTTTTTTTCTTGTTTTTTTTTCAACTACATTTTAATCCATTACTATCATTCCTTTTTAGTGGAAAAAAACTCTGGACGCAGCAAGTGCGTTATGGTAGTGAATTTTTATTAAATGATTCAAATTTGAATAACTCAGTTTGCTATAAACTTAGAAAGTTTAATTTTGGTATGTAGTAAGGTGTTTTCTATGGCAAGATATCCGCCAAATTTTATTAAATTAACTTTGTAATTTTTGGAGAAAAAAATTTTTTCCAAAGAAAATTTAAAAATTGAATAACTAAATTTTTTATAAACGTATAAAGTTGAATTTTGGCACTTAGTAAGGTCTCTTCCAAGGCAACACATATAGTAAATTTCAATAAAACAGCTTTGTTATTTTTGGGGAAAATTTTTTTTTGAAAGAAAACTCAAAATTTTCCCGGAAAACCCCGTCCGATTTTCCTGGATAACGAACTTATCCAAGCCATTAATAAAATAAAGACACTTGCCGAGTTTCATTGAAATCGGTTAATTATTTTTTGAGTTATCAGACGGATATATATATATATATATATATATATATATATATATATATATATATATATATATATATATATATATATATAAACATATAAAAATTGAAACTGACCCCGGATATGGGTTCTAGGGGTCCTAATTCGCTCTCGTTTGAAAATTTTTTTGCAAAGTCTCACCATCGATACCTCTCTATTAGTAAATTTTTTTTAATAAAAATTTACTAAAAATGGGTTAAAACGCCTGGAGATATTAATATCAGCTCACTGATTAGTCACAATGGAAGGTGATAAATTAAAAAAAAAATGACGAACAACGAAACTGTTGGGACTTTTACACGGCTGTATTTTATTTTATGCCATACTAGTTCATTATTGTATTTTTATTTATTAGCTACCAACTACAAAATGGTGTACTTTATGGCCGTACGGGCATAAAGACAAATAATTTTTGTCTAACCTATTTAATAACCTTTATTAATGAAATTATAAATAATGGAATAAAAGCAATAGGTAAATATTTAATTAACATTATTTAGTCGATTTAACATAAAAGATCCGGTGATAGTTAGGTTGCCTTCAGCAAACGGTTTCATTGTTTGCGTATCAAGTTTCTGTACGGAAGTAATGACTTTCACAAGGCAACATATTCACCAAATTTCATCAAAATAGCTTTGTAATTTTCAGAGACAAACATTTTTTTCGAAAGGAAACTCACATTTTTTTAGGAAAACGTCCGATTTTTCTGGCTAACGAACTTATCTAAGTCATGATTAAAAGAAAGATTCTTGCCGAGTTTAATCAAAATCAGTTAATAACTTTTTGAGTTATCGTGCGGGTACATATATATATATATATATATATATATATATATATATATATATATATATATATATATATATATATATATATATATATATATATATATATAAACATATACAAATTGAAACTAACCCCGGATATGGGTTCTCGGGGTCCTAGTTCGCACTCATTTGCAAAAATGTTTGCAAAGTCTCACCATCGATACCTCTCTATTAGCGTTTTTAAAATAAAAATTCACTAATAAAACAAACCAAACAGTATATCACCCGTGCTTTAAGTAACCTTATTATGACAAGCAGATACACCATTTTAACGTTTTAAATAAAGTGGTTGAAGTATTTTACATAATATGTTGATAATTAATTAATTTATAGAATATAAAATGATCATTTTCAAACACTCTCCCAGTATACAACACAATATTACTCCTCAGTCAATAAATTCACTTTTTTCATTCTGCTTTATCAAAACTACATTTAGTAAATTTTAATTTTACACTACAATAACGACTTGTTAATGCATTCTCCAGAGCACACAGAAGCACAGAAACGAGATAAGGTTATGAGCAAAATATATAGTAGAAACAATGTGCCATATTTTATCAAAATAACTTATTGTTTGAAAATGTACAAAAATTTTCCGACAATATACCTTAAACGTTGGTTTTCTAACCAACAAATCTTAGGTCAATAGAAAATTGAGTTATTGAAATTTGAAGCATTTAATGAAAATTTGCTACCAAAATGCACTTACTGCGTCTTGATTTTTTTCTTACAAACATATTTCGATAAAAAATGCAATAAAATAAGGCTGTTCGAAAAAAAATTGTAGGGATCACCAACGATCGACTTGTGGGCCAGCCGGTGATTGTCAAAATAATTTTATAAGATGCAGCTCAAGACACCCTATAATTAACTTATACAATTTTTTCTCGTCTCTTGTATAATAATAATTATATTCAGCTTTACCGTAGAAACGCGACACCCTGTATAATATCAGCCCTTTTGTAAAACTTCGATCGTTTATATTTATTTATTTATTCAATATGCAAACACACAGTTTATAAACCATTTACGTATATATGTTTTGATAAAACATAACAAACACTGTTTAATCCACCCACTAACATTAATAAAGGAATAATTTGCACTTATATATAAAAATTTCCCAAACAAATAAACATAATATAAACGATCTCATATCATACGGTAACTGTCAGTTACAGCGTCTAACAGACCTGCGCAATAATACCAAATGTTACGTTACCACGACAACCACAAACTAGATCTCATTTAAACGATTCAATGAAAGGCGGTGAAATTAAACATAAATGTTTCAAATTTGAATAGCTTAATTTTCTGTAACCCTAGAAAGCTGAATCTTGGCACATAGTTAGGTTTCCAAAGCAATATGTACACCAAATTTTATCGAAATATCTTTGTAATTTTCGGAGAAAAAATTTGTTTTCGAAAGAAAACTCAAAATTTTCCCGGAAAACCGTGTCAGATTTTTCTGGCTAACGAACTCATCCAAGCTATTAATAAAAGAAAGGCACTTGCCGAGTTTTATCAAAATCGGTTAATTATTTTTTGAGTTAGCAGTTGGATACACACACACACAAATATATATATATATATATATATATATATATATATATATATATATATATATATATATATATATATATATATATATATATATAAACATATATATATAAACATAAAATCGAAACTGACCCCGGATATGGGTTCTAGGGGCCCAAATTCGCGCTCATTTGCAAAAATTTTTGCAAAGTTTCACCATTGATACCTCTCTATTAGTGAATTTTTTTTAATAAAAATTCACTAAAAATCACTAATGAGGAGATTGCGACTTGTGAGTTTTGAAAAATCTTTTGGAATGACAAAAAAATCAATAGAAACAAGAATGAAGAAACATATAACAGCACTAGATAAAATCCACATACCTAGCTAGAAATTAAACGCTTTCACAACAGCAAACACCAAAAACCAGATATTAACCAAATACAACTACTTAAACATACTAAAGACCACAAAAAATGGAAATCAGGGAACAATACTACATTCAACAAACAAACAATGAGAAACAATTAATCCCTGAACAAATCCAAGTGCAAACATTTAAACAAAACCTAATAAAAGCCATACAAATAGACAAATTATCAAACCACAATAATGAAAACAGGAAACCGATACAATCGAACAGACCGAAAACACAGCCAATCAAAAAACTGTAAACCGACCAATAGAAGCTGTATAACTTTAGAACACACAGGAACAATAAGAGTCAGTAGCGTGTTAATGATGAACTAGGAAGGAAACCAATAAAGTATATTATATATATATATATATATATATATATATATATATATATATATATATATATATATATATATATATATATATATATATATATAGGGTGGCGCATTGAAAACGAAACAGACCGATTTGTCACCAGAGAATTCTTTTTAAGAAACGCTGAAACACGTCAATATAAATATTGAGGGGGACATGTTTTGACATAAAACTTAACTTTGTCACATCAACCCCTTAAGGGTGGTGATCACAACCCTTATATTTTAAATAGGAAACATGAGTCAAGTGTTACATCATTTAAAAGCCCTTTCTTTTCTGATTTCAGCACACTAATTTTTTTGGAAGTTTTATAAACTAATTTAAAAGTTATTCAAAGTTGGAGTTGCAAGAACGTATATATATATATATATATATATATATATATATATATATATATATATATATATATATATATATATATATATATATATATATATATATGTATATATATATACATGTGTGTAGCACACCGATAACTCAAAAAATGATGGGCCGATTTTAATCAAATTTCGTGAGTACCTTCATTTTCCAAGTGCCTTGGAAAAGTATGTTAAATAGAAACGAAAACCGGGCCAGTTTTTCACAAAAAAATGTTTTCTTTCTGAAAATGTTTATATCTTCGGAAAGTTACAATTACGGTAATCAAATTTGGTACGTGGGTTTATACCATAAAAAGTAAACTTTGTACCAAAATTTTGATCTGTAAGTTGAAAGGCAAAAAGTAGGCATTTGAAATATTTTTTTTGAGATTTTCCACTCAAAACATCAAAATCGCGATTTGAAACGTCAAAATTCGCAACATTTAGACAGACAAAGAACATGTAACGAATTCGGGTTACGTAGACAAAATGTAGCAAGAAAAATGTTTAAAAACCCTTAAGTTTCAACCGCCACTGTCCTTCATTTGAGTAAAATATTCCCAGAAATTATAGACCTTTTCTCCCATGTTTTGGCGGTCGTTTTAGTTATACAGTTAATCGTTTAAATGTTTATAATTTTTAGCCAATTTCGTATAAAAAATTCGCCTGAGACCGCCGCTCTTAAATTTTGAAAAGATTTCTTCAAATGAGAGCGAACTAGGCCCCCTATAACCCATTTGCAGGATTAGTTTATGTTTTCATTTGTTTTCATATATACAAGCTGACGCATATATCCGTTATTATACAAGATACGAGAAAAAATTTTACACGTTAATTAAAGAGTGTCTTGAGTTGCATCTTATAAAATTATTTTTACAGTTACAGGCTGGCTCAAAAGTCGTTGGTGATATAAGTTTTTTTTCTTTAATCGAACACGCCTTATATTATTGCATTTTTGCATTTTCCATCGAAATATTGCATGTTTGTAATGCACAGCAAGTGCATTACGGTATCAACCTTTTATTAAATGCTTCAAATTTCAATACCTCAATTTGCTATTAGTTGGTCAGGAAACCAGTTTTTTCGGGATTATTTTAAGTTTATTTTCGGAAAATATTTCCATATTTTCAGACAATAAAGTTATTTTGATGAAATATAGTGCATTGTTTCTACTATATAGGTTATACTGGTAATCAAATTTGAGGCCTGCTTTTTTTGAAAAAAAAAAAGACATATTTGCTATTAAAACATTTTATATAAATTTACTACCATAACGCACTTGCTGCGTCTAGGCTTTCTTAAATCATAAAGGTTGCAAATATGATAATAAAGAGCAAAAAAAACAATTTGACGCAAATACGAACACAATCGGACGTTTGGTTCGGGTGCTAAGGTCAAAACTCGAAACATATAAAAGGGCAGTGGTTTTTACAAGATGGAGCATTTTATCCACGTGTGATTGTTTGGAACTTTTGGCATTCGAACATAACCCACAACGTTTGTACACATTTTCAGCTTATCATTTCTAATGCTTAGGTTAAGTCTAATTTGACTGGACTATCAGAGGTTCATTTATGTGTATGGATATGGTAAGGTATTGTCACATTTGTCTATGAGAATTAAGTTTAAGAACTTTGTTACTTCTATGGTAGTGTGTTGGTAACAGCGGACACTCTGGAATGATACTTCTTTTTTTTTAAATTTTAACAACACACCACGAGGGCTCACAGCCTAAATACTATCTTACCGTGGGTGTTGACAAGGAGGAAAGAGGCAACTTGTTAATTCTGGACTTGAAGGTTTGGAGGTTCGGAGGAGAAGGAAAAACATGTGCCGGCAAGGAATTCCACAACGTGGAAGTCCTCGGGACAAAAGAGCGGGCATAACAAGATGTTCTATGTCTGGTGTCCTGGACAGTAAAAGGGTGCATTCACTCTGTTCCCCTGGTAGATCTGTTGGGGGCAGCAGGTGGGGGAACTATGGAGGAAAGCTCCTCTGAGCAGTGCCCGTGCAGATATCTATAAAAGAGAGAGAGGTCACCAACGGCACGTCGGTGGGCAAGGGATGGCAGCCTTTGGGTGAGGGTAGGGTCACCGATGAGACGTATAGCTCTCTTTTGAATGGAGTCCAGGATAGCGAGTGTAGAAGCGGCAGCTGCACGCCAGATGTGGGAGCAATATTCGAGGTTTGGCCTTATTTGTGAAGTATATAAGGTATATAGATTAGCTGGTGAAAAGTATTTGCGAGCCCGGAAGAGGAAACCTAATTTCTTAGCAGCCGCTTCTGCAATTGATGTGACATGTTGGTGCCAATTAAGATTTCGATCCACAGAAATGCCAACAAGGGAAAAGGACTCATTACTTTGAATAACTTGGTTGTTCATTGTGATGGGTCTAGGGCTGGTGTATCTCTTATGAGAAAAAAAGCAAGACTGAGATTTGGTGGGGTTGACAAGTGGAATGACATTTGTCAAACTAAAGTAATTTTTATCTCCTACAAATTTAAAAATTTGGGTTTCTTGGAGGGAATAGCAGTTAGAAAGAGATTATGGAATAGCATAGATGTATGGTAAATGAAGGTGATGGTTGAAGTGTTAGAAGGTGCGAAATAGAAGAGAAAAAAGAATTAAAGTTTGGTACGTCAAAATCTGAAGTTTATTGAATTTGGTGTAGGACTGTCCAACTATTTAGGATTCAAGCTTCTAAATTATGTTATATGATACACCACAAGTCACATAAGACTTATTGTATTAACATAATGTATAATTTTTGCCAATAAACAATAATAATAATAATAATAATAATAATAATAATTGTACAAGATTTCTACTTCCCCAATCTAATATTTTTTGGAGATCCACGGAGACAGAACCCTCCATGAGTCTGAGATCCTCATCTAATTGGGCTAAAGAGACAGGCTTAGAATATTGTATATTTGAGTGGAGGGTGCTGTCGTCCGCGTAACTGTGAACTGGGTTGGATGTGCTAGAGAGGAGGTCATTGATGTGGAGAAGAAACAAAGTAGGGGCCAAAGCTGAACCTTGAGGAACTCCTGCATTAATTGGATACAGTTTAGAGGAATGGCCATCCACAAGAACAGAAATGCTCCTGTTGGAGAGGAAATTTGCTGTCCACGTACAGAGTTTTGGTGGCAGGCCATGGTCGAATCCTTTGGATATGTCTAGATCGACAATCTGGGATTCACCGTGTAGTTCCATAGACTTGTTCCAAGAATGGGTGACAAAGGAAAGGAGGTCGGCAGTCGATCTGCGCTGATGGAATCCATACTGCCTGTCGTGGATTAGACTTTGTTTTTCAAGAAATTTTAGTAATTCGGTGTTTATACACTTTTCCATCACTTTAGAGACGACTGAAAGGAGAGAAATAGGCCTGTAGTTTCTAGGAAGCGCTTTGGATCCTTTCTTGGGGATGGGTTGTACTCGAGCAGTTTTACAGTTACTAGGGAATATGCCTTTATTGTAAGATATCTGAAACAGACGAGTCAGGACAGCAGCAAGTTCTGGTGCGCAATTTTTGAGAACAATTGCTGGGATATCGTCAAGGCCAGAGTCTTTTCTGGTATTAAGAGAAGAGAGCATTTTTCGTACCTTTTTAGTTTTGAAAATGATATCCGTCATTTTATGCGCGACATTGGGGACTGTTGGTGGTTAAACATTTGGAGGTGGGTTGAGAGTAGAATTGCCGGCGAACAACGAAGCAAAAAGTTTAGCCTTGTCCAGGGCGGTAGAAACAATTTCATCCCCTGAGACAAGAGGTGGGAACGTGCTTTTGCAGAAATTATTCCCAATAGATTTAGCAATAGATTTGTCCAGGGCGGTAGAAACAATTTCATCCCCTGAGACAAGAGGTGGGAACGTGCTTTTGCAGAAATTATTCCCAATAGATTTTGCCTTAGAAAAAATGCGGACATAGCGGTTTTCTTCACTGGGATTGTGTAGAAGCGTTTTGTGAGCTTTGATCTTTTCAAGTCTGGCCTTGTCACAGGATTTAGAGAACCAGGGCTTTTGAGTGGCTGAAGAGGTTTTCTGTGTACGTGGAATAAATAATTCCATGCCGGCTTGGATAATTTCGGTGACGTTTTGTGAGATATCAGAAGGGTCAATATGAGAGAAGCAGACAGACGCCCATGGAAATGAGGAAAAGTAATCCCGCATTTCCTCCCAGTTTGCGGATTTGTAGTGCCAAACGATACGTGGGTGTGATGAGTGTGTAACCTCGGGTTGCATTGTGCAGGAAGCAGTGACCATGTCGTGGTCTGAGCGACCAAGTGGGGCGGTTCTAGAAGAGACCAGAAGTGACAGGTGTAGAATAGTGTAGAAGGTCTAGACAGTATAAATAGACGTGCGGTGCGCAGAATAAGTTAGTTCAGTATAAAGTCGGTGTGGTGTATAAGTGATTATAGAGTATTAAGCGAGTCAGCAGTAAGTGTTGGAGTTTAAGAAGCGATCATAGAAGGCGATAGTGGAATATAGTTCTATGGACATTTAATAATAGAGAAGATAAATATTTTAGTTGACACTGGTGTCGGAATATAGTTGGTAATAATAAATTAGTAGTTTGGAAAGCTGTGTTTTGTTAATCAACAAATCCAGAACCTCGTGGAACGTAACAACTGGTGTCAGAAGTGGGATTTTCAAGCTGCTAGTGGTTATATTTTCCAGAATATTCGTTGGACAACGTGAAAACTTCTATAATCTCTGGAAGGTCAGTGTCAGCAGTGATTCATAACTGGGTGTGTTCTTGAAACAGAATAAACTGTGTATCAGCTTTAAGTACATCTATGCCTAAGACACGTAGCGCAACAGCCAATATGGACGCCCAGCTATTGGAAATGATTTAAAAAATGGACGAAGAAGCTAAATTAGCACGAGAAGAAGTTAGAAAAAGAGACGAAGAAGCTAACGAAGAAATGAGAAAAGGAGAGGAAGAAGCCAGAAAAAGAGATAAAGCAGCAAAAAAAAAGGTGACGAAGAAGCGAAAGAAGATATGAGAAAAAGAGATTAAGGGGCCAAAGAAGAAATGAGAAAAAGAGATGAAGAGGTCAGAAGAAGAGACGAAGAAGTCAAAGAAGAAATGAGAAAAGAGATGAAGAGGCCCGAAAAAGAGACGAGGAAGCCAGAAGAAGAGATGAAGAAACAAAGATCATTCTGCAAGAACAAGCCAGCAGAATTGAAAATATTATTTCGTGTGTGGACGAACGTATGAAGCAAGTAAAAGACGAAATTTTCCAACAAGTAGAATGTCGAGTAATGGGTATCAGCGACGATGTACATGACAAGCTGACGAGTATACAAGAAGAAGTTCAGCAGAAAATGCAAACACTAGAAAGAGGTGTGATACCCTAGCCAAGGGAAAAATCAGACTCGAAGATAGCCCGGTCGTAAGAATTAAGGTCCCCACATTTGATGGCTCAGTCCAATGGAGTCTTTATCTACGCCAGTTCGAAGCCGCTGCTACAGCAAATGGTTGGGGCGAGAGAGAGAAAGCGACCTCGTTAATAAGAGCTCTCAGAGGATATGCTCTAGATGTGCTGCAAGGTATTCCCAGGGAAGAACCGTTGAGTTTTGACAACATTAAACATTAATTAGAGATGAGGTTTGGCGACCAGCATTTACAGCAGCTGTATCGATTGCAGTTGAAAAATCGTTTTCAGAAATCGGGGAAAAGTCTCCAACATCTCCACGTCGACGTTGTCGGACTGACACGATTAGCCTACCCCATAGCTCCGATAGAGTTTTTAAACCAGCTGTCGCTGCAAGCCTTCATTGACGTCATCAGAGATACCGACACGCAACAGGCGCTGAGGATGGCGAGACACAAAAACTTGAACGATGCTTTGGCACATTCCTTGGAGTTTTAAGCGGTAAATTAAGCGTCAGAAAGTCATGTGAAAGTTCGCAGTCTTCAAGTCCAAGAACAAAATAAAACAGATCCATCCAAGATCATGCAGCTACTAGAGAAAATAGCAAAACAAATAAGGCTGACGTTTCATGGATACCAAATAAGAGCTCACCGTGCAAATACCTTGGCTGCTGGAACTGCGGCAAGGTGGGACATAAAAGGGGCGACTGTTGGGCTCTAAGATCACGCGCAAGGGAGAAAGTGGAGCTAAGGCCGGTAACCATTTCTCAGGTTAGCGATTCCAGCAGCGCTCTCGTCGTAGATGGATACGTAAGCGGTAATAAGACCCAGATGGTCGTTGACACAGGCGCACCTAGGACGATTATTCGCCGCGACATGGTTCCAAGATGGCGAGTAAGAGAACCAGACAGAGTATACAGAGGAAATGCGGCCGGTAGTGATCAGATCCAGGTATTTGGCGAGACTGACGTCGAGCTGCAAATTGGGACATGGAAGGCAAAGCAGAGAGCCATAGTCGCCGCCATACCAGACCCGATTATAATTGGCTTGGACATACTTCAGAGCCAGCGATAAACTTTATCTTGGCACTAACATCCTGACTATCGGCGGTGAAGAAATAATAATGTCGTCTGGCAGTAACCTGGCAGTGCGTAAAATCACCATAGAGGCAAATAGCAACGTCTGCCGTGAAAGTGCCATTCCGGTAAAGAGTTCTGTGAGAGGGAGAGACGACCCAGTTACTCATCCAGAAGCAAGTGGAGAAGAAAGTATTAGAGAAATACAAGACGAAGGGTGCAAAGACCACGTAAATGCGAAGCCAACTCAGAAAAAGGCCAGTAAACACATTTGTTGGAACAGAACCGATGTCGAAAGGATGAATAGGGTCCGTCGAGATATTTGCGCAAGTAGAAACATCAGAACAACAGCAACTACACGGAACAACCGGTACCACCTAAGAACTTCGCTTGAAGGAAGCCCCGACATATTGACGAGAAGCAAAACCATCCACCCTGCTGTCGGAATGCATAAACGAGTAGAAAACGACCGCATGAAGACCCGTTTTGACGTGCGAGCTAACTAAGCTGGTTTTAAAGAAGGAGATGGTGTGTGGTTCTACAATCCAGTACGACGCAAGGGACGGTCACCGAAACTACAGAAATTATGGGAAGGTCCTTATAAGGTGGTCAAAATGATCAATGACGTTGTCTATCGTATTCAGAGCAGCCCGAAGAGCAAGATGAAGGTTGTGCATATGCACAGATTTACACCATACCAAGAAATGTCAGAATTCGACCGGGACGATCGAATATAAGAGGAGGTCAGTGTCACATTTGTCTATGAGAATCAAGTTTAGGAACTTTGTTACTTCTATGGTAGTGTGTTGGTAACAGCGAACACTCTGGAATGATACTTCTAGAAGGGACCAGAAGTGACATGTGTATAATAGTGTAGAAGGTCTCGAATATCTAGGGACAGTATAAATAGACGTGCGGTGCGCAAAATAAGTTAGTTCAGTATTAAGTCGGTGTGGTGTATAAGTGATTATAGAGTATTAAGCGAGTCAGCAGTAAGTGTTGGAGTTTAAGAAGCGATCATAGAAGGCGAATAGTGGAATATAGTTCTATGGACATTTAATAATAGAGAAGAGAAATAGTTTAGTTGATACTGGTGTTGGAATATAGTTGGTAATAATAAATTAGTAGTTTGGAAAGCTGTGTTTTGTTAATCAACAAATCCAAAATCCCGTGGAAGGTAACAGTATTAATGCTAAATAGTCTGTGGCTAAACGAACATGTTCAATGTAAAACAACATCGTAAAAAAAACCTATTTCGCATCGAAATGTTTATTGTTGCCAATACGTTCTCTACGGCCATAAGCTACAAATTGCACACATGTACCGCAAACTCTGCAATGCTTCTTAAAAAAGCATAGCTTTGATACGGGAGAATGAACAATGGATATCGTTAGAATTTTACTCATGTTTGGTATTGAATATGGCAACAACAGTACTATTCATGGACGGCGTATTGATTGTTGTTTTCATCGCGATATCCAGCCTGAGAACAATCAGGAAACAATTCCGTATGTATGTATTAACAATATCTAATTTCACCAAGCCATTTTCCATTCAATTGTGTGCTGCAACGTTAAACGCTCTAGGGATCGACCGACCAGTGAAGGGTAGTTTAAACATTATAACCAACACATCTTGTTCTGACACGTGTTCTTCGAAAAAAACACACTAACGGGTTGTTGCTTGTTAAACCTCCACGTTATTTGCCTTCCGGGCTATTCAAAAATAATTTTACATTAGAAACTTATTCTAATTAACTAAAAGTTATCAAACGAGCTGTAGAATGTGAATAATAATTAAGCTTCAAGCTTCATGGAGTAAATACGTTTTAAAGGGTTTTGGCAGTTTGAAACTTTTATAACGCAGATACGTATTAAATTTATAAGGTTGAAAAGCGGCTACAAAGTTTTTAAGCAACCACGAAACAAACTTTAATTAGAAATAAAATGATCACCTATTTAGATATAACAGGGAGGTAATACATCTTTGAAGTCTAATCCTTGCCAGGATATATTAAGAACAAAAAAAGACCCTGGTGGAATTCGACGTCGCTGAAAGGTGAATATCTATTTGACCTGTGTGTGTGTGTGTGTGTGTGTGTGTGTGCTGTATTTTGATGGCATCGGAAACTAGGCCCACATGCCATAAACTGCTGCATTAGACAGAAGAGAGGTATATGATAAGTAAAATTAGCAACAAAACTGAGGATTGAACCATTAACATCGGTTAGTATTCACCCCATACATATAAACTCATTTAGTTCCATATGTATATTTTTCTGTATACCTATATAGTTTTAGTGAATTTTCTTAGAAACAATTCCAACTTTTGAATTTTGAAAAAATATTTCAAAACAAGCGCGAACTATGACCCCTATATACATATTATATATATATATATATATATATATATATATATATATATATATATATATATATATATATATATATATATATATCTTTTGGAATATTGCACTACACTGTAATCACTTTTAAATATACACCTTATTTGTTTGCAGTACGTTTGCGATTTCTTATTGGTTTGCGTGGACTGTAGTTTCGAACCGTCCCAGTTCATCATCAGCACGCTACTGACTGTTATCGCTCCTGTGTGGTCTACTTCTGAGATAGTACGAGGCGCATGCGACGTGAGCTTCTATTGGTCGGTTTCCTGTTCTCTGATTGGTTGTGCCTTCGGACTGTGTCGTGTGTATCGGTCTCCTGTCTTGATCACTGTGGTTTGATAATTTGTCTATTTGTATGGCCTTTATTAAGTTTTGTTTAAATGTTTGTATTTGAATTTGTTCTGGCATTAATTGTTTCTTATTGTTTGTTTGTTGAATGTAGTATTGTTCCCAGATTTCCATTTTTTTTGGTGGTCTTTAACATGTTTCATTAGTTGTAATTGGGTGATGTCTGGTTTTTGGTGTTTTGTGTTGTGAATGTGTGCAGCCTCCCTATACGAGCCAGTCTGCGCCGGTGTTCCGGACCAGCCCCTTTTGGGACGTTTGTCTGTAGTAGGCGTGCTAGAGCCCGAGTGCGGCCTCTTCTGACTCGCACTCCCCTCTTGCGCCTTTACAGGTGTCCTGGCCCTTTTGGGACGTCTGTCTGTAGTAGGCGTGTTAGAGTCCAAGCGCGGCCCCTTCTTCTCATCTCTTGCGCCTTTAGAGGGGTCTCGATCGTCCACGCCCCGATCGCCAATTTCTGCGTCCTCCGGAGCTTTTTTCTTTGCGCCCTGGAAAGACGCTTGGACTGCCGGGACAGTCACTTCTCCCCTGCAGTAGGGTCCTTCTGGTGGAGGGGCCCCCAGAGTCCACTCCGGTGGGACCCAGCCTCCAGCTTGGGTGTCGGGGACAAGTCTGTGGCCGAAGCTACCTCCCGATCTCCCGTATCTACGTCGGTCGTGTGACCTCCAGAGTCCGCGGACACTGCCGCCCTCTGGCTCGTCTCCGTTTCCGGAATAGATTCAAGGCACGAATCTGTAGCCGGAGCCACTCCTCGAGCTTCATTGGTTTTGGTTTTATCTAAATTTCTCAACTTCATGTTGTTCGCACGAGAATGGGGGAAATACTGCCCACACCATTAGAACCCCCTGTGTGGTGCAAGGTGGGTTACTCTGGAGGATTGCCCGGTTCTCCAGAGGTTCCGTTCACGACGCCATCACCCTGGTGCCATCCATCCCTAGGCAAGAGTCACGTGACACCGTGGATTGGGGGAGGTTTCTCGACCTCCACGTCTAGATCGGTCATGTTTAGTTATAAGCAGGGTCACATCGTGCAGGAAGAGGCCATTCACCGCGCATGACGGTCTTGGGGAAAGCCTAATAGAAAGTTCATGTTGTTTCCACTTCCTCAGCTTGCCCCTTGGAGTCGTTTGGTCCCCGACCCCTCGACCCCAGCCGAGCCCAACTTACAAGATGTATATTACAGTAAGGGGCGTGCGGTGACATTTCAAATAAGGGAAGCAATTCTTAGAAGCTTACCTATTTGTAGTGTAACTCAATTCTTCTGTAGATTTTGGCAAATTTTAATAATGTCGTCATAAAACTGTGGATTCTGAAACATTTACTGGACGAGTTTATTTTCAACTGACAAAATTGAAATTTGGGAAAGTCTTTCCTGTCCTGTTGAATTCCTAACAAAACTCTTGATACGTTTCAATGTAAAAAAATTCGATCTAAAGATGCACTAGTAGCAGGAATTGTTAATACTAATTTACATAATTTGAACACTTCAGAATATGCATTTTCCAAGTTTGATTGTTTTAGGAAAGTTAAAAGTTCACTCGCGTTAGTTTTTGTGCCTACAACATCGGTTTCATAAATGACTGTAAGTTCTGATCGTAATAAGGCTTTGTCAAAAGAATGTCCATGGTGGTGAAATATTGATTTAAAGGAATCTTCTGGGAAAGGTATCCCTTTAAATCCTCCAACATTACACAATTCAAGAAATTTCAGGTCACTAAGATAATCAAATCTGCAGTTAATTTGCTGCTGAATTTGATCTATGACTTCGTAGAAAAGGCGGCGGTAAGAAGTTTGATGGTCTCCCACATTATTAGTGCGCAGACGCTTTCTTCGTGGCTCCACTTCTCCTAATTCAATTGTTTTTTCCCAGAACTTATCAAGTTCATTCTACTTAAGGTAGCAAAAAACACCTTACATTCTTTAATATGATATATAGATTGGGATAAAATTAAATTTAATTTATGAACACAACAGTGTACAAATAGAGCACTGGAGAACGTTTCCCGCACTTTAGCTTGAAGCCCGCTTAAATGTCCGGCCATAACAGCAGCCCTATCATAGCTTTGGGCAATTAATTTATTATCAGCCTCCTCAATATTATTCATAATATTAAGCACAATTTTATATAGAGCGTTTGCGGTACGATCTTTTGTCACATTTTTAAAGCCAAAAATCTTTCTTGTACACTCCCATCCATTTTTACGTAACGTATTACTACAGATAGTTGATTTAAATTAGTTACATCGGTTGTTTCATCTAGATCAATAGCAATGAAACGAGTATATTTAATTTCAGATTTTATTCTGTTCAAAATAATAGTGGCAGCAGCCGAAATTAAGTCATTCTAAATGCGATTTTATGTCCCGCCAAAAACGTTAGACTGTTCTAAGTGATTTTTTAAAATAAATGTCGTATTTGGCTATTAAAGAAACTAGGTCTTGAAAGTTTCCTCTATTTGCAGATGTAGTTGTTTCGTCATGACCCCGGAAGCCCAATTCATGCTGACCAAGAAAACACACAAGATCAATAAGTCATTTTAATATGTTTCTGTTTTTATCAACCAGTTCATTGTGTTGGCGATGACTAATTTCTATCTGCTTGTCAACGGCGTATTCAATTCTCGTTTTCCCAAAGACACTTAATTTTAAAATGGTCTGTAAATGCGCTTTAGACATAACATGTCTTTTTACTACCTTATGTAGATTATTCAAGTCGGAAAACCCACTTTTATTCCACACCCCTTTTTAGTCACAAATAAACTACCAGGCCAACAAAACAGTTTATTCCTGTTTTCACAACCCGTTAACCATTCATATTGTTTACAAGTTTTTTCCGCGTTGAAATGTCGAGTACATGTTTTAATTCTTGGATTTAAGTTTTTACAGCAGGTTTCGGCCTACCTTTATTAATAATCGCAAGTTTTTAAGCAAACGGTAAAGCTGAAAATCCTTTGGTTATCAAAAAACACACAATACAATCACAGTTATTATTACCACTTGTTTGTAAAGTTTGGAAATCCCCACCCCCACCGACGCCGCTGTTAAAAGCTGATCTACTTGCAGCCATATTAATAATCATAAAATGCCAATGTATTTAACTTAGTCAACTGCTTATATCTACGAAATAATCAGCGGTTTCTTATAAAGTTGCCTGCTGACTATGTGTAATTAATCGAAGTCATTGCAACCACTCGTGCTAGCGCATTTACTGGGACGACGTCCTTGCTAGGAGCGTATATACAAAAACAGTATGATGCATAATAAATAATTATGTGTGTGAGCTTGCGACATGAAAATTGTAATAATTAAATTAGTTTCAAAGTTTGAAATTTAATATTTAAAATACAGAAAGGATTTTAAATAATGCGGTTTAGGTATGTAGTCGTTATTTTAAGGGAAGCAATGCTTCCCTTGCTTCCATGGACCGCACGCCACTATTACAGTAACTACTCAAGGTTTTTCTCTAACTCTGCACATGTAACAAACAGAATGCGGTCTATATAAGCAAAATATTTTGACAGTTCAGCTTGAGACCAAACCTTATGAAATAGCGATTTTCCAAAAAATCGCCAATAACTTAAAAACTGTCACATTTACGTATAGGAATGTGACCACAAACTTGTCCTCTTTTTAGTCGGGCAGTCCAACGAAATTTAAAGAAAATGGCTGGTTCTATTTAAAAAAGATTCTCTATATTTTTGGATTCAAACCTTTGACGATTCTTGTAGTCACCTGTATAATTTTGAAGATTTTCTGATCACATAATTTCCTCGCGTCTTCGCTTATGAACGCCGGAACATAAAATAATACATTTTCCCAGGTGGTTTATTTGGGGGGCTAATCGTTTTTGGAATTTGCAACTGTAATTTGTTTCACAAAATTATGAATATCTAGAAAACGGTTATATGTACGCATGCGGTATGTTTTATGATGTCGCATTCAAATTTCATAAATTATCGATTGCAATGATATCAAAAGTGGGTATTCTATAACGAAGATTGTGTTAAGTTCTGGTTTAACCGGAAGTGGCAGATCTATCAAGATATTTTAACCGAATTCTGATTGCTACATGTGCAAAGTTTCAGAAACAAAGGTTGAATGGTTCCTGAAATATGTATCGCGTAAATTCCCGGCTGGACACCCTGTATAATATGTATG
Source organism: Tillus elongatus (assembly GCA_964006375.1). Classification (NCBI taxonomy): domain Eukaryota; kingdom Metazoa; phylum Arthropoda; class Insecta; order Coleoptera; family Cleridae; genus Tillus; species Tillus elongatus. Next base: position 193,429,555 of record OZ023263.1, read on the forward strand.
CGACTGTTGGGTACGTGTGCGAGCGCCGGCAGTAGCGGGTGGCTGTGTGTAAGTATAAATGTGTGTATAAGCGAGAGTAGCGGCTTTGCTGCTTTTGACTGTATATAATTAAGAACAATCTAAGATTATAATATTTGATACCAAAGCGTTTACTTGAGTTTGGGGTTAATTAAATAGACAGCAAGCATAGGTTAGTTTCGAATAGATAGATGTTAGAGGGATATAATGTGTCGATAGATTATTGTTGACGGATATAGCTCATTTTTTACACATTGGAACAGAGGTGGGAGTGTGTGGGCAGTTGAATAGTGGGAGGCTTGAGAATCTAAACAGTAAAGGTCGGTGAGATGTCTAATCTTAAAACTCGGGACGCAGCAAGTGTGTTATGGTAGTGAATTTTTATGAAATGCTTCAAATTTAAATAACTAAATTTTCTATAAACTTAGAGAGTTTAATTTCAATACGTAGTAAGGTTTTTCCTAAGGCAAGATATCCACAAAATTTCATTAAAATAACTTTGTAATTTTCGGAGAAAAAAATTTTTTTCGAAAGAAAATTTAAAATTTGAGTAACTCAATTTTCTCTTAACTTAGAAAGTTGAATTTTGGTACGTAGTAAGGTTGAGGCAACATATATAGTAAATTTCATTGAAACAGCTTTGTTACTTTCGGAGAAAAAAATTTTTTTCGAAAGAAAACTCAAAATTTTTCCGGAAAACCCCGTCTGATTTTTCTGGATAACTAACTCATCCAAGCCATTAATAAAAGACAGGCACTTGCCAAGTTTCATCGAAATCGGTTAATTATTTTTTGAGTTATCATATATATATATATATATATATATATATATATATATATACATATATATATATATATATATATATATATATATATATATATATATATATATATATATATATATATATATATATATATATATATATATATATAAACATATAAAAATTAAACCTATTTACAAATGAACTTTAATAAGATATTATGCTGTGACAATACCTCTCTCAAGCACCCTAAAATATAATCAAAATGTGCACAGTTATATATGTTTTATTTCTTTTTCCCTTGTCTTAATACACTACATATTTTATGACAATCGATTTAATTTACTTATTTGATTTCATAAATAGTCGGTTAATAGTGACTTGGAATGAAGTAGACACCACATCTTCAAACATATTAAGAGAATATGAGTAAATCAACAGCAACTGGGAATGAATTCTGTCAGTCGCCCAGCCACGTGGTTAAAAAACACTGTTTGTATGAGTGGTTACAACTCTAGATCTAAATAAAAGGACTGTAACAGCGGCAGAAGCAGAAGTCAATGGAAGGTTGATGAATGAATCTCATGAGTCAATAAGAAAAGCATTGACTAACCAACAGCAACCACATACTTATGATTTAAACATGTTTCAAATTTGAATAGCTCAATTTTCTGTACCCCAGAAAGCTGAATTTTGGCACATAGTTAGGTATTTTCCAAAGCAATATGTAGACCAAATTTTATCGAAATTTTCGGAAAAAAATTTTTTTTTGAAAGAAAACTCAAAATTTTCCCGGAAAACCCCGTCCGATTTTCCTGGCCAACGAACTCATCCAAGCCATTAATAAAAGAAAGGCACTTGCCGAGTTTCATCTAAATCGGTTAATTATTTTTTGAGTTATCAGACGGATATATATATATATATATATATATATATATATATATATATATATATATATATATATATATATATATATATATATATATATATATATATTATATATATATATATATATATATATATATATATATATATATATATATATATATATATATATATATATATATATATATATATATATATATATATATATATATATATATATATATATAAGCATATAAAAATTCAAACTGACCCCGGATATGGGTTCTAGGGGTCCTAATTCGCGCTCATTTGAAAGAATTTTTGCAAAGTCTCACCATCGATACCTCTCTATTAGTGAATTTTTTTAATAAAAATTCACTAAAAATGTTGCAGTGTATTCTTTAATATAAAACTATAAGGCAAAGCACGCACAAGTATAATATAATTATGTGCTTCATCAAGTTTGTTGTAAACTTCAAGTGCAAATTTGAATTAATTGTTGCTGGCAAATAAATAAAATACCTAGTTTACCCATGGAGCGCTCTTGCATCTTGTCGTCCAGGGTGTTTCATTAGATGAATTAAAAATTAATGTAGGTGTTCCGCAGGGTTCCGTTTTGGGTCCAACATTATTTTTTTGACATATAAATGACCTTTTGTCAACGACCAAAAATCCGATCAGCAGCTTCGTTGATCAAAGTACTCTTCATAGCACGTTCTTATCGACTCGCGTAGTATTGTTTTTAACTGTTTATCAATGAGATTCGGAGCAACCAACTTCCTAATTGATCACCTGTCTAAGACTCAGCTGAGGCTATGCAAATCTGGTTATGTTTAATACATCAAAAACGCAGTATTGCTGCTTCTCCAAGAAGAGTGACCTGCAGGGCCCAGACGTTCAGATGGCTGGCAAAAGACTGCCCCAAAAACCCACAATCGCTGTAATTCGTATCTGTTGCAGAGAATCTTTGCTGGTACTTATAGTTTCCAATATTGCAAAAGCAGCAGCAAAGAAGCTTGGGTTTCTGTTTCGAGTTAAAAGTTTACTGTCATCACAAAAGCTTTTGACGCTGTAGAAAGCACATATATATGTCCACAGTTGGAATATAATTTTCATGCCTAGGGTACTACTCGCAAGGAAACCTTGTCCCATCTATCTTATTTTTAGAAACAAAACTATTCGCCTTATAGGAGATTTATCTATGACAGTCAATATCACTTTTATCTGCCACAGGAGAAACGTTGCAGATCTCGGCCGTCCAGCAGACACATTTCCGAAGACATATAGTCTCCAGCTATTCAAGGAGGAGTAAACACCCATCTTGTGTTACAATAATCAAGTGTATGATGTTTTAGAGACACATATGCTTTGCCTTCCATGAACTATATCACCAAAACACATTTTGAGTTGTCCCTGAGGAAGAAATTTATCAACTCATACTTATGTTATAAAGTATGTATGTTATAAAGTACATCTTCTAATGACGTTAACTTTGTTGGTGAAACCATCTCCAGGTCTTTAGACGATGTGTTGTGGTGGTTTGGGTTCTCCAAGTATACTTATAAGGACGGGGTGGAAGGCCGGATTTAGACTAAGCATATTTCCAAGGTAAAAAAGAACACACCAAGGCTATACTCCAGACTAAATTTTATTAAGTAAGAGCCCTCCGCGTTTCGGCCCATATATCTGGCCAGTTTCAGGGGCTTCGTTCTGTTTTTTTATATAACAGGAACTGGAATTTACAAGAAATCTATCATAGTGGCTATTTTCATCGACTGTCGCTTTTGTTTCCTTGCACTATATAGGTGAAGGCGGAATTAGAAGCATTAAAACCTCAAATCGCAGCAATGGACAAACGGCGATACAAATAAAATTTCGCATGTGAAATGCAGGACAGTTAAAAGCCGAATGACTAAGCAGGACATGAAGAGAATAGGAGCTTTTGAAATGTGGACACAAAGAAAAATGACAAAGAAAACGTGCACGGATAGAAACCGAATAAAAGTGTGTTAGATGAGGTGAGAGAAGAAGGATGGTTGCTGAAAAAAATTGAGAGTGGGTAGTAAAACTTATTCGACATAATAACTTGCTGATAACTTTATTTGAAGGGCACATATTTGAAAGAAAAGAGAAGAGGTAGACATAATGGAAAACTTCTCTAAAACTTATCAGTACACTTGAAGAACCCAAATCACCACAACACATCTTTTTATAGACCTAACGATCGATTCGCTAACAAAGTTAGCTTCATCAGTGGATGAAATATTCTAACTAATTTATACTACAGCATGTATTTATATTGATTCTTAGGTAAATGAAACGAATCCGAAAGGGAGATTTAAGTCGCAAGCGCATCTTTCGTGTATTGTATCTTTACTGCCGGACGAGGTTATTGAACTCCTTTTATTACACTACCTGACAGCTTTCGAAGTGTTTATCTGATTCAAAGGCAAAGCGAAAATAACGGGCTTGAGATGAGTGGTGCCGCTCTATTTAAGGAAAGTTACGTTTTTATTGCTCTAGAAATATAAATGCTTTCGTACGCATCAAGCATCGATTGCTGTCTAATATTTTTGATAAGTTTCAATTTTTTTATCAATGTGGTGGTTATTATTCCATATATGTTGTGTGTTTTATATGTGCGAGATGTTCACGCAATCTGGTCCCTATGTTTCTCTTGGTCTGCCCAACGTATTTAAGATTACAATCTTTACAACCTATCTCATAGATACCCGACATTTAAATGGATTTATCTGTATCTTTCGTATTACCTAACAAATTTATTAAAATATTTTTTGTCGAAACAGTTAGCTGCAAATCAGCTTTCTTAAAAATACTCATTGACCAAGACACCTTGTGATACGCGATTCAAAAGGTAGGCAAACAAATTGTTTCTCAATTTTATCTTTCTGAAAGTCGTGCATTTTCTTTGTTCTGTGTCTAATAATTAATTTTGCCACTAAGCAATCCAAATATCCGTTATGTTTAGCCACGGTTTTATGTACTCTAATTCCATACTATATCTACCCTTACTTGAGGGAAAACTTATCAATCTATTTACTAAGAAATTTAAGCCCGCCGTTTTTTGTGCAAACGTATGATGTGTGTCATTTAGAATGTAACTTAGAGTGGTAGTTTCCATCCTAGGACATCGAATTCAAGGGAGTAATTATTGTTAATAGAATCTAGAAAAGGAAGTTGTTAACTTTTAATTCGTGGGTGAATTTTATTGAATCAAATTGACAGTTTAGTTTTTTAATAAATTCGTCTACTTTCATTTGTGTTAAACACTGCAAAAATCTCAGTCACTTAACGAAATCATACTCTAGGAAAATACTCACTCTAAATCTGTCTCAAATCTACCCATGAAGAGGTTTGCAATGAATGGAGACAGTGCTGTGTCTTTAGTTTGCTGAAAAAAACTCATTGTTAAATTGAAAAATAGTTTTCCTTATACAAAGGCTTGTTAAAATTAAATATCCTTTGCAAACGTCTTCCCTTATGTTGTTCGACTTTAACAATTGTTCTAAATACGCTAGCGTATATTTTGTGGGTACGCTAGGAAATAAAGGCGCTACATCAAATGATAAATCAAAAATTATGACTCCCTTGAATTCGATGTCTACAGGAAGGAAACAACTCTAAATTACATTCCAAATGACTCACATCATAAGTTTGCACAAAAAACGGAGGTTTAAATTTTTGAGTAAATAGATTGATAAGTTTTCCCTTGGGTCGCTCAGACCACGGCATGGTCACTGCTTCCTGTGCAATGCAACCCGAGGTCACACAGTCATCACACCCACGTATCGTTTGGCACTACAACTCCGCGAACTGCGACGAAATGTGAGATTACTTTTCCTCATTTCCATGGGCGTCTGTCTGCTTCTCTCATCCTGATCCCTCTGATATCTCACAAAACGTCACCGAAATTATCCAAGCTGGCATGGAATTATTTATTCCACGTACACAGAAAACCTCTGCGGCCACTCAAAAGCCCTGGTTCTCTAAATCCTGTGACAAGGCCATACTTGAAAAGGTCAAAGCTCACAAAAAGCTTCTACACAATCCCAGTCAAGAAAATCGTCAAGCATTTAACGACGAAAGAAACCGCTATGTCCGCATTCTTTCTGAGGCAAAAAACTCGTTTAATAACCACATCAAAAACAAAGTCCTCTTAAGCTCCAGCGGCAACAAACCCTTCCGAACTCTTGCTAAATATATTGGGAATAATTTATGCAAGAGCACGTTCCCACCTCTTGTCTCAGGGGATGAAATTGTTTCTACCGCCCTGGGCAAGGCTGAACTTTTTGCCTCGTTTTTCGCCGGCAATTGTACTCTCAACCCACCTCGAAATGTTCAACCACCAACAGTCCCCAATGTCGCACATAAAATGACGGATATCACTTTCAAAATTAAAAAGGTACGAAAGATGCTCTCTTCTCTTAATACCAGGAAAGCCTCTGGCCTTGACAAGATCCCAGCAATTGTTCTTAAAACATGCGCACCAGAACTTGCTCCTGTCCTGACTAGTCTCTTTCAGGCATCTTACAATAGAGGCATATTCCCTAGTAACTGGAAAACTGCTCGAGTACAACCCGTCCCCAAGAAAAGATCCAAAGCGCTTCATAGCAACTACAGGCCTATTTCTATCCTTTCAGTCGTCTCTAAAGTGTTGGAAAAGTATATAAAAACCGAATTACTAAAATTTCTTGAAAAACACAATCTAATCCACGACAGGCAGTATGGATTCCGTCAGCGCAGATCAACTGCCGACCTCCTTTCCTTTGTCACCCATTCTTGGAACAAGTCTATGGAACTACACGGTAAATCCCAGATTGTCGCTCTAGACATATACAAAGCATTCGACCAGGTCTGGCACGCAGCGCTGCTTAATAAACTACCGGCCTATGGCCTACCACCAAAACTTTGTGCGTGGACAGCAAATTTACTCTCCAACCGGAGCATTTCTGTTGTCGTGGATGGCCATTCCTCTAAACTGTATCCAATTAATGTAGGAGTTCCTCAAGGTTCAGCTTTAGCCCCTACTTTGTTTCTTCTCCACATCACTGACCTCCTCTCTAGCACATCCAACCCAGTTCACAGTTACGCGGACGATAGCACCCTCCACTCAAATATACAATATTCTAAGCCTGTCTCTTTAGCCTAATTAGATGAGGATCGCAGACTCATAGAGGGTTCTGTCTCCGTGGATCTCTAAAAAATTTTTGACTGGGGAAGTAGAAATCTTGTACAATTCAACCCCACCAAATCACAGTCTTGCTTTCTTTCTCATAAGAGATACACCATTATTAAAAGTAATGAGTTCTTTTCACTTGTTGGCATTTCTGTGGATCGAAATGTCAATTGGCACCAACATGTCACGTCAATTGCAGAAGCGGCTGCTAAGAAATTAGGTTTCCACTTGCGGGCTCGCAAATACTTTTCACCAGCTAATCTCTATACCTTATATACTACACAAATGAGACCAAACCTCGAATACTGCTCCCACTCCTGGGGTGCTGCTGCCGCTTCTACACTCGCTATCCTGGACTCCATTCAGAAGAGAGTTATACGCCTCATCGGTGACCCCGCCTCACCCAAAGGCTGCCATCCCTTGCCCACCGACGTGCCGTTGGTGACCTCTCTCTCTTTTATAGATATCTGCACGGGCACTGCTCAGAGGAGCTTTCTTCTATAGTTACTCCACCTACTGCCCCCAACAGATCTACCAGGGGAACAGAGCGAATGCACCCTTTCACTGTCCAGATCACCAGACATAGAACATCTTGTTATGCCCGCTCTTTTGTCCCGAGGACTTCAAAGTTGTGGAATTCCTTGCCGGCATATGTTTTTCCTTCTCCCCCGAACCTCCAAACCTTCAAGTCCAGAATTAACAAGTTGCCTCTTTCCTCCTTGTCGATACCCACGGTACGATAGTATTTAGGCTGTAAGCCCTCGTGGTGTGTTGTTGAAATAAAAAATAAAAAAAGTAAGAGTAGATATAGTATAGAATTAGACTACATAAAAAACGTTGCTAAATATAACGGATATTCGGATTGCTCAGTGGAAAAATTAATTAATAGACACAGAACAAAGAAAATTATAGCGGAATGTACAACTTTCAGGAAAGACAAAATAAAGAAAAAATTATTTTGCCTACCTTTTGAATCGCGTATCACAAGGTGTCTTGGTCAATGAGTATTTTTAAGAAAGCTGATTTGCAGCTAACTGTTTCGACAAAAATTATTTTAATAAATTTGTTAGGTAATACGAAAGATACAGATAAATCCATTTAAATGTCGGGTATCTATGAGATAGGTTGTAAAAATTGTAATCTTAAATACGTTGGGCAGACCAAGAGAAACATAGGGACCAGATTGCGTGAACATCTCGCACATTTTCGATACGATAATGTAGATAAGTCACGCGTGGCACAACATATATGGGATAATAACCACCACATTTATAAAAAAAATTGAGAAGTATTAAAAATATTAGACAGCAATCGATGCTTGATGCATACGAAAGCATTTATATTTCTAGAGCAATAAAAAAGCAACTTTCCTTAAATAGAGCGGCACCACTCATCTCGAGCCCTTTATTTTCGCTTTGCCTTTGAATCAGATAAACACTTCGAAAGCTGTCAGGTAGAGTAATAAAATAAGTTCACTAAGCTCGCCCGGCAGTAAAGATACAAGACACAAAAGATGCGCCTGCGACTTAAATCTCCCTCTTTGTTCGTTTCTTTTTACCTAAGATTCAATATAAATACACGCTGTAGTAGAAATTACTTAGAATATTTCATCCTCTGATAAATCTAACTTTGTTGGCGAAACAATAGTGAGGTCTTTAAAAAGATGTGTTGTGGTGATTTGGGTTCTTCAAGTATACTTATCAGTGCTCATCACAGGTGCCAATCTTCACTTAGTTTTCTAAAACTTGGCCCTATTGATAAAGTGCGGAAGTTACAATGAGATGAAGCGAGCGGCTAGAGAGTGAGAATTGTGGTTGTGATGACAAGGCGACGTCGCCTTTAGAGAATGATGATCTTTGAATTTGTTTTTTAGTGTATAACCAGGTAGTTGGGTATTTGAAGAAAACTTATTGGTTGAGGGATTCATTATAAGTAAAGCGTATTGTATATCCAGACAATGCTTTATTTTTAAAGGTAAAATTAAGTCAAATCGACCATCCATGTGGGATGTGGGTGAGAGAACTAACTTTTCACTATCAAAAGTGTTGCATCTTTTCATCGTTGTATTTAAATTAGGTATATCTTTCTTGCTCCAGCCGGCAGGAAATTTCTTTTATAAAAGGTATTTCCACTGCCCTGGGCAACAGATATGTTAATGCCTATATAATATGAATAGCTGTCTTGTTTGCGTCAACGGTCCAGACTCTGAGTTTGTTCTCTGCTCATAAAAGGGTTCGTTTCGTATTTCTCGGTAAACCTGATAGTAGAGAAGTCTACATGAAATCGGGTAGGACTATGCCCTCAGGATTATTAACCCAACAGCCTCTAACAAAAAGACCGGAGTAGGGGGCGCTCTGAGTTGGCTGCCTCCGGCTTTCTACTTCCAACGAACACCAGCTCGAGTCAAGCAAAAGCAGACGGAGGATCAGTTGAAGAGAAATCGCTGAACGCGAGTGTGTGTAGCTTGATTCCGCGAAACGTTGCGCACGAGGTCCACCCGCGTGTTTCTCATTTGTCACGTGCTCCGTCAGCCGAGGCCCTTCTTGTCATCTCTGAGGATTGTTATAATAAAGTTGTCAAGATTTTTCCTTACGATTTTGTTCGGATTTCAAGAACCGTCGCCGTGGAGAATCGAAGCCCAGTCACCCTGGAGCCCTCGTGCCCCAAGCGGTAAGTTCTTGTTTAATTTCTCTGCTATTTATTTTTTTCCAATGTAGACTTGCTTTGGGGTGATTTTAATTTAATATACAAATTCAAAATATCTGACCTCAAACAAGCCCATTCTATATTATTCTCCCTTGTTTTTAATGCTCGCCGTAAAAAGTAATTTTGTTTTAATCAAAGAAACATTTTAACAGCACTGAACAGAGAATAAAAAGTAGGTTTTAAAATTCCTTTGATGTATTATAATGCAATATATATTTTTGTTGTTGCCAGTAATAAAATGCAGTCTGTATATTATTTAGCACATTACACTTACTTTCTACCTTTTATATACTCCCTAAGATCTATATTTTATATCTTCAATGGTATTGATATATCTTTAAAAATTTCCCTCTAAAGCAAAGCATACTATGTAGCCATCGTCAGTTATTTTACATTTTGATTTATAAACCTAGATGACAGTGTATCTGACACATTTTGTTAGAGCTTTTACGTTTGCCCATTTTTGGTCGTACACTTTTCTGCCTGAAAAAAGTATATTGCATGCAAAATAAAAGGGATTAAACAAAAAAACGTCATCAGGTCTAGAATGGGCATTAGTTTTATGTTTTTTCAATGTACTATAACGCCATGATAAACAGTTAACGATTGTAATGTAATAAAAAGTCTAATTATTTTTCGGTTCAATTATTTACGCATTTTTAATCATAACATAATCTTAATTTTCTGAGTGTTTCAGCAGTTGTTCTAAGTAATATACTAATAGAATTTATATAAATTTGGCGACCTGATCAAGAAAAAGTAAACTTCAGTATCGACACGACCGACGTGCATCAAGAGACCGCAACCAGTTCAATGAATTTTCAGAAGTAACTGCAATCAACTCAAGTTGTCCAAAATAGATTAATTGCATAGTCATATGCAGGTCACCATCGTCCGATATCGAGAATATTATAAAGAAAAATTAATTGCTATCGGTACCATATAAGAATATCGATTTTCATTTATTTTGCGGGGATATACACTTTGATCTATTTTTTATGGAATATCTTAACATAAATAAGAGAGAAGGCTACGTGTATTTAATCAACGAATATACAAGAAAGACAAGCTCCTCCAATTTTTGTATTGGCCGTATATTCCTCATAGCCAAACGAAAACATCTACAAGTTTAGTTATTTGTTACTGATTCAATGCAACAATTAAATCATTATACAACAGTTGCAAATATAGAACTCAGTAGTGTCAATAAAGCTACCAAAAGGAAGACATATTTGGAAAATGTTGGCTTTCATAGGGTGAGAAATATATTGGAGAGATAAAGTTGGAATGAGTGCTTTGACTTCTGCGATAGTGAATCTGCAATTATTCACTTGATGAAATTTAGTTTGCATTAAAATAATCTTCCACCTACAGAGTTCTCGTGAAGGACAACAAACTAAGGAATGGTTAGCTCGGTGGTATAACTAAGTAAATATATGCTGCATTGTGAATTGTTATCACACAAATGATGTTAAAAAGAACGGTATAGTAGGTATTGAAAAACTTTCGGTACACTAGTAAAGGTGATTTAAAACGTTTAAAAAAAATCAGAAACCAATAACTACTATGTGAAAGCTGGAACCTTTGCTGAGCAATAATAAGTACACTTGGAGAACCCAAATCACCACAACACATTTTAGGCACCTTACGATCGTTTCGTTGACCATGTCAACATCTTCAGAGGAAGAAAAATTCTAAAATTAAACTACTAGCTACCGTGTATTTATATCGCGTCTAGGTAAACGAACTAGTCGGAAGTAAAATTGTCGTCGAAGACCCATCGTTTGTTTATTGTGTAGTGAAACTACGAGGTCGAAGACCTGCTTTAATCTTCTGTTCGACAAATTTATTAACCCTTTATCTAATATAAGGATAATATGCTTAAAAGGAACGGTACTAAGGAATCTGCACGTTCCCTTTCGATCTAGAAATTTATTATGTGGATATTGAAGCAAGCCGACAACCACATCTGACGAGACAAACACAATAACCTCCGCTCATCTTTTTTATATAGAAAACTAAACCCGGGTGTTTGGCTCACATTGTTAACTCAAACAAAGGATAAATAATTCAACTAAAATACTACATAAAAATATATTTATATTGATTTTAATTCTTCGTAAACAGTATTTATATTGACTTCATAGATACACAGAAAACGAAAGGATCTTTAAGTCGAGACAAGCGTAGAGATTAGTATATGTATAGACCGGCCCAGTTATTGACAGTAATTTATTATTTTACCAGACAAATTAGGAGTGTTTAAGGGGTCAAATGCAAAGTGAAAATAAAGGGCTTGAAATTAAAGGTGCTGCACGATTAAATGGAGTGAATTTTACTTCGGACTAGTTCGTTTACCTAGACGCGATATAAATACACGGTAGATAGTAGTTTAATTTTAGAATTTTTCTTCCTCTGAAGATGTTTACATGGTCAACGAAACGATCGTAAGGTCTCTGAAATATGTGTTGTGGTGATTTGGGTTCTCCAAGTGTACTTAGAAACCAATAAATTGCAACAGGAATTGTAGCAATACTTTATGGCGCGTAACAAAATGATATCATTATTGGTTGTAGACATAATACTAAACTAATAGAGGAATCCTGACTGAAAGCCATAAAGTATCCAATGATGAAAATGTAATTGCAAATGAGCTTAATAAACACTACTGTAACATAGCATCAGAGATGTATAAAAAAAATCAGAAAGCAAATATATATTTCAAGATATCTTAAACAAGGATTTTTAAAATTTGAGACCAGTTGACTTGAGTTAAGTAACTCTTAAACCAAATAAAGCACTTGGAGCTCGTAGAATTAAACATTCAAAAATAATATTCAAACAGGTGCCCCTGTCCTAGTTTTATTTATCAATTCGATTTTCGAACTCAATATCACGTAATGATGTCCTAGCGGATGCGCTGGCCAGTATCATCTCAGTTCTGCTAGGATGATATAGCATGAGACATATACCGGTTTCATCCTTGTTTGGACTCGCCAGTATGCCATACCTATCCTCCAACAAGTCAGCCTTGAGAGAGGCACTGCAATATAATGCTGCGAAGTATAGGTATGGCAAACTGAAGAGTCCAGGTAAGCTCCTGTTATACATCATACCCTAAGTCTCGGCATGACTGGAGTGATTGTGCTTAACAGGTGATATAATTCAAAGCGTGTCGTGGTATTACCCAGGGAAGTAGTTATTTTTGCTTGCTAGTTTCTTCCCACACACCAACATCTCTTATTGTAAATTTCATGCAAGATTGGTAAAAAGGCATAAAGGAAGCGTTTAGGTCTCTATATGAATAAATTTGGGAATGTTTCTACAAGGTAGTTCAGTTTTAGGAAAAAGCACTGACATACGATGCAATAACATACACCCTGGAACACATTTACGGAAATGTATAGACAATCGAAAACTAACCTTGTGTCTTTGCCGATCTCGCTAAAGCCTTTGGCACGATTAGTCATGAAATAATATTCTAAAAGTTATATGAATAATAAATATGGCAGAAAATAAACAGAACTATGCCCATGCTTGTCAACACAGTCGAAGACTTGTTTGTGTCTGTGTACGTTGGCTCTTGAAGTTAATTCGATAGCCACAGAAGATATTAAAACAATCTGAGACTTTCGGAGGCAATATGACTGGTTTGTCCGGATCACCTTTTCGTGAATTTGCGTAGAAAAAATTCACTAATAGGGAGATCCCGACTTTTGAATTTTGAATTTTTTTTTCAAATTAGCGCAATCTAGGATCCATAGAACCCATATCCGAGGTCAGTTAATATATATATATATATATATATATATATATATATATATATATATATATATATATATATATATATATATATATATATATATATATATATATATATATATATATATATATATATATATATATATATATATATATATATATATATATATATATATATATATATATATATATATATATATATACATTCAGTGTGTTTCACTAGGGTCGGCCGATTTTCAAAAAGCTCCATATCCTGGTTTGCATTCTCGTAAGATTCGCTTTTTCCATAGCCTAGTACGATAACAAATAAGACCCCAAAAATGACTGAAGCATCTTAGGCTTTTTTTTTACGAAAAAAAAATCTCTATCGATTTAGGAACATCTTCGCAAGTTTCAATATCGTAACCTATAAAGAGTGTTCACAACTTGAGTGCAAAAAATTAAAAAGTTGTGTTTAGATTTATTTAGGCTTTATTTGAGCAATAGTTTAGTGACCAAAGGGAAATTAAATTTGGATTGCCTTAAGGTACAGCCTTGGCGCCGTTGGTTTTTACCTTCTACGTTAGTGACTTATTCACGCTTACAACGGAGGGCTATGTAGTGTTGGTTGCTAACGATACTGCGATATTTTTTCAGTTTAACGATATCAAAATATGATATAATAAAAAATGAAATGTAGTTTTAAAAAATGAAATAATTTACAGGACGTTTTATTTAAAAAATGAGAGTTGCAGGCCAATGTATGGGTCCATTGTTAGATATTACTCTTCTACCAAAAACCCCTAACAAGAACTTCCGCACTACCCTACTGTTATGGACAGGACAGCCATCTTGCTGGAACCATACGTTACTGAATTTGTCCTCTGATACTATTTACCTAATGGCCGGAATGATTTGATTTTCGAATAGTTTGTGATTTTCTTTTTGACTAGAGAGATTGTAGTCATAAAAGAAAGGTCCTAATAACCTGTAGTCTAAAAAGTTGAGAAGTTAATATTACTAAAGTTAGATATTAAGAGAAAGCTTTTACGGTTTATCCCACACCAAACATTAAGTCCAAAACGAGTTGCACTCTCCGTTCGATCCGTAGGTGTGAATTGGATACCGACCAATGGTGACGATTATGTTTGTTAAATATGTCACAATTACTTAAATGGCCAAAGCCTCGGTAGTTCAGTGGTAAGAACGGGTGCCTTTGAATGGACAGGTACTGGGTTCGATTCCCAGGGTTCCCCCTTTTCAGTACATACGGTAAAATTAATATCAACTGAGGTTGTGACATTGCATTTGAGCAAGTTCAATGTCTGCACGTTCCGCCCTTTGGAGAGTCAAAAATACGTCGGTTCCGTGTTCATGCAATGTTGGACACATTAAAGATCCCTACCCTCCTTACAGAAACGCAAGGGTTCAGCAAAATTTCCAGGATAGTGAGGTGAAACTGCTTCCTGGCGTCGGTGATTGGGAATAGTCGCCGAAATAGACCAACGTTAAATAACAAAACACACTCAGTTGTAATATTTTCATAAAGTGTAATACATCTTTATAAATAGAATAAAATAATCTCTATTATGCTGAAAAGCAAAATAGCTGTCAAAAAAAGTGGTGGTATCTCCAAAACAAAAAGTCTGAATTGAAAACTAAATAGACCACTTGATATGTGGCAAAAAGTGTCCAAATAATGTACTCACGGATTTGCTGATTATTTTGAATCGGAGAAATTGCAGACCTTTTTCGAAAATGCATATTCTTGGTTTTTTTAAATATCTTGTAAACCAAGAGAGTTACAAGCAGCCTTCAAACGGATATAACCTCAGAACTGAATTTACTACAATTCTAATTATAGTGAGAATACATCTAGACTTACATTTTCCCATTTAACCATTTTCGTATGTCTTATAGTTTCCGAGATCCCAATACATCAACCACCAATTTGGGACACTATATATATATATATATATATATATATATATATATATATATATATATATATATATATATATATATATATATATATATATATATATATATATTGCCTCATTATCTGTCTCAACAAATGAACAAATGCCTGTAATCCTTTAAGTACCGTGACTAAAGCCCCTGACCGTGACCCTACTATTTTCACTGATAACGAAGCAGGTAGACAAAACGATACATACAATACAAGAGTTGCAACGAACTGCCAGATCTCTCTTAGGTCTGGGCTTCAACACACTGAGACCTTAGAGACGACCTCCGGCGGGATTTGGGCAGTTGAGGCGCCCGTAATCGAGCTACAACAACCCAACCCACCTTTGTCCACCGCTGTAAGGAGTCGGCAAATTGAGGCCTTAGAGTTGATGTCCTTACATATTTCCTTCACCTCTTGAAAATGCAGGCATTTTCAAGAGGTGCCGACATGTCGAGTTTTAATAGGTTTTGGACGCGGTTCAACCCGAGAAGCAAGTATATTTCATATATATATATATATATATATATATATATATATATATATATATATATATATATATATATATATATATATATATATATATAGGTTTTTACGAGAGTTTGGCAACCTTAAAGCCAATTACTTCGGATATGCGTTGATTATCATTGGAATACCACACTGACGAGCTCTAATAAGGAGCGAAACTGGTAAGCGTTCTAATCATGGCCAGAATACATCTAGCCTTATAGAAGTATACCAATTTGCGGATTTTGTTATTTTTGATTCAAAATGCTCTTTAATGACTTTTTGTGTGAAGAACTTTTAATGCGATCAATTAAAGAAAACTTTTCAATACAAAATATAATTAATTTGACTATTTTAAATAGGCATAATATACATTGTATCGTGTCAAAAATACGGATGCATCCAATAAAATGGCAGTGAAAATATGTAGTTTAATAACTCAAATGAAATAAAAAACCCTGTTTGTGTAGTGAATTTTTATTTTAAAAAAAATCACTCTTAGAGAGGTATCGATGGTGAGACTTTGCAATTTTTTTTTCAAATGAGCGCAAACAGGACCCCTAGAACCCATATCCGGGGTCAGTTTCAATTTTTATATGTTATATATATATATATATATATATATATATATATATATATATATATATATATATATATATATATATATATATATATATATATATATATATATATATATATCCGTCTGATAACTAAAAAAAGAATTAACTGATTTCGATGAAACTCGGCAAGTGCCTTTCTTTTATTAATGGCTTGTATGAGTTCGTTGGTCAGGAAAATCGGACGGGGTTTTCCGGGAAAATTTTGAGTTTTCTTTCGAAAAAATTTTTTCTCTCCGAAAATTACAAGGCTGTCTTAATGAATTTTACAATATATATTGCCATGAGAGAGACATTACTACGTACCAAAATTAAACTTTCTAAGTTTATAGAAAATTGAGTTATTCAAATTTTAAATTTTCTTTCGAATTTTTTTTTATCCGAATCTTACAAAGTTATTTTAATAAAATTTGGTGAATATCTTGATTTAGCAAAAGCCTTAATACGTACCAAAATTAAACTTTCTAAGGTTATAGAAAATTGAGTTATTCCTGCATCCCGATTTTTTTTATTTATTAAAGAACTAGTAGTTCTGTTTATTTTAGGCATTTTTTTTCTAGCACCTGATGCAAAGTCAATACGATGAAGGCATAATTCTAATATTATAATATTCGTCTAGTTTATTATATGTTATTTTCCAATTCCTGTGGTTTTACATCGTCTATGATAGATGGAAAAGGTTTTTGGTATTTCTAATATGTACTAGTTTCCCCTCCGCTTTTTCCTATCTGCCCTAATATAAATGTTTCTTTGACTTTTTCTGAGAAAATTTTAAAATATGCTAATAACCAAGTTATTTGCCTGTGGCCTCTGAACATTCATTCCAATTCTTTATACTTTATAATGGGCTGGCCTCAGGCTAAACGAGAGTGGCCGTATTATTTTAAATAAATTCAGACTTTGGTGCCATCCAAATGGGTATGTTATTTGTTGATTTCCCTTTTGCTTAGGGTGATGTCGGTAGTAACTTCAGGCAATGTGTGTGTACCAGGTGTGTCTATTAATATAATGTACTTGTAAATATCTTACTTCACTCGGAAACTCGTTTGTATGTGTCATTTGATGGTGATGTAAACGTCTTTGTTAGATCGACTATTTTGCAGATTATCGCAACGTTAGTTTTAGGTAAACCGACGGTTGGTAGAGTAAGCTTAACACCTTATGCACACATTATTTGATCTTCTAGGCTTATTTATATTACAACACTTTTTTATTTTCCGGCCGCGTGGCGCGTTCGGATTGGTTCGAAGATTCTTGTCTGTTCACTATTGCTGATTCAGTTTTGGTTGACAAACTGACGTTCGAATGCCTTATTTTTATACTGCGCATTGTTTTGTTTTATTAATTACCATTTTAAATAGTGTTGCTGTGGTTAAAGCGTCTATGTGCCATGTCTTATGACAGGTCATTGGCTTGATGATCGTGGAACAATAAACGCATTATTTGCATTGAATATAAGCAGAAGGGGTGTACCCTACTACCGTAGATGTTTACAAAGAAACAATTAATAACGTTAAAGTTACTGTGCGCCAAAAGAGGTACTCTAATTTTGGTCAAAACAATTGCAGAGTCCATAAAGTCACAAAATTCAGGGAAAAATCAGCAACTAAGGATTTATTGAGATATTCTCATTATGACCTTGACCTAGCAATGGGGTGGTCCGAAGGGGACCTGGCATGTAGACTCTGCGGCGAGGGGGAGGAATCAGCCCAGCACATCTTGTGCGAGTGGAAAGCTCTGGACCGCAAAAGACAACTGATCTACGGACAGCTTAGACCGGAGACAGGGCAATATAAAACTACACCTTACCAATTGCTGTGCAGACTAGTTCAAGGCACAGTGATTTTGAAATGGGTGGAGTAGAAAAGACAAAGGGCATGCACAACAATCCAAAGACTGCGGTGCTATCAAGGCATAAAGACGCGGGAGAGCCATAAGGGAGGAAAAAAATGACCTAGCAACATCAGCCTATTAGCTGTCTCCACTTGCGTGGAAGTCAATTTTCCACACAAGAAGAACTAACAAGAGGTAATTTCTGGGCTTTTTTGAGGACTTACCGAAGTATTTTTGGGACGGTATTACGTAATTGGATAAGCTTTGGATTAAGTGTGTTACAAATGGCATGTCTGAGAGAGAAAACTAGATTTTGATAAAGATGAGTTTTGGCCGGTTACTAAGTATTTATTTTTAAAGGGGCTATCTGGCAAATAAACATTTGCAGATTGCGTATGATACTATTAATTAAAAACTGGGCGGCAGAATTTAAAAGATGATCATCAAATGTCTTACATGATTGCCATTCTGAAAGACCAACTTCTGTGGCCATTCAAGAAAAATCGTTTCCCTCCATTAAATGATCTCAGAAGATCGACGACTTGTGCTGAAGAGTATATCAGAAACATGACACATTTCCTATAAGCGAGTGTTTCACATTGTTCGTCACGACTTGGTAATAAAAGAAGCTCGCCGTTTGACAATGCAGGAGGAAATGTGCCGAAGGAAATCTGCCACTGTTTTGAAGAAGATTTCTTTAACTTTTTGGGTCGCCTTGTTAACAACGAAAAAACATTGGCCCATTACTATGATCAAGAGACTAAAGATTATAGAAGAGTAGAAGCATTCCGGTTCTTAGCAATCTAAAAAATTCCGTCTGCAAAAGTCGGCTGGCAAGGTTCTTGCTTCACAAACATACTGTAGTAAGTTGCTAACTTAACTACGCAAGAAAATTATGGAAAATTCTGAGGAAAACTGCCCAAATGTATGCCCTTTTTGGAAGTGGTTGATTGCACTACAAACATTTGATAACATTGGTTTCAAAGTGGTTGACCAACCGCCCTATTCTCAGGATTTAGCGTCATCGGGCTAATATTTTTTCCCAGAGTTAAAGAAATATTTGAAAGGTAAACGATTTTCGACAGACAACGAGTCATGTGCCGATGAGCAGTGGTTTGAGTATCCAGACAAATAACTTTTCAAAGGGTTTAGAATCACGTTATAAACGTTGTGCTAGATGCAGTTAGAGAAGCATATGTCGCATAAATGAAATTTTGATGTAAAAATTAATGTGTTTTCTATTAAAGGCAAAGTAATATCAAATACCTTGTCATATGTCAAAAAATAAAATGATGTTTTCTCTTGAAATTTTCCTTTCCTGGTTAGACATTTCACATCAATCTTCTCTTGTATCTATATCCTGTTTCACAACAAGCTAGATGTCAGTAGGCTCCGAAATTTGAATCACCAAAAGTTACTAGATTAGAGTGAATATATTTCTGAACATACCATAGACAAAATGAGGTTTATTTATTTTTCTTTGAACGTCGGAATTACGTTAAAATTTCTGAAATATGTTACCTCTTCGATTTACTATGGCTTCTCTATATAAAATAAAAACTCGGGACGCAGCAAGTGCGTTATGGTAGTGAATTTTTATTAAATGCTTCAAATTTAAATAACTCAATTTTCTATAAACTTAGAAAGTTTAATTTCAATACGTAGTAAGGTTTTTCCTAAGGCAAGATATCCACAAAATTTCATTAAAATAACTTTGTAATTTTCGGAGAAAAAAATTTTTTTCGAAAGAAAATTTAAAATTTGAGTAACTCAATTTTTTCTAAACTTAGAAAGTTGAATTTTGGTACGTAGTAAGGTTGAGGCAACATATATAGTAAATTTCATTGAAACAGCTTTGTTACTTTCGGAGAAAAAAAAGTTTTTCGAAAGAAAACTCAAAATTTTTCCGGAAAACCCCGTCTGATTTTTCTGGATAACGAACTCATCCAAGCCATTAATAAAAGACAGGCAGTTGCCAAGTTTCATCGAAATCGGTTAATTATTTTTTGAGTTATCATATATATATATATATATATATATATATATATATATATATATATATATATATATATATATATATATATATATATATATATATATATATATATATATATATATAACATATAAAAATTAAACCTATTTACAAATGAACTTTTTTGAACTGCAATTTGCTTTTTTACAGTACATACCAACAAAATATCAATCAGATTTTGGACCATATCACATCGTCTTCTATTTTAACACTAAAATAAATTTAATATTGAATGAGACAAACTTTAATTACTTTTAGTAGTACCAATCATAATAAAAATATGTCTAGTCAAAGTAACAAAACCCGATAAAAAAACAATTACGAAAACTAATAAATGCTGTTGAGCCAAAAATAGCCTTGTTAATATATCATATTCCCTTTCTTTGTCCAATTTTATCATCTCTTTTGTTGGTCAGTAACAACAGCAAACAAATTATATCCCAAATGATACAGAAAACTTTACAACTCTAGATCTAAATAAAAGGACTGTAACAGCGGCAGAAGCAGAAGTCAATGGAAGGTTGATGAATGAATCTCATGAGTCAATAAGAAAAGCATTGACTAACCAACAGCAACCACTTACTTATGATTTAAACATGTTTCAAATTTGAATAGCTCAATTTTCTGTAACCCTAGAAAGCTGAATTTTGGCACATAGTTAGGTATTTCCCAAAGCAATATGTAGACCAAATTTTATCGAAATTTTCGGAAAAAAAAATTTTTTTTGAAAGAAAACTCAAAATTTTCCCGGAAAACCCCATTCGATTTTCCTGGCCAACGAACTCATCCAAGCCATTAATAAAAGAAAGGCACTTGCCGAGTTTCATCTAAATCGGTTAATTATTTTTTGAGTTATCAGACGGATACATATATATATATATATATATATATATATATATATATATATATAAGCATATAAAAATTCAAACTGACCCCGGATATGGGTTCTAGGGGTCCTAATTCGCGCTCATTTGAAAGAATTTTTGCAAAGTCTCACCATCGATACCTCTCTATTAGTGAATTTTTTTAATAAAAATTCACTAATACAAGAAGAGTTGTTACTTTATAACGTTAATAGCAATCGATTAATTCGAATCGTGAGTCATATGGAAGACATATATTTGGCAAATCGAAACATCTAATATCACTAAACATACTAATTACCAACTTAAATGGCATTTCATGGCTTACAGAGTTATTTATTTTGAAATGGGGGTATATATACGTGTGTACTTATAGAGAAAATTCAATTCGTTTTATGATGTGCCTCGTATTGAGTTAGTAATTAATTTTTACCTGCGTCACTTTCAATAGCAACTTGTAAAACTTGATAGGCTATAATTATTAATTGTACGCTGATCCACAATTTAATAGCCAGTCATTATAAATTATTACCCTTGTAATCTACTTGTGTTGATATGTCTTTTACCATGTCACCAAATTTAACATTTGGATGTGTCTGTAATTAGAGCTCTGGATAATCTCGACTATTGTATGACAGCGTTTTATTTATTATCCCTTTAACGCCCATAACGTTTTTTTTTTGTTGATAAAATTGACTAACTTTACATTGAGTCTGCTTTATTTTTATTAAAAAAAAAAGAATGAAATGCAAATAGCAAATTTTCATCTTCTACTTTTAGTGAATTTTCGTTGAAAAAATTACTAATGGGGAGATCCCGACTTTTGAATTTTAAAAAATTTTTGCAAATGAGCGCGAACTAGGACCCCTAGAACCCATATCCAGGATCAGTTCCAATTTTTATCAGTATATATATATATATATATATATATATATATATATATATATATATATATATATATATATATATATATATATATATATATATATATATATACCGATAACTCAAAAAATAATGGGCCGATTTTGATAAAATTCGACACGTACCTTCCTTTTGTAAATGGCTTCGATAATCGAAAATCGAAAATCGGACGGGGTTTTCCGGGAACATTTTGAGTTTTCATTCGAAAAAATTTTTTACCTCAAAAAATAAAAAGCTATGAGAACCAAATTTGGTAGGTAGGTTTACGATATAAAAAGTAAGCTATTCACCAAAATTTAGAATTTAGAAGTTATAATAAAATATTTTGTTCCGGATCATTTCTATTTTCCTTACAACTAGCATCGTTTTTAGTCTATTGTTATTATTAAAAGTCAATCGTTTCTTCCTAAAATTTGCTTTTACCGAACACACGTGGCTTCCATTGACTTCTGCTTCTGCCGCTTATTACAGTCTTTACTCTAAACATGACGCTTTGCTTACTCTTACTGCTAAACTATTTTACATACGTATCACCCTACAACAACCTACTTGTATTCCACCGCATAAGACGTTCCTGTAGCTTCACTTTCGGTTTATTTTCCTCTCTTTCTTCTTTATGATTCATTTGCAAAGCTCACTAGTCTGTTCTATCGAGAATGAAAGTTGTAGAAGCATCCTCTTACTAGGCATCGTGTGTCCATTTGCTATGATTGTACCTTTAATTAACACTGTTAGTCAATGCTCGCTCTCTATGTAACTTTTATTTATGTGACCTAACAAATTACTTGAAATGTCCATGCAAGATTTCTTTTTACGTGCCTTAAGTGATCTCCTGCTACATTCATCACCTTTATAATGTGAGGCCACTTACCATTACACTTCCTGTTCTCTTAGTTTAATTATCATAACGAGCAGATTTGGTTTTTGTGAATAGATATTAGTCAATGATAACTTCTGCAGATAACGTTCCATTTCTGCCTAACATACACGGTTTCGACCGTCCTGTCTGTTTTGTCGTTTCTATTGTTAGTCAATGCTCGCTATTCAATTTCTTTTTAGTGAATTTTCGTAGAAAAAATTAAGTATGGGGGAGATCCCAACTTTTGAATTTTCAAAAATTTTGCAAATGAGCGCGAACTAGGACTCCTAGAACCCATATCCGGGGTCAGTTTTTCACATAGTAACAGAAAGTATTGAAGTTTTCGAATATTAATCGTTTTCAAATTAATGGATTTAATTAATGGGTTCATCTTGAAAAGAGTTACAAAATTAATTAATATTTATTAAATTATATATTCATAGTGCTTAAAATTGGACATAATGTTTTTCTTCTAAACCACAGCCTAGGTTTTCAGTTTTTTAAATAGTTTACTTATTTTACTATGCCTCATTTAATAACATGCAACTAATCACAATAAGTAAATAATTTAAGTTTATAATATTTAGGTATGTATGTATTTGGACGCATACAAAATAGTAGGTTTTACTTTTTACAATCAATCAGCAAAAAAATCATACATTTTACATCTAATTTTAAAATAATAGTAAATTGTGCTAACGCAATAAGTAAATTAATAAGTAATATATAATAAAACTTGGTAAATTTGCAGATAACTCACGGAGGGCTTTTAGATTTTTTTTCAGAAACATGCTTAGAACCCCGCTTGGATGCATAAAACACAAGAAACATGTCTTGCAAACAACCCCCAAAAAATTACGGGACCAGGAGTGATTAGGGGTGATGGGCGGGAAAGAAGACACGAAAAATGCGGAAAAAACAGCTTAGCTGAGCCTATATAAGCTGCTTTTATTTCATTTCGCAGCTATACCTCCTTTAAATTCTGTTTATCCCGCACAGAACCCCTCTTCGCCTCAGGTCCCGTAGATTTCTTGGGGGTTTTTCCAAAATATGTTTCTTGTGGTTTATGCATTGCGAATCGCTGTATGCATGCAGACGGGGAAAAAACCCTCCAAGTACGAAGCACCCAACCTACCCCCACCATTGTGCCATGCCAGCCGACCCCACTAAAACACGGAGGGTTCTCTTCCCCCTTCTTTCTGCCTACAACCACTCTCAATGCATAAACCACAAGAAAAAAATGTTGGAAAGAACCACCAAGAAAGTTAGGGGAACAAGGCGGGGAAGATGATAAAAAGAAATTATAAACGAAAAATGCGAGAAAAAAACTTGGACCTCTATAAGCTGCCTTTATCCCATTTTGCAGTTATACCTCGCTAAAATCCTGTTTATCGCTGTTTGAAAGACACATGGGTTTTCTGAGCTATCAATTTTCAACTCTTCACTACCGAATGCTACTTTCATCCATCACACAGTTAGGCGAAGAGCAATTTTCCTTGTGTTTAAAATCTTCTCTTCGGCTATTTTCCGAGGATGCTTCGTCCTGCGGCGTTTTTCTTCCCCTTTTGCAAGCTTGCCAACCCCCTTAATTCATAAACCACAAAAAATATTGGGAATTACCCCCAAGAATGTGACGGGACCTGGGGCGAATAGGGGTTCTGTGCGGGATTACCACGATTTTAAGGAGGTGTAGCTGCAAAATGGGATAAATGCAGCTCATATAGGTCCGTTCTTTTTTTCGCATTTTTCATTTATACTTCCTTTTTATCCTCTTCCCCGGCCAGGTACCCCTATTCACTTTTAGTACCGTAGCTTTCTTGGGGGTTGTTTGCTCAAAAATGTTCTTGGAGTTGATGCATCCAAGGGGGTTTTGAGCCTATTTTTGAATTTTTTCCTAAAGCCCTCCGTGAGCTTACCTGCAAATTTACCGGATACTTTATTTTTCCTTCTTTTGGAAAAAAAGAAGGGTAGCTTATCTCCACTTTCCATTGCCTTTTTAGAATTATTTTAGCACATTGATACATTATAAACAGCTTTGCCAGTCATCTAAAACGGTATGTAGGTTAAGTTATCGATTGAGTTCTTGTTTTAAGTATATATAACCCACTTTTTATATTAAACACATATCTGCCTTTTTGCCGATTCACCGATTTAATTGTTGAATATAAAAATAATCTTAAATAAATATCGTTCAATTCGTAATACCGTTGAGTCGCTGTGGAGTTTGCAACACAACACCTCAAGAAATAAAATATTATCTTTAAGATAATAGTTTCGATTTAACTGCTATTCGGTACAAAATAAACATTATAATAAATCTGTAACTGATCGTATTTGAAAATTTTTTAGCAAACACATTAAAAGTGATACAAATTTTTAACAAATGTTATTTAAAACACCAAAACGCAATCCGAAACTATAGGAGTTGTCCACATTTTGAATACACATGACGTATTTCCCTCCTCTCCCGCCACTCCCCACACAAAGTTACCAGACAGACCTATCTAATTATGAACCCTGTACTGCGCTCTCCCACCAATACACCCAACCAATAGAGACTCTAGTAGCATAGGTTTGAACCCGGATTATCCAAACGAAATATTACCTAATTAATTATTGTACATTAAATCACAATATTTTTATCGTGAATCATTACGGAAAATTATGTTAAAAGTAGAAGTCTATTGTTAGACTCCATGGCCTACTGCTTTTGAACACTTTTTTTGTCATTTGTTTTCTGGTATTGGATTTCATAGCCTACTATCCTCAAAACGGTTTTTCTCAAAATTGTCAGTGCAATTACAATATTTCTCAAGCATGTTGTACATAATTGGAAAGCTCTTTTCACAGGCTATCACATGAGTAAAAAATTCAATATAGCTACCATAATAAAAACAAACGTTGATACCTGTAGCTCAAAAACAAATGACAATCCAAAGTTGAGAATAGCACAAAAAAATTACTCTGTAAAAAGTGTCCTGATAATGTGCAAGTCTTAGACATGTCAGATCAACGCCTACTTAGATATTGAAGAAAAAATAAAGCGACAAATTTTATTTTTTTCAAAATAACTCGAAAACAAAAAGAGGGCAAAATGCAAGTAATATTTGGAACGAGCATGAAATTCTACAAAACATTGCTAATTTAACCGTCTCCCTATTTCTAATAATAACTGAGATAGCAATACATTCCCATCCAGTTCGGGACACACTATATATATATATATATATATATATATATATATATATATATATATATATATATATATATATATATATATATATATATATATATATATAAACATATTAAAATCGAAACTGACCCTGGATATGGGTTCTAGTGGCCCTAGATCGTGCTCATTTGAAGAAATGTTTTCAAAATTCAAAAGTCGTGATCTCCCCATTAGTAAATTTTTTCTAAGAAAGTTCACTAAAAGGGTTAAAAAATTAATTAATATTTATTAAATTATACATTCATAATGCTTAAAATTCCTGCACTCTCGTTCAAGAAATTGTCAAAAACTGAAAAATTCGATTTTTTTTTCGTCTCTATCTCATTTATTTGAACTCATATAAAGAAACGAAAAGCACGTTGTAACAGCCATTTCCAGTTTTGTATCTGATAGCGGACTCAAAATGATTCTACAACGTTTCCCTTCTTTGGGACATCATCAACTTTGTTATTTTTTATAAGCGACATATCGGATTTTGAGATCATAGAATTCCTGTTTTTTTTCATGTTCCGAAATCATTTTGGTAACTTTGGTGCCAACGGGATTTTCGATTTTTGTTCAGAAACATGCTCAAAACCACACCAGTATCCATAAGCAAGAAGAAAAATGTTGTGGAAACACCCCCTTCCAAAGACCCGGAGCGAACAGGGGTGCTGAAGGGGGAGGGGTGTAGGAAAATAGAGAAGGAACCATCGACAAAAACAGTTTAGTTGGACTTAAATAAGCAACATACATTGCTGATAATAAGCGAGATCTCCATGGTGAGGCTCAAATATGAATCACCCTGTATAACAAATCCCATTTACTCACATTTCAAATGTCACTTAAATAATTATTTTCTATTAAATAGTATGTAAAATTTGATTGTTATCGGAAAATTAATTTTAAAACGTTAAATCCATATTCATGAGATATTATTTAATGCCTGATAATTCCTGCATCATTATACTTTCAGCTGTAAGACTGAATTTTCACAATATCGGCAACTTTCGGCCTCGGGCGTGTATGTGTAACACTTGTTCTTGATATTTAAGATGCTAAATATGTTGTAAATCCTACATACCGCGCTAACAACAAAACTCCCATGAAATATATTGCATCATATCCGGACAAAAGGAAAGACAAATATGGTGAGTAAATATTAGAAGGTAATAAACATGATTTTGCAATTTAGCGCGGTTACAAACATCATTTGTCTTGGTACTGCGATACTAAACAAACACCGATGAACATGCTATAAAAATAGGAGGAATTTTTTAAATAAAATAAAGTGAAATTTCGCTTGCCTTTTGTAAGACGTCTCATTTCAATTAAACAAAAAATACAAGAAGTCCGGACTCAGCAAGTGCGTTATAATAGCAAATTTTTATAAGTTTTGTAATACATAACCTAATTTACTTTATCTGAGAAGCATATGATTGGACCTCCTTCAACTTATTTAATTTAAATTTGATCTGTGGATGATGGATTACCTTCCAATTATATCCCCTTTTATGCACAAAAACACATACTAAATTTAAATAGCTGATTCATATAAACAATTTACTCCAAACCATTTTAATTTTATTCATGTTATATCCCAGTCAATCGTCACAATTGTCGTTATTGGACAGATAATAATCCAAGAAATTTTCACGAAGTCCACACTCAAACTCCACAGAAATTGAATGTCTGGACTGGCATTTTTGGAGACCGTTTAATCGGACCAATTTTTTCTTGATGGCAATTTGAGTGGCGAAACGTATTTGGAGTTACTAGAAGATATCGTTTACCCTCTACTAATTGACATTGTTGAAAATGATTATCGCTATCAAGAAAATCAATTAGTGTTTCAACAACATGGAGCTCCTCCGCATTTTCACAACGTGTTATGGAGTTTTTGAACAGAGAGTCTCCAGAGCCATGGATTGGACGTAGAGTTGCTATTGATTGGCCCCCTAGATCACCGGATTTAACTCCTTTAGACGTATTTCTATGGGGACATTTAAAGAGTAGAATTTACGCAACGGAACCGGAGTCTCTGGAAGAATTACGACGACGCATTGTTGAAGAATGCCGTCTAATAACTCAACAAATGCTCCAGAATGTCAGAGTTCGTTTTGAACAAAATTTGTACTTTTGTATGGAAGCTGGTGGTCAACAATTTGAACACTTACTTAAGTGAATAAACATTTTTGAACGTTTGGTTTTGTTTATTAGTTTTTTTAACAAAAGATTGACTAATTAGTGCATTTCTTATCACAATGAATGAAATAGGTTCTTGCAAATCCAACTGTGACTAATTTTTAAACGAGTTAATACAACTTCCAAAAAAATTAGTGTGCTGAATTCAGAAAAGAAAGAGCTTTCGAATGATGTAACACTCGACCCATGTTCCCTATTTGAAATATAAGGGTTGTTATCACCACCCTTAAGGGGTTGATGTGACAAAGTTGAGTTTTACGTCAAAACATGTCCCCCTCAATACTAAAATTGACGTGTTTCAGCGTTTCTTAAAAAAAAAATTATCTGGACGCAAATCGGTCTGTTTCGTTTTCAATGCGCCAGCCTATATATATATATATATATATATATATATATATATATATATATATATATATATATATATATATATATATATATATATATATATATATATATATATATATATATATATATATATATATATGTGTGTGTGTATCCAACCGATACCTCAAAAAATAATTAACGGATTTCAATAAAACTCAGCAAGTGCCTTTCTTTTATTAATGGCTTGGATGAATTCGTTAGTCAGGAAAATCGGAAAAAGTTTTCCGGGAAAATTTTCTGTTTTCTTTAAAAAATATATTTTTTCCGAAAATTACAAAGCTATTTGAATGAAATTTGGCGAATATATTGTCTTGAGAAAGACCTTACCACGTACCAAAATTGAACTTACTAAGTTTATAGAAAATTGAGTTTTTCAAATTTTAATTTTACTTTGGAAAAAATCTTTTCTCCGAAAATTACAAAGTTCTTTTAATGACATTTGGCGGATATGTTGCATTGGAAAAGGTTTTAGTACATACCAAAATTCAACTTTCTAAGTTTATCGAAAATTAAGTTATCCAAGTTTGAAGCATTTAATAAAAATTCACTACCATAACGCACTTGCTGCGTCCTGAACTTTTTTCATTCCTGTTTTCACGTTTTAAGATCGACATTCTTTCTTCAATGGTAAAGCGCTTTTTTTAACACCGGCGGCGGACATTGTGTACACAAGAATCTATTCACCTGCCTCAAACGCGCGACGATCGAAAACTGATCAGAATAAGAGCAAGTTTTTAGTAGTTAAATAGAAAAACAGAAAGTCACACAAATGTACAGTTGTAGCGAACTCGAACGTTTATTTCAAGTGGTAAGAGGAACGCGATCATTGTGTGAGTGGAAGAGCCCATAAATATTTTTTTTGTTCAGTGTACAGTAAAATTTATTACCCATTAGTGTCATATCTTAATCAAAAAGCATGTGCATTGAGTCCTAGAGTGTCTGAGGGGTCATATTTTGTAGGTAGAGAGGCAATGAAATTCAGAGAAACACGAGGCCCTCTTGTTTACTTTCGCACATCTGTGTATCCCAATAAAAATGTGAAGGGGTAAGCGCAATAATTACCTCGCTAAAACCGAAATAATTTTAAAATGGTCTTGTTAACCTTTTAGCATTGTCGCTTATTATATATCCATTCAAATCACCAAAATTTGTCCGTTAAATGAGAAGTTTGTTAAATCCGGGCCCTAATATATATATATATATATATATATATATATATATATATATATATATATATATATATATATATATATATATATATATATATATATATATATATATATATATATATATATATATATATATATATATAACACAGCTTAAATCCCTTGGATCTCCTTCTTACTACAAAACCTGAATTCTATAAGATATCAGTCACCGCCCTCTTCGATCGCTCAGACCACGGCATGGTCACTGCTTCCTGCACAATGTAACCCGAGGTCACACAGTCATCACACCCACGTATAGTTTGGCACTAAAACTCCGCGGGCTGGGACGAAATGCGGGATTACTTTTCCTCATTTCCATGGGCGTCTGTCTACTTCTCTTATCCTGACCCCTCGGATATCTCACAAAACGTCACCGAAATTAACCAAGCTGGCATTGAATTATTTATTCCACCTACACAGAAAACCTCTTCAGCCACTCAAAAGCCCTGGTTCGTTAAATCTTGTGACAAGGCCAGACTTGAAAAGGTCGAAGGTTAAACGACGCAAGAAACCGCTATGTCCGCATTCTTTCTGAGACAAAAAACTCGTTTAATAACCACATCAAAAACAAAGTCCTCTTAAGCTCCAACGGCAGCAAACCCTTCTGGACTCTTGCTAAATCTATTGGGAATAATTTCTGCAAGAGTACGTTCCCACCTCTTGTCTCAGGTGACGAAATTGTTTCTACCGCCCTGGGCCAGGCTGAACTTTTTGCCTCGTTGTTCGCCGGCAATTCTACTCTCAACCCACCTCCAAATCTTCAACCACCAACAGTCCCCAATATCGCGCATAAAATGACGGATATCATTTTCAAAACTAAAAAGGTACGAAATATGCTCTCTTCTCTTAATACCAGGAAAGCCCCTGGCCTTGACGAGATCCCAACAACTGTCCTCAAAAAATGCGAACCAGAACCTGCTCCTGTCCTGACTCGTCTGTTTCAGACATCTTACAATACAGGCATATTCCCTAGTAAGTGGAAAACTGCTCGAGTACAACCCTTCCCCAAGAAAGGATCCAAAGCGCTTCCTAGCAACTACAGGCCTGTTTCTCTCCTTTCAGTCGTCTCTAAAGTGATGGAAAAGTATAGAAACACCGAATTACTAAAATTTCTTGGAAAACGCAGTCTAATACACGACAGGCAGTATGGATTCCGTCAGCGCAGATCAACTGCCGACCTCCTTTCCTTTGTCACCTATTCTTGGAACAAGTCTATGGAACTACACGGTAAATCCCAGATTGTCGCTCTAGACATATCCAAAGCATTCGACCAGGTATGGCACGCCCCGCTGCTTAATAAACTTCCGGCCTATGGCCTACCACCAAAACTCTGTACCTGGACAGCAAATTTCCTCTCCAACTGGAGCATTTCTGTTGTCGTGGATGGCCATTCCTCTAAACTGTATCCAATTAATGCAGGAATTCTTCAAGGTTTAGCTTTAGCCCCTACTTTGTTTCTTCTCCACATCAATGACCTCCTCTCTAGCACATCCAACCCAGTTCAAAGTTACGCGGACGACAGTACCCTTCACTCAAATATACAATATTCTAAGCCTGTCTCTTTAGCCCAATTAGATGAGGATCAGAGACTTATGGAGGGCTCTGTCTCCGTGGATCTCCAAAAAATATTAGACTGGGGAAGTAGAAATCTTGTACAATTCAACCCCACCAAACCTCAGTCTTGCTTTCTTTCTCATAAGATATACACCAGCCCTAGAATCATCACAATAAACAACCAAGTTATTCAAAGTAATGAGTCGTTATCACTTGTTGGCATTTCTGTGGATCGAAATCTCAATTGGCACCAACATGTCACATCAATTGCAAGAGGGGCTGCTAAGAAATTATGTTTCCTCTTCCGGGCTCGCAAATACTTTTCGCCAGGTAATCTCTATACCTTATATACTTCACAAATAAGACCAAACCTCGAATACTGCTCCCACATCTGGAGTGCTGCTGCCACTTCTACACTTGCTATCCTGGACTCCATTCAGAAGAGAGCTATATGTCTCATCGGTGACCCTACCCTCACCCAAAGGCTGCCATTCCTTGCCCACCGACGTGCTGTTGGTGACCTCTCTCTCTTTTATAGATATCTGCACGGGCACTGCTCAGAGCTTTCTTCCATAGTTCCTCCACCCGCTGCCCCCAATAGATCTACCAGGGAAACAGAGCGAATGCACCCTTTTACTGTTCAGGTCACCAGATATAGAAAATCATGTTATGCCCGCTCATTTGTCCCGAGGACTTCCAAATGGTGGAATTTCTTGCCGGCACATTTTTTTTCTTCTCCTCCGAACCTTCAAACCTTCAAGTCCAGAATTAACAAGTTGTCTCTTTCCTCCTTGTCGACACCCGCCGTACGATAGTAGTTAGGCTGTAGGCCCTCGTGGTGTGTTGTTGATATATATATATATATATATATATATATATATATATATATATATATATATATATATATATATATATATATATATATATATTTATTTATTTATTTATTTGTAACATATAAAAATTAAAACTGACCCCGGATTTGTGTTCTAAGGAACCTAGTTAGCGCTCATTTGAAGAAATTTTTTCCAAACTCCAAAGTCAAGATCTCATCATTAGTGGATTTTTTAAAAGAACATTCACTAAAAATCAGCGAATATTTCTTCATTAACCTTACTTGCCTTGTAAAAATTTTCTTGTTGTTTTCAACGCATACTTTTATCAGAAAATTACTTGCCGGATTATTATAATTAATATTAGATTTTTTACGTAGATGCATGGCTACATAGGCATCATATGTTATATAACGTCATCAAAACTGCATCCTAAGATGTTTTCCTTTGAAATAGCCTGAAGTCTACAGTCAACATCATGTTCTAAGCAAGCATGTTATATAAAGCCATCATATACCAGGTTTGGATTTAGTACACTCTGGTTGACAAATGACTGACAGGTGAATTTGATGTTTGCATTTCTCTTGTTTCGATGCATCTAAGTTTCAAAGTTTGTTGCCTGTATCTAACATACATGCACATCCTGATTATGAACATGTCTACCAAGGCGTCAAGATCTTGTACCGAAATTAACATTCTTGTTTTGGTAGTGGCTATCAAAATAACAAATAAAACAAAATATATTAAAGTTATCTAAGAAATCTAAATAATATTAGATAGTAATGATAGAAAATCGGGCTTAGTTAATGTTGAATGAAGTAGGCCTATGGGCATATGGACAAAGTTATTAAAGCATTAAATAAATTTAAAACAGTGTGGGCGCAGCATGTACATTACGATAGCGAATCTTCATAACTGTCTCTCAAATCATAAACAATTCTGGACGCAGCAAGTGCGTTATGGTAGTGAATTTTCATTAAAATGTTTTTAATAGCAAATATGTGTGTGTTTTTCTAAGAAAGCAGGCATTAAATTTGGTTACCAGTATAACCTATATAATAAAAATAATGTGCCATGTTTCATCAAAATAACTTTATTGTTTAAAAATGTACAAAAATTTCCGAAATTAAACTTAGTGTTCCCGAAAAAACATGTCTCTTGGTCAACCTTATAGGTTAATAGCAAATTGAGCTATTCAAATATGAAGCATTTGATTTACCATAACGCACTTGCTGCGTCCAGAATTTCTTTTCTTACAAACATGCATTATATTTCGATAGAAAATGCAAAAATGCAATAACATAAGACGTGTTTTATTAAAAAAAAGAAGAGAATTTGTATCACCAGCGACTTATGGGTCAGCCTGTGATTGTAGAAATATTTTTTAAGATGTAGCTCAAGACACCCTATAATTAATGTATACAATTTTTTTCGTATCTTGTATAATAACGGATATATTGAGTTTTATTGATTTTTTTTACGAAAATTCGACAAAATTATATACCAGTGAACGATAAACTCTATAGCTAAGGCATCATAGAAAGGGTCTATTTTAAATGATGTTTCTGGAAATATTTTAGCAAAATGAAGGACAGTGACGGTTGAAACTGAGACTTCAGGGTTTGTAAAACATTCTTCTTCAGACATTTTCTTTCCATAGCCAGTATTTTTGACGTTTTAAATCGCAACTTTGACGTTTTGAGGAAAACCCGAATTAATTTTTATTTAAATGCCTATAACTTTTTTGTCTTTTGACCTAGAGAGCTAAGTTTTGGTAGATGACTTACATATAATGATAGAAACATGTGTACCAAATTTGGTTTCCCTTACTTTGTTAATTCATGAGATGTAATTTTTTTTTAAAGAAAACACAAAATTTTCCGGGAAAACCTGTGCCGATTTTCCTGGATAACGAACTTATCCAAGCCATTGGCAAAAGGAAGGTACTCACCAAATTTAATCAAAATCGGCCCATTATTTTTTGAGTTATCGGTGCGATACATACATATATATATATATATATATATATATATATATATATATATATATATATATTAATATATATATATATATATATATATATATATATATATATATATATATATATATAAATATATATATATATATGTGTATATATATATAAATATATATAAAAATTGAAACCGATCCCGGATATGTGTTCTGGGGGGCCTAATTAGCGCACATTTGAAGAAATTTTTTCAAAATTCAAAAGTCGGGATCTCCTCATTATTGATTTTTTTTTAAAGAAAATTCACTAAAATCATAAAAAATAACAAAAATGTTCTCCGAAAACAATACGATATGTTTGAGAAAATTGGGTACCATGTTACTTTTATAAAGATTTTGCTACATCCCAAAATTAAATTTTCTAGTTTAAGAGAAATTGCGCCCGAACGGTTTATATATTATATATATATATATATATATATATATATATATATATATATATATATATATATATATATATATATATATATATATATATATATATATATATATATATATATATATATATATATATATATATATATATATATATATATATATATTTATTTATTTCCCCATTACCTCAACAAATACCTGCAATCCTCCTAATCCTTTAAGTACTTTTCTCAGTATGAATAAAGTTTCCTTCTGGAAAGCTTTTCTAACTTTTATGAAATTGGTAATAAAAGTTTCTTTTAAAGAGACGCTATCTATAGATATAGCAAAATTTAATTTTTCACCTTGATAGAAAATTGAGTTTTGGGCTCTTTTTCAAAAGGAGTTAGAACACAATTTTTTTTTTGATAATAGAGTGATATCGATGGTCGCAGTTTCGAAAGAATGCTTTAATTGTGCGCGTACTAGGGCCTCTAAAATCGATCTTTAAGGCGTGTGTTAGTTTAAAGTACTAATTTTAGTAATATGCCATATAATAATAGTGTACAATTCTTATGAAAACGTACTTGCTGCGTCCCGTAATTTTATTTTTTCTAAAACCATACGTTTTTTCGATGTACAACACGACTGTTTTCTGCGCAAAAAAATCAGGATTTCTGATAAACTTTTAAAATGGTTCTAATTTTAGATAAAAAAGTTATCTTGAGATTTCAGTTAGAGCCTTGACGTTTATCATGGTTCCAAAAATTGTTTATTTAACTAAAACCATGTTTTTATCAAACTAGTTGCCAATGTGCAAAATTTCAAAAAATTATCTTCAAAAATTTCCTAGAAGTCATACAATACTACTTTTTGAAGTACAACTTTGGAATACTTAGGCCCAGAAACATTTTTCAGCATATGCTTATGAAAACTGTTTTTATTCATTTTACTGACGGATAACAACAATAAACAGACGCAATTAAACTTTTTAGACAGACATTGCTAGAGACCGGATACGATAACAATCACATACTACGAAACATTAGAAACGCACAACAACAAACCACTACACCACAACAAGAACAGACAGAGTCCACACAACAACACACAGCGTTTTACCATACATTAAAAGTGTCACCGACAAAATCAGCCGAATTTTTAGAACCCATAATATCAAAACGATATTCACAACAGAGCAAACACTCCCAAGGATACCATTTCGAACGAATCCCACGGAGTGTACGAAATGCCTTGTTCCGACTGTTCCGGAACTTCTGTAGGACAGACAAATAGACGCATCCACAATAGAATATATGAACAAACCCTGGCAGTTAAAAAATCCGACCCCTTGTTGGCACTGGTTATGCATCATATTTATACAGGACACAAAATAGACTTATACAATGCCAAAACAATAGCCCCGGTTTACAACGTCAAAACCAGAATTATCCGCGAAGCAATCGAGATCGAAAAACGTCCCGATTGTTTAAATAAGAGGGATGATGCTTTTCG
Source organism: Tillus elongatus (assembly GCA_964006375.1). Classification (NCBI taxonomy): domain Eukaryota; kingdom Metazoa; phylum Arthropoda; class Insecta; order Coleoptera; family Cleridae; genus Tillus; species Tillus elongatus. The sequence goes on from OZ023263.1 coordinate 193,465,728, forward strand.
TCTTCCGATTACTTGGAAACCTATTATATCTTTGTTACAAACACACAAAAAGACAATAAATTCAATAAATAATTTTATTGCCCCATTACCTAACTCAACAAGTACCTGCAATCCTCTTAATCCTTTAAGTACCGTGCCGATAGCCCCTGACTCAACAAATGCCTGCAATCCTCTTAATTACCGTGACGAAAGTCCGATACTTAATTGACCGTGACACGACTCATGACACTGATAACGAAGCAGGTAGACGAAACGGAACATACAATACAAGACTTGAAATGAACTGTCAGATCTCTCTTAGGCCTAGAGTTGAACACACTGAGACCTTAGAGACGATGTCCAGCGAGATTTGGGGAGTAAGAAGATTGAGTCCCCGTAAAGGAACTACAACAACCCAACCCACCTTTGTCCACCGCTAAAAGAGGTAGGCAGATTGAGGTCTTAGAGTTAATGTCCTTACAAATTTCCTTTACCTCTTGAAATTGGCTCCAAAACAGGAGCCGAACGTTGAGTTTTAATAAATTCTGGACAAAGTATATCTCATATATATATATATATATATATATATATATATATATATATATATATATATATATAGGGTGTTTGGCGTTAATAATTACGTTCAAGTACATGGCGCTTCCGGTGAAACCGAAAGTACCATCTACTTCATTATTTTAAATCGAACACCTATATTTGTGCGTTTTTAGATTCCGCATCAAATTATAGACCAAATATTTTAATATATGTCAAAAATGCGACGTTTTCTAGTTAAAACAATTTTTTCGCAAATTTGTAAAATGTCACTATTATTTGATAACACATATCTACGCTCCTAATCAAGGTCGTAGATTCTGCCTTGGCAAGAAGACTATGGAAGCTTGGTTCTAAGTAAAGCGCAGTTAATGTTTTCAGTATGTTATATAGTTGAGCGTAATGTGGATATCGGCCACTAAAAGCTCTCCTTTAATTCATTCTTCTAAATTCGCCGTGTGTTAATAAGAATCAGTTTCTTTTAACTACATTTTTGGCCTCGAGCATTCACTCATACGGCCACAAGAATCCGTTGAAAGTATCATTTGAAAAATTAACAAAAAGTTTCTTGTAAGATTAATTATTTTTTACTAGGTAAGGTTAGTTTCCAATTTTGAAACATTTTATAACAAAAAACTTACAAGCTGTTACAATGAAACATCCTAGGAAGTGCCAGTTAAAATTATTTGACATTTTCTTTCCTAGGCAACTACTTCAGTATGATCAGATATTTGAAGATTTGCAGCATGTAAAATAATGTATATTTCGGAAATGGTAAGAGATGGATATGGAAAAGTGTTTTGACATATAATACCTTCATAATATTTGATCTAGAATTCGATGCGAAATTTAAAAATGCAGAAATATATAGGGGATTCTATTTAAAATAACGAATTACATACTATTTCCGGTTTAACTTGTGTTAGTACACACTTCACACCGTGATAGAGTTACAACAACCCAACCTACCCTTATCCACCGCTATAAGAAATAGTGAAATCGGGGCCTTTGCGGCTCAGCCCAAAAACCAAGTTATCTCACACATATACATACGAGTATATACAAGTATGTATATATATATATATATATATATATATATATATATATATATATATATATATATATATATCTATATATCGACAACGTCAGATAGAAAAACTCTGGACGCAGCAAGTGCGTTATGGTAGTGAATTTTCATAAAACTATTTTTTAATAGCAATAATGTGTTTTTTTTTAAGAAAGCAGGCATCAAATTTGGTTACCAGTATAATCTATATAGTAAAAACAATGTGCCACGTTTCATCAAAATAACTTTATTGCTTGAAAATGTACAAAAATTTCCGAAAGTAAACTTAAAGTGTTCCCGAAAAAACTCGTTACTTGGTCAACCTTATAGGTTAATAGCAAATTGAGCTATTCAAATATTAAGCATTTGATCAAAATTCGCTACCATAACGCACTTACTGCGTCCAGAATTTTTTTCTTACAAACATGCGTTATATTTCGATGGAAAATGCAAAAATGCAATAACATAAGGCGTGTTTGATTAAAAAAAAAAAGAAAATTTGTATCACCAACGACTTATGGGCCACGCTGTGATTGTAGAACTAATTTTTTAAGATGTAGCTCAAGACACCCTATAATTAATATATACATTTTTTTTCATATCTTGTATAATATCAGATATATTGAGCTTTATTAATTTTTTTACGAAAATTCTACAAAAATTGTATACCATTAAACGATAAACTCTATAGCTAGGGCTACTGCCAAGCGTCAGAGAAAGGGTCTATTTGAAATAAATTTTCTGGAAATATTTTATTAAAATGAAGGACAATGACGGTTGAAACTAAGACTTCATGGTTTGTAAAACATCCTTCTTGAGACATTTTATTTCCACAGCCCGTATTAGATTCAAGTTCTTTTCCTAAATGTTGCCAATTTTGACGTTTAAATCGCAACTTTGACGTTTTGTGGAAAACCCCAATTTATTATTCTTTAAATGCCTATAACTTTTTTGTCTTTTGACCTACAGAGCTAGTAGGTGGCTTACCTATTAGGATGTAAATCCGCGTACCAAATTTGGTTGCCCTTACTTTGTTAATTCCGGAGATATAATTTTTTTTTCGAAATAAAACACCAAATTTTCCGGGAAAACCTGGACCGATTTTCCTGGCTAACGAACTTATCCAAGCCATTTGCAAAAGGAATTTTTTCACCAAATTAAATCAAAATCGGCCCATTATTTTTTGAGTTATCGGTGTGATACATATATATATATATATATATATATATATATATATATATATATATATATATATATATATATATATATATATATATATATATATATATAAACATATAAAAATTTAAACTGACCCCGGATATGTGTTCTGGGGGGCCTAATTAGCGCTCATATGAAGAAATTTTTTCAAAATTCAAAAGTCGGGATCTCCTCATTAGTGAATTTTTTTAAAGAAAATTCACTAAAATAAGAAGAAATTAATTACTAAAGTCATGAAGTCATCAATCTTTCAGAAACGGAGTCATTCAACATTCACTTCGCGGCTACGTAACATCTTAAGACCTCTAGATTTTTGATAAAAAGTTATTTCATAAGCTCGGTGCTAAGTAATTCGCCATAAATCAAAAAGATACGTTCACAAAAATTCTTGTTGATTTTATTGCAACGTGGTTTAGAGCAAATTATCAACAAGCAATCTAAATTAAATTACATCTTCATGACCGTACATTTATAAGTTTTGCAATGACCTATCAACTCTTTACAATTAATTTTATGACGGCAGGCCTGTTCTGTTATTAATGGCTTCAACGAAAGGAGTTCAGCTATGAAAGAGAGTGTTATAAAAATATATAGAACAGCAAAGTGCTTCGGGCTTTAGAAATATTTCCCATGTGCAATTTATATTTTTCAATTTCTAAATGGTCTTTAAATAATCATGCTTTTCGAGTGAGAATGGAAAAAGCACCTTTGTTTCTTTTTTTTAACTACAAATTTGCGCAAAATGGTAAAAAACTGTATACAGGCTGTTTAAAAAATGATGGTCTATGTTACAGATGCACATTCAGCACAAAAAAAGACTATTTCTTTTTATATAAATATGGGTCCGCAAATGCTTAGTTTTTTAAATACAGCGTGTTAAAATTATTTGTTTTTGTCAGTTTTTCACGAATAAGTCCGAGTCAAATTAAAATTTTGACGTGAAAGTTGGCAAGTGAGGGTTTTTGAGGGCAAGAAATTTAAATATGTTATTGTTAATAACACTGCTGGTAGAGGGCGCCACCTGTAAGACCATGCTTGCATTCAGTTGGTTATAATTTTTTGACACCCAGTAATATCGACCTACCGTATAGCTACATTGCAGCCCTTATCAATTGTCCGCAAAAAGGGTACATTTGATCCAAATCTCTCAAACACACCATTTACGAGATATTTCAATTTTTGTATGTCGATGTCGCGGGTTTATATTCTTATAGGTAAATTACCTACCAAAATTTAGCTCTGTAGGTTAAAGGACAAAAAAGTTACAGGCATTTGAAGAAAAATAAATTTGGGTTTTCCTCAAAACGTCAAAGTCGCGATTTAAAACGTCAAAATTGGTAATATTTAGGCAAAGAACGTGAAACAAATACGGATTGTGAAAAGAATATGTTGCAAGAAGAGTGTTCTACGAACCCTTAAGTTTCAGATTCAACCGTCATTTTCCTCCATTTTACTAAAATATATACAGAAAATTCATTTCAAATAGACCCGTTGTCTGATGCTTTGGCTGTCGGTTTAGTTAAGTTCATGATTTCGTTGTAGGTTTAGTGAAGTTTATGGTTTAACGGTCTACAATTTTTAGCTAATTTTCGTAGAACAAATTCGTTACTGCATTTTAGCATTTTTTATCGAAATATGATGGATGTTTGTAAGAAAAAAATCTGGACGCAGTAAGTGCGTTTTGGTAGCGAATTTTCATTAAATCCTTAAAATTTCAATAACTCAACTTGCTATTAACGCAAGTTTTGTTGGTTAGGAAACCAACATTTAAGTCTTTTTGGCAACATTTTTGTATGAACGCAGCAAGGGCATTTTGGTTGCGAATTTTCATTAATTATTTCAAATTTCAATAACTCAATTTGCTATTAACCTAAGGTTCATTGGCTAGGAGACTAGTTTTATCGGAAACATTTAAAGTTTATTTTCGGAAAATTTTGGTACATTTTCAAATAATTATTTTGATAAAATATGGTACATTGTTCCTACTATATAGGTTATACCGGTAACCAAATTCATGCCTGCTCGCATTAGAGCGATATATTTGTAATTAAAAACATTTTTATGAAAATTCACTTCCATAATGCACTTGCTGCGTCCAGACTTTTTATATTATTCTATTTGGTTCATTTTTCATTCTTATTGTCAGTGTATTGGCGAGGCTTTGTAGTTTGATTATGCCCAATAAAGATTATCTGTCTATTTATTTATATCATTTGTTTAAAAAGTAAATGCTGAATATTATATGTATGCAATATTGCCAATATATTCCTTCCAAATGAATAATTTGTGATATATTTTAGCTTCAAATTTTAGTTTTAATTACGAAAAAAAGTAGGAAGCAATTGAGGCCAACTAATAACATGTTAGCATGATTTACCTTAGTAATTTTAATTTCTAGCTGACATTTTATTTCAAGATTTAATAACTTTAAGTGACTCCAATTTATTATGACAAGTAAAGCATCTGTAATAGGCAATTTAAAGCAATTTACACAAATTTCTGATGTTTATGTTTTTCCTACTAATTGCCTGTTACCGATATAAGTTAATTATGACTCCAGAAAGAGGCCAATTTACGCAAAACGTGGTTCTTGTTGTCTTAATATTATAATGTTTTAGAAATTAAAAAAAAAAGAACAAATTTTTGTGGGATTAATTGAAGTGTGCATTTTTATTTATTACATTAAAAAAAACAAGAAAAGGATTGTGAGTCTTTTATCTTTTCTTTACCACAAAGTGACTATAAAATCTAATTTGTTAATTTTATTTTGCGCAACGTTAGAATTCAATACAGATTTCATTAAACTCCAAATTGATCAGTATGCGGATGATCAAAATGTTTATTTTTTGGTGTCACCAGCATAAAACTTAGAGTTCTGATAATCTACAGAATATGTAGTACAATATAAAACTATATTAGGTTTATACAACCTCATTTTCTTTACAAGATTTTGCTCTCTCTTACCTTGTCTAATTTATAGTTTAGAAAAAAATAATAACACAACAGTAGGAGTTCATATCCCTTTGAATTTGATCCATATATCAGGAAAATGATTGAACATCACCATGTTTGTTACAACACAGTCACTGTATATTTTTAGTTTATTGTAGACTACGATTTTTTACATCTTTATTAATTTTGCTAACACACAGTATTCCGTGATGATTCTCAAAATGTTACCGTCTCGGAGGCTACGAAATCGTGCTGTTTAATCTGTTCAGGCTTAATGTGGTTCATCCAATTACTGTTTATGACAAGTTTTACGGACCAGTGAGTTACTCACAACCTACTGTCTTTTGACTTTTATTTCGATACACAAATTTATAAACACACAAACACACACACACACACACACACACACACACACACACACACATATATATATATATATATATAATTAAACGTTGAATGTAACGGCTTCTCCTCCAGACACCAAAATTTATTTCAGATTTCTCTTACCCCCGACGCGTTTCGACACTCCAAGAGGTCATCTTCAGGGAATAAATCTACAAACATAAACAAGATAGGTCTGTCAGAAAAACTTTAGTTTTTCCGGTAGGCAATTGTGCATGTCAGAGCACAGTGATGACAAGGTGATCTTTACAGAAAAGTCAAAGGTCAAAGTCACAAGTCACACAGAAAACATCGATCAACAGTCAAGTTAAAATCTAAAAAAACTACAGATACAGTAACAACAGTTAAAAATGTTAAGTTAAACGTGCAACTACGTTAACAAAGCTAAAAGCATCAAGCAACTGAAAAGCACTGAAAGTCACAAAACTGTCAAAGTATAATAATTGATATTTTTGAACACTAAATAAACAAGTCTATTGTTGAGGCAAAAAAGCAAAGCTAATGAGTGAAACTGGCAGGTTAAACAACACAGGAGGCAGGCAAAGTCAAGCAAGAAACCCAATTTTTTCACAGTTTTCTTTGCCCTGATGGTTCTCATAGCGTTGCATGGCTCCTGGCACAATGGATGAAGTTGTGACCTGTTAAAACCTTCCTGTATAGTTTCGAGTTAAATTTTTTGAGAATTTTTCAAGTGAGTATGGCTCATTTCTTTTCACTTAATGTTTTCACAGTTTTCTTTACCCTGATGGTTCTCATTGGGTTTCTTTTTTAATTGACTGTTGGTAGATGTTTTCTGTGTGACTTGTGACTTTGACCTTTGACTTTTCTGTGAAGATCACCTTGTCATCATTGTGCTCTGACAATACACAATTGCCTACCGGAAAAACTAATGTTTTTCTGACAGAACTATCTTGTTTATGTTCGTATATTTATCCCCTGAAGATGACCTCTTGGAGTGTCGAAACGCGTCGGGAGTAAGAGAATTCTGAAATAAATTTTGGTGTCTGGAGGAGAAGCCGTTACATTCAACGTTTAATTATGGTAATCCCAGACGGTGTGACGTTCAGAAATGATATATATATATATATATATATATATATATATATATATATATATATATATATATATATATATATATATATATATATATATATATATATATATATATATATATATATATATATATATATATATATATATATATATATATATATATATATATATATATATATATATATATATATATATCGCAGTGTTGCGAGGCGCCCGATTAATCTGTTTAAATCTGTAAGGGGGAACACATAAATTGTTGACCTGTCTTGTTTTATGCGTAGTACTATTTATTACCGCAGGTGGTAAAGGTTGTAAGATTTTTTCTCACATAACAAAGTGCCTTAAGATATCCAAGAAGTACAAATATCATTCTTTTAAGCCAAAGTGTCATCAGAAGATATTTTCTGTTGATCAACAAAGAGGAGCGCATTCTGTTACGAAACGAAAAAGCGTGCGAACAACGATGATCGCTTTCTGTTCAATATTCGTTACTGATTAGTGCACGTTCTCTTTAAACAACGAATCAGATGTCCTAAATACACAACATTGGGCACAGGAAAATTTGAGAATGACTATTGCTACCAGAACTCAGTATCCTTAAAACATTATTATCTGGTCCGGAATATTCAATAACCAAATTATTGGTGCATTTGAAACTGAGGTAACTTATAATGCCGACAACGATTTATTAATAACGAAGGTATGACCTGTCCTAGATGTAGTTATAAGGTAAAATCAGGAGATCTGGTTCCAACAAGACGTCCTGCACATTCTTGCACATATATAAGAACTTTTTAATGACTCATTTACAAGTCGTTCGATTAGTAAAGGTGGTGCCATAAATTGGCCACAAAGATTGCCTGATTTTGTGATTTTTTCTTGTAGGTGGTCACCTGAAAAAAATATATGCAAAACTCGTCCCTCAGAGGGAAGCCATAGTTGCTTAGTATGCCCTTATTAATGACAAGCAGTTGGCGAACGTGAGGAGCTCCTTTTATAATATATTGAGATGTTGCTTGGCTCAAAACTGTAGTGTAGTTTTAGTTGCTTCTGGGTTTGTATCTATTGTAAGAAGGATGCTGCAGGTTTAAGTATCTATTGATATTGAGACAAAATTTTATTAATGACGTTCGTGTGAATATTTTTATTTATTGCTTAATAAAAATCGTTACATGAAAGCTCTCGAGTACGCCTAGGATAAACAAAGGTCGCTTTCTGCACCCTATTGATACATATATAACTAATGAAAAGCTTATGTTTGAGTTTTTGAGAGTGGACGCACGGTATATATATATATATATATATATATATATATATATATATATATATATATATAAATAGGGTGGCGCATTGAAAACGAAAGAGACCGATTTGCGTCCGGGGATTTTTTTTAAAGAAACGCTGACACACGTCAATTTTAATATTTAGGGGGACATGTTTCGACATAAAACTCAACTTTGTCACATCAACCTCTTAAGGGTGGTGATAACAACCCTTATATTTTAAATAGGGAACATGGGTCGAGTGTTACATCATTTCAAAGCTCTTTCTTTTCTGAATTTAGCACACTAATTTTTTTGGAAGATTTATCAACTCGTTTAAAAATTATTCACAGTTGAAGATGCAAAAACGCATTTCACTCATTCCGATAAGAAATGTGCTGATAGTCAATGTTTTGTTGGTTTGTAAACAAAAAATTGACTATCAGAACATTTTTTATCGGAATGAGAGAAATGCGGTTTATTATTTCAGGTTATCGGTCGGTTTGATACTTAATAGTACTACTGAAAATTAATTTCACAATGGTGTATTATGTAGAAGAAAGAGTTGAATTACTCTTTTTTTTTCAAAAACGATGACTGTGCCAATCGTACCCAAAATTTGTTTAATGAACGACATCCGAACAGACATGTTAACAGAAAATACATTTTGGAGTTAGTTGCAAAGTTTCGACAAAGTGGTTTAGTAGCCAACAAAAAACGGGATCCTAAGCGTGAATTTCCGGTTATAAATGAGACTACTGAGATTGAAGTTTTAGGACAAATTAATGCAGACCCAACTTTGAGCACGAGAAAATTGGCCACTGTTTCAAACATCAAAAGAAGAACTATTCAGCGAATATTGAAGCATCATAAATTTCACCCGTATAAAATTTATCTTGTACAACAACTGAATGAAGATGATTTTGATCGGCGGCTGGAGTTTTGTGAAGTTATGACTGCACGAATATCTGATAACGGGAACTTTCTATTCAATATCTGTTTTTCAGACGAGTGTACGTTTTTATTAAACTCTACAGTCAATCGTCATAATTTTCGTTATTGGGCAGATGATAATCCAAGAAATTTTCACGAAGTCCACACTCAAACTCCACAGAAACTGAATGTCTGGACTGGCATTTTTGGAGACCGTTTAATCGGACCAATTTTTCTTGATGACAATTTGAGTGGCGAAACGTATTTGGAGTTACTAGAAGATATCATTTACCCTCTACTAATTGACATTTTTGAAAATGATGATCGCTATCAAGAAAATCAATTAGTGTTTCAACAAGATGGAGCTTCTCCGCATTTTTCACAACGTGTTAGGGAGTTTTTGAACAGAGAGTTTCCAGAGCAATTGATTGGGCGTAGAGGTTCTATTGCATGCCCCCCTAGATCACCGGATTTAACCCGTTTAGAATTTTTCCTATGGGGCCATTTAAGAGTAGAAGTTTCGCAACAGAACCGGAGTCTTTGGAAGAATTACGACGACGCATTGTTGAAGGATGCCGTCTAATAACTCCACAAATGCTCCAGAATGTCAGAGCTTGTTTTGAACAAAATTTGTACTTTTGTATGGAAGCTGGTGGTCAACAATTTGAACAGTTATTTAACTGAGTAAATACTTTTGAACGTTTTGTTTTGTTTTTTTTAACGAAAAATTAACTAATTAGTGCATTTCTTATTACAATGAATGAAATACGTTCTTGCAACTTCAACTGTGAATAATTTTTTAATGAGTTAAGAAAACTTCTAAAAAGATTTGTGTGATGAATTCAGAAAAGAAAGAGCTTTCGAATGATGTAACACTCGACCCATGTTCCCTATTTAAAATATAGGGGTTATTATCACCACCCTGGTTGATGTGACAAAGTTGAGTTTTATGTCAAAACATGTCCCCCTCAATATTAAAATTGACGTGTTTCAGCGTTTCTTAAAAAAAATTCTCTGGGCGCAAATCTGTTTCGTTTCCAATGCGCCACCCTATATATATATATATATATATATATATATATATATATATATATATATATATATATATATATATATATATATATATATATATGTATGTATATAATAAAATTAAAACTGAGCCCGAGAATTGCAGGTTCTAGGGGTTCTAGTTCAAGCTCAACTAACGAAATGTTTCTACAAATATTCGTTAAAAAGTCGAGAGGAGAAAAATCTGATTTAAAACTCCATGTAGATTCAACCAAATTTTTGTAAAGGACCTTTTGTTAACAAAAGAACCAGTTCTTCATATCTTTAATTTCGCGTAAAGTTCTTCATTCAAACAGAATTAGGCAACAGTTGTGTTACACAGAAACTGCAACCTTCAGTTAGCTACTCATAAAATTAAATTAATTACTATTTAACTAACAACAATTAACATTGTTATTTTTTCATTGCTGTTGCATTAATTAAAGCCACTAAGCATCAATATGTATTGCTACACAAATATATAATTAGTGGTCTGATTTATTTCACTTCCACATCGTCAATACGTGTGGAAGTATGTTACCTATCGGTGACAGAAATTTCATTAAAAAAATCGTTTAAACGTCGTAAAAGGTGTCAAAACATATAGAAAACATGATTTGGGAATGAATTCTTTTGTCTGTATGTCTGTCTTTTAGTAGCCACTATAACTTTAGAACGAATTGAGATATCGGCTTCAAATTTGGTACAGATATAGTACTTGACAGATTGAATGCTTATGGGTAAAATCTCTTCAGGGGGTTGGAGATGAATGGGGGATGATTTGGCGAAAATTGACACTTTTTCGTTAAAACTCGGGTAATATAACGTTTTAGGGTTTAGAAAACATTCAATTTCTATCAAACATCTGGTATTCTGTGCTGAAATTAAATTAGGCGTAGAATGTGTGGGGGTGGAACTTCAAAAAATTTTTTTTGCTAAAAAGGCGTAAAAAATCTCAAAACATATAGAAAACTTCTGGTCCCAATCTAGCTTCTTGAACACATATTTCAGGACGGTGATAAACAGTTTTGGAGACATCGTCTTTCCCTGGCGTACTCCTCTCCCAATTTTTATAGGATTCGTGTTTTCATGTAGTTTTACCACAAGAGTAGCATTTTTATATATATTGTAAATTAGTTTGGTGTAGCGATAGTCAATACGGCATGCTTCTAGTGACTGTAACACTGAGTCCAGCTCCACAGTGTCGAAAGCCTTATGGAAATCCTCAAAAGCAAGGACAAGAGGTCTGCCATATTCAATGATCTTTTCAATCACTGTTTTGACGCTCTGGAGATGATCATTGGTTCCAAACCCACTTTGAAAACCGGCTTGTTCCACAGGCTGGACGAAGTTTAACTTCTTTTCAAGTCGTGTGGTAATTATTCTGGTAAATAATTTGTAGAGGTGGCTAAGTAGACTTATCGGCCTGTAATTTTCTAGGTTCGAGATGTCTGCTTTCTTGTGGGCCAGTATTACGATGGTGTTGTTCCACTTTTCTGGTATCGTACTCTTGAAGAGACAAAGGTTGACAAGAGATTTAATTTTTTGGAGCAAGGACCACCGATCTTTATCGCATCGGAAACCACGCAGTCTTCTCCGGACTATTTTTGATTTTTTATCTTTTTCAGGGCTAGTTTAATCTCATCTAGTGATATTTCCATCAGTATTTCCGGCTTTGGTGAACCACACCTTTTTACAGGTTAGTATGTCAGATTCTGGATGTAGACTTATATCACTTTGGCTTTTATATAGCATTCCATAAAACACTTCCACTATATTTAGAATATCTTTCCTGTTCGTTGATGTGTGCACTTGTGCATTTTTAGGTTTTATTATTTGTCTCTTTTCATTGTCAAGCTCTCTACGCAGAACTTTCATACTCTTGTTCTCTATGGTATCTTTGATTTGGTTGTGTCTAAAAGCCCTTACGTCGCGTCGGATTCCTTTTGAAATTTGTCTATTTATTTCTCTTAATTCTTCTTCAGACGCATAGCTTTTTGACCTCATGTCCATTCTTTTTTCTATGAGCAGTTTGGTCTCCCTGCTTAGTTTTTCTTCCCTTTGATTTGTTGAGCAGTGCCGACTTTGGGCTTCAGTTATTGTGGTTGTGATGATATTATTCAGTTTGTTGATGTCGTTGCCAATGATGTGTTCTATTTCAGCCTTGGTTAATTTAGTGGTGATCCATTGTTCAAAGCTATTTACATCTGCTGGATTTATTAGTCAATTTTATTTATTGTTCTTTTGGATCATTTTTTGTCGTTCTTTTCCAATGCCAATAGCTACTTTTGCTCGAAAAAGCCTGTGGACGCTCTCAGTAGCACACCTATATATATATATATATATATATATATATATATATATATATATATATATATATATATATATATATATATGTAAACACGGATCTTCTTATTACTGAATTTTTTTAAAGAAATTAAATAAAAAGCATGGAAAAAGCATTGTTTCGGAAGTGGTAAAATCTGGGAAATATACCACAATTTTGAGAGCAGGATTGTATTTATGTGCCAACTTTTTCTGATTAAGTCAAGATGTCTTAATTTATCTGCTATTATATCATAATTAATTTTGTGTATAATTTTTTACCAGTTGTTTTGGCACATTCTTGCAAAGTTTGATTCCACCCACAAACCTAGGATTTTAAAAGATTCTACTCTTTTAAAGACAAAGTCTGTCATCGTAAAACGATTTGGTTTACCCAATATTAAAATATAAAACCCCAGACGCAGCAAGTGCATTATGGAAGTGAATTTTCATAAAAATCAATTTGGTTACCGGTATAACCTATATAGTAGGAACAATGTACCATATTTTATCAAAATAATTATTTGAAAATGTACAAAAATGTTCCTAAAATAAACTTTAAATGTTTCTGAGAAAACTGGTCTTCTAGGCAATGAACCTTAGGTTAATAGCAAATTGAGTTATTGAAATTTGAAATATTTAATGAAAATTCGCTACCAAAACGTCCTTGCCGCGTTTATACAAAAATTTTCCGAAAATAAAGTTTAATGTTGGTTTCCTAACCAACAAAACTTACGTTAATAGCAAATTGAGTTATTGAAATTTGAAGGATTTAATGAAAATTCGCTACCAAAACGCACTTACTGCGTCCAGATTTATTGCTTTCAAACATGCATCATATTTCGATAAAAAATGCTAAAATGCAGTAACGAATTTGTTCTACAAAAATTAGCTAAAAATTATAGACCGATAAACCATAAACTTCACTAAACCCACAGCGAAAGCATCCACTTAACTAAACCGACAGCCAAAGCACCAGAGAAAAGGTCTATTTGAAATGAAGTTTCTGTAAATATTTTAGTAAAATGAAGGTCAATGACGGTTGAATCTGAAACTTAAGGGTTCGCAGAACATTCTTCTTGCAACATTTTCTTTTCACAATCCGTGTTTGTTTCACGTTCTTTGCCTAAACATTGCCAATTTTGACGTTTTAAATTGCGAGTTTGACGTTTTGAGGAAAACTCCAAAATTTGTTTCTTTAGCTGCCCGTATCTTTTTGTCCTTAAACTTAGAGACCTAAATTTTGGTACATGGTTTACTCTTTTTAATACAAATACGAGTACCAAATTTGGTTGCCCTCACTTTGTTATTTCCGGAGATATAAATTTTTTTAGAAAGAAAACACAAAATTTTCTGCGAAAACCTGGTCCGATTTTCCTGACTAACGAACTTATCCAAGTATATATATATATATATATATATATATATATATATATATATATATATATATATATATATATATATATATATATATATATATATATAAACACGGATCTCCCCTTTAGTGAATTTTTTTAAGAAAATTCACAAAAAAAGAAAACTTGAATCACCAACAACTTATGGGCCACCCTGTAATTGTAAAAATATTTTTTTAAGATGCAGCTCAAGACACCCTATAATTAATGTATACAAATTTTTTTCGTATCGTGCATAATAACGGATATATTGAACTTAAAGATTTTTTACGAAAATTCGACAAAAATGGTATACCATTAACCGATAAACTCTACAGCCAACACTAATGCCAAATCATTAGAGAAAGGGTCTATTTGAAATGAATTTTCTGGGAATATTTTAGTAAAATGAAGGACAATGACGATTGAAACTAAGACTTCAGGCTATATAAAACATTCCTCTTGAGACATTTTCCTTCCATAGCTCATATTAGTTTCAGGTTCATTGCCTAAATATTACCAATTTTGACGTTTAAAATCGTGACGTTTTGAGGAAAACCCAAATTTATTTTCTTTAAATGCCTGTAACTTTTTTATCCTTTAACCTACAGAGCTAATTTTGGTAGGTAGCTTACCTATAATGATATAAACCCGAATATGAAATTTGGTTGCCCTTACTTTGTTAATTTTGGAGATATATTTTTTTTTCGATTTTTTTTGAAAGACAACAAAAAAAATTCCGGGAAAACCTCGGCGGATTTTCCTGGATAACGAACTTATCCAAGCCACTTGTGAAAGGAAGGTACTCACCGAGTTTTATCAAAATCGGTCTATTATTTTTTAAGTTATAGGTGTGACATATATATATATATATATATATATATATATATATATATATATATATATATATATATATATATATATATATATATATATATATATATATAAACATATAAAGTCTGAAACCGACCTCGGATATGGGTTCCAGGGGTCCTAAATAGCGCTCATTTGAAGAAATTTTTTCAAATTTCAAAAGTCGGGATCTCCTCATTAGTGATTTTTTTTTAAAGAAAATTCACTAATAGCAGATTTATGAGTATTTATGCAGGCATTTGAAGTTATCAGAAAATTTTGTGTTATTTTTCGAAAAAATTTTGCATCTCCGGAAATAACAAAGTAAGGGCAACCAAATTTGGTATGCACGTTAACACCATAAAAGGTCAACTGTGTACCAAAATCTGATTAGATCTGAAGATAAAAGTTATAGGCATTTAAAGGGAAAAAAAACCTGAGTGCCACTGCCGACCAGAAGAACGCAGAAAAACCAGATATTTTGTGTGGATAAGATGTTTGTGATTGTTTAAGATCCTTGATATTTGACAAATATCGTAACATACCTATGCAGCACATTTTATTCTTTGCTCCCCAATTTTTATTCCCTCCAAACGGGAGTCGCATAATTTAAATAGTGGTTCTAAGAATAAGGCAAACTGAACCATTAAAAGCGGGAAACCCTGCCTAACAGAAGAAATAATACAGATTTTAATGCTAAGAGTCTACTGCTGCACAGATTACCATTCATTTGGACCAACCTATATAGTACTTGCCCTATCCTTTCATTCGATATTTTACTGATCACAAAATTAAAAACAGTTATTGTTTATTCATGTTTTTTCCATGAGACAAAAACACATGTCGGTACGGTTTTTTTTTTCGATATTAATTGCAATATTAATGACAGGTCCATGAAAAATATGGTTGGGGGACACAAGTGCGAACAAGCGTGAAATAGAGAACATGCTGGTCAATAGTCCGTAACGCATTAGTCTACCTATCAGTTTCGACCAATAGTGTGTTACATTTCTAAATATTGCAATATTGCCTCGATAGGTCAATTTTCCATTGCACACCCGCAGGCCAGTTCACATCCATAAGATATTTTAATAAATGTAGCGGGAGTAATACTATCCATGACAAAAACTGCAAGTTAATCAGATTGTTTACGGTACAGGTTTAATATGAAACATATGAATAAAGCCTTGGGATATTTAAAATATCTAATATGTAATCAGAAACTTTAAAACATTTTTACGAATTACATCATAATAGGTCAAAATTTCTTTGATTTTGATTATAAATTAAGAATTATTTTATACTTTGTTTCAAAGATAAATAGACCTTATAATGAAATTTATTGATAACTAGCCAGTAAACAGACCACTACTTTTCAACTGACTTCAAAAAATGAGGAGGTTCTATAATCCTCTGTATGTATTTTACATTAGTATCGCATCGGCCACAATAATTTCAATAATTTTTTTTTCGCTTAAACTTCATAACAAGTGTCAAAATATATATAAAACGTGTTTTGGAAACAAATTTTTTTTGTCCTTCGGTCTGTTGGTCTGTATGTCGCGGGGGCGTTAGCGGGTAAGTATAAGCTTTGGATGCTTATGCTTATATGGAAGTTGCTCATCGTAGTCGGTAGCACTACGGGGAAGAGCATTTGGGTGAGAAGCGGCTTTTGCGAACAGAGTTGTGGATAGTTGAGTTATAAACTCAAGTATCGAAGGCATTTCCAGATCAGAATGAATCTGATTGTTTCTGACAAACCATGGCGCTCCGGTAACCATTCTCAGAATTTTATTCTGGATGATTTGAAGGATCTTGATGTGTGTTGCGGCCGCGGTGGCCCATGCAGGGGATGCATAGGTCAAGGCTGGCCGGATCACGACTTTGTACATGATCAATTTATTGTTGATGGACAATTTGGAATTTCTATTTAGAAGTGGGAACAGCTTCGAGATGAACATCGAGGCTTTTCGTCGGTGTGTTAGAGATAGGGGCGCCATGTTAAGTGTTTGTCGAGGAAAACCCCGAGGTATTTGGCGGAATCTTGCCAGGCAATTAGACGGTTGTCTAATGATACGTGTTCGTGAGGTGTGTCTCCTCTTGGAAAATAGGACTGCTGAACATTTATCGGGGTTTATGGCTAGAAGGGATTTCCTGTACCATGATTACAGCTCGACTATGGCGGTCTGAAGTCGTTCGGTTATTATCCTCGGCTGAGTGGAGCTGCTGATGATGGTAGTGTCGTCTGGTCGTCTGCGTACAGTGCGTATGTCACTTTTAAGGGGCTGTCGAAATGTCTGCCATAAATATATTGTACAGCAGAGGGGAGATAGCAGAATCCTGCGGGAGACTAGCCGCGGCTGAGTATGTGCTAGATCTGGCTCCCAGATGTTTGACCTGGTACTTCCTCTGTTTCAGGTATGACCTGATTAGCAGAATCAGAGGGAGAGGATGATTAAATGATTATTTAGGAGGCCCGCATGCCAAACCCTATCGAAGGCTTGAGCAATGTCAAGAAATATTGCACCAGTTGACTTGTTTTTGTTAAATCCTTCGGTGATGTTTTCCACCACACGTAGGACTTGGTCTGTGGTGGAGTGCTGGTGTCTGAATCCGAATTGTTCGTCCGGGAGGATATGATTTTCTGAGGAGAATGAAGCTAGCCTTTTCTGAATCAGTTTTTCGGCTATTTTGCCGATGAATGGTAGTAGGCTAATGGGTCTGTAGTTCTGAGGGAACAGCGGGTCATCGCTGAGTTTCGGGATGTTGATAATATCGGCATGTTTCGACGTGGACGGAAAATGTTGAAATCGCAGCATGGCATTCATAATCGTAACTAGGAATACCACGGCTTTACGGGAGAGGTTTTTTAGGGCTACGTTGGAGATTCCATCGTATCCCGGAGCTTTCCTATTTTTTAATGATTTGATTATTTGGGAAACTTCTTCGAAAGTTGTGGGCTCGATAGTTGCGTCTGGGGTGGCGCGAAGCGCAGTCCTGACATAGCGGTGCGTTCTTGCTACATGCGACAGATCAACGTTGTTATAATTCGGGCTGAATTGCAACTCCAGATGATCTGCGAATACAGTAGCTTTCTCCGCATCCGTGTATACGACACCGTTACGACCGTGAAGTGGGGATATCGGAAGTTTTTCGGAGCGAAGGGCTTTAGCCGTTTGCCAGATGGAATTGTCTTGGGTAGACAGGGTTTGCAGGCGCTCCTCCCAACGATTGTTGCGAAGTTCTTGTAGGGCGGATCGTACTTGTTTGATGAGTCTGTTTGCGTCTCGTTTGTCGGTGGGGTTTCCGGTGCGTTGAGGTAGTCAGCGCACGCGGTTTTTTTTGAGTATCATATCTCTGATACTGGACGGAAATGTGTGGTAAGTTGAATAAGGCGTACATTATATATATGAGGCACTTTTTGTGATTTCTTCAGTGATGGATCTTTTGTTTGAAGACAAGTTACTAGATGCATATAACGCGTGGGTATATTCAGTTGTAAATTACAATATCATACATTGGGGCGGTGAAGCCGGGTGCCTCAGAGTGTTTATATTCCACAAGAGTATTATACGTAGAATATTTGGGGTAAGGCGACTGGAGTCGTGTCGGAAATGTTTTCAAAGCAAGCGAAATCTTACTTTCACGGGGATTTATTTGTATAAGTTGCTGTCCCACGTTCAGGTCTACAGATATCAGATCACAACAGTGGGAGATTATCGCAGCTATGAAACAAGGTATAGAAACCACTTAGCAGTTAATAAGTTTGCGTATACTAGTTATAAAAAAACGCGTACCTAGGGGCAAACATGTACAATATGCTACTGGGGGTGTAAAAACTGTGGATACACTTAAACAATTTAAAAGAAATATAAAAGATGTCCGCTGTAGACAAATAACTTGGCGATGTTTTTTGGCTCCGATTGTCTTATAGTAATTTGATTTGTTTTAGTAGGGGCACTTGCCTTTTTTGACTGTTTTTAATGTGTGTGTTTTTGTTGTGTGTTTTGTATTTTGTGTTTTATTTGTTATTTTTTATATTCTGACCAAATGTTGTATTGTATTTTTATTTGACGTGCCTCACATATATACATACATATATATATATATATATATATATATATATATATATATATATATATATATATATATATATATATATATATATATATAGTGTACCCACAGGTGATCAATAAACTATACTAAACTAAAGATAATAAACTTCATCTACCAGTAGTTCATTTATCTAAAACTAGTTGGCCCCTAACATGCAGTATCTATTAGTTGTTTGAGTTAGAAATTTAGTGAAAGAGTACAAGCGTTAGGGACACCCCGCGCATTGAAATTGATTTCAGATTACTTCTTAGACAACAGGTTTGTTGGTAGGTTCGTCAGTTTTGTTAATTTTAAATACTTATGTGGCCGGGATATGGACTATGATTAGTCTACTATACAGGTTGTGGCGCCAAAACCTTTAGTTAGCCGTTTCTCAATAACTACTCCGATTTGAAAATTAAAAATTTACACACATACGATCGAGACAAATTCCAGTTCAGTGAAAATATTTTACTTTATGTCAAACTTCCGGTTTAATCGGAAGCGACCATCAACTTGCTTATTTTTGGTAATTTTCATTATATTTTCGAATTCTACATTGAATTTTAAATAAATTATTACTAATACACCATATGTCAAAAATCAACCGTTTTCGAAATTTTTCGATTTTTTTGAAAATTCTCCCGAAAACCAAGGTGAACGTGGCACGTTGTCTCTCTGTGGAAATACAACTGAGAAGACTCAGTTTTTGTACATATTACCCTCAGATTGGCATCTAAACGACACGTTTGATAGCGTTTATTTTAACTATATAGAGTGATGAGAATTAGCTGTGCCATTTGGTAAAATTGAAATCACAATTACTCGCTTATTTCAAATGGAACACCCTATATTTTATGAGCTATTTCGGTTCGCATCTAGTTTCCCTTTCAACGTGTATTAGCATTACATATACCTAAATTCCACCGTTTCCCGAATATTTCAATTTCATTGGATTCACTTGATTCAAATTGTCACAATAGATTTAAAGCAGGCTTTGGAAATTGATAATATGCTTGTTGACGTCTACATGTCAAGTCCCACCCCTTACAAATGAGAACATAACATTTGTTGGGCCTTCTCGTGTAAAAAAAGACAACACTTTGTATTTGCATCCAAATCGCTGCATTTCCCTTGTTTTAGTTCTGTAAAATCAATGTGTTGTTAACTAACTTGTAAAACCAAAATACAACTCAACAATATAGGTAGTTATTTATTATAAATGAGTACAGAACTTAACTAATAGCTAGTGGAAAGCTAAAACACAAAAAAATATGTGAAACTTATAACAAATGCTCAAAATTACACCCACTGACATGGAGGCATTTTGTTATTCGTCTTATAATGTTTTGGTTCGTAGCCTTTCTGATTTGTCTCGAATTCAGTGAATTGAAGGCACGTAAAACTCTACCTACCATGTCTTCTTTTGTGGTGGCAGGTTCGTGGCAAACTTTATTTTTGATGTAGCCGCAGATGCTTGCATCCAGAGGTGTTAAGTCAGGGGACCGTGGTGGCCATCTATGTGGGCCGTTATTGGCAATCCACCTGTCTTCAAAACGTTGTTGCAAAAAATCATGAGCTAAATGGAAACTGTGGGGCGGTGCTCCGTTTTGCTGATACCAGCTTATTCTAGCTTCTTCTAAACTTAATGTGTTGAAAGAAACTAGAATCACTTCGTGCAAAATATCATTATAACTCATACCAGTGAGATTTTCATCGTATATTTTATTCCCAAAAATCTTATCGTTCTTAATTGCACAAAACACATTCAATGACCACCTGTCTTGGAAATAGTTGATCCTGGTAACATGGGAATTCTCATCTGACCAGAAGTGACTATTGTGGCGATTGTGCATGTCATTTTTGAAGAACTTCGCCTCATCGCACCAAATAATTCTCTTGCAGAAATTCTCATCTTCTTGTGTTTTCAATAGGAGTAGGTAATGGGACACTTTGAGCAGACAGTGACGTCACAGGAAGTGACTGGCGCCACGCCCTGGCGCCACGCCCTGGCGCCTGCCACGCCCTGGCGCTTGCCCCGGCGCCGGCGCCACGCCCTGGCGCCTACCCTGACGCAGGCGCCTGCACTGGCGCCTGCCCTGGCGCCTGCCCCGGCGCCTGCCCCGGCCCCGGCGCCTAGCCACGCCCCGGCCCCCGGCGCCAAGCCCCGGCGCCAGCCCCGGCGCCCAGCCACGCCCTGGGCCAGACAGTCACATTTAGTCTTGTTATGTAAACATTCTAAGGTCATTGACCTGTCTTTGACAGTGACGTCACATGACTTGTGCCAGACAATCACATAAGTGTCTAACCTATTACTTCAAATTATTATATTTTGAAAAAAACCATTTGGTGCAGGTGAGTTTCGAACCCGGGGCATTCAGATGGGAGGCAACGATGCTACCCGTTAAGCTAAGCAGACGCTTGTTAATTTATTGTTTTAGGTTGGTATATATATATATATACGACTTTTAATTACAAACCATACATGTAATAGAATTAAAGTTTATTATTAGACAAATGGATGATTTACAAAATAATGTTTAATATTAGAGGCGGAACCAAAACGGAAGAACCAAAATGGCGGAATGAAAGATGGAAGCCTGTGATACCTTAAGCTGACATTATAAAAAATGGCGGCTTTCTTTCTTAAAGATGGTGCCTTTCGCTGATAAAGATGGTTGAAGACTTATTTAAAAATAACACACAGAGGTCGTTAGCAAACAAAAGAAGGAAGTTCAGAAACATACTGTAGGGGGCCCCTTGATGGGTAAATGGTATTCGTGTTTGAGCTTGTCTAGAATACAGCCGTTAGAAGTATGACATCATCCACAAACCTGTTCCACAAACCTGTTTGAGTTTTGTCTGTACGGTTGTTATCTAGTGTAATTTCCGTTGAATGACATCACCCCATTATTTGTGTTTGAACTTGTCTGTGTATCTGTTTAATATACGCAAGAGAGAGGCCCGCTTAGGGTAAATAACGTGTCAGTTGATGACTTTGGTGAATGTTATCTTGTGTTATATCTGTTCAATCACCCCCATTACTCGTGTTTGAGCTTGTCTAGTACAAACCGAAAGGATGACATCATCCATGTAAATTGTTCACTACACACTGTTAAACTCATTCAAAATTTAGTTATCGTAGAGGTAAGACGTGCTTCAGTTAACTCTAACGTATCCAAGTGCTCAGTAGTGTGTTTAAAATGGCTACATTAAATGATGTGTGCTACCAGCAAATTAAAGACAACTTCTGGTATGGTTTATTTGCAGACTTTCAATTAATTATTGATAAAAACACTGGTTATTTTAATGCGACTAAGCTGTGTAAAGATGGTGAGAAAAGATTCAGACATTGGTTGGAAAATAAGAAAACTAAAGAGTTGATTACCTATTACAACGGTCAGGCGAAGAAACATTTAGGTAGCCAGAATACCGATTACCTTAATATTTCAACCGAAGATGTCCACTTAGAGTCACATCTAGGGGGCCGGAATTCCGGCCCCCTAGATGTGCTGGAAGCAACATCTCAACTAACACCTACAACCGCTACATACTTGGTGGACTTTGGTGGAACACAGACTGAAAACAACTTGATATCTGGTACATATGTCTGTAAAGATTTGATATTAAATTTGGCTTGTTGGATATCCAATAGTTTCTATGAAAAGTGCAACCAAATTATTTTTGATTTTTTCGTAAGTGAATTTAATCAAAAATACAAGGATAACCTCAAAGAAATTGAAGTGAAATTAATGGAGATAGATGATGAAGTGCAGCGTATGCGAGAAACAAATGCTAAAATCACAGAACATTTAGAAGATATATCTCCAAAAGCAAGCAACCCTGGAAAACTTTGTGTTTTTGGTTTGCTTTCAAGAAATGAGAAGGATACTACCTATCCATATCATGCTGTAAGGACTCAGAAGAAAAGTTTTAAAAGAGCTGTCAAGAACTTTAAAAATAAACACCCTGATTCCGAAGTAGTTTTAAACATGTTGTATGATCCAAATTCTGTAAATCTCTTTAACAGAATAAAGACCGAAGTCGAATACCTCAAGGCGAAGAGAAACGATCTACAGATAGCAGATGTACCTCAGGAGAAGTTTATTCAGGATATTATTGATTTACGATATAAATTGTAATTGTTCACTTAGCTTAATTGTATGTAACCAGATGAAAAAATAAAATAACATTATTTTAATAAAGACTTTTATTTTATTCTAAGTACATTAATACATTAAATATATAAGCTTATTTAACATCATCTGAATTTATCCAAGAATTCTGAGATTTATCAAAACCCAGCCATTTTACATAGAGCTGCTTGCCTTTCTTCCTCAAGATGCGTTCAACCAGATAGATGTCTGTTTGTTTCATGGCGATGTTGGATTTAAAAGTATCCACTTATCATGTAAATCTTTTAGTTTGCTGTCTATTTCTCCCAGCTTATTCTTTAGCTTATTATTCTTTAATACATCAACATCTTTTAAAACTTGAGCAGTTATGTTCTTAGCTAAAATTTTCAATTTATTTTCAAATTCGTTTTTTAAATCTTCCAACTCAGGTTTGTGTACAGCTTCAAGTAGTATGGCAATGATTCTTTGTGTTACCTCATCTTTGTTCTTCTGATAGTCGTCTATCCATACATCAACAAATTTTTTATTTACACCATCTGTTGCATCGACTGGATCAGCTATGTTACACAATCTATGGCTTTGCAAATCAAAATCACCACTAGTAGTTCTTGGGAAAATCTCTCTTTCAATAATTTTAAACTTAGAACCTTTATTGGATTGGGAACGTCCGAACTTATCGATAGACATTTTTATACTAAGCACTAAGGTAGGTATATCTTTGATATATGTAGGTATACTAGGCGATAACACCAACCTCCTTCAGTTCTTCAATGATTGACTGAATTTCATTGTTATGAGCATTATTACCAGCAGCCTGGGAAGCTACTAAAAGTCTAAGTCTATCAACCAGCTCATTTATGTCATCCCAATAGACATATTCTATTTGTTTGTTATTTTGTAGCATATAGTTGTTAGTGTTGCTGCTTACATTCTGAGCTCTAGGTTCAGTTTTTTGTTCTGCGTTATGATGTGTGTCGTAACCAAAACCTTGAGGAGTTGAGGATCTACGACCTCGTGGATTTATCACCGGTTTTATTAGAGTCAGGTACTTTTCAGAGGAACAACCCTTGGTTCGTGCGTTAGGATCATAGTTCATTTTATGCACACTAGTTGCTTCTAGAATATCTCTATAGTGTTGAAGATCGTCATAGGTATACCCTCTAGGTGTTTTCATAAATATCAATTCTAGCAGACCTTGTGTTTGCGGATATCTCCGTTGACCTAGTCGAATGTCATTATCAGTAAAATCCAAGTGTTTATTGCCAAGACTCCAGCTACCGGTATCTTTAGCGTAGCGAGCACCATACGTTTGATCAATGGTAGCGAGCCTTGGTGGTTCAGTAAAATACTTGTCTACATAATATCGAACTCGTTCAGGATATTGCTCCAAAAATTCTTGATATGCAGGGTTGGATGTGACAGTTTGTAGATCTGCCTCAAGCTCTTCAAATGTTGGGATATCCTCATCGGAACTTGTCTCCTCAGCCTCTTCCCTAGGTTCAGCTTCAAAAACTTCATGGTCTTTAAGGAACTGTACTTGGGGTTTCGTTTCTGGTACCACTTCTTCTTTGATTTGTTCAGCCTTTGGTTGTTGCTGGGGCTGCTGCTGCTGCTGTGCTGCTGTGTTTTTAGATATTTCACTTAGGGGCTCAACAAGTGGTTTATATAAACGTTGCAGAGCATCATCATTCTCGGCTCTGTTAAGTTTAAGCATTAAATGTTTTTTTCGAATATTGTCAGCAAGTTGTAAAATCCTTTTCTTAACTTTTCGCTCTTCCTTACCCAACACTTCCATTGTGCTACAACTGGTCGGTATTACCAGCTGGTCTAATAATTTGTTTGAGCGATACAGGTTGTGTGGTGGTTTAACATATACTGACTCCTTCATGGTACATGCCTTCTTATTTATCACGATGTCTGGCTGTCTTGTTAGACAGCTGTGTTAGACAGCTGTGTTAGACAGCTGTGTTAGACAGCTGTGTTAGACAGCTGTGTTAGACAGCTGTGTTAGACAGCTGTGTTAGACAGCTGTGTTAGACAGCTGTATGACAGCTGTATGACAGCTGTGTTAGACACTTGTATGACATCTGTGTTAGACACCTGTGTTAGACAGCTGACTGTCCTGTCTATCATCGTTTGTTAGAATAATATATATCTATCGAATCCTTTTCTATATCGACCTTTGTGTACATCGTTTTCCTTCACAATCACCAACACACCATACTTATTATCTTTCCAGCATTGGTGGCAGATAGTTTTAAATTGTTTAAAGTCCATATCGGTGGTCACATGATCGTCGTACACATGTTTTAAATTGGTTTCATCTTGCTTGAATAACACAATAACATTGGTGTTGTCACGTACCAGATGTTTGGGTATTCGTGTATATGTTTGACAGAGATAGAATGAATCAATATTCTTATGTCTGCCCATACTGAAGTATGCTCTTATTTTATCTTGTTTGTCACAAGCTACATCATCAAATATAAACACAGAGTTGTCCTTGGCATCTTCCGGATCTAATATTTCATCGTTTTCTCGATAAGGATAGTAACCAACACCTTTTGTGGCATTCATCACCTCCTTTAACATCTTGTATTTCGGTTGATACAGAGACTTTGAATACACATACACGTTATCAAATTTTAAACCGTTTGCTTCAAACAACAAACTCAGCATGACATTAGTTTTACCACACCCACTGGGACCACATATGATACAGCGAACGGTGTTTGGAAAGAGAGGACCATGCCTCAGTTGTTGTTGAGCTGTGTCCGTAACAACATCGTCTATATTTGTAATGGGTAAGGCAGAAGCGTGTTTGCTGGTACGCATCTTAACTTAAACTAAACTATATTTTATTTGGGTGTGTATATATATGAATGCAAGTGAGACACCCAGTCAGTATGCATGTTGGTGTCACAGAGTGAGGGCTGTTATTAACAAAGACAGATACAGGTTTTGCTGAAACGTTGCGGGGCGTTACAAACACCATGAAAGTTAACAGAAAACTTAATGAGGGGTTTTATGTAATCAACTCGAAGCCAAAGAAGAAGGTTCCCTTTAAAAACATACTAAGTCTGATTGAGGAAGTTATAAAAGATAGAAATCTTATTCCAACAGCGAACGCCGTATTTGATATAGCTCATACAATCGTTAGAAACATTGGTGGGCGTAAGAATGTGCAGAAACCTCGAGTTATTCCAATACCTAAAAGTGGAGGCTTCCTTCCGCTGTTGCCTCTGATATTTGGTGGGCTGTCAGCACTAGGAGCTCTGGGTGGTGGTGCTGCAGGTATTGCCAAAGCCGTGAACGATGCCAAGTCTGCGAAACAGAAACTAGAGGAGGAAGAACGGCACAACAAAACAATGGAAGCCATCGCGATGGGTAGGAGAGGGAGTGGCTTGAAATTTAAGCCAAAATGCAAGAGACTGGGCACAGGCATGTATCTCAAGAAACAGCGCTCCGGTTATGGGTTGTATCTGCAGAAACCAAAAAACGAGTAAGATGTTTACCAGCAAGACCTCTAACAAATGAAGACCTTGTGAAATTTGCTGGTAAAATGAAAATTCCATATTTTAGAGGTGTATACATGCGAGATACTTTGCCATCGAATGGGCCACGCAAGAATGAATCACTTATCATGAATTTGCAAACAAACAAGGAACCTGGCAGTCATTGGGTTGCAGTTAAGAAACGTGGTGACACAGCCGTGTACTTTGACTCATATGGAAACTTGAAACCACCAGTTGAGCTGCAGCGTTACCTTAAAAACTCTACTTTAATGTACAATCATGATGTGTATCAGAAATATAATACTTATAATTGTGGTCACTTATGTTTAAAATTTTTAAATAAAAGCCTTAAACAGTAGCCTGTGTGTATCAGTCATGGCGCACACCTTTGTGTTGAAAGACCGCAGCTCCCATCTGTCGTCAGACTACCATCCACCAATTGTTTTGGATGGTAATTATGCTGTTGCCTTGATAGGCTTTCACACCTACAACAACATACCCAACATCTATGAAGGTAAAAACAAATTTCATGTAAAAGAAGGAACCGGTTGGCGAACCATCACGATACCCACCGGTGCTTATGAAATAACACACTTGGAAGAGTTACTTCAAAATGAACTTGTTGGTGCTACAGCAACACACGAACAAAAGCAACAGGCTCTGCTTCTGAGACCTAATCCGAACACCATCAAATG
This sequence comes from Tillus elongatus, assembly GCA_964006375.1. Lineage (NCBI taxonomy): Eukaryota > Metazoa > Arthropoda > Insecta > Coleoptera > Cleridae > Tillus > Tillus elongatus. The sequence goes on from OZ023263.1 coordinate 193,493,204, forward strand.
CAGACTAAAGTGTTATACAAATGTCAGTTTTGAATTTGATGGTTCGATTGGGCGAATGTTGGGCTTTTCAAAACAAGTTCTTCAGCCGGACACCTTTTATGAATCTGATTTACCTGTTGATATAGTGGATGTTAGACAGATTCGCATCGAAACCAATATTGTGTCTGGTTCCTATTATAACGGACAACCCTCACATACGCTGTATGAGTTTGCTCCGATGGTTGATCCTGGCTACGCAATCGACATAGAACCTAACAATTTAATTTACTTGCCTGTGAACAAGCAAGAGATTTCCAATATAAGCATCGACATCGTCGACCAAGATTCAGTTCCTGTCAACTTTCAAGGTGAAGAGGTGTCTGTTCGCTTAAAACTTATAAAAGTTGCTTAGTATGTTGGTCTTCAAGGATATAAAATCAAGTGCATCTACCACATCAAATTCAGTTGAGTCAGACACGTCAAAGGGTACGCTTCGTCCCGATAATATTGAGTTCCTGCAAAGCCTGGGTTATCATGTCGTCAAAACTAGAAATATTCAAAGAACCCGTGTTTGATGATGGCATCGATCGAGAAGAGCTGCGTTCTTACTATTCACCAACTAAATCGTTTGGTAACAGCGATGAAATTGAAATAGCCATCAACCAACAAGATGCGTTCGTATGTCTGGCCGAGTCAGCTCTAATAATCGAAGGTGCTCTGGAACCTGTAGCAATCCAAAATGCCACTGGTGCTTGTTATCTGTCAAATAATGGAGGAGCAGCTCTGTTCGAATCAATGACCTATGAGTTAAATAACAAGGAAGTGGAACGAGTGCGAGACCCATACACCACAACCATCATCAAAAGTCTGCTATCGTTCAGTAAGAATGAAGCCCAATCTCTTAGCAACGCCGGTCTGAATGTGTCGTCGGAGCACATCACCTTAAATGATAACAAGTTTCACATGCTCATACCTGTTTGGTTCCTCTTCAGTTTCTTTCATCATTTCAAAGGAGTTCTCTGTGGCAAACATACTTTCCGCTTTACAAGAAGTCGAAACGATTCGTAAGCAACATCTCAACTAACGCCTACAACCGCTACATACTTGGTGGACTTTGGTGGAACACAGAAGGAACATTTGGGTTATCGGAATACCGATATGCCAAATGTTCCAACCGAAGGAGCCCACTTAGAGTCACATCTAGGGGGCCGGAATACCGGCCCCCTAGATGTGTCGGAAGCAACATCTCAACTAACGCCTACAACCGCTACATACTTGGTGGACTTTGGTGGAACACAGACTGAAAACAACTTGATATCTGGTACATATGTCTGTAAAGATAAGATATTTAATTGACATGTATTAAAGGCTTAGCGGTTTTCACTTGAGTCATCGTCATTCTAAATGTATCAGAACGAAAACCAGGTCCTTTACTCTGGTATATCTTACTCAGTAGGTGCCAGACGTCTTCGAAAACAACATTCTTTGCTTTACGAAATGGGAGATGGGCAGCCCCCTTGTCGAACCCCTCCGAGCTAAAGGTAAACCCCACTCTGTCTTCGGGATCGACATCATGGACTATATGACTCACAATATCTTTAATACGATCTTTGACCCACTTCTCTGGATCGTTGACATCGTCAGGTATATCTTGTAGTCTAAAGCATACGCTTCGTCTATCAAGTTTAAACTTCTTATTGGAGGTCACTGTATCTTCAAGTATTTGGAATGCCATTGTTTCGTGCTACACAACTGACTGTGTTGGTTAAAGGACCGAAGTTTAGCCTCGTGTTTATTAAAGACTAAAGTTTAGCAGGTACTAATTGTTTTCACCTTCACTGTTGACTACCGACTGAACCTTAGCTCCTCGTCTTAATATTCGACAAACAACACAGACAACACAACTTATTGTTTTCACCTTCACTGTTGGTTAACGACTGAACCTTAGTGGACGCTTCTGAGTCAAACAAGAAGAAAACAATTTAAAACACATCTACGATGACCATGAGGCAGCCGACATGGACTTTGAACAATTTTTAAAAATAGATGCGGCCAGGTTAGTTGATCAACCATCCAGGTCAGTCTTCACCTTTACTGTTGGCTACCGACTGAACCTTAGCGGAAGCTCCTCGTCTTAATATTCGACAAACAACACAGACAACACAACTTATTGTTTTCACCTTCACTGTTGGCTACCGACTGAACCTTAGTGGACGCTCCTCGTCTTAATATTCGACAAACAACACAGACAACACAACTTATTGTTTTCACCTTCACCGTTGGTTAACGACTGAACCTTAGTGGACGCTTCACGTCTTAATATTCAACAGACAACAACGACAGCTGTCATACAGCCGTCTGACATGACAGACAGCTGTCATACAGCTGTCATACAGCTGTCATACAGCTGTCTAACACAGCTGTCTAATACAGCTGTCTAACACAGCTGTTTAACACAGCTGTCTAACACAGCTGTCTAACACAGCTGTCTAACACAGCTGTCTAATACAGCTGTCTAACACAGCTGTTTAACACAGCTGTCTAACACAGCTGTCTAATAGGGCAGACATATGTCTGACACATGTCTAGCAGATGTGTAACAGTCACTCTTTTGCGGAACATAAGCTGAATGTTTTTAAGTCAAACAAGAAGAAAACAATTTAAAACACATCTACGATGACCATGAGGCAGCCTACATGGACTTTGAATAATTTTTAAAAATAGATGCGGCCAGGTTAGTTGATTAACCTGTCTAATAGGGCAGACATATGTCTAACACATGTCTAGCAAATGTGTAACAGTCACTCTTTTGCGGAACACAAGCTGAATGTTTTTAAGTCAAACAAGAAGAAAACAATTTAAAACACATCTACGATGACCATGAGGCAGCCTACATGGACTTTGAACAATTTTTAAAAATAGATGCGGCCAGGTTAGGTGATTAACCATCCAGGTCAGTTACAGCTGACGCTATAAATAAAAACGATGCTGGAAGCGAGTGACGTCACAAGAAACGGTGGTGCATGTGCCCAGGTTATACCGGGTTAGCTCCATGACAAGGTGGTGGACCAGTCGGGTCAGCTAAGAGTCGGGTAGTGGAATGGTCGGGTCAGTCTAAACATAAATGACCACAATTATAAGTATTATATTTCTGATACACATCATGATTGTACATTAGAGTAGAGTCTTTGAGATAACGCTGCAGCTCAACTGGTGGCTTCAAGTTTCCATATGAGTCAAAGTACACGGCTGTGTCACCACGTTTCTTAACTGCAACCCAATGACTGCCAGGTTCCTTGTTTGTTTGCAAATTCATAAGTGATTCATTCTTGCGTGGCCCATTGGTTGGTTGGTTGGGTGGTTGGTTAGTTGGTTGGTTGCACTTTTCATAGAAATGATTGGATATCCAACAGGCTAAATTTAGAATGAAATCTTTACAGACATATGTACCAGATATCAAGTTGTTTTCAGTCTGTGTTCCACCAAAGTCCACCAAGTATGTAGCGGTTGTAGGCGTTAGTTGAGATGTTGCTTCCGACACATCTAGGGGGCCGGTATTCCGGCCCCCTAGATGTGACTCTAAGTGGGCTCCTTCGGTTGGAACATTTGGCATATCGGTATTCCGATAACCCAAATGTTCCTTTAGCTGACTGTTGTAATAGGCAATCAACCCGTGCGCCGGCGCCGTGACGTCACTTCCTGTGACGTCACTGTCTGCTCAAAGTGCCGCATTACCTACTAATAGGAACCATTCACAGAACTCAACACGTCTAGGAAGATCGTTTGGTTGCAAACCATGTATCGGATGGTAAGAGAAGGGTCTCCAATGATGCTTTTTAAAAATTCTGTGAATCGTTCTCGTTGACAAGCGTAATTCTTTTTCGCAATCACTTGGGATTAACAACAAAAAATGCCAATACGTTCACTTCGTTTACCTCGTTATCGACGAGTGGCTTACGCTTCTGTACTTTTGGGTGAAAACTTCCATGCTGTGAACAATTTTGCAGCAACCTCTTTATCATGTCGTGACTGGGTTTCGGTTTATTCGGGTTCTTTTCTGCAAATGCACGACATGTTCGGCCCACAATTCGTTGACACTTACCATAAATAATTAGAAGCTCCAAAAAATCGTCGTTTGTGTACTGCAAATTTGCCATTTTTTTGCACCGCGTTGACTGATAGTACCTCGATTTTTATGACAACAAGCTTCGCTTGACGCTCTTTTGACATGTAGACGTCAACAAGCATATTGTCAAGTTCCAAAGTCTGCTTTAAATCTATTGTGGCAATTTGATTCAAGTGAATCCAATGAAATTGAAATATTCAGGAAACGGTGGAATTTAGGTATAGGGAATGCTAATACACCTTGAAAGGAAAACCGGATGCGAACCGAAATAGCTCATAAAATATATGGTGTTCCATTTGAAATAAGCGAGTAATTGTGATTTCAATTTTACCAAATGGCACAGCTAATTCTCATCACCCTGTATACTTAAAAGAAACGCTATTAAACGTGTTGTTTAGATGCCAATCTGAGGGTAATTTGTACAAAAACTGAGTCTTCTCAGTTGTATTTCCACAGAGAGAGAGAGAGAGAGAGCGTGCAACGTTCACCTTGCTTTTCGCGAGCATTTTCAAAAAAATCGAAAAATTTCGAAAACTGTTGATTTTTGATATATGGTGTATTAGTAATAATTTATCTCAAATTCAATGTAGAATTCGAAAATATAATCAAAATTACCATGTTGTATTTAAAATAAACAAGTTGATGGTCACTTCCGGTTAAACCGGAATTTGTCTCGATCGTATGTGTGTAAAGTTTCAAATTTCAAATCAGAGTAGTTATTGAGAAACGGCTAACTAAAAGTCTTGGCGCCACATCCTGTATAGAACACTACAAATTTATGGTCTAACGGCTTTCATGTACAACGTTCTTTTATTGATAATTGTTTTCAGCTAAGGGCTGACACCTTTGAATCATTTGCAAATAAACAATATTTTGCAGCAGTCTTGTTACTTTATAAATTTGTTGTAAATTTAAAAAATTGCGCTAACGATTGTATTCGTATGTTAACAAACACGTTTCTTCCAGAGTTTTAGTACCCCTGTTGTGCAAACCAGATGGTGCTCTCAGCCGGAGTGACACAGAGACCGCTGATATTGTGGCAAACCACTTTTCCGCCGTGACGACCGAGATTTCCGATCCCTTGCCAGTGTGTGAAATTGTTTAGCCTGCTGCTCTTATTTCTGAAATTGATATAACCCCATCTTTGGCCGAACAGGAACCGCAATACCTTTCGACCAGTTTAGCACCTGGTATATATATATATATATATATATATATATATATATATATATATATATATATATATATATATATATATATATATATATATATATATATATATATATATATATATATATATAGCTATATTTTACTGGTGCAAATGTTATCTTTTCTTAACAGCACCGAGAATTTTAACTACCTGTATATTTCGTGTTCTCTTCTCATTAAAAGTTTTGCTTAGGGTCACAAAGCATGGTTGTATTTTATCTAACCTAACTGACCGCAGTTTGCGACATTCTGGGACAAGATATCGCAGAGATGTTGACCAAGACGTCAGCGCATTATTTATCTTGTGAATGGGAAAGAACATGTTTACATTCAGCGTTCACACGTCAAGACTACAGAACGTGTCGGAATTTCTCAAGATTCATACGATGACTTGACTCTGAATTCTGCTTTGTAGCAGTGGTTTGTTAAATAAAGGTGATGTAGTCTGAAATAAATGGAAGAACCAGTAACCCAAGCAAATCTCCTGTGTGACTGTAACAATTACTTGCAAGAAAAACTGAAAAATGAGCTGAAGGAATGTATTTTCATATCATTTTAAGTTGTGGTTTTATTAGAAAACATACATTAATCTTTTAGCAACTTCGAGAAAATTTTGGGTCTCCTTTCAGAAAATGTTTGTATCTTTAAAAATAACAAAGATAAGGCAACCAAATTTGGTACGCAGGCTTATACTGTAAAACTAAATCATAGACCAAAATTTAGATCTCTAGTCAAGAGAAAAAGTTATAAGCATTTAAGGAAAACAATTTTGGGTGACGTAGGTGACCAGAGAATGACACAAAACCAAAATATGTCAAGTTGAATGTCTGCCCGTTCCGGCCTTCGGAGGTGACGTAAAGCCGTTGGTCCCGCGTCTGTGCGATGTTGGGCACGTTAAATATCCCTACCCTCCTGACAGAAAGGCAGGGTTTCGGCAACATTTCCAGGATAGTGAGGTGAAACTGCTCGCTGGAGTCGGTGATTGGCCATGGTCGCGGAGATAGACCGACGTTAATGTAACAAACAAAAAAACATACACAAAATATTGTACATATGTGTTAAGCAAAATCTATTAAATATTACAGGTAAAGTTTATTTTCTCTTGTCGCAAGAAGGTCAAGTACGAGAAAAATTACTATGAAAATTGTATAATTTTTCTTCTGTAAATGTCAATGTGGAGACTTGAAACGTGAATATTAGTAATTTTAAATAAAACCTCTATAACTAATGCGGTTTATGAATGACAAATATTGCATTAAATGTATTTTAGAAGGTTCTAGCTTTATGTTTCAACTCTTATATTCTCATTTGATTAAAATATTTGTAAAAATGCATCTAAAATAGACATTACATATTACAAAGAAATAACTGAAAAACAGTATGGGATATTCACCTTTTATTATGCTTTATTTTGCATGCTTCAGTGGTCTTGCGGTTAAGCGACTTGCACAGTTTCAAAATATGAGCGAAGAGACCAATCTCAGTAGTGACTCAATTTTGTTTTTAATTTTTTACTTTTAGTGAATTTTCTTTAAAAAAATCCACTAATGAGGAGATCCCGATTTTTGAATTTTGAACAAATTTCTTCAAATGAGCGCTATTTAGGGCCCCTGGAAATCAAATCCGAGGTCGGTTCCAGACTTTATATGTATGTACATATATATATATATATATATATATATATATATATATATATATATATATATATATATATATATATATATATATATATATATATATATATATATATATGAACATATGAAGTCTGAAGTAAAGTCAAAAATGGGAGAAATATTTTTAGGCATGGTGTTAGTAAGAGATACAACCTTGAAGGACTTGAAGACGACTCCACTAAGTTCTTATACCAAATCTACCTAGCAGGCAAAGTTATGGCTATAGAAACTGGGTCGCCTGATACTATGTACTATGGTCTAAAAATCTGCATCCACCAAGCAGCCAAAGAAGCTCTGGGAGAAAAATGGATACATGTAAGAATTCGAAGTGTGAACTCCAAGGTTAGAAGCTCTGGTAGAAGAAAAAAAAAGCCCATAGAATGTGACTAGTACCAAAAAGTTACCAACACTAACTTAATTACCAAAATAAAAACAAAGAAACACAAAGTGAAATCATCAAAGCAAAAAATAAATATTGGAAGAAAACAAGCGAAGAGTCAGATAGATGTATAGGAAATGCCAGAGCAAACAAAACTTGGAAAGTAATAAAAGGAATAAGGTCCACTATCAAAGATACATCAGGAATAAGTCTGATTTACATGCGAGAATGGGCAAACTACTACAAAGGACTGATAACTAAGATCGAGTAAAATTCACACCACAAAACCAACAAATAGATGACGGGGACCCTATAAATGATACTAACATCCATAACACCAGGAGAGATAAGAACAACAATAACCCACATGAAAAACAAAAAGCCCCCGGTCCAGGCAATACCAGAATTGAATTGCTGAGTGCGCCGCCAGATGCCGTTACGGACATCTTAACCGTCATCTTCAATCAATGTACAGATGGCAACAAACTTCCAAATGAATGGAAAAAAATTTGGTTATCATAGCTTTTTTATTTTTTGAGAAAAATCTTTTTCGAATCAAAACTTGTTTTCCACACAAAATAGTTTGGTTTTGTGCATTTCTCTGGTCATCAGGGGCACCATTTTTTTCAATGTCTATAATTTTTTTTCTTTCAACTTAGAAATCAGAATTTTGCCGTGTAGGGTAAGTTTAGTTGTGTTAACGGAGATACAAAAAATTTCCGAAAGGAAACCCAAAATGTTCCCGGAAAACCTCGTTCGATTTTCCTGACTAACAAACTTATCCAAGCCATTTACAAAACGAAGCTACATGCCAAATTTTATCAAAATCGGCCTATTATTTTTTGAGTTATCGGTGTGATACATACATACATACATACATACATACATACATACATTACATACATACATACATACATACATACATATATATATATATATATATATATATATATAAATTTAAACTGACTCCGGATAAGGGTTCTAGGGGTCCTAGTTCGCGCTCATTTGCAAAAAATTTTCCAAAATTCAAAAGTCGGGATCTCCGCATTAGTGAATTTTTTCTACGAAAATTCACTAAAAGCTGTCATTACATCGACTTTCAGAAAAGGAAAAAAATCTCGGGACGCAGCAAGTGCGTTATGGTAGTGAATTTTCATAAAAATGTTTTTATTGCAAATATGTGTGTTTTCTTTTTAAGAAAGCAGACATCAATTTTGGTTACCAGTATAACCTATATAGAAAAAGCAGGCATCAAATTTGATTACCAGTATAACATATATAGTAAAAACAATGTGCCATGTTTCATCAAAATAACCTGATTGTTTGAAAACGTACAGAAATTTCCAAAAGTAAACCAAAAGTGTTACTGAAAAAATCCGTTTCTTGGTCAACCTTATAGGTTAATAGCAAATTGAGCTTTTCAAATATGAAGCATTTAATCAAAATTCGCAACCACAACGCACTTGCTGCCTCCAGAATTTCTTAACTTACAAACATGCATTATATTTCGATGGAAAATGCAAAAAAATAAGGTGTTTTCGACAAAAAAATTTATTTGTATCACCAACGACTTATGGGCCACCCTGTGATTGTCGCAATAATTTTTTAAGATGTAGCTCAAAACACCGTATAATTGATGTATACAATATTTTTTCATATCTTGTATAATAACGAATATATTGAGCTTTATTGATTTTTTACGAAAATTCGACAAAAATTATATACCATTAAACAATAAACTCTATAGCTAAGGCTACTGCCAAGCATCAGAGAAAGGGTCTATTAGAAATGAATTTTCTGGAAATATTTTAGTAAAATGAAGGACAATGACGGTTGAAACTAAGAGTTCGGTGTATGTAAAACATTCTTCTTGAGACATTTTCTTTACATAGATCGTATTAGATTCAAGTTATTTGCCTAAATGTTGCGAATTTTGACGTTTTCAATTGTCACCTTGACGTTTTGAGGAAACCCCCAATTTTTTTTAAATGCCCATAACTTTTTTGTCTTTTGACCTACAGAGCTAAATTTTGGTAGGTGGCACACCTATAACGATATAAACCAGCTTACCAAATTTGGTTGCCCTTACTTTGTTAATTTTGGAGATATAAATATTTTGCGAAAGAAAACACAAATTTTTCCAGGAAAACCTCGGCGGATTTTCCTGGCTAACAAAATTATCCAAGCGACTTGCGAAAGGAATGTACTCACCAATTTTGACGTTTAAAATCGCAATTTTGACGTTTTGAGGAAAATCCAAATTTATTTTTCTTTGAATGCCTGTAACTTTTTTATCCTTTAACCTACGGAGCTAAATTTTGGTAGATAACTTGCCTATAATGAAATAAATCCGCATATGAAATTTGGTTGCCCTTACTTTGTTAGTTCCGGAGATATAAATTTTTTTCGAAAGAAAACACAAAATTTTCCGGGAAAACCTGGACCGATTTTCCTGGCTAACGAACTTATCCAAGCCATTTGCAAAACGAATTTATTAACCAAATTTAATCAAAATCGGCCCATTATTTTTTGAGTTATCGGTGTGATACATATATATATATATATATATATATATATATATATATATATATATATATATATATATATATATATATATATATATATATATATATACATATAAAAATTTAAACCGACCCCGGATATGTGTTCTAGGGGGCCTAATTAGCGCTCATTTGAAGAAATTTTTTCAAAATTCAAAAGTCGGGATCTCCTCATTAGTGAATTTTTTTAAAGAAAATTCACTAAAACGGCGAGAAAGCAGGAAGTATCGGGGGATAAATGTCATGTGTTCAGTGGTACGCCTTTATGGTAGGGTGTTGAAACGCAGAATTATGGAGCAATTTGCGGAATCTGAGGAGCACAATGGTTTCAGGGCAGTAAGGTCATGTATTGGTGGTATTATTAGGAAATCTAATAAAAAAACGTGTCGAGAGAGGAAGGGCTGTCCATTTGATATTCGTTGACCTACAGAAGGCATACAATACAGTGCCATTAAAGAACGACTGTCCCAGGAATTTCAGGTGACCAAAGAGCTGAGACAAGGCTGCTCTTTAGTTCTCTTATAATTCAAGGTATATCTTGAAGAACCCCTTAGATTGTAAAAGCGGAAATGCTGCAAGATGGGTGTGTATATAAATGGCGATACCTTGTATACCCCACTATTCGCGGACCATCACATTATTGTAGGGGGAGACGAGGATGACTACATGTCTCGCAAACCACAAGAAAGCTATGAAGATTGGGGTCTCACTATAAACACCAAAAAGACCGAATATATGTTAGTAGGAGATGAATGACAAGATATGAAAGTGGGGCACGATAAAATTAAAGGATGCTCTTCTTTTAAGTACCTTGGTGTTACTGTCTCTTCAAACGGAAAAAGTACCGGCGATATCGATAACAAGGAAAGGGAACACTTCGCCAACTAAACTCATTACTTTGGAGCTCAGCAACAACAAAAAGTCAAGTCCATTATGGTAGTGAATTTTCATAGAAATGATCTTGCACCTAATATTTTTTATACCTTTTTTTTCTTGTAACATTAAAATATAAATTTTGGTATATAGTTTTCTTATAATATTGTTAACTTACGTACCAAACTTGGTTACCATTGCTTTTCTATTCTTCGAGATAAAAATAATAAAAGAAAAACCCAAAATTTTCCCGGAAAACCTGGGTTCAATTTCCTGGATAACGAACTTATCCAAGCCAATTACAATAGGAAGGTACACGACAAATTTTAACCAAATCGGGCCATTGTTTTTTGAGTTATCGGCGTGAAACAATATTGTACAGAGTATATGCACTTACAGATCCGAAACTTGGGAAATGAATAAAAGAGATAAAGATAGGTTGATGGCCCTTGAAATGGATTTCTTAAGCAGGCGCTGTCATATTTCCAGACTAGACCACGCAAGAAGTGATACCATAAGGCAAATGATGAACGTTGTAGGAAATATCCAACACAATAGATACCAAAAAATTTATTTGATATGGGCACCTCCAAAGAATGGATGGTAATAGATGGCCAAAACAATATGGCAATAGATCCCTCCCGAGCACAGAAAGCGCAAAAGATCACCTAAAAGTTTGAGGAAAGATCTGGAAGAAGTCATGGAGGCAAGAGGTCTGCAAGATGGGGATTGTACAGGCCGGAAAAAATGGAAATTGAGAAGCGAGAAACGGCTTTAGCTGTGTAGAAAATATATTAAAGGCAAAGAGCGTGCACCAGGTACGGTCCAACGTGAGCGTCGACGCACACAGGATCAAGGACAAGTACTGCAGCGCCGCTAGAACCGCCAACCGCCCTTCAGTAGTAGTAGTAGGAGGCAATTTGAGCCAGCAGTGAGCAACGGTATGCAAATACAGAATAGCTAAAGAACTTTCAATACTAACGTCACGCGACCGCTATTTCTTTATATGTTATTATTCGTATTAACCCTTTATATTAAAGAATGCAATATTTATTTCTACTGTACATTTTAATCGAGAATAAAGTATTAAGTTTAGATCACTTATTTTAACGCCCCAATAACGAAATAGTAATCTTTATATGGTGCCGAAATTATTTACAAGCCGTATTAACCTCGCATATATATATATATATATATATATATATATATATATATATATATATATATATATATATATATATATATATATATATATATATATATATATATATATATATATATATATATATATATATATATATATATATATATATATATATATATATATATATAGGGGGACCATGGTTACCATCTCAGTGATACATCTCAAAATGTTCTAGGAGGCTGGCTACCATAGCCGTATTACTTTATAGGTGTGTGATCGCTGTAATTAGAAACCGGTCTGCGGTTCTAATTATGGTGAGGATGCATCTAGCCTTACATACATTATCCCTTAAAAATGGGCCAGGCCTGACAATTTACAAAATTGTTAGTTGTTGTATATGGTCTCTTTTTTATAACATTTTGTGTTGATTGCACGTGTCATGACAACATACTACCTGGTTCCGCATCGAGATGGCGACCCTCTCGTATATCTCACAATGATCAAATGTCTTTATTATGTATTTAAAATACCTTGTGGTAAACGGATTCTAATAACAGTTTTTCTCTTTTTAGGTAAGTTGAACATTCTGCTTGTTTGGTGTCGCTAAAAATTAGTGGAGGTAAGTAGTTACTTAAATAAATTTGCAGATCTGCAGAAGTATTTTATATAATAGCAATGAATGGTTGATTTAATTCAGCACAAATTTTGCAAGGGAACGCGGAAAGCTATGCCTCCCTTGCTGGATAATTTTTCATGTTACATTGAGTGAAAGTTGTTTACTGCATTTTCTAATCGATCTTTACCAAAAAAGCCAATTTGTAACAACATAGTTGAACCTTCTAAGATTAGATAACATAAGTTATAAAGGTGAATTACATTTATGTTTTAATTTTTAAAATCATAAAATGTATTTATGGCAAGAAATAAACATTTGAAAGTTCGTGGTTTTGTGTAATTCGACAGGTTCTCAAAAACATAATTTAAAAAATTATTGATGAGGTTATATCCATCTCAAATTTGGAACACACTGTAAAACATTTCTCTAAAAGATCGCAAGTTAAAATCCTAATCGACGTGTATAATGTATAATGTATAATGTATATATTAACAATGAAACAGGCCAATGTCACCTGAATGACACAGGGATGTTCATGTACGTCAAAAAATTAACAATAAGAACGACAATAGCACACACAATAAGCACAACAATTAAGGAAAATTTTTCCTTAAATAATACAAAACAAAGATACTTATAAAACACACTTATAACGTTTATAACGTTCAAAAGATAAGAGCTGCAGAATCCATGTCCGCGCATTTTTGGAAAAAAGCTGTATTTGATTAACTAAATTTATCTAATGTTACAAATTTGCACTGTATATTATATACATACACGCTTAGCAGGTACTTCTGTTGCATATTACAAATGAAGACTTATCAAATCTTCAGCAATAAACAGTAATTTAACTTTGATGTTTAGAACCTCGGTGGTTCAGGGGTAAAAACGTGTGCCTCTGAATCGAAGGGTACTGGGTTCGATCCCAGGGTACTCCTTTCACTTTTTCAGTACAAACTGTAAAATTAACATCAACCGAAGTTCTGGCATTGTATTTGAGCAAGTTGAATGTCTGCACGTTCCGCTCTTCGGAGGGGGCGTAAAGCCGTCGGTGCCGTGTCCATGCGATGTTGGGCACGTTAAAGATCCCTACCCTCCTTGCAGAAAGGCAGGGGTTTCGGCAAAAATTCCAGGATAGTGAGGTGAAACTGCTCCCTGGCGTCGGTGATTGGCCATAGTCGCGGAAATAGGCCGACGTTAAAGAAACAATACACACAACTTTGATGTGATAGGCAAGTAAATCAACAGATAAAAAATTACGATATGTAACTTGGAAATCCGGCAACTGTATCCACGCAATTGAATCTTGTAAATTATTTAACTTGCATTTTATTAGGGGCTACAAATATCGAGAACGGCACTGGTTCTTATCTTGTGTTCTCCATAGTTGGCTGAACCAACTTGGATTTTACTGAGACAGTTGAATGCTAGCGGTGTGCGTCACATTCCTCACCCACTGCCCCAAGTTGCCCTGTTGGGGGCATGACCCAACATTCAGCGGGTTTTACATGTTGACGGTCTCATCTTTTAAAGTGTTCAAGTAATATTATATTATTATAAGAGTGGTTTTAACAGTTATGTAACCTCTAAAATCTACATTATTTTGTTAATAAAAAAAGACAAACAAAGAAATAACAAAACAAATTGAATTTATATAAAGCAAGTTGCCAATAGCAAAACAAAATGAATTTATATAAAGCTAGTTGCTAAGGCGTTTAAAACAAAACTAACATTGCCATCACACACCGATAACTAAAAAAAAAAGATTTTGATAAAATTTGGTAGGTGCTTTCCTTTTGCAAGTGGCGTGGATAAGTTCGTTAGCCAGGAAAATTGGACCAGTTTTTCCTGGAAAATTTTGGGTTTTTTTGTTTGAAAAATTTTTGTATCTCCGAAAATAACAAAGCTATGGCAACCAAATTTGGTTTAATTTGTTCATTTCAGAAAACTGTTTATCTACATGGACAGCTACGAGCTTTTATATGTGTCTGACAGATCACATATTGTATTAGGCTCTATTATTATTCTTTAATATTGTTATTTTAAATATTTTATACTGTTATGTTATTCGATGCGTCCGTGGGTTAATGGATTCTATTATAATAACATAGCTTGCCCTATTATCAAGTTAAAATTAATCAACACTATATAGTGTAAAAAAATATAGATACTCACGACTACTTAGGATAAGGAACTCGGGCACAAAATGTGATTCGAGTTTTATTAAAGAATAAAAGTTTTACTAGTCACCAGCAAATGATGTGAAAACTTATTAGGATAAAAGTCAAAAGAACCTATAATAAGGTAATGTAAAAATATATAGGGTGGCGCATTGAAAACGAAACAGACCGATTTGCGTCCAGAGAATTTTTTTAAGAAACGCTGAATTAATATTGAGGGGGACATATTTTGACATAAAACTCAACTTTGTCACATCAACCCCTTAAGGGTGGTGATAACAACCCTTATATTTTAAATAGGGAACATGGGTCGAGTGTTACATCATTTGAAAGATCTTTATTTTCTGAATTCAGCACACTAATTTTTTTGGAAGTTTTATCAACTCATTTAAAAATTATTCACAGTTGATGATGCAAAAACGCATTTCACTCATTCCGATAAGAAATGTGCTGATAGTCAATGTTTTGTTGGTTGGTAAACAAAAAATTGACTATTAGAACATTTATTATCGGAATGAGAGAATAGCGGTTTATTATTTCAGTTCATCGGTCGGTTTGATATTTAATAGTACTACCGAAAATTAATTTCACAATGGTGTATTCTGTAGAAAAAAGAGCTGAAATAATTACTCTTTTTTTCAAAAACGATGAGTGTGCCAACCGTACCGAAATTTGTTTAACGAACGACATCCGAACAGACATGTTAACCGAAAATACATTTTGGAGTTAGTTGCAAAGTTTCGACAAAGTGGTTCAGTAGCTAACAAAATATGGGATCCTGAACGTGAATTTCTGGTTATAAATGAGACTACTGAGGTTGATGTTTTAGGACAAATTGCTGTAGACCCAACTTTAAGCACGAGAAAATTGGCCACTGTTCAAAACATCAAAAGAAAAACTATTCAGAGAATATTGAACCATAATAAATTTCACCCGTATAAAATTCATCTTGTACAACAACTGAATGAAGATGATTTTGATTGGCGGTTGGAGTTTTGTAAAGTTATGACTGCACGAATAGCTGATAACGGGAACTTTCTGTTCAATATCTGTTTTAAGACGAGTGTACGTTTTTATTAAACAGTCAATCGTCATAATTGTCGTTATTGGGCAGAGAATAATCCAAGAAATTTTCAGAAGTCCACACTCAAACTCCACAGAAATTGAATGTCTGGACTGGCACTTTTGGAGACCGTTTAATCGGACCAATTTTACTTGGTGGCAATTTGAGTGGCGAAACGTATTTAGAGTTACTAGAAGATATCGTTTACCCTCTACCAATTGACATTATTGAAAATGATGATCGCTATCAAGAAAATCAATTAGTGTTTCAACAAGAAGGAGCTCCTCCGCATTTTTCACAACGTGTTAGGGAGTTGTTAAGCAGAGAGTTTACAGAGCAATGGATTGGGCGTAGATTTAACTCCTTTAGACTTCTTTTTATGGGGACATTTAAAGAGTAGAATTTTCGCAACAGAACTGGAGTCTCTGGAAGAACTACGACGACCGCATTGTTGAAGAATGCCGTCTAATAACTCCACAAATGCTCCAGAATGTCAGAGATCGTTTTGAACAAAATTTGTATTTTTGTATGGAAGCTAGTGATCAACAATTTGAACACTTGCTTAACAGAATAAACATTTTTGAACGTTTGGTTTTGTTTTTTAGTTTTTTTAACGAAAAATTGACTAATTAGTGCATTTCTTATCACAATGAATGAAATACGTTCTGGCAACTTCAACCGTGAATATTTTTTAAACGAGTTCATAAAAGTTCCAAAAAATTAGTTAAGTAAGAAAATAAAGAGCTTTCAAATAATGCAACACTCGATCCATGTTCTCTAGTTAAAATATAAGGGTTGTTATCACCACCCTTAAGGGGTGACAAAGTTGAGTTTAATGTCAAAACATGTCCCCCTCAATATTAAATTTGACGTGTTTCAGCGTTTCTTAAAAAAAATTCTCTGGACGCAAATCGGTCTGTTTCCTTTTCATTGCGCCATTTTATTTATTGTGAGTGTCAGATCCATGTCCATAATAGTCAATGGAATTGTGAATGTTGATCCGTAGTCATTATAGTCAATGATAAATGAGGACGTAGCTGTGCCGCATCGCCTGTCTTATTGTGCAAGCTTTAAAAATAGGATCAATTTTTTACCATTGATGGATAAAGAAGCTCGTTATCCTGAGTAGAGGTATCTATAGCTTGAATGAACACGTCTATTTGATTATTTTTATCAGCATTAACTTTGGTAGAGATAACAACATTGTGCAAGGAATTTTGAGGAAGCTAGTGTCATTTCTTTCATTGACGAAAAAAAAAGTTTGTGTTCAAAGAATTGTAAAAAGGTTTCAAATTATTGGGACAACGCGAGAAAATTAAGTTTATGCATATGTTGATGGATAATGTTTTATTGAAGCATTGTTTTGTTAGATTGAAAGTTTTAAGTATTAAGGACATCGCTGTAGTTAGCGTCGCTAATAAAAAAGAGAAATTTTTGATACAAATTTTCCTTGGGTTCAATTTTTTCCCTTCGAGGATATTATATTGTTTCGACTTCTCGTGGTTTCTCAATTAGATAGCTTGACAAAAATTCAGACAAATGTTTATTTTATTAACTAGGTAAAGTAAAGTCTAGAAAGCCAACTGAATTATTTTATCATCGATATCACATAATTGTAGTTTTTTTAATTATAGAAAAGGCGTGATCAAAAGATAAGCTCTTTAAAGCAGCAGCAAAAACAATTTCAAATCTGTGTCCATATTTCTTATTTGGTAAAGTTCGTCCCTGTTATAATTTACCAGACGCCACTCCTAATAACATATCTTGTCTCCAAACTCAAGTCACTCCTCCACAGAATGTCATTCGGGGCAATTTCCATACAGCTGCCACAATATTATATGTGCAATAAAATTATTCGGAGATAGGTCTTATTCTACGGAAGTGCCACATAAATCAAGCCCAGAAGTAACATGAATGTCCACAGGTAAAGTCTGAGTCGTGTAAGTGAGTGTCTATAAATGCCATCAGTTATTCACTTTGTAAAGGAGATAAACGTTATATTTTGAAAGTTTCGCGCTTATGCCAGCATTGAATTCACCAGGAGAAAGTCGTCCAATATGTTATTATTCTAGTATGTGTGGATGATTCTGCTAAAATTAATTATTATTAGCAGAACTTTTAGCAGAAACTTGTCGAGTTAATATTGCATTGCTGGCGTCTGTTCTGTCGATTTGATTTTTTTCCCATCTGGAAATTAAAAAAAAACATTTTGGATTTTTTTTCTTTTACTTTAACGTCCGCCTATTTCCGCGACTATGGCCAAGCACCGACGCCAGCGAGCAGTTGCACCTCACTATCCTGGAAATTTTGCCGAACCCCTGCCTTTCTATAAGGATGGTAAGGATCTTTAACGTGCCCAACATCACATGGACACGGACCATCGGCTCTACGCCCCCTCCGAAGGACAGAACATGCAGACATTCAACTTGCTCAAATACAATGCCCAAACCTCGGTTGATGTTAATTTATTACAGTTTGTACAGAAAAGGGAAAGAGAAACCCTGAGAATCGACCTTAGTACAACATTTTGTATTAAAATCAAAGATAAAATGAAGGAAGAGACGTCCGTCTCACATCTTATTCTCCACATAACGAAAAATATCAGAATTGTGGAAGAAAAAAATTAAACTTTTTCAGATAATTTTTGTTTTCATTTAACATTTTTAGTGAAGTTTCTTTAAAAAATTCACTAATGAGGAGATTCCGACTTTTGAATTTTGAAAAAATTTCTTCAAAAGTGTGCTATTTAGGCCCCCTAGAACACATATCCGGGTCAGTTTCGATTTTTATATGTAATCACATCGATAACTCAAAAAATTATGGGCCGATTTTGATAAAATTTGGCAAATAGCTTTCTTTTGTAAGTGGCTTGGATAAGTTTCGTTAGCCAGGAAAATCGGCCGAGGCTTTTCCGGAAATTTTTGTGTTTTCTTTAGAAAAAAATCATATCTCCGGAAATAACAAAGTAAGGGCAACCAAATTTAGTACATCGTTTTATATCGCTATAGGTATAGCGCTGTAGGTCAAAAGACAAAAAAGTTATAGGCATTTAAAGAAAAATAAATTAGGTATTTCCTCAAAACGTCAAAGTGACAATTTAAAACGTCAAAATTGGCAACATTTAGGCAAATAACTTGAATCTAATACGAACTATGGAAAGAAAATCTCTCAAGAAGAATGTTTTACAAACCCTGAAGTCTTAGTTTCAACCGTCATTGTCCTTCATTTTACTAAAATATTTCCCCATAATTCATTTCAAATAGACCCTTTCTCTGGTGCTTGGCAGTAGCCTTAGCTATAGAGTTTATCGTTTAATGGTATATAACTTTTGTGGAATTTTCGTAAAAAATCAATAAAGCTCAATATATCCGTTATTATACAAGATATGGAAAAAATATATACATTAATTATAAGGTGTCTTGAGCTACATCTTAAAAAATATTTCCATAATTTCAGGGTGGTCAATAAGTCGTTGGTGATATAAATATTTTTTTAGTCTAATATGCTTTATGTTATTGCATTTTTGCAATTTCCATCGAAATATAATGCATGTTTGTAAATAAACAAATTCTGGACGCAGCAAGTGCGTTGTGGTAGCGAATTTTGATTAAATGCCTCATATTTGAAAAGCTCAATTTGCTATTAACCTATAAGGTTTACCAATTTTTTTCGGTTACATTTTAAGTTTACTTTCGGAAATTTTTGTACGTTTTCAAACAATAAAGTTATTTTGATGAAACATGGCACATTGTTTTTACTATATATGTTATACTGGTAATCAAATTTGATGCCTGCTTTCTGAAAAAAAAACACACATATTTGCTATTAAAAACATTTTTATGAAAATTCACTACTATAACGCACTTGATGCGTCCCGAACTTTTTTAGGTTTTATGGAGATCAAGTTATATAATAACAAACTGAAGCTATTAGTTTTTCTTATATCAGAATTGTGAGGTTTTGTCTTATGGTGGTGATTTTTCAGATCACATTTCTGACAACTTATTGTCAAATATTAAGGTTTTTCACAATATTATATGTGAATCTCTTTGTTTGTTACTAGAATAATATACTGTCGCAACACGTAACTGATTAACAATAGTATGTGAAAATGTGTCCTAAAATCGAAGTTTTTGACAAATACAATTTATTTTCCATTAATGTTGTGGTAGATAAAGAGAAATAAGTACAATTTGGAGAACCCAATTCATCACAATACAGTTTTCCATATGTCGTTTAACATATTGAAATTTGGACAGGACAACGTCTGTCGGGCAAGCTAATGGTAAATAAAAATGCATCCGAAAATCAAAATGTTTGAGAAACACAACTTATCTACCGTTAATGTTGTTGAAAAATAAAAATATAAAGTTGGCTAAGAGAAATCAAAATATACTTCGTCGGATATAAAAAGTATGGACGCAGCAAGTGCGTTATGGTAGTAAATTTCCCTTAAAATATTTTTTATAACAAATATGTCTTT
The DNA here is from genome assembly GCA_964006375.1 of Tillus elongatus. NCBI lineage: Eukaryota > Metazoa > Arthropoda > Insecta > Coleoptera > Cleridae > Tillus > Tillus elongatus. The sequence goes on from OZ023263.1 coordinate 193,513,490, forward strand.
TTTTTAAAGAAAGCAGGCATGAAATTTGGTTACCGGTATAACCTGTATAGTAGAAAAAATGTACCATATTTCATCAAAATGACTTTATTGTTTGAAACTGTACAAAAATTTTCCGAAAATAAACTTTAAATGTTCCCGAAAGACCTAGTTCCTGGCCAACGAACGTTAGGTTAATAGCAAATTGAGCTATTGCAATTTGAAACTTTTATGAAAACTCCCTACCATAACGCACTTTCTGCGTGCAGTAAAAATTGAAATCGGTTGCAGAAAAGAACAACCACTTGTAAAGCCACGAGAAAAGTCTGCGGCTGTATTAAGTATGGAACGGTTTCACTAAGTTAGGGCAATAACAACAACCAGAGGTGCTATTCAAATTGAATTGAGTCTTAAAAGTTTTCATCTCGTCCTAGTTGAATTTGTCATAAACGAACTCGCTAAAAAATTCATCGGAATGACACAATATGATCAGATAACGGTAAAATGAAATAAGACTAAAAAAAAAGAAAACAAAAGTGAAGTCACTAACTGAGATTAGTACGCGTTTTATAGGAGTCAATGATTAAATCCACACTACTTCCTTCACCTCTCGGCCATTGTCGACATGACAGATTTATGTACCAACAGCTATATGCTCTAGTGTATTAATTTTCTAACGTGCTATTCAAATTGAATCGAGTCTTAAAAGTTTTCATCTCGTCCTAGTTGAATTTGCCATACAAGTTTTTTTTAAATTGATTTCTTTCTCATATTTTAACAAAATGAATAAAAATGACCCCTAAGACACAGATCTAGGAGCTTGTGAGTCATTTTTAGCCATATTAATGCGTTAATGTACGACTGCCCGAATTATCAATTATTACGTTTCAACTTTTTTTTAAATTAGAGGCTTGTAATTTCTTTGTCTTTTAACCTAGAGATCTGAATTTTAGTACAAAGGATACCCTTTATGACAGAAACCAGCGCACTAAATTTGGTTACCATAGTTTTCTATTTTTCGCAGATTTTTTTTAGAAAGAAAACCCAAAATTTTCCCGGAAAACCTTGCACCATTTTCCTGCCTAACGGACTTATCCAAGCCATTTACAAAAGGAAGGTACTAACCAATTTTGGTCAAAATCGGCCTATTTTTTTGTTTGTTATCGGTGTGATACATTATATATATATATATATATATATATATATATATATATATATATATATATATATATATATATATATATAGATTGACATTGAAAACGAAACAGACCGATTTGCGTCCAGAGATATTTTTTTTAAAGAAACGCTGAAACACGTCAATTTTAATATTGAGGGGCACATGTTTTGACATAAAACTCAACTTTGTCACATCAACCCCTTAAGGGTGGTGATAACCCTTTTATTTTAAATAGGGAACATGGGTCGAGTGTTACATCATTTGAAAGCTCTTTCTTTTTTGAATTCAGAACACTAATTTTTTTGGAAGTTTTATCAACTCGTTTAAAAATTATTCACAGTTGGAGTTGCAAGAACGTATTTCATTCATTGTGATAAGAAATGCATTAATTAGTCAATTTTTCGTTAAAAAAAACTAAAAAACAAAACCAAATGTTCAAAAATGTTTATTCAGTTAAGTAAGTGTTCAAATTGTTGACCACCAGCTTCCATACAAAAGTACAAATTTTGCTCAAAACGAGCTCTGACATTCTGGAGCATTTGTGGAGTTATTAGACGGCATTCTTCAACAATGCGTCGTCGTGATTCTTCCAGAGACTCCGGTTCTGTTGCGTAAATTCTACTCTTTAAAAGGCCCCATAGAAAGAAGTCTAAAGGAGTTACATCCGGTAATCTATGGGGCCACTCTACGCCAAATCCACTGTCCTGGAAAATCTCTGTTCAAAAACTCCCTAAAACGTTGTGAAAAATGCGGAGGAGCTCCATCTTATTGAAACACTAATTGATTTTCTTGATAGCGATCATCATTTTCAACAATGTCAATTAGTAGAGGGTACGCGATATCTTAGTAACTCCAAATACGTTTCGCCACTCAAATTTCCATCAAGAAAAATTGATCCGATTAAACGGTCTTCAAAAATGCCAGTCTAGACATTCAATTTCTGTGGAGTTTGAGTGTGGACTTCGTGAAAGTTTCTTGGATTATTATCTGCCCAATAACGACAATTATGACGATTGACTGTATAATTTAATAAGAACGTACACTCGTCTGAAAACCAGATATTGAACAGAACGTTTCAGTTATCAGCTATTCGTGAAGTCATAACTTCACAAAACTCCAGCCGTCGATAAAAATCATCTTCATTCAGTTATTGTACAAGATGAATTTTATACGGGTGAATATTATGGTGCTTCAATATTCGCTGAATAGTTCTTTTGATGTTTGAAACATTGGCCAATTTTCTCGTGCTCAAAGCTGGGTCTGCATCAATTTGTACTAAAACTTCAATCTCAGTAGTCTCATTTCTAACCGGAAATTCACGTTCAGGATCCCGTTTTTTGTTGACTACTGAACCACTTTGTCGAAACTTTGCAACTAACTCCAAAATGTATTTTCTGTTAACATGTCTATTCGGGTGTCGTTCATTAAACAAATTTGCGGTACGGTTGGCACAGTCATTGTTTTTGAAAAAAAGAGTAATTATTTCAACTCTTTCGTCTACAGAATACACCATTGTGAAATTAATTTTCGGTAGTACTATCAAGTATCAAACCGACCGATAAACTGAAATAATAAACCGCATTTCTCTCATTCCGGTAAGAAATGTTCTGATAGTCAATTTTTTGTTTACAAACCAACAAAACATTGACCATCAGCTCATTTCTTATCGGAATGAGTGAAATGCGTTTTTGCATCTTCAACTGTGAATAATTTTTAAACGAGTTAATAAAACTTCCAAAAGATTAGTGTGATGAATTCAGAAAAGAAAGAGCTTTCAAATGATGTAACACTCGACTCATGTTCCCTATTTAAAATATAAGGTTTGTTATCACCACCCTTAAGGGGTTGATGTAACAAACTTGAGTTTTATGTCAAAACATGTCCCCCTCAATATTAAAATTGACGTGTTTCAACGTTTTTTTAAAATAATTCTCTGGGCGCATATATATATATATATATATATATATATATATATATATATATATATATATATATATATATATATATATATATATATATATATACAGTGTGGAACAGCCAAATGGAATAAATTCGATAACGGATAAATGAGGACGTGTTGGGAAAAACGCTTGGACACGTCGATTTGTATTTTTAACTGCGCATCTTTTTCAAGAAAAAAAAATTATATAGGCTGCGTCATGAGACAGTGGCCAATACCAACTTTCTTATTTTAAATACAAGCCCCTGTATATTATTAATTTTTTGGATTCTTCAGAAAATTCTAGACATAATTCATGTACAATGTCCTATACCTATCTTCAACTGTTTCGGAAATATTAAGTATTTTCAGATTTATTACAAAAATTAACATTAAAAATAGAAAATTATTTTATTTCACAAATTCTAATAAGAAATACTGATTATTTCTTAATAATTTAAAAAAACAAAAAAAAATTAATGTCAATGTAGTAAATGTTCAAATTGCTCGCCACGAACATCTTGGCAACATGCTAATCTGGTATAGAAATGTCTTCTAACATTACTCAACATCTCAGGCGTGACTGATCTAATCGCAAGCGTGATTCGTCTTTTTAAGTCATCTAAGTTGAGGGGCTTAGTTTTGTATACAATACTTTTGACATATCCCCACAAAAAGTAGTCTAATAGCGACAGATCAGGAGATCGTGCTGGCCATTCTATCGATCCGCGCCTCCCTATCCACCGATTTGGAAAAGTTTGGTTCAGGTACTGCCGGACATTGATTTGGTAATGGGGCGGTGCTCCATCTTGCTGAAACCATATTTTATTGGCAGGAACTTGTGGGTTTGCTGGATCTGGATATAAGTTTGTCAAAGTTGGCACGACATTATTTTGGAGCAGTTCTAAATATTTATCCCCATTCAAGTTGCCATCAATGAAAAAGGGACCTACGATATGATTTCCAACAATTCCTGCCCAAACATTAACTTTTTCAGGATATTGCGTATGTTCCTCTCTCATCCAATGAGGATTCTCATTAGACCAATAGCGGCAATTTTGACGATTAACATGACCGTGAAGTGTAAATGTGCTCTCATCAGAAAACAAAACATCTTCTAATTGGATCACATTGTTATCTAACATTGCCATCATTTGTTCACAAAAATACGTTCTCCTATCGAAATCGTCCTCCATGAGCTCCTGAGTTGGTATCATTTTATAGGGATGCATTTTACTTTCCTTTAATGTTCGAAAAATTGCTGTGTGGCTAACGTTGAATAGTTGGGCTGCTTGTCGACCAGAAGTATGTGGGTTTTCTTGAAACTCAAGCGTAATATCCAATTTCGTATCATCACTTACTGCATTGGCAGCTACTTTTTTTATCTGTCTCACATGACCAAGCTCGCGAAACTGCTTTTCTATTTTGCTAATTGTTCCTTGGGATACAGGCGGCAAATTTGGAAATTTTTCGTGAAATAAGCGAGACACTTCCATCTGTGTCCGTGTGTTATCTCCATAACCAATCATTTGTAGAATGGTTATTTTGTGCATTTCTGTTAAATGAACCATTTTTCTGATATTATTACGTACAGTTAACGAAATTCAAACGACAATAGCACTGACACTAATCACTACTGTCATGCAGGCAGACAACAAGTTGCTAAGGCTACGAGTTTTATACGAACAGAAAGAAAACTGTTTTTGTTTTTGTTTCATTTCATATCAGTAAAAAGAAACGCAGGAATGGTTTTTGTTTACTTTCTCATTATCAAGAGCTGAATGGGAAATAAGTATTGAACGCAATGTAGCGAATTTGTGAAATAAAATAATTTTCTATTTTTAATGTTAATTTTTGTAATAAATCTGAAAATACTTAATATTTCCGAAACAGTTGAAGATAGGTATAGGACATTGTACATGAATTATGTCTAGAATTTTCTGAAGAATCCAAAAAATTAATAATATACAGGGGCTTGTATTTAAAATAAGAAAGTTGGTATTGGCCACTGTCACATGACGCACCCTATATAATTTTTTTTTCTTGAAAAAGATGCGCAGTTAAAAATACAAATCGACGTGTCCAAGCGTTTTTCCCAACACGCCCTCATTTATCCGTTATCGAATTTATTCCATTTGGCTGTTCCACACTGTATATATATATATATATATATATATATATATATATATATATATATATATATATATATATATATATATATATATATATATATATATATATATATATGTATATAAATTTGAAACTGACCCCGGATATGGGTTTTAGGGGTCCTAGTTTGCGCTCATTTGAATAAATTTTTTTAAAGAAAATTACTAAAAATAGTGTTAAAACGAACATTCAGATGTTACGTACAAACACAGACTCCTAAATTCTTGTCATTACCTAGTCGGTCGTCTGTAAAACAATAATTAATCTAGCTAATCTTCATCCAAACGACGTACTTTTACTAGATTATAATTATCATGATCCTAATGATGCGTATCTACGAAACATGGACACATTAAACGAGTTTAACGATAAGATCTTCACGAAAGCCTGTTGAAATTAGCTATTAGCATTAATAATATATTAACAGTATGTTTGTAGCGTACCATTAGACTTATAGATGCTACACTTATTCTAATTGATGTAAACAGTATGTGAGTAGCACTTAAACATCTGACTAAAGCAAAATACAACAAGCAGCGGACTCATGCTTCCAAATAAACTGTGTTATTTCGTGATGGTAATACGATATGATAACAGATCCTGTTTAAACATATTTATTTATGCACAACACTTAATTATAAGAATTAATCATTTTCCGGTTTACTTTGCGTGTACCGATGGAGGAAGCTATACGTTTCTGCTTTGTGGTGCAACAAAACCTCCCAAGGTAACCGGTGCCGGTGAAATGATGAGCTATTAGCATTTGAAGTTTACACAACTTAAGAATCTAGAGAACATCTCTGCGAAGCGCAAAATGCTTATTGTTTCCTCTTAATTCAGTTAATTAATTTAAAAAAATTCGGTACGCAAGGGCATATTACTAAAATCAATACCTTAAATTTTAACAAACCTTGAAAATCGGTTTTGGAGATCCTAATACGTGTTCATTTGAATAATTTTTGTGAGAGTGTTATCATTGACATCTCTCTATTATCATAAAAAATATTTCAGTGTTACCTTCTGGCTCCTTTTGAAAAACAATCTTTAAATGCTCAAAACTCAATTTTTTATGTAGAAAATTAAAATTTGGTATATATAGGTACTGTAAATCCCTTTAAAAGTTACTGTAAGGCTGTTTTAAAGTGACACATTTAAATAAAGTAACAAAATCTTTTCAGAAGAAAACCTATAATTATAAAAAAAGTCTGGACGCAGCAAGTGCGTTATGGTAGTGAATTTTCATAAAAATGTTTTTAATAGCAAATATGTGTTTTTTTTAAGAAAGCAGGCATCAAATCTGGTTACCAGTATAACCTATATAGTGAAAACAATGTGCCATGTTTCATCAAAATGACGTTATTGTTTGAAAATGTAAAAAAATTCCGAAAGTGAACTCAGTGTTCCCGAAAAAATCAGTTTCTAGGTCAACATTATAGGTTAATAGCAAATTTAGCTTTTCAAATATGAAGCATTTAATCAAAATTCGCTACCATAACATATAAATAGGAGTATGTAAAATGCAAAAATGCAATAACATAAGGCGTGTTTGACTAAAAAAAAAAGAAAAAAAAAAGAAAAAGAAAATTTGTATCACCAACGACTTATGGGCCAGCCTGTGATTGTAGAAATAATGTTTTAAGATGTACCTCAAGACACCCTATAATTAATGTATACAATTTTTTTCATATCTTCTATAATAACGGCTATATTGAACTTTATTGATCTTTTACGAAAATTCGACAAAAAATATATACCATTAAACGATAAACTATATAGCTAATGCTACTGCCAAGCATTAGAGAAAAGGTCTGTTTGAAATGAAGTTTCTGGAAACATTTCAGTAAAATGAAGGACAATGACGGTTGAAACTAAGACTTGATGGTTTGTAAAACATTCTTCTTGAGACATTTTCTTTCCATAGCCCGTATTCGATTAAAGTTCTTTGCCTAAATGTTGCCAATTTTGACGTTTTAAATTGCGACTTTGACGGTTTGAGTAAACCCCAATTTATTTCTCTTTAAATGCCCATAACATTTTGTCTTTTGACCTACGGAACTAAATTTTGGTGGGTAATTTTCTTATGGCGACATAATCCGTGTACCAAATTTGGTTGCCCTTACTTTGTTATTTCCGTAGATATAAATTTTTTTCTATAAAAAAAAAACACAAAATTTTCCGGGAAAACCTTAGCCGATTTTCCTCTCTGACGAACTTATCCAAGCCCCTTGCAAAAGGAAGGTACTTACCAAATTTAATCAAAATCGGCCGATTATTTTTTGAGTTATCGGTGTGATACACACACATATATATATATATATATATATATATATATATATATATATATATATATATATATATATATATATATATATATATATATAACATATAAAAATCGAACCTGACCCCGGATATGTGTTTTAGGGGGCCTAATTAGCGCTCCAAATTTTTTTCCAAATTCAAAAGTCGGGATCTCCTCATTTGTGATTTTTTTAAAAGAAAATTCACTAAAAGGAATGTATCTGCCGAATTATACACCTGGCAGGTGTTTTCCTTATTAATCCTCTGTATGAGTTCGTTTTAATCAACCTAATCGAACAGATTTTTCCAACAACAAATAGCTTTTTAAAAACTATTTCTCTATTAGTTAATTTTCTTAATGAAACTTCACTAATATCAACAAAAAAAAATGTCTGCTGGAAATTGTATTATTAGACTCAATAGCAAAAAAGTTATACAGACGTTTTATAAAAAATAAGATCTTGATCCATACGTATCAAATCTGGACACCATTGTTTTTAACAAATAATTAAATTTAAACAAAGTATTACATACATCGGGCGGGAATCTAACCCGGGCCGCCCGAGTATAACGCGCGTATTCTACCACTGAACTAATTAAATTTAAACAAAGTATTACATACATCGGGCGGGAATCTAACCCGGGCCGCCCGCGTATAACGCGCGTATTCTACCACTGAACCACAGATGCTAGCTAATAACTTGTTTCTTTACGTGGTAGTTATAGAGACGGCAACTTGCTGACAGAGGAAATTTCATATTATATACCAAAAGTGAATTAAAGTAAACCGCTAATTACAAAATTAATTGAATTGTGGTTAGTTCGTTGAAACACATTAGACTATTTCGGTCTTTTTTTACTTTGATGTTGGCTTATTTCCGTGACTATCACAATCACCGACGCCAGGGAGCAGTTTCACCTCATTATCCTGGAGAGTTTGCCAAACCCCTTCCTTTATGTGAGTAGAAGTGGGATATTTAACGTGCCCAACTTCGCATGGACACAGAATCGACGGCTTTACGCCCCATTCGAAGGACGAAACGTGCAGACATTCAACTTGCTCAAATACAATGCCAGAACTTTGGTTGATATTAATTGATTACAGTTTGTACTGAAAAAGCGAAAGGTAAACCCTGGGAATCAAACCCAGTACCCTTCGGTTCAGAGGCACACGTTCTTACCCCTGGACCACCGACTCTCCTATTTTGATCTCAGCGACGTCTTATTTTTAGTTTTAACGATTAAACATAAACTGCTTTAAAATCATTTTCATAGAGACGTGAGCTGAATCTTTCGTTCTTTCCTATTTTCTGGTATTCTTATGCCACTTATGAATGAAATAGATAATGTCATTATAATTGCGAAAATTAAATTTTTGGTGCGTCATCTATTAGAAAACGGCTGATTTACAAATGGTTGCGACAGTCACTACTTACAGCAGCCATTTTGACGAAATAATAAGGAATATCATATATTACGTTTTAATTTAAAATACGTTTTCATTTAAAATACAAAATGCCTGAAATTAAAAAAAAATGTTGTAAGGAAAAATTGTCATCATGGTTTGACAAAAATGTTATTTGTTTTTAATAAAAGCGATAGTTCCTTACACATTTGTGTATTGCCTTCCTTAAACCTTGATATTTTCAATCTAAAACTTTAATTGGGGACGTTCATCAAGCTACAAATATAGTGTATTTTAAATATTTTATTGAATCTTCCGCTTAAAAAACAATCATTTCACAATTTTTTCATTTCATCTCACCTGTCGCTTTAACGTTAATTGCGACGTCGTAATTGTTGAGAAACGATTTGGTCCCTTTTTCGGATTTTAGTGGCCGATATTTCTCGTTAGTTTGGGTAGTATGATTTACGCGAGATAACAAGTATCATAATTCACACCATCGCTTCTCACGAATGTCCGTTACGTTTAACAGGGCCAACATACAAATGACAACATAGTCAACATGCAGATAAGCACGTTCCTTGCATATTGCAATCTGACCATTTAGCAGTAAGCGTGGATACAGCCAGACCAGCACATTGCATTCACCTAATATCTTCATGAGAAAGGCAACCGTCATCACCTTCCCAGGCTTAGTTTTAATATAAATAAGATGTAGTTTTAATTATAATATTAATTATATTAAAAGTTTTGTAGCTGTTATTATGTTTGTTTAACTAGTGAAATAAATATTAAAAAAAAAGAAAAGTGATGTGCAGCAGTTGTTAATTCGCGCGTTATTTGTAATGTTTAATTATCGTTGAATTATTTTACGCCTGTAGTGTGTAGTTGACTACTTTGTATGTGTCAGGCATTATACTTTAACCACTTAAGTCGTTGCAATTCATGTCTTTCAGATTTTATATTTAATTTGGAAAAAACTTCAAATTTGAACCAAATTACTTAAAATTCACAACATCTGTTCGGGTCAGCTGAGTAAGTCTAGTAAATCAAATTTCCCACCGCTCTCAGTTCCTGCTCCCGTCACAGAGAGTGTGGTGGTCGCTAGTCAGTTGTCAGCCACTCTACGCCATTCTGACTCTCAAGAGTAAGAGCACATCATATACTATGCTGTGGTAAGAGTCTCAAGAGAGTATGTGTATGTAAGCAATCTCTCTCAACGTGACATTCGCATTGCCCCTCTAGGTCAGTCAGAAGTTCTCAGTGCTTCATTTTTTATAGCTCGCTTAGCCACCATCGGCGTGAGTAGTGAGTAAAGAAAACTCTCCCAAGGTGACATTCGCACCGCCCCTTTCAGCAGTGTTAAAGTACGTTGGAAAACATAAAATCGCTATCTCTCTAAAAGTGCTATGCAAAGACGCTACGCAACTCATTCGTCTTATAAGTGATTAATGTAAAACCTTTACTAACAGGAATAACTATTTAGTTGAGGTTATAAAGTTATTAAAGTTTAATGGATGTGTTATATAAAAACTTATTGCGTGTTATTGTGTCTTTGTGTCTAAAGCTACCTGTACCCGTATTGCAGTACTCTAAATCTCTCGCTCTCTCTCAAATACAGTCCAACCTCTCTCTCTCTCTCTCTCTCTCTCAAATACAGTCCAATCTCTCGCTCTCTCTCAAATACAGTCCACTCACTCTCTCAACCGCAACGTCTTGGTATACCCACGCCCAGTTGGAGGATTCCTCCAAGACCGGTCCATTTACATCATTTCTAGCTACACGTAAAGTATCATTCTAGTTACTCAAATTACTTTCAAAATAAAATCGTCCAAGATATTAACAAAATGAAGATATGTGCCAAGTTTCGTTCAAGTCAGTTAAGTTTTTTTGAGGTATCGCTCGGACACATACATACTGGTGTATAATATATTATCATATAAAGATTCAAACGGACCTTGGATATGGTTTCTAAGGGCGCTAATTTGCGCTAATTTGGAAAAAATTCTCACCATCGTATCGTTACCTCACTATTAGTGAGTTTTTTTTATAAAAATATATCAGAAAGGACATCACGTATGTGTAAGATTTTCAAACAGTTCCCCTAATGAGTGCAAAGTAAAGGTTCCAGAATTCACATCTAAGGTTAATTTAGTAGCCTCGATGGTCCAGTAGAAACGACAAATTATTTGGCAGTACATACTGTAAATTGAGATAACGAGGTTGTGGCATTGTGTTTGAGAAACTTGAACGTCTGCACTTTCCGCCTTTCGACGGGGCGTTAAGCCGCCGAACCCGTGTACCGTGCGCGTTAAGAATCCCTAACTCCTTACGAAAAAAAGGTAAGAGATTCGGCTAAATTCCTAGGATAGTGAGGTGTAACTGCTCCCTGGCGTCAGTGATTGGCACGGAAATATACCGACGTTAAAGAAAGACATAAAAAAATTCAATTTAGATGTTCATACAGGCTGGTCTATCGAAAATTATACAAGCGGGGTTAAGAGTATTTTAAGTTGTCTCTTTAAAAACGCACGGAGAGGTCGCTTCTGTTTTTGAAAGAAAAACGTTTTTGAGCAAATATCCAATCTCTGTAAACGGTGTAGCTACCCTCTTCAGGATTTTAAATAGCAAGTCGCCATTTTGCTTGTTTGGCTTTAGAATTACCATTCAATTTTCAGAATTCAATTAACCAACTAATGATACCATCTTACACATTTTTATATATCTAGATACAAAAGGAAATTGAATATGTGTTTAGGAAACCCATGTCTCCGTAACATAATATATTGTTATTAATATAATGTTTGAGTGTCATCTTTATTAATTTATTTAAATGAGCAGTTACCATACCATTAGTCTAATATATATCTCACAGATGTATGTATATGCACCGTTATCTTCTTTCTTACATCATTCTGTAAAAAAGCTACTTTTTGTTATATTACAATATAATATTTCCATATTGTAATAGCAGAAGTGCGTGTAACGTCAGATGATAGATGGTTGTGATGGGTTTATCCAGCAAACCTGCCATGGAAGTAATTAATAATAATTGAGTGCAGCTATAAAACGGATAGACCATTCTTTATGTTTGACAGATGCGTTCACTTGTCATTAGTTTTTGTCTCTTATTGAATATTCCAAACGCATTCATGTTTTTTCGATGAAGACAAATTATGAACCTACATAGAAAATACAATACTCTATGTTGTAATTTCCCCCTATATGAATTTACTAAAACTAGTTAAATATTCTTGAGGAAACTGAGAATGGAATGCAATTTGTCATTGCAAATAAAATAAATTTTAAAAAAACTTTGAAAACAACGCTGCTATAAATGTGCTAAAAAGAAAATAATTTTTTCAGTATGTATGTAGCCCGAAAAGTCTATGTACACCAAGAACAGTAACGACCCGAGTATACTGCCTTAAGGGATGCCTAGGTTGGCCAATTTTTTTAGATAAAAAGGCTGAACATTGAAATTAATCCGCCTCTCAGTCATAAAAGATAGAAGACAATCATCAACGGAGTCCCTAATTCCCAAAGCACACAGTTTTTGGGATAGAAACTCCGGATTCACAGTATCGAAAGCCTTTGGCAGGTCAAAAACACCCCTATAGTATATTTATTCCTATCTCAGCTGTCGGAGTTTCAGTTGAGAAGCCTTCTCTGAAACCAGATTCAATAAATTTGTTTAGATAATCCTCAAGTCTATTTCAGACTGATTTTTCTATGATATAAGAAAATCGAGTCTCTATTGTAATCTGTCTGCAGTTATTTATTACGTCTATTTCACCGTTCTAAAATAATGGTATTGGCTTTGCATATTGCAGCCTCTAAAAAAATAAATAGATCTATTTTATAACATTGTGTTATTTGGAGCTGTCGTGACAACATACTACCTGGTTCCGCACCGAGATGGCGACCCTGTCGTATATCTCACAATGTTCTAGGAGGCTGGCTACCTGAGTCGTATTAGTATAACTGAAACTGCGAAAAAAACTGCGATAGCTGAGACAGGAATATATATATATATATATATATATATATATATATATATATATATATATATATATATATATATATATATATTTCGACTTGTCAAAGGCTTTCGATACTGTGAAACCGGATTTTTTATCTCAAAACTGTACTCTTAAATAAATGGTGGCGAAAAATCGACTCTTATGCTAACATATGTATTTTTATAAAATACAATGGACGTGTTGGAGGATCTTTCCCAAAAATTTGTTACCATTTATTTCATACTCTAAGCGCGCACTGAATGTAACGTTTTTTAGAATATAAAGTAGGGGGCCTTTGGAAGATAATGTAAATGACAACGATCAGTTCTTATATCCGTCGAATAGGAGTCATGAATGCCTCTCATTCATCAAAATATATGATTGCGATTAGATATTAACAAAACTGTGAACAACAGCTTTATTAGCCAGACCACAAACTAATTCATCAACATGTTTAAGGTAGCTACCAGTGTTCAACGATCAATCATTATTACTGTACTAATTCAGTGAACAATTTTAAAGATACAAAATTGACAGCAGACCGGTTCCGTAATGAATTATGTTACCTACATATGTGGTTATTAGAACGAAAAGATATTAGAGCAACTTAAAGGTTACTAATATATTACTATATTATATAAAGCATAATATATAACTACCATAGAAGGAAAGACATCTTGTATGGAAAGTAAAATGATGATCATTCAGATAACAGAACTAAAATAGTTTCCTTTTAGTTTCATAATGCCATAAATTTGCTTAAGTTTTAAGAAGATCTTTTTTAGTCTGTATTTTAGTGAATTTTCGTAAAAAGTTCATAATTCCTTATGTATATATATATATATATATATATATATATATATATATATATATATATATATATATATATATATATATATATATATATATATATATATATATATATATATATATATATACATACATACATATCGAAATTTAACACAGCTATAGAAACCAAATTTGGTACATAGGTTTCTCTTAGTGAATTTTCTTTAAAAAAATTCACTAATGAGGAGATCTCGACTTTTGAATTTTGAAAAAAATTCTTAAAATTAGCACTAATTAGGCCCCCTAGAACACATATCCTGGGTCGGTTTCAATTTTTATATGTTTATATATATATATATATATATATATATATATATATATATATATATATATATATATATATATATATATATATATATATATATATATATATATGTATGTATGTATGTATGTATCACACCGATAACTCAAAAAATAATGGGCCGATTTTGATCAAATTTGGCGAGTACCTTCCTTTTGCAAGTGGCTTGGATTAGTTCGTTAAGCAGGACAATCTGCCCAGTTGAAATAGATTAAACAATGTTTTCTTATAATTAGACAGACGGATTCCCCCTATCAGTGTCAATTCTGAGCCAGCCAAGGTATGGAATTTAGACCACGATATTATAATGCATGTTTGTAAGAAAATACATTCGGGACTCAGCAAGTGCGTTATGGTAGCGAGTTTTTATTGAATGCCTCAAATTTGAATAGCTCAATTTGCTATTAACCTATAAGGTTCGTGGCCAGGAAACTAGTTTTTTCGGGAACATTTTAAGTTTATTTTCGAATTTTTTTTTACATTTTCAAACAATAAAGTTATTTTGATGAAATATGGTACATTATTTTTACTATATATGTTATACTGGTAACCAAATTTGATGTTTGTTTTCTTTAAAAAAAACACATATTTGCTATTTAAAACATTTAAATGAAAATTCACTATCATAACACGCACTTGCTGCGTCCAGGCTTTTTTTAAATGTATAATACACACCAAAATTTTGGTATTTATGTTGGCTTAAAAGAACGTTATAGGCATTTAAAAAATGTTGAGTGCCACTTGTGATTACAGAATGACACAAAAATAACATATTTTGTGTGGCTAACAAAATATATTTAATACACTAAGTAACGATTGGAGCCTGTGATGAGCACTGATAAGTACACTTGGAAAATCCAAATCACCACAACATATCTTTTTAAAGTTCTGACGATCGTTTCACTAACAAAGTTAGCGTCATCCGAGGATGAAAAATTCTAAATATTTAATATTTCTCTTGTGGCAAAATGGTCAAGAAATATCATAAAAATTACTTTGGAAATGTATCAAATTTTTCTTTTTAAATACTTGATTACAGGGCGTTTAGAGCTGCATCTTATAATATTATTTTGACAATCATAGGTGGCCCATGAGTCGTTGGTAATACAAACACCTTTAACAGTATTGCATTTTGTTTCTTTTCTATCGAATTATAATGCATGTTTGCGAGGAGAAAAACAGTGTGCAAACAGTATTATTAGTTTAGAAAGACCAGCATAGGGGTTCTAATTACCCATTTATATACTAGAGAAGTACTAGAGGAATTGTTCTTTGTGGGTGCAGATTTATAATGAATACACGTGGTAAAATAATAACAATTTAATATTCCAGTTACAAATTTACATACAAAATTAAATGGGTGAGTTGTGATCCAATACTTATCAATATAATAAAAAGTTACTTACGATTGGAGATGGGTAGGTTGCCGTAACCAGCACGTGGATGATGTCGCTGGTAGCTGGGCGCGTCCTCCAAAGGGGCCAAGGTGTTTCACGTGTCCAGGTGGCAGAGGTGGATTGCGGTCTGTGGATGCCGCGGTTGAAGAGATTTCTCATCACGGGTCAGTCGCTCGTCGGAAGACTGGTTCTTCCCACAACTAAGCTCGCTGACCTGTCCACGTGTCAAGGTCACAGCCGTGGGTTTTGCTGTCTAGACTACGGGTTGCGGCTCAGGCGATCCTGTGATGCTCTGTCTGACTATCGCTCACGGTTCAGCCGGTCTTGCCACGACCTTACTGGACTCTGGATCATGAGGAAGTGGTCGAATCTTGGATCCTCTCCTCTTGTAACTGCTTCTCTCAGTTGTTAATGACACGCTTAATGACACCGGTCACAGGGGCACCACTGGCGGTACCTACGCCTCTGGTGGCTGTTGCAGGCATTAAGGGAAGTTGCAGGCTAATAAAGGACAGGGTTGGACACGGGCTTGTTAGGCGTGAGGATTCGACAAGATTATAACACAACGCATACGTAAGTTGTTGTTAAATTGTTTTCACATGATTTCACAAATGTCAAATGAAACTTCAAAGTGACAAACTTAAAGAACGTTCTCATTTCTGAAAACTTGTGCCATAAAAATATAGGGACGTATTTTATCGTTTATAATTTCCTTTAACTTCACGGTGTTGAAAAGGGTATAACTGCAGTTTAGACATTTGCCTACGAGTCCTTAAAAGTTTAGAAATATAATTTTTTTCACAGTGGATGCAAATCAGTGTAAATTGTGTAAACTGTCACAAATTAGCCCATTTTTCAAACTGATGCTTATACATACGGCCAAAAGTATATTTTCCCAGAGAGAACACATATGACATTTTAAGCACAGACCGCAGAGTTAAAAACAATAACTTTCTTAATTTTGATTTTCTGTAAATTTTAATTACAGATCAGGTATATAATTTGAATGTTATGTTAATTTTCAATAAATTTTCCTGTAAAAAATATTTGGACACTTTTTATATACTAACATGAATATTGTTGAGGTAATCTACGGTTCTTTTGGTTGTGACTCACTCTTTCTAAGTACTTTTGCCACAATCGGCTTTAAACCTCTTTTTTTAGCACTTGCAGATTTTTTACTCTTGCGATTTTACATTTTAAAAATAAATTTTTTCAGTTTCTCTTCTATCTTCTATTTTCTTTATTCCTTGCTAATGTGTTTTCACACATTGTTAGTAGTAGAATATGATCACTTTACATGCTGAGGATGTATACGAACATTATTCTGTGATATTTTTTGGAAATCATATATCCTCGGATCACGTTACTTGTATCGTGTAACAATAATTTAACATCAATGTTTTATAAAGATGCTTTATTACTCCCATAATAATATATCCTAGTTGTTACCTTGCTTTTATATTACGTACTTTTCAATGAGATTGTAAAAATATGTTACTGTGCCATTTAAAGCACGTAAAGAGGCTTCATTTAACAGTCGCAAAAGTATGATTGATTTTCTTTCGATTTGTCGTGAAAACCGCTCCACCTCGAAAAAAATTTAATGCATATAAATCGAACGTAAATACAGACACAATTTTATGGAAAGATGTCCAATTATATACTTGAAAGAGTAACTAAATTCTCATTCGTTAACTTTATTTATCCCGCCTATAGGTGCAATTATTTTGTATCAATTGGTATTGCTGCCAGCGGTATTAAATAAAGCATTTGGAATGGTTTTCAGTATCCTATTAAAATGTTATTTTAAATGTGTAATAGAAACTATTAGCAATAAATAAAGTTACTATTTTATTTAAAATGTAATTCTCGAGAAATTTCCCTTGCGTATAAATGTTTTACAATTTGGTTTGGCGAATACGATTTATTAAAATTTGCTTTTAAAAATGTTACTACATTTTTCTCAATAATAACATAGTGTTTTATTGCGACTTTATCAGAAAACAGAGAATGAACCTGCAAAAGATTTTTACTTTTCTGATTTAAATACTTCTTACACAATTTTTGCTTACCCAATGATTATCCGAAAAAAACCTCTAAAAAGACGAACAGATTATTATGGTTTTTTAAATAAAGGGTGGTACTTATAATATAATAGGAATAATATATATATATATATATATATATATATATATATATATATATATATATATATATATATGCTGATTCGCTTGATGGCGCTCTGCTTATATCTCGTTTGTCTAATGCAATAGTTTTTGGTTAACGGACCTGGCTTCCGAGGTCATACAGTAATCATCACATTCACACACATACACACACAAACAAAGGGTAGCGATATATTTATAATATTTGAACACACCCCTAAAAATCCGACCCCTCATGCTCATTGGCCATGCATCCTATTCATAGAGGACACAAAATAGATTTTAACAATGCCAAAACAATAGCCCCGCTTTACAACTTTAAAACCAGAATTATCCGCAAAGCGATCGAGTCCGAAAAACGTCCCGATTGTTTAAATCAGAGAGATGATAGTCTTTGTTTTCCGATTACTTGGAAACCTGTTATCTCCTCATTACAAACAATAAAAAAGACAATTCATTCAATAGGCAATTTAACTTCCCCATTACCTAGCTCAACAAATACCTCTAATCCACTTAATCCTATAAGTACCATAACGAAGGCACCTGACTTAATAGGCCTTCACCCGACTAATTACACTGATAATGAGGCAGGTAGACTTAGGAAAAACTCTTAGATCTCTCTGAGGTCTAGGATTGAACGCACTCAGACCGTAGAGACGATCTCCAGTGAGATTTGGTCAGTAGGCAGATCGAGGCCTTAGAGTTCTTTTCTTATCATATTTCGTTCACCTCTTAAAAATGGCCCCAAACAGGAGCCGAGTTGTAGAGTTTTAATAAATTCTGAGCGCGGTTCAACCCAAAAACCAAGTATATTTCACCGATTGCTTAAAATAATGAGCCGATTTTAATAAAATTTGGTAGGTGCCTCCCCTTCATAAATAAACTTGATAAGTCCGTTAGGCAGGAAAATCGGACCGGTTCTCCGGGAAAATTTTTGGATTCTTTTAGGAAAAATTTTGAGTTTATAAAAATCCGAAAATAACAAAGCGATGGCGACCAAATTTAATAGTTTTTATTATAAAACGTATGCTGTACCATATATCTAAGTAAAAGAACAAAAGGCTGGACGCAGCAAGTGCGCTATGGTAGCTAATTTTCATAAAAGTATAACATAACAAACATTGTCATGAAAGTAGGCATCAAATTTGGTTACCAGTATAACCTATATAGTAGAAACAATGTACCACATTTCATCGAAATAACTGTATTGTTTGAAAAAGTACCAAAATTTTCCGAAAATAAACTTTAAATGTTCCCGAAAAAACTGCTCCGATCTTCCTGGCCAACGAACCTGTTCAAGCTATTTAATCCCAAAAAGCTTTTCGACAAAACTCGTGTGAAAAAAATTGCATGAAAACTGACAAACAATTTTTCACAAAAATCCGAAAACATTTTTTCACAATAACGTATTAAACATTATTATATTATACTAGTATGCCCTTCACTTCTGAAACTTAAAATACAGGATGTTCCATTTGAAACAATTAAGTTACAGCAGTGTGAACTCTTTTAAAGTCAGTCATTTGGGAGCGGTCTAGTAGGGCATTTCGATTTTTTCGACGAATAATATTCTACAAAAATCCGCAAAAACTTATAGACTATTAAACCATAAACTCTTTAAAACTACTGCCAAAGCATCAGCGAAAGGGTCTATTGAAATGAATTTTCTGGAAATATTTTGGTAAAATGAAGGACAATGGCGGTTGAAGCTGAATCTTAAGGGTTTGCTAAACACTCTTCTTGCAACATTTTCTCTACGTAACCCCTCTTACTTTCAGATTCTTGCCTAAAAGTTGCCAATTTTGACGTATTTTCTTTAAAAGTCTATAATTTTTCCCTTTAACTTACAGATCTAAATTTTGGTATGGTAAATTTTATAAAATAAACCTCCGTACCAAATATGGTTGCCCTAACTTTGTTATTTCCTGAAATATAAAAAATGTGTGTGTGTGTGTGTGTGTGTTTGGTTGCGTGCGTGCGTGCTTGCGTGCGTGCGTGCGTGCGTGTGTGTAAATTTGAAGTAAAACTTTTGTTCATCTATTTACGAAGCCATTTAGGCTGCAAAAAGACTACAGGTTCCACGTCAATTTCACTATTAGCTAGTAAAATCGTAAGGACCAATATACAAAAAGTGACAGATAGGTAAAAAGTCTGGTCAAGGCACGTATTTTAACTAAATAGACAAATGTAGATTAATTCATCTTTCAAATTGTTACTGTATATTGAATTAATGTTTACAAGAAAGTTCATTGTCTGTGCTTTGTAAAATTATTCACACTTATAATTAAATGCAATGAAGATACAGAGTCTTGATATTACGTTTTGTACGATAACAAAGGATTACATGTAATATAAACAATAGATCACAAATCAGAAATAATAAATTCATCAGCCGTTCCATTTGAAGAACGGTCCACCCACTCACCCTGACAGAATGAATAATGGCCAATTTGCATTTTAAAATATATTTATACACATAACAGTTCAAGCATGTTGTATTACTAATTCAAGCCATTCAAGAATATCGGATTGGCGATTCAATGTAATATTTATTCAGACAATAAGAAACCCACATGGTTGTTTTATTGCGAAAAAAGGTTCAACCTTAATCTGAGCCCCCACGTCAACCTTATACTGGCTTGGTTTTAGCTCTTTGAAGTAACATCTAAACCAAACCACTGCACTCTCATTTGAGGAATAAAAATACCGTTTTATAGTTGATTCTTCCGCAAATTTAAATTAACGTGATTGAAAGATAATGATAATAACAATTTAGAGATTGTAGAAAACGATTATTTGCTGATGTACTAGTCGCCTTTACCACTCGGCCACGGCGAATATATGATTTGGCATTTATTACCGAATTATAATCATATAATTGTATATCATATAATATATCGTATGTGAATTTTCTACGAAGTCTTTCCTAACAAGCAGGTCTATTTCAAATCAATTTTTTGTCAATATTTTAATTAAATGAAGGAGAACAATTGAAACAAAAAGGTAGGTCCCTGTTCAAGACATTTCATCACTATTTGCCACTGATAAAGTCAGTTTCATAATCTTTGTTTAAAAATCACCAATTATGACGTTTCAAATCGCCAGTGATATTTCCAGAAAAATTATAAAGTTTTTTAATCCTTTTTTATCCCACTTCTTAACTATTTCCGTTAAAGAAAGTTAATAGTATTTAATAGATTTTGTTCACCATAAACCATATTTTGGTGCTCATAACTTTTTTAGTTTCTTCTAGAGATCCAAATTTTGGTATATAGTATACATTTTATAATAGAAACCTGCCGACGCAATTTGGTTACCATATCTTTGTTATTTTCGAAAAATTTCCGAAAGTAAACCCAACATTTTCCTGGAAAAACTGGTTGGATTTTTCTGGTTAAAAACGTATCCAAGCCACTTAAACAGGTCTATTTATTTTGAGTTGTCTGTGTGATACATACATATTATATACCTATGAACATATATAAACATATAAAAATTGAAACCGACCCCGAATATGGGTTCAAGGTGTCCTAGTTTGCGCCCTTTTAATTTTTTTATCAAAGTTCAAACTAGAAGTCTCCTCATTAGTGAATTTGTTGTAAGAAAATTTAAATGAAAAATCGGGTAAACGAAATGCTATATTTATTCAATTGTGTTGTTCATAATAACGTACTTTTTTTCCCTCAGGGCTCGTCCGCACTGCAACCCTTGGTTGATTGTGCATGCCCTTAGCCTTACTCCACCGATTCCAAAGTCACCGTGCCTTGAACTAGTCTGCACAGCGATTGGTAGGGTGAAGTTTTATATTGCTCTGTCTCCGGTCTTGTCTTTTGCGGTCCAGAGCTTTACACTCGCACAAGATGTGTTGGGCTGATTTCTCCCACTCGCCGCAGAGTCTGCGTGCGAGGTCCCCCTCGAACCGCCCCATTTTATGCAGGTGTTTCTTGATGGCCATGTGTCTCGTCACGAGACCTGTTATGTTTCTGCTAAGATTTAGCAGCTCCACAGCTCTCTTTGAACTGGTTTCGTCAATTATGGAGTTCCCATGTCAGAGCCCTGGACAGTCTGCCCAGTACACCTTGTGTTGGTATCTGACCCAGGACTTGATGGCTCCCCTGGCAGTGCTCTTTGTGACGCCCATAGCCGGTTCATAAATGGTTCTGCTGACCCTCTCTTCGCGAGACTGTCAGCTTCTTCATTTCCTTCATAGGAAATTGAGATTTGGCAATTTTTCTGAAAAGGAGTTAGATCGCGAAGATTTATATATATATATATATATATATATATATATATATATATATATATATATATATATATATATATATATATATATATAACACTTTCGAAAGCATTCATCGAATGTGCGCGTACTAGGACTTCTAAAATCGATCTTCAAGGTCTGTGTAAGTTTAAAGTATTAACTTTACTAATATGCCATATACAAATAGTGTACAATTATTATGAAAATTCGCTACTATAACGCACTTGCTGCGTCCCTAAATTTTTATTTTACCGATTCGATGCATCGCATACATCGATGATTTTTTCGTACTATTGGCATACATCCAAAAAAAAAAAAAAGATGATGAACTTTATAGCTAACATTCCTTTAATAAGAAGTTTTGAGTTTCACATGTTAAGATTTCCGATGCATCGCATACATCGATGTTTTCCCCCCATCTATCGAAAATAATCGATGCCATCTAACGATGCATAACGTCGGAAAAAAACATCGATGTATTTTTTTCAGTGGAGATCCCTACGCACAGATTTAAAAACATTATCGTACTAAACAGCCAAATTAACAAATACTGTTAGTTACCTAAAAATAGAACAAAACTCATGTCATCTGATTTTTTTATTCTGACAAATTCAGAAATACCATATATTTTAAATACTGGGGTGTGTGTGTGTTTTTTTTTCTTTAACGTCGGCCTATTTCCGCGACTATGGCCAATCACCGACGACAGGGAGCTGTTTCCACTCAGTATCCTGAAAATTTTGACGAACCCCTGCCTTTCTGTAAGGAGGGTAGGTATCTTTAACGTGCCCAACATCGTATGGACACGGGACCGACGGCTTTACGCCCCCTCCGACGGGCGGAACGTGCAGACATTCAGCTTGCTCTAATACAATGTCAGAACCTCGGTTGATGTTAATGTTACAGTTTGTACTGAAAAAGTGAAAGGAGAACCGTGGTATCGCACCCAGTACCCTTCGGTTTAGAGGCACACGTTCTTACCTCTAAACCACCGAGGCTCTGAATACTAGGGTAAACTTATTGTTTCGCAAGAAACACAGTTATATGCTGCTGTCTCTACAAAGTAGTACAGCGTCGTTAATTGACATACTATATTATGTTGAATGATATAGAATCTGTAACGATTCTATTTTGTATTAAATATTTGTATATAAAAGTTTGCACCGAGTTGTTATATATCAGAATGGTATACAAACTAAGATGAAAGATAAGGTTGAACAAGATTGAGTTTATACAGTAGCTCGAGTGTTGCCTTACGACTATTGTACTGGTATTTTGATTAAGCAATTGACCTCTTTCTTTACTTTATTTTTTATAGTGGCAATAATACTGTACCAAAACAAGGTTGTTGGAATGAAAAGGGGTACAGAAAGCTACTGTATACTTTACATATCGCGATCTTTTACTACAGTGCGTTTTCTAGGTTGCTGATTTTTTAAACCACTACACTATACTGGATGCTTTCAGCTACCAAATGATTTGCAGAGCCTCGGTGACCCAGGTGTAAGAACGTGTGCCTCTGAACCGAAGGGTAGTAGGTTCGATTCCCAGAATTTCCCTTTCACTTTTTCAGTACATACTGTAACAAATTAACATTAACTGAGGTTCTGGCATTGTATTTGAGCAAGTTGAATTTATACACGTTATGCCCTTCGGAGGCGGCGTAAAGCCGTCGGTCCTGGGTCCATGCGATGTTGGGTACGTTAAAGACCCCTACCCTGCTTACAGAAAGGCAGTGGTTCGGCAAAATATCCAGGATAATGAGGTGAAACTGCTCCCTGGTGTCGGTAAATGGCCATAGTCGCGGAAATAGATCGATGTTAAATTACAAGAAAAAAAAAACGATTTACGTAACCCTGGTATAACAATTCAAATACCACTTAGCCGCAATTGTCCACTTGAATGGGTTGAATGTAGGGGTGAAGTTTTCACGTTACAGGATATCATTTTAATCTAAAATTGACGTGTTTCTGGATTTTTATAAATATGCAACCGCCAAAATTTTAAATAGGAAGTAGGGGCTTGTGATATTTCATTTAAAAGATATCTTCATTATATATTTGAAAATGCTATGGTTTTAACATTTATTGTAAAAACTAACAGTCAAAAAGAAATTTATCTGATTATCGAACTTCACAACAACACGCTAAAATAGTGCTCCAAATTGAATCATTACTTCCACATTTCCTCAGAAAGACATTATCATGAAATGATAAATCCCATGATTTGACCACAAAGAAAATATTCGTATTCCTTGACCCATAAACTTCTGAAACGTTATATTACTAGAGCTTCAACGAAAAAATATAAATTTTCACTAAATCACCCCTCATTTATCCCCTACCCCCCTGAAGCGATCTTACACAAAAACATTTCGAAGAGCTTGTTCATCGAGTGCTAACTGTGTACCAAATTTAAAGACGATATCCCAATTCGTTCTAAAGTTATCGTGACTACTAGCAGACAGACATACAGACAGACAAAAACAATTTTCGTTCCCTAATCACGTTTTCTATGCGTTTTCGCACTTTTTACCATACTTTCATACATATTGACGATGTGGAAGTAAAAATGATTAACTAATCGCGTCTTATTCTTGATACTTGAAAAAATAAAAAACACATCAATCTAAATGTAGGAGAGGTTAAAAATGCATGCCTTAAACGTCTGCATCCTAAGTAAATAACAAGGTGTTCTAACGTTCATCCACCTTTAAGGCGTGATCGACCTACCCCCAATTGCTATTCGTCTTCTTAGGTCAGTTAAATCGCGTGGTTTAGTTTTGTATACCATTCTATTTACATATTCCTATAAGGAGAAGTAAAATAGCGTAAGATCGGTTGATCGTGCTGGTCATTCTAACGATCCTCGCCTCCCTATCCACCGATATAGAAATATTTAGTCGAGATACTGCCGCACAATGATTTGTTAATGTACTGGTACTCCCTCCTGCTCAAACCATGTGACATTAGCTGGAACTTGTGGGTTTGCTCGATCGGGGTACTAGTTTGTCAAAGTTGGCACCACATTATTTTGGTATTATCTCCATTCAAATTGCCATCAATGAAAAATATACCAATGACATGGTTTCCCACTATTCCTGCCCAAATAATAACTTTCAGGGTATTGCGTATGTTCTCCTCTCATCCAGTGTGAATTTTATTTAGACCAGTTTTTATTGCTTAAGAATTTACGATTATATGGATAATAAGGAACCCACTGCGCCAGATAACTTTTTGTTCATCATAATTAATTTTTATAAATAATGTAAGTTGATAAAAATAATACCCACAAAATTATATAGGTATTATTGAAAGTGACTGTAAAAATAAACATAACAAATAAAGAATGAATGAGAGACATAAAATTAATACATTCGTATTTCCAGTCAAGTATTCTGAATCAATCTTACGTTTATAACTCACTCTTAATATATTATGTTAATTTTTGTAGTCACTTTCAATAATACATCTATAATGTTTGAATCCAACAGAATTCGTTTAAAAAATCAATCGTGTTAACCAAAAGGTTTTCTTGCGGCATCACATCCGAGTCCGAGAATGTTAACGAATTAGTTGTTTTAAGGTGATGCGATCACGGAATGTATTGAAAACACCGTACGCATGATAGATTCAAGAGATATTAAGTTATCTAATCATCATTCTATCACTTTATTAATACTTTCAAACGAACTTGCTGTGTTTATATCATCGTACGCTCTGTTGACACGCAGCTACTGACCGCATATTAAACCAACTCCGGTTTTACATATACGGAGATGAAATGGCAGTACACACGCCTTAAAATATTTAATAACTTGAAATTAATTTGAAAATTTCAGTAGTCGGTCAGTGAATTTAATAAATCATACTCGTAAACCAGGTTAAGCTGGAATGGTAACGTAGCTGAGAGCAGAACTCACCACAGGCCCGAGGCGCAGCAATTCTACCAGACTCATAATTAACTGCCCTCGTAATTCTGTTTGATTAATAGAACCTAGAAATTAATAAGCGCGCAGTGCAGATTTAATACAGACTCTTTATTTGTCTTGCCGAGTCGACTAACTTTTACCCCGAAATTCTGTGTAATTGTCATCATATCCATTTCATTATAGCTCTGCTTTGCGGAGATTACAAGACAATTAGAATGTGAGAAACATCGTTTCCGTTTAGAACTACCTGTTTTCCCTCGGGGAAGCAACAAGGAAAATCTTTTGCTGGTAGCTTCGTTATTAATTATTTCTGTTAAAGTGCTTCAGAAAAAATGCTAGTCATGTTTGTGCGATAAAAGCTGTACAAACAAGTAAATTGCTTTTCTATTGCACAACATAATACAGGATTTCACACGTAGATCTCCCATTAGCCGTTTCTGGAGTACGGCTCACAATTGAATTCTGAAAAAGTTATGAGGTTTTAAAATTGTCACGATTAACCGGTCTATTTAGGACACCCTGTCTAACTTGCACTAGCTTTATTAAATTCTAAATATTTTTTGGCATCTTAGAATTTGTACTTTAAAATGTCAACTCTTCACGTTGAAAAATAAGAGAGATACAGGTGTGTAAATGTGACAATGTTTTTTAAGAAATTTTTGAAAAAAGTCAAATATCTCGAAAATGGTTAAGTAAAATGACATAAGATGTTAGTAAAACCTACCATAAAAATTGAAAAGCAATCTAGATCCGTAATAAAAAACACTATCTTCCATATGAAATAAGAATATATAATATATAATATAATAAATATAATCTACTTCCGGTATAACCGGAAGTCCCATACTAACGTCAATATTTTCAGTGAACTGGAAATTTTGAGAAACTCACGTGCGTGAATTTTCAGAATTCAATTGTGAGCCGTACTCCAGAAACGGCTAATGGAAATTCTACGTGCGACACCATGTATAATCCAAAAGAGTTTAATTTGTTTTGTGGCAAAATTAAACTTTTTTTGAGCTTCTCAGTAACTTTGTTTTTCTAAAATATTTTTTGGAGTTGGTACCAATGTAACCTGTACAAGATAACTATGGTATAGATCCATATATATATATATATATATATATATATATATATATATATATATATATATATATATATATATATATATATATATATATATATATATATATATATATTCGTAAATTTACTTCCCATCATACTAAAATATATTATTTAAATTATAATTTTACTTTTTTAGTTTTAACTCCCCATATGACGTCATATTTGAAATTCTCAAATTACTATCATATATTCTGTACTAATTGTATTACGTGATCTAGTGCGGTCAGTAATGATTGACGCAGTTACGCTAGCAAAATACTAAATACAATTAACTACACAATATATGATAGTAATTTGAGACTTTTCAAATATGACGTCATATGGGTAGCTAAAATTTAAAAAGCAAATTTAAATGTATATGTATATATATATATATATATATATATATATATATATATATATATATATATATATATATATATATATATATATTGAAATATTAGCCCCACGCTTAAATGTTGTAACTCAATGCCTTTTTTATTGTAGTATGTCAAATAAAAATTGACAGGTAGAAAAAATATGATTCTACTATCAAATCAGGGTGCTTATTAAAGCTCGTGGGTTCAAGTCTTTTTCTTTTTAAATGTATCTATCTAAATTTTCAAAATAAAAAGCTGTTCTGTTCTTTAGTTGACAAATTTGAGATTACTTTTGAGCCATTTCAGATACTGCCCTTTTTGATGTTATTTGTTATTCCCAAATATTATATATATATGAACCAAAATAAAGCAAGGGTTTATTATTAACACACAATTTGAACTTTATTAATGCTAAGTCAGATGACAAATGCCTATTATTATCTGTAATTCCTTGTACTATGCTCATTTATAGAATTTACAGTTTTTAAGTCAATGAAATATCCTCCGAAGAGAAAACTGGCCAGTGTTTTTTTTATCAAATTTTAAATTAAATCGCTTTGTGGTGGTAAATAATAGATTCACACGAATCTATTCTTTCGCTAGCTAGAAATAACACCCGAACATAGATTAAGTCATTCAATGGAAGTTGTACGCGTGTTCAATGGTCGATTCTTGAGGATGGGCTATGTGTGGTGGTCTGTGGTGTTCAGAGATGGACACACAAACACCTTGTTGTGAATATCAATTTAAATATGGATGCTGTATCACTTATGTTTGTTTTTCTTTCAGACTTTTTTATTAGTGTTGATACTTCAACTTGTAAATGTGTTTCTGCTGCATATAAATGGTAAGTGTTATTGTTTTTATGCAAACTTACTGTTTTATCGTCGGTAGCTTCTTTTCTTGACTTGTTCTTAGGCTTTCACTTTGATTTTACTGCTTCACAAATCTTTTTACTTCTTGTTTTTGAATATTATTCAAAAATTCCTTCTGCTTTTCAAAAAAATTTAAAAAAACCAATCTCCTAATAATGATGTTTCTTATCTTCTGTTTTTTTCTCATGACGACGGTCTCCAAGTAAAAATTTTTCTTGTTGGCCGCCTTCCAAATTCATCTTAAGATTTTTTGTTTGTATCCTCATTTCCGGGGTAACCTTGTCACATCTTTCAATGCCTTACTCTATACTATATATTTATATACACTATTTTTGACCGCATTCCTTAACCTCTCTAAGTTATTGGCAATGTCATTTTGACATTTTAAATTGAATGAAATCATCTGTTCCATAGTTTCTAGGTTATACATCTTAATATTCTTATTCTAATAATATCAACATTTTAAACTTCCTAAAAACTATTTATACAGTTCGTACTGTCCATATATTCACATTTTAGTTTATTTTCTAGTTTTTTGAGGTCGTCCCATTTATTTATTTTTTTCTGCACTAAGTCCAAACACTTTTATAGTCTATTTTGACCTGGATCTTATTTTACTTTTCATAGACCCTTCACTTCTTATAATCTAATTTACAATTATTGCATCTTTCTCACTTTGCTTACTTTTAATCCATTTATACATATACAAATATATTTGGGCTTTAATTTTGATATACATCTTCGAAATTTACATCATGTCTTATTATTTGCCTGTTAAGTGATTATTTTTAATTTTCCCCCTGTCAGGACAACTCATACATATATTTTTTTCTCTTCCTCGATTGACTAGCTGTTCATATAGTTTAATTATTTACTACATAGACATTGTATACACCAAAGCGTAGGTTTTTATTTGTTTATCCTATACCGTTCGGTTTCACATGGGTTGTTTTGTATATTTGGTTTGCTTGTAGGGTGTGTCACTTTTATGTAGGTGTTCATACGTGTGAATTATTTCTCTGCTACCCCCATTGTAAATACCATATCAATATATATATATATATATATATATATATATATATATATATATATATATATATATATATATATATATATATATATAAGCATGCAACAGCACCCGTGCTCAGAACACGCCCACCAAAAATAATTTTTTCGCCACATACGGATAAAGACGATATTATAAATATTATAAACTCGCTCAAATTTCGCAAGTATCCAGGTTATGGTCGCATTTAAGCTAAGCATTTACAAATAATGGTGGGATTATATGTGATCCTCTTGTTTACATCATAAATAGGTCCATCGAACTTAGGTTTTCTTTACTGCTTTCAAACAGTCATTATTATACCACTTAAGAAGACTAGCGATAAAGAGGATCTAAATAAGTATAGACAAATATCGCTCACGAGCAGTTTAGCTAAGGTATCCGAGATGGTTCTTAGGCTCCGAATAGTAAACTAAACGATCATTTGAATCTTGTGGTGGAGCCTGCGGTGTTACAACTGTTATCTGAGGCATACTAGATGAGAATGTTTGTTCTTTGTGTCTTTTTGTTGATTTGACGAATGCTTTCGATACTATCGACCACCTTGAGCTTCTCAGGGTGCTAGAGAACATAGGATTTAGAGGTTTACACTATGATTAAATGGCAGGCTTGCTTTTGGGTAGAAAACAGTTAGGATCGGAGACTCCTCGAGTTTCGAGGAGGAAGTATTGTGTGGAGTTCCACAAGAAACGATTCTTGGGCCTCTGTTGTTGAATATTTTTATAAATGATATTTTAAGAATGAAAATTCATTTTGCTGATGACACAGCTCTTCTCATACGTCAACACTTGGGAGAGCTTAAAGAGTCTGACAAAGGAAGACCTTGTTGGTGTTCAAATTTTTTCGGAAACAGACTTTTAAGTGTTATTCTCTGCAAAACTCGGGTTGTTTTCTTCACTTTGCACATAGATAATATGCCATTATTTTCTACTCTGGATATTCGGATGCGTGGTGAAATTGTGCAGTTTGAATGTTCAAATCACACTAAATATTTAGGCATAACCTTTTATAGCCATTTAAGATGAGATCTGCACATAAATAGCCTGGTTAAAAAATTGACACCTATGTTGTTTGGACTCACACTGTATAATAAATATCTTTCCATTTAATATTTAAATATTTCATATCATGGCTTGTTCGAAAGTCAACACAGGTATGATGTAACAGTGTGGAATGAAAACTACCGCCACTTGCATAGCCTTAATGCGCTAAATACCCTCTCAGCCTGTGGAGAGCCACCCCAAAGAACTATGTTACACTGTGGTTATCATCTTTGGATTTAACTTCTGTAGTGTGGCCACTTCGAGTGGAATCAGATGACCCAAAGATTATTCACATTTCTGTTCATTGACATTTGGATATTTATTTTGTGTCAAAGCGTTTTTAACGTTTTTGCACTTTGATTGCTCCTAGTTGATGGTGTCCACAAAATGTTGTAGATAATTTTTTATTACTTTCTAATATGGTTCGTTTGCGAAAGCTGCCGTTCGTTTCTAATTGACATTATTTCTAACGGTTGGGTATTGTAGTAGCAAATCAATGACCTGATTCTGGTCCTGGATTGCGCTTTCACGGTCGTCATTTCACCATTTATTTTTAAACGACCTATTCAGGCCTATCTTTTTTTTGGAGTAATTGCTTCTGCCACTCCTTTAATTATGTTTATAAATTCCTGATTGGAAATCTTATTATTTTCCCTGCTTTTATTTTCCATCGGATCAGAGAATAACACAAAGGAAATTCTTCTGCCTTCCTAAAAAGGCATATTAAATATATCAAGAAACTGCTGATGAAGTGTGCTACCTGATGTATATATATATATATATATATATATATATATATATATATATATATATATATATATATATATATATATATCTATATATATTGTGGAGTTAGTATGTTTAAGGTATCGCGTCTAAACTTTGTCTACGGCTTTTTAAAAGTACGATACAGGTGAGAAAATCTGACTAGCATATTCCAACTTTGGTCTTGCCAATGTATTGTATAGTACATTATTTATATAGGGTGGTGATAAAATGTGGAATAATAGGAATATTTGTATACAGGTGAACATAAAGGGAACACGTCAATTATTATTTTTAATTCTGCATTTTTTAGTTAATACTAGGATACGCAGGGTGTTGCATAAATGAAATCACGTCAACGTCACTTTTTTTAAATAGAAACGCCTATATAGCATTGTATTTTTGGATTCCTTGGAAAATTCTAGATGTTTCATGTATAATGTCCATTACCTATCTTCAACTAAGCAGCTAAGAAGTCAGATGATAGCAGAAGCCGTAATTTGTATGTAATTTGTATGTAAGTTGTTTGCTACTTTCAATTTTTATCCATTTCCTATATCTTTATATTTTCTATAGTGATATTGTATGTCTGATTCGGAAGACGAGTTACAAAGTTTACTAAATCTAGAATATAGGCTTAGATTAACAAGTAGTAGTGACAACTTTAAAGTAGAGAATCCTATGAGTGAGAGTAATTCGAGTAATCTAATGGCCAATCAATTTAAAGAATTTTTTTCTAAAAGCTGTCGCAGAATTCTACGGTCAACCGGCGAACACAGGAAACTTCTTAAAAAGTTGTAACCTGGTTATGAACCAGTTTTATATAGCAAACGAGAATTTATATCTGAATCACTTCTTATTGAATTTTATTCAAACAAAACCAGCAGACCAAGCGAGCTTGATAATAATTACATAGTTAATTAACTCGTGGCTAGGCTTAAGGAATGCCATCGTGCAAAATTTCACAGATCAACGAGACGACACAAGCCTACTGGCAGAGATGCTGACGTTGAAACAACGCAATGTCGATGACGCCCTAGCATTTTCAAACAGATGCAGACACAAAGAACAGGTGTTCATTTCACATCTAATAGCGAACGAAAATAATGAATCGATACGTACTTTGAAAATGAATATGTACCAAAGTCAGACACTCAAAGCATTTTTAGGCGGCTTGGAAAAGAATTATCGACAATTGAAAAGTATTTTCAATGAAAATAAAAATAAAAATCAATTTTTCCATGCGTATTTTTGAAAAGTTAACCTGTTTATAGCTTCACAGTGATCCAGTCTATCCATAAACTCTATTTGGACGTTAGTAACAATATCTGGGATAATTTTCAGTTTCGTCGCAAGCGGAGCTAAAATCATATGGGCCATAATGACAACAGCGGTGTTCATAGTGATGACATTTGATGTCAGTCTAATTTCCTTTGTGACAAACGCCTTGTGATTATTTGATTATTTTGTATCATTTTATAAAAATGTTCTTAACAAAGACGCAGAGAATGGAGATCCTCGCTATGTTCAATTTCAGAGATAAAACCCGAACAAAAAACGAAATTTGTGAGATGTTCAATAATAAATACCCTGAGAGACAACTTATGAGTCAGGCCACTATAGGTAAATTAATAAAGAAATTTAATAATTTCGAACATGTCAGCGGCAAACCACGTTCAGGACGACCAGGGATCCCTGACGACACTGAACTCGGTATTTTAATATTGCTGGAAGAAAACCCTCATTCAAGTACGAGATATCTTCTAAACCAAGATAACATTGATGTGGATCATTCAGCTATTGTGATGTTCTTAAGAAAATAAAAGTGGCGTCTCTGTAAACTAAAAACAGTTCAAGAAATATATGACGACCATCTGGATAGGCGGAATCAGTTTTGTCAGGTAATAATGGATATCTGTCAAAATGATAATAATTTTGGAAAAAACGTGACGTTTTTGGATGAAGCCACTTGTTTTTTTAATGGCGAAGTAAATAAGCAAAATTTTCGTTATTGGTCAAATGAAAATCGACATTGGTATAGAGAGGGCCATACGCAGTATCCGGAGAAAATTAATGTTTGGACGGGGATTGTTAAAAATAGAATCATCAAACAATTTCTAGATGAAGTACCTGTCTTAATTACACTATTTTCAAATCAAGATATTCCAGACACGTTTGATGATATGATTTTGTTTCAGCATGATGGAGCTCCTGTCCATTTTAGTGCAAATGTTTCAAGATATTTAGACAATACGTGTCATCATCCAGCGGCGCGACGAATCTAAGTGGCCACCAAAGTCACCCGACTTGACTCCGTTCGACTTCTTCTTATGGGGATACGTTAAAGAGAGAGTATACAAAAATAAACTGCAACATTTAGAACAAGAAAATAAGAATAAGAGCAACGAAGGCAAATTACCCCAGAAATTGTTATTAACGTCCAAAGAGGCTTTGTGGATAGATTGAGGCATCGTAGACCTGTGAATGGTTACCACTTTCAACATTTATTAAAATAGGCAGGCATATTCTTTTATAGTAAATAATTTCTGTTTAATAAAATGTGTTTGATGTTTTTAATTTTATCTCCCTTGTATAAGGGTCGGTTTTAGGTAGGTACGGGATATAGTACATTAAATCTACATAGAATTTTCACTAGAATTCAAATTTGAAAAAAAGAACAGGTCATTTCATTTAAAGAAACAATATTTACATTGATACTGGTTTTTTGAAACACCCTGTACAAATGAAGATAAAGATTTAAATAATAGGAATATCTGTGAAGAGGTTAACTTTTCAAAAAAACGCTCGGGCAATTCGATTTTTATTTTTATTTTCATTAAAAATGTCCAATTTTCAATTGTCAATCAATCGTAAACAGTTGAAGGTAGGTAAAGGAGTAAAGGACATCCTACATGAAGCATATCTGGAATTTTCCAAAGAATCCCTGAATGCAATAATATAGAGTGTTCTATTAAAAAAATCTGACGTTGACACGATGTTTCATTTATGCAACACCCTGTATATATTAGTGTTAGCTAAAAAATGTATAATTAAAAATAAAACTTGACGTGTCCTAGCGTGTTTCTTTTAAGTAAACTTGTACACAGATATTCCCATTATTCCTAACTTTATCAAGAGCCTCGGTGGTTCAGGGGTAAGAACGTGTGCCTCTGAACCAAAGGGTACTGGGTTCGATGCCAGGGTTCTCCTTTCACTTTTTCAGTACAAACTGTAACATTAACATCAACCGAGGTTCTGTCATTGTATTTGAGCAAGTTGAATGTCTGCAAGTTCCGCCCTTCGGAGGGGGCGTAAAGCCGTCGGTCCCGTGTCCATGCGATGTTGGGCACGTTAAAGATCCGTACCCGCTTTACAGAAAAGCAGGGGTTCGGCAAAATTTCCAGAATAGTGAGTGGAAACTGCTCCCTGGCGTCGGTGATTGGCCATAGTCCCGGAAATAGGCCGACGTTAAAGAAACAAAACACAGACAGACCGACACCAACCTTTATCACTAGCCCGTATAGTCTACACCGCAGAAATCTTTACATACTTTAATAATAAAGATTTTATAGCGACTGACCTTTTAAAATCTGTAAAATTAAGATCAAGCTTTGATTTTATTTATGTTAGAGTTACCGCCATTTGCTACTATTCTGGTTTAACATCTGTCCCTTACTTATTTACCTAGATTCACATATAACAGCTGCCATATGTTAATATTTATTATAATGGCCACAGGCAATTTTTCCGTTATCATTTAAGGAAAATTATACTTCTTTTTACATTCTTTTACAATGTTATTCATACATCTTGTAGCTGCTAGGAACAAATGCCACATTTATTCTTCCTTAGGCTCTTTCGTTATTTCTCTTCAGGCTCTTTCATCACCACAGTTTCATCTTCCTTTCAAATCAGATCTTTTCAAATAAGTAAAAGGAATGAATTCATCGGAAAGCCTTCAGTATAACTTAATATGAAGCCGATGTGCTTGTGTTACACTCACTTATAACAACCTTTCTAATGCTAACCTTTCAGGCTTTGATTTTCACTTCTTTCCTTTTTCTTTCAGCTATTACATTCATCAGTTGAAAGCACCTTTTCTTAGCCCGTCATATATATTATCCTGGGGTACATTTGCATATATTCAGGCATAAATGAGTTACATTCATTATCTCTCGATAAATTGCTGTGCTTGAGGACAACGTGAAAAGGAATACCTTCAGGTTATCGCTGCGGTTAACATATGGTGTCCGAGGGAAGAGCAGAGTCTGTGTTCATCTCTGCTAAATGTATGCTTTTAAACAGTACCGTAATATCAGTTTGATTTGTCGTAATAATTATTCCAATACTTGACGAAAACGTATGACCAATGATAAAGGTCAGGACGCAGCAAGTGCGTTATACTAGCGGATTTTCGTAAGCCTTATAATACATAACGCAACTTACTTTATCTCCTAAGCATGCCACTGACCCGACCTTTTTAAGTTTATTTATGTTAAATTTAAGTAGCTGATTTTTATAAACAATTCACTCCAAATTATTACTTTTGTACCAATTTGATAAGAAGAGTCACTCAAATGACATTCCGTAGTTTAGAAACACTGACAACGACTAAATCATTTAATATGTCCATCTTCGTTTATTCTATTCAACTTTATATTGCCAGTAATATCCTTTTCTAATAACAACGTATAAGAATCGCAGCGTTTTACAAATTCTGTTAAATTTTTATCCGAAAAAACTTGGCTTACAATTATTCAACAAAACTAAGTTTTACCACATTGCATCTGTACTTTAATGCCAATATATAAGTTGAATATTGAAAAAAAATGATAGGGGAGTTTCAAAAATATAGCATTTTCGAAAAGGCGATTGAAGATGAAACTTAAGGCTTTGTAAAACACACTTATTACGACATTTATTCTACATAACCCGTATTCGACTCGGGTTTGAAGAAGAAAAACTATAACATTTTCAAAGTAATTTTTCCTGTATTTCTTGACTTTTCTGCGCCAAGAAAACTTAATCTTTGTATGTGGCTTACTTTTAGTAAATTTTCACTAAAAAAATTCACTAATAGAGAGGTTTCGACGGTGATATTTTTGGAAATTTTCTTCAAATGAGCGCGAATTAGGGCCCGTAAAACCCAAATCCATGGTCGGTTAAAACGTTTATATATATATATATATATATATATATATATATATATATATATATCCAACCGATAACTCAAAAACTACTTCACCAATCGAAATCAAATTTGACAGTTTCCTTCCTTTTGGTAATAGCTTGGATGAGTTCGTTAGACAGTTTTGGCACTCAAATACTTTTAGAAAAAAATGAAAAAAACTGTTAGAAAACGTAATATCTTTTAAATTAGTAGAAATATTAAATTAAACTTGACAAGCACGTACACATTGTACCAGTGGCTACCAAATTTGAACTCAATTGGTTCGGTAGATCTTCAGTTATAACTAAATTAAAAAAATCAATCATCTACCATATGACCTGAAATTACCTCTAAATGGTTGTCTATAATGTTAGACAAAGTAAATCATCGTTCCGCTGCCATTGCAAACAAAAGCTCCAAATCAAGTTTTAAAAAGGCAGGCTACGAAAATAGGTCACAATAAACAATCCGCGGGGTTGCCATTTACGACAACTCTCATCTAAATCTGTAGACATCAGAAAATGTAAATAAATAGAAATGTTAATGAAAGTGATTCAATTTGTTTAAAAGCAATCTAGAACTACGTTTTATTATGTATAAATATTAAGCTTTCTATTTTCACGGTATTTAAAAGTCATCTCCATCTCTCCAGTCTAGTCTGACAACACCACTATTTGTCATCTCTTAACTGGCAGGAGTCATGAGAGAAACATGTACGTTCTGCGCATAACCTTGAATTCAACTCTGCTAATACCTTAGAATCTCAGAATATAAAACAACTACCTATATTCAAAGCTTAATACAAATATTAGGTAAATAATAACCCAACTTTTAAATTTAACATAACTTTAACAAATGCCTTCGGGCGTCGACTGTGACTGTAGTATATAATGATTCTAACATCCAATCAAACAAATAAGAAAGTGGTTGTGTACACCAGATTCAGGTTCTTAATCAATGCATGTCGGTACTGTCTTACCAAAGTGAAACAAAATTATTTCAAGAAGAAATATACCTACCTCAAACTTATATAAGTATAATACCTAGGGTACCTAGGTACTTATGGTTTTCTTTACTCTTAGCTTTTACTCTTTATAGAACATTTTAAGTAAATGAAACTACATAATATCATAAATCAGTTTAAATTAAATATATAATCAGATGTACAGTGTAAATTATCAAAATTATAATTTCAAAATTTTGTACTGTTTATATTTATTTCATTTTCAAAAAGTATGAATACAGTAATAGTAAATAAGTGTTGAAAAGAGTTTAGGTGCAGCAAGTGCGTTATGGTAGCGAATTTCTGTAAAAATATTTCAAATAGTGATAACTCAATTTCCCATTAAACTAGAATCTTTAGTTTTGATACACAGTAAAACCCATATAAGGCAGCGTGGGTACTAGATTTGGGAAATAACTACAAATTTATTTCAAGAAACATTTTTGTTATTTAGTTTGCAGAAACTGGTTCGATTGAGTTGACTAAAATGGATCATCCAAGCGATTAATAAGGAAAAATACCTGCCACGTTTATAATTTGGCAGGTACATTCCTTTTGGAAATAAAAATAATATTTCCGGTATATTTGCAGTTTAACACACAGGGGACTCTTAGAAAAAATTCAGAAACATGCCTAGAACCCTTTCTGGATGCACATACCACAAGAAAAATTTCTTGCACACGGCTCCTAAGAAAATTACAGGACCAGGAGTGAATAGGGGTGCTGGGCGGGGAAGAAGATAAAAAGGAAATGTGAGCGGAAAGTTCGAAAAAAAAACCAGCTTAGTTGGACCGCTATAAGCTACCTTTTACCCATTTTGCAGCTATATTTCCTTAAAATCCCGTTTACTTCTCCCAGAACCCTTATTCACTGCAGGTCCCCCAACTTTCTTGGAGGTTGTTCCGAAGAAATTTTACTTGTTTATATTGTTCTTATTGTTCTTGTTTATTCATTGAGGGTGGTTGTAGGCCTGTAGAAGGGGGCCGCGAACCAAGATTTTCAATTTATATTTAAATTGCTACCTCATTTCTTTTGTTTAAAATATTTTTCCAAAAGAAGTTGCCTTGGTTGCCAGTCTCACATAGAGAGTTACAATATTTTATTATTTAAAAAAGTATGTATACAGCAACAGTAAATAAACGATGAAAAGTTTCTGGGTGCAGTAAGTACGTTGTGGTAGAGAATTTTCATAAAAAGATTTCAAATCCAATAACTGAACTTCCCATTATGCTATAATCTTTAATCTTGAGCCATAGTAAAACCTATGTAAAATACCTTTTCAGTTGTTTTGTTTGCAAAAACTAGTTCGATTTTGTTGAGCAAAAGAAAACCATCCAAGCAATTAATAAGGAAAAATATCTGCCATATTGATAATTTGGCACGTACATTCAGTTTCTAAATAATTAATTTTTTTCTGGAAAACTTTTGTAACTAATGAAATTTGTAACACAATTTTTTAAAGCGTCTTGCAGTATTTACATATATGTACCAAATTTTAATTTTCTAGCTCCATAAAAAATAGAAATTTCTCCAAGTAATGGCTTACTGGGACCTCTAAAACCAATCTTGTTGCTGTTCGCAATTATTTTGGCTGCGGATAATTATCCATTAGCCCATTGTCCGAGTAATTTTCCGGTCGAGCGTTAGGTCATGCACTTCCGTATTTTTCTATACAATCGTGGCTCCAACCATTATGTCGTTTTTATTATTACCATTATTATTATTTTTAATATAATTAACTAGGCTAAGTACAACAATATTCTTATCATTTAACATATTCATTCGTTTCTTTTTTCTCGTTTTGTCTTCTTTTTTTCTTTTTTTTTTAATCAGTCGGGAATGCACGGGGACACGAATTGCCTAGGGACCCTTCAAGGCTCACAAAACACACACAGACTGGGCCATGGTTTGAATAAAGGTATAAACAAATGGGAGATGCAAAGGATCTTACAACTAAGCTTTACAAATGTTTCTTTACAATATTTACTTAAATGACTAACAAATGCTTACTTCACATATACTGTTCACATCGTAAACCAAATTATTGTTAATGTATATAGTATTTCTTACATCTTAACTATATATACCCATACATATATACTTACACACAAACACACTTACATCTATAACCGACCCACATACTCAAATACATAAATACCCAAACATATACGACTACTATTTCTATGCCTATCTTTACAAATGACGCGTATTTTTATCACGTTATGGTTATAGCTTTTTTTTTATGTGTCTTAACAACCAATCGTATATGTTTTTCTGCTTTGTTTGTAGCAACTGTGGCAAGCTAAAGGGGCAGTGAAACACCAATATTTAGGATCCATTTAAATTTAAAGAATTAGCTTTAATCATATACCTTACTAATACTATACTATAATGTATTTGCTGCGTCCCAAACTTTTTATAATATAAACAAGTGTATCTACCAAATTTAGTTGTCATAGCTTCGTTATTTCCGAAAATAAAAAAAAATCAACAGAAGGCCCAATATTTTTTTGAAAAAGTGGTTCGATTTTCCTGGTTAACGAACTTATTTAAGCCACTTGCAAAGATAAGGTACTCACCAAATTTAATCAAAATCGGTCTATTATTTTTTGACTTATCGGTGCGACACACACACACACACAAATATACATCATGACGTGATAAGTAGAAATATTTTTGACATTTACCCCTCCTCCTCACCTTGAACGACCGGTTCACGTTATAGATGTCAAATGGAATGGTGCCTTTTTTAATTCGATTCACCTCGAAGAACTGCGTATGTACTTAGAAAATCGGTTGCATTTGCTGTACTGGTTGCATACTTATGCATTTTCCAAATGATAAAATAAGAGTAAGAACTAGCATGAAATACCTTAAATTTATCGGTGGTTGTGTTCTAAAAGGTGATGGAAATGTGCTCCATTTAATTCCAAATATTTAAAAATTGTTCTTTGGCAAGAGTAACGCACATGATTCAACATTTCTGGGGTTACTATCGTACATACTTGTCTATTCCGGTCTTTCATATGTTCTAGCGCGGTTGATATTATAGCCAACTTTCTCTTTTATAAATCTCCAAAAGAAAAAATCTTAAGGCGTGAAACCAGGAGACCTTGCAGGCCAGATTACCGGGCCACCACGAGCAATCCATCTATAAAACATGTTATTCAGAGTCTTTGACTTGGCGCTTAAAGTGTGGTGGGGCTCTGTCTTGCTGAAACCACATCTATTCTTGATTGTCTACGTTGTTCAGGAGTTGAGGAAAATTGTGCCTTAACAAAATCATGGTACATCTCTCTATTAATGTGGCCAAGTTTTATTTATTAGAAAATTCATAAGTATGCAACCAACAGAGCAAATGTGACGATTTTCTAAGTTCGTACGCAATAAATAACATAACAGTAGACAAACTCCGCACCCAAAAGTCTTATACTTGTGGAGGGGAGCTTACACACCTATATAGAAAAGGGACACCACTCATAACTCATCAGAAGCCGGCCTTTCCACATTCGAGTGAAAAAACCGATTGTTTGAATACGGAAATCGCGCTCATTTGAAGTAATTTTTTCAAAATTATTCAATTTCTACGAAAACTTACTAACACAAAACAATTCAAGAATTTAAAAGTAATTTTAATGTCTGTTATAAACACCAATAAAAGGAACCGATTACAAACCCTAAGCCTCGTAGTGACAGACCAAGAAATAAAAACGCGTTATGCTTAGAAATGCTATGCAAGGCAAAATCAAAGACAAGAAAAGCATGACGAAAAGGATGGATATTATGCGTCACTTACAGAAGAATGACTGTTGAAATTGAATATAAAATTTGCGAGTTTAACAGAGGAAAAAGTATTTTTTACATCTTGCATTTAAAACTCCGGACCTGGTCATCTTCAGTCAACATGTCTTCAATTGGCGCTCTCTCTAGTGAAGAATGCTGATGGTGTCTCAGCTGCCGGAACGCTAAGCCTTCTGTTCTTAGGTGAGATGTGGTAATGAGCCCTGGCACATTGAGATTATTATCTTTAATATCTGAATTATGTTAATTTCAGCAGCTAGCGCTGT
This sequence comes from Tillus elongatus, assembly GCA_964006375.1. NCBI lineage: Eukaryota > Metazoa > Arthropoda > Insecta > Coleoptera > Cleridae > Tillus > Tillus elongatus. The sequence continues at coordinate 193,554,856 of OZ023263.1, forward strand.
AGTAGAATTGAGTGAAGATGTTTTATTTCAGATCGTTTGCACTTTTAACACATTCCATACCACACGTGCTTCTGCAGAACTATATTGACATCATCTAGTTTTAATATTTGTGTGCAAAAGGTCAATATTTTAAATTTTATATCAACTATAAGAAAGTTGATCGCAGATGTTATACTGAACGAGAAGTTTAATGGTCAAGTTGAAAGAAAGTGGAAAGTCAGTAAAATTAACATTCAATGTCGCCACATGATGTATACTTTTTTACGGCAATATTTGTATACACTAGAGCCAAATCACGCCCATTTTTAAACAGTTTGTATGTTTTGATTTGGTAATTTAATTAATAATAGCTAGAAAACCCACATAAGAAGTTGTTTTAAGTTTTGAAGTCCACTGCAAAATATTGTATATGACGATTTGCTAAAATAATTACAATTCGAAAAAAAAACATTTTGGAGAAGGTCCTCTCAAATTGGATGGTTTCTTCCTGAGCCCAAGGCTTTTGACACTTATTGCATTTATTGTTATTCCAAACTCATACATATATTAATTGTGGCACACCGCAAGATACTGTACTTGGGCCGGCATTGGTTAATGTGTGCATAAACGGTTTATTTAAAGTGCAAAGTGAGGGCGAGATGATTGGATTTGCGAAAAATACGGTTGTCGTTTACAAAGATGATACTTGGGTTAAGTTAAGGAAAGTAGAAAAAACAGTCAGAAAAATTAAGAACTGGTTAGATGACAACTTACTTACAATTAACATGCCAAAAGCTAAATACATTCCTTTTGCTAATAGAGAAGACCTTCTCTCATAAAATAAATTAAGACGGAGAGGAGAGTACACTATACATGCCGTGGATCATATAAAATATAGGGTATCTGCGAGGGTGGTAATGGATTTTAACTTGAGATGGGGCAAGCATGCAAATTTGAATATTGATAAGCTTCGGAGAATACTCTACATATTTCAACCATTGAGTTCTTATTTAGGCAGTAGTGAAATAAAGATCATTTACTCTTCACTAATAATAAGTCATCTCACATACGGTATTTTATTATTATTATTATTATTATTATTATTATTATTATTATTATTATTATTATTATTATTATTATTATTATTATTATTATTATTATTATTATTACTTTGTTCTTGTTTTCCCTTGCGGGACAATATGTTTGCATCACATTTATCTTTATCCACGCGGATACTATAGCGGTAAACATAACATTTACGTTTTGTATGGTTACTGGGATAGGACTTTCCTAACGATGTAGGATGTCCTAAGAATTGCTGCTTTCTGCATTGTTCTTAAATGAGCGGTAGTAAGTGGAAGAACAGTGGTAAGTTTCTGCCAATCAGGTGCTACAAGTTCATACAAGGTCATATGGATATGACCCCTGGGATTATCTGAACCTCTCTCAGCTCGCACAAGTCGGCCAACTCGACTGTAGGTAATTAGTACTTTCGTCGCTTCTCCCATATCTTCGAGAGGAGATTGTCGTAGAGGCTTTCAACTGATCTGTTGTTGTCTACCCTTATGCCTCGAGCTGCTCTTGATTCAATTATCGAACTGCGGACTTTACTTGGGACAGCATGTTTGCTATGACTTTTGTATGAATTTTCTAGCCACACGACATAAATGTAATATTATGGCTTTCTGATCGAGGCACATAGACCAGTGCCGAGCTTTTGAGGTCTTTCAGGTAGTGCGGATTGTGGCTGATGGAATTACTGTTCCAAGGTCATAAATACCTCCAACACCTGGCAGTGCGGTTGGAATTACATCTGTAGTACTAATTACCATTGGTATTATTGACACATCTTGCATGTACCGTATCCTTGTCAGTTTACTCTGAAGTTCGGTCTAAGTTATGGGTTTTGGGAACTGTGATATGTATAATGTACATATAATGATTAGAACTATGTCAGGTCTGTTGATGTGTATCGTTTATCTGTTGGTATGGTGCGATTATATTTGTAATGTGTTCCACATGACTGCCTGTAGTTGGTATTTGTAACATGTAGTCTTTCCATCTTTTAGCAAACCGTGTTTGGTAGTTAATGCTTGGTGATTTTATACTAGCTACCTGGTTGTGGCTGTGTGTAAGTAATGATTTTGGGTAAAATACTCGCAGCCTCCTGTTATGTCAATATGGTCTCTTGCTTTGCGTGACCCTTCCTACATGTATGGTTTGTTATGGTTGAATCTTTCAAAATATACTTTTTATGGTTATTTTTGTTGATGCTCCGGTCTTATGTAGCCATTATAGGCCCTGTAGTTCTGGTAATTTGATCACCGCGCTCAACGTTATTTTATGGAGGTTGGGCCCAGTGCAGAGCGTTGGTGTTTCAATTACTGATCTTTTCTGCTTCGGTTTTCGTATACTAGCTACCTGGTTGTGGCTGTGTGTGTAATGATTTTGGGTAAAAGACTCGCACCCTTCTGTTATGTCAATATGGTCTCTTGCTTTGCGTGACCCTTCCTACATGTATGGTTGAATCTTTCAAAATGTACTGTTTATGGTTGTTTGTGTTGTTGCTCCGGTCTTGTGTGGCCATTATAAACCCCGTAGTTTTGGTAATTTGCTCACCGCGTTCAACGTTATTTTATGGAGGTTGGGCCCAGTGCAGAGCTTTGGTTTTCCAATTACTGATCTTTTCTGCTGCGGTTTTCGTATACTAGCTACCTGGTTGTGGCTGTGTGTGTAATGATTTTGGGTAAAAGACTGGCACCCTCCTGTTATGTCAATATGGTCTCTTGCTTTGCGTGACCATTCCTACATGTATGGTTGAATCTTTCAAAATGTACTGTTTATGGTTGTTTGTGTTGTTGCTCCGGTCTTGTGTGGCCATTATAAACCCCGTAGTTTTGGTAATTTGCTCACCGCGTTCAACGTTATTTTATGGAGGTTGGGCCCAGTGCAGAGCTTTGGTTTTCCAATTACTGATCTTTTCTGCTGCGGTTTTCGTATACTAGCTACCTGGTTGTGGCTGTGTGTGTAGTGATTTTGGGTAAAAGACTGGCACCCTCCTGTTATGTCAATATGGTCTCTTGCTTTGCGTGACCATTCCTACATGTATGGTTTGTTATGGTTGGATCTTTCAAAATATACTTTTGATGGTCGTTTGTGTTGATGCTCCGGTCTTGTGTGGCCATTATAAACTCTGTAGTTTTGGTAATTTGCTCACTGCGTTCAACGTTATTTTATGGAGGTTGGGCCCGGTGCAGAGCTTAAATTTTCCAATTACCGATCTTTTCTGCTGCGGTTTTCGTTGTTGCATTATGTTGTGAAAGTATTATGTAGGTTTTGTGGTTATTCTTGTATCCCCGACAATAAGAAAGTTGTTGCAACCAAATTTGGTTCGCAGGTTTCTGTTATAAAATGTATACTATATACGAAAATTATATATATATATATATATATATATATATATATATATATATATATATATATATATATATATATATATATATAAGTTCTTTCTTATATATATATATATATATATATATATATATATATATATATATATATATATATATATATATATATATATATATATATATATATATATATAATTTTCGTAAAAAAATGTAGGTCATTTCTATGAAAGTTCGCTACCATAACGCACTTGCTGCGTTTATAGTTAATTTTTTTTATTTTTAACTAAAAATTTCTTGAGAAATTGTGGAAAAGAAAAACACTTATACTTAAATGAAATGAATGAAAATTTTACGAAAATTGACTAAAGCTTCCAATGTCTTTCGTTTTGTTTTTACCGACTCACCGCGACCTAATCGTGTTCTTAAAGATTCTAAAAGTTCTGGCGAGTCCCTTAATTTTTTCATCGTAGAAATGATCTCGCATAAAATATTTATTTTATAACCTTTTTTTCTTGTAACATAGAAATATAAATTTTGGTATGTAGTTTCCCTCTTATATCGTAAACTTACGTACCAAATTTGGTTACCATACCTTTTCTATTTTTTGGAAAACAATTGTTTCCGAAAGAAAACCCAAAATTTTTCTGGACAACCTGGTTCGATTTTCCTGGCTAAGGAACTGATCCAAGCCACTTACAAAAGGAAGGTACGTGCCAAATTTTATCAAAATCGGACTATTACACACACACACACACACATATGTATATATATATATATATATATATATATATATATATATATATATATATATATATATATATATATATATATATATATATATATATATATATATATATATATATATATAGAAACTGACCCCGGATAAGGGTTGCGGTGCTATCGGGGCGGCAAGGCCGCGGACGAGCCCTAAGGGAAAAAAATGGGTTCCAGGAGTCCTAGTTCACGCTTATTTGAAGAAATTTTTTTCAAAATTGAAAAGTCGGGATCTCCCCATTAGTGAATTTTTTCTAAGAAAATTCACAAAAAAATTTGGGCTTTTATAACCCTTGGCGGAAACAATACGCCGATCTTAACGCAGGATACAAACTGCAGGATTAGTAAAGGAGATCCTTGGAGACCATTAGCTGTGTTATTTGTTGTTTTTGTTTAAATAATAGCTGAAATCAATTCATTTTTCCGTTCGTCGTCTAGTTATATAATGTATTTTTCCTGAAAGATAGCGGCAAGTCTGTGGCAGGCATATAACATTGCCCGTGGAGAGAAACCCGTTGATCTAATGACTCCGACAACCGATGTCTTCGACACAATAATAGAGTGCTTCTCAGAAAAACTATTCAGCATCAATAAAATGAAATAAGACGATCAAAGTTAACATTGGATTCGATTGAATTACGAGTACTACCCTATATGTCATCAATTTAAATCTACTGTAATAAACGTATCCTTAGGAGAACATTCAGATATCTTTTGCACAAGTCTTTTATAAGATTTATGGAGAATGCGTTTTGTTCGAGGCGGCAGATTGTTTTCTTCTGTGGCTAATTGCCAACATTAATGCTTACAATAAATAAATGATTAGGTTGCACATGTGCCTCAGTTGAATAGTAATTGTGCTGAATGTTTTATAGTATGGCCAGGAGTCTTTACTAAATAACGATGATAATAATAATATTAACGGTTTGTCTAAATTAAACTCGAGTTAATTGTACTATGTAGCGCGGAGAAAATCTTTGGATTTGACAACCCTGTGTCAGTGAAGAAGGGTAGTTGGAACAGAGATGTGATAAGTGACGGATGTTTGTGTTGTGCCCTTGTGTAAATAATTAAACAGACAAATACTATTATTCTTGTACATATATCGGCTTATTAGTCTAATAAAGACAATATTTAATCCACACTGACGCCCAACGTTCGGCCGAATCAAAATTGTTGAATGAATAAATAGTGTTTTGTTTTGCGATTCTTTAAGTAGTTCGAGTTTTCAAACTTTTTACGGAGTGTATGTCGCCGCACAGAGGTGTTTTATTAATAACGACAACACGCAAGAGTCTGTAATTGATAATAAAAGTTTGTAATCGTGTATGTTTTGGTGTGATATTTGACTTATGTTTTAAAACTTATTGCGATTGTTGACCATTGCGTAATAAAGTACATAAGGTTCATGTTGCGTGGTATCGTTGGTCAAAGTAGACCTTAGTAGCAACACGCGTCAATCTCACCATCTCACGCTACCTGCTGCAGTTTGGGTCTCTAGAATCTTCATGCTTTGTTTGCATGCACCCGCACAGTTTAAGGGTAGCTACAACAGCATCCGTTGTTCCAATGTTGCCGATGTGAGTTTCTCCACACCGGATTTAGTGAGAATTCTGGTTACTGCTTGGATTGAGTAACTTTCATCAGAATTTTGGTTTCCTGAAAGCTTTAAACCCTCTTCAACGTCAAACACTGGCCGTTGCTGCTTTCAAGGATAGGTATAAGAAATTCTACACAACTGTAAGTACCTTTTGTTAAAGTTTACATGTCAAGAGAACTTTATGCTGAAGTTTAATGATTCCTGAGAGAAGTTAATAACTTTCAAAAGTTTTGCTGTCACGTTTTAAGAAAGAAGTTTAGTTTTTCGCGAACTTTTGATTGTGGTATAGACTCAGTGATATACTTTTGAACTTTTTGCTCTGTTTTTTTTTGGATCAAAAGACTTCTTAAAGCGTTTATAATCTCTTGTCAAGTTGTTTAGGTAACTAAGTGTTGAACCTATTTTATATTTGTTTTGTACTGTGAGTATTTTAGACATTGTTTATTGTAGTTTCTCAGTGGTGTTGTCGAGATGCCTCCTAAAAAAGATAAAGGCATTGTTACTCCGACAGCCGCTGATGCCGACGACGAGCGCGCCTCGACTAGTGCGGGTGATCCCGGCATTTCTTCGGCCATAACAATGTCACAGGAACAGTTTGCTACATTGCTCCGCGAAATACGCGAGTGTAACAGACGCGATCAGGAGGACATTATACGTAGTATTCGCGACGAGACTCCCTCTAGTGAGATAGTCACTGTTCATTCAGGGAACTTCACAAAATGTAGTGCGCGTTTTGACGGTACCGCGAATTCTGATGTTGAGGCATTTTTAGACAACATCTTGACGTATAAAGACTGTTCAAATGTTTCTGATCACAATGCTCTACGTGGATTGTCCATGTTATTGGAGGGTATAGCCGCAACATGGTGGCAGGGTATCAAACGTTCGACCACGACCTGGTCTGAAGCGGTGAAGGCTCTAAAAGACACTTATTCTCGGAAGTTAACACCACCGCAAGTTTTTCGTGAGATTTTCGTGCGCGAGCAAGACTTTGGCGAAGCAACGGAGTTATTTGTGTGTCGCGTCCGTGCTCTATTTGCGCAGCTGCCTTACATCTTACCTGCTGATGCAGAAATAGACATAGTGTATAGTTTGCTACACCGTAAGATACGGAAGAGACTTATTCGCGATGATTTGAAAGACTTTAATTATTTGCTGTGTCGTGCCCGTGCTATTGAACACTCCTTGAAAGAATCTCTAACAGAAGTGATGTCTGACTCAGAACATAAAGGTGATGTCAAGGACAATGTGTCTACTTCTCGCAAAAGTGTCCGACCCAAATGCAGTTATTGCAAAGTGTTTGGTCATGTTCGCGAAAACTGCATGAAACTAGCCGCGAAGCAGTCGCGTGTGAATTCTACCAACTCAGAAAAGAACGCAGTTGAAAGAAAAGCTGTAAACTGTTATGGTTGTGGTAAACCTGGAGTCATCCGATCCAAATGTCCTACTTGTCAAGGTCAAGCGAGTGAGAAGACCTCTGTACAGGCGTACTGTTTTGAGTTTTATGAGGTATCTAGCCCCACTCAAAAACCTACGAGTCGACCATTGCTTCCAATCACTGTCAATAGATTTCTCGGTACTGGTTTTGCGGATTCCGGAGCTCAAGTCAGCATTGCAGGACACAAACTGTATGACTTATTGGCTAGAACGGGACACCATTTTACCGAGACTCGTGCGAAGATGGCCTATGCTGATGGCATCGTTCGCGACCAGAGGATTTTAAAGACAGAAGTAGAAGTCAGCATTGAGGGTAAAGTTGTGCCTTTGACTTTCACCATCTTACCCGAGTTAAGTAACAATCACACTCTACTGGGAGTTGATTTCCTCGAAAGGGCAGGAATTTTACTTAACATCCCTGATCATACTTGGTCATTTGCAGATGACTTATCTCGACATTATACCTTCATTAGCGAGGTGGACATTCCTTCGAACCTCGAAGTATTCCATTTACGGGAATTTGGTCTAAAGGAGGAAGAGGGAACTGCTTTGAACCCCACGCAAAGAAATATTTTCGACCAAGTGTTGCAGGATACTGGCGACATCTTCAAGTTAGGGGGAGCCCCGACGGGATACGCTGTTCATCGTATCAAGACAGTGGAATGCGAGCCAAAGTCGGTCCCACCGTATCCACTGAATGGACCTAAGAAAGAGTTTTTAAAAGCCGAGATTAACAGGCTACTTACAGAAGGTGTAATAGAAGAATGCGAATCACCCTGGGCGAGTCCAGTTGTACTTATACCTAAACCTGATGGTAGCTACCGTATGTGTGTCGACTACAGGCAGCTAAATAGCGTGACAGTTACCGACTCCTCTCCAATGCCTCGGATAGATGACCTGTTGCATTCCGCTAAGAAGACCGCCTACATGTCTACTATAGACCTGCAATCTGGATTTTGGCAAGTACCGGTGGCAGAAGAAGATAAAGATAAGACATGCTTCGTCTCGCCGTATGGAACCTTCCGCTTCAACAGAATGCCATTTGGACTCAAGAACGCCCCGATGACATTTGTACGCCTGATGGACCGTTTTAGGGCTGGACTTGGTGATCGTTCGGTATTTGTTTATTTGGACGACATCCTGGTCGTATCAGAGACATTTAACGAACATGTTGACGATATACGTGCCGTGTTCGATAGACCTAGACTTTTCAACTTGCGAGTGCGCCGCGAAAAGTGCGTTTTCGTGAGAGACTCTGTAAAGTATTTAGGACACTTGATAAATTCCGAGGGCGTGAGACCTGATTACGATAAAGTCTCCGCAATTGTGGACAAACACATGCATCAAACACGTTCATTCGTTCGTTCAAACCTGCTCATGGTATAGAAAATTCATCCCTGGGTTTTCGGAAATTGCCCGACCTCTGACGGATATGTTGAAGAAAGGAGCTGTTTTCAAGTTTGGTGATCGTGAACGCCACGCTTTTGACACCTTGAAACAAAAACTTGCCTCATCTCCAGTTCTTATCCAGGCAGATTGTTCCAAGCCGTTCATACTCCGTACGGATGCTAGTAACTATGCATTAGGAGCCGTCCTACTACAGGGAGAAGGACATGACGAACGACCCATTGAGTATGCGAGTCGCCTGTTAACGGCTCCGGAGAAAAACTACTCAACGGTTGAGCGAGAAGCACTTGCAGTTATATGGAGTACGGAGAAGTTTCGCACCTATTTAGAAGGTGCCGAAGTTGTTATAGCTTCTGACTGCCAGCCCCTACAATGGCTGCTTTCGTTGAAAACGCCAACTGGCAGACTTGCCAGATGGGCCCTGAGGCTACAGGGGATGAATATGAAAATTAAGTATACCCCTGGGAAGTCAAATGTCGTCGCTGATACCCTTTCGAGGCCGTTTTGTGAACACGACGACCATTCCGTCTGTACCATATGTTTAGTGAGTGTGGAAATGCCTAGTATAGGTTCCACTGATTTTCGCTCACAACAACTGGATGACCCAGAGCTAAAGAAAGTAATTGAGGCTTTAGAAACTAGCGATGGTTTAGACTCTAGAAGATGGTCAGAACGAGGATTCACTATGAACAATGGAGTTCTTTTCCATTATGATCCCGACTTGGACAATGAAGAGCCACAGTTGGTGATCCCTGTGCAGTGTCGAGACCAGATCATGAAAGAGTATCATGATTCACCATCGGCCGGACACTATGGTGTTGATCGTACTATTCATAAGATGATCTCAAAGTTTTACTTTCCTGGCATGCGGAAGTACATCTCGGACTACATTCAGAGATGTCCAGAATGTCAGCGATATAAAGTGTCCAACATGAAGCCCGCCGGCCTGCTGCAGACTCCTGCCCCAGCTCAACGCTTTGAAGTCATGTCTGTAGATTTGTTCGGACCTTTACCGGAGACCAAGAACGGGAACAGATGGATACTTATCTGTGAGGATTCAGCTACCAAGTGGGTAGAGATATTTCCGCTTAAAAAGGCAACGGCTGAAGCATGTGCAAAGCTACTGGTTGAGGAAGTATTTTTGAGATATGGTACTTGTCGCAAGCTGATCAGCGACAATGGCGTGCAGTTTGTAAGTGACGTGATGCAAAAGGTCACGTACTGTTTTGGCATTCAAACTCCTTTTATACCATTGTATCACGCTGAAAGTAATCCTGTGGAAAGAAAAAACCGAGACTTGAAGACTCAGTTGTCCATCCTTGTGCAGAATGAGCACCGAAGTTGGGAATAACACCTGTCTAGCATCCGTTTTGCTATCAACTCCACTTATACCGAGGCTACAGAATACACTCCTGCGTACCTGTGTTTTGGACGTGAGATGAGAGCACCTCACGATACTTTGTACGATTTTCGAAGAGTAGTGGAGGCTGAAAATTTTGTACCTCGTATTACCCCGTACCTCATGAGACTTAAGGACTGTCTTCATGATGCCAAGCAGCATCTTATCCGGGAGCAGGACCGCCGGAAGGCGTATGCTGATAAAGGTCGAAGATCCGAATCCTTCCAAAAGGGAGATCGCGTACTCCTTAAATCACAAGTATTGAGTAGCAGTGCCAAGGGATTTGCAGCTAAGCTGGCTCCGCGTCGTGATGGACCTTATGTTATCACCAAAGTGGTGACTCCCACCACTTTTATACTTTCCTCCCTGGAAGATGGTTGTGAAATTGGGCGATATCACGCGTGTGATTTGTTTAGATTCCTTGAACCGGATCGCGAACCTGAACAGAGTCTACCTGTCATTCCCAAGAGAAGGCGAGGACGCCCTAAGAAGATTGTGAGTCCTGAAAAGTCTCTTGATAGCAGTGAGTGCCGTGGTCGCACCACCGCTAGACGAGGCCGAGGCCGACCCAGAAAGAATCCTGAACCACTTGCGGGGTCCGCTGTTGTGGTTCAGAGGGGGAGGATGTAGCGCGGAGAAAATCTTTGGATTTGACAACCCTGTGTCAGTGAAGAAGGGTAGTTGGAACTGAGATGTGATAAGTGACGGATGTTTGTGTTGTGCCCTTGTGTAAATAATTAAACAGACAAATACTATTATTCTTGTACATATATCGGCTTATTAGTCTAATAAAGACAATATTTAATCCACAACTATTATTTAAACAATAAATATGGTTGTAAATTATTTTAAGACAAAGAAATTGCATAAGAAGAACGCAATGGATAATGCATTTCTGTTGCAAAAAATTTTTATAATGTTAGTGGGAAACGGGAAACGTACTTTTATTTTTAGGAAACAAAATAGAACCTTGGTGGTTCAGGGCCAAGAACGTGTGCCTCTGAACCGAAGGGTACTGGGTTCGATCCCAGGGTACTCCTTTCACTTTTCGTTAACATCAACCGAGGGTCTGGGATTGTATTTGAGCAAGTTGAACGTTTGCGCGTTCCGCCCTTCGGAGGGGGCGTAAAGCCGTCGGTCCCATGTCCATGCAATGTTGGGCACGTTAAAGATCCATACCCTTCTTACATAAAGGCAGGGGTTCGGCAAAATTTCCAGGATAGTGAGGTGAAACTGCTCCCTGGCGTCGGTGATTGGCCATAGTCGCGGAAATAGGCCGACGTTAAAGAAACAAAACACACACACACAGGAAACAAAATATAGATATAGTGCACAGTCACCGTATTTTAAATTATATGTGAGACTATTTGGCATTGATTTAATTTTAATTAGTAAAAATCTACCAGACAAATATCTACTAGATTATAGAGTATCCTGTATGTACACGTTAAGAGATAAACGTAGTTCTGTTAAGATATCTAGATAAAGATAAGGGATGCCACCACTTGTGAAACAATACATTATTGTTTACGTTGTTTGGACAAAGGGCAGCAGGCGGTCTACTTTTAATTATCAGGTATTAACTAATAAATAAAAAGAACAGATGGTAAGAATTTCTTCAAATGAAAAACACATTGTAATCAATAAAATAACATGTTTAATTACACCTGCTAGGGTATATGGTGGATGAAATTTACTTAAAAACCTCATTGACTTTTTCTCAAAACTATTTACATAAGATAGAAAATTCTGAAACTTGGTTACGTTACGTTACTTAATTATTAATTTACATAGATTGAATTCAAACAAGAGTTATAAGTAACGTCCAGCTCCTTTGATCATCGGATCCACATTCGATAGAAACGATAAGGTAGAAGTCAGGTTTATGACTGTCTCCCACAACATTAGACAGTGGCGATAAGGTGGAAGCCAGGGATGTGGCTATGTCCTAACATCTATGCGGAACTAAAATAATCTCTTGTAATGATTGCGAGATAGAAATTAGCTACTAGAACATACCCCTAGACTAGATTGCTCTAGTCATGCACTACTAACACTACTATATAGTCTCGTGGTATGAATGCTCTTGAATGTCTTCTGTGACCCGCTTCAACGGTGTTGCACGACCGAATTAGATGCCGCGACTAGCTCATCTCAGTCTTTCTTAGCACCCCCTCTTTGCCGCCAGGCTTCCGGGACAGTCCCAGCATTGTTTCGCGCCCACAATAAATAACGTAATTGTTTACTACCATAGGGCCTGCATTCATCGCGAGCTATTTTTAGATATCATGCTTTACACGGCGTTTGTTGACAATAATTCTTCATGTGAGCTCTGAGAAATACTGTATTATATCTCCGGGTTTGTATTTCGCCTTACGCGTTGAATTTTAATGCATATATTTGTTGCCCTTATTTACGACGTTTATAATAGGGAATTAAAAAAAAAGTATTAACCGTTGTCGAATGATTTTACGATCTAACTTTTGTGAGCGTTACAAAAGTCTCAGTCAACAAATATAACTTTTTGCTGAAGTTGCATGAAGTATTCTGAATTTAACATTTTTGTAGTGTATACTAGTATTCAGCGGCTTTAGCCAAAATGATGTAATCGTTTCTAGCTTGATTTTAAAGGTTGGTGCAAAAATTCAATAGTTTTGTTTTATATCCTAGAGTAGAGAAAAACTAAATAAATGTTACAACAAATAATATTATATGATAAATTATATCATAACTTTCTTTAGAAGATTTTAAAAATTAGTCCCTTTTTGTGCCTTTATTTAAATTGATAATAACAGAGTTCTGCGCTAGATACGCATTTCGGCAACGAGGTTCTCTTCGTCAGTAGCTGTTGCTAAACTAACTGTATGAGCAAAATTGTCCTATGCAACACCGGATAATTCGGTACCGGATGATGCAATGCCAGATGACCTAATAGCGGGTGACGTCATCTAATGACTACTGCTGGTTCAGTGGGTAGGCTTAACCGGTTGCGGTGTCGATATTTGAAGCGACCGTGGATTATTTCGCGCTGAATTAGCTGGATCCATGTCGATATTAATTACATTTTATGGGTTCACACTGCAGATTTATAAACTTTCCAAAGCATCTAACGTGAGATAATTCGTGGTTATTATAACTAAAGATTTCTATTGCCTTCTTATGTCTCGAATCAATCATATGTTGGGCAATGCTAAAATTATCTGTTTTGCTAAATCTGAAATGAGCCATGTGCTGTTTGACTCCTGTTGTTATTGTATCTCCGTGTTTGCCCGACATAGATTTTTCGCAATTGTTACAAAATATTTCATAAATGCCATATTTCTGTCGAAAATCACTAATATCTTTTGATCCAGCCAAGAGGCTTTTAAAGTTTTCAGCTTTATATACGATTTTAAAGTCATCATTTTTGAATATGTTCTCTAGCCCTTTTGTAAGCAAATAAGAGAAAAAAAGTACTGCCAACTTTTTGGATGGTTCATCGAATTCAGGCTTCAATGTTTATGCACTTACTGCTCAAGGGAAAACTAAGTAAGTTCAGACCAAGAAAGCTCAAACTCGATATTTTGTGGCCCAAAGAAAGATGGTATGCAGCGATTTGTAAAAGTTTCTTACATGTAAACGTCAAATTCTAACCTATCTATATTATTGATGATAAGAGTGCCAAGAAAGAATAATTGGCCGTGGTTATATATTTCATAAGCCAACTTGATTGAAGCAAATCTACTGTTAACTCATTGGGAAATTATTGATGTTTTCTGTACTAAGGTAAAATATGCCAAAAATATCGGCGACATATCTCGACCATACCATCGGAAAGTAATCCACTGTTTCAGGAACGTCACTTAAACCGGCTCATGAAGAGTTTGGCAACGAAGAGAGGCAATGGATTTTCCATTGTGGTTCCCTCAGTTTGCCGATAACACCGCCTGCGATAGCTGGTTATCATAAAGCATGTCGAGAAGAAAATCAAGAGATATGTCGATTGCGATTCTCGGAAATAACAACTTGACATCAAAAGAGGTCAGTACCTCATTCAACTTAACCCAACAATATTTGATTCTATTGATAAGTTTAGTGGAATTTTTCACTTAAAAACTATTAGGTTGAACTTTCAATGCACTTAGCTCTTTTGATAGCCATTTGATAAGTTCATAAGTCGGAAAATCAAATACCATAAGATTTGTTTGAAAGTTTTGGCGAATCCTTAAGCACTATTATGAGTTTGTGTGTTTTAAGCTATGATAGCACGAAGAGGAAGTAGTTATATTGTAATTTAATCCCCATGTTAGGTGAGGATAACTAAATTTTACCTGGACTGAATTACTTCTTTAAAGCTTACAAACAACAAGAAGCCTATAATAACATAATAAAGGTTAAATGGTGCATATATGTGGGGCTTTGAAAAATTTTGTATGAGAGCAGGAAAGTAAACTAAACAGTGTTGTCAAATGTGAACAGCCAATTTCTGCCACCTTTAAAGGTGCGTGCGAGCATAGTGAGATGAAATTTTATTTTTAGTAATAAAAGCACCTTCGGTTTTAACAGATACTTATAGTTAGTCAGAAAGGGTTTCTAATGTGAATGTTTATTTCCTTCTTTAGAGCGAGATCAATATGCATGGTATTGATTTTGCTATTAATACTAATGGTAAACATAATAATAAAATGTCTGTCTGACCAGTGGGCGCACTGTTGCCAGCAGTATGCTTATCGCTACTTGTTTCGACCTACAGGGAGTACAGCCAGTGACGTCAGTTGTCCGCGGTACTAAATGGTATGGCCTTCCTCTCCACGTCTCGGAGTCTGGGTGGAGGTGAGTATTGGCACAAGTTTCACTAGAAAGTCTATCGACAACAACATGTACAAGAAACAACTAAACTGTCTATAAACAACATAAACAACAACGTGCACAAGGAACAACTAGAACAAAGGACACTATCATCTCCATCACAAGTAGTAATAAGGTCCCACTTCTGGAATCGATACATAATATCTCCGGCATGCAACCAGAAGTTGATGTATGTACATATAAAATGGACATCTGACGCTAGTGCACTTTTGATTTAGACTTGCCTCCAGTTAAACAAATTTAAAACAATTGATGCACCTTGGTGCACGTAACTGCATTAGCTTGATTTAGAAAGATTTTATAGATTGCTGGTGTTAGAGAGACTGGTGAAAGTTACGAATAAAATGAATCTACATGTGAATACCAAAAAGACTCAAGTTATGGTGTTTGATAAAAAAATATTTTAAAAATCTAGGAAGACTGAAAAATGAGTGATATGATATAAAGTAGCGTGAATTGAGGTAAAAAGGTGCTGGTACCTATGACCACTGTAGCGAGAAACGAGTGTGTAACTTAAGAGGCTAAAGTGGTTGTACATAACAGCGTATTGATCCAAGCTGTGCCATATGGGTGTGAAACTTGAGTAGGCTAAGTAAAGCATGTAGGAAAATTGAACGGAGTAGAAAACAGACGACTTAGAATTAGTGATCTATAAAACTGGAAGCGATAAAGTTAGGATTACTAAGTTTTGAGCCAATGTAAAGTGGAAGGTCCTTGAAAGTAAATATGCAATGTCTAGAGCGACTAAACAGTAAAATAATAACAAGTCAAAGTCGAGAAGATCATCTGGATGGCAATACAGGTCGTGGAAGGTACATAAAAGCTTGAATAAAAAAATATGTCAGGGGTTAACTTCACAGGAATGCGTGTTTGACGAGATGTATGTAGAACAAGTTAGACTAGCATGTCAGAATAGAAGTACATGGAGAAATATTGTTTGGAAATAGCATGAGCTCTGTGGTTTTTAGCCCTTTGTGGGAATGACTTGGCGCGTAGTAGCGGTAGTAGTAGTTTTTTCTAATGGCGGAGGTCAATGTTTGGACACAGGTCGGTGGCTGCGCGCTTTCGCGATATAATACAGACCGACACTCTGGACTTCCCTGCCTTCCAGGTCGGGACTACCCACTAAGCACCCGCTTGACACCTAGAAATGTGGCGGGAACCACTCCCTGGCTTTGGTTTACCACGTCCCTACCTCTTGTTGTTCTCAAAAATTCTACATCATCCCTTGCTCCTTCTTTGACTTCATTGTTTCTACGATTCCTCTCTCTACAGTATTCCACACTCTTTCACTTCCTAGCATATGCTCCACCACATTATCTCCCGTTAAATCTCTGCCAATCTCTGTATACATTCGTTATTTGCGGCCATCTTGCGCACTGGAACAAAATGTCTTCTGGCGTATATCTATCACCACAGAACGTACATTCCTCTTTATCGAATATTTTCATTTTGCTCAGGTAAGAACTTAAATTCCCATGACCTACCAGAAATTGGGTAAAATAGTAACCCACCTGCCCACGCTGCCTCGATATCCATGTCTGCATGTATGGAATAAGCCTCTTTGTCCACGGGGATGTTGACACTTCCTCTTCCCGTTCTCGCTTGACACTCCAGCATTGTTTCAGCTCTTGCCTTCTTTTTTATTATCTTATATTTTCTTGTATTTCATAAGTTACCTCTCTTGCCAATAAATGTATGTGGATCGTTGATGATAATGGTTGGTCACCCGTATTGCTTTAATTGCCACTGTTCCGTATGCACTTGCTGTTTTGATTGCTACCTTCCTCTGCGTCCCCTTGAACTTTTTTTTTACATATTGCCCTTGACAACACGAGGTTCCATGCTGGTAAGTCAGACAGTATGATTGGGTTTATCACACTTCTCAGCATTCTCCTTCTCCCTGGTTTTGGTCCACCGATATTTGGCATCAGACGCTTTCCATCCTTCATATCTGCTTTTGCCGCTACTATTTCTATGCACGCCCATGTTCATAATATTCTACTTGTATGCCGATGTAGTTCAAGCTTGTCTAAGACCTGATTTCTGCATTATCACCTTGACGGTTACTGTTATCAGTGTTCTCCGTCCCACTAGCACTCTACTTTCAGTTTTACGAGGCGCAAGTTGCAACCACTTCTTGCCATCCCGTTTTCCACCCTTGCCACTGACCAGTTGATATTATCTTCTATGTCAGAGCTGTTTTCTCCGTTCACAATTAACATCAAATCATCTGCATACCCTATAATAGCCGTGTTGTTTACGGACTCCAGACTGAAAACCTTATCGTAATACAAGTTCCAGAGAGTTGGTCCTAGGAGTGACCCCTTACGTACACCACATGTGACCTGCATCCGATATTTCTGACCAATAAGTAGCTGTCTGCCTTTGAGGTAACTACATATTATTTTCAGTAGATATGACTCAACTTGCCTTTCTTCACAGTTATATATGCCTCTCCATGATGCTGGATTGAATGCATTTTTTACGCCCAGTCTTACCATGTTCACTAACCTGTTTTAATTGCCTTCTTTCTTTGCTACGTGCTGTACCTTCTTTACACCATACATCGTCGAGTGCTTCTTGCGGAAACCAAATTGGTTATCTGCTAACCCTCCTCTTCTATTGACTGCCTTTATAAGCTGGTTATTTATTACATGTTTATATAATTTTGCTATTCCGTCTTCTAGGCATATAGTTCTACATTACTTCTTAACTCCTATTTTCTGAGGCTTCTCCAATAACTCCAATCGCGCAGTTTTCCATTCTAACGGGAAACTTCCACCATTGATCAGTTTATTTATCAGAACCTGGAATATATCCGGTTTCTGCTCTGCTACTGCATTAACAACATCGAGAGGTATACCATCCGGGCCTGCAGCTTTACCAAATTTCATCCTTCTCCATGCGTCCCTTGTTTCTTTATCTGTACAAAGTGGAATATCCTCCGACTTAGCAGTAGTAAGTGCAGAAGTAGTAGTAACAGTACTTCGTAGATGTAGTAGAAAAAGTCATACGATCTAACAATAAGAACAGAGTTAAAAGTCTTATAAAAATAAAATGCATCATAAAAACCCTTTTCGTACTCGTATAGATAAAAAAAATCAGTTAGACAACACCGCATGGAAGCAACAGAAGCCGGTTAAGCGAATTTAACTTCTGTAAGGTAGTGAGTGAAGGCTGACTGAGTCATTTACGGTTGATTATAGTGATTACTGGCCCACGCCAGCTTGAGACTTGGATCGCATGTATTCAGTAGCGAGGCACGCCCTCTGTGTATTAGGATCGTGCTAAGTGATAAGCGATAAGACTTATGTGTTAATATTATACACATTAAGATCGACACATAATCAACGTTACTTCGTTTCAGGTTGATCTACTTCAATACAGCAAGCGGTGATTTAATGGTGCTACCAATGCGGACTGTAGAATCTTACATAGGCTGTACACTTGAGTGATTTGATAGTTGGCAGTGATTTTAAACTATATCTAATTTAGAAAAAGTCTGGATGCAGAAACTGCGTTATGGTTGCGAATTTTCCTAAAAATATTTAAAATCACGAAAAATAACAAAATGATTTGTTCAGCGAAGACTTTTTGTTGGAAACCTCGATTTGATTAAGCTGGCTCACAAACTCTTTCAAGCGATTAACGAAGCGCAAATTATCAATTTGGCAGGAACCTTCCTTTTTGTGAATAGCTTAGATAAGCCAGTTTATTCTTGGGAGAATTTTTTTTTAATATTTTGTATCATCGAAAATAACAAAAATACTTTAGTAAAATTCTGAACTTTATAAAAAAACTTAGCAACTCAAAAAGCCTATTTGCTAATCCAATCATCTGCAAAATCAGCCAAAGCGCAGCTGTTTAGTTTGGAGATGACTGGAAAAAGATGTGTATTTATCTGGATTACAGGTCATGTAGGCATCAGAGGCAACAAAGAAGCCGACCAACTAGCGAAGAAAGGTGTCCTGGAAGGTGAAAATTATCAACCTGTAAGAGCCGAAGATTATCATATAGTGATAGCAAAACAAGACACGAAAAATAAAAGGGAAGACCACCAGTGCAAGACGCACCGTAGAAACACATATTAACTGATTCCAGTGCCGGTTTAAGCTAATTTCGGGCCCTGAGCGCAGACTGTTCGTGGGCCCCCTTAGTCGTTCTTTTAACAAATAAAACAAAAATTTTATGATAAATGAAAAAATATATAAAAATAAAACAGTATTCTTAAAAAAAAAGAAAACCATTTAAAATAGAAACAACACTCTAGAAAATAGCATAGCAAAAATTTAACCATTTTCTTTTTCGTGACTTAATGTTGTCAAACTGCCGTATGATAGTATCACAATTAAGTTTCTCTAGTGTGTCATATTCTTTATTGTTTAATAATGGCAATGCATCAAAATTTTCTTAACTCAAATGAGACCTGAGGTATGTTTTTATTCTCTTTAGGGCAGAAAAAGATCGTTGACCCAATGCGTTAGAATTTAGCATCGTTAAATAAATTTGCAATAAAGTCAAGATATTCGGAAAAGTTGCTTTCACGACCTAAAATTTTTAATTAATCGTATTTTTGTTTAAATTTTTGAACAATTCTTAGAAATGAATAATTTCGTTTTGTAAATATTCTTCGGTTTCGTCAATCTCGTTCCTGTATTTTTCACATTGTGATGCCCCGGCCAAGCAGAGGCCCGACGGATAGTTTGCCAATCCGTCATTCGGGAGTGACCTAAATATTCTAAGTTACATATCCTCGGGCGCCTTCTTTATTCCCTATTAAATAGGACGAGGTCAGATCCCCGTGAGGACT
The DNA here is from genome assembly GCA_964006375.1 of Tillus elongatus. Taxonomy (NCBI): domain Eukaryota; kingdom Metazoa; phylum Arthropoda; class Insecta; order Coleoptera; family Cleridae; genus Tillus; species Tillus elongatus. The sequence goes on from OZ023263.1 coordinate 193,574,523, forward strand.
TCTGCTAAGGCCCTCGTAGAACACCAGAAAGTTACTGTTTCATAACAGCCTTGTCCTACGGTAGCTCGAGTGGAGAAGAAAACTATAGCCAGGGGTCGAACGTTATTATATCCCGTATAGTTCTCGGAAGTTAAGTAGGCTCTAATTACTTACTCTCGAATAAGGGCTGTTTTCCTAGCTTACAAAGTTGGAAGCAGAAATATTATGAACAGGTAAATATCAATTACGATATACCTCAGCTCGTTACAATCCGTCACAGGATTCTAGCTTAAACACACCTACACTAGTGCAAACATCTACAGGCAGTGCAGTGAAACGCAACTAATTTTATAAAAGCTTCTAATAATATTTAAAATATCTACAAACGAAAATGACAACAATAAAAATCCATAAATTATGAAAATTAAAAATTCTCTACAGTTCATGCGATTAAAGAGAAAACATATCTCAGGTCAGATAACGTTATGTCTGGTAAGACATTCTTTCATAGTGGAAACGATACAAATACGTAAATATTTAAAAATACAATAATATTAGGCTTGAATAATATTTGTGCTATTTATAACAAATAAAGCGTGATATTAGCACTAGCATATCAATCAACAAGGCATATTAAAGTAACGGCAAGCGGAAAGCGACATACACATGCATCAAACGGAAAATGGCCCCGCTATAAATTCCGCCTCAGTCGGAGGTTCTATTTTCTACTGGGCTTTATTCCCGCAATTCCCTTGCAGTCCTACTCTACTGTGTGGGTAAGAAAACGGTTCCCACTCTTATATGACTCTAACCTGCTCACTAATACCACCGGGTAACTTGTCCCATATTTCTGTCGAACACCCTGTATAACTAATAGTGCCATCCAGCGGTTACGTACCATTCTGAGTAGCTCCATGTCTATCCCAAGGACGTACGTCCCTCGGAACAAACGTGGTCGACCCAGTACAGCACAGGATGCCGGACACACTAAATACTATCCCTTTAATCAGCACTGTCCGTGCTCCCGTTCACCTTATATGGGTAAGAAACGTGACCAGCTTCTCACTTATCTAGGCTGGACACGCTAGCTAATCAACCACCTTGTCTAGCGAGCACATACCATTCAGAATAGCTCCATGCGTATCTCAAGGACGTACGTCCCTCGAGAGAAATGTGGTCCACTTTATATAGCACGCTATATTTCGCTAAACACCCTAATTCCACTATAATACGGTATAATCATTTACCTGATTTCTACTTCCCTTAAATAGGTAAACTCGTGACCAGTTTTGTCACTATTACATACAGTACACCCTGTATACATTATAAATCATAACACGCGGTTAATATTACACATAGAACAGCATTAATAAAATACCCAATTATCTATTTTAGTTTGCAATTATACTTCCCCAAGTTTTCGAAGCATAACAAGGTTATAACCTTGCAAACCACGATAGTAGAACACTGCCGTTATAGGCTCTCGTTCTTTACTATCCAACAAATAACACGCTGCTTTTCACTATTACGTAGCACAGCGAAAGAAACTTCCCAGTTAATATCCCTAACTGACGCTCACACGATACTTGAAATTAACGTACAACCACCAGAACCTCTTCACTCGGCCGCGTGCTGAAGGCATCTCCCCTCGACGTTCTATCTCCCGGTCGTCTATTTGCCATGCACTCCGCGTCGCACCGAAAATGAATCTCATTGGGCGTGACAGACAGGCGCTATGCGTTTTATCCTACACAATCCATGTTCCACTTGTGGCGACTTTTCATACTCTGAAGTGTTGCTAAAATAAGTCGGATTTATTACCTAGCAAATATTCGTTATTTAAACCGCCTAAATGAATTATTCGCTATTCAAATAATTATAATAAATTCGAACTTCATTGCAACATAAATGTCGATTGATATTTTGATTTTCTCTTTGTCTAGGGTGAAAAAACATTTAAACGCTGATGTTATTCTTCCTAACATTTAAATTTTTTTAAGGTCCTGGGTAATATTGTCGCATATTATATTAAATACGTCAATGCAAAGTTTGTTTAAAGAAAATCCTTGACTATTTTTGTTTCGGAAAAATTTTCGTTTTCAACTAACGAAATTTATACTTGAAATTCTGTACGAGCCCGGGTCCCTGTGTGCCGCGGGCCCCTGGGCACCTAGCACATAAACCGGCACTGACTCCTGTAATGGATATGGTGGATTTACCTAGCCATATACAACGTTAGTTAGAATAATAGTAGGACATCTCAAAATCACATTTATGTAAAATGAAATTGGGTATAATCCATACTGTGAGTGCAATGGGACTAGTATTTGATTTCTAAAATTTAATTTATTTTAATTTCGATTTAATATTTTATATCATATGTAGTTTACTTGCTTATGAAGCTTAGAAATGACGGTCCATAAATACCAGATTAATAATTGTTCCGAGCTGTTTAACACAATATTTAGTTTAGCTTAAGTTAGTTATTTTTTGTGATACACCTGTTAACTAGTTTACGAAACGAACTTGCGTGCAGCTTCTTAATCTGTTAAATATATAGCATTACATTTACTGCTACTGCGCTACTTACTGTTCGTGAAATAGTTCAGTTTTTATTTACACTCCTAATTGCTTTAGCACCGGTTTTAATTTAATCAATATCTTTGTGCGATGACATGAAGGCAGTAAGAAATATAATTTCCCACGGAACGAGAGCACAAATAGTTATAACTGAAATGTTTTTGCTATTAAGAATATTATTTTAAGTGACTGTTTTTATTTAATACTGCCCTAGTAAAAAAAGTATACGTGTTTTGTAGCTAATTTAGTTTAATTGTAAAACAAATTTTTAAATATTACCATGCAGAACTAGTGTATAAAGCGAGTAGGTATACATTATAAGCTAGAGGTTAGAAATTCTTTTAAAATCAAGCTTTTAGTGAATCTTCTTTAAAAAAATTCACCAATGAGGAGATCCAGACTTTTGAATTTTGAAAAAATTTCTTAAAATGAGCGCTAATTAGGCCCCCCAGAACACATATCCGGAGTCAGTTTCAATTTTTATATGTTTATATATATATGTATATATATATATATATATATATATATATATATATATATATATATATATATATATATATATGTGTGTGTGTGTGTGTGTGTGTGTGTGTGTGTGTGTGTGTGTGTGTGTGTGCGTGTGTATGTATGTATTACACCGATAACTCAAAAAATAATGGGCCGGTTTTGATTAAATTTGGTGAATACCTTCCTTTTGCAAATGGCTGGTACAAGTTCGTTATCCAGAAAAATCGGCCCAGGTTTTCCCGGAAAATTTTGTGTTTTCTTTAGAAAACAATTTATATCGCCCGAAGTAACAAAGTAAGGGCAACCAAATTTGGTACGCAGGTTTATATCATTATATGTAAGTTACCTACCAAAATTTAGCTCGTCAAAGTTTCGATTTAAAACGTCAAAATTGGCAACATTTAGGCAAAGAACTTGAATCTAATACGGGCTATGGAAAGAAAATGTCTCAAGAAGAATGTTTTACAAACCCTGAAGTCTTAATTTGAACCGTCATTGGCCTTCATTTTACTAAAATATTTCCAGAAAATTCATTTTAAATTGACCCTTTCCTTGATGTTTGGCAGTAGCCTTAGCTATAGAGTTTATCGTTTAATAGTATATAATTTTTGTCGAATTTTTGTAAAAAATCAATAAAGCTCAATATATCCGTTATTCTACAAGATATGAAAAAAATTGTATACATTAATTATAGGGTGTCTTGAGCTACATCTTGAAGAAATATTTCTACAATCACAGTCTGGCCCATAAGTCGTTTGTAATACAAATTCTCTGTTTTTTTAATCAAACACACCTTATGTTATTGCATTGCGGCAATTTTTAATAAGTTGATCTCTCTGTGTGTAGGTGTATGTGTATTCACATACACAGTATTTGCACATAACTATATACAATATAATTGGAACTGACAATGTTTGAGCAAGAAGAGGAGGTTACACGCCAAATAAAGTCACTTATTGTCTTCTAAATAGTTACACATTTAAATTATATGAAAAAAATTTGGTCTTTTTCTTCAATCTTACACAGCACTGTTTTTTGACACCATACGTCTTCAAAATGGGAGAGGTTTCCGTTACCAAGATGCCAGGAGTACTCTTTGTAGATTCTTGATTTAAGTCTTGCGAGGTAGGAATCTTTTTAGTTGACTGAAATTCGTTCGCCCTCGTGATATGTAATGAAAGAGTTGTAGATTATACTTTTTGCTTATGTATAAAGGTGATTTGATAAATTGGCTTCCGGGGTATTCCGATCGTAGTCTCTGTAGATGACCTCAGTTGAAATGTGTTGGTGAGGTCACAGTTTTTTGACCAATTGTCTTACTAGTTCCCATATGCTTTTTGTTTTTTCGCATGTGAGGATCATGTGCCATCACAACTCTCTGGGTTTTTTAAATTTGAAATAAGAAAGTTCACGTCTACTTCCGGTATAACCGAAAGTCCCATACTAACGTCAATATTTTCATTAAACTGAAAATTTTTAGAAACTCATGTGCGTGAATTTTCAGAATTCAATTGTGAGTCTTACTCCAGAAAAGCTAATGGAAGGTCTACGTGGGACACTCTGTATAGTAGAAAGATCAAGGTTTAAGAAAGGCAACAAAGAAATGATGGGTGGAATTTAGTAAAAACGACCGTGCTCTCTTCGAAAGAATGTCATTTATATGCAAAAGAAAAAGTGTGAAAGCCAAAACGGAACCCTGTGGAAACACCCGCATTAATTTCTAATTTATCTTGTAAAAGACAATCCACAGTTACATGCAAGGAGCACTGCTGCAGAAAATTACACATAGTTTCAATCCGAGAGAGTTTACTGAGGAGCGCCACATCGCTGGCCAGATCGAATGCTTTAGAATTATCCGGTGAAATTGCATGATTTCAAGATCAAAACTCCGAAGGTGAATGACGCATATCAGAATATCGCCAGTAGTTTTTTTTTAATTGGCGATCACTCAGGATGTTTGATTTTTCGAGCCACTGTGTAAGCCCTTATTTAATAATTTTAGAACATTTCGTGAATATACGAGGTAAGAACCAAAAATTCCCGGCATGACTGTAAAAGAAGCGACTCACAATAAAATTAAATTTTTCAAGATAATCCCTCCTAACCTCAATGCACTTATTACATCATTTCAGCAACAATTCGATATCCCTAAAAATATTCTTTCGGTTGTCCTCAAAATCTGCCCAAACTGCAGCTTTCACCTCTTTGTCGTCACCGAAATGGCGCCCGCAAAAGGTCCTTTTTTAAATTTTCAAATAGGCAGTAGTCACTGGAGGCCATATCTGGACTATACCGAGCATGATCAAGTTGTTCGAAACCACAGCCACTTATTGCGGCTTGTGCAATTCTAGAAAACGCACGCCTCTGTTGCCCACGTCATTCCTTCCATATATTGTGTAGTAATTTACGTAGGAGTGTTGCATAATATGCCCCTTCGCTGTGGTGTTGCGTGCGTGTTTTAAAGTCTATGAGAAGAATACCCTCACAATTCCAAAAAATCGTATCCATCACTTTTGTGTCGACTGACAGTCCTTGAACTATGGCAGTGCTTTTTCTTTACGCCTCCATTCCATCGACTCGCCTTTGCAAAAAAAATTCTATTCTTTTGTCATCTTCCAAGGACTCTTGCCTCATTCGAAACCGTTTTACTACAGAATAGCAACCCAGCCAGCTGATCTTTGATGCTTTCAGATGGAAGACCTTCTCGAGTAAGGAATTTAATCAGCTCTATACTCAATTTTTGTGACTTCTCACATCGTGATGAACAAGTGTTATAAGAAAACCAATTGGCATAAAATTCATATTAGTTTTTTCCAAGGCTAATAAGACCTGACCCAATATCTTACCAATTTTTGACACGCTGCGTTACCCTGAATCTATGTCAGGCCGGGAATTTTTTATTTCTAATATTTTCTAAAATACAGATCACTCTATTGTATACTTTTTCTAAACTTAATTGAATTTTCCTGTGCTATTGTGTTAACGGCTGCTCTTCATTTTCAACGAACCTCTATTTTCTAAAAATAACAGCCAGTATTAATTATTGTGTAAACATGCACATGGGACGTTTAAAATATCGATAGGTAATTCTCAATATCATGGAAGCAATACGTAAAAAAGTTCAAACGATATAGACAAAATTGTGATACTATTATTTTCCTGAATTTAGATAATGAAACATCCAAATAACCCCTGGAGATACGTGGCAATCAAAAGATTAAACTATATTTGGTAAATCACCATTAGCCTTCAGTAATATTACAATAATACCACAATTATTTCTCTAACGAATAACGATCTCTTGTCACGATAGATCCCGTAAACCGGATACTTTACCATCACCACTTTGAGCATCGACAACTGATTGATGAAATCCCCTATAAACTCCATGAGAATTGTCGATTAGAAGTACAGAAGATTAATAAAAAAACTGTGAGGTCTTCTTATGGAAACCTTGTAAACATACATTTCTCACTGTTACATAAGTTGTGTCCCATTTCGATTTGCGTGATGGCAAGTTTAGATTGTATAGTAATTGCTAACTTATTTACATTTAAAAATTTTATACTTTATAATAGCAATCAAAAGTTATACCACATCAAGCAGCAGACGTGCATATCAACAAGTTAGAGATAATTCAAAACATATGTATAAGAATTTGCTTGGGGGCATTAAAAAGTACCCCTATAGATAATCTAAGAGCAGAAAGTGGCGAGCTGCCCCTATGTCGTAGAAGACTAATGCTGGCAGAGAGATTCGTCATAAAAATGTATGAGAAGAAGAGTGACGTTACTATAAAACTTCATAGACTTTTTATCTACGACCTGACAAAATAATTTTGGGTGAAAAAAAATCGGTACCTCTAGTGAAATCATATAATAATATCTTGGATTTAATGCAATAGGTTCAACAACATGAAGTCAAGCCAAACTTTACCTACAAAAAGTATGTAAAATTTCACACGTCATATATGAGGGACAATTATCAACAAAATCTTAGACATCACCTATTAAAGTCTGATTTAGAAAATGTAATGCCCAATGCGTACCATATTCACACCGATGGATAAAAAAACCTAGAGTCCACAGGTTACGCAATTTATGACCTCCCAAACGAATTTAACAAAAAAGTTAAGACAAATAAAATTATCAGCATATACACAGTTGAGATGCTAGCTATATGGGAAGCCCTTAGATATATAAAAACTATTACTCACAAAAGTTTAATTATATTATCTGATAGTAGCAGCTGCATAGAAAAATTAGAAAATATATATGTTTCAAAAAAATGTGAATATCTGACCTCATTGATGAGTGAAACTTTATTCGAGCTTGAAATGAATGGGAAACAGATTATTTTTTTGTTTAATAAAGGACACGGTGGAATAAGAAGAAACGAAAAAGTAGATACTTTGGCAAAACAAGCCTTACTAAATGATTGTATCGCAATAGAATTCTTATGCCCAGCAAACGATATTTTAAATGAAATAAAGAACTAGCAATGGGAGAATTGGGTAAAACGATACCAAAATGGCAATAAAGGGCAATATTACAAAGAACTACAGGCGAGTCCTCTAGAAAAACCTTGATTTCTAGACATGAATTTAGAGAAGAACTATGTCAATATAATTTGCAGACTACGATTTAACCATGCCTTACTTCCCGCGTATTTATTTAAGATAAACATTAGGGAAAATCCTTTTTGTGAATGTGGCGAGTTAGGGGACACCGAGCACTTATTGTTGGGTTGTGTAAAGGATAAAAGTGTTATTAATAAGTAACCAACTTCTTGTGACAATACTCAAAGAAATGAATAAGGTGTAAGAATATTTGCACTGTTATTAATATAAGGTAGATGTAGTGTGAGTACATTGTAAATAGATTGTAAATAGTAACATTAGATGGAAACCTAAATGTCTTTCCAAATGTGATCCTGCATAATCCGTGGTTCTCTTGTTTGTGTAAAAGTGGCCATGACAAACCCCATGGTCCCATGTGTCTCTGTTTTCCCAAATAATGAATTGAAAAAAAAAGACATCAAAAAACACATAAACAGAAAAAAAGATGATAAAAAACTGAAAAAAAAGAAAAAAGAAAAGACAAAAAAAGACAAAAAATACACAAACAAAAAAAGGATGATAAAAAAAAAACTAAAAAAAAAACAAACAAAAAAGAAAAAAAAAGTAAGAAAAGAAAAACAACTAATAACAAAAATTAGGGTATAGTAAGGTATAAAAGTATCTTAAAGAATGTGAGGTAAAATTTTGGCTAATAAAAAAATTAAGCCTAAGGTAAATTGACCCTGACTTGGAGTTTCAGATAAATAATAATAATAATGGTGATGATTAATATAAAAATATGGTAACATGAACGAATGGCAGTATGCCGCAGCCAAACCCCTAGAATAAAAAAAAAGTTGTACCACATTTACTGTTCAAAGAATGTTTTTCAGAAATCAGTTAAACTTTGGAAATGTAAATTTAATAATTTTGAAAAGCATATCTTTATTCATAACTACATTCATATTCAGAACCTCAACAATCACTAAATTTGAATCCCAGACATTATGATTAAATGACAAGGATTTGTAATTTTTATCGTGAAATACTAAACATGCAATATTTTAAACATATTTTTAAGTAAGCAATATTAAGCTATAATAGCACCTTCAAACTGTAGATTCTAAAACCCTAGTCAACCTTTTTTGAAAAAAAAAATTGCCGACATACATGATTCTTAAGGTATCCCCATACGAAGAAATATATATAACATCAGCAGCGGCTCGTGTCCTAATGCATTGGGGGTGCGCAAGAAAAACAGTTTGGGATGCAGCAAGTGCGTTATGGTAGTGAATTTTTATTAAATGCTTAAAATTTGAATAACTCAAGTTTCTGTGTGTGTGTGTGTGACGTCAGATTGCACTGGCTGCGGTATGGTTACCATTCGCACATTTTAAAAGCCTTTTGTTACAACTAGTATGTGAATTCAACAGTTCATATGCATTCTGTCATGGTGCATTGAAATTTGTTCCAACATGGAGTTTTGGATATTTTTTATTTTATTTATTTGTATAATAATATTAATAATGGTGCTTTTTATGTTAACTTAAGCCTACTTAAGATCTAGATACTATTTAAGGGATTTAGACAGGGACACATATTCTTCATGCCAATGGGGCCTATCATGGCAACTTTTCTCTTTGACATACAGGAGGGCCACTGACGTCATGGGTACATATAAAGGATATACACAAATGACACATAAACTTAAAGCCTAGTTCTTTTCATATTTTTAGTTGGAGTTTTTTAATTAACTTATATATAAGCAAATATATATTTTTATTACTTTCCATTTGTAGAAGTTGTCCCAAATTAAAGGGTTGCTCAACGTCTTTTAAGTTGTGTATTCTGTTTAGGAATTCATTTCTGTAATCCCATCCAATTGAGCACTCTAGTAAAACATGTTGTGCGCTTCCTTCTTCACCACATTCGCAATATGGGTCATTTTTAAGGTTGAGTTTGTGTAAATGGGTAGGTATCAAGGAGTGGTTAAATCGCAAACGACATATGCTAGTTACTAATCCTCTAGGATATCCAGCAAACCATAACTGGCAAGGTAACTTTGGTACAATTCTTTTATAAAATATACCTTTATCGTTTCTGTGAAATTCAGTTTCCCACAGCTGTCTTTGTTGTCTAAAAAATAAAGTTTTTATGTCTGTCCATGGACAGGGATATTCTAAAAGGTTTTCACAATTTAAAGCTTCTTTAGCCATTCTGTCCACAGTTTCGTTATTTGTAATCCCACAATGAGCTTTGATCCATGCAAATCTAACATCGATCTCCATCTCTTCTAACTCTATTAAAATGCGGATAATCTGAATTATTAAATAATTGTTTTTATAGTTGTAGTAGAAGTACTTTAGTGAATCCGCACAGCTTTTGCTGTCAGTCAAAATTAGAATATTTTTATTTCCAATATTTTTTGTATATTTTAGGGCTTCTATTATAGCTATTGTCTCTGCTGAAAAAATACTCATCTTACAATCTAAACGGTATTTGAAATTTTTATTCAGTTGAGGATCGTAAACAGCACAGGCAGTTCCCTCGTTTGATTTAGAAGCATCTGTAAACAACTGGTAGGATGTTTTATGAAACTCCTCTATATCACTATTAAACATGGCGTTTCTTATTTGTGCCGGGTACTGGGAATAATCTCTCAAAATTGTGACTGTAATATTTGGAAGAACAGATGGAAAAAGCTGATAAACTGGACATATGTTAGATCTGTATATGTTCTCACCGGTTTGTTTAAAATCTTCATAACAGGAGACTAAAGCAGGGGATTTCTTTTTGACCCAATACAAATTTGTCAGATCCAACAAAAACAGCTGGTGGACCTTTTCAATAAGACTACTGTTGTTGGCAAACATTTTTGCTATAAAACGACAACATAGTATTTTCCTTCTGTAAGCTAACGGCATTTCGTTACATTCGGCCAGCATGTTATTTATAGGAGTACTTCTAAAGGCCCCTAGACATATTCTGATACACCTATTTTGAATTACATCTAATTTACTTAAATGTGTACGTGCCGCTTGTTGGTACAGCATACTCCCATAATCTAAAATGGACCTTATATATGATCTATACATCAACAGTGCTACCTCCACGTCTGCTCCCCATGTAGTGTGTGTAGTTGACCTTAGTATATTGATGCCCTTCTCACTACGCTTTATAAGATATTCTATGTGGTGTCTCCACAATAATTTTCTGTCTAAAAGTATTCCTAAATACTTAACATATGGTTTTATAGGTATTATAGTGCCCGCTATATCTATGTATATCGGTTCAATATTTCTTTTCCTAGAAAAAATACACGATTCTGATTTAGCAATAGAGACTGACAAACCATTGCGGAAACACCACAAAGATAGTTTCTTAAATACTATTTTCACTAGATCTATTGCCTTTTCAATGTCATTGTTACTAGAATAAATACATATGTCATCAGCATAATACAGAGTATCTGCACCTGGTATTTTAATATTGTCATCTATATCTAAGGTATATATTATATACAGAATAGGACTAAGTTTCCCGCCTTGTGGTAATCCTCTATTTACTTTACGGGGGCCAATCAAATTATTGTGTACTTTAAAATAGTTAATTCTATTAGTGTACAATTTTATGATTTTTCTTGAGAAAGCACAAGGTAATCCTATGGCTAGCATTTTCTTGTATAAAATATTTAAATTTATGTTATCGTAAGCGCTCTCTATATCAATAAACAGCGCAACCAAAGACTTGTTATGTGAGAAAGCTAGATTAATATCTGAAACCAGATGTGAAATGTTTCCTATGGTTGAATGTTCTTTCCTAAAGCCAAATTGTGATTTCGGAATCTTCTCACACTGCTCCAACCATGCCTCTAATCTATTTTTTATGAGATTTTCATAGATTTTCAGGACACATGAAGCCAAAGATAACGCTCTATAAGACTCTTTTTTTGTGGGATCTTTTCCAGGTTTCAGCATGGAAATAACTATATATATCTTCCAGATTTCTGGAATTTCTTCTGTTATCCAAATGCTGTTATAAAGACGCACCAGCGTCAGTTTTCCTTCTTTAGATAATTCTGATAACATTTTGTAGTGTATGTTATCAATACCTGGAGCAGTATTTTTATTATTTTTTAAACACTTTTCCAATTCTAACAGAGTGAAATCTTTAAGCAAAATGTGTTCCTCTTCCTCGTCCCTAAATGTTATTTGTTCTTGAACCCATGGTGGGGCTAACTTGTGAAAAAATTCCTCCATGCATTCGTTTAGCTGAAGGCTTATTCTTGGAGTCTGAAATGTACAAGAAATTTTTTTAATTTGTTGCCATATATTTGTTATGGAAACATTTCTGTTTAACTGGTTGCAGTAATCTTTCCAGCATTGACTTTTGCTATTTTTTATTGTTCTCTTTGTTATAGCTACTGCCCGATTGTAATTTGTAAAATTGGCAGCACTAGGATTTCTTTTGTACTCTCTCAAGGCTTGCTTTTGGTCGTATATTGCTATTTTACATTGTTCATTCCACCATATTTTTCTGAATTTTTTATTAAATACTTTACTTTTAATGGGGATGGTTTGACTACTAACGTCTAATATAATAGAATATAAATTTTCATAACTTATAGTTTCCCCAATCACCACTACTGCTTGATCAAACAAATGTGAAAAACAACCCCATTCTGCATTACTTAAATCCCATTTATATTTGTAGTTTTCTAACAAGGATGAATATGCACTGTTTTCGTTAATAATATTACTAGTTTGAATATTGAAATTGTCACTTGAAGTATCTCTATTCAGAATAGTTTTATATGAATATGTTATCGCGTAATGATCTGATCCCAATGTTGTCTCGTGTACATACCAGTTGTCAATTCTTGGCCCTATTTCCGGGGAACTCAATGTCAAATCCACTGCTGATTTATTAGTTGAGTTTGGTTTATTCAGTAAAGTTTCATGCCCCGTATTATGAAAAATTAATCTGCTATTATCGATAGCCTGAAGCAAGTTTCTACCTGCTGTATCACTCCAAGTACTACCAAAGGCAGGACTATGAGCATTGAGGTCCCCGGCTAAAATAAAAGGTGAGTTAAGACTTCTAAGAAATGTTTCCCATCGATTACTCGAGATAATATTATTGGGTGGTGAATATACTGAATATATATCTAATTTCGACATTTCAGTACCCAAATACAATCTGGCGCCCACGCACATTAAGCCCTCAATATGAGGTATGTCTCTTATTTCTAAATGTAGTATTGAATTTTTAACTATAAGTGCTACTCCCCCAAAACCGTCAGCTCTATCTTTTCGCAGTAAGTTATAACCGGAAAATATAATATTATTTGTTATTTTTAACCACGTTTCGCTCACAATAGCAATGTCTATGCTATGATCATACAAAAATTTTTCTAACTGTCCTTTATTAGACACTATTGATCTAGCATTCCATTGCAATATATTTAGATTATACATTGCGACCACCTAAAATTTGTAATATGCTGTCCTTAACGTCTTTATCTATCAACTCAAAGCTATTATTAACATTTATCATTTTATCTTTTATAAATATATAAATTCTGTCTGCCATTGTTTCTATACTAGTCAAGTCTTTTAGGCTAGTAGGGTTGCTGTGACAGGGATTCGATGTCTGAGATATAACGGATGTAGAGGGTAATTTTGGAAAAGATACAATGTCTCTGTGCTGTTGCGACATACCTGGCGATTATAATATATGCCTTCTGTTCTTTTACGTTTTGGTTGTATTTTTGTAAAATAACTATTTTTGTGTGTTTGAGTTGTTGTATTTTGTCCTATTATATTATTTGTTTTAAGAGGATAGGCATAACCTGTGTTATACCTTTCTATGGCAGATTTAAATGAAATATTTTCTAGTCCCATCATATTTTTAACAGCTTTTTGTTTGGCAAATTCCGGACAAACATTCCGGTCTGTAGCAAAATGTTCGCCACCACACGATGCACACAGGATTTTTTCGGATTGACATATACTGTGATTGTGTTCTTGAGAGCATTTTTTACATCGTTCTTTTCCCTTACACTGCTGACTTATATGTCCGTATCTCAAACACTTGAGACACTGGATAACTTTTTGTATATATGGCTCGACTGGAAACACAATTTTCTCAATTAAAACTTTTTCCGGTAATATTTGCCCTCTAAATGAAACTAAAACAGACTGTGTGGGTAAGTAATCGACTTTATCATTTTCAACTACTTTGCGTTTTAGTCTACGAACTTCTATTATTTTAAAATTATCAAAGTACATTGGTTTTACTAAATCTCTTAATTCTGTTTCTGAAATATTGCTATCTACTTGTCGGATTACACCTTGTCTTCTAACTAAGTACCTTGGTATGTAAACATTATACCCATTTTCTAACAGTATTTTAGAAGTTACCAGAGCATTAGCACTATTTTTTGTTGACAGCTCTATTTTCAACTTGTTTCTACCTATACTATTTATACTTACAATATCATTGTGTGCTTGAGGAACGCTATTACGTATTAGTCTTGAAGTGCCAATAATATGTGATCGGCCTATATTTTTATTTTCATTCTCGATGTAAATATTAAATGGACCGGTATCATTTTCATCGTATAAAATTATCTCTTTAGGTAAAATATTTTTACTTTCTTCTTTTCTGTTATCAATAATAGTTTTATCATGTATCTGCATTCCACTTTTATGTGAATAAATTCCCGTATTGCTTATTTCTGATCTATTTAATAATATTTCTCCTAATTCATTACCCTGATTTCCTTTTGATTGTTGTAAAGAATTTAAAATATGAGTATTACTTACAGTCTTAGTATTATTGATACCTGACAACGTTCGTGATCCGCTAGAATTACCATAGTCATTTGATATATCAGTCTCTAAGTCATCTAAATCCATATCTATTAATTTGGCCCTATCGGGTGGTTCTTTTTCTTTCCTCGATGACATTTTCAAAGGTTCTAAAATAGATATTACTATCCTAAAATCACAATAAATTAATATCACTTTGCACACACACCGAAACAGGTCCGACCGTATCGACGTCGCAGAAGCCAACTCAAGTTTCTACGAACTTAGAAAGTTGAATTTTAGTGTGTAGTAAGGTCTTTTACAAGGCAACATATCCACAAAGTTTCATTAAAATAGCGTTGCAATTATTTTTTTTAAACAAAACTCCAAATTTTCCCGGAAAACCTTATCCATTAATAAAAGAAAGGCACTTGCCGAGTTTAATCGAAATCAGTTGCGTATTTTTTGGGTTATCGGTTGGATACACTTACATACACACACACACACACACACACACACACACACACACATATATATATATATATATATATATATATATATATATATATATATATATATATATATATATATATATATATATATATATATATATAAATTGAAACTGACCCCGGATATGGGTTGTAGGGGTCCTAGTTTGCGCTCATTTAAAAAACTTTATGCAAGGTGTCTCCATCGATACCTTCCATTAGTGATTTTTTTAAATAAAAGTTCACTAAAAATCAAGGGCTCGCCTATTTTTCTCCGAAAATGTATTAAAAAAAAACCTACTTACTAAACTAACTAAACTTAATAATTATTAACTATACTTACCAAGTTTTCCTCTAGTAAGTTATAGGTTATAGTAGTTAAAAAGTCCCTTAAAAAGTTAACCTTTAAATTTAAAATATTACCCACTGAATTAATCACAGTATCACAATCATTTTGTACACTTATTAAGCAACCCGAAGTAGTAGCCATCATAATAATAATTGTCTTGTTAGAACATGTAAACAACAACGAAATGATCTAATTAAAATCAATCCGACGCGCAGCACTACACGAAAATTACCAAACACATGCTAGAGATAGACACGCTCTGCCAAAATTTAACTGCAAACTGCAAGTGTGGAATTTGAGTGCGCACACCAGATTGCTTATTCGGTCGTTTTCGACGATGATACTCGATCATTTCGTATTGAAGTATCGCATTTCCTCAAGAGCGCCAACAAATACACACCGCCGGCAACTGATGTATATGGATATTTGGATATGGATGTATATAACGATAACGTCTGCAACCATTAACACTATACTTATTCTGCTGCTGTATTAATGGCTGCCGACTCTGCGATCCTCGATCCTCGCTACACAAATTTTGTTTGTTGAATGCAGGAGGTAAAAAAGCAAATAAAAATTTATTAAAATATAGCATAGCAATAATATAATTTTTTTCCACGGCAGGCGACAGTGCGCGCGCACGGGCGCACTTATTGAGGAGCCGCCCCTGATAAACATATAATAATATACGTGTTTTTGGGAGCCTTGTTCGCGCTCATTTAAATAACGTTTTTCAAAATTCAAAACTCGCAATCTCCTCATTACTGAATTTTTCCTACGAAAATCCACTAAAAAAGGGTTGTATGTAAAATGGGGATTACAAGTGTTATTAAAATAAGTAAATAAGCAGTCATTAAAACAAATTGGTTGTTTAAAACCAGCTTTTAACCGATAAAATCGCCCATAAATGTTTCGCTGATTTCCAAAAACTAAAGGTTTAGAGATGTTCCCGCTTTCAGATGAATTGTTAATTATATATCTTTGAACCTTATCAAATGCTTATGTAGACACTTGTATTTAAAAGTAATTGGAAAAACGTTTAAACTAATAAAGGTATTGTGTACACTGTGTGCCAATTAAAACTTCCCACCTGGAAAATATAGGAAGGAAAAAAAAAAACGAAAAAAAAAAAACGAGACACGTCGACTCTGTTTTTAAAAGGGACAAGTTTTGGTGTTTTGGAACGCAAAGTGCCCTTACATTGTAAATGGCACCCTATTAAGTACACTTTGAGAACACCCAAATCACCACAACATATATTTCAGAGACCTTACGGTCGTTTCGTTGACAATGTCAACATCTTCAGAGGAAGAAAAATTCGTCTTCTAATTCACATAGTGAATTATGGCACCCTATGTTGAGTGATACCTCATTTTAAAGCTCTGCCCACGACAACATAGGGCTTTTTAAATTTTAATTTGGATATGGCAATAAAATCACCAATTAAAGATTAAAACAAAATATCAATGAATGAAAGACTGATATTTAATTAAAAGTTCAAATTGTTTTACCTCCATACAATTTATAAAATCATTGCTCCACTTGAAGCCCAATGTTTTGTAACACGACCAAACTCACTTGAGGAGCTTCGTCGGCGAATTGTGAATGCCGTCAGATAATGCCCAAAAAGCTTCGAAATGTCCGTTCGGAAGCGAAAGAAATATTTTACTATCGTATGGAATGGAGGGAAAACAATTTGAACATTTAATTAAATAACATGCCTTCATTCACTGATATTTTGTCTTATTCTTTAATTAATGATTTTATTACAATATCCAAACAAACATTTAAAAAGCCTGGACGCAGCAGTGCGTTATGGTAGTGAATTTTCATAGAAATGATCTGGCACAAAATATTTTTTTATAACTTTTTTTTTCTTCTAACATAGAAACCTAAATTTTGGTGTATAGTTTACTTTTTATATCGTAAACCCAGCTACCAAATTTGTTTATCATAACTTTTTTATTTTATGGGATAAATTTTTTTTTCGAATGGAAACTCAAAATTTTCACAGAAAACCTACTCCGATTTTCCTGACTGACGAACTTGTCCAAGCCATTTACAAAAGGAAGGTACATGCCAAATTTTAGCAAAATCGGTCCATTCTTTTTTGAGTTTTCGGTGTGACGCACACACACACACGCATATATATATATATATATATATATATATATATATATATATATATATATATATATATATATATATAAACATATAAAAATTGAAACTGACCTCGGATAGCGGTTCTAGTTCGCGCTCATTTGCAAAAATTTTTTCAAAATTCAAAAGTCAGGATCTCCCCATTAGTGAATTTTTTGTAAGAAAATTCACTAAAAGTCGTATGTTGTCTCGTGCAGAATTGAGAAAACTTTAAAATGAGGTGTCACTCACGATAGGGTGCCATTTAAAATTTGAGGGCAATTTACGCCCCTGTCTAATAGGGGCTGGGTTCCTAGACATCAAAACTTACGTCATCATGTGTCTCGTTGATAACAAATTCGACGTGTCTCTGCATTTTTAGTGAATTTTCTATAAAAAATTCATTAATAAGGAGATCCCGTCTTTTGAATTTTGAAAAAATTTCTTCAAATGAGCGCTAATTAGCCCCCCCCCCAGAACACATATCCGGGGTCAGTTTCAATTTTTATATGTTTATATATATATATATATATATATATATATATATATATATATATATATATATATATCACACCGATAACCCAAAAAATAATGGGCCAATTTTGAGTAAATTTGGCGAATACCTTCCTTTTGCAATTAGCTTGGATAAGTTGGTTAGCCAGGAAAATCGGCCCAAGTTTTCCCGGAAACTTTTGTGTTTTCTTTCGAAAAAAAAATCTCCGGAATTAACCAAGTAAGGGCAACCAAATTTGGTACGCGAGTTTATATCCTTATAGGTAAGTCACCTACTTATATTTAGTTTTGTAGATCAAAAGACAAAAAAGTTATAGGCATTTAAAGAAAAATAAATTGGGGGTTTCCTCAAAACCTTAAAGTTGCGATTTAAAACGTCAAAATTCGCAACATTTAGGCAAAGAACTTGAATCTACCTACTGATGCTTGGCAGTAGCCTTAGCTATAGAGTTTATCATTTAATGGTGTATAATTTTTGTCGAATTTTCGTAAAAAATCAATAAAGGTCAATATATCCGTTATTATACAAGATATGAAAAAAAATTGTATATATTAATTATAGGGTGTCTTGAGCTACATCTTAAAAAAATATTTCCACAATCACAGGTGGCCCATAAATCGTTGGTGATACAAATTTTCTTTTTTTTTTAATCAAACACGCTATATGTTATTGCATTTTGCATTTTCCATCGAAATATAATGTATGTTTGTAAGAAAAGAAATTCTGGACGCAGCAAGTGCGTTATGGTAGCGAATTTTGATCAAATGCTTCATATTTGAATAGCTCAATTTTCGATTAACCTATATGGTTGAACAAGAAACAAGTTTTTCCGGGAACACTTTCAGTTTACTTTCGGAAATTTTTGTACATTTTCAAACAATAAAGTTATTTTGATGAAACATGGCACATTGTTTCTACTATATAGGTTATACTGGTAACTAAATTTGATGCCTCCTTTCTTAAAAAAAAACACATATTTGCTATTAAAAACAGTTTTATGAAAATTCACCACCATAACGCACTTGCTGCGTAAAGACTTTTTTCTTTTTTTAAATTTAAATTCCGACATTTTCCAGCTGGAAAGTTTTAATTGGCACACCTGTATATACGTTTGTTTACACAATTAAGTTCGTGTAAACTGAAATGAAAATTTTAACGTTAAATTAGTTTGGTTCCCCATCTAAATACCTGTGATCGAGTGTGTCGTTAATAATCTAAAATCAAACGACATCAAAAATTTGAAAACTCCATTCCAATTACGAGAGGAAATAGGAACAGATGTTAAGCGGAGAAAAGAATATACGAGTTAGAAACTAACGGTCATCTAAATATCTAAGAGTCCTTGCATTTAATTTCTTTTACAAAAATAGAAACGAGTATAACCGCATGACTTGAACAAAATTTACACACTTAATTTGTAGTAACTAACTATAGATAAATACTATCAACACGAAGCTAGCCTTGTTAAAAATATCTATTAAATTACAAAGACAGACACGCATATAGTACCTTCGATTAGATTCTCTCAGGTGTATCGTAAATATAAATCTGATTGTTTTTATTGTGCAACGCGTTGCACGGTAGCACAATGAATCGTTTACAGAACGCCATTAAACGTCGTGAGTCAGCAGCGATTAATAGTGCGGTGCTTTATCAATTTTTTGACAAAAACTAGCCACTTGGTATCGGCTGCGTACCGTCACAGTTTGCTCTCGGTACATATTCCATCTGGTACGAATGCAAAACTGCTTATTTGTAACCGATAACGAGCTGATGCTCCATTTGCCCGATGCTGTGATGAATCTTGTGTAATAAATTGTATACAGCCATTATATTTCATCGTGACGTGGAGGATGAGCACAATGCTGGTGCATAATGAGATTAAACGTGTAAAAAGTGGTTTCAATTTTCTTTCCATGTTTATTGTTTTGTATCTAATTTGACATTGTTGTTTTTAGTGAATTTTCTTTGAAAAATTCACTAATGAGGAGTTCTCAACTTTTGAATTTTGAAAAAATATCTTCAAATGAGCGCAAACTAGCCCCCCTAGAAGCAAAATCCAGGGTCAGTTTGAAGTTTTATATGTTTTCACGAAAATAATTTTATATTCCCAGAAATAATAATAATAATAATAATAATAATAATAATAATAATAATAATAATAATAATAATAATAATAATAATAGATAGATAGATAGATAGATAGATAGATATCATTTATTAACTCAATATATATAGTCAATTTAACTATATTACCCGTTGGGTGTTGAGCTTATCATTTGTACAATATAAATAAATCAAAACAAATTCTACATATAATACATCCCTATTTTATACAATACATTTCTAGTAAAGTAAATTCAAAACTAAAAGTTCATATTGAAAAATTCTTCCATGGTATATATAGGGTTCTCTTCCAATATATTTTTTACGCTTTTTTTAAAATGCTTGTTTGTTTCATCTCGGATTGTTTTTGGAATCTTGTTGTAAATTTTTATTAAACTAAATTTTTCATTTTTCTGTAGCCGAGTGACTTGCTCTGGGCAGGTTTAAATTTTGTTTTCCACGTAGCTCATAGTCGTGATCTTGTATATTTGTAGAAAATATGTCCATGTTTTGTTTCACAAAAAGTGAAGCCTCCAGTACATAAATGGCATAGCACGTAAGTATATCATTTTCTTTAAAATAGCTTCTACAACTATGATCTTGTTTCAGGTTAAACATTGATCTTATGCATCTCTTCTGTGCTAAAAGCAGCTTATTCATATTTACTGAACCGCCCCACAGTATTATCCCATATCTTAATATAGATCCAACCAATGCATTATAAGCTGTAATCACTGTAGCTTTAGAAGATGCTTTAGAGAGCGTTCTTAAAAGGTACGTGCTTTTTGAAATTTTCTTGGCCAATTCGCCTATATGGTTCTTCCAGTCCAGTTTCGCGTCTAGTTTTAACCCAAGAAACTTTGCTGAGTATACCAATGGTACGGATTTTGAAGCTTCCAGTTCAATATTCTTTTTTTCTTCTTCCTTTGCTTTGGTGTTGAACTCAATGACCGTTGTTTTATGAAAATTCAGTGTCAGGTTATTCACCGTGAACTATATTTTAGACAAAACTTGTTGTATGTCAGTCTTAAGTCTGGGGATGTTATGGTCTGAAAAAACAATTGCGGTATCATTAGCATACATGTTGATCCTTTTATCTATCCAGTTTCGCAGGTCGTTTGTGTAAATTATATACAAGGAAGGTCCCAAAATTGAACCTTGGGGAACTCCTTTATTTATGATTCCATATGTGGAACTTATTTTCTTGCCATCGTCACCATACTCAACTAAGTTCTGTTTTCTGTTATCTAAATAAGATTTTAAAAGCTTCAAAGAAATACCTCTAATACCATATTTTTCTAGTTTTGCTAACAGTATATCATGCCTTATCGAGACAAATGCCTTACTTAAATCAAGGAAAAGTCCATATACCACATGAGCATCATTAAAAGCATCATACACTGCGGGTATTATTTCGTAGGCTGATTTTATTGTATTTTTCCCTCTTCTAAACCCGTACTGGTATTTCGTAAGCAGATTGTTTTGTTCAAAAAACTTCATAATTCGTGTTTGTAATACCTTCTCATAAATTTTTGATATGTTTGGTAGAATTGCTATCTGTCTGTAGTTTTTAAGATCTTCTGTGTTGCCTGTGGTATTACTTTTTTTGTATAGGGTGCGTACGTTGGATATTTTAAAGTTGTCTGGAAATATACCTGTTTCAAAAGTTTTATTAATTAGATGACATAATGGTGCCGACAATACATCTGCACTTTTCTTTAGAATCACCATAGGAATTTCATCCCATCCTTCTGCTGTTGCGTTTTTCAGCCCAATAATGACATGATATATTTCATCTTCTGTGACTGGAGTTAAAAAGAAACTTTTCTCATTATCTTCTATTTTGCCTAGCAAAGGTTTTGCACCTTGGATATTTGGACACATGTGCAAAAATATATTATTTGCTTCATTTAAGACCTTTACTTTGTTTGTCTTATTGTCTGTAATTTTGGGTGACATTTTTTCTGTGTGTTGTTGTTGTTTTATGACTTTCCATATTGTTTTTGTTTTATTATCAGACCCATTTATTTTTCTTTCATTTTCCAGAAATTTTGCTGTGCGGATGACTTTTCTTAGGAGTTTGCTATACTTTGTATATACTGATTTATCAATCTCACCTTTCTTTTGCAGTTCATATAGAGTTCTCTTCTTCTTACATGATATCTTTATACCTTGTGTTATCCATGTTTTAGTATGCTTTGAGATTTGAACAATTTTTAGTGGCATGATACTGTGAACTTTGGTTGAAATTATTTTCTGAAATTCTTTATAAGCTTCATTTACATCTTCTATACTGTATAAATATTCCCAATCAACAGACAATAGCTCTTCTTTTATTGCTTTCAATTTTGTTTTGCTAAAGTTTCTTTTATATCTTCTATATTGATTTAAGTTTTCGTTTATTTCAAAATTAACCCTTATACCTTCGTGGTCAGATAAAGCTGTATTGATTACTTCTGCTACACTTTTATAGTTTTTGGTTATATATACATTATCTAGTAACGATTCTCCACGAGTAGGTTTGGATATTTGAGGTCTTAGTCCATACGTATTTAAAAGGTTATTTAAGAAATTAATTTGTCTTCTGATGTGAGGGTTTTTTGTCAAGTAATTTAAGTTAAAATCTCCACATATAATTAAATTATATTTATTTAATTTATTGTTGAATTCGTCAACCACCTCAGTCAATTTTTTGTGAAAGATGTCAAGTTTACCTGTTGGTGGACGATACAAGCATATTGTGATTAACTTATACTCCTCCAATACTACAGCACTGTATTCAAAATGCCCATCTATACAATGTGTACTTTCTTTCATGTCTTGATACTTTCTATCCTGTTTAACATAAATGCAAGTTCCCCCATGATGCATATCTTGTCTTGTAGAAATGGAAGAAAGATTATACCCAGTGATTGTTGGTCATTCAATAATAATAATAATAATAATAATAATAATAATAATAATAATAATAATAATAATAATAACAACAATAATAATAATAATAATAATAATAATAATAATAATAATAATAATAATAATAATAATAATAATAATAATAATAATAATAATAATAATAATAATAATAATAATAATAATACAACTTTATTTATAAAATCCCAAACGGGCAAGGAACACGTCAAAACATAATATGTAGCAACTCGTCACACAGAGCATAATATATAAAGATTGTTAATCTATAATTAGGGACTCAATAAAAAAGACCCCAAACCTACAGTTAAAGAGTCATTATCTAAAATACAAAAAACTATATAAAAACAAACTCATGAAAGGGCATAAAATGCAGAACACTGCGCAAACAAAATAACAATTAACCTACACAACACAACATACGCTTTTACGCATGCACACTTCAATGGACAAATACACCATCATATGTTTATATTAAAAAGTCTATACAATGTATTAAAATGGGACAAAAGACATACAAATAAGCATCACCCAATATTAAAATATTCATTTATTGAATAAAATGGGTGGTCTAAAAAATATTTCTTTAACTCTCTCTTAAATTTTACAAGCCCAGTGATGTTTCTTATGCACACAGGTAAATGGTTATATGCTCTTATTGCCATATATTTTGTTCCTTTCTGGAAAAGTGAAGTACAGTGTTGAGGTACAGCAACAATACCTGTATTTCTAGTTGGATAATTGTATCCTAACATATTAAAATACTTTGGATTTTCTCTCACAAAGAGTGACAAACATAAAAGATAGAGTGAGTAAAACGTCATTATCCGAAGGCGAACAAATAGAGGAGCACAGTGTTCATCCTATTTTGCGCCACCTAATACTCTTACAATACATTTCTGAATAATGAATAGTCTGTGCGTATATGCTGATGCTCCCCAGACTATAAGTCTATACCTGAGTGCTACCTACGTGTGCGTGATAAAACAAACGAAGTGTACCATCTCCCACTGTATATTTTAAATTAGACAAAGCAAAGTAGGCACTATTTAGTCTTTTATAACAAAGCTGGGTTACCAAATTTGTTACGTCGGTTTATGTATTAAAATTTAGATTTATATGTTGAAAGAAAAAAAGTTATAGCCATTTAAAGAAAAAAAATTGCGTGCCACTGCTGACCAGAGAAACGCACAAAAGCAAAATATTTTCTGTGGATAATAAAATCTATTGTATGTTACAGAGAAAGACATTTAGAACCGTAGACCGGTTTCGCTCTAATTACAGCTTTTCAGTACGGCATACTAATTGTAGCGAAAATACACCTATAAAGTAATATCCAGCATTCCAACACTAAGTGAGTGGTAAGACACGAAGCAACGTGCCGCCACCTAGTTGCGGAACCAAGTAGTATGTCGTCACGCCCGCTCTAATTAGAGCAAAACCGGTCTACGGGTCTAATTGTGGCGAGAATACATCTAGTCTTACATACTTTGTCCCTATATTGGGGTAGAAATGGTCCAGGGCTGACAATTTACTAATGTGTTAGTTGGTTGTATACAGTCTCTATTTTTTAACACTTTGTGTTGTTTGGAGCTGACGTGACAACATACTACTTGGTTCGGCAACTAGGTGGCGGCACGTTGCTTCGTGTCTTACCACTCACTTAGTGTTGGAAGGCTGGCTACCATAGCCGTATTACTTTATACGTGTATTTTCGCTACAATTAGTATGCCGTACTGAACAGTTCTAATTAGAGCGAAACCGGTCTACAGTTCTATTTGAGGCGAGAATACATCTAGCCTTACATACTTTGTCCCTATATTAGGGGAGAAATTGGCCAGGGCTGACAATTTACTAAAGTGTTAGTTGGTTGTATACAGTCTCTATTTTTTAACACTTTGTGTTGTTTGAAGCTGGCGTGACAACATACTACTTGGTTCCGCAACTAGGTGGCAGCACGTTGCTACGTGTCTTACCACTCACTTAGTGTTGGAAGGCTTGCTACCATAGCCGTATTACTTTTTAGGTGTATTTTCGCTACAATTAGTATGACTGCCGTACTGAAGAGATCTACTTAGAGCGAAACCGGTCTACGGTTCTAATTGTGGCGAGAATACGTCTAGCCTTACATAGAAAACACATTAATAGTAATGTAGGAAATATTCATGCATTAAATGTCTTGGCAGCATCATAGTCGTAAATAAAAATGTCTTCTAACGTTTGTCAACAGCTGAGGCATGACCGACCTAATCGCAATCGTTATTCTTCTTCTTAAATCGGTTAATACGAGTGGTTTAGTTTTGTATCACATATCCCCATAAGAAAAAGTCTAATAGCGTAAGATCGGGTGATCACGCTGACCATTCTAACGATCCTCTCCTCCCTATCCGTCGATACACATACACATATACACATACTTTCGAAAGTTATCGTGTTTACAAAGTTGTTTTGCAAACATACGGACATATGCATGCACACGTACATCAATCATTTATAAAGTTATCTTGTTTACAATTCGTTCTTCAAACATACGCGCATACATCCGATTTTTGATTCAGAAAATTCCAAAACTGATGTCTATACAAAAATGTTATTGGTTCGAAAGTAATCCTATAACAATCTAAACAGTGTTATAAACCCACACATTGAGACATGCAGTTATCAGGCACGATTTAATCCATTGAAGCGTTTAAATCTGTTCCAAATTCATCGTTCACACGTGACGGCTCAACTTAACGCTCATAATGAAGAATGGTGATTGAAGAATGAGGAGAGGGTATATGTCGAGTCACATAACAATACGATTAGTTGATAGATGATATAGAAGATTATTTTCTGCTGGGAACAGTCAAGATTCATTAGCTCGGGGCTCATTGTTCGTCACGTTGATGGACGAGTGGTCACGAGCCTAGGCAATATGGTAATAAAAAGAGGTATAGGTGACTTGAGTTATCACGTTAAGCCAATATGATTATCGAGTTAGATATTGGGATCTCAGATTAGATATTTCAATATCTGGTATACTTGGACAAGTAGCTAGCTGCCGCAGTAAGAGGTTTTTATTATTTTGGATCTCTGGAGTAAAACCGACTTTTGTAATAATAGTACGAAGTATATTTGCCAATATTAATTGTACAATGTACTGTCGTTGCAATACTGTTAAAGTGCAGATCAAACAGATTACTATCCAACCAAGGTTAATCAGTATGGAGGTAACAAGTGTATTATGGTAGCGAATTTTCATAAAAATTGCTCAAATCATGAAAAATCATACAAAAATCCATCTACCTAAATCATAAAGGTGGTTTGATTAAATTTGATTCGCATGCTCCCCTTTTTGTTACATAAAAAAAATCAATTTTCGAGGTTGATACGAAAATCAGTTATGAAGTTTGAAAAAAAGGAAATGAGGTACCATGACGCACCTGCTGCATCCGAACTTTTACTCCTCGTTATTATCGTTTGTCCGTTTATTAATTTATTTACTAGACAGGGATTTTTACTTTGTTACATAGAAAAGCGTAAAATCTAAACTATATAGCTTCTTTCATAAAAAAAATACTGAAAAATTCACACATTGAAAACATTGCGCAAATCAAATCTGACGCCTTCAATCTTAAATCAGTAAACAATAATGCTTGCAGAAATTCAGATTAATGTTCTCTTTTATCACTTGCTTGGTTGAGATTTGATATTGACACATTTTGCGAGTTGGTATGTTTAGTGAATTTTCGTAGAAAACATTCACTAATGGGGAGTTTCCGACTTTTCAATTTGGATTTTTTTTAAATAAGCGCCACTAGGACCTCCAGAGCCCATAGATATAGGTTTTTTCGAGGAAGAGATAATGCAAAATTCGAGCATAAAAATTCTCAATAAAGTTGTCTCGCTTTGATTAACCTGAATTTACATGGACTGTCTAGGAAAATAGATTTTGCCTAGAAAATTGTTTAAAACTAAAAGACTGCTGTAAACTTGCTTTACAGAACATTGGCTGACTAATGACAACGTAAGCAAGATCATAATACACGGCTAAAGAATTGCAAATTGCTTTACAAGACAATCAACTTCTTGTGGAATATGAGTCAATTGATCCGATAACTAACCTGTCTGTTGAGGGTTGTACAGAAATAGCTGCAGCTAGATTCCCAAGTCTAGACATGACAGTTCTATCAGTATATCGCCCTGCGGGAGCTGACATGCAAGTTTTTATAGAAAAAGCTGACAGTGCACTGGGTACTTTAATAAATAGTGGGGTTAATAACATTTTTGTCACTGGAGACTTTAATGTGAATATTTTGGAATCAACAATGGAGAGCTCCAAGCTTCATCATCTGTTTGTGTCCTATGGACCTAAAAATTATTTTCAGATGCATCTGGAACAACAAAGACATCTGCAACTTGTATAGATAACAATATTTATTCAAATATAAACCTAAACAACTGTCTAGCGAAAACTGTGAATTACACTTGTCGGACCATCTTGCGCAGAAACTCCTGATATATAGGGACCACAAACAAACATTTACAATCATATTTAAAGAACAGAGTGCAGTTGGTTAGCTGGCAAAATACCACTTCAAATTTTAAACAGGTAGACTTGGGAGTACCACAGGGCTCTATACTGGGACCAATGCTCTTTCATTATACATTAACGATTTGCCCGAAAACATTAGGGCAGACAGATGTTGCATATTCGCAGATGACACGACAGTAATTAATAAAAGTTCCAGAGCTTATAAAACACAAAGGTGATCAATCCACCCGGCAGGTGGAAGCATGAGTTAAGACAAACAAGTTATTGCTTAATGCAGAAAAAACATCAAGACTTCTTATAACTACCAGGAATCCTCTACAGAACTCAGGCGAAAATAATACAGTTTTAGGCTTTAATATTGATGGTTGTTTAAGCTGGAAACCCCACATGGACCAAATGTGTAAAGAATTATCTTCAGCCATCTACTCAATAAGATATATCAGAGATGAAAGCGCCGCAATGGTTACTTACCATGTTCACTTTCAAAGCATCGCAACCTATGGAATTTGCTGTGGTGATCCTCGCCACATGCAGACCGTGTCTTTTTCTAACAAACGAGAGCCCTCAGGGCGATTGCTTATGCTCCACAGGACCACAGTTGTAGAGAACTATTCCAGAGGTATAAAATACTTGCGTATATATATATATATATATATATATATATATATATATATATATATATATATATATATATGTATATATATATATATATATATATATATATATATATATATATCTTTATATATATATATATATATATATATATATATATATATATATATACATATATATATATATATATATATATATATATATATATATATATATATATATATATATATATATACACAGTGACTTGTAAGTGGCACTTGCAAACAGCGCGCTACACACATACACATTTTTGAAGCACCGTTTTTTGGAGGATGACAACCCTTTAATTTCGTAAATAGTAACAGACGTCATGCTGCACTTTTTTGGAAAGCGTATTCATAGTACTTTTTGATGTTATTAATTATTTTTAAATTACCATTGGCAAGAAGGAAAACAATCGGCTTTTCATAAAATGTATTTGGGAAAATGGTAGCAACTTACTTTGTTGAAGAAGACGCTCATATTGAGCCCCTTGGACTTCTTGACGATAATAAAGCCTCTTGTCGAACTGATGAATCGAGTTTTGCAGTGATCCGCTAAGCACTTTTTAAAAGGCTATCACAATTCGGTATGGCAACTTTTTCAAATTCGCAGGATGATGGTTGTGAACAACGCTTTTTCAATGACCCCCGGAGAAAAATGTCGAGTGGAGACAAATCTGGAGACCTAGCTGGTCACTCAGTGTGTCCTCTTCCGTGAATCCATCGGTTAGAAAATGTCACATTAAGGTATTAATTAACTCTCGACAGAAATGAGGCGGGGCGCCATCTTGTTGGAAGTAGACATTGGGGAAATCATTTTTAAACAATTATCTGATACGGAGCACAATATCTATTCGAAAAAATCTTAGATAGCGTGGACCGGACCTGCTAAAGTCGGTTCAAAGAAGAAGGGTCCAATTACATGATGACTAATATTTCCGACCCAAACGTTTAGTTCTTGAGGATATTGGGTATAAATTTCTTCCATTCAATGGGGTTACTGTTAGACCGACATCGACAATTGTGTCTGTTTACACTACCATTAAGGCAAATTGTACTCTAGATATGTTTTGTTCAGATTAACTCTTCCTTTGTTTTTCTATTTTAGGTGTTCCAAATAACGGTTCTTTTTTTGTCAGTATAATCAGTTATTTCATTCGTTTGTTATACTTATTGTAATAAAAAATTCATCTACTAATAAAAATAATTCTCGAATATATGCATGAATGGCATAATTCTTACATCGGATAGGATGTATTCACCGCCTGCTTGGTACATACATTTGCAAATACATAATTTATAATAAAGATTTTTTGTTAACTAAATCTCAAACTAATGGAAATAACCATATCAAATCTTATATCATTGGAATCAGAAAAAAATAAGCTTTTGAACGATGTCACAGCCAACTATGCTTGCTATTTAAAAAAAATGCAACTTTGTGTTATCTCTTTAAAACTAAGCATGTTATGGATTTTTAGTTGACATTATTCTATTTTACAAAAAAATGCCTACAAACTGTGGTCTTAATCTTCTTTGTAATCGTGGCGGAGATATTCAAGAATGAAACAATATGTCTTTTTCACTTTTTTCAAATTGTCTCCGAAAGTAGGCCATGTAGTATAAGTTTATTTATGTCATCAGACTGCCCTTGAAATTCTGCACAACTATGCTATATATATATATATATATATATATATATATATATATATATATATATATATATATATATATATATATATATATATATATATATATATATATATCATTAATTCGTTCATTGTTGTTGCTTTGAAACAGTTCCATACTAAATACAGACGTAAGAGCTTTTCTCGGGTTTTAACTCGGCGTCCGACATGTGGGGTGTGACAAACCCAGAGAGAACTAAAATGTCCGACGATTTTAAAAATATTGCGCTCACATGCATATCCCTCTCGTTATCTATCGGAAATTGTCGAGTCTCTTAGCGTGGGGAGCCATTTTGACAACAGTTTGCTAGAGTTTGTGATAATAAACGGTTTAGTTTACCTAGGGTTTGTCAAACCCCACGTGTCTGATTGTGTTACAAAATTCGAACATTTCTCAAATAAATTTCTATCGCAGTTTACGCGCCTTTGCTTCAAATTTTGAGGTATGTTTCCTTATTAAATGTCGATATTATTCACCAGTCCTTGAAATCATTAGGTTAACTATGGGAGACTACGAAAAGGAAATGCGTCGCCTCCAGGATCTGTGGAAGGAGGTGCAAAGCGAAGATGAAGAAGTAATTGAATCAGACGATGAGAGTGAGATAGACAATGTAAGCATAAACAGTGACTTTCCAGATGTTGAGCAGGAAGCAAATAATGAAGATGGACAAGGTAACCTTATGGACGCTGCCGGTGATACCACTAACGCACACGAAAATGATGTAACCAAAAATGAATCTGAAATAGTGCAAGATCGGGAAAAATACTATTTAGGGAAAAATTGAACTAAATGGAGAAAAACATGTTATAACAGGAATGTGAGAACCCGAGGCGAGAACCTGATAACTCAATTGCCTGGTGTCAAAAGATCCGCTAGAGATAAAAAAAGTCCTCTTGAATGTTTTCTTATTTTCATCGATGAAGAAATGGTAGACGATATTACGCGGTGTACAAATCAACGAATTGAGGAAATAACACGTGAATGGGAGAAATGTTCTTATTATCAACTTACAAATAATATAGAACTAAAAGCTTTATTCGGCCTGCTATATTTAGCAGGAGTTTTTCGAAACAACCACCGTTTACTGAAGCATTTATGGAAAACTGACGGAACCGGTTTTGAAATATTTCGAGTAACTATGGCCCAAAGACGGTTTGAATTTTTGCTTACACGTTTGCGATTTGATAATAAAGAAAATCGCTCGCAAAGACGCGAAATAGATAAGCTGGCACCTATTAGAGCCATACCAGAAAAATTTACTGATAATTGTAAAAATGCCTATTCGCCTGGTAGATATTTAACCATTGATGAGAAATTGGAAGCTTTTAGATGCAGATGTCCATTTCGCCAGTACATACCGAACAAACCGGCTAAGTACGGCATTAAGGTTCAAGCTTTGGTAGATGCCCGAATGCATTATTTAGTAAACATGGAGGTCTAGGTGGGTAAGCAACCTGATGTGCCCTTTGCTCTTAGTAATACTCCAACTGCAATAGTGGAACGACTCGTCAGTCCATATGATGGTAGTCACAGAAATATTACGTGTGACAATTGGTACACAAGTTACGATCTATTTGAAAAGCTCCGTACAAATCATCATCTGACTGGAGTCGGTACAATTCGAAAAAATAAAAGGGAAATCTCTTCGACATTTTTGAATGTTCGAAATCGACCAATAAAGGCAAGTGTTTTTGGTTTTCAAGAAAATTTTACAATAGTATCGTACGTTCCAAGAAAGGGCAAGGTGGTTCTGCTGATGTCAACCCTTCATCATGACCATTCCGTATATGAATCCGAAGATAATCTACCTGCAATAATTTCATTCTACAATCTAACGAAAGGACGGGTAGATACAGTAGATGAATTGTCTGCAAACTATAATGTATCTCGCAATAGCCGACGATGGCCTCTAACACTATTTTTTCTATAATGAACACTGCCGGTATCAATTCCCAGATAATTCATCGTGAAAATAATAATGGATTAATTCTGAAAAGAAAAGATTTTCTTACAATGTTGGGGTTTGAATTGATAAATGATTATCAAAAAGCAAGGATGACCAACTTTAGAATACCTCGCGAAATAAGGACGGCTTTGCTCAAAATCAGAGGAGAACCCGAAGAACCTCCTACAAAGAAACAAAGACCCAACAAACCGCGCAGATGTGATTTTTGTCCGCGTAATCGTGATCGCAAAACTAAATATGTATGTGAGGCTTGCGAAAAAATGTTATGTTTAGAACACGCGCTTATGTACTGCGAAAATTGTAGTCACTTTGCAAATGCATAACTTTTTTGGTTTTACATATTTTGATATATTTTTTTTATATATAGTACACTGCAATGTATTATTTACTTATATTCTATTGTTTCTGTTTATTTGATGGTATAGAACCATTGTAAATTAAAAAAAATTATACATGTTTTTTTACTGCCTAAAACAGGATGATGTGAGCTCTTCTTTTTTAATTTTCTTCTTCTAAAGAAGTTTTTGTGCTGCTAATGAGGAAATGTGATATTTGTATTTAGTGTCATAAAATATATATATCAAAAATTCAGTTAAAGGAAATTAAAAAAATAAAAATTGTGGGGTATGTGATACCCCACATGTCGGAAGATGTTAAAGGTTTTCACATGTCAGACGCCGGTTTTAAAAGTGTTTTGTTTGCTTCTCTGTAACCGGTTTCGGCCCTTCACGATACCGTAAACTTATGACAGATAAAAGAAACTGTATTTAAAACATCACTAGTTACCAAAGTTACCCCGCATATCAAAATTCCACCGTTGTTCTGTAGGCGTTATTTCACTTTCGATTCAAGTTTCCAAACTGTGGTTTTAAACAAAATCGGTAACATTTCCAAACATGTTCGTTGACCTATGAATCATATGACTCATAAGTTATAAATATGACACCTGCGTTCAAACTGGAAAGATAGACCTATTTATATTATTTATACCATATTATTCGATTTGGAAATGAATACGTTTCAAGTGCCTATCAATTTAATCTGGCCGCGTGTATAATCTGGCATGCTCATGCCAACGTAATAAAGCTCGTACAATGGAATTTAAGGAATGAAGTTCGATATTTATCGGTTTATGTCCGTACAACTTCATGCTTAAAATGACGTACGTGTTTTACCGATGTTATTTCTGACACGCCTAAACTGTAACAATAAAAAGTATGACTGACGTGCTCTGTGCTTTACACCTGCCTTTCTATTTTATGGAAGCACAAAGAAAATAATAAACTATATATAGTTTTTTCAAGTAGCCACCAGTTCCACTATTTATTTGGATACATTAAAGCCTTAGATTTGAATGGCCTGGTAGGATATATTTTAAAGAAAGTCCCGACGCAGCAAATGCGTTATGGTAGCCTATTTTTAATGTTTTTTTTATCACAAGTTGTTAGTTAAATAATTAATAAAGGGTGAAAGAAATAATAATAAAATGTTTGGGCGAAAAAGTAAATATATGAGGAAGAGCATGCATTTCACGAAACGTCAGAAATTCTTAGGTTCGTAAATCTATTAGTTTGAGATTCAATCTGGTATTTGTCAAAAATATACAAGCAATGTGACCATGGGCTTTTGGAAATATATTACGTCCTAGCTCCTGGTGTCTTTTTGGCGTACAAAACTGCATTCTAATTGTTTAGGATCTTTTAGCACCGTAACCCATAAAATCCTTTGTTATGTAATTTTCCGCGACTATGACCAATCACCGCGACTATGACCAATCACCGACGCCAGGCAGAACTTTCACCTCACTCTCCTGGAAATTTTGCCGAACCCCTGCCTTTCTGCAAGGAGGGTCCCTATCTTTAACATGTTCAACATTGCATGGATAAGAGACCGACGGCTTTAAGCCCCATTCGAGGGGCTAAACGTGCAGACATTCAACTTGCTCAAATACAGTGTCACCACCTCGGCTGATGTTAATTTTACAATATGTACTGTAAAGTGAAAGGGGGAATCGAACCCAGTGCCCTTCGGTTCAGAGATAGACTTTCTTACCCCTGGACCACCGGGACTCTTTGTTGTGTCAATAAAATTCAATAAATTATTTTTTTCATTTTTTTATTATTGTGGTCTTCTTTCGGAAAAATAATTTAAATGTGTAAAACTCAATCTCCTATGAAGCCAGAAAATTAAAACTTGGTATATTTATACGAGTATCTTTAAAGGAAACTTACAAATTCGACTAAAATTACAAAAGTTTTACAGAAGAACTTTTTTTTTCAGTACAAACTGATACAACCTAAGCAACTTACCCAAGCTACTTACAAAAGGACGGCACCGGACAAATTATAAACCTGGCAGGTATTTTCTTTGTTTTTTAATGGATTGAATGACTTATTTTTAGCCAACCAAATCGAATGGGTTTTCGGCAAAAAGCCTTTTTTTTTAACAAATTTGTATCTGCGAAGCTTATTACGCTACTTTTATAGAGGTTATACTAGGTATCTAAATTGAAGATTCTGGCATAACGGGAAATTCAGTTATGAGGATTTTAAATATTTTTATAAAAATTTACTTACCAGATACTGTGTTCAGATTTTTAAAATTGATAAAATATATTAGACTGGCAAAAAGGTTTACTACAAATTAATTTTTTCCAAATATTTTAGGCAATGAAATGAGGTAATAATTTAAAGCAAAAATTGAAGAACCTATGAAACACAGGTCGCAATATTTGTTTTCGAGAAAGACGAATTTGTTTCAGAATCTTTGTTCGAAAATAATTTAATCTGACATTAAAACCGGTCACCCATGCAGCGATAATTCACTGCCTCAAATTTTAACGCCGCTACATATGCAAACTGGCAAAAATGGTCTATTTCGAATAAACTTTTTGCAAGCATTTGAATTAAACGAAGAAAAGTAACTAATGAAACAGAAACCTAATATTTTGCAAAACACATTTCATGCAACACTTGTTCTTTACACATTTAATTTGCTCCAGAATCTTCGTTTAAAAATAGTCAGTTTTGTCGTTTAGTTGTGACAAAATAATAAATGTTTGCTTTTTGCATTGTAATTGGTCAAGCTCCACAGACTCTTTTCGACTATGTAAAGTATTGTTTATAGAAAGTCCAAACGTAGTAAATACTTCATGGTGGCGAAATTATTTCGAACTCCAATAGCTCATACAATTTTTGTATGCAAATATGCTTCTATTAAGGTCACATATGTTCCAAATTAGATCAAAATAGCTTCACTGTTTTTTTGGGATATGATTTTGTTCGGAGAAAACTTTTTTTTACGAGAACTGGCCCGATTGGACTGAATAACGAACTCGTCCAAGAGATTTACAACAAAAGAAACATACTTCCCTAGTTTGATATAAATCGGATAACTATATTTTAAGTCATGACTCAGATACATGCATAGTCGAAATAAGAAAGCTATGGTAACCAAATTTCGTATGCCAGTTTATACTATAAGTTGCAAAAAATTAAGAAACAGAATTTGGGTGCCACTGGTGATTAGAAAAATGCACAGGACCCAAATATGTTGCGCGGTTCGCGAAATATATTGAATATTATAGACAAAAATTAAATTTTCTTAGCGCAAAACGTCAAGAAGTACCAGCCAAATTACTTTGAAATTTTTCTTCTAAGAACGTCAAAGTAGTTCCGCTTCGGGTCTACGAGGGGGTACCCGCAGGGAGGAGTATTATCCCCTCTGCTATGTTACCTTTTTGTGGACGATTTGCTGGCTATCCTGGGGCTGTGGAAGGTTAAGGTCCAGGCGTATGCGGATTATCTTGTCATAACGGTCAGAGGTAAATCTGAAGAGGAACTTTCAAATACTCTTCAAGAAGCACTAAATGTAGTCACTGTTTGGTGCCGGAGGGAGCAGATGTCTGCGAACCTCCGCAAAACCGTCACTGTTCCATTTGCCAGAAGAACAATGGTTGGACAAATTAAAACCACCTACTCTTATGGGGGAAACAATTCCATTTACGGAACAGGCGAAATATCTGGGGGTTACCCTAGATAAGAAGTTCAACTGGAACGTACAGTTGGATAATGCAATTCGCATGGCCAAACTGGCCCTGTGGACATGCCGAAGAATCTGTGGAAATAACTGGGGAACGAGCCCACAACAGATGTACTGGCTCCATGTAGTGGTTATCAGACTGATGATAACATATGGAGCTATAGTTTGGTGGCCTAAGGCACTTCGTGGTATAGCGAAGGCCAAACTGGCTCAGCAACAGAGACAACCTTGTCTGCTGATAACGGGCGCGATAAGCACCGCTCCTTCAGCCGGTCTGGAAGTCCTCCTAAACATTCCACCTCTTCACAATTGACTGGAGAGGGAAACTAGGTGGAAAACGTACAGATTAAAACAAACTACCAACAGCATCAATGCGAAGGACCGGACTCCTCGATGACATTGAGAGTCATGAGCTTTTGGGAATGGTCTCAGACCTGATACCTACAAATATCAGATGAGATCTGTCTTTCAAGACCGTCTTGCCGGAAAGGGAGGACTGGGAACGAAACCAAACGACCCTATTGGGGGCAGATCTCTGCTGGTACACTGACGGCTCCTAAACCGATCGGGGGGACAGGAGACGGCACATATGGGAGTAACACCGATGCAAGAATATCATCTAGCCCCGAAAAGTGTGCAACCATTCACCAGTCAGTGTATGCCATCGAGATGTTTGCAAGGAAAATTATACAAAACCATTGCACACACACATTGATAAAAATATAGCTGTAAATCTGCCCTCAACGAACTAGGCAGCTGCAATGAGGTGTCGCTGACCTAGATACTGGGTCACTCGGACCTTAATGGCAATGTAGCAGTCGACGCGCTTGTCAGGGGTGGTGCCCAGGAGGACTTTATCGGACCAGAACCTGTGCTGAGGATATCATCATGCCTAGCAAAATACACCTTAAAGACCTGGACAGATAGAATGAGAGTCCAGAGATTAGCACACTCTAAGGCCTTCATAAATGTCCTTTCAGAGTCAAGGGCTAACAAAATTCTAGAGTTAAACAGACAACAACTGAGAACTCTAGTCGGCCTGTATACAGAACACTTGCTTGCGTCACCACATGCACCGAACTGGTATCGGTCAAGAGACTGAGTGCCCGGTGTGTATGGAGACTGACGAGACAGCAGAACACGTGCTATGTTACTGTCCGGCTGCAGACAGGACGAGACACCTGCTCTTTGGCAAGACAAAGCTTGCACCAGAAGATCTTGGTCAACTTTCGCCCATAAAAATTGTCAGCCTCTGTAGGAGGCTGGATTTGTTGGGCGAAACATAAAACAATTAGGCGTGAGCCACAATAGACATTAAGGTCGCAAGTGGAAGGACCGTTATGGCCGACTCACAAACTAACCTAACCTAACCTAGAAACGTCAAAGTAGAGATTTGAGACGGCAAAATTGGAGATTTGTAAACGACGAATGCAGGTTGTGTAGAAGAAATGTGAAAAGCTTTACGTTTCTGTTTCAACCACCATTGCCGTTCATGTTACTAAAATATTTGCAAAAAAGTTTTTCTGATGCTTTGTCAGCAGCTTAAGTTATAAGGTTCGTTATTCGTTAGCCTATAATTTTTAGCGAATTTTTGTAGAAAAAAATCACTATTGAGAAGATCGCGACTTTGGAAATTTTTAATCTTTTATTCAATTTTAAAGTTATATATGATGAGATTATATCATTACAAATAATTAAACAAAGTAAGTAAATTTTGAATATGAATTTCGTCAAAAATTGTTTGAATCATAACGTTTTGGCTCACGTTTCAGGTTTTCTTTTAATTTCTTGAACGTCGCTCTATTTCCGCAACTATGGCCAATCAGCGACGCCAGGGAGCAGTTTTACCTCGCTATCCTGGAGATTTTGCCGAACCTTTGCCTTTCTGTAAAGGAGGGTAGGGATATTTAACGTGCCCAACATCGCATGGACACGGGACTGACGGCTTTCCGCCCCTCCGAAGGGCGGAACGTGCAGACATTCAATTTGCTTAAATACAATGCCACAACCTCGGTTGATGTTAACTGTACAGTATGTACAGAAAAAGTGAAAGGAGAACGCTGGGATCGAAGCCGGTACCCTTTGGTTCAGAGGTAGACGTTCTTACCACTGAACCACAGAGGCTCTCACGTTTCCGGTTTCAAGGTCATTTATCAGAAAGGTTTTAAATGTTGAAACTGTGATCTATAAGGTCTCAATCTGTCGAAAATTAAAGCGATAATAGATAATTTTAATTTCTGGTGTCCTAGTCCACCTAATTTCCAGATCTCACTGAAAAACGTGTTAGTGTGATCAACCCTAGACCTGAGAGAGTAGGGTACTTTGGAAAATCACCACATAACTGTTGCTTTAAACTTGATTATATTTTCCCATGATATCAAAACATTTCCGGACGCAGCAAGTGCGTTATAGTAGCCAATTTTCATTAGAATTGTACACTGTTATCATATGTCATATTAGTAAAGTTAATACTTTAAACTTAAACAGACCTTGAATATCGATTTTATAAGTCCTAGTACGCGCACATTTGAAGAATTCTTTCGAAAGTGTTACCATCGATATCTCTCTATTATTAAAAAAATATTGTACTCTAACTCCTTTTGAGACAAATGCCCAAAACTTAATTTTTCTATATCTGTATATAGTGCAAGTCTCTTCAAAAGAAACTTTTATTACAAATTTCATAAAAGCTATACAGAAGATTTTCAGAAGGTAACTTAATTCATATTTAGAAAAGTAAAGTATCTGCCAAATTATAAACGTAGCAGTTATTCTTCCTTATTAATGGCCTCATTAATCGCCAACCTAATCAAACCGGTTTTTTCAATATCAACATTAACAACATTATAATTTCAGACCCAAAGGTGACAAACTTATTTAGGCGTTTTAAACAAAAATTAGATCTTGTTCAAAATGTATGAAACCTGTGCACTATTGTTTCTCCAAACGTCAAAATAAAACATAAAAAAACATACATTTATCGAACTGGATTCAATAGCGTAACCTTCTGCTTATGAGGCAAAGCGGGACGTCTGTGAGCCATCTGGGTATACGTCAAAAAACGTTTTGTTCAGGTGGTACATTAGATCGGCTTCATGCCCGGGATATTATATTCAAAGTATACGTAACAATTAGTAGAGTTACCATTGAAACACATCCCACGACTATTTCGGTCTTATATGACCTCTTATGTTTAAGTTTAAAGATAAAAGAAACTATTTTAGAATCATTTCTATACAGACTTGGCCAGATTTTGTTTACATTCGTACTATATTATGCGACAGCATAATATATCTATGCTGTGCTAAGACTGTATTTGAGGCAAAGACTTGGCTTGATTTTGTTTAAATTTCTACTATATTATGCGATAGCATAATATATCTAT
This sequence comes from Tillus elongatus, assembly GCA_964006375.1. NCBI lineage: Eukaryota > Metazoa > Arthropoda > Insecta > Coleoptera > Cleridae > Tillus > Tillus elongatus. The sequence goes on from OZ023263.1 coordinate 193,613,730, forward strand.
GCTGCGCTAAAACTGTGTTTGGGGCCGTTAATAAAGCTACAATTATAGTATCTTTTAATAATTGATTGAATCCCCCAGTTAAATAACAATTAATTGGCAAATTTTTAATTTCATGTCGTCTGTTATTCTCCACAACTGGGGCGAGATTTCAATATTGTTGGTTCGGTAGTATGTGTTATACCTGGTATATATTTAGTTTGGTTACCGTTGATGTATGATTTATACCTGTTGTATGAATCAATCTACGCCGGGCAATCAACTATTCTGTCTGTCAGCATTGGACTTTAACCATTAAGTCGTCTCAACGCATGTCTTTGGAATTTTATTTTTAATTTGCAAGAAACTCTACATACTGTGTACCAAATTATATAAAATTTAGAACATAGGTTTATTTGCACTATTTCTAGCTACATGTAAAGTCTCATTCCAGTTATTCTGATATTTGCAAAAATGTAGCGTTTTCAAAAAGTTTTCCACGATTTTCCACCAGCAAAAAGGCTGATTAACGAACTCGACCTCGGTTTTCGCCCAAAAAAGATTTTTGCCAAGTTTTATTAAAATCAGTTTAGTATTTTTTGAGTTATCGCTTGGATACATACATATATACATATACAGTGCTTTCATTTCAAAACTAGCCACTCTTAATAATTTATCTATCAAGGAAATCTGGTTTAAAAAAAACAGGTCAATTGGGGTTTCGAGGGGCACGTTCCAAAACAGTATCTTCGGAATTTTACTTTTCACCTCCTAATCCCCAGTCACCCCAACTTTATAATTTTAAATGACACCCCCTAGCTTGAGATACATCATTTTAAAGGTATTTAAAATACTAATACAACGGCGTTCACGAAATTTAAATCCACCGCCAACTTTTCAATTTAGAAGAAAAAAACATCACCAAATTCGAAATATTAAAAAAAAATGTATTTCATAGTTTAAGACAAAAAACTACTTTATTAAGTGCTCAAAGTGCCCTCCGTTGTTAGCTTAACAATAAAATAGTCGACTGTCGAATTTTCTTCTAACATTTGAATTGTTTCTATCAGTAATTCTTCTGAGTGTAATGCTGTTGCAAATTTAGGTCCCCGGTGCCATTTGCGGCTATCAATTTTCCTGGTAAGAGGTGATATGGGAAAGATAACGGCCATGTCTAATCTAACGATAAATTTCAGATAAAATGAGCAAGTTTTACTTTCTTTATAACTTTCTTACTTATTCGTATTTAGTGTTCGATTTCTTGACGACTGCAACGAGTTAAAACCGAGTCTGTTGTGATTAAATTTTTAAATTTTGAAAACTTCAGACTCATTTAAATCATTTCACTTTGAAATATTAAGTTTAAATAAAACTAACAGTCATGGTTTACACTACATAAGAAACAGTTGAAATAATTGACTTGTATGATGCTCAGAATAGGTGTGCTCGTAATACCGCCCGAGTTCTCAACGAAAGGCATCCTGAAAAAAAATGTGGTACACCAATATGTGATAAGTCTTGCACGAAAATTTGAAGAAACTGGCTCAGTATGTAACAAAGCAGATAAGCAACCACGAATTCTTAACTAAGCTGCACAAATTGGGGTTTTAGAATGTTTGGCGCTGAACCTACGTCTTCAATTCCAAAAGTCGCTGCATTAACGAATATTTCCGTCGGTTCCATACATAAAGTTTTAAAACTTTACAAGTTATTTCCTTATAAATTTACCAGTCTCCATGAACTCGACGAGGATAATTATGATAGAAGGATTCAATTCTGTGAATTAATGACTGCCAGAATTCAAGACGATAGGAATTTGGTAAAGAATATTTGCTTTAGTGATGAATAAACGTTCTTTCTGAATGGTTTTGCTAATAAACACAACTGTAGATATTGGAATAATCAAAATCCACGAGAGTTCGTAGAGGGTCATACACAGTGTCCACAAATAATTAATGTCTGAAGGGAATAATAGGCCCTTTGTTTATTGAAGAACATTTAACTGGTGATTTGTTTTTAAATTTTTTGGAAAATTATATTGACCCACTCATAACAGATCCTTAGAAAACCAACTTAATGAAGAAGGCAACCTACTGCTGGATGAATAAAATTTGCACTATCAACAGGACGGTGCACCACCACACTATGCCTTACGTGTTCGCCAGTGGCTTTATCAAAGATTTCCCGACAAATGGATTGGCAGACGAGGCGCCCTGAAATGGCCCGCCAGATCTCCCGACTTAACACCATTGGACTTCTTCCGTCTGGGGTTATTTGAAATCAGTTGTGTACCATAATCCTCCACCAGACAATATTCTGGTTCTAAAAGATATGATCACCCAAACTTGCCGACAAATTACTACAGAAACATTTCAAAACGTTAGACGAGAATTCGTCGATCGACTATTTTATTGTTTAGCTAACAACGGGGGGCACTTTGAACACTTAATAAAGTAGGTTTTTGTCTTAAACTATTAAATAACTTTTTTTAAAATATTCCGAATGTGGTGAGGTTTGTTCTTCTAAATTCAAAAGTTGGCGGTGGATTTAAATTTCGTAAACGCCGTTGGATTAGGATTTTAAATACCTTTAAAATAATGTATCTCAAGCTAGGGGGTGTCATTTAAAATTATAAAGTTGGGGTGACTGGGGCTTAGGGGGTGAAAAGTAAAATTCCAAAAAGACTGTTTTTGAACGTGCCCCTAGAAATCCTAATTGAGCTGTTTTTTGTTTTGAACCAGATTTCCTTGATAAAGAAAATATTAATGGTGGCTAGTTTTGAAATGAAAGCACTGTATATATATATATATATATATATATATATATATATATATATATATATATATATATATATATATATATATATATATATATATATAATTTTAACGGACCTTGGTTTTGGGTTTTAGGGACCCAATTTCGCGTGCATCTGAAGAAATGTTTTCAAAAGCTTTTCATCGTGGCCTCTCTTCTAAAAGCAAATTTTTCTTAATGAAAATTCGCTAATAGCTATGCAGCAGCATTGAATAAAGTTGAACGCAACACGGAACCCAGATCATTTATTATTATTGTGTTTATGTTGTATGTACACATTTTTGTCCGATACCTAATTATCCGTTTCAATTAATTACAGAATGATACAGAATTCAGATTAATTTAGCAGCAGATTCGACAGTACATGATGTGGTTACATTTATTTATAGTTTGTTATCAAAGCGAACGTTGGTTGATTAATATGTTGTGCGGAACATAGAGATTATGCCGATCACACAGATTACAAGCTGCATTGTATACGATAAATATAATTTGCTAACGATATTGTGTTTTGTCAGATAAGCATGCATTTAAATTAATATTCTCATATCAGGTAGTTACCCACCTCTGCACGAACGGAACCAAATTAATTTCTCTGATGATAAGACTGGACTTATGAGACGTGTATTGATGGTTTGGTATAAATAAGCTTCGATTTAGGCTTTTTGATAATTTACATCCGCTTAAGCTTAAATCGTGAATTAAAAGTCTAGACGAAGCCAATGCGTTATGGTAGCGAATTTCCCTGGAAATGATCTACACTGTTTTAGGAAAATATAATAATTGTGTTTATTCAGCAAAAAGAAAAAAGTTACAACCGTTATCTGTAAGGAAAGATACCTTAGAATACACAAACACAGAAATCACTCACGAAGTACTCATGAATAGTATTTTTTTGTGAGTTCACGTGATCCCTACGTGCTATTCTGTAAAACTTAATGTGAATTTTGAAAGTTTGTTTCGAATTTTTGTGTGGAAAAACATTTCGCGATCTTTTGATCTAACATTTGTTCAATTAGTGAAAAATATTGTTTTATGGAATTTTCGTGCAAAAAAAATTGTTTTAGGAAATTTTTGTAAAAAACATTTTATCGAATTATTTAGATAACCTTTGAAGAAATAATATTTTTTAACGTATTTTAATAAACATTTTTTTTATTGCGCAGTGAAGTAAATTTGTATTTAATTTTCGTGAAAAACACTTTTTAAGGAATTTTCGCAAAAAAAAATTGGCTTATGACAAGATCACCAGTTTGAGACTTTACGAAAAATTTCTTCAAATGAGCGTGCACTAAGTAATCATTTTCATTTCTCTCTCTCTCTCTCTGTATATATATATATATATATATATATATATATATATATATATATATATATATATATATATATATATATATCGGGTGACCACGAAGGTGGGTCCACACCAAAAATTTTGGCAAACTTCCGCTTTTACTGGAAACGGATTGAACTCTTATTTTCCCTGTACGTGTATTGTTTAATTTTCTGGAACTACATGTCATTTTTTATATTTCGGCGCTGGGAAAATTTAATTTTTTATTCATCCTAGAAGGCTGCGACAAGCAAAACACGATTGAAGAACATCCAATGATAACTCACTGAATAAAATCAGGTTGATTTCACAACAAATGATCGAATTATGAGGATGTTCGTGCAGTTGAAATGATTTTCCAGCAAAAACGATTTTTTTCAGATTGGAGTATATCAGGTCATCGAACTTTTCTAAAAAAAGAACACGATATGCAGTTTTACAGTAATTACGAATAATTAATAGAATAAAATGAAAGATTTTCTAATTTATAGTGATCTCTATGATTTGCCATATAATTTGTCGCCCAGCAACGACCGGGAAGTATCAAACGAAAGTTAACCCAGCTATCAGCAGCGACAGTAGTTTTAGAAAATGAAATAATATACAGAATGTTACTTTTGAAAAATGAGAATTCAAGCCATTTTCGGCAAAACTGAAAGTCGTTTATTTTGATTTTCATGTCGTTGAACGGAAAATTTTTCATAGTATCGAAATGTGAAATTTTGTCGAAATCATATAATTTTCCAAAAAAAGGGTAAATTATTTCTAGGAAAATTCGATACCATAACGCACCTGCTGCATCCAGACTTTTATATTCTTTAGGTATAATTTTAAACTAATTTTACGTGCTAAATACATACCTGGAGACTATTTCTCTGGCTTCACAAATGTTTGTTTACGTTTCTATAACCGGTTTCACTGCTTGACAGCATCTTCACACAGAGAAATAGTCTCCACGTCTGTGTTTAGTGTGGAACGGTTTAACCAAGTAAGGGCAACAACAATCAAAAACTGCATGTGTGTTTGAGTGAATTTTCGTAGAAAAAAGTCACTAATGAGAAGATTCCGACTTTTGAATTTTTTTTAAATATCTTCAAATGAGCCCGAAATAGGACCCCTAGAACTCGAGAGCCTTGGTGGTCTCCACTGGTGAGAACGTGTGCCTTTGGACTCTAGGGCACTAGGTGAGATTCCCAGGATTTCCCTCTGACTTTCAGTACATACTGTAAAAATTAAGATCACCTGAGGTTATGGCATTGTGTTTAAACAAGTTGAATGTCTGCACGATCCGCCTTCCGTTCTTCGGAGGGGGTGTAAGGCCTTTGGTCCCGTGTACCTTGCGATGTTGGGTACGTTTAAGATCCCTACCCTCTTTTGAGAAAAGAAGGGGTTCGGCAAAATTTCCAGGATAGTGAGTGGAAACTGGCCTTGTTGATTGGCCATAGTCGCGGAATAAACGTTAAAGAAAGAAAAAAAAACTATCCGGAATCATTTTAAATTTTTATATGTTTTAAATATATATATATATATATATATATATATATATATATATATATATATATATATATATATATATATATATATATATATATATATATATATATATATATATATATATATATATATATATATATATATATATATATATATATATATATATATATATATATATATATATATATTTGTAACACACCTTAACTCAAAAAATAATTGGCCGCTTTTGATGCAATTTGGCAGATACCTTTGTTTTGCAACTGACTTGGATAAGTATGTTAGCCAGGAAAATCGGAACAGGTTTTCCGTGAAAATATTGAGTTTTCTTCCGGAACATTTTTTTATCTCCGTAAATAACAGAGTTATGACAACCAAATTTGGTATGTGGGTTAATGTTATAAAAAGCCTGAACGCAGCAAGGGCGTTATGGTAGTGAATTTTCATAGAAATGATCTGGCACAAAATATTTTATTATAACTTTTTTTTCTTGTAACATAGAAATCTAAATTTTGGTGTATAATTTGCTTTTTATATCGTAAACCTACCTACCAAATTTGGTTATCATAGATTTTTTATTTTTTTGGGATAATTTTTTTTTTCAAATGAAAACTCCAAATTTTCCCGGAAAACCTTGTCCGATTTTTTTAATTAACGAACTTGTCAAAGTCATTTACAAAAGGAAGGTACATGGCAAATTTTATCAAAATCTGCCTATTATTCTTTGAGATAAAAAATTTTTTCGAATGAAAACTCAAAATTTTCCCGGAAAACCTCGTCCAATTTTCCTGACTAACAAACTTGTTAAAGCCATTTACAAGGGAAAGGTACATGCAAAATTTTATTAAAATCGGCTTATTACTTTTTGAGATAAGAATTTTTTTCGAATGAAAACTCAAAATTTTCCCGGAAAACCTCGTCCGATTTTCCTGACTAACGAATTTATCCAAGCCATTTACAAAAGAAAGGTACATGCCAAATTTTATCAAAATCGGCCCAATATTTTTTGAGATATCGGTGTGATATATATATATATATATATATATATATATATATATATATATATATATATATATATATATATATATATATATATATATATATATAAACATATAAAAATTGAAACTGACCCCGGGTATGGGTTCTAGGGGTCCTAGATCGCGCTCATTTGAAGAAATTTTTTCAAAATTCAAAAGTCGAGATCTCCTCATTAGTGAATTTTTTCTAAGAGAATTCACTAAAAGTAAACTATATATCAAATTCAGATCTCTATGTTAAAAGAAAAAAAAGTTATAAGTTTCTATCAAAAATTCACTACCAAAGCGCACTTGCTGCGTCCAGACTTTTTTGTGATGGTCGAAAAGTAAGCTTCAAAAATGTTAATTAAAAAAATAATTTTATTGTCTAAATGGTTACCGATCTCCTATGGTGTTTTGTATTTAAATGATCCCTAAATTTGTACAGTCCTTTAGACAACTGTCAATAGTTGTAGATGCAAAAAATTGCGTTAGTATAAATGTAGTTATGAAAATGAGACTAAAAACCTTCCATTTTCTTGGAGCTTTGATAATACCTTCTGCTCATAAAACTAGGGAACTATCTTTCTCAAAGGATGTCTGTATGTATTTGTTTGGTCATTTTTATTCTATTTTGAAATAAAATTGCTGCAGCATTTTACATCTTGATATATTTTCTACCATACATTTATTAGTTTTGTAAATGATTAGTCTAACAACTTGAATTTTCACGAAACAAACTATATTTATCTGATGTAAATTTTTATAATAATTTTGCCTGTCTGCTTTAATTCAGAGAATCTAATAGTTGGCGGGCTTCAGTTCTTTTATTTCCTTTTAGAGATATTGGGTCGGCGAATTATCCAGCATGTCTTAGTCAACTTCAGACTGGAGGGTTCGTGTGTGACCATATGAGGACAGACCCACTCACTGAACCTTGAAAGCCCCAGGCTGTAAACCGTAATGGTATTCAGCCCAGCAGCAGTGCCATTTGTAGACTTGCTTACGAAACATAGCTGTTTACAAAACCACAGAGGCGGATTTGTCGTTAATTGTAAGATGTTCTTTTTTGAGACCAGAAAAACAAAATACCTTAAATAAATAAAGACAAAACTGATTTTACATCAAACGGTCGAAGTCACTACGTTACAGTGCGTTAAAAATTTTGAATTTATGGAATTATACGCAAATTGCGGATTTTACTGTGATACTAGGAAGATCGATTTATTAGCGATATTTTGTTAATTTGGATACTGCTTTGCCATTATGTCTCCGAAAGGAGAGTTATTTAATTATTTTACCTGACGATGGCGTAAAAAGCGAAACCGGCTTCAGATAAGAAACAAGCACTTGCCAAGCCACAGAAAAGGTATCTACGGCTGTATTCAGTGTGCAACCGTTTCACAAAGTTAGGGCCACAACAAACAACCTGAGCTGTTGAATTTTTACTACACAATTCCCTAAAAATTCATTGGAGTTTACATAAAGTTAAAACTGAACGAAAAAAAAAATGAGTCACCACTACACTTTGAAGCTGCATTAGAATATTACTTTTTGATGTAGAACTCTTCCTTGCTGCTCGGGTACAATACGTATACTTCAGAACCATAGTGATATAAGGTCGTATGTGCATCTTGAGTTATTCTGCAAATGTTTTAATAAAATGAAGATGGGCAACAGTTAAAACCAGTGGTGGCTGCTACCGGTGGTGGGGGGCAAGAGCACGTGTCCTCCATTGAAATTATCCTAACAATAAAATAAGTTTATTAAAATAATAATTTGACAACTTAGATACAGACTTGGAGCCTACTTCTCTGGTTTCACTGTTGGGTTTCGTTTCCCAGAGAAGTAGTCTCCAAGTCTCTATGTAGTATGGACCAGTTTCACCAAGTAAGGGCAACAACAATCAATGAATTGACAACTTAGAATTAGATACTTAAATGTTTCGCGAGCCCGTGCTTCCAATATTTATCTCCGAAGGTCCTCGCCCGACAAAACGAAGTAGCTAATACTTACTTCCATCGCCGGGATACGTGTAAAATGACTTCGTCACTGTAGCTAAAACTATATACGGTAGTATACGCGATAAACCAGTGGCCGTTAATGCATATTCCATTACTTTTATCTGGTCGCGGCGCACATTTTGGTTGTGTTCGTCTGTCAATTTCACTTTAATAACATGTGGCATATAATCTATTAAAAAACTAATTCATCAGTGTCCTTTATTTTAGAAAATAGACCTTGAAATTATGAGGATAAATAGCTATAAAAAGACTTGGCAGGCCTACCCCAGCGTTGGATATTACAACATCCACTGCAAGAAAAGTGATGCAATTTAATAGATATTTTAATATAAACGTGTATGACAAGTTTATGTGGGTGTCCCGAAAGGAATAAACTGTTTTGTTTCGTTTGGATTTTAAGCAATAGTTATTTTTACTATTAGTGAATTTTCGTAGAAAAACTTCACTAATGGGGAGATCCCGACTTTTGAATTTTGAAACAAATTTTGCAAATGAGCGCGAACTAGGACCCCTAGAACCCATATCCGGGGTCAGTTTCAATTTTTAGATGATATATATATATATATATATATATATATATATATATATATATATATATATATATATATATATATATATATATATATATACATGTATGTATGTATGTATCACACCGATAACTCAAAAAAGAATGGGCCAATGTTCATAAAATTTAATCGGACAAGGTTTTCCGGGAAAATTTTGAGTTTTCATTCGAAAAAAATTTTTAACTCAAAAAATAAAAAAGCTATGATAGCCAAATTTGGTACGTAGGTTTACGATATAAAAAGTAAACTATACATCAAAATACAGATTTCTATGTTACAATAAAAAAAGGTTATAATAAAATATCATTTCTATGAAAATTCACTACCATAACGCACTTGCTGCGTCCAGGCTTTTTTTAAAATAAAATTTCTCAAAAAAAGTAAATGATCTTGACGTTGGGTGCGTACAGATTTCTCACAACTGTTCCTTGTGGAGTTGTTTCCCCCAATTTTTTATATCACAAGCCACCACTGATTGAAACATAAATCTAGAACCTTGCTAAATATATTTCATGCAATAGTTGAGAATCTTTGTTTAAAAATCACCAACTTTTCAGTTATTTCTGATATATATATATATACATATATATATATATATATATATATATATATATATATATATATATATATATATATATATATATATATATATATATACATATAGTATTGTGTAAAGTAATGTGAATACGGGCAGACTTACGTTAAATATCGTTTATTATAAGAAAAAAAAAGCAACCAATATTAGTTTATAAATCTTTTAATATTATTCAATAGGGTAAAGCCTCGATCCTCCTACTTTTTATTTTACAATTCATTTTTTAATAATCTGGCCTTGCATATAAACCCACAAGTTCTCAATAGGATTAACGTCCGGTGAGTTTACAGGCCAGTTTAGAAAGTAATCTTTTTGTCCTCGAAATATTTCACTATCTTAGAAACATAACACGGTGATGCATCTTGCTGGAAAATTGGTTCTCCAACTGCTAGAACTTTGCTCAGTTCTCTGAATAAACACGTTTCTAACATCTCTTTATATTTTTCACTGCTCATCATGCTTTCGATAGGTATAAACTTCTCTGTTCCCGTATATATATATATATATATATATATATATATATATATATATATATATATATATATATATATATATATATATATATATATATATATATATATATATATATAATATATCAAAACATCTTTTGACTGGATGTTTCACTGTCTGGACCCTGCTGCAGTTAAGTTTTCGTCCACACCCTTTTGCACGAATTTCGATCGGTACTCCTACACCAAAAACTGTATCTCATCTATGAACAAGACATTTTTCCAGTGTTCTACTGTCCAATGCGCATTTTTTTCCAAATCAGTCATTTTTTCATCATAGCCTCCGCCAGAAGCTGCTTCTTTTGAAGTCACACAGCTTTTCTTCCTCCCCCACAAGGCGTCTGCGAATTATAAAGTGGTGAATTTTCACTAAAGTTTTTCTAAGTCTTGCTGAAGGTCATAGCTTGTGTTTCTGGGATTCAGTAAGCTACTTTTTATAAGAAACGATATAACGCAGAATGACAGGTTATGGATTATGTTGACAAACACCATGGTGAAATATTACAGAAATTTCCAATGTTCACATAAATTCACACAAAATATATATATATATATATATATATATATATATATATATATATATATATATATATATATATATATATATATATTACACTTATCTACTTATGTAAACATTAAAAATTCAAACTGATCGCGCATAATCGGTGCGCACTCATTTGACAAAAAAAAAACAATATTTAAATGTCGCAATGTTCTCGTGAGCGAATTTTTTCTAGGAAAATTTACTAAAACACATTCCGATTTCTCTCTTATGAGAGATCGTCAGTATGCTATACTAATAAAAACATAACAAATCTAAAGTAACTTGCCTAGAAGCCTTAGAAGACTTCGTATGGTGTGTTGCAGAGGCGCCATCTTGTGCGTAACTAGGAAGAAATAGCGACTCTGCCACAGTATAAATATGCTGTGACTCTGCTATTATACATATCACTATGTGCACTAAACCTGGTGTTGCTTTGGCCGTGTTATGATTGTCGTTAGTATAACATACTAACTAAATTGTTTTAGGTGTATTTTCGCTGTAATTAGTATAGCGCACTGACGCGCTCTAATAATAGTGAAACCGTTATGCGTTTTATAAATTATGGTAAGAATGCATCTAGCCTTACATAAATTGTCATGCTATTAGGAAAAAAGGGCCAAAGCTGTGAATGTACAAAATCATTGATTGTACACAGTATCTATTTATAACATTTTGGTTTATTGGAGCTGCCTTGAGAACATTCTACCTAGTTCCGCGCAGAGTTGGCGACCCTGTCGTACATCGCACAATGTTCTAGCCTTACATATTTGTAAATTGTCTCCTGCATCAGGGATAAAAGTGACGGGGATGATGATTTGAAAATTGTTGGTTAGCTGTACACAGTCTCTTTTTATAACCCTACCTATTAGAGCTGCTGAGACAATATAGTTCTTGGCTACGAACCAGATGACGGTTCTGCAGTAGATCTCACAATATGCTGTAATATTTGCTATCTCTATCCAAGTGGCTTTGAGGTGTGTTGATTGTCATTAGTATAGCGAGAGCGAAACCGGTATGTGTGTCAACTGACGGTCAAAATGTATCTTGTCTTACATATAACTTTTGTGTACTTGAATGTAAATTTAAAAGAAGTACTTATTTTTAACTGTCATTAACATTAAGGTAACTTCGGCTCTGTAAAGTGCTTGCAGCTTTTTCAATTGCCATATTTTTATAAAACAAATTAGTTATTCTTTAGTTGAATTGTGCTAATAAGATACACCTACAACAAATATCATGTGATTTGCATAAGTGTGTATATCTGGAGGAAATAATTATCTTAAATAGTATCATTCATATTCAGAGAGTGTGTGTGTCGTTTTCAGGTTTTGACCCGAAGTTATAATGCCAATGTCAAGGTGACCAGTTTTATTTTAATTATAAATGAAATCGTCCGCGAAAATATTGCAAAAGGAAGTGCTTCTTCCTACTTGCTACGGAATTGTAGCCAATAAATTTGTTCTACAGAATGGTCTAAAAGTATTGGTGTACATTGAGTGGAATTTTGACATAAAAATATTATGCTTTGGTCAGACTTACCTTAGTCCAAAGATCAAAATTAAAAGGGTTATACGGTGTTCAAATAAGAAAGTAATATTCTATTTTCCTTGATATTTAGTAGTAAGCATTTGACATATGGTCTTAGAAATTGGTACACATGAGGTTGCATAGTGATAAAAAAACAAATAATTCTCAGATTGGCTCTGGTGGATAAAGGTCGCTGCTTGCGGTATACCCTCCAAGTCTTAAAAATATTCACATCCTTTTGTTGGCGCCGTTGGGAGACTTTTTTAATAAAATTATTTTCTTGATTTTTTTAACAATAAAAACGTGTAGCACTGGCTGAGAAATGACATAAACTATGGACATAAAACATATTTTCAAACACATCGACTTAAATGACTTTTGCCATACTCATTTAAATTTTTTATTTAAATTGTAAACCCCACAATACGTGAATTAAATCGGGACATCCCTTAAGACTGTATGAACTTCCGGTCAAAAATTGCAAAAATGATCTTGGACGCATCGATTTTTATCAGGGACCACATTTTATAATATGCAGGGTGAAAGAGCCAAGTGGAATAAATTTAGTATCTTAACTATTATGCATATTGATGAAAAATCCAGAAACACTTCAATTTTTTATTAAAAAATTACGCAACGCCAAAACTTCACCCCTACATTTAACTCCCTTAGAGAGACAGTTGCAACCCCCAAAATTTTAAATGGGTAGAGGGGGCTTGTGATATATCATTTGAAAGATCTTTTCATTGTCTATTCAAAAATGCTATGGTTTTCAAATTTCAAAAATTAACAGTAAAAAAAAATCATCTAAATGCCGGTCTCGCTAAAACGCACTACAAAATTAATAACTAATCGCCTATTATTCTTGATAATGAGAAAACAAGCAAAAACAATTTCAATGACATAAAAAGTTATCAGCATTCTTCATAGTTGGTAATGTTAGTTTTGCATAAAATGCCTTAGCAACTTGCTGTGCGATTGTAGTCGCATGACAGTAGTTCTCAGTTGTTAACTGCAATTCAGAGTCATGGTTTATTTAACAGCAATGCATTAAAGAACTGTACAGATGATTGGCTACGATCATAAACACGATCACAGATCGAAGTTGCTCGCCTCTTTCAAGAACAAATATAGATTTGCCGCCTATAACCTAAGGGATAATTAGTAAAATTAAAAAGCAATTTTGCAAGCTTGGACATGTAAGGCATATTCAAAAAATCTTCTAATGTACTGAAACCAATCGATACCAAATTGGATGTAAACCTTGAGTTTGAGGAAAACGCACATACTTCGAGTCAACAAGCAGTCACAACGTGGGATGTTAGCCATTGATCGATTGCTCGAATATTAAAATAAAATAAAATGCATCCCTATACATTGATACAAAGTCAGAAGCTCATGGAAGACGATTTTAATAGAAGAAAGTCTTTTTGTGAACAAAGCATGGAAATGTTAGGTAACAATGTTATTAAGCTAACAACTTTGGGTTCCTGTTTAGTGCAGTTTTGCACTTCACGGCCATGCTAATTGTCAAAATTGTCACTACCGGTCTAAAGAAAATCAACACTGGATGAGAGAGGAACATATGCAATACCTTGAAAAGGCTAATGTTTGGGCAGGAATAGTTGTAAACCATGTCATTGGTCCTTTTTTCATTGATGCAAATTTGTACGAAGGTAATTATTTAGCACTTCTCCAAAATAATGTTGTGCCAACTTTGGAAAATCTATGTCCTCATCGAGCAAACCCACAAGTTCCAGCAAATGTGATATGGTTTCAGTAGGATGAAGCACCAGAACATTACGATACAAATGACCGGCAGTACTTTGACTTAGTACTTACTTACAAATCGGTGGACAGAGAAGGCGAGGATTGTTAGAATGGCCAGTATGATCACCCGATCTTACGCTATGAGACTCCTTCTTATCGTGATATGTGAAAAGTATGGTATACAAAACTAAACCAAACTATTTAACTCACGTAAGAAGAAGAATAACGATTGCGATTAGGGCGGTCAGGCCTCAAATGTTGATTAAGGCTAGAAGGCATTTTTATTTACGATTAGAATGCTGCCAAGACATTAAAGTCATGCATTTTGAGCATCTGATACATTAAGATCGATGTGTTTTTAACGAGTTTTTATTTAAAAAAAATTGCTAATAGAGAGGTAGGGATGGTGCGACTTTGCAAAAAAAAAATTAAATAAGGGCGAATTTAGGCCCCTAGAACTTGAAATCAAGGTCCGTTTGAATATATATACATATATATATATATATATATATATATATATATATATATATATATATATATATGTATATATATATATATATATATATATATATATATATATATATATATATATATATATATATATATATATATATATATATATATATAAGTACCCACACTATAACTCAAAAAGTTATTAAGCGATTTTGATGAAACTCGGCAAGAATCTTTCTTTTATTAATGGCTTAAATGAGTCGTTAGCCAGCCCTATAGGATCAGTTTTTCTATAAAAAAAATTAAACTTTTCCCAAAAAAAATTATATCTAAAAAAATTACAAAGCTGTTTTGATGAAATTTAGTCAGTATGTTACCCTCGTAAATAACTTACTCCATACCAAAACTCAACCTTCTAGGTTTATAGAAAATTAAGTGATGCAAATTTGAAGCATTTAATGAATATTCGCTACCATAACGCACTTGCTGCGTCTCGAATTCTTTTCTTATTATCAAGATTGAAATGCGATTAGAAAGTATCAAATCTATATATATATATATATTTGATACTTTTTTCGACGTTATATAATATAATGATTTGGAACGACATTTTTTGGTCCGTCCGTCTGTATGTCTGTCTGTTTGTTTGTAGCCACGATAACTTTAGAACGAATTGAGATATCGTCTTCAAATTTGGTATACAGTTAGCACCTGACAAACAAACGGTTCGGATTGTTTTTGGGTGAAAGCGCTCCAGGTGGTAGGAGATGAATCGGGGGTAATTTGGTGAAAATTGACATTTTTTCATTAAAACTCGAGTAATATAACGTTTTAGGGTTTGTTAATTAGAAAACTTTCAATTTCATCAAACATCTGGTATTCTGTGCTGAAATTAAGTTAGGAGTAGAATGTGCTAAGGTGAAACATCGGTGACAGAAATATCGAATTTTTTTGTCGCTAAAACGGCGTAAAAAGTCTTAAAACATATAGAAAACTTGATTCTGGTAGGCGTAATAACTTTCGAACGAATTCATCTTTAAATTTTGTATCCAGTTAGCACCCGAGAAAGAAATGCTTCGAATTGCTTTTGGGTAAGATCGCTTTAGGGTGTAGGGGATAAATGACGGGTGATTTGGTAAAAATTTACATTTGGTAAAAATTGACAGTCGTGTAATATAACGTTTTAGAATATTTTGGGTGCAGGAATACGAATATTGTCTTTGTGGTCAAGTCATGGACTCTAAATTCATTACATAAGAATGTCTTTCTGAGGAGAGTACATTATCACAGCTATGTGGAGGTTATGACTCAATCTGCAGAACTATTTTTCTGCGTTGTAGCCAGGTTCGTCAATCAGATTGCATTTCGGAAAAGAGAATGAAGATATCTTTCAAATGAGGTATCATAAGCCCCCTCGGTGGTTGCAACTGTCTCTCGAAGGAGGTTGAATGTAGGGGTTAAGTTTTCACGTTGCAGGATGTCATTAGCGAACTTTTATTTAAAAAATTCGCTAATAGAAGTATCGATGGTGAGACTTTTCAAAAAAAATTTCAAATGAGCGCGAACTCCCTGCCAGAAATGCCATATAGAAACATATAAAAACAACTTATGGGTTTCTATATGGTTGAATATGATATGATGTCATTTTACTTCCACATCGTCACAACGAGTGGAAGTATCGCAACGGCGACAAAAGTTTTAAATTTTTTCGCTTAAACGTTGTAAAAAGTATCAAAACCTATAGAAAACTTGATTTGCGAACGAAATTTTTTTTGTCTGGTCTGTCAATTTGTCGGTCTGTATGTCTGTCTGTTTGTAGCCACGATAACTTTAGAACGAATTCTTCAAGTTATGTATACAGTTACGACAGTTCGGATTGTTTTTGTGTAAAATCGCTTTAGGAGGTAGGCGATGAATTGGGGGGGGGGGGATTTGGTGAACATTGAAAATTTTCGACAATACTCGAGTAACATAACGTTAGGGTGGTAGAGTAACATGTCACATAAATTGCAGAAGCGGCTGCTAAGAAATTAGATTTCATCTTCCGGACTCTCAAGTGCTTTTCACCAGCTAATGTCTATACCTCATATACTTCGCAAATAAGACCAAACCTCGAATACTGCTCCCACATCTGGGGTGCTGCTGCCGCTTCTACACTCGCTATCCTGGACTCCATTCAGAAGAGAGCTATACGTCTCATCGGTGACCCTACCCTCACCAAAAGGCTACCATTCCTTGCCCACCGACGTGTCGTTGGTGACCTCTCTCTCTTTTATAGATATCTGCACGGGCACTGCTCAGAGGAGCTTTCTTCCATAGAATGCACCCTTTTACTGTCCAGGTCACCAGACATAAAACATCTTGTTATGCCCGCTCTTTTTTGCTGAGGACCTCTAAGTTGTGGAATTCCTTGCCGGCACATGTTTTTCCTTCTCCTCCGAACCTTCAAGTCCAGAATTAACAAGTTGCCTCTTTCCTCCTTGTCGACACCCACGGTACGATAGTATTTAGGCTGTAAGATCTCTTGGTGTGTTGTTGCAATAAAAAAAATATGTTCGTCAGCGTTCACTAATATTAACCATCTTAATGTAACTAATCAAAATAATTTTCCTACTTCATCGCTCATTTTCTTGATTTGAGTGGATTAGTTTCTGTGCCATACTAAAAACCAGAATCAATGAACAATAACAACACCAATTAATTAATGAATAATACATTATTTTAAATTCAATAAGCACATCTTAAGCTGGTAATTTGTGGTTCTCGTAGAAATAAAGATATCAGTTCATGTGAAATAAGTCAACACTCACGCTAACGATTTTTTTTTATATCGGCGTTTCAAACGGTAATTAATTATTAAACAGAACCGACGCGACGTGTTAATCACCACATCTCTAATAAGCCACATAACTAGAATCTCGGATTGTAATAATATAGTCATTTGAGTTTCACTAGTTACAAAAAAAAAACGTGAGAAAAGCTAACGAGTGTGTGACTGTCCCACATTGATCATGGTCCTGACGTTGATGGTACAGCTATCGGACATTTCTGTGGTCTGCGGTGAAGAGCTCTGTCAATAACAGAATTAGCTGTTAGGGGGATAAGCCTCACGCATTTGTATACTGACTATTGCAGTTAAACCACAACTGCCTATGTTTTTTGTTGGGACTCCAATTTCTTGTTTCGTCATTTATGTGTCGTTTTGTGCTTTTTAACAGGATTCTGAATTGGATATCTTGTGTGAGAACAGTATTGAAAGTAATGGTGTTGCCTCATTTCTTTGTTATTAACAGTTTCTTATGTTTTTATGCCTATTTCTCAATAAAAGTTTAAAAAATCGAATAGTTTTGAGATGTAGTTAATTTATAAACTAGATTAGGTTAATGTATAAAAAAGTTTGGACGAAGCAAGTGCGTTATGGTAGCGAATTTTCATAGAACTGTTTTTAAAGCTAAATATGTTTTTGTTGAAGAAAGACATGATATTTAGTAGATAATGTAACCTTCATAGTAGAAACAATGTACCGTGTAACCTTTATAGTAGAAACACTGTATCGTATTTCATTAAACTAACTTTTTGTTTGAAAAAGTACAACAATTTTCCGAAGATAAATTACAAATTTTCACAAAAAAACGAGTTCGACCTGGTCAACGAACCTATCCACGTAATTTTCACAAAAGCTACACCAGCCAAGTTACAATTATTCACAGAAAGATTTTTTATAAAAATTTAAAAAATGTTTACAAATAAACAATCTGTTTCATGAAAATTCGCCATTTTTTTACAAAGATTGGTTAAGTAATTTGAGAGCATCTTGTCTCGATTTTTTGACGAATAATATAGGTAATTGAAAACCTCCCTATTGCCTCATTTTAATGGGACCAATGGAAATGGATTGGTAAAAACACCGTCTCACAATTTTTGATATGCGCCAAAATGTAAAAAGTGTTTTTGTTTTGAATTTTTTTTTAACAACACACCACGAGGGCCCACAGCCTAAATAATATCGTATCGTGGGTGTCGAAAAGAGGAAAGAGGCAACTTGTTAATTCTGGACTTGAAGGTTTGGAGGTTCAGAGAAGAAGGAAAAACATGTGCCGGCAAGGAATTCCACAACTTGGAAGTCATCGAGACAAAAGAGCGGGCATAACAAGATGTTCTATGTCTGGTTACTTGGACAGTAAAATGGTGCATTCGCTCTGTTCCCCTGGTAGATCTGTTGTGGGCAGCAGGTGGAGGAACTATGGAAGAAAGCTCCTCTGAGCAGTGCCCGTGCAGATATCTATATAAGAGAGAGAGGTCACCAACGGCACGTCGGTGGGCAATGGATGGCAGCCTTTGGATGAGGGTAGGTCACCTATGAGACGTATAGCTCTCTTCTGAATGGAGTCCAGGATAGCGAGTGTAGAAGCAGCAGCGACACTGCAGATGTGGGCGCAGTATTCGAGGTTTCGCCTTATTTGTGAAATATATAAGGTATGGAGATTAGCTGGTGAAAAGTATTTGCGAGCCCGGAAGAGAAAACCTAATTTTTTAGCAGCCACTTCTGCAATTGATGTGACATGTTGGTGCCAATTGAGATTTCGATCCAAAGAAATGCCAGCAAGTGAAAAGGACCCATTACTTTGAATAACTTGGTTGTTCATTGTGATGGGTCTAGGGCTGGTGTATCTCTTATGAGATAGAACACACGACTAAGATTTGGTGGAGTTGAATTGTACAAGATTTCTACTTCCCCAGTCTAATATTTTTTTGGAGATCAACAGAGACAGAACGCTCCATGAGTATGCGATCCTCATCTAATTGGGCTAAAGAGACAGGCTTAGAGTATTGTATATTTGAGTGGAGGGTGCTGTCATCCACGTAACTGTGAACTGGGTTGGATGTGCTAGAGAGGAGGTCATTGATGTGGAGAAGAAACAAAGCAGTGGCTAAAGCTGAACCTTGAACCTTCTCGATAAGGAATTATTTTCTATGAAAATTCGCAAAAAAGTACAGACTATTAAACCATAAAGTCTATAATTGAAACTACTGCCAAAGCATCAGAGCAGGGGGTCTATCTGAAATAAATTTTCTGCAAATATTTTAGTAAAATGAAGGACAATGGCCGTTGAAGCTGTAACCCGTATTTGTTTGAGGTTTTCCGTTTAAAAATTCCAAATTTTGACGTTTCAAACCGCGACTGTGGCGTTTTAGGAGCAAAAACTATAAAATTATCAAAGTAGTTTTTCTGTTATTTCTTGACCTTTTTAGGTCAAGAAAACTTTATGTTTGTCTACTCATCAGTGGCACCCATTTTTTAAGGTCTATTTTTTTCCTTTCAACCTAGAGGTCTGTGTGTTTGTATGTAGGGTAAGTTTAACAGTATTAACTTGAGTACCAAATTTGGTTGCCATAGCTTTGTTATTTTCGGAGATACAAAAAATTTCAGAAAGAACCCAAAATTCTACAGGAAAAACTGGTCCGATTTTCCTGGATAACGAACCTATCTAAGCCACTTACAAAAGGTAGGTACCTCCAAATTTTATCAAAATCGACCTGTTATCTGATGAGTTATAGGTACGATATATATATATATATATATATATATATATATATATATATATATATATATATATATATATATATATATATATATATATATATATATATATATAAACATAAACACAGATCTTGCTACGAAAAATTCGCTAAACCGTTGTACATGCTTCTGCCATTAGAAATTTGTA
Source organism: Tillus elongatus (assembly GCA_964006375.1). Lineage (NCBI taxonomy): Eukaryota > Metazoa > Arthropoda > Insecta > Coleoptera > Cleridae > Tillus > Tillus elongatus. Next base: position 193,634,074 of record OZ023263.1, read on the forward strand.
TATACATACTTCTAGAAGGCAGAAGCTAAAAAGTACAAAACCAAAACAGCTTCCTCATAACTCAATATGTGACGATTGGAACCTGTGATGAGCACTGATAAGTACAATTTGGAGAACCAAATTCATCACAATACAGATTTTAGACCTGACGATCGTTTCACTAGCAAAGTTAGCATCATCAGAGGGATGAATAAACCAAGCAAATAAAAACTAGAACTCCTATTTATATGTCAGTTTATAGTTAGTTGCCACTGGTGAAACATTTTTAAGAAACCTCTAGGAATCTGATCCGAAAATTTACCGTTTAAACTGCTTTACGATATTAGGCAGTTTGATTCGCTTAACATTTTGCATCCAGTACATGAAGAGCAGAAATTAAGAATAAATACATATTATACTTATCGTATATTAGTTTGAGGTATACGTGAAATAATTTTGTTTTACTTTGGTAATGCAGTACATCCCATGATGAAGGATCTGAAAACTGTTTTATTTATTTGATTTGATAAGATGTTAAAATCATAATATACTACAATCGGCGGCTGAAGGTATTTTTTAAGTTTTAATTAAAACTCAATTATTTTTTACTTGCATTAATTGCGTCGATTTAGGGGTTATGCACGCACAACGACTGCTGTCATTTGTCACTGACAAATAGCTGGGTAGTGTTGTCAGATTAAGCAACAAGCGGGAGATGGGTTTTAACTACCGTGAAGAATGGGAAGCTTGAAATTTATAAACAAAAGTCTGGATGCAGCAAGTGCCTTATGGTAGTGAATTTTCATTAAAATGTTTTTAATAGCAAATATGTGTGTTTTTTTTTAAGAAAGCAGGCATCAAATTTGGCTACCAGTTTAACCTATATAGTAGAAACAATGGGCCATGTTTCATCAAAATAACTTTATTGTTTGAAAACGTACAAAAATTTCCGAAAGTGAACTTAAAGTATTCCCGCAAAAAACCGTTTATTGGTCTACCTTCTGGGTTAATAGCAAATTGAGCTTTTCAAATATGAAGCATTTAATCAAAATTCGCTACCATAACGCACTTGGTGCCTCCAGAATTTCTTTTTTTACAAACATGCATTATATTTCGATGGAAAATGCAAAAATGCAATAACATAAGGTGTGTTCGACTAAAAAAAAAAGGAAAATTGTATCACCATCGACTTATGGGCCACACTGTAATTGTAGAAATAATGTTTTAAGATGTAGCTCAAGACACCCTATAATTAATGTATACAATTTTTTTCATATCTTGTATAATAACGGATATATTGAGTTTTATTGATTTTTTTTACGAAAATTCGATAAAAATTATAAACCATTAAACGATAAACTTTATAGATAAGACTACTGCCAAGAGAAAGGGTCTATTTGAAATGAATTTTCTTGAAACATTTTAGTAAAATGAAGGACAGTGACGGTTGAAACGAAGACTTCAGGGTCTGAAAAATGTTCTTGTTGAGACATTTTCTTTCCATAGCCTGTATTAGATTCAAGTTCTTTACCTAAATGTTGCCAATTTTGACGATTTAAATCGCGACTTTGACGTTTCGAGGAAAACCCCAATTTATTTTGCTTTAAATGTCTGTAACTTTTTTGCCTTTTGGCCTACAGAGCTAAATTTTGGCAGGTAATTTACCTATAGCGTTAAGCGCCTCCGTGGCCGTGCGGGAAAGTCGATACAGACTTTCCAATACGGACTCGGGGGACGACGGTTCGGGTCTCACCTGCGGCGCATGATTTTTCAAATCACTGTCGTCGTTGAGATCGAGCTTAAGGTGGAGGGTAGGTTAGTTTAGATGAGCAAAAAGGGTCAGCAATGGCCTAATCGCCAGTAAACATCTTACCTTTACCTTTTTTACCTATTGCGATATAAACCCGTGTACCAAATTTGGTTGCCCTTACTTTGTTATTTCCGGAGATATAATTTTTTTTCGAAAGAAAACGCAAAATTTTCCGGGAAAACCTCGGCCGATTGTCCCTACTAACGAACTTATCCGAGCCACTTGCAAAAGGGAGGTATTCACCAAATTTAGTCAAAATCGGCCTATTATTTTTTGAATTATCGGTGTGATACATGTGTATATATATATATATATATATATATATATATATATATATATATATATATATATATATATATATATATATATATATATATATATATATAAACATATAAAAATCGAAACTGACCCCGGATATGTGTTCTAGGGGGCCTAATTAGCGCTCATTTGAAGAAATTTTTTCAAAATTTAAAAGTCGAGATCTCATTTTTTAAGAAAATTCACTAATAAAACGTAGTTTTATATTGTTTTTAAACAAATTGAATTACTTTTATTAAAATATTTATTTATTGCTATACACTTTTAGTGAATTTTCGTAGAAAAAATTGCGAACTAGGATCCCTAGAACCCATATCCGAGGTCAGTTTCAATTATTATATGTTTATATATATATATATATATATATATATATATATATATATATATATATATATATATATATATATATATATATATATATATATATATATATATATATGTATCACACCGCTAACTCAAAAAATAATGGGCCGATTTTGATAAAATTTGGCGTGTACCTTCCTTTTGTAAATGGCTTTGACAAGTTTGTTTGTCAGGAAAATCTGACGAGGTTTTCCGGGAAAATTTTGAGTTTTCATTCGAAAAAAAATTCTTATCTCAGAGAATAATAAGCCGATTTTGATAAAATTTGGCATATACTTTCCTCTTGTAAATGGTTTTGACAAATTTGTTAGTCAGGAAAATCGAACAAGGTTTTCCGAGAAAATTTTGAGTTTTCATTCTAAAAAAAATTTATCTCAGAGAATAATAGGCCGATTTTGATAAAATTTGGCATATACTTTCCTCTTGTAAATGGCTTTGACAAATTTGTTAGTCAGGAAAATCGAACAAGGTTTTCCGAGAAAATTTTGAGTTTTCATTCTAAAAAAAATTTATCTCAGAATAATAGGCCGATTTTGATAAAATTTGGCATGTAGCTTCCTTTTGTAAATGGCTTTGATAAGTTCGTTAATCAGAAAAATCGGAAGAGATTTTCCAGGAAAATTTCAGTTTTGAAAAAAAAAATTCTTAAAAAATAAAAAATCTATGATAACCAAATTTGGTAGGTAGGTTTACGATATAAAAAGTAAACTATACACCAAAATTTAGATTTCTCTGTTACAAGAAAAAAAAGTTATAATAAAATATTTTGTGCCAGATCATTTCTATGAAAATTCACTACCATAACGCACTTGCTGCGTCCAGGCTTTTTTGATATCTTCAGATTCAGACGAAAGTTGTTTATTATAAAATATTTTTGTAGCCCGTCCGTTTGTATTTTGACTTGTAGCTTTTGTTTGCAATAGCAGCGGAACCCAGACATATGTGTCTGACCTTCTCTAACATTATAAGCATCCATTTAGACATAATTTCAGCTTTATTATTTTTTATTTGCGAAAAACTCAAGATTTACTAAACCAATCGTGTTCAAATTTGGTAGAGAGGACCACTTAATCGATATTTACGTAGGTGTAAAGTTTTGGTTTCATACTTTACAGGAATCTAAAAAATATTGCTTCTTCAAAGAGTTTTCGCAGTTTTCTCGAAAGTATTTGTGCGCCAAAACTGTCTAACCAACTCATCCAAGCTATTAACAGGATGAAGGGAACTGCCAAGTTTGGTTTTGATTGGTGAAGTTATCGGTTATATATACATGTTCATATATATATATATATATATATATATATATATATATATATATATATATATATATATATATATATATATATATATATATATATATATATATATATATATATATATATATATATATATATAGTGTGTCCACGGATTGAGTGTGGGTAAGGTATAAGTGACAAAAAAAATTCGAATTAGATTACGATATTCTGGGAATCGCTCCTGCTTTGTCTTAAACTGAGATGTTGAGAAAATAAACAAAATCAATTAATATACAGGGTGGTTTATAACTGATGTAATGAAATGTATTAGGAGTAAACTACCTTCATTTATGAAGATACCGCAAAAAGTTATTAACAAAAATTGTTTAGAATAAAAATTTATGACAGGCTCTCAATTTTCAAACAGATCAGCCTACTATGATTTTTTTTTAGCTGCGACTTTATTTAAATGACGTTCGACGGCTTCTGCGATGAGGTGTACTTTAAATACTTGAAACTGTATTAAAAAAGTATTTACCATAATTAAACTTGGGGTAGGTTTGCTTTCATCTCAACCAATAAAAAAACTAAAGTAAACGCAGAATTGGACATTCTAAGCAATAATTGGCGAGTTGCATGGCTACTTGAGCTCTGCCTTGTTGTTCGTTTCCCGGGATACTACTTATTTGGAGAATTGAAACGTCAATTTTATTTGTCACGAACAGCAAGCTTCTGTATTTAAAAATGTTAACAACAGAACACAAAGTGTTTATTGTGCAGTGCTATGGTTTGGGTGAAGAACATTCTTATCAGGGAGTGATAAGAAAATTCCTTGAATACTGGCCAGATTATTCGGTTTCCGCTACTGGTGTAAAGAAGTTGTTACAAAATTTATTCGTACTGGGAGTGTTTTAAATGTTAAGAGAACAAAATCCGACCTAAATGAAGAAGACAATGCTGCAGCTGCATTAGCTGTGGATTCTGTTAGGCGTTTTCCGAAATTATCATTAAAATGAAGGGCATTAGAAATTGGCAATACTAGCAAATCGCATTTGCAACAAATTTATCGTACCAACAAAGTGAAACCTTTCAAAGCAAAACGTATACACACTTTGGAAGAAAATGACGAGTCAAAACGATTACATTTTTGTTTATGGTACGGCGAGCAATATCTACAAAATCACAATTTTGGCAGAAGTATTATTTTTTCGGACGAATCCACTTTCACCACTAATGGAGTGGTAAATTCCCAAAATGCACGGCATTGCAGAAGACAATGCCATAAAAAAGTAAATGTGCGGCGTGCTGTTTCTTACACTGGGATAATTGGGCCATATTTTTTGAGCGGAATATGAACCAGTACAGTTATCTGGAAATGCTGGAAAATATTTTTCAAGACCATTTGCATAACATGTCACTAGAAGAAAGACAAACAGCATACTTTAAGCATGACGGCCACCCAGCATATGCAACAGGAATCGTGCGAGAAGGGTTACATCGCAAATTTCCTGGGTAGTGGATTGGTCGATATGGGCCAATACTTTGGCCTCCCAGAAGTCCCGATGTTACCTTAATGGACTTTTATTTATGGGGCTGTCTCAAACAGAAAGTCTACGCGGCTCCATTAAACAACGATCTTGAGTTGTTGAAACTGAGGTTGGGAGAGGCAATTGACGGTATTACAATTCAACATATTCAAAATGCCTACAAAGCATTTACTAAACGAACTGAGTTATGTGTATCGGTTGGTGGCAGCACATTTGAATAATTTCTTTATTTTTTGTTGTTCGTTTTGATTTTTGTTAGCAATAAGCGTTCCTGCGTTCAGAAAACTACAGGTAAAAAGCTCCGTGTTGATAGGGAAAAAATGTTAATAATTTACTTGCAAATTCAAAGTAGGCTGCTCTGGCTGAAAATTGAAAGCCTGTCATAAATTTTAATTCTAAACAAGTTTTGTTGATAACTTTTTGCGGTATCTTTATAAACGAAGGTAGTTTACTCTTAACACATTTAATTGGATCAGTTCTAAACCACCCTGTATATTAATTGATTTTGTTCATTTCCTCAACATCTCAGTATAAGACAAAGCAGGAGCGATTCCCAGAATATCATAATCTAATTCATAATTTTTTTGTCACTTATACCTTACCCACTCTCAATCCGTGGACACACTGTATATATATATATATATATATATATATATATATATATATATATATATATATATATATATATATATATATAAACATTCAAACGGATCTTGGATGTGGGTTCTAGGGGCCCTAATTTGTACTTATTTGAAGAAACTTTCAAAAGTCTTACCATCAATTCCTCTCTATTCTTAAAAAAACCGTCGGCATTTAATATGGGACGGTTTCACCAAGTAAAGGCAACAAAATTAATGGATTTGAAGTGATATTTCTGGATGGTGTTCCACTAGTGGGAAGTAGGAGGTGGAAAGTAAAAAAGAACTGTACTTATGTCAGCCAAAATGAAAGTGCCAGTGGTTAAAATTTTGGGCCTTAACATTGCTTAGAACTATTTCAAAACTGTACTGACGATCAAAGCACAAGCTTTAGCTTCGTTGTAAAGGTACATTACCTAACTTCTGCATCAATAAGTAAATAAATAAATATTGCATTTTGTCTCCAGCACCAGGTCTGATGCCTACACACCACTCTGTAGTGTCGGACATTTGAAAGTCAATTACAGTGAAGTTTGCTGCAGGGTTCGGGGGGTCGGTGGAGCGGGTCGACATCAGAGTAGCCCGAGGGTGTCGTCACATCGGCGCCAGGCCAGGTCCAGGGTCTGATATCTCCACTGTGTCGCTGTCGCAGCAAAAGCCGCAGGCTACGTGCCCTCAGGTGATGCACGTGCACTGATGATGTTATCTCTGGGTGTCACCGCCAGGGGCTGCGTACAGATAACCACACCGCCCCGAGATCAGCTGAACATACCAATAATATAAACTGCTGGGCATAAAAACCAGGACACCTCAATATTTTAATCCACATTCCAATCACATATGTGTGTTTTGTACTTTTATAATGAATTATTAAAAGCAAAACTGTTATTCAAGCATAAGTGCACTTGGAGAACTCAAATCACCACAACACATATTTTAAAGACCTTACGATCGTTTCACTGACCACGTCAGCATCATCAGAGGATGAAAAATGCATCCTCTTTTAGTTTTGGTAGTAAGGTATATACGAGGGCAACCTATCAACTAAATTTCATCAAAGTAACTTTGTTATTTTTTGAGATACAATTTTTTTCGGAAAAATGTTTTCTTTTTAGAAAAACTTGTAGGATACGGCTGGCTAACATACTCATCCAAGCTATTAATAAAAGAAAGATTTTTGCCGAGTTTCATCAAAATCGGTTAATAACTTTTTGAGTTATCGATTGTATATATATATATATATATATATATATATATATATATATATATATATATATATATATATATATATATATATATATATATATATATATAAACTGAACTCCGTCCACCATTTCCTCCAAACTAATAGGCCCTAACTCCTCTTCCTCACCGAAACCCAAATCGGTGCCAAAACAGCCACTAATCACCTTAATTTCCCGGTGTATGAGCTCCTTACTTCCTTTAGATTGCATGGAGGCGTATGCGCATACGCCCCTAGCTATCTACCCTGCACCAGACTCCCCAATTTAGAAGCTGGAAGAAAAGACACACTTTGGATGAAACTCTCTTACAGGACTGGAACTAAATTCATCTGTTGCATTTACCGGTCACCTTCTGAAAACAACTTTGTCCAGCTCTTCGACTACCTTTCTGAAAAAACCGACCATCTCATTTCTGAATATCGTTCCTCCGAGGTCACTATTCTTGGTGACTTCAATGTCCATAATGGGGAATGGCTAGGATCTTCAAAAACCCATCCACAAGGGAGAGCAGCGGGGGCCTCTGCAGTCAGCAATTCTTTAGCCAATATGGTTCAGCAACCTATTTACTTTCCTCGCATCCCAACACACAGCTAAAATCCCTTCTTACTACAAAACCTGAATGCTATAAGATATCAGTCACCATAACACCGTCAGCGCAGATCAGCTGCAGACCTCCTTTCCTTTGTCACCCATTCTTGGAACAAGTCCATATCTAAAGCATTCGACCAGGTCTGGCACGCAGCGCAGCTTAATAAACTTCCGGCCTATGACCTACTACCAAAACTCTGTACCTGGACATCAAATTTCCTCTCCAACCGGGACATTTCTGTTGTCGTGGATGGCCATTCCTCTAAACTGTATCCAATTAATGCAGGAGTTCCTCAAGGTTCAGCTCTAGCCCCTACTCTGTTTCTTCTCCACATCAATGACCTTCTCTCTAGCACATTAAACTCAATTCACAGTTACGCGGACGACAGCACCCTCCACTCAAATTTACAATATTCTAAGCCTGTCCCTTTAGCCCAATTAGATGAGGATTGCAAACTCATGGAGGGTTCTGTCTCCGTGGATCTCCAAAAATATTAGACTGGGGAAGTAGAAATCTTGTACAATTCAACCCCACCAAATCTCAGTCTAGCTTTCTATCTCATAAGAGATACACCAGCCCTAGACCCATCATAATGAACAACCAAGTTATTCAAAGTAATGAGTCCTTCTCACTTGTTGGCATTTTCGTGGATCGAAATCTTAATTGGCACCAACATGTCACATCAATTGCAGAAGCGGCTGCTAAGAAATTAGGTTTCCTCTTCCAGGGTCGCAAATACTTTTTAGCAGCTAATCTCTATACCTTATATACTTCACAAATAAGGTCAAACCTAGAATACTGCTCCCACATCTGGGGTTTCGCTGCCGCTTCTACACTCGCTAACCTGGACTCCATTCAAAAGAGAGCTATACGTGTCATCGATGACCCTACCCTCACCCAAAGGCGGTCATCCCTTGTCCACCGACGTGCCGTTGGTAACCTCTCTCTCCTTTATAGATAGCTGCACGGACACTGCCCAGAGGAGCTTCCTTCCATAGTTCCTCCACCTGCTGTCCCCAACAGGTCTACCAGGGGAACAGAGCGAATGCACCATTTTACTCTCCAGGTCACCAGACATAGAACATCTTGTCATGCCCACTGTTTTGTCCAAAGGACTTCAAAATTGTGGAATTCCTTGCCGGCACATGTTTTTCCTTCTCCTCCGAACCTTCAAACCTTCAAGTCCAGAATTAACAAGTTGCCTCTTTCCTCCTTATCGACACCCATGGTACGATAGTATTTAGGCTGTAAGCCCTCGTGGTGTGATGTTGATATATATATATATATATATATATATATATATATATATATATATATATATATATATATATATATATAAGGTTACTGGTAAGTGGTTGCATTCCTTTGAGACAGTGGTAGTACATCTCTTTTGCAACATAATAAACCATATATCACGTTATACAAAGTTCTAGATATATATAAAAATTCAAACGGACCTTACTTTCGGGTTCCAGGCGCCCAAATTCGCGATCAATTAAAAAAATTCAAGGTCTCACCATCGACACCTCCCTATTAGCGAATTTTTTTAAATAAAAATTAGCTAACACGCCAGTGGCCCCTCTATAACAGTTACTACTCAAAAAATGTTGTAAAAGTTCATGATCTTGTGATGGATCGTTCATGCATTAAGATAAGGCAAATAGTAGAAAAAACAGGCCTGTCTCACTATGCAGTATGCAACATCCTATAAAACAAATTGGTATGACAAATTTGTCAAGATGGGTTCTACGTTTGTTAACAAACTACCAAAAGCGGAACCGTGTTTTGATTTGTTGGAGGTTGTTAGACATGTAGACAGCAGACGACAGCAGATGTATTAACCGTTTTGTAACTGTTGCTTAATCTTAAGTTCATCACTATAATCCTGGGACCAAATGCCAGAGTATGGCTTTCCACCCTCTCGCCCTTTAGGTTTTAGTCATCTGCAGGAAAGACGATGCTTAGTGTTTTATGTGATATTCAAAATGTCATTTTTGTTAACTATTTAAAAATAGCTCCGCAATAAATCGTAAGCTCTATACCAATTTATTAACTCAGTTACGTGAAGCCATAAACAATAATGTCCCGGAAAATTGAGAAAAGGGGTACACTTTCATCAAGACAATGCACCAAGTCACAAGGCAGCTATCTAAACGCCTGCCACCAACAGCACTCGATTCGAACTATTTAAGCATTTATAGCAATGTCAAACTCTTAATGACCTTTTCGGTCTTAGACAACATTTATGATTTTGGAGATAATTTGGGGGTCTTAGGATAAATTGTAATTAGAAAGGCATAGTAAAGAGATGAAAATTTATTGTAAATAAAGGCAACGGTTAAGTCATAATTAGATTTTAAAAAATTGGAGCAGAAAGAAATTGTGTTTGCTAGGCCAACATTTAATGTTTATAAAATTTTGATTTGGCGAAGCAATTTTCAATACAGGGTGGCCACTTGAAACCGAAACGGGCGCGTTTTACGGTAATTATCGTAGTTTTGTTGAAAATTGTTTAACGAGGTAAATTTTGCTTTCAAGAGAAAGACAACTGAAGAACCGACTTCTTTAAATTAAAAAAAAGTCTGGTCGCAGCAAGTGCGTTATGGTGGTGAATTTTGATAAACATGTTTTTAATAGCAAATATGTATTTTTTTTAAAGAAAGCAGGGATCAAATTTGATTACGAGTATAGCCTATACAGTGTGTCCCAAACTGGATGGGAATATATTGATATCTCCGTTATTATTAGAGATAGGGAGACGGTTAAATTAGCAATGTTTTGTAGATTTTTATGCTCGTTCCAAATATGACTATTTTGCCCTGCCTCTTTTGGTTTTAGAGTTTTTTGAAAAAAACAAAATTTGTCGATTTCTTTTTTATTTAATATCTAAGTAGGCGTTGATCTGACATGTCTAAGACTTGCACATTATCAGGACACTTTTTACAGAGTAATCTTGTTGTGCTATTCTCAACTTTGCATTGTCATTTGTTTTTGAGCTACAGGTATCAACGTTTGTTTTTATTAGGGCAGCCATGTTGAATTTTTTGCTCATGTGATAGCCTGTGAAAAGAGCTTTCGAATAATATACAACATGCTTGAGAAATCTTGTAATTGCACTGACAATTTTGAGAGAAACCGTTTTGAGGATAGTAGGCTATGAAATCCAATACCAGAAAACAAATGACAAAATAAAAAGTACTCAAAAAGCAGTAGGCCATGGAGTCTAACAATAGACTTCTACTTTTAACATAATTTTCCGTAATGATTCACGATAAAAAAATATTGTGATTTAATTTACAATACTTAGTTAGGTAATAATGCTAGATAAAACAACACAATTAGAAACAGAACTCAACAAATAGTAAAATAGAAACTTAAAAATACACTATATATATATATATATATATATATATATATATATATATATATATATATATATATATATATATATATATATATATATATATATATATATATATATATATATATTGAACATAATCTGGTATCAGCAATGAAGTCCCTAAGAGAAGGCGCAATACATGAATATCACCAAAGGATACAGAAAGGTGCGAAATAGATTTTGGTATTACCAATTACCAATAAGAAATGTCACAGACAATTCTTTCAATATAGCTACACATATCCTGGAACAGATATATAATGTATATAGTGAAGTGTAGAGAAAATACAAGAAGGAAATGAACACCAATTAAAGGACGCTGAGGAACTGGAAAAAGGCAGCGGCCGAGAATGTAGTGGGCAAGAAGAAACTAGAACTGAGTAACCGGGGATTATATCAAAGGTATTCAAGTTCGTACAAGAACGTAAATGTGGAGAAACTTTAGGAATGAAGAGGCATACAGCAAATCTAAACGAATAAAATATATAATCAAACAAAAACGTAGCAAAGAAAAAGAAAAACAAATGCAAAAGACCGTAAGGGAATAGACAATTACATGAAAAATGACGCCCAAATAAAACTTACCAAACAGGTGAGGTCACTGCAATATAAAATCTATGAATAAAAAGGAAAGTTATGATGAACGCCGTTGAAAATTGATGACAAGAAAAAAGCCCCTGGTGTAGTTAAACTAACAGTGGCACCTTTCTGGTGACAAAATGAAACGAGACCTTTTTAGCTCATTTCATTGTAACTTCCAGACTTTATAAATTGGACCAGGTTTTCCAGAATGTATACTCATGCTCTTATCTTTTTTCCAAGTATATGTCCTTCAAATAAGGTTGTGAGAAGTTATGTTTCAGAATATGACCAACAAATTTGGCATTCCTCATTTGAATGTTTTTCAGCAAGCATATTCCTTTTTCCTCTTCTAGCACACTTTCTTTCGTCTTTTTATCGGTATGCCTTGTCATTTTTCCATGTCCACATTTCAAAACCTATTGTATTCTCTTCATATTCTGTTTATTCAAAATCCAGCTTTCCAACCCATACATAACATCATTCAATACGTATTATCTAATCAACCTATTCCTTAGGTCCACCTTAAAATGTTCTCACGAAGACAATTTTGTCTACTGAATGTTTGCTTTGGGATCACGATCTTCCTTGTCAGTTTTCTGCTACGTTTACCACTATTCATAATAATTGAGAAAATTGACAGAGACAAGGTTCACCGATAGACGGACGAATTAAAGTGTGTTAGAAGAGGAGAAGGGAGGAAGATTCTTGCTGAAAGAAATTCAGATTAGGAAGGCTACATTTATCATACATATTTTAAGACAAAATATTATCTCGCAACATTATCTGAAGGGCACATACGTAAAAAAAGGAAGATACAAACCAAAAGAAAAATTGCTGCTAAAATTGACCGAATTCATTAGGTTGGGAAGCTTCAATTAAATAAAAAGGGTCATGGTATATATGTCAAGGCGACCTCGCTTTTGTCTGCGGTAATGGTGATGATGAGTTAGTACAATACACGCATATTTAAAAATATAAACAAAATTTCTCAAATTCAAAAACCTAAAAAAATTGGTACAACTGAAATAGAAGCAATATTATAATTAGAAATATAATTATCAAAATGATAATTAACGCTGAAAACTAGAAAAGAATATATTTAAAGCTGAAATAAAAAACAAAATTAATGCTGAAAAGAAAACATGATAATTAAAGCTAGAATAAAAGATCATTATTAATGCTGGAAGAAAAGCAATCATAATTAAAGCTGAAATAGAAAATTATTATTAGTGCTGAAAATAAGTATATTATTAGTAAATGTCAACATCAAGAAAGGAAAAAATATAATGAGTAAAATCAATAAGACAAGGGTATAACAAACATGTACACATACAAACTTATAAATAAAAATAGGCAGTAAACGATTAACAACTTACTTATCTGCTGAAAATAAAGAATAATCGTTAATTACAGAAATATAATTATTGAACGTAAATATGGAAAATAGATAATACAAGAGATAACAATCACACTAGTAAACCAAAACATACATCAAAAACTGCATCAAATATAAAGAGAATTAGTAAACTATAAAGAAACAGCAAATGCGAATAAAAATAAGCAAATGAATGCTGTTCCTCTTTTGTAAAAGATCAGAGAATCGATGAAAATTAAACATGAAGCAATAAAAAAATTTAGTATTACCTTGCATAAAACTAACCATACTTGAAAACATTAGAAATAACATTATTGGTGTAATGACATCTACAAATTTTCGTTCCAATAAAGCTAAAACGAGAAAACAAACTTTTAGAAATCAAAAACAATATATATATATATATATATATATATATATATATATATATATATATATATATATATATATATATATATATATATACAATGCCATAAAAAGTAAACCTACTTACCTACCTGTTTTCTTGAAAAAAATTCACAAATTAGCCAAATAACTCGCACATTCACATCGAAAATTTAATCGAATAAATACGAACTTTGAGAAGAATCTGCAAAATGCTTATTGACTATTACAAAAAAACACCCACCTGGATTGAGTGCCTTTTATAGGCTGTGTGATCCCTCGTCGCAGCAACAATATCTTCAATACTTACCCTGAAACAAAGAAATATTGTTTAGTATAAATTAAATGTGTGTAAATAACCCAAACTTATTTCTAATGAGTATTTCGTATATCTCCTATACGACAAACAGCATATTTTTTAATGGAAATACTGGTAGAAAGATTGAAGGTCACAGGAAGGCACAAGAACAAAATATGTTTGTGTTAAGCAAAATCTGTAAGACATTAGGCACATTTTTTTAAAATAATTTCTTTACAAAAAATCGTAAATCATTTATATGGAAACCTATGTGGTTTGACTAGTCTCTATAAGGTTAATGGGAAATGTATGTGAATTATATTTGGATTTGTACCGAATTTTCTTTCTAGGAATACCACATAGAAATCCATAGAGTAGTCTATGCGGTATTCTTTGGTTTCTGTAAGGATCATTTTATGAAATAATTAAACCCCCAAATTCTTAAATAGGAAGAAGGGTCTTGTGATACCTCATTTGAAAGATATCTTCTTTTTCTATTTAAATTTATTTTTGTTAAGCAAGTATTGCAAAAATGTAACACTAAAAAAGCCTGGACACAGCATGTGCGTTATGGTAGTGAATTTTCATAGAAATGATCTGGCACAAAATATTCTATTATAACTTTTTTTTCTTGTGACATAGAAATCTAAATGTTGGTGTATAGTTTACTTTTTATATCGTAAACCTACCTACCATATTTGGTTATGATAACTTTTTATTTTTTGAGATAAAAATTTTTTTCGAATGAAAACTAAAGATATATATAAACCTATAAAAATTGAAATTGACCCCGGATATGAGTTCTAGGAGTCCTAGTTCGCGCTCATTTGCAAAAAAAATTCAAAATTCAAAAGTCTGGATCTCCCCATTAGTGAATTTTTTCTACGAAAATTCACTAAAAAAAGAAATTCATGTAATTGTAGGCTACAACACACTAAAAAATTAATAACTAATTGCGTTTCATTCTTGATAATGAAAAGGATAAAGATAAAGAACACATCAATCTTAATGTAGATGTTCGAAATGCATGCCTTTAACGTCTTGGCAGAATCTTGATCGTGAATAAAATATTGAATTTATTCCATTTGACTGTCCCACACTGTATATATAATGCGAATCTAAGGTAAACTCAATTTGAGTTAAAAAAAAGCACGAATAATTCTTGCCTGGAGTACACAATATTGAAGCGCCAAATTTTAAAATATTCCTTTTGTTTTATGTTTTATAGTTGGTCGAGACGGGTTGACAATTACACATTAGTTTGTTGTTCGTGTTTGCAACGAAATAATTTCAAGTTACAAATAATCAAATATAGTAGGACAGTAGGGATAGGTATACAAAAGATTTCTATAAGTAAACTTACAACGTAGAAAATAAGCCCTTTGCTTTCTGCGCAGACCCTTGAAGACCATAGCGCCACCATGCAGCACATCAAGGAACCAGGAACACCTCACAAAAATCACGTTTATTTAAACGAAATTGGATGACGATATTTAACACCTCACTTTATTTTAATACTTGTAAGGGGGGATGAACACGCACAACCACTCGATACGTTGGCTACTTTTATTGGAACTAAAGTTGAACGAAAATCGTTAAACTAAGTAGCTACATCACCAACAAATTTTATGAAAATTAGCCGGGTTAACACACCACTTCACTTCATTACGGTCGCGTTTTGGAATTAAAACAACAAAAATGTAAGATGATGATATGAGAAAAATGAATAATTTAATGAAAAGGGGGGCAAAAATACTAAACACGTTTCAACCACGCACTCCGACGAACTCTGAAACTCGAGTGACATGTCACTTGTCGTAGGTATGCTGATTCAGAGAAGAAGTTAATGTTAATTGTTTTTTGTCGCCTAGTTGTGCAAAAGATATAGTTTATCACAGATGCATTTTTTGCTTATACGTTATCGTGTTTTAGTCCTTGTGTATTTTAAAGAACTCCTTTAAGTTATTATTGTGTTAAGATGTAAGAAATATGTATGGTTGTGACAATGAAAGATAAAAAATTTAAGATGTTTAAAGAGATAAATATTTTTACAATTATCAGGTCCAGTCATTTAAATTTTATAGCAGTACAATGATTGAATAATGGCAATAAAATTTTTAACTAAACCAAATACCTATAATGTCTAGAAAATTAACATGATATTGAAAAAGTTCGGGACGCAGCAAGTGCGTTATGGTAGTGAATTTTTATTAAATGCTTCAAACTTGGCTAACTCAATTTCCAATAAACTTAGAAAGATGAATTTTGGTATGTAGTAAGTCCCTGCCTAAGGCAACATATCTACCGAATATCATGAAAATTGTAATTGTAATTTTCGGAGAAAAAATTTTTCTTCGAAAGAAAAACTCAATTTTTTACAAACTTACAAAGTTGAATTTTGATATGTAGTAAGCTCTTTCTCAAAGCAACATATCCGCCAATTTTCGTCAAAACAGCTTTGTCATTTTCGGAGAAAAATCTTTTTTTCGAAGGAAAACTCAAAGTTTTCTCGGAAAACCTTGGCTGATTTTCCTGGACAGCGAACTCATCCAAGCCACTAATATAAGAAAGGCACTTGCTGAGTTTCATCAAAATCGGTTAATTACTTTTTGACTTATGGGTTGGATATATATATATATATATATATATATATATATATATATATATATATATATATATATATATATATATATATATATATATATATATATATATATATATATATATATATATATATATATATATATATATATATATATATATATATATATATATATATATATATATCCAACCCATAAGTCAAAAAGTAAAGGAAATTTGAGGGTTTGCTTGCTGAGCTTGGTAGACGATAGCATAGAGAATCCTTTTTGTTCGTTTTTTTAATGTAAAACATCATATTATAGTAGGGAGCTGTAGCACTAGTTGTTGACCTGGAGTGGCCGTGGCTAAAAGAGCTTTGCTCGAGGCCAAAACAAGTTAAATATATATATATATATATATATATATATATATATATATATATATATATATATATATATATATATATATATATATAAATTGAAACTGACCCGGGATATGGGTTCTAGGAGTCCTAGATCGCGCTCATTTGAAAACGTTTTTGCAAAGTCCCACCATCGATACCTCTCTATTAGTGAATTTTTTTAAATAAAAATTCACTAATAGAGGTAAAACTTTGCTTTCTAGACATGTTGCCCATTTTAATAAAATTTACCATACGGGTATTTCCTGGTCGCAGATTAAGGAAATCGCAATAAAATAGTCCGTAAATGTCTAATTGCTAGTAATTTGCATTTTAAACCTGATCTTATCACCTTACCTTTGTAAGTAAGCTATTTTGATTGTACCGATATGTTTTTCTGATCAATTAATATTTGCCATTTCTGAAGAAAGCGCAGCCAGTATATATGAGGAGGAGCTCCAATGAGCTGTTTCCTCCTTAGTTCAGTGCTCTGCACAAACCTTTTAAAATCCTACCCAAGTGGTGGTCTGGAGTGTTATGACCCTCTCAAGGAACAGGTTGTTTATACATTATAGAGGAGATGATAAATTTGGTTTAATACAAAAAATGCTGGAGACGAGCATACCCCATAAACTGTATAACCGGTTCCCAAATGGTGACTATTTTAATTCACGATTGCGCACCGTGCAAAGGTCAAAGTCCTTGGAGGAAAACACAGTAAAATCTCTGCCTGCCGTGTCATGAAAGTGGTAAAGATATAAACACGATTAGGAATATTTGGGCCACTGTCAAGAAGAGGCTAAACAAAACCACCAGCATCATAATCTCGCCAAAAACTGATGAAAAGAATGTCCAGGCATATTGAATCACTTATTTAAACCAAGTGCATAAATACTAAATATTAAATGTAACAGCACTGTGTTCATTAAAAGCACTGTTTCGACATGACAATAGGGGAAATGTGGGTATAGTGGCCACTCTAAGGTTTCAAGTTGATTAGGAAACTATATAACATTCTACAACATATTTTCTGATAGAGATCGAGTCACTAAGGCATTAGCTAAGATATAAGTTAAATTCGAGTGCCTAAGTGCTGTGATTTTCTTTTTAGATGACACCAATTCAAAATAGTGCAAATGGCAACTTTGTCCCACTGTACAGGATAAAGTGGCCATCACATGGCAGTAACCAATATAGTAGAATTTTCTTGATTTATAAAGTTGATAATAAAGAAACAATCTATTTCGCAAAACTTATTTATTAATTAGAAATAAACGTCGCAATATAACTAATTTATGGCTTACAAATATCACAAATATAGCCGTCGTCATCGCTTTCGCACCCTGCACACTTCGTACGAGCCCAGCGCTTACACACTGGGCATGATACCCACCTCTCTTTCTTCTCCGATTTAGAGAACATGCTATTACAGTAGACACTCTGCGTCATCCTCGTTTTCGTCACTGAAATCATTCGCGACGACGCCCACTGTTTTTTTTTTGTCGGAACGCTGACTTATTTTTCCTTCTTTACAACATTTCTTTTAACAGTTTTTTTTGGCGTTTCTTTCTGCGCTTCCAAGTCCTTTTGTATGGGCTGTCGGTCAAAATGGCAGTTGATCCTTTTGCCCTATTACCACTTTTTTGTGCAATTTCTATTTTTGGTATTGGAATGACTTCCTTTGGACTGACTAGCACCTCTGAAGTACTAGGTTGACAATCTGGAATGCTGGGTTGATGAGAAAGTGCTGGGTTGACAATCTGGAATGCTGGGTTGATAATATGAGGTGCCGGGTTGACAAAGTTGGCAGGTACTTCGGTGTGTCGCCTTTTTGGAGTTTGGTTCTCTGATTCCTCTGGTGTGTTTGTATCAATATTACAATCATTTTCCTTAAGCTGTAAATCTGTTACTTCCGCGGCCGCAAAGTCGGCATCGGATAATGTATTTTGATTGTACGGTACAATGCCACAATGTCTAAAACCATTTATGGCTTTGCTTGGCAGCGTAGTTTTGAGATAAACTGCACCGAATGATTTTGCGATTTCGAATAGTGAAACTGTCCTGCCGGGGTTGTTTTTCATAAATAACTCGACTTCCTTGATATAAAAATTATTTAGTGGTGCCAAGAATGAAACGTCTAGGGGCTGTAGCTTATAGCTACAGTGAGTGACAGACAAAGCACCGTGACAAATTTATCTCTTGCTGAATTGATTAAACCTACATTCCTTGTATGGGTCATATGCCCATCAAGTATCAATGGACATGGATCTTCTGCGGATGGTTTGGCATGTCTGAAAAGGTACTCAAACCATTTTGTGATTTATGTATGTAGCTGCATCCAGCATGAAGGGTGACATGCAAATTCGGTTCCAGGTGGAGCTCCGTCCATCAATTCAACTTTTGTTCGAATGCTAGGAAAAATTATTATAGGAGGAACCTGTGATCCTCCAGCAGACATGCAAACCACGACAGTTGATAAAATTCCTCTCTCTGTTGATGTGATGGTCCCTACTTGTTTCCGGTCTTTTTGAGCGAAAACCTTGGTTGATCTTGACTGTACTGCAGTTATCCCAGTCTTGTCGACATTGTAAAGTCTATCAGGAGAATAGTGATGTCTAGTAAGGCATTCGTTTAAAAGAGAAAAAAATTCCCAACATTGCGAATGTTAAAAGCTCGAGATCTAGCAGCACTCGTAGCTTCAAGTTCACCCAGACTTATGCCAGGATTTCGGCCTCCGAAGCCTTTTAACCAGTTTTCCCCAGCTAGCATTTTCTCCCTATTGAAATCATGTTTTAAGCAATTTTTCTCTGCAAGATGAAAAGCTAAGGATCCCACATGTTTCTTGGAGTCCATAGAATTGAGTCTCCATTTTCTAAATATGTTCAACTATGTCCTGCTCTTGCTTTTCGTCGAAGACTGGGCGAATCGGCCCCAAAATCTTCTTTCCACCTGTTGCAAAATAATTTTTGCCCAACACACGCCGCTTCTTATTTTTCACATCTTGCAGTTTGTGTTTTAAATTTTCTCCTTGTATTTTCTCTATTTTTTGCGCACGTATTTTGACACTTTACATGAATTGCTAAATAAAAGCGTGCAGAAATACAAACGTCGTTTGCGAACTTGATGCATTTGAATTATGAACGACAACACGAAAATCAGTTACGAATCGATAATATAGATGATTTCGTAAGTGTAATTTCTGCCTATGTGATGCTTCAAAAACTGACTAGTTTATCTGGCATGTCTATTGAAGCACCGTGAGCAATCAATAACAAGGTGTTTTACAAGAATCACTCTTGGATATGCTGCTGAGAACACATGTTATTAGTTAGTGAAACGACTCACCTATTGAATATAGGCGCCAATAGTAGCTTAGAAAATCATTTTCTTAAGTAGGTTACAATTAATCAAGTCACTATTCGGTTAATACTGGCGATTACCTAAATGAGTTTACATTAAGTCGTACAGAGGAAATATGAAATCGATGGATCTTCTACTTGTAATAAATGTTAATGTTCATAATATTTCTGCCGGTTAAGCAATATAATTAAATAGACAGGTAATATTAAGATACTTAACATATGCTCATGTGCTTGTCATAAAATATTATTTTTAAATGTTGGTGCATCATAATATAATAATAATAATAATAATAATAATAATAATAATAATAATAATAATAATAATAATAATAATAATAATAATAATAATAATAATAATAATAATAATAATAATAATAATAATAATAATAATAATAATAATAATAATAATAATAATAATAATAATGCAGACTCTGTCGGTCTTTCAACGAAACCATCCACCATATTGTTGCGGGCTGCCCCATACTAGCAAAACATTTGTATCTGGAGCGACACAACACAGTAGCCAGGCAGCTTCACTGGAACATCTGCAAATACTACAAGATATATGTAAATGAAAAGTGGTACCAACACACCCCGGACCCTGTAATAGATATTGAAGATGTGACAATCATATGGGACACACAGGTGCATACAGATAGGAAAATAGTTGCAAGCAAGCCAGACCTCATAGTTAAGGATAAGAAGAAAAAACATTGCCTAATCATAGACGTGGCCATACCTTCTGACTACAACATCACACAGAAGGAAGCAGAAAAGATGCCTAAATATAAAGATCTGCAAATTGAGATACAGCGCATGTGGAACCTGAAGGCCAAAATAATCCCCGTCATCATCGGAGCCACAGGACGTATTTCTAATGCCACCACCAATTTCATGAAGGAAGTTCCAGGAAAACACAATCTCCTGCTAATGCAAAAGGCAGTGGTCCTGGGTACAGCGCATATAGTACGGAAAGTACTATAATACTTACCTGACATCCAGACGCAGAAGCAACACCCTAGGTGAACGGAGTGCACTCGGTGTTGCTCAACTGATGCAGAAATATCCTTAGAATAAACTAAGTGGAATCTCTAATAATAATAATAATAATAATAATAATAATAATAATAATAATAATAATAATAATAATAATAATAATAATAATAATAATAATAATAATAATAATAATAATAATAATAATAATAATAATAATAATAATAATAATAATAATAATAATAATAATAATAATAATAATAATAATAATAATAATAATAATAATAATAATAATAATAATAATAATAATAATAACCATTACCTAGGCTAAGATCATCTAGAAAGCTGGCAATTATATTGGAACTTTTGAACAGAATAATTTTGCCATCGCACCTTCTAGAGATCAACATATTGGAGCACATGCATACACTGATTTACTGTGCAGCAATTGCAGCAATTAAAACCGTAGGCATGAAGATTTCTGATCGAAGGCTCAATCACAGAGACTCGCGTCAAAGACTGCCCCCGTGGGAAAAAAAGGTTGATAAGTAGAGTGAAAACACTTCGAAAAGAAATTGGACAACTGACGCAATACATTGGGGAGTACAGACATGAAAATTACAGAAACAAGTAGAGGAGATAATAGGTTGAGTTCGACAACACTCGGCAAAAGATCCAGTTAACCACACTGCACAAGAATGTCTGGACACCTTGAAACAGAAGCTTTCTGTATATGCAGAACCGTTGAGATATAAAGCGAGCAATAATCGGAACTGCGACAATACAACGTTTGAACGCTCTGAAAGGACTTCCTACCATCAGCTTAATTCAGCTAGGAATGCAACCACCGATCCTTTTCCAAAAAAGAAACAAATTGAAGAGTTTTGGCAAAGTCAACTAGCCACAACAGCCTCCTGCAATATTGGCGCTAGCTGGGTTAACGAAGAACACCGAGCTTGTCAGAGTTATGACCAAATGCATCATGAGCCGTTTACCACAGATGAAGTCTCCGAGGTTATTAAAGAGCTTCATAATTGGAAGTCACCCGGGCCTGATGGCGTCTAAAACTTTTGGCTGAAGAAATTTGGGTGTACACATCATCTATTGGCGGTGTTAATAAATGCTGTTATACTTAACCCAAAGAAGATGCAATTGTTTGTCACACAAGAAGATATACGTATCTTCTGCCAAAGGACCAGCATTGTTCTGCGGACCCCAGCAGATACCGACCAATAACTTGTCTTCCGACCCTATATAAGTTGATCACATCCTGCCTTGATAAACGCATATATGCGCACTGTGAACGAAACAACATAATTGCGAGCCAGCAAAATGGGTGTGCCAAAGGATCTATGGGATGCAAAGAACAGCTAATAATTGATTGGGTTGTGTGCAACCAAGCTTACAATGGACGAAGAAATCTCTTTGCTGCCTACGTGGATTACAAAAAGGCATTTGATTCAGTTCCACACGAATGGCGTATAAGTGTGCTGAACATCTATAAGATCGATACATATATCCTGACGTTCCTTGAACACACAATGTCTACCTGGAGAACAAAGATTCAGTTACGGGCACAAACGGGTAATAACATCGTAACCAGCACAATACCAATTAGAAAAGGCATATTTCAAGGCGACTCGCTAAGCCCATTGCGGTTCTGCCTCGCATTGAATCCATTATCAAACCGCCTAAACTCCACCAGATATGGTTTCAGTATAAAAAGCAATGGCAGGGAGCAAATGAGGCTAAATCATTGGCTGTATATGGATAATATTAAGCTGATGGCCTCCACTAAGAACCACATGGAACAACTCCTTAAAATCATGAAAGGGTTTTCCAGAGATATTGACATGCAATTTGGACTTGATAAATGACGCACCTTATGTTTAGTCAGAGGGAAAATATAACCAGGTGTATATGAAATGCAGAACGGCCAGCACATTGCCTCGTTGGATGTGGAGAAGTGTTATAAATACCTGGGAATACAGGAAGCGAGGAAAATAAACCACTCGGTAATGAAGAACGATCTGACAAATGAGTTTACGAAACGAGTAAAGCAGGTGGTGCGATCACATCTTAACAGCAGGAACCTGACTAAAGCTCTGAATACATATGCATGTTCTGCACTTAGCTACTCCTTGGGGATTGTGAACTGGAGAAAACGGACATCGAAAATCTACAACGGAAGCTGCGAGCACTCTTAACAAAATCCAAAAAGGATCATCCCCGTAGTGCTATCGAGCGAGTAACCCTACTAGACACCAAGGTGGAAGGGGAGTGTTGGATATTGGTAAACATTTGGACCAGCAGATAGTGGACCTGTGTACATACTTTCATCAGCGGGCGCTTACTTCTGAACTACACCGTGCCATATGCGAGGCAGATGATTCAACACCGCTACAATTAAAAGAAAGTGAAATACAAAGTCGCCATCGGACTAATCAGGACAAGTTGCAATCTTGCATGCAGAAGCCTCTCCATGGGCGATATCTGAATGATACCTCCCAGGCACATTTCGACAAACTGGCGGCGAACTACTGGTTGTTGGCCGGACAGATGTTTCCAGAGACAGGGAGGTTTTTGCTGGCCATACAAGATCAGGTCATCCCAACAAGAAACTCCCTGAAGTATATAGTTGGAGATAATTCGGTCCAAGATGACAAATGTAGATTTGAGTGTCAGTCATCAGAGACTATCCAGCACGTCCCCGGAGGATGTTGAGCGTTTGCTGCAAGAGAGTATAAAGAGAGGCACGACGCAGTTGCCAAAATACTTTATCAAGAACTGGCTCTGAAACTGGGACTTTTGAACCTTAGTAAGGAGCCCTACTATAGATACACTCCTGAGCCTGTTCTGGAGAACTCGGGATACAGGTTGTACTGGGATCGGACCATGCTCACAGATCAACAAGTTGCACACAACAGGCCAGATATAATAATAGTGGATAAGGTCTGAAACCAAGTAACGCTGATTGATATAGCCAATTCCAAATACTAATAATCTAGATATATAGTACAACGAGAAGATTATTAAGTACAGACACCTCGAGATACAAGTAAAGAGACAGTGGAGGGCAGATCGTGTCCGAGTGATTCCAATAGTCATGTCGTCAACTGATGTGGTTCCTAAGAATCTTCGAGAGAACATTAAGACACTGGGCCTTGGAGAGCATCTTTATAAGGTTATGCAGAAGGCGGTACTACTTGCAACTGCCCACACCGTTCGGAGATTCCTGGGAAATGAGGATGTGTCGCGTTGTCGTTCAGAGCCGGATAACTTGGAAAGGGCTCCACATGAGCTCAGTCCCTTTGGTATCTGAGATACCTGGGATGCGTGAATGTTCTCCTTTGAGGGAGTCTGAAAGCTCTTCAGGCTAAAGTCGACAATAATAATAATAATAATAATAATAATAATAATAATAATAATAATAATAATAATAATAATAATAATAATAATAATAATATTAATAATAATAATAATAATAATAATAAACGTAACAATTATCTGTCAAATAATACACGACCTTTCTGGTCTATGGCAAATTATTCGTAGAAATTACACTACCAGCTTTTTTACTCCCATGCTTTAAATGATGGAGTATTGTTTCATAGATTTTAGTGGCGCTGCAGATTAGATCATAACGCCCACAACGCCATGATAATCTACTCTCCAACAAAAGTCTTTTTCGTGTACTTAATTTGGGATCGATTACTTGATTAAAAAAAAAAATGACCTTGAAGGTCGCTGTGAAAGTCAAATACAAGGTCACATTCAGATAGCCAAGAAAACGTTCTGAAGCTTTCGCCTTGACCTTTTCTCTTTCCGCAACTCGAACATTCCGAATTATTGTGACAGCTCTTTTTACACGAGCGTTTGACTTTCAGATGACATTTGTAGGTCACAGCTGGAGGTCATATCTGGACGTGAATTTTTTTGGCCTCGATTACAATGATCAAAATTATGGATTCTCATCTAAAAATATGAAAGGCTAGATGCATTCTCGCAACAATTAAAACCGTAGACTGGTTTCGCTCTCATTAATTGTTGCGAGAATGCATCTAACCCTACATACTTTGTCCCTACATTAGGCTAGAAATGGGCCAGGGCTGAGAATTTACTAAATTGTTAGTTGGTTGTATACAGTCTCTTATTTTGTAACACTTTGTGTTATTAGGAGCGGCGTGATAACATACTACTTGGTTCCGCAACTAGGTGGCGCCACGTCCACCACTCACTGAGTGTTAAAAATATGAAGTTGACCTTGATTGGACATTGAAGGTCATCGTCAAGATCATATCTAAGCTCACAATCAGATAGTCAGAAAAAATCCTGGAGCCCTTGTCTGCCTTCTTTGCCTTCTTTCTCCGCAACTCAACTTTCCGAGTTATTCTGCTGTTCCGTTAATTTTCGGACACCACACACAAGTGCTTAATTCACCCTATCAACCCCAATCCCATTATCATTTTACGATGAAAAGAATAAGAGGAAAAACTGAATTCTACGTACTCTTAATAATCTAATGCCATATTCTTTCAAAATTAAATTCATTTTCCACCCCATCACATTCAACGCCTACTTTAATTTCAGGACAAATTACCAGATGAGTCACGCAATTTAAAGTTTTCTAATAAACAAAGCTGAAACGTTTTATTACTCGTGCTATAACTAAACAATGTCACCGAATGCATTTATCATTTCTCCACTACCCTCAGAAGCGATTTCACCCAAAAACAACCCGAACAGTTCATTTGTCGGATGCGAACTGTGTACCAAAATTGAGGACGATATCCCATTCGTTCAAACGTTATTGTGCCTAATAACGGGCAGACATACAGACAAAAAAAAGTTTGTTCCGAAATCATGTTTCCTATATATTTTGAGACTTTTTACGCCGTTTTGTCACAAAAAAAAAATCAAAATTTATGTCATCGTTACCATACACCCACGCGTCGTGACGAGGTGTAAGTAATATTCTTTTAGTTACCTATAAACAATAGCACAGTAGGTTAATGTTGCAGGACTCCTGAGTGTCTAGTAAATTTACGCTTTAAAATCAATCATGCTATGGTCTATGACAAAATTATAGGTAGAATCTTCATCGTCAGCTATTTTCTTTACCTGGCTTTAAATCATTGGGTATTCGTTATATTGTCAAAGGAAACTGACCTTCTGACATTTGCTTTAAATTATACTCTTGATTCACAGGGAAAGAACACACTTACTATTCCAGCTGTATAGTCAAAAACGAGAGAAATATTTTTCCGACATCGCACTGTTAGGTACATATTGAAAAATTTAGACATAAAAAAAATATCAGAACCAGATTGGACCCCAACAATAGTTTGTAAAATGAATACACCTGAACT
The DNA here is from genome assembly GCA_964006375.1 of Tillus elongatus. NCBI lineage: Eukaryota > Metazoa > Arthropoda > Insecta > Coleoptera > Cleridae > Tillus > Tillus elongatus. The sequence continues at coordinate 193,660,540 of OZ023263.1, forward strand.
GATTCCAATGTTATATTGTCTCTTTTCGACATCGTACAAGATGGAGGTATTTCTATGTTCCTGGAAACAAGATCGATTTCACCCTGTAATTAAAACGGAAGAAAAATCCGGTATTGGGAGCTATAGTCAAATTCCCCTTCTATCGGTGTTGTCTAATGTTGTGGAAAATGCTCACAATATAGAGTTTATAGAATACCTCGAAGAATCAAACATCCTTAGTGATCGCCGATGCCGTTTTCCCCAAAACCGATTTACTGGCGAAATTCTTTTATGCGTCGTTCATCTTTGAGTTCTGTTCAGGAGAAAACTGAAGAAGGTCCTGCTTTTCCTCTGCCATATATGCTTGTTTCTGAAGTGAGCACACCCCGGCGAGAAAAGCTAAATTCATCTATAAATAGTGTTTTATACACACAGTGGATCTGCATTCTGTTTGTTTCTGAAGGAATGGCAAAATTGTGGCCTAGCTAAAAGTTCAGCTGGCAATAAATTATGTACGGGTCGAAATTGCTATGGATGATCTACTTTCATCATCAGCTACACTTATCTTCCTTGAACTAGTTTTTGGATTACCCATCTGCTCCATCTAGAAAGGGGAATTTAGTATATCAGTTTGCTCATTTAAAACAAGGTAGCTATTGCCGTGTATCTTATTTTCAAATATATTTTCGCACTTATAAATAACCACGCTGACTTATCTACATTTGCAAAACCTATTATTGATACTTACATAGACCCACAGTAAATAACCGCATAGAGCTACAACATTTTTGTAAAGACAAGCGCATCCTTGAACTTCTGTAGATTTAGAAGTGAAAAAGCACATACATGAGTGTATCTACCTTGTTTTAAATAAGCAAACTGATTTATTGGATTCCCCTTTTTTGTAAGTTCTCATTTCTCATTAAATACTTGAAACAAAATACGTTATATTTAAAAAGTTGTAATAAGATAATAGATTGATGTATGTCGATTTTTTCGTTGTGTAGAGACTGATTTATTGCTGTTATTGTTTAATTATTTTATAGTTGTAATTGCTGTTATGGTCAGATTCAATTTTCGTTCTAAATATCGACACATATTACGTAGACATTTCGAAGAAGTCATCTGTCATTTTTATGTGATTTATATTTTTAAAGAATTTTTTGTTCAAACCATCATAACGTAGCAACAGATTTTTATTTGTAGTTGTCATGTATACGCAATAAATTAATTCAATTTTCTCCTGTCTCTTGATGCTGTGCAGCAGCGAAACCGATAACAGCGAAGAAAACGAACATTTGTGAAGCCAAGGAAATAGTATCTACGGCTATATTTCTTTTAGGAAACAATAGAGCGAAAAGCGGCCTTAATTTTGGGAGCTTTTATTTGTTTCTCTAATTAAATGAGTAAGATAAAGCCTATAACTTAGAAAATAGCTTTCAAAACCATTTCACTACTCGATTTAAACGTCAATACGTGAAGGTGTAGCAATTAAAAGATGCAAATGTTATTAGGTCGTCAACTAAGTTGGTGGAGGAAAAGAACTTTGCATTCTCGACAACTGAGATACCTGCACCTCCATTTTAAGAATTTTTCCTGAGGCACGTAAAAAAGGAAAAAAGGTAAAAGTATGTTGTAGTTTGAACTCTCACAAAACGAGCAAAGCAAAACGTCCAGGCATTGTTCACGAGCTTTAAGTGAACTAATATAAAACTCATACACATTTAAAATTGCTGTAGGTGATAAAAATTTAATATGCATTAAACTATATAGTTATAGGTATCGGTATGGTTTATTAGTTCTGAGAAACTACCTGACCTGCGGCAGAACTACCGGCGATGTGACCAGTCGATCTCTTGGCGAATATCGCAATCGTGACTCTAAAGATAGAGAGGATTCATGTTGTGTTCGGTGAGAAAGGTAAAGCAACTAAATGCAGTGTTGTCGGTCGTTTGCACAATATATAGACAAAAAATTGGATGGTGGAGAATTTTTACTACTGTTTCACGAAAATTCGAAAACCTTTTTCTACCTAAGTTAGCAAACTTTTTTTTACAAAAGCTTAATATACGAATATTTGCTGAAAAAATACATAAAATTAAAATTATATGCCTAATCTGCCATTAAAATTGAAAAATAAAATGAAAATTTGAACCAGCGGAAGTAGAAAAAAGCTCGGGACGCACACCAAGTGCGTTATGGTAGTGAATTTTTATTAAATGTTTCAAATTTGAATAGCTCAATTTTCTATAAACTTAGAAAGTTTAATTTTAGTGTGTGGTAAGGTCTTTCCTAAGGCAAGACATCGACAAAATTTCATTAAAATAACTTTGTAATTTTCGGAGAAAAATTTTTTTTTCGAAAGAAAATTTAAAATTTGAATAACTCAATTTTCTATTAACTTAGAAAGTTTAATTTTCGTACATAGTAAGGTCTCTCCCAAGGCAATATATGTAGTAAATTTCATTAAAACAGATTTGTTATTTTCTGAGAAAAAATTTATTTCGAAAGAAAACTCAAAATTTTCCCGGAAAACCAGTCCGAGTTTCCTGGCTAACAAACTCATCCAAGCCATTAATAAAAGAAAGGCACTTGCCGAGTTTCATCGAAATCGGTTGATTATTTTTTGAGTTATCAGATGGATACATATATATATATATATATATATATATATATATATATATATATATATATATATATATATATATATATATATATATATATATATATATATATATAAACATATAAAAATTGAAACTGACCACGTATATGGCACCTAGGGGTCCTAGTTCGCGCTCGTTTGAGAAAATTTTTGTAAAGTCTCACCATCGATACCTCTCTAATAGTGAATTTTTTTAAATAAAAATTCACTAAAAAATACAGGTGGAGAAATACTCATATTTTTGTCACAAGCTGCCAGAATTAAAAACATTATGTAAGTGTGTCACTTAGAAGTTTCATTTGACATTTGTGAAAACAATTTATCAAGTACTTGTATATTATAAAAATGTAAATACAGATAATCTTATCAAATTGATTATTTCCTATTCTTTGTGTGAAACAAAGTTGATTTAAATACTTTAATCCCTTTCAATAAAAATTCGCTAAATAATTATTTACTATATTCTCATAATCTCTTCGGTTAACAGAATTGAATAAGAAAACTGATTTTTTTTTAACTCTTCCTTTACATGAATCATGGTATATGCCTATAAATGTAAATATTTTCAAAACTTGACTTTTTGGGTATAAGGAGTGTTATACAAGAGTTGAAGCAGATAGCATGCTATTCACTTCTGACACATAAAATATAGACTGTTTCATTTGAAAAAAATTAGTTACGGCAGTTTTTAATTTTTCAAATTCAGCCATTATTTGAGAGCGTCCTGTATATACCTCGAATACTGCTCCCACATCTGAGGTGCTGCTGCCGCTTCTACACTCGCTATCCTCGACTCCATTCAGAAGAGAGCTATACGTCTCATCAGTGACCCTACCCTCACCCAAAGGCTGCCATCTCTTGCCCACCGACGTTGGTGACCGTTGGTGACCTCTCTTTCTTTTATAGATATCTGCACGGGCACTGCTCAGCGGAGCTTTCTTCCATAATTCCTCCACCTGCTGCCCCCAACAGATCTACCAGGGGAACAGAGCGAATGCACCCTTTTACTGTCTAGGTCACCAGACATAAAACATCTTGTTATGCCCGCTCTTTTGTCCCGAGAACTTCCAAGTTGTGGAATTCCTTGCCAGCACATGTTTTTCCTTCTCCCCCGAACCTCCAAACCTTCAAGTCCAGAATTAACAAGTTGCCTCTTTCCTCCTTGTCGACACCCATGGTACGATATTATTTAGGCTATAAGCCCTCGTGGTGTGTTGTTGAAATAAATAATAATAATAATAAAAAATATGGCATATTGATTTTTTCGACGACAAATATAAACAAAACTTTCCTGAATGTGTTATTTCCATGGGACTCCGACTTATATTGGTAAAAACAATTTAAATAACTATAAAACGATGAATGACATCAATTGTTTCCTTACAAGCATACCAAACACCCAAATCACCACAACACATCTTTTTAAAGACCTAACGATTGTTTCACTAACTAAATTCTGAATTATAATTTTTCATCCTCTGATGACGCTAACCTTGTTGTGAAACGATCGTCAGGACTTTAAAAAGATGTGTTGTGGTGACAAGTGTGCTAGTCAGTGCTTATCACATGTTCCAATATTCACTTAGTTACAAGCATGTATTATAATTCGATGAAAACGGCAAAAATGTAATAATATAAGATGCGTTTAATTAAAAAAATAAACTTTGTAACGCCAACGATTTAGGGGTCAGCCTGTGACTGTCAAAATAATTTTAAGAGATGAGCTTATAGACCGTATAATTAACTTAGATAATTTGTTTTCGTACCTTGTATAATAACGGATATATTGAGCTTGACCGTAGAAATGCGCCAGCCTGTGTATATGTAAGCATGTACAAACTGACCTCGGATTTGTGTTCTAGGGGTCTAGTTCGCGTTCATTTGAGTAAACAAATTCAGAAGTCACGGTCTTCTTAATGACCAATTTTTTCTACGAAATTTCGCTAAAAGTCAGACTATTAAAGCACAGACTCTATAACTAAAGCAACTGCCAAAGCATCAAAGAAAGCGTCCATTTTAATTAATTTTTTGCAAATATTTTAGTAAAATGGACGACAATGAGGGTTGAAGCTGAAACTTAGGCTTTGTAGAACTCACTTCTTATAAAATTTCTCTACATAACCCGCCTTCTTTCAGGTTCTTTGTCTGAAAAAAGCGAATTTTGACGTTTCATATCGCGACTTTGACGTTTTAAGAAAAAAACTATAAAATTTTATAAGTAATTTTTCTGGTATTTCTTGACCTTTTTGGGTTTTATAACCACACAAAATATTTTGTTCTTGAGCGTTCTCTGATCACCAGTGGCACATAATTGTTTGCTTTAAATGCTTTTAATTATTCTTTCCACTTAGTGATCTGAATGTCGGCATGTAGGATGCGTTTGATAGTTGAAACTTGAGTCCTTGAGTGCTAAAAATTTTTTAAAAGAAAATCGAAAATCTTTTCGGAAAAACTGGTCCTATTTTCCTGGCTAGCAGACTTATCCAAGACACTCAGAAAAGGATCAGAATCGGCGTACTATTTTTAAGTTATCTGTATGATATATATATATATATATATATATATATATATATATATATATATATATATATATATATATATATATATATATATATATATGCACATATCTGCTGATGGCAAAGTAATGGTAATTGTATGTAGCTCTCTCAGTAATGGTATAGCGATCCAAAACCATTAATAAATGTAGGAGGAACAGCATAACCATATGCGCTTTCTTTACATCCAAATTATCCGGTCAGAGCTTTTAATTTCAGCACGGATACACAACGCGCAAATAAAAATGGCAGTAAATAGTGGTGGAATTTCGAGATGAAGAGTTGCTCTATATGTTCATCTAGCTCTTGGTCTATCAGTTTACCAAGTTTTGTCAAACAACTTCTGCAAACTTTCACTCCCTATTTTACACATTTGATGGATGATTTTCTAAAAATTCTGATACGTATATTTTATTATGTAGAACAATAATTAACCTCAAATACCGACATCTATGTCTCTTACTTCAAAAACATCGTGTTTTCATACAACTTTCCAACCCCTATTTCACGCTCTTAGTGGTGTAATTTGGAGATAAAAAGTATTATTTATGTTAACTCAGGTTATGATCTATACGCTTGCCAAGTTATATCCAAATACGTTCAGCCGTCTATGTGTGATTGAGTAACAAACTTACAAACATATCATTCAAACTCTCGTCCTATATTTTACACCCTTGGTGGTTAATTTGCTAAAAATACTAATACGTGTGTTTTATTATTTAGAACTATTAATCTCAATATCTATTTCCCGTAATTTTACCCCTAAGGAGCAAAATATGATTTGGAATTTCGAAAAAAAAAGTATTCTAGGTGTCAACCCAGGTCGTGATCTATGTGTGTGACAAGTTTTATCCAAATCCGTTCAGCCTTTTATGCGTGATGAAGTAACATACAAACATCCAGGGTTTTTTTGTTGTCTTTTAATTTTATTGCAAAAAAGGTTTTTACTAGATTTTTGGGTAAAACATATTTCCAGATATTCTTGTTACCAAAAAAATATCCTGGTAAAACTAGTATCATTGGCAACAAGGTTAAAGCACGTACAATCGAAGACTTTCAGCTTTCAGATATGTTAAAGTGTTTTAACTCTCGTTTTATCAGGTTGAATAAGCGATGGTCAGACCTCAAGCTGAATTTATAACTCTTCTATTCTGTTAATGGGTCTTATAATTATATCTGCACGTTCTACGTGTCAGACATAATTTCGTTAACTGTTGAATGTAGGTGGACGCTTCCATGTTACACCGTTTTTAATTATTTATCATTGCCTTCATATGATAACTAAGCAACAAAGTTTAACTCTAAAAAATTATATAGAGTTTGACGGTTTTTAGTGCATTTCCGTAAAACAAATTGTGTGGAAATCGTAACTGAATTTTGACTTCCTGTTTAAAATTTAATATTACCCGAAAACTTCTATGTAGTCTATTGTGCTTTTAACTGCCACCCTGAAGGAGAAAAAACATTAGCGCTCATCACTTCATTTTCCAAATAGTTAGAAATTTGCAATTTGGTGTGTTATATAGCTATTATATAAGCAAAATACCCACCGAATGCCATCAAAATACCTTTTTGCCAAAGAATCAAAAATGTTAAATTTAAAAACGTTTCCGACGGGCTACACATGCACAGACTCAGCTATAAGGACACTTAGACAAAATCATACAATTTCGCTAAAATAACAGCAGTGTCTAAAATAATAATAACATATATATATATATATATATATATATATATATATATATATATATATATATATATATATATATATATATATATATATATATATATATATATATATATATATATATATATTCGCTCACTTTTCTGTACAAACATAGTAAAGGTATCACAAACAACTTTTTAGCCTAAGCATACAACAGAAAATGGACAAATAAATAAATGAAACAACTGTGCTAAGTCTGTGACTTGTGCACATAATAAAACATAGAAACTACGTGTGATGCGAAGAAAGTATGCCAGATATACACACACATATAAAACCAGAAGCATAATCCTGGCATGTAGTATAATCCTCGGGAGTGAAGGTCTTATAAAGCAATGCTCGTATGCCCCCATCCCCAGGACCACAATTAGTTTTTCTTTCTTATGAGACAGCCACCTACACTGCTTCAAGACTATCGAACTGCAGATTATTACCACCAAAAGAACGTATTAAGTCTAATTCCAAACTTATACCTGCAAGACTAGTACATTTTATAAATCAATATCCCGAACACACATCCATACGTACGTACTCACCCATATCCTCGCATGCCCCACGTACTCACTCTCCCACACACGCTCGCACGCACGCACGCACGCCCACACACACCCTCTCCCTCTCTCACACACAAACACACACATCCACAAACGCATACACGCGCCCAATTGTATACTTTTTTCCATACACTAACATACACACACTCTCAGTCATATTCACCGGCCGTTTACGCACATAAATTCAAATACGAGCGCTCACTCATTTACTAACCGTACACAAACTAATTTTCCCAATAAATACACCAATATGTCTATTTTTCCCGAAAATAGTAAACATTTTTTATATCTATGATACTGTGAATCTCAATTCTGGATTTAGCCTTGATCCACTCTGTGATTTTTAATTTAAATAAGTTAATTCCATTTTTTCTCCTATATTCGCTCGATATTGTACTATAAATCTTTGGGCCAAGATACGAAAACGCTCGCTGACATAGGGTCTTCCTGACTCTAGGCACACAAACCGCCTGAAGATTTCCTCTGGTAAAATACGCATGGCTTATACCTATATGTGGATTTACGTTTCGATGCTGCCTGCCAACTTAAAAGCGAAAAGCAAAATAATTGTCTAATATCAAAGATACCGGACTCAGTATATAAACTCTCTGTTGGATATGTAATATTCTTTTTAAGTATTGTTTTGAGGATTCCTTTTTGTACCTTTTCTAGCATGCATATATAATTGTTTATAGCACCACCCCAAAGAAGTATCCAATATGTTAAATGTGGTTTTACTAGAGCGTTATATAAAAGAAACAGCTGTTGTACAGAAAATATCTGGCAAAAGCTTTTGAACCTCCAGGTCAGGAATCGTACTTTCCTTGTCAAATTATATATTTGACTATCCCGTCTTAAATGGTGATCCAAGTATATACCCAAGTATTTATATGTAAATGTCATCTTTATTTTTGCCTTTTGGAACTGACAATTATTCTCCACACTTAGTTCACAGTAATCTGACAGATTATTAGTATACGACGCAAATGGTAAGAAATATGTTTTTCAACGTTTACAGTCAACCACCTGTCAGAAAAAAAATGCACTATTTTAGAAAGTTCCTTTTCTACTTTAGTTTTTAAACTTGACCAAATATTGTCTTTAAAAAATATAGCTGTATCATCAGCAAAACGTATGATAATACCATCAAGGTCAAGGAGAAGCAATTCGTTCAGATAAATAATGTATAACAGGGGGCCCAACACCCTAGCTTGCGGCACTCCAAAAGTCACAGATTTATACTCGCTAAATGGTATCACCAATCCGTTCCTTTTGTGTTCTGTCACACGGGTAGTCCTTCAATAATTCGTATGGAATGTCTCGAATGCCTATTGCATCCAGATACTCTAGCAGAATTGAGTGGTTCACGGTATCCAATGCTTTTTTTTTAGATCTATAAAGACACCCATGCATGGTTGCCGGTTATCTGTCGCATCGTATATATGCTAGCCGTAGCATTCTTAGTTCACCTACCTTCTCTGAATCCAAACTGACTGTCCGACATAACACTGTATTTAGTCAAGTAATCTGTTAACCTTTTCTTTATAATTTTTTCAATTATTTTTGCGAAATTTGTTGTTAATGATAAAGGCCTATAATTAGTCAGTTCGAGTATATCACTACTCTTGAATACCGGCTTTATAATTGTTTCTTTAAATATCTTTGGGAGGGTACCAACCTCAAAGGACTTACTTAAAATATACGTTAGCGGGCAAGTTATATATATATATATATATATATATATATATATATATATATATATATATATATATATATATATATATATATATCGCTATTTCTTTTAATAATTCTCCTGTTATTTGATCGTAACCTGGCGCCTTACCAGTCTACTAAAATTGTTAAAAAAATAAATGTTTCATGCAAAATCTATACAAAATAAATATAAAAATATTTTAACTGTTGAACTGCTTGGAACTGAATAACAGATTCTAATTTAATGACGTAAATGATATGTTTATCTTACAATTTTTCCAACAATTGGCTGTTTTGTTCATGCTTGAAAAAGTAATTTTGGTTTCCGCTCATGTGTTAACAACATATGTTTTCTCAGAGCCTGTAGTTTTGAAGCAATTTAGACCAGTATATCAATTAACAACGCCATGTTTACATTGGCAAGTGGATGTGGTCTTTGTGGCCCAAAGGCCCCGCCACGGGCCTTCCGTCAGAGCTATTACAATACGCACGTATTCATCAAGCAACACAGCCATTGTTCCTGCAATTGACTGGATCCTTGTGGAAATGGGCCACTTGTTCTTGTATACGAAAAGTCTTCAGAAAACAGTGTTAAGCGGTATTTCATCATTTGACAAGATAAATATTAGCTGTATAAAGGGAAGAGGAACCGGGTCTGAAATCTACATAATTCCTGTTTGAGAGATCTTTCATTTTGCCTTTATTTTGTCCTATCTTGTTCATCATATTACTCTCTCATTTTAGTTTCAATTAACTTGCACAAATATCATCACGTCGTTTCTGCATTGGGAAAAGCGAAATAATGTTTTCGTATTGTTAAATGAATTTCCGTTCGTTAGTTGGATCTTACTAAAACAGTGGCCAAAGTGAATTGTGATACGAAAGGTATTTTGTATAAAAACAATTTTAAAAATTGTTGTGTGTGTAACTATAAGCTAAAATATTTGTCTCCAAACCTTTAGGACACAGCCACAGTACATGAGTTATTATTATGCTGTGTTAGAATCATCTTTCGATTGATGCAGAATTAGAAAGGTTATCTGACAAACCCCTGCCATATTGATTGTGTTAGACAAAGATAGACAGTGCACTGCTTTTTACACATATACAATATTGTATTCTGTGGCGAACTTCGAAGTGTACTGATAATAATTTTACGATTTACATCATCGTTTACGCAGAAATAATAAATGTATACAAGAAGGGTCTATTGGAAATGAATTTTCTGCAAATATTTCAGTAAAATAAAGGACAATGAGGACGTAAGCGCCTATGGTTTTAACTGTTATTATAGTTATTACTGTTATAAGTTAGTTCTATCTGTATATTAAATATTGACATATATCACGTATACGTTTTGAACGCACCATCCGCCATTTGTGTTTCATTTTATTTTCAATTTAAAAGAATTTTTTGATCAAAATATCATAACATAGCAACAGATCTTCATTTGCAGTTGTCATAATTTCGTATTAATTAAATTTTTATCTGCATACAGACTTGGAGAATACTTCTCTGGCTTCACTTCAGTGAAGCCAGAGAAGTATTATCCAAGTCTGTATGCAGTATGGACAAGTTTCACCAAGTAAGGGCAACAACAATCAATGAAATTTTTATCTGTCTGAGGATGCTGTCAAGCAGCGAAACCGGTTAGAGAAACATTAAAGAACATCTAGAATTCAGAAGGGCCAATTGCTCCACTTAGCTTACGCGCTAGCTCTGTCCTTAACTTACAGAAACAAAACTCAACAGTGAAGCCAGAGAAGTAGTCTCCAAGTCTGTATGTAGTATGGAACAGTTTCACCAAGTAAGGGCAAGAGCAATCAATGGTTCGTTTAATTCAAAACGACATATGTTACCCGTCCAAAAAATATCGCTCCCGAACAAAAAGAAGCGATTTCTGTTCGTCTGCTACAGATAATTCAAAAATTAGTTTCAAAAGAATATGTGAAGTTGCTAATGTACAAAAGTAGATAATCGGTTCTGTGGACATTTCATCACAAAGGTCTTTACACATATCACTTCACACCAGTATAGAATTTATTGCGAGCTAGTCTTCCAGCTAGACCACAATTTTCCTACTATCTATAGTATTTAGAGATGAAGCCACTTTTACTTGCCGAGGTGTATTCAACTTGTAAAACGAACATATATGGAATAAGAGTATCCTGATATGGCAGCGGAACGTCATTTTCACCATGAATTCAAGATTTATGTTTGGTGTGGAATAAGCGTAACGAAAAAAAATTTCAAATGAGCGCGAATTTGGGCCCCTAGAACCCATATCCGGGGTCAGTTTCGATTTATATATATATATATATATATATATATATATATATATATATATATATATATATATATATATATATATATATATATATATATATATATATATATAGGTATCACACCGATAACTCAAAAAATAATTAACCGATTTTGATGAAACTCGGCAAGTGCTTTTTTTTTATTAATAGCTTGGATGAGTTCGTTAGCCAGGAAAATCGGACCTGGTTTTCCGAGGAAATTTTGAGTTTTCTTTCGAAAGTTATTTCGATGAAATTTGGTGCACACGTTGCTTGAGGAAAGACCCAACTATGTACCAAAATTCAGCTTTCTAGGTTTACATAAAATTGAGCTATTCAAATTTGAAACATTTATTTTTAAAATCACCGCATTTCATTGACAAAGGCCAACCTGGCTTATAGGTATATAATATCTAGTATGTCTGAGTCGTTGCCTGGCAACGAAACATTTGATATTATTGGTCTGTTACACGCTGTAGCTGACGTTTATCGTATGGTATTAGATTGTTTATCTGTTTCGGTCGACAAATTATTTGTGTTATTTGGGAATTTTGTGCAAATTATTCCTTTAAGATTTTATTAATGTTAGTGGGTGGACTAAACAGTGTTTGTTCTGTTTTGTTAACACATATAAAGGATCGAAGTTTTACAAAAAGAGCAGATATGCAACAGGTTAGTTATTTTCTCTCTGATGCTTTGGCAGTAGTTTTAGTTAAGTTTATGGTTTAACGGTCCATAATTTGTAGCTAATTTTCGTACAAAAATTCGTCAATGTGGAGACTGCGACTTTAGAATTTTAAAAAGAATTCTTCAAATGAGCGCAAACTAGGCCCCCTAGAATCCATATCCGGGTTTACGTTCAGTTTTTATCTGTTTACATATATACAGGGTGACGCATTTCTACGATAAAGCTCAATATAATTATTATTATACAAGAGGCGAGGAAAAATTGTATAAGTTAATTATAGGGTGCCTTGAGCTGCATCTTACAAAATTATTTTGACAATCACAGGCTGGCCCATAAGTCGTTGGTGATCTCTACACCTTATTTTTTGCATTTTTTATCGAAATATGTTTGTAAGAAAAAAATCGAGACGCAGTAAGTGCGTTTTGGTAGCAAATGTTCATTAAATGCTTCAAATTTCAATAACTGAATTTGCTATTAACCTAAGGTTTGTTGGCTAGGAAAGCAACATTTAAAGTTTATTGTCGGAAATTTTTTTTACATTTTCAAACAATAAGTTATTTTGATAAAATATGCCACATTGTTTCTACTATATAGGTTATACCGGTAACCAAATTGATGATTGCTTGCATTAAAAAGACATATTTGCTATTCAAAGCATTTTAATAAAAATTCACTTCCATAACGCACTTGCTGCATCCAGAGTTTTTTACTAATGTGTTTCAATGAGCTTATTGTTAACTTACCCTTAAATTTAAGACGAAATCTTTATTTTGTATAAGATGGTGCACCATACACTTCTCTATCCAAATGCAAAATTATCTAAATGAAAAGGTATCCCAAAGATGGTCGTGGAAGCCCAATCCGTGGCCATCTGGTAGCCGGAATTTTAATACGCTTGACTTTTCTTCTGGGATTACCTTAAATCAGTTGTCTACGCTAACACAATAAACACCTACAAGGACTACTTCAAGCAGTTATGGAAACTCTTAATTAATTTTTTTGATGTTATGTGAGCTTTGAACATCTTCGTTTAGCCACGGTTGTAATTAATTCAGAAATTAAGGAATATTATTTAAAGTTAGGCAATCCCTACTCAGACGGATATCAAAGTGTATGGTTGTTAATGGTAGCCATTTAGAACATTTGTCATTCAATATTTAAGCAATTAATTTAGTGTCTTAATAATAATAGATGATGGTCATAAGTTATAATAATTTTTTATTATTCTTTCGTTTCTTACATTTAAAATTTATTTAATGTCCCACTAGTATGTTATCGAACTATAATGAATCAAGAGCCTCGGTGGTTCAGTGGTAAGAACGTGTGTCTCTGAACCGAAGGGTACTGGGTTCGATGCCAGGGTTCTCCTTACACTTTTTCACTACACAGTACTGTACAATTAACATCAACCGAGGTTGTGACATTGTATTTTAGCAAGCTGAATGTCTTCACGTCATCAAAATAACTTTATTGTTTGAAAAAGTACAAAAATCAACAAATAATATAAACGAAAGCATCTGTGAAGGCGTCATTTTCATGGGATCCCCTATCTATCGGTAAAAATGTCATATCTTAATATTTTGTATGCCTCAAAAATGTGAAAAGTTGCAAAACAATTGAAATAACTCGATGACGATGCAATATTTTTTTTCTTACAAACATGCATTATAATTTGATGGAACATGTAAAAATGCAATAAAACAATAGGTGTTCAATTAACAAACAAAAAAATTGTATCATAAACGACTTATGGTCCATCCTGTGATTAGTAAAATAATTTTGCAAGATGCAGCTCAAGACACCCTATAATTAACGTGAAAATTGTTTTCTCGTATCTTGTATAATAACGAATATCTTGAACTTTATCCAGCCATTTAAAAAGAAAATTTAACCGCCGCTGGTTAGATTCATATACTCCTTGGTTGGTGTACTCAAGTCGTTTGAAAGGTGCTCTATGTATGCACCGTATTCTTTTTCCTCCTAGTATTGCTACAGTTAAAGGAGCTTTGGGGTCATTCATGGTAAGGTCATAAGTGAAGTTTAAAGATATACATGAAGATTGTAGAAAACACGTCCGCAGTCACTACCACAAAACTGAAACAGCTGCTGCAAAAGCATTAATTTTATGGTGAAACCCAGGGATTTGTAAGCAAATCCTTCCTTTTTTCTGATGGCAACTTAAGGGAATGACCAACATAACGACAAATGTCATTTTCATGGTAGCCATCGTATTCTTCAATCGTTTTAGATGTCCCAGCTACGTGTAGAGGTGAAGAATTACTAGACCCTTGTTCCATAATAGACACAGAATCCAATAATCTCAGTAAGTACATTAAGAACAATAAAGCAAGGAGTTTGAAAGAAAATAAATCAGGTGTCTTATCAACTAAATTGCGGCAGTTGCGATAAATTTTATATCGGAAAAACTTTATAAACTCGTATTTCAAAGCACAAACGAGGTTTTGATTTAGATAATGGTATTTCACATTACGCGACTCATTTAAGAAATGAAAATCATAATTTTGATAAAGTGTAAATCTCATTTTGAAGTAATTTTCATTATATTATATGATTAATTTGATTTAAAATTTTATTTTCTACATAAATTGAGAAATTACTTAACTTACCTTTTTGAAACCAGTTTCTTATATCCATTTAGGCAGCCTCAGTGTTCTCCAAACGTAAATAAGAAGGTAAACTAATAAACTATAATAATTGGTTGTTTAAAAAAATACTTAGTAGTAAATACCAACAGTTCAACGAACATAAAATTACTGATCAAGTAGCGGCGGGCGGGTCAGTTTATATAGTGATGCGGAGATGCGGAACTCTCTAGATCGAAGGGGGAGGCGGAGACCTTTCTAGAAGATTTCCGTTTCTCTCATTGGCTGCCGCCTGTAGACTCTAGCGATCTCTCAGTCTTTCTCGAATCCCACTAACTGGCTGACAGGTTTCGCTACCAGTCGCTAGATGGTCTCTAGATCAGTGTAAAGCTTTGCGAGATGTACGATAATTATCCTATTTGTTTGTGGTATTATTTTTTTTCCAGGCTTCGGCGGGGGGGGGGGGGGGGGCAGCTCTCCCCGCCCCTCGCTGGGTACGACCTTGAGCAGTATAATGAAAATTATAAGCCCAGTTAATAATGAATAATGTATATAAAATTGGCTGCTCAGACAGGGCATAAGCTTTAACACAAATTAAATACAGGGCATGTGTTTTAGGTGGGGTGTAAGACACACAAATAAAATTCAAGATAAGATAAATTAAATTTATTGACAATTATCACAGTTATATAATATAGTTAGCTCAAATTAACAAATCACAATAAAGGATGAAGAAAATGAATGAATGCTAAACTAAATCTGAATACTGTTTAGGTAAATTGTGGAGCAGTACTTTTAGTTTTCATAGAAACGGTGTTACAGATAAATAATGTACTTAGCTTTGAAGTCGATTCGAACTGCTGCCCTGGAGGTGACAGGATGCTGGATGCTGTAGGGGGCCCCACTGTGCCGGTGTCTGCTGAGCAGCTGGAGTAGGCTTCCTTATGTCGACAGCTTGAGAATGGTCATAATTCTAGCTCCTCAGGAATGATGCCAGGTGTTCTTGTTTACAGGAGCGTATAAGGTGGAGGACCTCAGAATAGGGGTTCCCGGTAGGTAGATGTGCCGCCCATGGATACACGTGGAACGGATCCCTTAATAACGGTGATGGATTCCCATGATAACAGTGATCGGTTTCATAATAACGTTGATCGGTTCCATAATAACGGTGATCGGTTCCTTAATAACGTTGATCGGTTCCATAATAACAGTGATGGGTTCCATAATAACGTTGATCGGGTCCATAATAACGGTGATGGGTTCCATAATACCAAGCAAAAAAAGCAAGCAAAACCATGATCTCTATCATACATATTTATACAGTAATTTGGATACAAAACTGAAACAAAGAAATTGAGAAACAGAAAATATACTCAACAAAAAATACACTAGAAAGCTGAACATAAAAAAGTCTCACGATCGATACCTCTCTATTAGTGAATTTTCTTAATGAAAATTCACTAAAATACAAATGAGTACTGTAAATATCTGTCATTTAAAGCTGACGATAACAACAAATTTAAAAATGTGTTTTATGTCCATATTAAATCTCCGTCATTCCTATCAGTGCTAAATACCTAAAGGTTGCTAGTGTTACATTAGTACCGCTACTTGTATAACCGCAAATATTACAAAATTCGGCTGATTTTAGCGTCATGCAACTTGTATACATTTTTTGGTTCAAAAAAATAATAATACAGCAGAATATGGTTTTTTAATAAGAAGTTTCCTACGACGCTAAAAAAAGTGTAAGGATTTTTAATATTTCAAGGGTACCGCAAGCAGCGCCTTCTATGCGCTGAAGCTAAATTGGGAATTGGTTATTTTTTAAAACTTTAACAAACTCATTTATACCAATTATCAAGGTAATAGATTAACTCTTTTCTGGAAAATTGGAATTCACTTTTTATTTTAACACCCTGTATCTTTTTTAATGTTGACTTTGGGTAGAGGTAAGTTTGGCAAGGCTTAAATTTTTGATGCCAAAGAACTACTGCTGCTCTATGCACAATTACTTTTGGGCCACACTGTATTTGCAGGTCTAATATCAATAAAAAAGACATATTTTTTAAGTTAATACTTACGAATACGCTATTATATTCTAATACAAAATTTTTGTTTGTTACAGAAAAAAGACTGACGTGCGCAATGACTTGGATAAAGAACCGAAAGACTTAACGAATAGAACTATGTTTTCCAGTGCTCAAATAAAAATGAGGTAAGTTACTTTGAAGATTCATTCTTCTTCTTCTTCTCTCACCCCCCCCCCTCCTTCTTCTTCAGACTGAACTCATCCAGTGTCGGATATAGGCCTCTTCTAATTTCTTCCATACTTCTCTGTTCCTCGCTGTTCTCATCCACCGCTCACATCGTCAATCCATCTTTCGGGGTCTTAGCACACATATTTTTTGTCTCTTTTGGTCTCCAACAAACCACGCTCTGGGTCCACCTATCCGTATTTTGTCCAGCTATGTGACCAACCCACCGCCATTTGAGATTTGCCATCCTCTCCATAAAATTTTAGTTTTGCTCTGAATTTCTGGGATAGACATAATTAAATACTCAATAAAAGGCATTTCGTTGAATATTTAATTACCTAAATGCAATTCCCAACACAATCCTTTCCACGGCTTTCTGTACGACCCTTAATTTATCAGATCTTTTCTTTGTCGTGACCTTAGTTTCTAGACGATATGTAAGCACTGGTAGTATGCAGTTTTCTTTTTCAAGTGTAATGGTACTTCCTTAGCCTCCAAGATGAAGTTTAGTTTCCCAAACGCTAATATCCATATATTCATGCCAAATGAATCCTACCTTTAACCTCTGTACTCTAATTTTCTTTGCCAATTGTAATTCCATTCCATGTCTGATATATATATATATATATATATATATATATATATATATATATATATATATATATATATATATATATATATATATATATATATATATATATATATATATATAATCTGTTACTCTATATATGATGACATTATCGATTGTGACGTGTGACGTCATACTCGTTGCTACTGATAATTTTGGCCTTACTGAGATTAATCGACAGTCCTATTTCCTTAGGTTCTTCATTTAAGTCGCTCAGCATGTTACCTAACTCTTGAACATCTGTACTTAATAGGATTATGTCGTCAGCGAACCGTAAATGGCTTGGACCTGTTCCAACGATTTTTATACATTTGCCTTCCCAAGACAGTTGTTTAAAGATATTCTCCAGAGCTAAGGTAAATAATTTGGGGGAGATTGTATCTCCTTGTCGCACGTCTTTGCCTAGCTTTATTTTCTCTGTTTTGAGGTCGTCGTCTATTTTTATATGGAAGGTGGCTTTGTCGTAGATCTACATGACAATATTAATGTATCTCGTATAAATTCTGGCATCTTCCATTGCTGTTGCAATTGTCTTAAGCATCAGTTAAAAAAATATATATTTTAAATAAGGCTATAAAAACGCATTTTTTTCTGTTCTTTAACGTCGGTCTAGTTCCGCGACTATGGCAAATCACCGACGCCAGGAAGCAGTTTCACCTCACTATACTGGAAATGTTGCCGAACCCCTGCCTTTCTGTAAGGAGGGTAGTTTAACGTCCCCACATAGCATGGACACGGCTTTATGCCCCCTCCGAATGACGGAATGTGCAGACATTCAACTTCTTCAAATACAATTTCACAACCTCGGTTGATGTTAATGTTACAGTATGTACTGAAAAAGTGAAAGGAGAACACTAGGATCGAACCTAGTACGCTTCGGTTCAGAGGCACACGTCAACACCGAGGTTGTTGACAAAAACATACACAATAAAAGTAAATATTTAGCATTTATTTTTGCAAACATTTCGCTTCTCATTTGAATCTGAATATATCAGAAAAATATATAGTAATAAACACGTGATTCAATTTGTTTAAAGGCAATCTAGAACTACGTTTTATTACTTATAAATATTAAGTTCCCATTCTTCACGGTACTTAAAAGCCATCTCCCTCTCCTAGTTTAATCTGACAACACCAGTTAGCCATTTGTCATTTGTTATTTTGCCAACTGACAGCAGGCGAGGAGTCGAATTCCAGGTTATCTTCGTGTTCTTCTTCTTATTATTATTCGTTTACAGACGTCATAAACAAAGAAGAAGAATAATAAGAAGATGACCTGGAAATCGACTCCGCTAATACCTTAGAATTAGGTAACTACTTATTGTTTACTTTTAGCTTTTATTTACTCTTCATGTAGTGTATGGAAAATTTGAGGTAAACGAAACTACATAATATCATACCGAGTTTAAATTATACCTATAAACAGATGTTCAATGTACATTATTAAAATTTTAATTTTAAAATTTTGTATTGTTTATATTTATTTATTTTAAAAAGTACGGATACAGCAATAGTAAATAAGTGTTGAAAAGTGTTTAGGTGTAGCAAGTGCATTATGGAAGCAAATTTCCGTAAAAATATTTCAAATGATAATTCAATTTCCAATTAAACTAGAATCTTCCGTTTTGGTACATACCAGAACATACATAAAAGCAGTGTGGGTACTAAATTAAAAAATAACACAATATGCTTCACAGGCAACGACAAATTTGTTTGAGAAAACCATATTTGTTATTTTGTTTGCAGAAACTGGTTCAATTGAGTTGACTAAAACGGATCATTCAATCGACTAATAAGGAAAAATATCTGCCACGTTTGTAATTTGGCAGATACATTCCTTTTGTAAATAAAAATTAAATTCTCGGTAAATTTGCAGATTATCACACAAGGGATTTTTAGAAAAAAAGACCACGAACATTTTTAAATTTCCTTCTGCATGAATAAACCACAAGAAATATTTCTTGCAAACAGCGCCCAAGAAAGTTACGAGACCAGGAATGAATAGGGGTGTTGGGCGGGGAAGAAGATAAAAAGGAAATGTGACCGGAAAGTGCGAAAGAATCAGCTTAGTTGGACCGTCTTTATCCCATGTTGCAGCTATACCTCCTTAAGATTCTGTTTATCCCGCCTAGAACCCATATATTCAACGCAGGTCCCATAACTTTCTTGCGGGTTGTTCCCAAGAATCTTCTTCTGTACATTGTTCTTGTTTATGCATTGGGGGTGGTTCTAGGCATGCAAAAGGGAAAGGAGAACCCCTGCGATAAAGCAACGGACCAAGATTTTCAACTTATGTTTAAATTGTTACCCCATTTCATTTGTTTAAAATATTTGTCCAAAAATGAAATTGAGGTTGCCTTGTTTGTCAGTCTTACATAGTGAGCTGTATCATTTTCAGAAAGTGTGGATACAGCAACAGCAAATAAGTGTCGAATAGGGGCTGCATGCAGCAAATACATTAGGTAGAGAATTTCTGTAAAAATATTTGAAATCCGATAAGTCAATTTTCTATTAAGCTAGAATCTTCAATCTTGAACCATAGTAACACCCATGTAAGCGCAGCGTGTGTACTAAATTAAAGAAAAATAACATAAGGAGCATCGCAGATAAGTACAAAATGTTTTCAAAAAACCTTTTTTGTTGTTTTGTTTGAAAAAACTAGTTAGATTGGGTTCACTAAAACAAAACGATCCAAGCAATGAAAGGGAAAATACGTGCCATATTTATAACTTGGTAGGTACATTTCCTTTGTAAATAAATCTTTTTTTCTGGAAAACTTTTGTGACTCTACCAAATTATAACTTTGTAGCTCCATAGAAAATAGAAATTTCTTCAAATAATCGCATAATCGCTAACTAGGTCCTCTAAAACCGATCTCCCAGGTCCATTTAAATTTAAAGAATTAGTTTTAATAATATACCTTACTAGTAGTGTACAATTCTTATGAAAATTCACTACTATAATGCACTAGCTGCGTCGCGAACATTTTTTTTTTAGTTCCAGCTCCTTTAGAATAGGTTTTTCCCCAGTCTTAATACCGTATGATACTCTTGTTTATTCATTACTAATTGTTGTTACCCTTACTTGGTGAAACCGTTCCATACAAAATACAGACGCAGAGACTACTTCTCTGGCTTCACGAGTATTTGTTTTCTTCTCAGAGAGTGCTCTCAAACAGCGAAACCGGTTACAGAGAAGAAAACAAACATTTATGAAGGCAGAAAAAGAGTCTGCGTTTGAATTTACTCTTGTTTATATTATACATTAGTAATGTAACCAAAAAATGCTGAAAAATGTAAGTAACTTTTTATTAAAGTGGTCCAAATATCACAGACTATCCCAATAACTCTTTGGCATTTCTTGAAGAACACGTATTTGGAAGTAGCCGAAGAGGTTAACCAGAGAAAAACGTCAGAAAAATCTGGTCTAATTGATGAACTGGGAAATGTGCAATAAAAAACAGTGCTGCTGAATTCAGAAAGTCATGGATGTGACGACAAAGCGACTTCGTCTGTAGACTGTGATGATGATATCTATTATTAAGCTGTAATTAATTAAGCGTATAACGGATACTCCTAAAAAATCAATCTATAAACCTTGTTGGAATTGATTCCGGCATCCTACATTATACTCTTAATTGAGAATGACTGGGCCGATTTCAATGAACTCGTAATAATATTGTTGATACATTGACAGCCGTTGAATTGATTACAGCACTCTCATTGCTGGTTTAGATTAGAAACGGCCAAGTCAATAGATGTTAAACCTGTCAAACCTACAAAAGGAAATGAAAACTGGTAGTAATTTCTATCAGAGCCTTGCTAATAGTGCAGGTAGTTATTTAGTACTTCGGACTACGATGAGTGCATTAAAAGAGCGGCATTTGCAGATTTATTCGAGTGCTGTACGAACAGGTGAAGGACGCCTTACTAGGAATGTTGCACGGTTTAACTTGGGAGCTACATACAATACGTAATTTATTATAAAAACATACTTTCCTAGCTTTAAAAATAATCTAGTCCTTATTAGTATACAACACAAATTTATTGCATTGTTGGCATGTTACATCACATGTTTGAGAAACGTTTACAAGGGGTTTACTTTAGGTTGAGTGTATTATTACCTATCTAAATTACTCCTACTACTATAACTACCCGTCACACGATTTCTACCAAGAGGAAGGCACACCACAGAGCATATGCTATTTCCTAACATAATTTTTTCATGCACTTCTGTTCTGACATGCTATTTTCCCTTTTTTCACATACATAGATCTCCGTATACAACTTCTAGCATCTCTTCTCTTAATACATCGTCCACAACATCCGACAAAGCTTTCCTCGATGTTTTACGAGCTCTGCTACCATCTACATGCCTTCTATAAACTCCACTTGTCATTTCTATCTTTATCCAAACGTTCTAAGCTCTCCTATTTACTTTCAACATACTTTTCCACACTACATTCGTTAGAACCCATTCATTTATAGCTTGGTCCCTTTTTGATTTACCCGTCACTCGTTTCAGGTAGCCAATTCCAACAGCATTCAATTTTCTATCATGCTGTATCTGACACACCCAACTTTCACACCTATATGGCACAGTTGGGACTAGTACGCTGTTAGATACAGCGAATGTGGCCTATTTAGATGTGTATTTATTCCTAGCAGTTGCCATAGCTTCCAGCACCTTTCTCCCTGCATGCTATCTACTTTGTATACCATCGTCTATTCTACCATCGGTTGAAATAACTGCGAAGACATTACATATCCTTGTTTGACCCCTTGATCAATTATAAAATATTTTTTTTTATTTGAGAGCAAAGTAGAAGCTCATATATTGTAAAACTGACCCCGGATATGTGTCCTAGGGCGCCTAGTTTGCACTCATTCTAAAAAAATTAAATTACTCCTACTACTATAACTACCCGTCACACCATTTCTACCAAGGGGAAGGCAAACCACAGAGCATAGGCTATTTCCTAACATAATTTTTTCATGCACTTCCGTTCTGACATGCTATTGTTACTTTTTCCATATAAATAGATCTCCGTATACAACTTCTGGCAGCTCTCTTCTTTAATACATCGCCCACAACATCCGACAAAGCTTTCCTGGATGTTTTACGAGCTCTGATGCCACTCACTTGCTTTCTATAAACTCCACTTGTCATTTCCATCATTACCCAAACGTTCTAAGCTTTTCTATTTACTTTCAACATACTTTTCCACACTACATTCGTTAGAACCCATTCATTTCTAGCTTGGTCCCTTTTTGTGTTACCCGTCACTCGTTTCATGTAGTCCATTCCAATAGCATTCAATTTTCTATCATACTGTATCTGACACACCCAACTTTCACACCTATATAGCACAGTTGGGACTAGTACGCCGTTAGATACAGTGAATGTGGCCTATTTAGGTGTGTATTTACTCTCAGCAGTTGCCATAGGTCCCAGCACCTTTCCCCCTGCATTCCACCTACTTTGTATCTCATCGTCTATTCTTCCGTCAATTGAAATAACTGTAAAGACATTACATATCCTTGTTTTGATACCTTTATCAATTATAAAATATTTTTTTATTTGAAAGCAAAGTAGAAGCCTATATATTTTAAAACTAACCCCGGATATGTGTCCTAGGGCGTCTAGTTTGCACTCATTCTAAGAATTTTTTAAAGAAAATCACTAACAACAAGTATTACAAACTGCAGATAACTGACAAGAAACAATGTTAGAAAATGACAACTACAAATACTACCTATTACATTTTTTCAATGGGTAAACTTGATAAGAAATCGATTAATAAAATCCAACCGAATGAGGTAATGTTAAAAAAAATTGTTTCCATTTTTTTTAAGAGAAACTGATTAAAATTTTATAGTACCGTATCAAGAGAGAGACGTTCTTTCTGAAAATGCAAAAAAATCATATCTTGCCATTTAAAAAAATATATATTTAGTTGCCATTGCACCGAAGTTGTTTACGCTAGGCAAAATTGGATATCGCCAGTTTGTGGCAGAAGATATGTCGAAAAACTCTTGTTAAAACATTTTTTTGTAATAACGAACATCTTACGAAATACAAGTGCCTCTACATACTTTTTATTAACCCTGTTCGGAAGGGTTTCCATGCTGTGAGAAATACTCATTGGTTCTCTGGTTGAGACTCGACGTTTCAGCTCCTAATTTGCAGCCATTTTTTTTCATCTCTTAAAGTTAAGGAAACCTGAGAGGAAAGGAACATTAAGGCCTCAACCTGGCTACCCCTCAGAGCAGTACCTAAGTGTGGGTTGGATTGTTGTAGTTCGATTTCGGAACTTCAATATGCCTACTTCCTTAATTTCACTGGAAATAGTCTCTAAGGTTTTAGTGTATTCAACCTAAGTGAGATCTGACCGCGGCTTGTGGTATTTAGTACGAAGGCGTCTATCTGTGCCGTTATCGGTGTCATTACTTGAGTTTTAAGGTTTATTGTGCCAGGTATTGTAATAACGGTAATTATATTAATACAGGACACAAAATAGACTTCGACAATACCAAAACCGAAGCTCCAGGTACAACTTCAAAACTAATTGTTTAGACAAGAGATACTCTGAGTCTGATTGCTGGGAAACGTTATATATTTTTGTTGAAAATACTCAAGGTGAACCAATAAATCAATAAACAGTTTTTTACTGTCTTCTTGCCTAGCGTAGCGAATACTTTAAGTCTATTTTACTGACTACTATTCCACACCCGACTAATGGCTCCGATAACAACCAAGGTAGACAACCTATACCATATCTCTTTCCGGTTTGGGTTTTAACACACTGAGCCCTTAAAGACGATTTTCAGTGAGGTTTGGGGAAGTACTAAAGTCGCTATATATATATATATATATATATATATATATATATATATATATATATATATATATATATATATATATATATATATATATACTATATTATACAAAGAGAAAGGTTAAGGACAAGGCCGCAAGGAGACAATCGCATACACGTGTTTCAAGCTTATTAGCTATCATCAGTACGGTATAGCCAGGTGATGATAGGAACCCTCTGGATAAAGAAGCAAAAATACACGAAGTCACAACAAGCAACCAGTGCACATTTGCAGCATCATTCAGATTGCCCTCAATTCGACGGCAACAACCAAAATCGCCACGGAGGCAAAGAAATCACCTGCATGAGCATCCGGAGCCCAGGAGTGATACTATTTATAACAGGATTTTTAACACGGCATTTCTGTATACTATACAAGGAGAAAGGTTAAGGGCAAGGTGGCAACTGCACAATGCGGTTGTCTCCTTGCGGCCTTGCCCTTACCCTTTCTCCTTGTATAGTATACAGAACTGCCGTGTTAAAAATCCTGTTATAAATTATATATGTATATATATATATATATATATATATATATATATATATATATATATATATATATATATATATATATATATATATAGGGTGGCGCATTGAAAACGAGACAGACCGATTTGCGTCCAGATAATTTTTTTTTAAGAAACGCTGAAACACGTCAATTTTAATATTGAGGGGGACATGTTTTGACATATAACTCAACTTTGTCACATCAATTTCTTAAGGGTGGTGATAACAACCCTTATATTTTAAATAGGGAACATGGGTAGAGTGTTACACCATTTGAAATCTCTTTCTTTTCTGAATTCAGCACGTTAATTTTTTAGAAGTTTTATCAACTCGTCTAAAAATTATTCACAGTTGAAGATGCAAAAACACATTTCACTCATTCCGATAAAAAATGTGCTGATAGTCAATGTTTTGTTGGTTTGTAAACAAAAAATTGAGTATCAGAACATTTTTTATTATTTCAGTTTATCCGTCGGTTTGATACTTGATAGTACTACCGAAAATTCATTTCGCAATGGTGTATTCTGTAGAAGAAAGAGTTGAAAAAATTGCTCTCTTTTTCAAAAACGATGACTGTGCCAACCGTACCGCAAATTTGTTTAATGAACGACATCCGAACAGACATGTTAACAGAAAATACATTTTGGAGTTAGTTGCAAAGTTTCGACAAAGTGGTTCAGTAGCCAACAAAAAACGGGATCCTGAACGTGAATTTCCGGTTAGAAATGAGACTAGTGAGATTTCGAGATTTCAGTTTAAGGACAAATTGCTGCAGACCCAACTTTGAGCACGAGAAAATTGGCCACTGTTTCAAACATCAAAAGAAGAACTATTCAGCGAATATTGAAGCATCATAAATTTCACCCGTATAAACTTCATCTTGTGCAACAACCAAATGAAGATGATTTTGATCGGCGGCTGGAGTTTTGTAAGGTTATGACTGCACGAATAGCTGATAACGGGAACTTTCTGTTCAATATCTGTTTTTCAGACGAGTGCACGTTTTTATTAAATTCTACAGCCAATCGTCCTGATTGTCGTTATTGGGCAGATAATAATCCAAGAAATTTTCACGAAGTCCACACTCAAACTCCCCAGAAATTGAATGTTTGGGCTGGCATTTTTGGAGACCGTTTAATCGGACCAATTTTTCTTGATGGCAATTTGAGTGGCGAAACGTATTTAGAGTTACTAGAAGATATCATTTACCCTTTACAAATTGACATTGTTGAAAATGATGATCGCTATCAAGAAAATCAATTAGTGTTTCAACAAGATGGAGCTCTTCCACATTTTTCACCACGTGTTAGGGAGTTTTTGAACAGAGAGTTTCCAGAGCAATGGATTGGGCGTAGAGGTGCTATTGAGTGGCCCCTCCCGATCACCGGATTTAACTCATTTAGACTTATTTCTATGGGGCCATTTAAAGAGTCAAACTTACGCAACCGAACCGGAGTGTCTGGAAGAATTACGACGACACATTGTTGAAGAATGCTGTCTAATAACTCCACAAATGCTCCAGAATGTCAGAGCTCGCTTTGAACAAAACAAAACTTTTGTATGGAAGCTGGTGGTCAACAATTTGAACAGCTACTTAACTGAATAAACATTTTTTAACGTTTGGTTTTATTTTTTAGTTTTATTAACGAAAAATTGACTATTTAGTGCATTTATTATCACAATGAATGAAATGCGTTCTTGCAACTCCAACTGTGAATAATTGTTGTTGATAAAACTTTTAAAAAAATTAGTATGCTGAATTCAGAAAAAAAAAGAGCTTTCAAATGATGTAACACTCGACCCATGTTCCCTATTTTAAATATAAGGGTTGTTATCACCACCCTTAAGGGGTTGATGTGACAAAGTTGAGTTTTATGTCAAAACATGTCCCCCTCAATATTAAAATTGACGTGTTTCAGCGTTTCTTAAAAAAATACTTTCTGGACGCAAATCGCTCTGTTTCGTTTTCAATGCGCCACCCTATATATATATATATCTGCTTGTATACATGATCCACTGTAAGGCCGTGTTATGAAATATCTATAGTTCAACCAAACTGCACACGCACTAATTTTTGTAGCTAAGCGAAGCTATTTTTTCCGTGCTCTGTTCCGTCAAGCTTAAAGTTTTGACACTCTTTAGATTAAACGTTAATGGTATGCATGAAAGTGGTAGATGCGCACGTGTAAGATATGTATATCTTTATGTTATGCGATAAAACTTAATGTATACTTAAAGGCAAATTAAGACAAATCTAAACCGAGCAACATCCTTTAAATGAGCTTGTAGTGTCATTTATTTGAAAGCTTTACTTTAAAATCTTGGCATATTTTAGAGAAGGTTATTAGTAATAAATGTTGAGATAAAAGAACACGGTTAAAGATGTTAAATATATGTGGCCCCTGTCATACGTGAAAATAATAAGTGGATCCATTTTGATAAGCAGTTATTTAAAATATTTTGAATCAAGCTTATTGTGCATTTAGAACGGCATAACATTTGCGTTTATCAGATGTCTGATCAGTTCACTTTTTGATTATGGAACTTGTGTTGTTTTGAGTGCATACCTTAGATGACGGGCGACAAGAATAAACTAAATTCACAATAAATTCACAATAATCATGTAGTCGCTCTTTAGGATGTTCTCCGCAAATCCTGAAACTTGAAGTTAAAGACTGCATTTAGTGTTTAATATTTTAAGACAAACTAAACCTGCATTTTAGCGAATTTTCGTAGAAAAAATTCACTAACCGGAGATCGCGACTTTTGAATTTTGAAAAAATCTCTTTAAATGAACAAGAACTAGGATTCCAAGATCAGTACTCAGATGCTCTCTTCTCTTAATACCAGGAAAGCCTCTGGCCTTGACGAGATCCCAGCAATTGTTCTCAAAAAATGCGCACCAGAACTTGCTCCTGTCCTGACTCGTCTGTTTCAGACATCTTACAATAGAGGCATATTCCCTACTAACTGGAAAACTGCTCAAGTACAACCCGTCCCCAAGAAAGGATCCAAAGCGCTTCCTAGCAACCACGGGCCTATTTATCTCCTTTCAGTCGTCTCTAAAGTGATGGAAAAGTATATAAACACCGAATTACTAAAATTCCTGGAAAAACACATTCTAATCCATGACAGGCAGTATGGATTCCGTCAGCGCAGATCAACTGTCGACCTCCTTTCCTTTGTCACCCATTCTTGGAACAAGTCTATGAAACTACACGGTGAATCTCAGATTGTCTCTCTAGACATATCCAAAGCATTTGACCAGGTCTGGCACGTAGCGCTGCTTAATAAACTACCGGCCTATGGCCTATCACCAAAACTCTGTACCTGGACAGCAAATTTCCTCTCCAACCGGAGCATTTCTGTTGCGTGGATGGCCATTCCTCTAAACTGTATCCAGTTAATGCAGGAGTTCCTCAAGGTTCAGCTTTAGCCCCTACTTTGTTTCTTCTCCACATTCTTCTCCACATCATGACCTCCTCTCTAGCACATCCAACCCAGTTCACAGTTACGCGGACGACAGCACCCTCCACTCAAATATACAATATTCTAAGCCTGTCTCTTTAGCCCAATTAGATGAGGATCGCAGACTCATGGAGGGTTCTGTCTCCGTGGATCTCCAAAAAATATTAGACTGGGGAAGTATAAATCTTGTACAAATCAACCCCACCAAATCACAGTCTTGCTTTCCTTCTCATAAGAGATACACTAGTCCTAGACCCATCACAATAAACAACCAAGTTATTCAAAGTAATGAGTCCTTTTCATTTGTTGGCATTTATGTGGATCGAAATCTCAATTGGCACCAACATGTCACATTAATTGTAGAAGCGGCTGCTAAGAAATTAGGTTTCCTCTTCCGGGCTCGCAAATACTTTTCACCAGCTAATCTCTATACCTTATATACTTCACAAATAAGACCAAACCTTGAATACTGCTTCGACATCTGGGGTGCCGCTGCCGCTTCTACACTCGCTATCCTGGACTCCATTCAGAAAAGAGCTATACGTCTCATCGGTGACCCTACCCTCACCCAAAAGCTGCCATCCCCTGCCCACCGACGTGCCGTTGGTGACCTCTCTCTCTTTTATAGATATCTGCACGGGCACTGCTCACAGGAGCTTTCCTCCATAGTTCCTCCACCTTCTGCCCCCAACAGATCTACCAGGGAAACAGAGCGAATGCACACTTTTACTGTCCAGGTCACCAGACATAGAACATCCTGTTATGCCCGCTCTTTTGTCCCGGGGACTTCCAAGTTGTGGCATTCCTTGCCGGCGCATCTTTTGCCTTCTCCCCCGAACCTCCAAACCTTCAAGTCCAGAATTAACAAGTTGCCTCTTTCCTCATTGTCTACACCCACGGTAACATAGTATTTAGGCTGGAAGCCCTCGTGGTGTGTTGTTGAAATAAAAAAAGTAACAACGCTATGGCAATCAAATTTGGTACAACTGTTTTCATTATAAAACCTACAATATAACAAAATTCAGATCCTTAAGTTGAAAGGAAATAAAAGACTGGACGCAGCAAGTGCGTTATGAAAGTGAATTTTCATAAAAGTGAAACCATCGTAACAGCAATAGCAAAACTGGGGATTGAAAATGGAATAAAGCCAAAGAAGATAAGTCAGGAAGCATTGAAGCCGGATTTCCCATGAAAATCCGGAACGAACCGTAGCATCGTTTTTCAAATGGGGAAGAGATAAATGGACCACCAACAATAAATCATTGTGCAACATTGTAACCATCCAAGAATCAGAGTTAGCATAATCATCTAAAGGTACCTTGAAATCAGCATAGTAGAGGACACGCAGTAAACCGAGCAGGACGTCAGGTCGCCTCTACAAAACAATAGAATCACTACCGAGTGGATTTGTTATAAATAGGCAGCCCGCGTTCAGCGAGCTGTTCGTTCCTTTTTCTTGAGTATTACTCTGCACATTGCGTGCTATATTGTTATATATATATATATATATATATATATATATATATATATATATATATATATATATATATATATATAAAATATTTAATTATTTTATTCTTTTGTTTTGTATATTTTATATAATAATTGTGTAATTAATCAATAAATTGGTTTACAAAATCAATAACTATTAACCGTAAAGTTAAGTCGCGATTGGTGTAAACACCGCAGCCAAAATACCAACAATTGTTATGTAACTTTTAATGCAGAGTAACGTCCTTTTCTAACAATAAATATCAATAGCAACAAATTACGTAAAACAAATTCCGAAAAATCTTGGAATACAATTTTTCAACAAAATTGAATTTTGGAATATTGCATCTGTAGCTGATTGCAGTATTTAAGTTAAATTTCGTAAAAATAAAGTGACGCGTTTTAAAGTTATTTCATTTTCGAGAGAAAACAGGAATGAATTCTTCAGTATAATGAAAAAACGGGAAGTCTCTAGGTAACGTAGAAGCTTAGCAAACCATGTTATATATATATATATATATATATATATATATATATATATATATATATATATATATATATATATATATATATATTCAGAAAGATTTCCGCGGCCTTTAATGTGAGACATACTTGGTTCTCGGGTTGAACCGCGTCCAGAATCTATGAAAAAGGACTAATCGCCCGCGAAAAATCATCTCGCATCCCTAGAAAATACGGTCTCCCGAAAATCCATAAGCCTGATATTCCCCTTCGCCCTATCGTAAATGTTCACCGTTCACCCACACAAAAACTTGCAAAACATCTAGCTAAAACTCTTCAACCGTTAGTAGAAAACGCTACATCCTATGTCAAAAA
Organism: Tillus elongatus; assembly: GCA_964006375.1. Classification (NCBI taxonomy): domain Eukaryota; kingdom Metazoa; phylum Arthropoda; class Insecta; order Coleoptera; family Cleridae; genus Tillus; species Tillus elongatus. Next base: position 193,691,386 of record OZ023263.1, read on the forward strand.
CTTAACCCATTTCATTGACCTTCTTCAAAACAACACCATTTCTCAAAATGACATCCTAGTTAGCTTTGATATAGTTTCCTTATTCACTAATATACCTCTATCTGAAACCCGCAACATTCTCAAAAATAAACACAATATTTCCCACGATGCATTAGCTCTTCTAGAACACTGCACACCTAACACTTATTTCCTTTTTCAAAACAAATTTTACAAACAAGTTCGAGGTGCTCCAATGGGTTCACCTCTCTCTCCTGTATTGGCTAACATTTTCATGGGAAACTTCGAGACACAAGTCCTCATTTCATCCCAACTTAAACAAACCTGTTGGTTAAGATACGTTGACGACATTTTCGCTGTCTGACCACACGGTAGAGAATCTCTAGACGAATTCCTTTCTTATCTAAATAACACCAGTTCACCTTGGAAATAGCAAATAATGTTTCTTTTCGTTTATTAGATGTACGCATCACTAAAAATCCAGTCAGAGGATTTTCTTACACTGTCTACCGCAAACCAACCTACACTAATCGTTATCTTAACGCCCAATCTCACTATTACCCATCGCAACTAAATTCCGTGGTTAAAACACTAGTAACACGATCCCTTAGACTAACGGACAACAACAAACAGACAGACATTGCTAGACATTGCTAGAAAACGGATACGACAACACACAGCGTTTTTACCATACATTAAAAGTGTCACCGACAAAATCAGCCGAATTTTTAGAACCGATAATATGAAAACCGTATTAACAACAGAGCAAAAACTGTCAAATCTGATAAAAACTCCCAAGGATACGATTCCAAGCGAATCTCACGGAGTTTACGAAATTCCTTCTTCCGACTGTTCCCGAACTTATGTAGGAGAAACAAATAGATGCATCCACAATAAAATATATGAACACACCCTCGCAGTCAGAAAATCCGACCCCTCATCGGGGCTGGCCATGCATCATATTCATACAGGACACAAAATAGACTGCGATAATGACAAAACAATAGCACCGGTTCACAACTTCAAAACGAGAATTATCTGCGAAGCAATCGAGATTGAAAAACGTCTCGATTGTTTAAATAAGAGAGATGATGGTCTTCGCCTTCCGACTGCTTGGAAACCTATTATATCTTCATTACAACACACACAAAAAGAAAACAAATTCCACAGACAATTTTAGTGTCCCATTATCTGTCTCAACAAATGCCGGTGGCCCTCTTACTCCTTCTTATCCGTGATCAAAGCCTCCCACTTAATTGACCTTGACCCTACTACTTTCACTGATAACGAAGCAGGTAGACAGAACGACATATATAATACAAAACTTGCAACGAACTGCCAGATCTCTCTTAGGCCTAGGGTTGAACACACTGAGACCTCACAGACGATCTCCGGCGAGATTTGGGGAGTAGGCAGATTGAAGCCCCGTAATCGAGCTACAACAACCCAACCCACCTTTGTCTGCCGCTCTAAGGAGTAGGCAGATTGAGGCCTTAGAGTGTCCTTACATATTTCCTTTATCTCTTGAAAATGGCTCCAAAACAGGAGCCGAAAGGTCGAGTTTTCATAAATTCTGGACGCGGTTCAACCCGAGAACCAAGTATATATCATATATATATATATATATATATATATATATATATATATATATATATATATATATATATATATATATATATATATATATAAATATCTATATATATATATATATATATATATATATATATATATATATATATATATATATATATATATATATATATATAATTATTATAAAGGGTTCTGATTCGTGCTCATTTGAAGAAATTTTTCGAAAATTCGAAAGTCGTTACCTCTCTACAAGCGAAAGTTTGTTATCAAAATTTGCTAAAATGACTTTATCTTTACTACTCTCGCAAAAACATATATTAGTGGCTAAAAAAAAAGCTTTTTTCAAATTGAAATAATAGTTAAACATACAAAATTGTGCTCTTATGAGCATAGAACCAATCAATGCATATAGAAAAGTCTATTACTTGCACACCTCACTGAATTGCTACCTTTCCAGTTATAAATTAGACGTATGACAATTAAGTTAGTGTCTTGACCTGGCATCAATATCTCACATAAAGTTTCATATATTACAGGCTCATGTCACCCAGCAGTTCTCCGGCCACGTCACCCACAATGTCTAACAGTTCGTCCCCTACCCCGCCCACGGCGGCGGCAGTCAACTATAACAAGATCACAGGGATACCTTGCGTGGCGGCAGCGTCCCGTTACACGGCGCCAGTGCACATAGACGTCGGCGGTACCATATACACTTCCTCGCTAGAGACACTTACCAAGTAAGTATACAAAGTGAAACCTAGATTTAGATCATTATTTATACTGTTACATAGAAGTAATGCTAATCATAAATGACGCTATTATAAATGTTGGTAATAACCAATACAATATTCAATGTTCTGTGATTTGTGCCCTATACGTGGACGTATCTAAAAGTTTTTAAGCGACTAGAGAAGCGAACAAGATCAGGGATGCGTTCGAGAGCATCACTCTACTGTGAAAATTGAAAACCACACAACAGGTCGTTCTGAAATTAGTCGGGTGAACTCTGGAGCGTTAGAATGGGTCGTTCGTGAACTCAAAATCGTTGACTCCGAGTATTGCTCTATTCATCCTAGTTGAGAGTGCCGACACTTGACATTTGTTAATTCAAGTAACTGTCAAATTTAAATTAAAGCAGATTAGGTATTGACGAAAATTGCTTGTTGTATTTATATTCACAAGCCTTTTTTTCTAGAAAACCTCTTTGAATGCGTCATTTTCATGGGACTGCTATATACCAGTAAAAATGCCGTATCAGCATTTTTGATATGTGCCAAAAATGTAAAACAATTGAAATAACTCGAAAATAATGAACACCATCAATTTTTTTTACAAACGTGCTGGGCTGGAGCGGGCGAAGAAATTGGCGTTAAGCGGGCTATTACGAACAAAGTGGACTGTAATTTGCGTTTGTTAATTAAGTAACGTTTTTAATGAAAAGAGAAGGGGCAAAAGCAGTGGAAATTGATGCAAACTCGTGAATGACCAAAAAGCCACTTACCTTTGTGAATTTCTTCTCTTGTCGAGTACTGGACTCACAGAAACTCGTGCGTGTCCCGGAAAAGGCTATCCTGGGTTGCTGGTGCGTTTAATGGATTTGTTAAGGCTGGTTTGACTGTATCACACACACATATAATTTTAAGGTAGCGGTACTATATGATATCGCGGTTTTTCGTTGCTGACTACTTAAGTTGTGTTCTTCTTGACGATTCGTGGAATTCTGGTCTGTTCTTCTTATCGCAAAATAAAGATTATAAATTCCACTGCTTTTACACTATACGAGGAGCGAACATCCCGCCCGGCCAAAATGGCTGCTATAAGCAAGACATTTTTCTACACAACAAAAATAATTAACGCGAAGGAGAAGCGATAACATGCGGCGGATAAGAAAAAAGAGAACAAGAAACAAAATAAATGATTATCCCGGTTAGCAAGAATCCACAAAACAATAAAAAGACTTAAAATAAAAAATTAAATTAAATTAGAAACAAATACTACTACTACTAGTCATTAGTTGGCAACGGGCACAACTTCACCAAAGGGCGACGAAGGATACCATTCGAGGTCTTTACAATAGCAACTCTTACGACACCATCAGGACCAGGAATTAGAGACAATAGACGACCTAGTAGCCATTTAGAAGGCGGAAGTTTTTCAGCTTTCACGGCCACCATCGCCCCAATAGTAGGAAGAGCACCAGCGTCAAGCCACTTGCTTCGTTGTTGTAGGGTGTGAAGGTACTCCTTGTGCCAGCGAATCCAAAAATCATGGTGCATACGTTGGAGAAGTTGCCATCTTGACAGACGAGTTAAGGGGACAGACGACAAATCGGGAGTTGGAAGCGTAGAAACTGGCTCCATATGAAGAAAGTGTCCAGGAGTTAAAGCGTGAATGTCATCGATATCCGAACTCATGGGATTTAAAGGTCGGGAGTTCAAGACAGATTCTATAAGCGTCAGGACAGTGTAGAATTCTTCGTACGATAGGATTTGTTGGCCAACAACACGAGAGAGATGAGATTTTACACTCTTGATACCAGATTCCCAAAGACCACCGAAATGTGGGGCAGAAGGGGGGTTGAAATGCCAATGGATTCCTTCCCTAGCAGTTGCATCAGAAAAAATGCGTTTAAGCTCCTTGGCGGAGCCAACGAAATTTGTACCACAATCACTATAGAGATTATCACATCGACCACGACGAGCAATAAATCGTTGGAGGGCAGCGAGAAAAGCGTCAGTCGAAAGACTACAGGCAGGTTCTAGATGTATAGCCTTAGTCGCGAAACACACAAAGAGGCAAATATATGCCTTAGAGGTTTTAGCACCTCGGTATCGATTCATAGTGATCGCGAATGGACCACCAAAATCTACCCCAGTATGCGAGAATGGTTTGACTTGCGAAACTCGAGAAAGGGGTAAGTCACCCATAGGTGGCTGATAAGGTTGAGGCTTGATTTTCCAACATGGCATACATTTCGAAATAACAGTGTTTATGGCACGTCTTGCAGACAAAATCCAAAAATTCTGACACAACAAAAAATGAAGAGTGCGAGGGCCAATATGAAGATACCTTTTATGGTATTGTTCAATTAAAAGCACCGTGAGTCGGCACTTTTGTGGAAGTAAGAGCGGATGCTTTCGCTCATAAGACAAACTTGAGTGAGTCAAGCGACCACCTACACGCAAAAGACCAGTACTGTCTTGAAATACGGCGAGTTTTCTCCAGGACTTAGGGAATTTTTTACTAGATAACTCCTTTTCAAAGTAGACCGCTTGAGTGCGCTTGACCAGAAGGGTCAGAGCATCATGAAGCTCTAACCGAGATAGCGGTCCAAATTTCGCAATAGAAGAATGTCTAGAATTAAAAGCGAAGCGTAATACGTATGACAAAATAGACTGTATGTAATGTAAAGAAGAATGATTTTCTAACAAATCATCAAGCAGATTTTCTTCACCTGTAAATGTTAAAAGCGAAACTGTCCTTTCCTCAACAGAGACCTCTTCAGACTGCAGCTCTGAAGACGGGGAGCAGGCAGACAGCTCAGAACGACATAGTAGCGATGGACCATTGAACCAAATATCATGGGCGAGAAATTGAGAAGGATGAACACCTCGAGAGGCGATATCGGCGGGATTATTAGCAGAATCTATATAATGCCAAAATTCAGAAGAAACCCTTTCGTGAATGTAGGCAACTCGATTTGCCACAAAGGTTTTCCAACGATGAGGCGAAGATTTGATCCAACTCAAGACGATTTGCGAATCTGACCAGGCAAAAATTCTTTCGAAAGTCATGCGAGTCTGATAAACGTTCAGAAGAAACGATAGGAGTTTCGCCAACAAAACTGCACCACACAGTTCTAGCCTAGGAATGGTTAGTTTCTTAACCGGAGCGACTTTGGTTTTAGAGCAAACAAACTGAACAAAAACTGTTTTGTCAGGGCGGAGGCATCGTATATAAACAACGGCAGCGTAACCCTTTTCAGAAGAGTCACAGAACCCATGTAATTCATAACCACATCCAGAATGAGGTGGAAGGATTTTTCTAGGAATGCGTAAATTGCTTAGTAAACCGAGTTCATTTCGATAACGGTTCCAAGCCTCAACAATATGCGAGGGCGGGGTTTGGTCCCAATCTAATTTAGAAGTCCACAGCGACTGGATTAGAATCTTTTGAAAAATAGTAATAGGCGAAAGAAATCCAAGCGGGTCAAAGATTCTGGCCAGTTCCGAGAGCATGTTGCGTTTCGTACAGGGTTTCCCCAACGGCGAGACTGAGAAAAAGAATGTATCCTCAGAGGGACTCCACTGCAGACCGAGAATTTTTAAAGGAGTGTCGTTTGCCAGTGAACCAAAAATAAGCGGATTTTGCGACAATGGTTCCGGAGGTAAATGTGAAAGTAATGCGGAACAGTTACTAGACCATTTTCTAAGCTCAAAGCCGCCTCGTTCAAAAAGCGAGATCAGCTCTGACTGTAAAAGCTTTGCGTCTTCATAAGAAGAGCAGCCGGTTACAACATCATCAACATAAGTGTCGTTTAAAATGGCGGCAGAAGCTAGCGGGTAAGAGCCCCCTTCGTCATTCACTAACTGATGAAGAGTGCGTATCGCGAGAAAGGGGGATGGCGTTAGTCCATATACAAGCGTAACCAGGTTATAGTCCACCAAAGGTTCATCAGAAGCAAACCTCCAAACAATTCTTTGATAATCATGCTGTGATTGGTCGACAAGAATGTTACGATACATCATTTTGATGTCAGCACACAAGACATAATTATGAAGGCGAAAGTGACACAGAATTGTGGCAATATCTTGTTGTAGTTTTGGTCCAGTATGTAGACAATCGTTAAGAGAGCTTTGGTTGGGAAGTTTCGCCGAATCATTAAAAACTACCCTGAGTTTAGTAGACAAGCTATTTGGTTTCAAAATGCAATGATGCGGAATATAATATGCGTCGGGAGAATCTTTATTGTCATAAACACGTTTCATGTGGCCTAGTTCCAAATATTCTCTCATAAAAGCAGAATATTGGGTATACAAGTCCATGTTTCTAGCAAGGCGGCGTTCCAGGGAAAGAAATCTTTGGACGACGAGGTCGCGAATGCCAGGAAAAATAGGCAGCGACTCAGATTTAAATGGGAGCGAAACGATATATTTGCCAGAAGGAGAGCGAGATATTTTAGTCTTAAAATGATGTTCACAAAAAATATCTTCATTAGAGTGATGCGACGAAGTCGGAACACTTTCCACTTCCCAAAAATCCCTAAGGGTGCGATCGAGATTTGATTCAAAGTTACTGCACAAGAAAGAAAAGACAGCAGAAGAATGAACTGTGTTGCCAATCTTACCCATGAGCACATAACCAAAGACGGTGTTGACGGCATCAGGTTGACCTTCCCCACCGGAAATGCGTCCATTTAAAAGGATTTTAGAAAAAACGTCGGCTCCTAACAATATATCGACCTGACCTGGACGATTAAAATGGCGATCAGCCAATTTTAAATTGCGAATGTGAGACCAATTGGAAGAGCAAATAGCGGTTGCTGGCAAATTATCACAAATGGCGTTCAAGATCAATGCGTCGACAGTAAAATTGAAAGAATCTTGACCAACCGGTCTTCCAGTGAGCGTTACACAACCACTCTGAGAAGAAGTCTGCATAGATGCCAGTCCTTTGATTGCAAACATGCAGTTTTGCTTAGGCAACCCCAAACGCTTAAAAGCCCTTTGCGAGATAAAAGACATCATACTACCTCCATCCAAAAGGCATCTCATAATCTGATAATTTCCATGGTTATCAAGAACTTCAATCAGCGCAGTGGCCAATAAGACCGTGGTTTGATTAGATACAATCCCAGAAGCAGCAAAGACCTGCTCTTGGTCGAGCGGAGCGGAAGGAACTGGAGATCTGGAAGGGTTATTACACACTGGCGACGGAATAGGCGCGGAGCTTTTATCAAAATGCAAGAGCGTATGATGACGCTGACCACACTTGCGACAGGACCTGGTAGATTTGCATTTGTTAAGATAATGTAGGCTACTTAAACAGTTGTGGCAAAGACGAGAAGATTTAACAAAATTATAGCGATCTTTTGGAGTTTTATTACAAAATGAGGAGCAATTATAAATAGAATGCGAAGAATCTTTGCAAAACACACAAGTATGTAAGATAGATTTACAATTTAAATTATCAGCGAAAAAAGCGGAAGTTCGAGGCGTTGGTCTAGCTTGCGATTTGTCAGAATATTTCTTTTGAGAGTGCGAAAGGAATGACTTCTGATCCATAGCATCACCAGCGATACAATATTTATTTAGAAAGTCAAGCAATTGCGTAAATGTAGGGACCTCGGTGGAAGCGTGGTCTAACTCAAATTTCGTCAACATGTTCCTGTCAAGGCGTTTTGACACCAACATAAACATAACAAAGTCCCATTGGTCTGTAGGAAAGCCTAAAGTGTTTAAAGCAGAAAGATTTTCCGAAATAATGTCTAGCGAATTGCGAATATTGACGTGGTCATCAGAATTAAATTTCGAAATGCTATCTATAGCATGCCAGTGCTCTTGGGCACGCAGACGTTTGTTAGAATAACGAGTGACTAATGTATTATAAGCTATCTGATAATTGTCAGCGGTCAGAGGCAAAGATCTTATTAGAGATAACGGCGGGCCTTCTACTGATATAGTTAGATAATGAAACTTTTCAATGTCGGAATATGCGGGACAGTCCTGTACTAAGGCATTGAATAAATCGATAAAAGTGTTAAAGGTTTTATAGTCACCTCTAAATTTAGGAATTTCTATTTTAGCTAGCCTTGCTTTAGCACCTTCATTAAGACCAGCTGTATTTGAATTTAGAATTTCCTGGACATTTGTTTTATTGTCAGGGAATAACCTAGAACAAATGGCTTTAATTTCAAAATAAGCGTCCATAAATCCAGCGTAAATAGTGTTTTCATCAGAAGCGTTTCCATGTTCACTACTTAAAATTGCAGAAACGATATTTTCGTGCGTTTGAATAAACTGTTCCCTTAAATAGTCGATTTCGGAAGATCTAACCCTAAGTAAATTATAAAGCGAAACATCTGACTGGGCTTTCTGGGCTAGAGAAGACAATGTGTCTATTTCAGATAGCTGAATATTGCGTTGGTTTTTGTATTTCCTTAATTTAGTGTCAGTCATGATATTAATTGAATAGGCCTCGTATATGGAAATATAACAGATATACGTACCAATGTGAAACAAAGAATTATTCAGGTACAAATTGATAAGAATGAAACAGAAGCAAAGAGCGATATATGCGTGAAATGATATGCGTCGACTCCTAAAGCCGTGCTCGTTGTTCAAAATAAAGCAAAATTTAACTGAATGGCGGATTCTTGCGATAAGAAAATAACTTTTAAAAATTCTATAATTATAAAGGTTCTAGCGATATATACATGAAAATTGCGGGAAATTAATTTAAAATCTGAATTGAATACAGCTAAACCAGCGCGCTTTAGTTATTTTCAAAATTAACAAAGTTGAATAGCCAAATTTACTTGCGTATTATTTCCGAGACAAAAAAACTATCCGGCTGAGAAGGACCAAGAAATGGGCTGGAGCGGGCGAAGAAATTGGCGTTAAGCGGGCTATTACGAACAAAGTGGACTGTAATTTGCGTTTGTTAATTAAGTAACGTTTTTAATGAAAAGAGAAGGGGCAAAAGCAGTGGAAATTGATGCAAACTCGTGAATGACCAAAAAGCCACTTACCTTTGTGAATTTCTTCTCTTGTCGAGTACTGGACTCACAGAAACTCGTGCGTGTCCCGGAAAAGGCTATCCTGGGTTGCTGGTGCGTTTAATGGATTTGTTAAGGCTGGTTTGACTGTATCACACACACATATAATTTTAAGGTAGCGGTACTATATGATATCGCGGTTTTTCGTTGCTGACTACTTAAGTTGTGTTCTTCTTGACGATTCGTGGAATTCTGGTCTGTTCTTCTTATCGCAAAATAAAGATTATAAATTCCACTGCTTTTACACTATACGAGGAGCGAACACGTGCATTATAAGTGAATGGAAAATGCAAAAATGCAATATAAGAGGTTTTAGATGTAAAAAAAAAGAAAATTTGTATCACCAACGACTTATTGGTCAACCTGTGAATGTCGAAATAAATTTATAAGATGTAGCTCAAGACACCCTATAATTAACATATCCAATGTTTTCTTATATCTTGTATAATAACGGCAATATTGAGTTTTATCGTAGAAATGCGTCACCTTGTATATATGTAAATATTTTAGTAAAATGAAAGACAAGGGCGGTTGAAGCTGAAAGCTAAGTGTTTGTAAGGCACACGCCTTGCAACATTTTTTCTCCATAATCTGTATTCGTTTTTGGTTCTTGGCTAAAAGTTGCTAAATATGACGTTTTAAGACGAAAAACTGTAAAATATTCCAAGTAATTTTCCTGGCATTTCTTGACCGTTTTGCACCAAGAAAACTTAATCTATGTCTGTAATATAAAATCGATTTTGTTATCCACACAAAATATTTTGTTTTTGTGCGTTTTTCTGTTCATCAGTGGCATCCAATTTTCTTTTTTCAAATGCCTAACTTACTTAACGTACAGATCTAAATTTTGGTACGTAGTTGACTTTTATAGTGTGAACCTGAATGACAAATTTGGTTGCCGTAACTTTGTTATCTCCGGAGATATAATAATTTTACGGAAAGAACTGGGCCGATTTTCCTGGCTAACGAACTGACCCAACCCATTTGCAAAAGGAAGGTACTCACCAAATTTGCTTAAAATCGGCCCATTATTTTTGAGTTGTGATACATATATATATATATATATATATATATATATATATATATATATATATATATATATATATATATATATATATATATATATATATATATATATATATATATATATATATATATATATTGCACTCATTTGAAAAAATCTTTTAGTGAATTTTCTTTTAAAAAATCACTAATAAGGAGATCTCGACTTTTAAATTTTGAAAAAAATTTCTTTAAATGAGCGCAAACTAGGAACACACATATATATATATATATATATATATATATATATATATATATATATAATTCAAGCTGACCCCGGCTATGGGATCTAGCAGGTACTAGTGTGCGTTCATTATAAGAAATTTTTTCAAAATTCAAAAGACGCGATCTCCTCCTTAGTGATTTTTTAAAAAGAAAATTCACTAAAAGATTTTTTCAAATGAGTGCAAGCTAGGCCCCCTAGAATCCATATATGGGTTTACTTTCAGTTTTTCTCTGTTTACATATATACAGAGTGGCGCATTTCTACGGTAAAGCTCAATATAATTGTGATTATACAAGACACGAGAAAAAATTGTATACGTTAATTATATAGTGTCTTGAGCTGCATCCTACAAAGTTATTTTGACAATCACAGGATGGTCCATAAGTCGTTGGTGAAACCTACAATTTTTGTGAACATCCCCTATATTTTTGAATTTTTCCCTTTTTTATCGAAATATGATGCATGTTTATAAGAAAAAATCCAGACGCAGTAAGTGCATTTTTGCAGCTAATTTTCATTAAATGTTTCATATTTTATTGACTCAATTCGCTACTAACCTAAGGTTCGTTGGCTATGAAACCACTTTTCTCGGAAATATGTTAAGTTTATTTTCGGAACATTTTTGTATATTTTCAAGCAATAAGTTATTTTGACAAAATATGGTTTATTGCTTCTACTATATAGATTATATTGGTAACCAAATTTGATGCCTGCTTTCATTAAAAAAAGGCAGAGTTGCTATTAAAACATTTTTATGAAAATTCACTTCCATAGGGCACTTGCTAGGACCAGACTTTTTTTATTAGGAGTTGCAACTCTATTTTACATTTTCTAAATTCATGGTGAGCTTAGTCTATGTAGAGTATGAACTTTTTGTGCCGTATTTTGCCAGAAATCTTAACGTGTGGACCCTGTAGGTCGCTCTTCCTAGAGAAGAGGTAATTCTGTGGTTTTGGGTCATTTAATATAACCAGAGTTATAGATTATTATTTAAGGTTTCACTGTGTAAAATACAAAGGTTAGTAAAGTTTATATTATGGACAGTATACAGATTATGTTCAGACAAAGCACATGTTCTTTTTTGTAAAAGTATATATTTTTTCCCTCAGGGCTCGTCTGCGGCTTTGCCGCCCCGAAAGCACTGCAACCTTTGGCTTATTGTGCATTGTGCATGCCCTTAGTGTTTTCACTCAACGCATTCCAAAATCACTGTGCCTTGAACTAGTCTGCACAGCGTTTGGTTGGGTGAAGTTTTATAATGCTCTGCCTCCGGTCTAGACCGACCGTAGAACAGTTGTCTTTTGCGGCCCACAGCTTTACACTCGCAAAAGATGTGCTGGGCTAATTCCTCCCGCCGCAGAGTCTGCATGCGAGGTCCACCTCGAACCGCCCCAATTTATGCAGGTGTTTCTTGACGGCCATATGTACCGTGAAGAGACCTGTTATGTTTCTGAGCTGTCCTCTGCTAAGATTTGGCAGCTCCACAGCTCTCTTTGAACTGTGTTCGTCAATTATTGACTTCTCATGTCTGAGCCCTGGACAGTCTGCCCAGTACACCGTGTATTGGTTTCTGACCCAGGACTTAATGGCTCCCCTGGCAGTGATCTTTGTCACGTCCAGAGCCGGTTCTGATCCCATAAATTGTTCTGCTGACCCTCTATTCGCGAGACTGTCAGCTTCTTCATTGCCTTTGACCCCCGAGTGACCCGGCACTCAAATAAGGGTGATCTCATTCTGCCCAGCGAGGTCGCTCGTCTTGTCTCGGCACTCACTCATCAGCCAGGAATTTACCCTTTGGCTACTGAGGGCCTTAAGGGCTGCCTGTCTGCATGTGGCTATGAGGATCCGCTTGTTGTAGTTGCCCCTCCTCTTGTATCCCGCACACGGTGCAGGATGGCGTACATTTCAACCTGAAAGACCGTTGAATGGGCTCCGAGGGAAATACTATGACTTACCTTCAGTCCTTCCGAATAAACACCTCCTCCTGTCCCACGCTCCCCGCCGGATCCGTCCGTGAACCAGACGAGCGCGTGCCCTGGTATGCCCGCCATTACTCGCGGTCGGGGAAATCCACTGTAAAGTTGTTTTCCCTGCAGATTCGCGGGCTTGCGAAGTCTGACCTCATTTCAAGCATGGGCTCCTTCACGATCTCTTGAATTTTGCAGTGGCCCCTGAAGCCTGGGTTGATCTTCAGTCTACTATTGCAGGCTAGTCTGTACAGTTCTGCCCTGCCTTCCTGCTTAGACCCGACCAGTGTTGTGTCCCCAGTTCATGGTTCTGGATCTTCAGTATACTGATCATCGTCTCCTGCGGGACGGTGTCAGGGATCCGTACGAGGACCTTGCGTCTCTTTGGGAGTTCCTTGGGCTTGACGGCCGTCAAGTCCGCCCCCTCCCAAATCTGACCGAGGCCCCCGATCGTTTTGCGCAGCCAGTCCCGCGACTGCGGGCCGGCACAGGTTATCCAGAGGATGCTCCCCCGCCAGGCGCAACTGGGGCGGGCTCTCCCCTTCCTGAAGAGTGTCCACCGCAGGTACCACCGAAGCCTGGATAAGGTTCTCCTTCCTCTGGTCTAGCGTGACCTCAGGATGGCGTCTGTCAATCACCGCCGTTCCGAGGCCATCCGCAGCCTCCTTATACGAGCTAGTCTGCGCCGGTGTTCCGGCCCTGGCCCTTTTGGGACGTCTGGCTGTAGTAGGCGTGCTAGAGCCCGAGCGCGGTCTCTTCTGGCTCGCACTCTCCTCTTGCGCCTTTACAGGTGCTCTGGCCCTTTTGGGACGTCTGTCTGTAGTAGGCGTGCTAGAGTCCAAGCGCGGCATCTTCTGACTCGCATTCCCCTCTTGCACCTTTACAGGTTTCTCGACCGTCCACGCCCCGGTCGCCATTTTCTGCGCCTTCCGGAGCTTCTTTCTTTGCGCCCCGGAAAGACGCTTGGACTGCCAGGCCTGCAGTAGGGTCCTCACTTGTGGAGGGGCCCCCAGAGTCCGCGGACCTCGCCGCCCTCCGGCGGGACCCAGCCTTCAGCTTGGGTGTCTGGGACAAATCTGTGGCCAAAGCTACCCTCCGATCCCCCGTATCTACGTCGGTCGTGAGAACTTCAGAGTGCGCGGACGCTGCCGCCCCCTGGCTCGTCTCCGTTTCCGGAATAAAGGAATAGACTCAAGGGACGAATCTGTAGCCGGAGCCACTCATCGAGCCTCATTGGTTTTGGTTTTATACCTATTTATGATCTTCATGTTATTCCCACGAGAATGGGGGAAATACTGTCCACACCATCAGAACCCTTTGTGTGGTGCAAGGCGGGTTACTCTGGAGGGTTGCCCGGTACTCCAGAGGTTCCGTTCACGACACCATCACCCTGGTGCCATCCATCTCTAGGCACGGGTCACCTGACACCGTAGATTGGGGGAGTTTATTTCGACCTCCTTGTCTAGATCCGTCATGTTTAGTTATCAGCAGGGTCACCTCGTGTAGGATGCGGCTCTTCACGACGCATGACGGTCTTGGGGAAAGCTTCATCGAAAGCTTATGCTGTTGTTTCCACTTCCTCAGCTTGCCCCCTGGAGTCCTTTGGCCTGCGACTTCTCGACCCCATAAAGGTATATTACTTTTGTTACTATGTTAATCTATGTTTATATAATATAACATACAAAAATTGAATATGACCCCCAAATGTGGGTTATGGGGGTTTAGTTCGCGCTCATTAAAAGATATGTTTTCAAAATTCAAAAGCCGCACTCTCATCATTAGCAAATTTTCTCTATGATAATTTTTAAATAGTTACATTATATAACCAATTAAAAAATATGAAAAAAAAACACAAAACAAGGGGAATATCTAATAATATGAAAAGGTTTTGTAATCTTGTTTTTCTTTACCTTAATTGGAAGAGTCATCAAGAGCTATGTAATATGTCACGTTATTTTAAGGTAATTAAATTTTTTCACGTCAAAAGGTTGTTTTTTATTAACATTTTATCAAATTGTAAAATTATATTCGTACATGTTAGCTCGAAAATAATCGACTTGTATAAACAAATGAAACAGAACAAATTAAAATAGAAATTTGATACGCTCCATTATTTATTGAACAAAATGTTTTGATGTGTATGCGAGCAATAATGATCTAATTACACTTCGACCTAAATTACACACAGAAACTCAAATTACCTGAAAATTAAATAAATAGTCATTTAATTAACGATATGTTTATACATAAATGCATGTTACAATTCACAGTGATTATTCATCGGTCCAAAATATCAACCTAAATACATTTTGCGAATCATCCTCTGGCATCGTCAAGTGGAAAATTCATCTGACAGTTCTAATCAATTGTTACAGGTTGTTCGAATATTGCTTGATTATGACTATGGTACAACTTAACAAATGAAACCAAAACATTATTCACATCGATAAAATATCATGTGAACCTGTATTTTTGTTTATTTAACCCTAGAATGCATAAACCGGCCCTCCGAAGCCCGTCTATCAATAGATCCTATATAACAAGTATTGACTTGTTTATAGCCGGCTGAGAGTTAGGGGAAAGGCGTGTAATATGGACCAGTGTGTAATATGGTATTTTGTAGTTACAGATTTCCTGATTATAGAAGCGACTTCTGTAGGGTACTAAATGAAACATATCTCATTTTAACAACTTAAAGAGACTGTTTTTCGTTTTTTTTTGTGAGTCTATTAGTAGAAAATAGAATTTTGTTTCGTCACTACGATATGTGTAATATTGACTATAAACAAACGTGTAATGTGGACCACGTGGTTCATATTACACATATTATTTTATATGCTACCACTTATGCAGATTTGTTTTTACCAGAATGCCAGCTCGCGCAGAAAGAAAAGCCAAAGGCCTACGGAATAAATGGGATGCAAACAACATGAAAACTGCCATGGATGCTGTGAAAACCCATTAGATGGGTGTAAATGAAGTGGCCAAATCGTACAATATTCCATTTTTATTTCGATATATTCAACCCTGTTAGTTCGTCCGTCTAGTGAGGGTGGCTTTTACCCCCGAAATTTTAAACGGAAAAGGGTATTGAGTGGTACCTCACTTTGAAGCTAATCAAATTTTACAAAAGTATTAATTTTTGAAGATCCATTTAGTAGTTCTTGAGAAAACGCATGTTGTATTAGTCGTTTAACTAGAAATTGAGTTGTCTGGGTCTCCAAGACTCAAAACTGGGGTATCTAGGGTCTTAGAACTGTCAAACAGAAGGAACGGTAAAAACAAAGTCAAATCGATAAATTGTCAAAAACAAATTGATTATAGCTGAGTTAGTTAGTGGCCGGGAATGCTTGCCTTAATTGGCCGGCATTGCGAGGAGAGTCCTCTATAAAAAACCCACATCGCAAGGTCGTTGGCGGGTTGGTGCCGAGGCGATGATGCTTCTGGCCGATATGGCCGGGCATTGGCAGGATGGTAATTCTGTCGCTAACGTTAACCCTCCCCAGGAAAATCGGGCGACCTCCCTGTGTAAATGCCTATTCATGGGATGCGGGGCTCTTCCATGGAGGTCTATTTTCCCTTGCTGCTCGTGGGACCAAACATGGACACGACTTACACAGACCCAATAGAGTAGGTGGCAGGATTCAACCTTCCACTGGAACCTCCAGAGGAAAACAATAGGGGAAAGGAAAGTCCACCCTTAGGACGACTACCAAAGGTAGACCCTCCTATAGGAAGCTTGGTTATCGAGCTCCTAAAAAGGAGGAGGAACCTGCACCATAATTCCCTTTTCCTTTAAGCTCCTCAAACTACTCCTTTTTCCTCCATACATTCCTATATTCCTACCCACATGCCCACCAACTTAAGGTGCATTCAAGCTAATCTACATCATGCTAAGGCTGCGACATACCTCCTTAGCATGAAATTAAAGGAAGAGCAAATAGATATTGCTCTTCTCCAAGAGCCCTGGACCGCTAATTCGGAACGAACTAAAGGGCTGGGTAACACTTCTGGTAAGATAGTAGAGGTGGGCTCTGGTACTAACCCCAGAGCCTGTATCTGGATCAGAAACAACTTGCAGTATTTTACACTTTCAGGGTACTGCACTCGTGATCACATCCGGGGGGACCAGGCTGGAAGTAGTGGCCTGTTCGGCCTATTTCCCTGGAGACAGAGATGCAGAACAACCACCTCCAGCAGAGGTGCGGAAATTGATCGCCTACTGCAAGAGGAACAACTATCACCTCGTAATGGGGTGTGATGCGAACTCCCATCACTTGGCTTGGGGGAGCACGGACACTAACAGACGAGGTGAATCACTATTTGAATACATTTTAGGGGAGGAGCTGGTTGTCAACAACATAGGCTCGGAACCCACCTTTCTTACAGCTAACCGGAGAGAGGTTTTAGATCTTACGATCAGCTCAAGGCTTTTGAGCTCAAAAATCCTCAAATGGAGGGTGTCGTCTGAACCCTCATGTTCAGACCATGCCCATATCCTATTTGAGATTGAAACAGGCCCTAGACCTGTGGTGGAGTATCGGGACCCGAGAAGGACGGATTGGGAGGGATACAAACAGTCCCTCGCCGGCAGACTTGGATCCGCAATCCCCACAGTGAGGGATCGTGATGAGATCGAGATTGCAACCGAACAGGTTAGGGAAGCTGTGGTCTCTGCCTATCACGAAAACTGTCCACTGAGGTCAAAGAGAGACAGTCGGGGGTCTACTTGGTGGAATAATAACCTCGATAAACTACGAAGAGAAGTTAGAGGTCTCTTCAATCGTGCTAAGATTACAGGCAACTGGGAGCAATATAAAACTGCTCTAACACATTATAATAAAGAGATCAGGAACGCTAAGAGGGAGTCCTGGAGGAGGTTCTGCGGGGACATTAATAATTTGCCCAGCAGTGCCAGAATCCACAGGATTCTCTCACGCGACCGTGTACAGGAACTGGGATCGATAAAACGACCAGATGGTTCCTTTACTGAATCTCGGAAAGAAACGTTAGAGCTCTTAGCACACACACATTTCCCAGATTGTCTGATCCTAAGCAACGGTGAGGTCCTACCAGCTGAGGGACGATCTAAACGCCCCCAAAGGGAGGACTGGCTAGTTGCTCGGAGGATAGTTACAGCCTCGGCAGTGGAGTGTGCTGTGAATCATTTCCAGCCATTCAAGTCGCCAGGGGAGGATGGGGTGGTACCGGTCCTACTACAAAAGGGACTGGAGATTCTCCTACCCTTCCTTATCAGGCTGTTCAGAGCCAGTCTGGCCTGGAACTATATTCCTTCCAGCTGGACGGTGGTTAGGGGGGTTTACATTCCCAAATTGGGACGTAATGATCTCCTACCTACTTCACTGAGACCTCTCAGTATTACATCATTCCTCCTGAAGGGATTGGAAAAAATACTGGACGGACACATTAGGGGGAACATCTTACCCAAGAACCCCCTAAATACCCACCAGTATGCCTATCAAACTGGCAAATCAACTGAGTTAGCGCTCAATAACCTCGTCGAGAAGATCACATACTCTCTGGAAAATGGAGAGGTTGCGGTGGCGGCATTTCTCGACATAGAAGGAGCATTTAATAATGCATTACCGATCTCCCTCTACGAGGCCACTATCGCTAGGGGGGTGGAACCTACCATCTGTGGCTGGATCGGAAACATGCTGCACAATCGGACCATTATTACCTCATTACGGGGAGAGGTGGTCAGCGTTAGGGCTGCGAGAGGGTGTCCTCAGGGGGGCGTTCTATCCCCCCTGTTGTGGTCCCTCTTTGTGGACGACCTGCTGGCTATCCTCGGACTCTGGGAGGTTGAGGTCCAGGCGTATGCGGATGATCTCGTCATAATGGTTAGAGGCAAATCTGAGGAGGAACTGTCTAGTACTCTTCAAGAAGCACTAAATGTAGTCAATGATTGGTGCCGTAGGGAACAGATGTCTGTGAACCCTCGCAAAACGATCATTGTCCCGTTCACCAGAAGAAGAAGGTTGGACAAATTAAAACCACCTAATCTTATGGGGGAAAACATTCCATTTTCGGACCAAGCAAAATATCTGGGAGTTATCCTAGATAAGAAGCTCAACTGGGACAGACAGTTAGAAAATGTTATCCGCAGGGCTAAGATGTCCCTGTGGACCTGCCGGAGAATCTGTGGGAACAACTAGGGAACAAACCCCCAACAGATGTACTGGCTCTATGTAGTGGTTATCAGACCTATGATAACATATGGAGCCATAGTTTGGTGGCCTGAGGTACTTCGTGGTACCGCGAGGGCCAAACTGGCTCATCTATAGAGACAAGCATGTCTGATGATAACGGGAGCGATAAGCACCGCACCATCAGTCGCTCTGGAGGTCCTCCTCAATATTCCTCCACTTCACATATGGTTGGAGAGGGTGGCGAGGTGGACAACGTACAGACTAATACAAACGGCAGATAACATGCCGAGGAAAGTCAGTCTGAGGGGGTCCGGACTCCTTGATGACAGTGATTGTCACAGGATACTGGGAATGGTCTCGGACTTGACGCCTACAAAAATCAGCAGAGATCTGTCTTTCAAGACCGTCCTCCCGGAAAGGGAGGACTGGGACCGGAACCAATCGACCCTGTTGAGAGCGGACCTCTGCTGGTACTCTGACGGCTCCAAAACCAATATGGGAGTAGGAGCCGGCGCATATGGGGGCAGCACCGATGCTAGACTATCAGCTAGCCTCGGCAAGTACGCAACCATACACCAGGCAGAAGTTTATGCCATCGAGATGTGTGCAAGGGAAAGCTTAAAAGACCTATGCACAAACAAATCGATAAAGATATATGCAGATAGCCAAGCTGCAATAAAGGCTCTTGGTTCCTACCGGTGCAATTCAAAGACGGTATGGAGTTGTAAATCTGCCCTTAACGAATTGGGCAGCTGTAATGAGGTGTCGCTGGTCTGGATACCGGGTCACTCGGACCATGATGGCAACGTTGCGGCAGACGCGCTTGCCAGGAGTGGTGCCCAGTGTGACTTTGTCGGACCAGAACCGGTGCTGGGAATAACATCTTGCACAGCAAAACGCACCTTAAAGACCTGGACAGATAGAAGGACAATTCAATATTGGCAAAATCTTCCAGGATTAGCCCACTCTAAGGCCTTCATAAATGGCCTGTCTGAGTCAAGGGCTAAGAAACTTCTAGAGTTGAACAGACAACAACTGAGTACTCTAGTCGGCCTGTATACAGGACACTGTCGCTTGCGGCATCACATGCACCGTATTGGGATCGGTCAGGAGACCGAGTGCCGGCTGTGTATGAAGAATGACGAAACAGCAGAGCATGTGCTGTGTTCCTGTCCGGCAGCGGATAGGACTAGACACCAGCTCTTTGGCAAGAGAAAGCTTGCTCCAGAGGACCTGGATCAACTTTCGCCCGCAAAGGTTATCGACCTCTGTAGGAGGCTGGATTTGTTGGGCGAAATATAGACATTAGGCGTGAGCCACAATAGACCTTATGGTCGCGGTGGAGGGACCGATATGGACCACTCACAATCTAACCTAACCTAACCTAACCTAACCTAGTTAGTGGCCTTCATTTTTGAAAAATGTTTTATTATATTGCGGAAAGGGTATTAATTATTTAGCTTTATTGCGAAAAGGGTAAATACCCCAAAAAACAGCAGAAGCATTTAAGGGGCAAAATCCGAATAACCAAGTATACCGAAAGTACGTCATTGATCACTCTAAAGCGAGTGATAAAAGCTGAAAATTGTATAGTGAAAAATAAAGCAATCAAACTTGCTATTTTGGGGAAAATTTATTTGGATCCCACTTTAAGTACTGGGAAATTATCAACATGTTTTAAGGTATCTCGCCGTAGCGTTTAGAGAATTTAAAATATACATAAATATCACCTGTATAAAATCAATCTTATTCAAAAATTAAAAGAAGTTGGCTTTGAAAGTAGTTTATATTTTTGTAAGAAAATGGTTGAAGGAATTTTTCAAAGTCAAAACACTTTGAAATGCGTTTGCTCAAAAACTACTTAACCGATTTTTAAAAATGACAATTTTCAAAAAGGATAATTTGATTAGTTTCAGAATGAGGTGTCGCCCAATACCTTGTTTCGTTTGAAATTTCAACACTCACCTATAATAGAAAGGAAAGCGACATGGTTGAGAATGTGGGCAAAACGTTTGCCTCTCGAAATAAAAATTGGCACGTACAAGCAATTTCTTTTAAATAACGAAAAATATGACAAATTCGGCCTGTTTCGTTCTAGATGCTCCAGTCTGTGTATATATTGTATACATATACATATATAACTTAAAACTGGCCCCAATTATGGGTTCTAGAGGCCTTTTTCCTCAAGGCACGTCCGCGACTTTGCCGCCCCGATAGCACTGCAGCCTTTGGCTTATTGTGCATACCCTTGGTCTTTTTACTCCACACATTTCAAAATCACTGTGCCTTGAACTAGCCGATTGCTAGGGTGAAGTTTTTTATTGCTCTGTCTCCGGTCTAGATTGACCGTAGATCAGTTGTCTTCTGCGGTCCAGAGCTTTACACTCGCACAATATGTGCTGGGCCGATTCCTCCACCTCGCCGCAGAGTCTGTATGCGAGGTCCCACTCGAAGTAGAGGCCCTAGTTTGTTTTCATTTTAAACACAAATTTCAGTATTCAAAAGTCACGATCTCTTCAATAGTTTTTTTCTTAGATAAGTTAGCCAGGAAAATCTCATCGGTTTTTGCGTGAAAATGTTACGTTCGCCTTCGAAAAATGTTTGTATCTCCGAAAACAGCAAAGTTATGCCAACCAAATTTGATCCGCTAGTTTATATTATAAAAGTATACTACACTTGGAGAACCCAAATCACCACAACATAGGTTCCAAACTTCAATTAGTGATAAAAGTATACTGTATACCAAAATTTAAATATTTTAGTTAGAAGAAGAATATAAGCATATAATGAACTTTTTTTTAAGTGCAACTGGAAGTCATAGGAAGACACAAGACCAAAATGCTGTTTGTGGTAAACAAAATGTAATACATTTTAGAGACAAAGGTTATGACCCAGTTCACCAGGGGCCAACAGTTGCCAACAGCTGAATTGTTATGTCAAAAATGCTGACAAATGTCAACAAGTGTTGGCACAACAATTCGACTGTTTGCAACTCTTGGCGCCTGGCGGACTCGCCCCATTTTCCCTTGGTGTAAAAAGGTCAAGAAGTACGAGGAAGATTACTATAAAATTTTTACGGCTTTTCTTGTGAAAGTGCCAAAGTGACCACATACAAAAAGGAAAAGATTGGTAAACCCAACGGTTTTAGAAAAAGACCAATTGTGTACAAAAAAAAAGATTTTGATTAAATTTTAACAAGTTCTTAAAAGCTGACGCCTGAAATACATAAATGCGAAAAATGTACTTATCTATATCCAACACTATAAAAAACAGCAAAATATTCACACAAACAAATTTTCTGTATTGTGTTATCAATTACTCAATCAAAAATAGTAATATTACGATAGATCTACGATCTTGACCGTCTAGACCAGTATCATGCAAAATAAAGCACTACTTTCAGTAGTGCAGGAGCCAACTGGTGCTTAAGAGTTGTTATTTATATTCTTAGACGCCCATTCCATTGTGCTTTTAATAGAAAGAAGGTAGGTGCGCATAAAATACTTATTTAACTTAACTACTCAATACAAACCGGAAAAATAACACCCATAAATAACACCGTTATAAAACACCAAGTCAATAAAATAATAAATGTACGATCACTTACTTATATAAAGCATTGATATTGCCCATAAATTTACTAAACAAGTGTTGTGCAAGATAAGAACTATAAAACTATATGGCACGCCATTACTAAATACTTAATTTATTTATATAGTATAGTGATGCCTTTTGACATTTATAGAAGATATTAACAAAAAAATTAATAAGTTTTAAGCGTAGGAAAAACATACATAGCAAACGCGTAATCACTAAGAGTCCGGCTCTTTGGCTGACACCAAATATTCGTTTATCAATAAAATTAAAAAAAGTTCGGGACACAGCAAGTGCGTTATGGTAGTGAATTTTTATTAAATGTTTCAATCTTGAATAACTCAATTTTCTATATACTTAGAAAGTTTAATTTTGGTATGTAGTAAGGTACTTTCCAAGGCAAAATATCCACCGAATTTTATGAAAATAGCCTTGTAATATTCTGAGAGAAAATTTTTTTTCGAACGAAAACTCAAAATTTGAATAACTGAATTTTCTATAAACTTAGAAAATTGAGTTTTGGTACGTAGTAAGGTCTCTCCCAAGGCAACATATGTAGTGAATTGCATTAAAGCAGCTCTGTAATTTTCAGAGAAAAAGATTTTTTAGAAAGGAAACTCAAAATTTTCCCGGAAAACCCTGTTAGATTTTCCTGGATAACGAACTTACCCCAGCCACTAATAAGATAAAGGCATTAGCCGAGTTTCATCCAAATCGGTTAATTATTTTTTGAGTTATCAGATGGATACATATATATATATATATATATATATATATATATATATATATATATATATATATATATATATATATATATATATATATATATATAGTGAATTGCATTAAAGCAGCTCTGTAATTTTCAGAGAAAAAGATTTTTTAGGAAGGAAACTCAAATTTCCCGGATATATAATATATATATATATATATATATATATATATATATATATATATGTGTGTGTGTGTATATATTTATTTATATAAACATATAAAACTTAAAACGGACCCCGGATATGAGCTCTAGAGGTTCTAGTTCGCGCTCATTTGAAAAAATTTGTGCAAAGTTTCACCATCGATACCACTCTATTAGTTAATTTTTTTAATAAAAATTCACTCAAATGATGCGCTTAAAATATATAAGACTAAAATAGTGCTAATCAGGAAAACAGGAAAATTTGCAACTTTCTAAACATATCTATCAGAGCTGAGAAAAAGACTTTTTTGTCGTCAAAATTTAAGTCGGATCAGAAAAATTTTTGGAGAATGGCAAGGTATCTTAATTTAGCCAAAAATAAACAATCCTTTCTATATAACGTTGAACCCAATACAACTAATAATAGTTTTTTAGACACTTTACCCAAACCGAATGTCGATGTCACTGTTCATGATATTTTAGCTAAATATTCAGGACGTTTTGAAGGTTGTTATGGAAACTTCGGTTTAGAAAATGTCGTAAGATTAAGACTTATACTACTGGTACAGATGATAAAAACATTCGATTGCTTTCATTAGTGTTTCCAGAGTTACTGAGGTATCTTACATTTATCACACAGAACACCCCATATAGAAGGGAAACGCCAATGCTGACGTTTTGAACAATATTAGAGCGCCTCTGGCGGATGCGATGAATTTTAGTCACACGCGGGAAATTTGATTTCATTTTCATTTAGAAAATCCAAATAAATTCTATTTAATTTTATACCACTGTCAGTAAAGAGGCTAAATTAGTCAAATAATTTTTTTAATGATTTTTATAGTGAAAGCAAAACAAGTTATGTTTTAATAACACACATACGCCTGTTTTTAGCTTTGCAATCATAGGAAAAATTAATTGGCAATTTGCACCTTCTTACACCTGCAGCTTCAGTTTTTACTATCCATATGATTAATGGAAAATGAAACAAGATAAAATACACTGGTGTTTTATTAGAACAGTATTAATATTACATTTATTTAAAAACCATTTTAATTCCGAAAGTAAGATGAAGTATATATGGCCATTCCTTATCGATACGTAGGTATATTACAGCAGTCTGGTGCTTGTACACTATTACATTTATATGCTCACATGACCACAATGTATGGCAAGGTTGGTTTTGCCTTCTTTTAGGGTATGTATAAATGACGTCATATTGTCATTTATTAGAAAAACATTTGTGCACCCTTTAATTTCCGTCTTTATTTAAAATGATACTTGGTAATATTCATCTGACAACAGTGTACACTAATCAGGCTTTCTGGTCGCCTTCCGAATCCACCCGATCCATTGTTTACTTCCGAGATATTGTATAAATAGAAATAGAAATTTTTAATTTTTATTTGCACTTTAAAATATATGAATACTTACTCAAAGGAAGATGTAATATGGGAACAGCAGTTCTTTTCAGGCCTCTTCTGATTTCAGGTACTTTATTCTCATCAACGAAATGACGATCACAAATATAAACTCTATCATAAATGGCTTGTGAATATAAACCAAGCATCTTAGGGTTTTGTATAGCTTTCACCCAGTCATCAAAATGGTCTTCTGATGATTTCAACGAAAAATGATGTCTTTTGCTAAATATTTCCAGGCACCCCGGAACACATTTAACAATAAATCGTTTTCTTGGATGGTATATTTATACCCACAAAGCTTCTGTAAGAAAACGTTATTTACTTATAACCTATGAACTACTAAAACGTTCTAAACTTGCCTGAAAACTAAAACAGTTGTAATTATGTTTCACCAAAACACCTTGAACTATGAAATCACCTTGCTTTTTTGATAAGAAAACTGAAAATAGAATTGAGATTACATTATTGTTTAAACACAAAGCTTATGATAACGATCATATTTTGATTCACAAAAAAAAAACGCACCTTTAAAACACAAAACCGACGAACAATGAAAACACTGTAAAGTATCCACTAAACGTTAATATAGGTAAAACTTAATTAAAAGAAACGTTTAGCAACAAACTTGTATTATAATTATACAATGAAAGAACTAGAAGCGAACAAAAACTTTTTTGCATTCAAAACATTTGAATTTTGAATGTATGATAAAATGGCGCACTGAACAGCTTGTTCAGTAGAATTGTAGGACTGCTAGCGACATCTACTATATGCGATGTCCGAACTAGAGCCCAAATAAAGTCCAGGTTAGCTCCATTTAGGTGAAACTTCTATAGGGAGTGTTCTGTGATTTATCATTAATTTTTGTCTAAAGCAGGGGGTGTTTTCGACTGCTTGGAAAGTCGCTAATATAGTTCCTGTGCCTATTAGTATTATGTGCGCTGTTTCGAGGAATTATAGTTGCTGATCAATTAGATGCTTATATTAGGCCTAGTAGTAATTTTTCTTCCACGCAGTTTCGTGAGAAACCTAGCACTGTCATTGTCCTTTTGGATGTCACTGATGATATATTTAAAGGCATAGATTCTAAGAAGTTAACATGTCTAGCAATAGTGCGCCAATAAACTATGACACCTGTACATGACAAGTACCATTCAACGGTCTTTGAATCTAGCCTTGAATATAAAAAAAAGTCTGGACGAAGCAAGTACGTTATGGAAGTGAATTTTCTTTAAATGTTTTTAATAGAAAATGTGTCTCTTTAATGCAAGCAGGAATCAATTTGGTCACCGGTATAACCTATATAGTAGAAACTATGTACCATATTTTACCAACATAACTTGTTTTAAAATGTACAAAAATTTTCCGAAAATAAACTTAAAACATTTCCGAGAAAACTCGTTTCCTAGCTGACGAAACTTAGGTTAAAAGCAAATTGCGTTATTGAATTTTAAAGCGTTTAATGAAATTCGCTACTAAAACGCACTTACTGTGTCTCGATTTTTTTTTACAAACATGCATCATATATTTCGATGAAAAATGCAAAAATGCAATAAGGAATGTTCGAAAAAAAGTAGGTATCACCAACGACTTACGGGCCATCCTGTGGTTGTCAAAATAATTTTATAAGATGCAGCTCAAAACACCCTACAAGTAACGTATATTTTTTTCTAGTATCTTGCATAATAACAATTATATTAAGCTTTGCCGTAGAAATGCGTCACACTGTATATATGTAAACAGAAAGTAAACCCGGATATGGATTCTAAGGGGGCCTAGTTTGCGCTCATTTGATGAAATCTTTTTAGAATTCAAAAGCCGCGGTCTACTCGTTAACGAATTTTTTCTACGAAAATTAGCTGTAAATTATAGACCGTTAAACCATAGATTTAACTAAAACTACTTCCAAAGCATCAGATAAACTGTCTATTTGAAATTAATTTTCTGGAAACATTTTATTAAAATGAAGGGCAATGACGGTCTAAGCTCAAACTTAATTGCACAACACTCTTTACATAATCCGTATTTCTTTCAGGTTCTTTGCCTAAATGTTGCCAATTTTGACGTTTCAAATCGAGACCTTTTACGTTTTGAGGAAAACCAAATTTTTTTTCCTTTAAATGCCTCTAACTTTTTTGCCTTTAAACTTACAGAACTAAATTTTGGTAAATTAGTCACCCTTCATATATATATATATATATATATATATATATATATATATATATATATATATATATATATATATATATATATATATATATATATATACATATATAAAATTGAAACTGACCCTGGATATGGGTTCAGGAGGACTAGTTCGCGCTCATTTGAAGAAATTTTTTCTAAATTCAAAAGTGGGGATCTCCTCGTTGGTGTTTTTTTTTTTAAGAAAATTCCCTAAAACAAGCACTTGTGAAGCCACGGGAACAGTCTACGACTGTATTGAATATGGGACGGTTTCGCTAAGTTAGGGGCAAGAACAAACAACCTGATATGCTATTCAAATTAAATTAAGTCATAAGTCTCCTCTTTATCAAATTTTTTTTAATACTAAAACTCGCTAAAAAATTCATCGGAATACAAACAATCAGTTTAGATAACTGTAAAGAGAAATAGGACTAAAAAAATGATAAAAAGCGAAGTCACTAACCAGAATTAGAACGCGTCATCTGGGAGTTGATTATTACGACGTAAAGGGACCACTGTACACCTAGCCCACTGAGCTACGCACTATATGCATTTACCAGCAGGAATATCGTATTGTTGAAGGTTTTACAATTTACGTAAAACCTTTTTAATTAACAATGGATTTTTTGCTTATATTTTAACGAAATCTAGAAAAATAACGACTTAGACACATATCTAGGAGCTTGTTAGTCATTTCTTGTAGTATTTTTCACTCACATTCTGATCAATCAATTTTCACATTTTTAACTTTCTTGAATCAGATTTAATTAATTAAAAATAATTAACCTCTAACTTTTTTGTCTTTTGAGATAGAGATTTTTTGGTACATAGGATACTCTTTATGACAGAAACCAGCGTACCAAATTTGGTTGCCCTCACTTTGTTATTCAAGAGATTTTAATTTTTTTTGAAAGAAAACACAAAATTTTCCGGGAAAACCTGGGTCAATTTTCCTGACTAACGACCTTATCTAAGCCACTTGCAAACGGAAGGTATTTGCCAAATTTGATCAAAATCGGACTATATATATATATATATATATATATATATATATATATATATATATATATATATATATATATATATATATATATATATATATATATACTGAAACTGACCCTGGATATGGGTTCTAGGGGGCCTAATTCGCGGTCTTTTGAAGACAAATCAAAATTCAAAAGTCGGGATCTCCTCATTAGTGAATTTTTTCAAAAAAATTCACTAATATATGTATTACCTGTTGGAGATAAGATTAGGAAAACCTAGTCTATGTCGATACATAATTGGATTTTGAATTTAACCGTGTTATGTAGTGTCGTATTGAGAGATTGATTTTGAACACCCCCTCTGATGATATGATTAAGGCACATATTATTGGTAATTGCAAACATACTTTGCAGAAAAAATGTTTGATAAATTTGCATCTGTAATAAGAACTCGTACATTTAACTTCAAAGTTTCTAGTATCAGAACTTAAAATTTCCAAAAAGAATTGAAATAAGTAAAAAACTGTCTAGACTATACAGGCTGATTCAAATTGGAGACTCACCATGGAGATCTAGCTTATTATCAAAGAGAGTGTTGGTTGAAATTCGGCAAAGTTGAAAAATTTGGGCTCTTTAATATGAGGCAGAGAATGCCAATTTTCTGCTACTGTCGTTCAAGGAATTGTCAAAAAACTGAAAAAGCGATTTTCGATTTTCGCCTCTCGTTTACGTATAAAGAAACGAGAAACACATTCCCAAAGCCATGTTCAGTTTTATATCTGATAGCGGACTCAGTATATATATATATATATATATATATATATATATATATATATATATATATATATATATATATATATATATATATGAGAAATACTTGGTTCTCGGGTGGCACCGCGTCTATAGTTTATTAAAACTCGACGTTTCGGCTAATGTTTTGGCGCTATTTTGAAAAGGATAAAGGAATATGGAAAACGTGAACTTTAAGGCCTCAATCTGCGTACTTATTAGAGTGGTGGATGAGGATGGGTTGAGTTGGGTTGTTGTGGCTCGAATACGGTGCCAATCAGCGAAATCTCACCAGTGGTCGTCTCTAAGGTCTCAGTGTATTCAACCATAGACCTGAGAGATGTTAGGTAAGGTCATGTTATATAATCCAGATTGACGTTTATATCAACAACTTCAGTTACATTTTAATCTTAAGAAATTTGTAATTTTTTTTTATTGTATTTTTTCCATGTTTAATCTTTAAGCTCATTTGATATGTAAGTATTTAAACCATAATTACTTTTCTTATGTGAAATGTAACGGCTTGAGATAGGTGAAAGATGCATAATATAAAAATGTCTGGACGCAGCAAGTGCGTTATGGCAGTGAATTTTCATTAAAACGCATTTAATAGCAAATATGTTTTTTTAAGAAAGCAGGCATCAAATTTCACCAGTATAACCTGTGTAGGCGAAACATAATGTACCATACTTTCTTAAAATTACTTTATTTATGAAAATGAACAATAATTTTCCGAAAATAAACTTAAAAAGTTCCCGAAAAAACTGGTTTCCCGGCCAACGAACCTTATAGGTTAATAAAAATTGAGCTATTCAAATCTGAAACATCTAATGAAAATTCGCTACCATAACGCACTTGCTGCATCCAGAATTTCTTTTCTTACAAACATGCATTATATTTCGATAGAAAATGCAAAAATGCAATAACATAAGGCATGTTCGATTAAAAAAAATTGTATCACCAAGGACTTATGGGCCACCCTGTAGTTGTAGAAATAATTTTTAAGATGAAGATCAAGACACCCTGTAATTACGTCTATAATTTTTTTCGTATCTTGAATAATAACGGATATACTAAGCTTTATTGACTTTTTACGAAATTTCGCCAAAAACTTTATACAATTGAACTATAAACTCTGTAGCTAAACTGCTGCCAAAGCATCAGCGAAATGATCTATTTGAAATGAATTTTAGCAAAATGAAGGACAATGACTGTTGACGCTGAGAATTCAGGGTTTGTAAAACATTATTTTTGCGACATTTTCTCTACATAAGCTGTATAGCTCCAGGTTCTTTGCGGAAATGTCATTTTTGACGTTTTAAATCGCGACTTTGACGTTTTGAGAAAAACCCAAATTGTTTTTTCTTTAAATGCCTATAACTGTTTAGTCTTTATACTCACAAATCTAGATTTTGGTACGTAACTTACTTTTAATAATATAAATATTCGTACCAAATTTGGTTGCCCTTACTTTGTTACTTCCGGACATATTAACATTTTCCGGGAAAAACTGGGCCGATTCCTGGCCAACGAGATCATCCAAGTCACTTGCAAAAGGAGGGTACTTACCAAATTGGATCAAAATCGGCCCATTATTTTATTAGTTATCGTGGTAATACTTATATATATATATATATATATATATATATATATATATATATATATATATATATATATATATATATATATATGTGTATATATATATATATATATATATATATATATATATATATATATATATATCTTTAGGAATATTGTACTACACTGTAATTACTTTTAAATATACACTTTATTTGTTTGCTGTACGTTTGTGATTTCCTATTGGTTTGCGCGGACATCCAGTTTCGAACCGTCCCGGTTCATCATCAACACGCTACTGACTGTTATCGCTCCTGTCTGGTCTACGTCTGAGATTGTACATGGCGCATGCGCCATTTACATTCTAAATAAATAAAAAACAAGAACACAACCCACATGAATTAAACGGAATATATCAAATAGAATGTAACACATGCAATAAAAAATATATAGAAATGACAAAAAATCAATAGAAACAAGATTCAAGGAACATATAACAGCATTAGATAAAAGCCACATACCTAGCTACAAATCAAACGTAGCTACACACATTCACAACATAAAACACCAAAAACCAGATATCACCCAATTACAACTAATGAAACATGTTAAAGACCACAAAAAAAATGGAAACAACAACAAACAAACAATGGGAAACAATTAATGCCAGAACAAATCCAAGTACAAACATTTAAACAAAGCTTAATAAAGGCCATACAAATAGACAAATTATCAAACCACAGTGATCAAGACAGGAGACCCATACACACGACACAGTCCGAAGGCACAACCGGTCAGAGAACAGGAAACCGACCAATAGAAGCTCACGGCGCATGCGCCACGTACAATCTTAGACGTAGACCAGGTAGGAGCGATAACAGTCAGTAGCGTGCTAATGATGAACCGGGACGGTTCGAAACTGCAGTCCGCGCAAACCAATAAGATATCACAATATATATATATATATATATATATATATATATATATATATATATATATATATATATATATATATATATATATATATATATATATATATATATATATATATATATATATATATATATGTATGTATGTATCCGTCTGATAACTCAAAAAATAAATAACCGATTTCAACGAAACTCGGCAAGTGCCTTCATTTTATTAATGGCTTGGATGAGTTTGTTGGCCAGGAAAATCCGGGAAATTTTTTAGTTTTCTTCCGAAAATAACGAAGCTCTTTTAATGAAATTTACTATATATGTTGCCTTGGGAGAGACCTTACCAAGTACCAAAATTCAACTTTCTAAGTTTATAGAAAATTGAGTTATTCAAATTTATTTATTAAAAATAAAATAAAAATTCTCCAAAAATTACAAATTTATTTTAATGAAATTTGGTGGATATCTTGCCCTAGGTAATACCTTTTTTTTTTGTTCCCTCAGAGCTCGTACGCGGCCTTGCCGCCCCGATAGCACCGCAACCCTTGGTTGATTGTGCATACTCTTAGTCTTACTCCACCCATTCCAAGATCACTGTGCCTTGAACTAGTCTGCACAGCGATTGGTAGGGTGAAGTTTTATATTGCTCTGTCTCCGGTCTAGAGTGACCGTAGATCAGTTGTCTTTTCCGGTCCAGAGCTATACACTCACACAAGATGTGCTGGGCTGATTCCTCCCCCTCGCCGCAGAGTCTGCATGCGAGGTCCCCTTCGAACCGCCCCATTTTATGCAGGTGTTTCTTGACGGCCATGTGTCCCGTCAAGAGACCTGTTGTGTTTCTGAGCTGTCCTCTGCTAAGGTTTAGCAGCTCCACAGCTCTCTTTGAACTGGGTCCGTCAATTATTGACTTCCCATGTCTGAGCCCTGGACAGTCCGCCCAGTACACCTTGTGTTGGTTTCTGACCCAGGATTTAATGGCTCCCCTGGCAGTGCTCTTTGACACGCCCAGAGCCGGTTCTGGTCCCATAAATGGTTCTGCTGACCCTCTCTTCGCGAGACTGTCAGCTTCTTCATTGCCTTTAACCCCCGAGTGACCCGGCACCCAGATGAGGGTAACCTCATTCTGCCCAGCCAGGTCGCTCGTCTCGTCTCGGCACTCACTCACCAGCCAGGAATTTACCCGTGGGCTACTTAGTGCCTTAAGGGCTGCCTGGCTGTCTGTGGCTATGAGGATCCGCTTGTTGGTGTAGCCACTCCTCTTGTTCTCCCGCACGCAGTGCAGGATGGCGTACATCTCGGCCTGAAACACCGTTGCATGGGCTCCGAGGGAAATACTATGACTTACCCTCGGTCCTTCCGAGTAAACACCTGCCCCCGTCCCACGCTCCCCGCCAGATCCGTCCGTGAACCAGACGAGCGCGTCCCGTGGCATGCCCAGCGTCTCCTCCCGCCATGCCTCGCGATCAGGGATTTCCTCTGTAAAGTTGTTTTCCCTGCACATTCGCGGGCTCGCGAAGTCTGACCTCATTTCAAGCATGGGCTCCTTCACGATCTCCTGAATTTTGCAGTGGCCCCTGAAGCCTGGGTTGATCTTCAGTCTACCATTGCAGGCTAGTCTGTATAGTCCTAGCCTGGCCTCTCCCATAATAACTAAGTGTAGAGGGGGGGGGGGGTAGATCCAGCAACACCTCCATGGCGGCTGTTGGGGTTGAAGACATGGCTCCTGTGATGCCTAGGCAAGCCATCCTTTGGATCTTGCCTAGTTTTTGTTTGGCACTGGATTGTGTCACCTTAGGCCACCAGACCAGTGCCGCATATGTTAACGATTAGGTAATACCTTACTACATACCAAAAGAGAACTTTCTAAGTGTATAGAAATTTGTGTTATTCAAATTTGAATCATTTAATAAAAATTCACTACCATAACGCACTTGCTGCGTCCAGAGTTATTTGTTGATTACTCTAAGAACAGTATTTCTCCCTTACATGGTGTAGACGACAGCGATCATATTCATGAAAATATTCTAATTAGTTTGGCTGTTGTTACTACTAAATTGTCTTATATTTTTATTACATTAGAAGTAAGAAATAAAAGAGTAAAAGTATGTTTTACACTATTCAATGCCCCGATAAACCTGTGACCTTGTTGAAAGCCCACGTTATGTGACTGCGGGTACATGTCCAAGCAAAGCTGCGTCTAGCTTGGGGCACCACAGACACGACCGTGACAACCTGAGGGTCTTCAGACCATGAGAGCATATCGAGAGCATACCTCCCATTGTCGGCGTTCCACGGGACATCTCACCATCGTCTTTCTATAGCCTATAGTGCACAGGAATACATAACGATAGCCTCCTACTATCGTTTATTGGGGGTTTCTCTGAAATTGCTGGTTTACTCGGACAGAGGCGGTCTGAGAGTAATATAACCAAGAGCTTTTTGTTACTTAGGTTGTATAAAAGCAGTTATTTGTATCAAACAATTCCATTATTAAACACTTGCTGGGAATTTGTAGAATATGGGAAAATATTGTACACCGTAGTACACTGTTAAATAAATGTTTGTAGTATTACAAAATGTGGGAATTGAGAAGCATAAGTACAATTGGAGAACCCAAATCACACATCTTTTTAAACAGCTGAAGATCGTTTCACTAACAAAGTTTGCGTCATCTCCGTGGCCGTGTCGGAAAGTCCAGTCAAATTTCCCAATTCGGACTCGGGGGACGACCGTTTGAGACTCACCGCCAGCGGCTGATTTTTCAAATCACTTCTGTCGTTGAGATCGAGCTTAAGATGGAGGGTAGGTTAGTTTAGATGAGCAAAAAGGGTCAGCATTGGCCTAATTGCCAGTAAGCATCTTACCTTTACTTTTTTAGCGTCATCAGAGGATGAAAAATTCCGAAGAATCCATAATTTTTCATCATCGGATAACGCTAACTTTGTTAGTGTAACGATCGTCAGGTCTTTAAAAATATGTGTTGCTGTGATTTGTGTTCTCCAAGTGTACTTATCAGTGCTCATCGTAGATTACAATCTTCAATTTGTGAATTGAGAGGCGTTTCAAATATTTCACTTGTTTGATAAACTATAAATATTGCAGTGTATACTGGGTGTCTCACTTAATCTTGCACACCATGAGAGTCCCATAAGCGTAAAGTGGCTTAAATTAGAATCGCAGTATTCTGAAAATCAGAACACCTACTAAGAGCTGATCAATTTTAATAAAACTATTACATTTTCAAACACAAATATTTAAAAAAGTCTGGACGCAGGAAGTGCGTTATGGTAGTGAATTTTCATAGAAATGATCTGACACGAAATCTTTTTTAATACTTTTTTTTAACATAGAATTATAAATTTTGGTATATGGTTTCCTTTTAATATCGTACACTTACGTACGAAATTCGGTTACCATAGCTTTTATATTTTCTGAGATAATTTTTTTTCGAAAGAAACCCAAAATGTTCTCGGAAAACCTGGTTCGATTTTCCTGGCTAACGAACTTGTTCAAGCCACTTACAAAAGGAAGGCACATGCTAAATTTTATCAAAATCGGTCCATTATTTTTGGAGTTATCGGTGTGATACATATATATATATATATATATATATATATATATATATATATATATATATATATATATATATATATATATATATATATATATATATATATATATATATATATATATATATATATATATATATATTGAAACTGACCCCTGATATGGGTTCTAGGGGTCCTAGGTCGCGCTCATTTGAAGAACTTTTTTTTTAATTCAAAAATCGGGATCTCCTCATTAGTGAATTTTTTCTAAGAAAATTCACTAAAAATAACAAAATTATTTAACAATGTATGGGTTCGCTGCGTTTTTTTTTAATCCATTCCATAACTCTTCGACGCATTCTTGACATTAAATGATGATGATGATTCTTGGATTCTGTTAGAAAGGTCAACTAGGTTATTTGGTAGTTGGGGGAAATTACCCAGTCGATTGTCCAATCATATACCACACATGTTCGATTGGTGACAAGTATGGCGAACAAGAAGGCCATGGAGGCAGGGTCAGGTAATTTTCTTGTAAGAACCTTGTAGTAACCCTTATTGTATGAGGGCGTGCGTTGTCTTGTTGGAAAAGAGATTGAATTAACCCTCGTAGGTATGGTAGTTTAACAAGCTGCATTACGTTTCCTATGTAATCATTTGCATTTCAATTTCAGTCAATAAAAATGAGAGGTGATCGGCTACCGTATCTTATCACACCCCTTAGCATCACCCCCAGTATAAGGGCCGTATGCCGTTCCACAGAAAACTCTAAATGTTTACGTTCTCCATGTAATAGTCTTACTCAGCAGACAGATGTTGAGGTGTCAGTATATACATACATACATATATATATATATATATATATATATATATATATATATATATATATATATATATATATATATATATATATAATTACACTGATAACTCAAAAAATAATGGGCCGATTTTGATCAAATTTTGTGAGTACCTTCCTTTTGCAAGTGCTTGGATAAGTTCGTTAGCTATAGTAAAATCGGACCAATTTTTCTGGGAAAATTTTATGTTTCTTTTAGATTTTTTTTTATATATCCGGAAATAACAAAGTTATGGTAACCAAATTTGGTATGCAGCTATACAGAATGGTTCAAAAAGATGAGACCATTTAATTAAGATTGAGGGTGGTTCAAAAAGATTTTACCACTGAAATGGGATGGACTTTTATTTTGATATGAACACATATACTATGTACACAACTCCAAATACAGTTTTCAGACCTGACGATCGTTTCGCTAACGAAGTTCTGAGAATGGTTACCGGAGCACCATCGTTTGTCAGAAACAGTCAGATTCATTCTGATCTGGAAATGCCTTCGATACTTGAGTTTATAACTCAACTATCCACAACTCAGTTCGCAAAAGCCGCTTCTCACCCAAATGCTCTTCTCCCTGGTGTCACCGACTACGCTGAGCGACTTCCATATAAGCATAAGCGTCCAAAGCTTATACTTACCCGCTAACGCCCCCGCGGCAAAATTAGAATGGAAACATTCAAACCCAAAAGTCATTGTGTGTATTCTTTCCGACGGAGGTATGGACTAAAGTCCGGTACTCCTAGGGAGGGAGTTTTAGTGAGTAGGTGTACTAAGAGTACGAGTGTTACAGTACCTCCATATCCCACGGCACTGCGGTGTCGTGAATGAGGTCTGCATGAGGCATCTCTCCCTTCTGTATCAAAAAAAATCTTTTCAAAGATCCGAATGTTTGAACCGGATCAGATCTGATCCGGATATCTCTACCTGGCGCACGGAATTGATTTCTCGGGTTCTCGAGGCGTTAAGTTTTTTCCCGTCTCGACTAATTACAAATTTTTCGAGAATTCTCGCCTCGAGAATTCTCGAGCAGAAACCCTAGACCTCATAGACGAATCTAGGGCGACAAACATAGCTTGGGTTGTTGTAATTTTAATTCGTTGCAATCATCTGCCTCCTACCTCCTAGAAGTCGCGTTTAAGTTCTCAATGTGTTCAATTTTAGATGGTGTTCGATGACGTTATGTTTCTGCGGTTGTACCTAATACCTTTCATTAATTTGTGTTTCTTTTTTTTTAGAATTATATATATCACAATATTGAAATGGTGGCTTTTGAATAATAGGCTTGAATCCTAAGAAGTTCAATACTGTAACACCTAAACAAAATGAGTACCGGAACGCGATGCAAAGCTCGCTGTGTAGATGAATTTTTATGATACAGATTTGCGGAACTCATTTTTATAACGCTCTTAACGGCCTGAGGCAATTAACGCTGTTTGTCGACTCCCTTTCTCTTCATATATGAGTGAGTTTACATTAATCGTATTTTAACCAAATAGACCGCCACTGTGCCCGGTATTAGTAATAATTACTTCCTGGTAAGTTCTGCACCCAACATATCGACTTGTGGAAGTGTTATCTGTATTAATACCAAAGTGCTGAATGGTCAATTATTTAGTTATTTGCTATAAGCTATATTTGCACCATATTTTATAATTTTATCGTGTGCCGAGTCCACACCGGAGTGGAGGAGTCACTATCAAGTTGATTTATGCAAAGTTCGATCCTGATGACCGATATAGTAAACACGTTGAGTTATACGGTTAAATGCAGGTATGCACTGGCCTTACAGAAAATTCAGTGAAGCAAAAATGAATTCCTGCTGTAGTTTTGACATTACCTAACATATATGTAAAGAATAATTGTCAGTTTATTATTTAGAAGAAAGTGTGTGCATGGCAGGGTGAAATGTGGTTGAAAATGTTCAACAACAAAATAAAGGTTTAAAAAGTTTAGGGCGCAGAAACTGCGTTATCGTAGTGAATTTTCATAAGAATAATATATTAGTGTGTGTGTGTGTGTGTGTGTGTGTTGTATCCTGATGGCCTCGGAAACCAGGTCCATTAGCCACAAACTGTTAATATATTAGTGATTTAGTCTTATATTAAAAGTTATAAAAATTACTTTACTTAAATAGGAATAGTAAAAAATCAGGTAAAGAAGGGCAAGCAAACACATGATCTCTAAGATAAATATTTATACAGTATGTGAAAACTGTAACCTGTGACCAGCACTAATAAGTACACTTGGAGAACACCCAAGTCACCACAACACATATTTCAGAGACCTTACGATCGTTTCGTTGACAATGTCAACACCTTCAGAGGAAAAAAATTCTAAAATAAAAAACTAGCTCCCGTGTATTTATATCGCGTCAAGGTAAACGAACTAGTCCGAAGTAAAGTTGTCGTCCAAGAACGATCGTTTGTTTATTGTGCAGTGAAAATACGAGGTCGAAGCCCTGATTTAATCTTCTGGTCGACAAATTTATGACCCTTATCTAATATAGGTTTAAAGGACCCGAGTTATTTAAGGAATCAGCACGTTTCCTTTCGGTCTAGAAATTTACTATGTGGATATTGGATCATGCCGACAAAGACATCTGGTGAGATAAACAACATCCACTCCCCTCATCTTTTTTAAATAGAAAACTAAAACCCAAGTCTATCTCACCATGTTAACTCTAACAAAGGATAAGTAATTCAACTTAAATACTACATAAAAACTATATTTATATTGATTTTAATTCTACCTGAAAGTATTTATATTGACTACATAGATACAACAAATCGAACGGGTCTTTAAGTCGAGACAAACATAGAGATTAGTATATGTATAAACCGGCCGAGTTATTGACAGCAATTTATTATTCTACCAGACAAATTAGGAGTGTTTAAGCGGTCAAATGCAAAGATAAAATAAAGGGCTTGAAATTAAAGGTGCCGCACGATTCAATAAAGTTTTGTTCTTAATAGACCTTAATATAAAAATACTTTCTAATGAATCAAGCATAGTTTGATGTCTAACATTTTTGACAAGTTTCAAATTTTCTTTGTCAATGTGGTGATTATTATCCCATATATGTTGTGCCACACATGATTTGTCCACCGTACCATATCATAACTGTGCGAGATGTTCACGAAATCTGGTGGCTATGTTTCTCCTAGTTTGGCCCACGTATTTAAGATCACAATCTTTGCTCATAAATGCCAGACATTTCAGTGACTTTGTCTTTGTCTTTCGTATTACCCAACAATTTTTTTTAAAATTACTTTTAGTCGAAAACGTCAAATGTGTTTACCTTATGAACCACGAATCACAAAGGGTTTGGAAAGTATTTTTAAGAAAGCCGATTTACATTTGACGTTTTCGACGAAAAGTAATTTTAAAAATTTGTTGGGTAATACGAAAGACAAATATAAAGTCACTGAAATGTCCGGCATTTATGAGATTAGTTGCAAAGATTGTGATCTTACATACGTGGGCCAAACTAGGAGAAACATAGCCACCAGATTTCGTGAACATCTCGCACAGTTACGATATGGTACGGTGGACAAATCATGTGTGGCACAACATATATGGGATAATAATCACCACATTGACAAAGAAAATTTGAAACTTATTAAAAATGTTAGACATCAAACTATGCTTGATTCATTAGAAAGTATTTTTATATTAAGGTCTATTAAGAACAAAACTTCATTGAATCGTGCGGCACCTTTAACTTCAAGCCCTTTGCATTTGACCGCTGGGTTTTAGTTTCTTATTTAAAAAAGATGAGGTGAGTTGATGGTGTTTATCTCACCAGATGTCTTTGTCGGCATGATCCAATATCCACATAGTAAATTTCTAGATCGAAGGAAACGTGCTGATTCCTTAAATAACTCGGGTCCTTTAAACCTATATTAGATAAGGGTCATAAATTTGTCGACCAGAAGATTAAAGCAGGTCTTCGACCCCGTAGTTTCACTGCACAATAAACAAACGATCGTTCTTCGACGACAACTTTACTAGTTCGTTTACCTTGACGCGATATAAATACATGGGAGCTAGTTTTTTATTTTAAAATGTATCTTCCTCTGAAGATGTGACATTGTCAACGAAACGATCGTAAGGTTTCTGAAATATGTGTTGTGGTGCTTTGGGTGTTCTCCAAGTGTACTTATTTATACAGTAATTTAAATACAAATCTCAAACAAAGCAATTATCCCGGAAATGTACTCAACAATAAATAAACTATAAAGCGGAACATAAAAAAATGTTGTGGTTCATGCATTGAAGGTGATTGTATGCATGCAGAAGGGGAAGAAGAACCCCCAGGACGAAGAGGGTTTCTGCCTTCTCACCCAAAAACACGAGGGGTTATCCTTCCCCTTGTGCACAAATACCACCACATTCAAGGCATAAAGCCCAAGATTTTTTTATTGGAGCACCCCCAAGAAAGTTACCAGACTTGTGGCGAATATGGGTGCTGTGCGGAGTAAACAAGGCTTAAAGGAGGTATTTCTGCAAAATGTAAGAAACGCATCTTTCCAAAGTCCTACTAAGTGTTTTTTTTTAAAGCATTTTCCTCTCATATTTCCTTCCCGCCCAGCACTCCTAGTCATTCTGGGTCCGTTAGCTTTCTTGTGGGTTATTTGCAACAAATTTGTCATGTGGCTTGTACATTCAAAGGAGGATCTAAGCATGTGTCTGAGTAAAATTCTAAAAACCCTCCGTGCAGTAAGC
This sequence comes from Tillus elongatus, assembly GCA_964006375.1. Classification (NCBI taxonomy): domain Eukaryota; kingdom Metazoa; phylum Arthropoda; class Insecta; order Coleoptera; family Cleridae; genus Tillus; species Tillus elongatus. The sequence continues at coordinate 193,731,695 of OZ023263.1, forward strand.
GGCAAAGTTATCTAAATTACATTCTACTTCGTCGCCTATAATGTATTTTTCAGATAATATAGAATACAGCACTAAAATAAATAAGTTCACTTGCATTTTCACTTTGTTTTTATTTTTATATTACATATATAAGCACAAGATAAATCTAATTAAGTGGGGCGCTTAATTAACACTGGGACACAAACATGAAAATTACAGAAGTTATTTAGAGCGCGTTAGCAGTCATAAACTTAATTTCATTATCACGTCACAGTAGTATTATGATCATAAGAAATACTTCTAACTGTATGCACATAAAAATTAGTAAAATACATTTATATAATCTAATAAAAAACAACAGTTTCGTAATTTGTTAGGAGGTTATGAGATGTGATGAAACGCCAAACTCACTGTACCGCAGCATAATATTATTATGTTGCGAATGTACTCACCCCATGACGTCATGCGCGTGACAGTGCAAAAATAGGTAGCCGCATTATCATATCTCTCTGGTAATAATTGCATCATCTCTAAAACCTAGAAAGTTCGGGACGCAGCAAGTGCGTTATGGTAGTGAATTTTCATTAAAATGTTTTTAATAGCAAATATGTGTGTGTTTTTTTCAAAGCAGGCATCAAATTTGATTACCAGTATAACATATATAGTAAAAACAATGTGCCATGTTTCATTAAAAGAACTTTATTGTTTGAAAACGTACAAAAATTTTCGAAAGTAACTTAAAGTGTAACCGAAAAAATCCGTTTCTTGGTCAACCTTATAGGTTAATAGCAAATTGAGCTTTTCAAATATGAAGCATTTAATCAAAATTCGCTACCATAACGCACTTGCTGCGTTCAGAATTTCTTTACTCAAAAACATGCATTATGTTTCGATGGAAAATGCAAAAATGCAAAAATGCAATAACATAAGGCATGTTCCACTAAAAAAAATATTTGTATCACCAACGACACCCTGTGATTGTAGAAATATTTTTTAAGATGTAGCTCAAGACACCCTATAATTAATGTATACAATTTTTTTCATATCTTGTACAATAACGGATATATTGAGCTTTATTGATTTTTTACCAAAATTCGACAACAGTTATATACCATTAAACGATAAACTCTATAGCTAAGACTACTGTCAAGCATCAGAGAAAGGGTCTATTTGAAATGAATTTTCTGGAAATATTTTAGTAAAATGAAGGACAATGACGGTTGGAACTAAGACTTCATGGTTTGTAAAACATTCTTCTTGAGACATTTTCTTTCCATAGCCCGTATTAGATTCAAGTTCTTTGCCTAAATGTTGCCCATTTTGACGTGTTAAATGATCACTTTGGCGTTTTGATGAAAATCCCAATTTATTTTTCTTTAAATACCCACCCATAACTTTTTTGTCTTCTGATCTACAGCGTAAAATTTTGGTTAGGTAATTTACCTATAGCAATATAAAACGATATACCGAATCTGGTTGCACTTACTTTGTTATTTCCGGTGATATGAATTTTTTCTTAAAAAAACACAAAAAATTTCCGGGAAAACCTCGGCTGCTTTTCCTGGCTAACGAACTTATCCAAGCCACTTGAAAAAGGAAGGTATTCACTAAATTTGATTAAAATCGGCCCATTATATATATATATATATATATATATATATATATATATATATATATATATATATATATATATAAACATATAAAAATTGAAACTGACTACGGATATGGGTTCTTGGGGTCCTAGTTCGCGCTAATTTGCAAAATTTTTTTCAAAACTCAAAAGTCGGGATCTCCCTATTAGTGAATTTTTTCTACAAAAATTCACTAAAAGGCTAAATTCCCAATTTTATATTGACAACTCACAATAAATGACATTACTACAGAGTGACAAATGACAGCGGAGCTCCAGCATGAACGCGGTCTAACAACGTTGTCAGAGAGAATAAATTAGGATTGGAGGGATGAAAAAAAAACATAAGAAATGGATGATTCGAAATTTGCAGGTATTAAGTATAGCTGTGGATAACGATATTTTTTAACTAACTGATAAAATTAAATTTTATTAAATGTTTTCTTTATTATCAGAAGTTGTAAACATTTGAGATGTTTATACATAAATGGTTTAACTACATGAAATTTCTGAAAGTCTGGCAACCCCGGTAATAAACAGCTACGTATTGACATCTTGCTATGATTCCATCGTTTAGATTGTTATCTACGATTTATTTATATAGCATAGCAGAGCAGGTAAAATCATCTGTCTTTATCCAACATTGTACATATTGCATGACATAATTTGAAGTGATGTGGAGGAATATTTTAATATTAATTTCAAATAACTTCATTTTTCTTTGATCAAAAGACTTGAAAATCGGTAAACGACCACGTCTATCTGTGTTCTTTTAACTTGTAAATTTTCATTTCAATCACTTTAACAATTTGAAAGATATTGCGTTTTCACAAATATATCTTAATTTTTTGTTAAGAAAAGTTGAGCGTTAAGATCTGATGAACGAACTCATCCAAGCGATTAACATTAACAAAATAAGGGTAATCCACAAATTCGGTCGAAATCGGTGCAGTATTTTTTGAGGTATCGCTTGGATATATATATATATATATATATATATATATATATATATATATATATATATATATATATATATATATATATATATATATATATATATATATATATATATATAGGTAAGACTTTCGTAAAATTTCTTCAAATGAGCGCGAATTGGAGCCCCTGGAACCCATATCGAGGGTCAGTTAAAATGAATGAATATATATCCGAGCGATAATTCAAAAAATACTCAACTGATTTGAACGAAATTTGGCACATACCTTCATTCTATTAAGACCACGGACGAGTTCGTATATTAGCTATAACGGACATTTTCCCCCCAAAAATATACAAAAATATTTTTGAGAACGCTATATTTTTGTAAGTATCAGAATAACTGGAAAGAGACTTTACATGTGGCTAGAAATGGTGTAAATAAATCTATGCTAAAAATGATTATAGAATAATTTCTTTAATCTTTAAACTTAAACATAAAACGTCATATAGGACCTAAACAGTGGGGAATGTGTTTCGACTCCAGCTCGATCAATATATGCTTTCTTTTTTTTTGATACTTGGAGAAACAATAGTGTTACAGTTTTCATACGGTTTGAACAAGATCACATTTTTGTTTAAAACACCTAAATAACTTTGTCACCTTTGGCTCTGAAATTATAATTATCAGCAGATATTTTCTTGTTGTTAATATTGAAAAAATCGGTTTGATTAGGTTGACTAAAACGAAATTATTCTGGCGATTAATAAGGAAAAATACCTGCTACGTTTATAATTTGTCAGATACTTTACTTTTCTAAATATGAATTAACTTTCCTTCTGGAAATCTTTTGTAACTTTAATGAAATTTGTAATAAAAGTTTCTTTTAAAGAGACTTACACTATCTACAGATATAGCAAAATCTCATTTTTTTAGCTTCATAGAAAATTGAGTTTTGGGCATTTTTCTCAAAAGGAGTTAGACCACAAGATTTTTTTGATAATAGAGAGATATCGACAAGAATTGTTTAGATGTGCGCGTACTAGAACCTCTAAAATCTACGTTGAAGGTCTGTTAAGTTTAAAGTATTAATTTTTAAGGTAATATGCCGTATAGTAATAGTGTACGATTCTTATGAAAATTCACTACTATAACGCAGTCTCTTTTACTCCCAGTTCTCGCTTACTATCTCTAGCTATTCGTTTAAGCCCACTTCTCAATTTTCTCTATTCGATTAGGCACTTCTCTTTCTCTCTCACATTTTTGGCATTACTATTTTTTATATGCTTTCTTTTTTTCATCCACAGCTTCCTTTACTATTTATTCCACAAGGCAGCCCTCTTAAAACATACAACTTTAACTTCACGACATGCTTCTTTGGCATATCCAATTATCATCATCTTTCAAGATCATCCATGCACTTTCCACATGTAGTCTTTGATGTATTATTACCATTACACATGCAACTCAGATGCTTCATTCCAATAGATAAGATACAGTTCCCTTTCCCAGGCGCCAAAAGTGCCTCAACTTTAATTCTCTCTTGTTTTTCTGGTTTCCTCACCCTCTTTATTCATCCCTGTCTCAGTCTTATCTGAGACGTTACAGGAGAATCGTCTGACACACATACAACACTTCTCATGACTCCAGTATCTTTTACCATCATGTCCCGTCTCTTATCATACAGAATGTAGTCTATTATCTCGACTATTTACATCACACCTGTGTCATGTATACTGGTGGATATTTTTGTGTTTGAACCACGTACTCGATATGGACAGGCCTTTTCCAGACACATTATTCATATAGTCTCAGTTCTCATTAACTATTGTGTCTCCGTACGGTGTCATTACTTAATCTGTCTCGTTTATCTTTATTCCTACCCACCCATTCATATATCCGGCAACATAGATTATTTCACCTGTTTCACTTTTTATTAGCCTTTCGCTTACTGTCTCTGGTTGTGGGTGCATAGCAGGCAACCAAAAACACTTTACGTGTATTCGGTTTTGTCCGTACCTATACTTTTCTTAGAGAAACGCATTCATAATTTATTACACGTGCCACAGCCCTTTAGTTTAGCATTATATTAATCCTTTGGCTAGCACGAGCAGTTTTTTCAACACCCGATCATATACATGGGTTCTCACCCGCTAGTTCCTCTGTTTTCACAGCTGGTACGAAAACCACAAATAATGTCCTTAAGTTCGATACGTTTCCTACTCAAGAGTCTGCATGTCATAAGTTTTACTAGGGCCCACATTTCTTATATTTATGGACATTTATAACACTTTATTTGGAAAAACAGGATCTACGAGGCGGTTTAAAAAAATCCCCATCTCACTTCGGCGATAAAGCAGGGTGAGTGTGTTAAAACATGAATTCCAATGTGTTACAAAGGTCGAATCCCATGTTGTACATAGTTTAGTACTGTCGGTAATCTTTTCCTGGTATGTTTGCCGAGCCCTGTCTCAGTTTGGTCATCTTTAGATAATTTAATTGTTGTCCAGAGTGTGTGTGTGCGTGGGCGTGTGCGCGTGTGTTATTATTATTATTATTATTAACAATTACGGTGGACTATTAAACCACATTTACTCAGAAAATGTCCGTTATCTCGGTATTCAATGCCACAGTAATGAGACTATATATTGCAAAATAACGTTCCATTTTCTACATTACATAAATCTCTTTTATAACACCATTGTTTAACAAAGCCCTCTAGGTAATGTTTCCCTGAATACCAAATAAATTCCTTGACTTAAGACGAATTTTGAAAACAGTCAAATATGGCCTAATGTCCTTTTCTTCAAGGAAAACATCCATTAGCGCATTGTATATCGTCGACTTGGCAAGAATCAGCAAAAAATTGCAAATTTTACTTATTGGCCCCAAGTCCGCTGACAATCCAGCATAAATGTCTACCGCATATAAGGGTCTATTTAACAAACCAAGAAAAATACCCCTTCCATATATCCTTTGTTTTGGAACATTGCACGCAGAGATGTCAGGACGCTCTGATTATTTGCCACCAAGGACACAAGTCTGAATCTATCTTCCCTGCCCTATTCAGAAAAACCAGGTCCGCTAAGCGGTTCTTTGCTAGACGGAAAGCTATCGACTGTTGGTGGGAAACTGTTGGATGCTCTATAAAGCTCTTCCAGTAAACTGGACATCAGACCAAGCTCACTTTAAAGGAGCTCCGATCCGATAATGTTTGAGAGTTATTTCTTTGAGTAGATCTCTCCTCGAATCCGTTGAAATATACTTAATTTGTCCTCGTGAGTCAACAAATTGCCATGTGATGGAAGCCAAGTAGTTGTTATCTACATCGTTCTGATTAATGAAGTGGGAGCTAAATTTATCTTTTAACTATTGAAAATTTATCCGTAAGTTACACTTAAGATATGGATCTTAACCTAATATATTTAGATCCTGAAAGTCTACCCAGTTGTCGTTGTCAATTAGCTGAGATATTTTGTACAAACCTAAACTAAACCATAAGTTTGAAATTGTTAACTGAGCAAAATTTACAAGTCTACAGTCAATCAAGGGCAAGTCGCCAATCTTACATGATCTAAACAAATTTGCAGCATTGAATTCTATTATGTCAAGAAAGGCCATGACGTGATACAAAAAATTGGGGAGGTGATTATCTCTATATGGGGAGCGCTTCATGAAGAGAACTTGCCAGGTAAGGCCACAATTTCGATAGGTCCACAGAAAATATCGCGTCATTACTAACCACTTAGGTTCTTCTATGCAGGACAAGACCTTACAGGCAAACAGTAATCGAAACAACTTTACTTTACATTCGACATTAACCAAACCTAAACCACCATGTGATATAGGTAAGCAAAGATGCTGTTCTGTGACCCAGTGCTTTCTTCCACCCCAAAATAATTCAATTAGAAATTTTTGTACGCTTTTAAGAAAGTTTGGTGGTATTGGTAATACCTGAAATGAATACCATAGGGTGGGAGCTATAAATTGGTTAATTACTATAACCCTTCCTCTCCAACAGAGGGATGGCAAAACATTTTTTCATTTTGTTGCTGAATTTCTGACTTTAGAAAATATTAAATCTAAAATATCGCCATTAATTACATTTATATCATTATTAAAAGTTACACCTAGAATATTAATGCTGTCTGAAGTCCATGAGATACCCAACGGTATTTCAGTTGTGCCTTTGAAACGTTCGACCCAAAAACCTTTACACTTATTTCTATTTAAAATTGCTCCAGAATTTACAGAATATATTTCAAAAACCTCTGCTAGACTGACAAAGTCACACTTTTCAGTTATTAAAACACTTACATCGTCTGCGTATGCTGACACTTTTAGATAATTAATTTCTCCAGTGGGACCAGGAAGTCTTAGACCGGTAAGTTTTTGTCTCAAGAGATTCAGCAAGGGTTCCAAACAGAGTGAAAAAAGAACGCCTGCGCGTGTGTGTATGAGTGTGTGCATGTGCAAATATACACTTTAAGTTATTCAAGTTAAGCAAAATTTAATATCTGTATTACGTTTATTTATTTCTTCTAGTGTTGCTTACAAGCCTGATGGAATGGTAACATAGATACAATTGGTACTTAAATCCAAGTGCATATATGTGAATCATTATTTTTCATGGTAACGATAGTCATCTTTTGCAGGTTCTGGAGCATATTACTGATTAGAGTGGCTTGGAAATTAACATGAAAACATTACAGAATCTTTCTTTAGCTATCTTACAAAAATTCACTATCATAATGTAATTGTTGCGTCCATACTTTTTTTTATACTCAGAAGCATTTATACCCGTCAACCTAAGAACCAACGATTGTCTATCTCTCCTCGAAAACTAACTTGTCTTATGATACTAATTTATAAATTTTGTTTATAAATAACATTATTGTGGCATACAAACCACTACATATAATTAATTTAACTTGAACAAACATGTTTCATGTTATAAATGTACTGCTAAATATAAGAAACTAAATTAAATGCACCTATCATGTGGTTTATCGCAAGGATGTGAGTTATACAAAGGCTAGCCCGAGGGTGAACACGAAGTATTGACCATTTTAAGAGCCTTGTGTAGGTTGAGATGACTCGTGCTAAAACAAATGGTGAAATACTTGCTATATTGCCTTTTTGTGCTTTTCAATGACCTGCGTGAAGGATGAAGGTGATACGAATTATTATAATTAAGTCTATTTAAGGAACCATTTCAACATCAAATTTTAAATCTGCTAAATTAGATAAATACGCCTTAGTTTCCCACGTAACTTTACACGAAGGTGTGTTTTGGATACAATCATTTGCATTTTGGTATTGTATGGAAATTAAAACTAACTTAACAGTGAAAATCCCAATTTATAGCAAGAATAAAGGGATTATACTAATAATAATTTCTTTTTTAGAAATAAATCACCTAGATTTGTTTTATATAAGCGAAAATGAAAGCGTGTACGTCAAGCTTTTGACATTGGAATTGTGAGGTCTTACTTGGACTCAGATTTTCCTGATTTTTTTTTTTAGCGAATTTTGTCGAAGGTTATAATACAGCTGACTGTTATAAGTTAAGATAGGTAAACGAAAATAAATTTATCCGAGATTGAGTGCATTGAATTATGAATAATTTTTGGATTCGGTGATCGCACAAGGACCCATCTTAAAGCTTGTCATGTGTTTACGCCAGTCATCTTAACAGACTTCCAATCAGCAGTATCGCGAACAATTTGATGAACTAAAAAGCGTGAAAAATCGCCCTACTCTCTGAAGACTGAAAACAGTCACAAATGATGACATTTTATTACATATATATATATATATATATATATATATATATATATATATATATATATATATATATATATATATATATATATATATATATATATATATATATATAATATTACATAAAGGACATATATTTGGAAAAAGGAGAGAAGGTATACCAAGAGGAAAACTTCTGGAGAACCTTGCTTCTTCTTCTTCAAGTGCAATCTCCTCTTAGAAGGTTGGCTATTCTCACTTTTAATGCTGCAGCTCTGAACAACTCAACGGAACTACAGTTGTACCATTTTCTCAGGTTATTTAACCAGGAAATGCGTCTTCTTCCTCTGATTCTTTTTCCCTGTATCTTTCCCTGTATAATATTCTGCAAAAATACATATTTCTCTCCTCTCATCACGCGGCCCAGATATTGCAGCTTCCTTATTTTAATTGTGTTCAATATTTCCTTTTCTTTTCTCATTCTTCCCAGTACCTCCTCATTTGTTACCATGTCTACCCAACTTATCCTTAAGATCCTTCTATATGATCACATCTCAAATGCTTCCAGTCGATCACTTATATCTTTCTTTAACGTCCAGGATTCCATCCCATACACCAGCACCGAGAAAACGTAGTATCTTAATATTCTGACTCTAAGTTGTACGTTATGATCTTTGCTGCAAAACACGCTTCTCATTCTGTTAAATATGGTTCTGGCTTGTCCAATTCTTGATTTAATTTCTTCCGTGTGCTCATTATTTTCATTGACAGTTGTTCCCAGGTACCTGTACTTACTGACTTTTTCTACTAGTTCTCCGTTGATCTATAGGTTTTCCCGTTGCTAAACTGATTTTGTAATGGTCATAAATTTGGTCTTTTTGATATTTAAGGTAAGTACGCTCTCCTCGCTATTCGTCACTACTTAATCTACTAAGCTCTGTAAATCTTCTATTGTTTCGGCAACGAGTATGGTGTCGTCTGCATACCGGATATTGTTAATGGGTATTCCATTGACCTTTACTCCTATTGTTGTTTCTTCCAGCGCTCTCTGAATGATTTCTTCCGAGTAAAGATTAAATAATAGCGGCGATAGTACACATCCTTGCCTTACACCACGTTTTATTTTTACTTCTTCTGAGAGTTTATTATCCACTTTGATATTGGCCGTCTGGCTGTAGTATAAATTATTTATTATTCCAATATCTTTCATGTGTATATTTTTTCTTTTAAGCAATTGAATAAGGTGGTTGTGGCGGACTCAATGCTCTGTTGTAGTCAAGAAAACAGACATACAACGGTTGATTGATGTCCATGCATCTTTGAGCCAACACATTAAATGCAAACAAGGCTTTTCTTGTTCCCATTGCATTTCTGAAGCCAAATTGGGTTTCGCTAATATCTTGTTCTAATTTCCTAAAAATTCTCTGATGTTTTATCTTTAGGAATATTTTGAGAGCGTGACTCATTAGACTGATGGTTCGGTAGTCGCTACATTCTTTTGCGTTAATCTTTTTTGGTAATGTAATGAAGGTCGATCTAAGCCATTCACGGGAATGATTCCTATATTGTATACTGTGTTAAATAGTTCCACCAATATGCCCATTTGATCCCCTGTGATTAGTTTAATTATTTCCGCAAGAATTTCGTCGGGTCCTGGAGATTTATTACATTTTGCCATTTTTACTGCGTGAATTACCTCTTCCTTTCTTATTGTTGGGCCCAACTCCCTTTCTGTGTCTTCTTCTACTATTTCTTGTTGCCTGTCATCGTCGAATAGTTCCTTGATATACTCCTTCCATCTTATTTTGCCATCTCTGTCTAGCAAGACATTGCTCTGGTTTTGCCTTTTTATACCAGCTACTTCTCTAATTTTTATAGAGGTTAAGATCATCGTGTTTCACTCTCAAATCTTCTATTTCCGTACATTTTTCTCTGTACCATTTTTCTTTGGCTTCACGTATTATTTTTCTTATCTCACTATGTATACGGTTATATGCATTGTTGTCTATGTTTTTGTACGTTCTTCTTTCTTCCATTAGTTCTAAAATTTCGTCAGTTATCCATGGTTTTTGTTTGCGAACAGTATTCTTTGTCTCTTTTGTTGAAGTCGTTATCGTGGTTTTGATGGTATCCCATATTATGTTTGGATCTTCATTCAGTTCAACTCTGATCTTACCTAGTTCGTTATTAATATTCTTGATCAATTGATCTCTGATTATTGGGGTTTTAAAGTTAAAGGTTTGCAGATGGTTTTTTTTTGTTTTGTTGGGATTTTGGCTTCTTCAATCGAACTCTGAGCCTTACTATTACTGGATAATGGTCTCCTACTGCATCTGCTCCAGGATAAGCTTTAGCCGACGCTATGGAGTTTCGATATCGTTTCTTGATCAAGACGTAATCAATTTGATTCCGAACTGTGTGTTTGGTGTTATCAGCGGGTGATTTCCAAGTATAAAGCCGTTTAAAGTATGTGTTTGTCATCACCTTGTCTTGCTCTTGACAGAACTGTGTCAATCTATCCACCCTTTCATTTCTTGTGCCCAACCCAAAATCACCAGTGATATCTTCTACTTTCCCCTTTCCAATTTTTGCGTTGAAGTCTCCCATTATTATCGTTATATCTCTGTTCTTTGTGATGTCTAGAGCTTGTTGATTTTCATTGTAGAATTGTTCTATTTTTTCTTCACTCTTATTGGAACTGGGGGCATATACCTGAATGATGTTAAGTATTCTTTGGGTTGTTGTGGCTCTTATCATCATTACTCTATCTGAGATGGGGATGAAGCCAGTTATAGCTTGACCAAACTTGCCGTTCACCACAATCGCTACTCCGTTTCGGTGTTGTTACTCGATTAGTAAATCTTTGACTGATTAATTTTCATTTCTCCTGAATTAGGCTATCTAGTTTCACTGAGTTCCATTATATTTATAGTGAGCCGCTGCATTTCTTGAAGTATTTGTGAATTTTACCTACCCCGAACATGGATCTGATGTTCCATGTACCGATCCTTATGTCTCTTTACTTCTTCTTAGTTGCATTCTAAACTCCCCCACCCCCCCCCCCGAGATCCTAATAGGGGACTAGAAACTCCGGAATTTTTCGCCTTGAACTCAGGCATGTTGATTAACTAGGGATATCCATTTGAATCTTTACTGCAGTGGTTTCCCGTTGCCTTCTGCATCTTCCTGCCGTTCACCATTCATTGGTTTCTCCGCCTTTGGAGATGATTTCTCATCTCAAGGGCAAGAAGGTGGCCTTTCTCTTAGTAATTCTTTCGCCCTAAGCCGTTGGTCATCAAGAGTTAGTTACTTATAGGTAACTGTTCGGTCAGTGCTAGTTTTGGTCCGCCTCGAGTATTTGATTTTCTCGGTACCACCTATATCTAGAAGGTGTACCCCACACGGGCCTTGCTATGGTGATTTTCTTATTTGGAGAACCTGGCCAAATTGATGTGTGCGTAATCTATAATAAAACGAAAAGAGCTGCTGGAGTCATTGTTGTAACGACAACGACACATCGCCCATAGACTATGATGATTTTATTATTTTAAACAAGCTGCTGTGAAACTTGAAACAGCTCTGTCGCACTCCCAACACGTACATATTTCAATGAGAAAATCTAAGACTAGAAGAATGAGGAAACATACAGTCAAGGTGCTTGATTTAGACATTTTGTTCTCACACTTTAAGTAAGACAAGAGCAAGTCATCTGTGCAACAAATTCAATTCAGAGCGGAAAAATCAAACGGCATTTGTAACAGTGTTTGCAATTAACGCACATTATTCATGTTTAGAGACAATCAAAATGACAATCAATTTACAATAATCATCATCATAACGGAAAGAATGCAATCACCTGTGACTTTAGATTGAGTGAAGCAAATGGTTTAATAATGAAGCACGGCATTCTTCTAATGCCTGTATGTGAACTAAAGCCCTTGCCGCAATCAGGATATAGAGTATAATAATTACTCGGGCACAGCATGAAATAAATAAAGAGGATATCCTTAATATGTTTATAAGCAGATACGAGATACGTATTTCTAAGTTGGAAAATTGGGAACGCAGCAGGTTCATTATTCTAATGAATTTTGTAAGAGTAGAACACTATTAGTGGGATACATTGCTAACATTTGTAGGAAAATTACTAAAAGAATAATACAAAAAACCTATGTTACATAAATTATTCTTGTGTGTGACGCAGAGTAGACTTATCTATGGCTTTAACGCCATTTGCACATTTTCAAAGCTTAGCTGTAATATACCCTTATATCATATTATGTATATATATATATATATATATATATATATATATATATATATATATATATATATATATATATATATATATATATATATACAGACGAAACAGACCGATTTGCGTCCAGAGATATTTTTTTTAAAGAAACGCTGAAACGCTGAAACGCTGAAACACGGCAATTTTAATATTGACGGGGACATGTTTTGTCATAAAACTCAACTTCGTCACATCAACCACTTAAGTTTGGTGATAACAACCCTTATATTTTAAATATGGAACATGAGTCGAGTTTGAAAGCTCTTTATTTTCTGAATTCAGTACACTAATTTTTTTGGAAGTTTTATCAACTCGTTTAAAAATTATTCACAGTTAGAGTTGCAAGAACGTATTTCATTTATTGTGATAAGAAATGCACTAATTAGTCCATTTTTCGTTTAAAAAACTAAAAAACAAAACCAAACGTTCAAAAATGTTTATTCAGTTAAGTAGGTGTTCAAATTGCTGAGCACCAGCTTCCATACAAAAGTACAAATTTTGTTCAAAACGAGCTCTAACATTCTGGAGCATTTGTGGAGTTATTAGACGGTATTCTTCAATAATGCGTCGTCGTAATTCTTCCAGAGGCTCCGGATCTGTTGCGTAAATTCTACTCTTTAAATGGCCCCATAGAAAGAAGTCTAAAGGAGTTAAGTTCGGTGATCTAGGGGGCCACTCAATAGCACTTCTACGCCCAATTCATTGCTCTGGAAACTGTCTGTTCAAAAACTCCCTAACACGTTGTGAAAAATGCGGAGGACCTCCATCTTGTTGACACACTAATTGATTTTCTTGATAGCGATCATCATTTTCAACAATGTCAATTAGTAAAGGGTAAACAATATCTTCTATTAACTCCAAATACGTTTCACCACTCAAATTGCTATCAATAAACATTGGTCCGATTGACTGTAGAGTTTAATAAAAACGTATGAAAACAGATATCGAACAGAAAGTTCCCGTTATCATCTTTTCGTGCAGTCATAACTTCACAAAACTCCAGCCGCCGATCAAAATCATCTTCATTCAGTTGTTGTACAAGATGAATTTTATACGGTGAAATTTATGATGCTTCAATATTCGCTGAATAGTTCTTCTTTTAATGTTTGAAACAGTGGCTAATTTTCTCGTGCTCAAAGTTGGGTCTGCAGCAATTTGTCCTAAAACTTCAATCTCAGTAGTCTCATTTCTAACCGGAAATTCACGTTTAGGATCCCGTTTTTTGTTGGCTACTGAACCATTTTTTCGAAACTTTGCAACTAACTCCAAAATGTATTTTCTGTTTACATGTCTGTTCGGATGTCGTTCACTAAACAAATTTGCGTACGGTTGGCACAGTCATCGTTTTTTTTTAAAAGAGTAACTATTTCAACTCTTTCTTCTACAGACTACACCATTGTGAAATTAATTTTCGGTAGTACTATCAAGTATTAAACCGACCGATAAACTGAAATAATAAACCGCATTTCTCTCATTCCGACAACAAATGTTCTGATAGTCAATTCTTTGTTTACAAACCAACAAAACATTGACTATCAGCACATTTCTTATCGGAATGAGTGAAATGCGTTTTTGCATCTTCAACTGTGAATAATTTTTAAACGAGCTGATAAAACTTCCAAAAAAATTTGTGTGCTGAATTCAGAAAAGAAAGAGCTTTCAAATTATGTAACACTCGACCCATGTTCCCTATTTAAAATATAAGGGTTGTTATCACCACCCTTAAGAGGTTGATGTGACTAAGTTGAGTTTTATGTCAAAACATGTCCCACTCAATATTAAAATTGACGTTGCAGCGTTTCTTAAAAAAAAATTCTCTGGACGCAAATCGGTCTGTTTCGTTTTCAATGCACCACGGAGCAGATTGGGATAAATGTAATGCCGCGAAATACTAAAGGTTTGAATTAAACTAAAGTGCCTGCATTACTAGTTTATAAAGACTAGCATCGTGGTTTAATTACCCGTTAAATACTCTAAAAGGTCCAGGAAGACGTTCTTTTTGGGTGCAGATTTATAATTAATATACGTGGTAAAGTAATAACAATTTAATATGACAGTCACAAAGTTACATACAGAAACGAATGTTGCGATCCAATAATACAATAAAAAGGTAACTTACAATTGGGGCTGAGTAGGCTGTAGGATTCCGTACCCAACACGCCGCTGGTACCTGGGGCTTTGTCCACAGGGGGGCCATGTGGGTGCACGTGACCGGTTGACAACGCGGACTCACAAATGCGTAGTGCACTTCTTGCCACGAGTTAGTCGCTCGCTGAAAGGGTGATTCTGCCATTCGAGGCTCACGGACCGCTAAATGGTCAATAAACTATATGAACTGGTGACTAATTATCACCAGGACCCGGTTGGAATCGATCTGGTTACGGTGTTGCCTGTCCACCGGATGATGAAGAAGTGATCAAGTCTTGAGTTCTCTCGTAGCTGCTTCGCTTGATTGGTGACGCTTGATGACAACTGTCACAGGGATGCCAATGTTGTACCTGCGCCTCTGGTGTCTGTTGTTGCCAACTGTTATAGGATTGCGAATGTCGCACCTGCGCCTCTGGTTGCTGTTGGAGGCATCAAGGGAGGCTTTCCGACTAAGAATGTACAGGGTGGACTCGGGGGAGAGTGAAGGTGAGGATTAAACAATATTAGAACAGAACATATATATATATATATATATATATATATATATATATATATATATATATATATATATATATATATATATATATATATATGTATATATGTATATATGTATATATATATATATATATATATATATATATATATATATATATATATATATATATATATATATATATATATATATATATATATATGAAAACGAAACAGACCGATTTGCGTCCAGAGAATTTTTTTTAAGAAACGCTGCAACGTCAATTTTAATATTGAGTGGGACATGTTTTGACATAAAACTCAACTTAGTCACATCAACCTCTTAAGGGTGGTGATAACAACCCTTATATTTTAAATAGGGAACATGGGTCGAGTGTTACCTAATTTGAAAGCTCTTTCTTTTGTGAATTCAGCACACAATTTTTTTGGGATGTTTTATCAGCTCGTTTAAAAATTATTCACAGTTGAAGATGCAAAAACCCATTTCACTCATTCCGATAAGAAATGTGCTGATAGTCAATGTTTTGTTGGTTTGTAAACAAAAAATTGACTATCAGAACATTTCTTATCGGAATGAGAGAAATGCGGTTTATTATTTCAGTTTATCGGTCGGTTTGATACTTGATAGTACTACCGAAAATTAATTTCACAATGTAGAAGAAAGAGTTAAAATAATTACTCTTTTTTTTTTAAAACGATGACTGTGCCAACCGTACCGCAAATTTGTTTAGTGAACGACATCCCTGTGACAGTTGTCATCAAGCGTCACCAACCAAGCGAAGCAGCTACAAGAGTACTCAAGAAGACTTGATCACTGCTTTATCATCCGGCGGACAGTCTACACCGTAACCAGATCGGTTCCAACCAGGTATATATATATATATATATATATATATATATATATATATATATATATATATATATATATATATATATATATATGCTGACATGAAAAGAATCCGAAAACCCAGTAAGACTTCAATTTTTATAAAATCTATAGATAATGTGTGTTCAATCAAACTTAAAATTGATTAGATTTTCAAACTATAATATAAAAATTTTCGTTCCCAAATCATGGTTTATATATGTTTTGATACTTTTTACGTTTAAGCGAAAATTTTTTTTGACATTTTTGTCGCCACGATACTTCCACACGTTGTGACGATGTGGAAGTAAAATTATAGTTCGTTATACCATAAACTTAGCTAAAACTACGGGCAAAGCATCAGGCAAAGAGTCTATTTCAAATGAAATTTCTGGAAATATTTTAGTAAAAGTCTGGTAGCAGCAAGTGCGTAATGGTAGTGAATTTGTGTGTTTTTTTTAAGAAATCAGGCATCAGATTTGGTTACCAGTATAACCTATATAGTTAAAACAATGTGCCATGTTTCAACTAAATACGTACAAAAATTTCCAAAAGTAAACTTAAAGTGTAACCGAAAAAATCCGTTTCTTAGTGTACCTTATAGCTTAATAGCAAATTGAGCTTTTCAAATATGAAGCATTTAATCAAAATTCCCTACCATAACGCACTTGCTGCGTCCAGAATTTCTTTAATTACAAACATGCATTATATTTCGATGAAAAATGCAAAAACATAAGGCGTTTTTGACTAAAAAAAATTATTTGTATCACCAACGACTTATGGGCCATCCTGTGATTGTAGAAATATTTTTTTAAGATGTAGCTCAAGACACCCTATAATTTATGTATACAATTTTTTTCATGTCTTGTAGAATAACGGATATATTGAGCTTTATTGATTTTTTAGGAAAATTCGACAAAAGTTATATACCATTAAACGATAAACTCTATAGCTAAGACTACTGCCAAGCATCAGAGAAAGGGTCTATTTGAAATGAATTTTCTGGAAACATTTTAGTAAAATCAACGACAATGACGGTTGAAACTAAGACTTCAGGGTTTGTAAAACATTCTTCTTGAGACATTTCATTTCCATAGCCCGTATTAGATTTAAGTTATTTGCCTAAATGTTGCCGATTTTGACGTTTTAAATTGTCACTTTGACGTTTTGAGGAAAACCCCAATTTATTTTTCTTTAAATGCCCATAACTTTTTTGTCTTTTGACCTACAGCGCTAAATTTTGGTAGGTGGTTTATCTATAGCGATATAAAACGATATACCCTGGTTGCCCTTACTTTGTTATTTCCGGAGATATAAGTTTTTTTCTAAAGAAAACACAAAATTTTCCGGGAAAACCTCGGCCGATTTTCTTGGCTAACGAACTTATTCAAGCCACTTACAAAAGGAAGGTATTCACCAAATTTTGTCAAAATCGGCGTATTATTTTTTGAGTTATCGGTGTGATACATATATATCTATATATATATATATATATATATATATATATATATATATATATATATATATATATATATATATATAAATATATATATCTATATATATATATATATATATATATATATATATATATATAAACATATAAAAATTGAAACTGACCCCGGATATGTGTTCTAGGGGGTCTAATTAGCACTCATTTGAAAATTTTTTTTCAAAATTCAAAAGTCGGGGACTCCTCAGTAGTGATTTTTTTATAAGAAAATTCACTAAAAATTGACAATAAACAAAGGTGAAATGAAAACATTATTTCTAATCTTCAACACCATACCTACTGTATATTTTAAAATTTATGTGGTACATAAAAAACAAACATCTCGCCTCCGCAATAACTTCACAAATTTCCAGTGTTACCCATGTTTGTATGAAGACAGTAATCGATCAAATTGGACGTTCGGATAGTTACTTATACGAGATAATGATTACCTAAATTGAACATAATGTGCACAAGATTACAAACTGGATGATTAATAAACTACTACCAGATGTTTGCTGCTGTAGCATCAACATACTCCATCTGCTATGAAAACACTACACGTCTTGTTAAACCTACTCTTACCTGGTATTCAAATTATGTTGATCATTAATGGTTGTACAAAGTGGTCTCTTAAATTGACCATGCTCACAAGATATTTTGTATTCGTAAAATATTATTTAAAACGTGTGGATGCAGAAAGGCATTATGGTAGCGAATTTGCAATAAACAGTTTAAAAAAATAATAAAAAGCGTCTGAAATAGTTTTATGTTGATTTCCAACCAATTCTAATCATTAAGATGCTCAAAACATATAAAAATTGATTATCGTTTCCATCAAAAGTTAATGGGCTTGAATACCAGTATGTATGTTACCATTCCATGAGGCTTGTGAGCAACACTAGAAGAAAAAGTCTGGACTCAGCAAGTGCGTTATGGAAGTGAATTCTCTTAAAATGTTTTTTAAAGAAAAATGTCTCTTCAATGCAAGCAGGAATGAATTTAGTCGCCGGTATAACCTATATAGCAGGAATAATGCACCATGTTTTACGAACATAACTTGTCTAAAATTGTAAAAAAAAATTCCGAAAATAAACTTAAAACATTTCCGAGAAAACTCGTTTCCTAGCTGACGGACCTTAGGTTAATAGCAAATTGCGTTATTGAATTTTGAAGCGTTTAGTAAAAATTCGCGAGTAAAACGCACTTACTGCGTCTCGATTTTTTTTACAAACATACATCATATTTCGATGAAAAATGTAAAAATACAATAAGGAATGTTAAAAGAAAATGTAGGTATCACCAACGACTTATGGGCCAGCCTGTGATTGTCAACATAATTTTATAAGATGCAGCTCAAAACACCCTATTATAGGTAACGTATACAATTTTTTCTCGTATCTCACATAATAACAATTATATTGAGCTTTACCGTAGAAATGCGTCACACTGTATATATGTAAACAGAAAGTAAACCTGGATATGGATTCTAGGGGGCCTAGTTTGCGCTCATATGAAGAAATCTTTTTAGAATTCAAAAGCCTCGGTCTTCTCATTAACGATTTTTTTTTAAATGAAAATTAGCATAAAATTATAGACACCGTTAAACCATAAATTTAACTAAAACTACTTCCAAAGCACCAGAGAAAGTGTCTATTTGAAATGAATTTTCTGGAAATATTTTATTAAAATGAAGGGTAATTTTAAGCTGAAACTTAAGGGTTTGCAGAACACTCTGTACATAATCCGTATTTCTTCTAGGTTCTTTGCCTAAATGTTGCCAATTTTGACGTTTCAAATCGCGACTTTTTACGTTCTGAGGAAAACCCCCTTTTTTTCTTTAAATGCCTCTATTTTTTTTGTCTTTAAACTTATAGACATAAATTTTGGTAAATTGTTGACCCTATATATATATATATATATATATATATATATATATATATATATATATATATATATATATATATATATATATATATATATATATATATGTTCAGAAAGATTTCCGCAGTCTTTAATGTGAGACATAATTGGTTCTTGGGTTGAACCGCGTTCAGACTTTATGAAAATTCGACGTTTCGGCTCCTGTTTTGGAGCCATTTTCAAGAGGTAAAGGACATATGTAAGGACAGTCTAAGGCCTCAATCTGCCTACTTCTTAGAGTAATGGACAAAGGTGGGTAAAGGAAATATGTAAGGACACTCTAAGGCCTCAATCTGCCTACTCCCTAGAGTGGTGGACAAAGGTGGGTAAAGGAAATATGTAAGGACACTCTAAGGCCTCAATCTGCCTACTCCTTAGAGTGGTGGATAAAGGTGGGTAAAGGAAATATGTAAGGACACTCTAAGGCCTTAATCTGCCTACTCCTTAGAGTGGTGGACAAAGGTAGGTAAAGGAAATATGTAAGGACACTCTAAGGCCTCAATCTGCCTACTCCTTAGAGCGGTGGGTTGGGTTGTCATAGCTCGATTACGGGGCCTCAATCTGCCTACTCCCCAAATCTCTCCGGAGATCGTCTGTGAGGTCTCAGTGTGTTCAACCCTAGGCCTCAGACAGATCTCTCTGAACTTCCAGCTTTAATGAACTATGTTCCCCTAAAATATAGAGTAGACAACTTATGTTCCAATAAGATGGCGCACCTCCCCATAATACAATCACGGTATAAAATTATTTACACCAGAAATTTCTTGGAAGGTGGTTGGGTACTAACGGAGTTATCAGGTGGCTAGCTAGCTCCCCTGACTTAAACTCAATGGATTTTTTTTCTTTTGAGTTACCTAAAATGTTTACGCAAATGTCAAAATCAGATTTGGCAGATCCCTACAATAAAATATATCCTGGCGCGATGGCTATTAATAGAGATATTTTATTAAGAGCTTGCAATAATGAGCTATTGTTAATAAATTGAGACGGACAGAATTCTGAACATTTAATTTAGTAAATTCTTTTTGACACCTAAATGTTTAGAAAAGCCGTTTTATTGTTTTTCATTATTTGTTTAAATTTTTTATTCAACTAATAATTTTGGTAAAAAATTTTAGTGACAGTAGATATAAAATAGTTTGGCAGTTGGGCGTTTAGAGGAACATGCTGTTTGTGTTTTAATACTAGCACAAGGAATCGCCTTATTTGTATAACACAGTTTAACATTTAAATATTGAATAAAGTATTATTATTATTATTATTATTAATTACGTTAAAAAATACAAATTTAGGAATGAAACCTACTATCATCTCTTAAATTTAGTTGAACATACATGTTTGCAAAATTCATTAAAAAATTAATCTAATGCAAACGTCATTTCTTAAAACATTCTAATTGTTCCTAACGCAACTTACCTTCCATCATCCATACAGTGTTTTTATACTATCTTTATACAATTTCAGTTTTTATCATAGGGTTGTATTTCAAAAATTGCCTAAAATATATTATCCTTCTGACTGTAAAATAACGTACAGGTGTCCCCCTTGAAATTCAATGAGAACCATGCTTAAATAGTATCTATTATAATATCCAGCATGTTCCAAAGAAACTAGTGTCCTGTATTTGCATTGAAAAATTTGTGAAGGTTTTTATCTTGCATGCAATTTAACCTTAAATATTTAAAAAATGATTGATTTCATGAAACTTTTGAATACAATCAAATTTAATCTAAATTTAATTCTTAACCAAACGCAACCTACTTCAATGATCTGGTGTTCGAAAAGTTTTTCGCACAGCAGCACCATCTACATGTGTGGTAGTAAAAATATTTTATTTAAATTAATGGCATACGAACTTTTAAATGGCACAGCATATATATATATATATATATATATATATATATATATATATATATATATATATATATATATATATATATATATATATATATCAACAAGTAATTAACGGGATTTGATGAAACTCGGCACGTACCTTTCCTTCATTAATAGATTGGATGAGTTTGTTAGCCAGCCCAATCGGACCAGTTTTTCTATAAAAAAATTAATTTTCTGAGAAAAATCTCAAAAAATAACAACGTTATTTTGATAAAATTTCGTACATGTGTTACCCTGGTGAAGGCTTTACTATATACCAAAACTCAACTTGCTAGGTTAGTAGTAAATTGAGTTAATTAAAGCATTTAATGAAAATTCGCTACCATAACGCACTTTCTGCGTCTCAAATTTTTCATTTATGCATTTGGTAGTACAGATAATGTACGTTTGTGCTTGCATGATTGGTACAATTTTAAATATTTTCAATAATATTTGACAGTTCAAAATCTTTGACATACCATTTTGTTTATTTTCATTTTCTGCACCTTACTGATATAACACACTGTACATATAATACCTCCACCTACGCAAAAATACATTGCGTTTATCCTGACATTAATTTTGTTCCTCCTCGTACATTTAAATCAAATTATTTTTAAATTTAATTTTACTAAATTTTTGGCATCTGTTGACATTAAGTGATAACATAGAGCGTTTTCATTATTATTTGACATTATAGATTATAGGTTGAGAACTTCGGTGATTCAGGGGTAAGAACGTGTGCCTCTGAACCGAAGGGTACTGGGTTCGATCCCAGGGTGCTCCTTTCACTTTTTCAGTACAAACTGTAACATTAACATCAACCGGGGTTCTGGCATTGTATTTAAGCAAGTTGAATGTCTGCGCGTTCCGCCCTTCGGAGGGGGCGTAAAGCCGTTGGTCCCATGTACATGCGATGTTGGGCACGTTAAAGATCTCTATCCTCCTTACAGAAAGGCAGGAGTTCGGCAAAATTTCCAGGATAGTGAAGTGAAACTGCTCCCTGGCGTCGGTGATTGGCCATAGTCGCGGAAATAGGCCGACGTTAAAGAAACAAAACACACACACACACACACATTATAGATTATAGGTTAACTTAGGTGTCAACGAATCGACAGAACAATGTTGCCAAAGGTGATAACGGCATAAATAGACTAAGACTTTTCTTATTACGCAACTTACTTTATCACCTAAGCATACAACTGAACTTGTTTATAAATTATTCTGTTTAAGTAACTAATGTTTTTAGAAGTATTCCACTTTAAAGTATCTACATTTTTTCTATCATTTCAATACGAAAAAATATATACACCTGATACATTTCTTAGGTTAGAAACACTGATAATTTAACATGTCCGTCTTTGTTTATTTTATTTAACAAAATTTTGCATTGCATGCTAATTTCCTTGCGTAACAACTATTAATATCACCCGCGGAATTTACCAAATTCTGTTAAATTTTAATCAGGAAAAACTTGAATTATAATTATTTAACAAAACCGAATTCAGGCAATATATGAGTTAAATTTCTCAAAGATCAACTCTTGAGTTTCAAAGATATAGCATTTTCGAAAAGAACATTTGTAATTTTACTTGTAAAAACTTGTCTCTTGAGACTGGGAAACGAAGTTAAATATTAAAATTAAAATAAATAATAATAAATTATTATATTATTAATGTAATTTTCCATTATAATAAAAAACCGAAAGTCTGGTGGTGTATCTAGACCAGTTTTTGATGTTAAATTGTATCTCCCACAATGAAAACGAAACAGACCGATTTGCGTCCAGAGTATTTTTTTATCGGAATGAGAGAAATGCGGCTTATTATTTCAGTTTATCGGTCGGTTTGATACTTGATAGTACTACCGAAAATTTATTTCACAATGGTGTATTCTGTAGAAGAAAGAGTTGAAATAATTACTCTTTTTTTTTTCAAAAACGATGACTATGCCAACCGTACCGCAAATTTGTTTAATGAACGACATCCGAACAGACATGTTAACAGAAAATACATTTTGGAGTTAGTTGCAAAGTTTTAACAAAGTGGTTGAGTATCCAACAAAAAACGGGATCCTGAACGTTAATTTCCGGTTAGAAATGAGACTACTGAGATTGAAGTTTTAGGACAAATTGCTGCAGACCCAACTTTGAGCACGAGAAAATTGGCCACTGTTTCAAACATAAAAAGAAGAACTATTCAGCGAATATTGAAGCATCATAAATTTCACCCGTATAAAATTCATCTTGTACAACAACTGAATGAAGATGATTTTGATCGGCGGCTGGAGTTTTGTGAAGTTATGACTGCACGAATAGCTGATAACGGGAACTTTCCATTCAATATCTGTTTTTCAAACGAGTGTACGTTTTTATTAAACTCTACAATGTCGTTATTGGGCAGATAATAATCCAATAAATTTTCACGAAGTCCACACTCAAACTCCACAGAAATTGAATGTCTGGACGGGCATTTTTGGAGACCGTTTAATCGGACCATTTTTTCTTGATGGCAATTTGAGTGGCGAAACGTATTTGGAGTTACTAGAAGATATCGTTTACCCTCTACTAATTGACATTTTTGAAAATGATGATCGCTATCAAGAAAATCAATTAGTGTTTCAACAAGATGGAGATCCTCCGCATTTTTCACAACGTGTTGGGGAGTTTTTGAACAAAGAGTTTCCAGAGCAATGGATTGGGCGTAGATCTGCTATTGAGTGGCCCCCAAGATCACTGGATTTAACTCCTTTAGACTTCTTTCTATGGGGCCATTTAAATAGTAGAATTCACGCAACAGAACCGGAGTCTCTGGAAGAATTACGACGACGCATTGTTGAAGAATGCCGTCTAATAACTCCACAAATGCTCCAGAATATCAGAGCTCGTTTTGAACAAAATTTGTACTTTTGTATGGAAGCTGGTGGTCAACAATTTGAACACATACTTAACTGAATAAACATTTTTGAACGTTTGGTTTTGTTTTTTAGTTTTTTTTAACGAAAAATTGACTAATTAGTGCATTTCTTATCACAATGAATGAAATACGTTCTTGCAACTCCAACTGTGAATAATTTTTAAACGAGATGATAAAACTTCCAAAAGAATTAGTTTGCTGAATTCATAAAAGAAAGAGCTTTCAAATGATGTAACACACGACCCATATTCCCTATTTAAAATATAAGGGTTGTTATCACCACCCTTAAGGGGTTGATGTAACAAAGTTGAGTTTTATGTCAAAACATGTCCCCCTCAATATTAACATTTACGTGTTTGAGCGTTTCTTAAAAAAAATTCTCTGGACGCAAATTGGTCTGTTTCGTTTTCAATGCGCCAGCCTGTATACTGTTCATGAGCTGCTAAATATATTTTAAATTTTAACAAAATACAAAATATTTGTAAAAGATGATGAGCTAATACAGTAATATTATTTTCAGGTATCCAGAATCAAGATTGGCCAAACTGTTTAATGGTAGCATCCCGATAGTGTTAGATTCCTTAAAACAACATTATTTCATAGACAGAGATGGTGGTATGTTCAGACATATCTTGAACTTCATGAGAAATTCAAGGCTTCTAATTCCTGATTCCTTTGCCGACTTAGATCTATTAATGGAAGAAGCTCGATATTTTGATATTGCACGTAAGTAGAAAAGTAACTTTTAATACAGATCACTTGCTGGAATAACTACCACTAGCTCTTTGATAAAGTGTTACAGTAGTTTATTATTAAATACAGGAGTGGAGACTACTTCTCTGGCTTAATAAGTGTAAAGCCAGATAAGCAGTATCTACGTCTGTAATTAGTATGTAACGGCTTCACCAAGTGAGGGCAACAACGACAAATGAGATTAATCATTATAATACTCGAAAAAAAAATTTGTGGCGCAGCAAGTGCGTTATGGTAGCGAATTGTCATTAAATGTTTCATATTTGTATAACTCAATTTTCTATAAACCTAAAAAGTTGAATTTTGGTATGTAGTAAAGTATTAACCAGTGCAACATATCAACCAAATTTCATCAAAATAACTTTGTTGTTTTCTTTAAATACCAGTTTCTATTATTTATTTTTTATAGAAATAACTGTTCCGATAGGACTGGTTGACGAACTCATCCATGCTATTAATAAAATATAGATTCTTGCCGGGTTTAATCAAAAGCGGTTAATAACTTTTTGAGTTAACGGTTGGATATTATTATTATTATTATTTATTTGCTTAAAATTATACATATGTCAGTACAAGAAAGTCCTAGGACTTGTATAGTATTTCATGACAAAATTTAATAAAAATATTCCAAAATATATGACACCTCTCTTCCAAAACATCAATCACTTCCAATTTTGACATGCCAAATACCATAATTTCCTCAATCTCTTTTCCATCTTAATATATTAGTCAATACTTCTATTTTAAAGTAATCTTGACAATACCATCCGAGCTTCTGACCTGAGATTATTTTTCTTCACTCAATTATTACATAAAATTTTATGATGTGGCTAGAGCCAAAATGACAAACAAATATATATATATATATATATATATATATATATATATATATATATATATATATATATATATATGTATATATATATATATATATATATATATATATATATATATATATATATATATGTATATATATATATATATATATATATATATATATATATATATATATATATAAACATATAAAAATTCAAACGGAACTTGGTTTCGGGTTCTAGGGGCCCAAATTCGCGCACATTTGAAAAAAAATTTGCAAAGTCTCACCATCGATACCTCTCTTTTTTTTATTATAAAAAATCGCTAATAGATTTTAGAATATTAAACTATACTTTCTGGAGTGTAAGCATTTGTTTTATATTATTATATTATCGTTATGTTTGTAAATAACTGTTTGTTACCTTTTTTTTCTCCCTCAGAGCTCGTCCGCGACTTTGCCGCCCCGATGGCACTGCAGCCCTTGGTCTATTGTGCATGCCCTTAGTATCTTCACTCCACCCATTCCAAAATCACTGTGCCTTAAACCAGTCTCCACAGCGATTGGTAGGGTGAGGTTTTATGATGCTCTGTCTCCGGTCTTGACCGACCGTAGATTAGTTGATTTTGCGGTCCAGAGCTTTACACTCGCACAAAATGTGCTGGGCTGATTCCTCCCCCTTGCCGCAGAGTTTGCATGCGAGGTCTCCCTCGAACTGCCCTATTTTATGCAAGTGTTTCTTAACGGCCATGTGTCCCGTCAAGATACCTGTTATATTTCCCAGCTGTCCTCTGATAAGATTGAGCAGATCCACAGATCTCTTTGAACTGGGTTCGTCAATTATTGACTGCCCATGTCTGAGCCCTGGACAGTCTTCCCAGTACACATTGTGTTAGTTTCTGACCCAGGAATTAATGGCTCCCCTGGCAGTGCTCTTTGTCACGCCCAGAGCCGGTTCTGGTCCCATAAATAGTTCTGCTGACCCTCTCTTCGTGAGACTGTCAACTTCTTCATTGCCTTAGACTCCTGAGTGACCCGGTACTCAGGTGAGGGTGACCTCATTCTGCCCAGCCAGGTCGCTCGTCTCGTCTAGGCACTCACCAGCCAGGAATTTACCCTTGGGCTATTTAGGGCCTTAAGGGCTGTCTGGCTGTCTGTGGCTATGAGGATCCGCTTATTGGTGTAGCCCCTCCTCTTGTTCTCCCGCACACAGTGCAGAATGGTGTATATCTCGGCCTGAAAACCGTTGCATGGGCTCCGAGGGAAATACTATGACTTACCATCGGTCCGTCCGAATAAACACCTGCCCTTGTCCCACGCTCTCCGCCGGATCCGTCCGTGAACCAGACGAGCGCTGCCCGTGGTATACCCGGCGTCTCTTCCCGGCATGTCTTGCCGCCGGAGATTTCCACTGTAAAGTTGCTTTCCCTGCAGATCTCCTGAATGTTGCAGTGGCCCCTGAGGCCTGGGTTGATCTTCAGTCTGCCATTGCAGGCTAGTCTGTATAGTCGCAACCTCGCCTCCCCCATAATGACTAACTGTAGGGGGGGCAGATCCAGCAACACCTCCATTGCGGCTGTTGGGGTTGAAGACATGGCCCCTGTGATGGTTAGGCAAGACGTCCTTTGGATCTTGCCTGGTGTTTGTTTGGCACTGGATTGTGTCACCTTAGGCCACCAGACCAGTGTCGCGTATGTTCAAGATGGTATGACCATCCTTGTGTAAAGCCAGTGGGCCATACTAGGTCTTAATCCCCACGTTTTTCCATATAGCCGCCTAGTGGCGGCTAAGGTTATGACTGCCTTACGCAGTATTTTTTCAACGTGACCATTCCAGGTAAGCTTAGAGTTCAATACTAATGGATTTTAGAATATTAGACTATACTTTCTGGAGTGTAAGCATTTATTATTATTTATTATATTATCGTTATGATTGTAAATAACTGTTTGTTACCTTAGGCATTACCTAATTCAATACGTTCTTCGATAACTTTGTTAACAAGAATTTTATGATTGCATATACATTGGAGGTTGGGTGGTAAAGAAAACCTTTAACGTGGGGTCAATTAAAATAAATTTATTACTACAATTACAATTTCGCACAGGAAAAAAGATTGCAACATGAACCAAAATTGAATACGATACTTGAGCTATCGCTGCTTTTTACCTAAGACGCCTGGGGTTAGTAAAAATAAGGGATAGACTTATAAGTAGTTATAAACCTCGGAAACTGCCGTTTTTCACTTTGCTTGCTGTAGAACTTGACAAAATGAGAATATGGGACAGCCTCGTTCTGTGGTGTGAAACTAATAAATAAAAAAGAGCAAGGAACAGCGTTGTTCTATATCTATAGTCTACGTGGTGCAGAATCAGAACTTTGCTGGAAATGTGCATCGTCAAATGTTCAGCCAGAAGGGTCTAACTGCATGTCGATATAGAAATAAAAGAATGTATACAATCAAATAAAGTGAAAATTGAGTAGCTGACCAAAACTACTTTTATTAACAAACTAATATAATATATTTAAAAAAAGATGATCATTTGAAAACTAAGGATTATAATTTGTTCTTTTACCTCATGGATTTGTTCATTTTCTTCCATTTCCTCTAAGCTTGTATGCGTCTTATAGTGCCTGAAGAAGAAGGTCCAGAGTTTGGTTGATATATTGCATTCTTTGGTTTATTACTTCATAATTCATATTAATATAGTGACTTGAATCCTCTGATTCCGGAACTCGTTTGAGTTTTTCTGCATTAAAAAATTTGTATAAGCTCAAAAAAGAATAATAATAAAAAAGCCTCTTGAAGAAATCTAGCGCCAGTTTACCTGTTAATCTGAACATGGCCTGATAGAAGTCCTCGTGTTGAGTTGTCATAAATCTCATCACTTCAATAAGGTGTTTGTTTTATTTTGTCATTTCTAGTTTGATTTTTATGTTGTATTGTTTGTGGCATTGGAAACGATGTTGGTGATGACCGGTCTTTAACGCAAGCTGCTGTAACAAAGTCAATGTCATTGCAGCTTTCTTATTGTATGCTTCGCGAGAACGGTTATTGATAAATTAAAGCATAACCACAGAAGCTAATGGCACAG
Organism: Tillus elongatus; assembly: GCA_964006375.1. Lineage (NCBI taxonomy): Eukaryota > Metazoa > Arthropoda > Insecta > Coleoptera > Cleridae > Tillus > Tillus elongatus. The sequence goes on from OZ023263.1 coordinate 193,760,664, forward strand.
TTTTAAAAACACCCAGCATAATCTTTGAAGTCTTCGGAATTCATTTAAATTATACAGTATTGATTACGCCGCTTAATTTTTTTAAATATTTTTATTAATCCCAATGGCGAGTAGATCTCTGTTTTGGTTTTTTAACTTTTTCTATGACAGTGTTTGCGTGTGCGCCATCCACTTCTTGGATGGAGGAGGAGCCCTTAAATATTATACTGTTTACGTCGATATGTTGTTTTAGGCAACTTATTATGTTGTAAACCAAAGAACTGATCTTTATTTTTGGGAACACATGAATCGGTCCAAGTCACTAAATCAATAATTTGATTGTCATCTTTCACATTCTTCTTTGTAGAATTTTAATAATGGCCTAAACCAGATCATTTGCAGATCTTTCTGGCGTAAGTTCAGTCCATGAGGCACAATATACTTTTTTACTTGTAGAAAAGACAGGAGTTAAGTTATAGGTATTTAGTTTTTTGTAATAGCATATGGGTGAAATTTTAAATCTGGACCAGGTAGTCACATTCTTTAAGTCAAAACAGGATAGGAATTTCCTTATTATTTTTGTCTCGGTTCTTTTCGTTTTTCATTTTGACTTTCTGTAAGATATGAATTATATTGCACTTCTTCTTTATCTTTTAATATTTTTCTCGTTTGGCCACAATAAAGGCATCACATTTTGTACATCTGTCGCTTTTAGGTTTATTGAAAGATTAAATTGTGAGCAAAATACGAGATAAGCCGTAAGCGCCAAGATTTCCCAGCCTGACATAGATCCAGGATATCGCAGCCTGCCAAATTTTGATAAGACATTGGTTCAAGTCTTATTAGCCGTGGAAAAAACAAACATGGATTTTATGTCAATTAGTTTTCTTGTAACTGACACTTGTTCATCACGACAATTGAGTTAGAGCTGTTATTAAATTCCTTACTCAAGAAGGTCTTCCATCTCAAAGTATCTAGGATCGGCTGGGTGGCGTGTACGGATAAATTTTCCTTCTTATTCTGTAGGAAAAGATTAGTCAAAACTGTTTCGAATGGGGCATGAATATTTCGAAGGGGAAGAACAAGAACAAAATCAGCCCTTGACCTTATATTAAGCGATCGACATAATTATTGAAAACCAGCTGTTGCTCGCGACTTTGTTTGCGTGGAATACAGTTATAATTATAATAATAATAATAACCATATTTTTGATTTTATATAGGCCTAGCATAGTCATAAAGACCTTACAAACTGACATACATATACAAATTGAACCTAAAACCTTGGTTAATATTGCAAAAGAATAAACTCCAAATTTCAAGTCAGTAAGCAGAGGAAAAAAATAACGAAAAAACCCAGCTTTTTTTATAATATTGCTTTATATACGGCGTTATTTCATATTTTAGAGGGTGCTATCAGTACAATTAGGCTATGAGGTGAGCTCACACGCAACACGCTACGTAAAATTGGCCATGGGACAAACAGTCCTGTCTTAAGTCAACTCCTACGAATCTTAGAGTTTGCCCCTACGACTTATTAATTGGCAATTATCGTGGCGAAGCATACTTCCAGGGGAAACTGCAGTCTCTTGAATTCAAAAGGGAGATCATTTAGAATCAAAGTAATACGCGGAATAAATACAATTTTTCCTTGAGCAGACCCGATTATAATAGTTGCCTCTACTACATTACAATGCAAAACTTTAATTTGTAGCCTAGTACTTAGTGCTGGGTGGTTTTAAATTTCTAAGCAACATTTGGTGTGTGCCCATACGTTAAAATAGCCGAAGGTATGGAGGACCAGGTAGGTTTAGAAAAATATTCTACTGGGAAATGAACGGCGTCGTCTTTATTTACTACAGAGGTTATCGAATTGTAAAAAATCTTTTCAAATTCATCCACTACTGCATACGGCAGCTCGATTTTTTCGACGAATAATTCAAAGAAAAAGCTCTCTGAATGTGTTATTTCCATCGGACTCCGCCATCTATATTGGTAAAAACGCCGTATCACAATTTGTGATATGTGGCAAAAACGTGAAAAGTTTCAAAACAATTGAAATAACTCAAAAACGATGAATGGTATCATTTATTTTCCTTACAAATACGCATTATATTTTTTTAATATATTTTTTTTTAATTTCTTGACCTTTTTGTGTCAAGAAAACTTAACCGTTGTGTGTAATATTCAATTGGTTTTACGAAAAATTCGCTAAAAGGTATAAATTAAAAAATTGTTAGTATGAGTAAATAAACAATGTATTTCTCAAATATGAAAAAATACATGCATAAAAACAAAATATATACTAGGTACTAGACATGCACTTTGGTTCAACAAAAGTAATCAAGATGTCCCAACGACAGTTCACAAAAAGTTCCATCGTAGATCATATAATAAAAGAAATGAAATTTCTAGAAAATAAAATCCAGTCGTCTTTTTTTTTTATTTAGCCAATTCATTTATATTACTTCATCAATACCAACAGGAATTTATCTGCAAGTATTTAGAAGTAGTAAAACATTTAGCATATCATCTCCTGTTGTGTTCTTCAAATACGTTTTCAACCTTCTTAAAGTTGAAAATGTTCTATCGTTTAAAGCCGTTCTCACAAGAATGGTAATGAATATTTTGAGAAGTTTGGAAATAGTTCGAGGTGTGTCTCTTTTAAGTACATTAATGCAGCTATGACATTTTTTGGGCTCCTATCACTTTCATTTAATATCATTTCCCAGAGTTTCTCCTTTCCTAATATATTATTGAAGCTATGAGCTTCTAAAAACTTTTCATAGAATGTATAGAATTTCCTTAATTTCTTTTTGTCAAAATGAATTTTCATTTCCCATTGGAGTCTAAAAAGGGTATCAAAATCGCACGCCTATAGTGTTCTTCATGTGAAGAAAATGGTACATTCTCCCTTTGCGTTTGCCTTGCGGTAGTTCGAGTAATCTGAATTTTATATTTTGTACATACAGTTACTGCCTGGCTAAACATTTGCTTAAATTTGCTTTCAGAATTTTCGCAAATACTATGTAAAGTATTTCTAACAGTGCGTCCTAAGTCGATATTCACACAAGAACCAAATGATGGAAAATACCTTTGCAAGTATCTGAAGTGTTATCTGAAATTATATGCTTAAAACTGATTTAATTAGTGCATACGTATCTGATGAGGCCTCTTTATCACGCCAGTCTTGTATTTTATTCAGAGAACTAATAGATACATCTTGTAATTCCAAATATGTCAATATGGCCTTTCCACCCATCTGGTTTGACAGGTTTTTTTTTGTATCACAGCTCAATTTCTGTTTCAAACACATGCTGTCATTTTACAGTTCTAAAAAAGTGCATGCTTTTCCTAATGTTCCCATACAATGTCTTACCTGAGAGATGTTGCAAGCATCGGATATGGCTAGATTTAAAGAATGAGAAGCACAATGGACATAAAGAGCACAACTGTGTTATTTATGCACGTAAGCTTGGATACCATGAAACATACCACTCGTAGCAGAGGTACCATCATGGCCTTATCCAATTGCAACATTCAACAACTAAATAACGTAAGGCGAACAACATAAAAAACCTGCAGGTGTTTTGGAAACGCATGTAAAGGAAATCTTAGTCAAAGTACTTCTCTTATTACATCATTTGTATCCCCACCTAATTATAAATCACCTGTTCACCGCAACAAGCAAAATATGTGCAGCACCGGTAGTTGCGTTTTGGACGAGTAGAAACAGAGATTACATTTTTTATTTTAGTAATTTTGTCCTGGTCTTGCAGGGGGGGGGGGGTTCTGACCCTAGAAACCCCCCATGGGCACGCCACTGCGGTAACAGAATACACTTGCTGCTACTGGATTCTTTTAATAATAAAAACAAGTAAAAAAAAGTAAACCGACTTAATTAAGGCTAACTCAAAAACTACTGGTCAGATCTTGATCAAGTTTATACGGAACCACATGAGAAGCACCAGCTTTGCAGCAAAAAAAGAATCGTCAAAATCGGTTTACTTATCAAAAAGTTCTGAGGTATCACATAAAAAAAATACAGTATAATTGAGAACATCCTCCTTTTTTTCGGTTAAAAATGTGAACAAAGCTGAAGGCAATAAACTTAAATTGAGAAAACCCATAAGTTAATTATGTGTAATGTGCTGAGAGATGACTGTACTCTCAACCTATGGAGTCTTTTACGTACCTACATTTTGCGTTAGCATAATAACACACAGTTCATTTGAAAAGTAATTTAACGACAATGGTAATCGGATATTTGAATCCTTATGACTATTAGAAAAGCAATACTAGTAGACGAGATTACTTACCAGTTCTTCAGTCGTCTCTCGTAAAGGACAACACAACTATACACGGCAATTTCATAACAGATTATATCGCCCATTTAACTGTTATTGTTATTGAAACGAGATGAATACATTATCTGGGATTATTTCAGATAAGAAATTGTTCATTTGTGTATCTGATGTAGCGACTCCAGAGGTTTTGTTAGAAAAAAAAACTAAATTATATTTATCACTGAAGGAATAATATTGCGCTTCTGCCTTGTTTACTAACGCTTGTTGCCGCCACGAGTAATTCATGGCGCAACAAGTGCGTTATGGTAGGTAAGTAATTTTGATTCAAATGATTTTGGATAAACAGTTCATTATACTACAGAATCAAAAGTCTGGACGCAGCAAGGGGGTTATTTTCATAAGAATTTTCTGGCACCAAACACTTTTTTTACTTAAATGCCTATAACTTTTTTTTGTAATTAAATTTTAGATAGTTTAATTTTTTTATAACGTGAACCTACCTACCAAATTTGGTAACCATAGCTTTGTTATTTTCGGAAATAAAAAATGTTTCCGAACGAAAACCCCGGATTTTCCCGGAAAACCTGGTGCGATTTGGATAACGAACTTATCCAAGCTACTTAAAAAAGGAAGGTGCCTGCCAAATTTCATCAAAATTGGCTTAGTATTTTTTGAGTTATCGGTGTGTTTTTCTCTAGGAAATATAAATAGGGGGTAACTTAAAGAAAGATAATAATTTTATAAATCACTACCCCTATTTATATTTCCTAGACAAAAACAAAAAAAAAACAAATTTTAAGACACGATAGTTAGCTGCATATGTCAGTGTGACTCTTATCGACTTCAGTCAAATTTAAAAGATTTTTGTCAAGTTTGTTATTTAATCATTGGTTCATGTAAAACTCGCGTTAGATGAAAGTTTTTACACCTTTGTATGTTTCCTATGTAAATTGCATTTTTTTTCCATGTTGCAGCCTTGATAATGGAATAAATTATTACGAAAGCTCGGAAATTAATATAGAGTTTTTATTTTGCTACTGACGGCTATCCCACAATTTTTTAAGAATATATATATATATATATATATATATATATATATATATATATATATATATATATATATATATATATATATATATATATATATATATATATGTTCAGAAAGATTTCCGCGGTCGTTAATGTGGGACATACTTGGTTCTCGGGTTGAACCGCGTCCAGAATTTATGAAAACTCGACGTTTCGGCTCCTGTTTTGAAGACATTTTCAAGAGGTAAAGGAACTATGTAAGGGCACTCTAAGGCCTCAATCTGCCTACTCCTTAGAGCGGTGGACAAAGGTGGGTTGGGTTTTTGTAGCTCGATTACGGGCCCTCAATCTGCCTACTCCCCAAATCTCGCCGGAGATCGTCTGTGAGGTCCTAGTTCAGTGTGTTCAACCCTAGGCCTCAGAGAGATCTGGAAGTTCGTTACAAGTCTTGTCTTATATATGTCGTTCCATCTACCTGCTTCTTTATCAGTGAAAGTAGTAGGGTCAAGGTCAATTAAGTTGGGGACTTTGGTCACGGTCCTTAGAGAATGATGAGGATTAAGAGGGTCAGCGGCATTTGTTGAGACAGGTAATGGGGAAATAAAATTGTCTCTGGAATTTATTTTCTTTTTCTGTGTTTGTAATGAAGATATAATAGGTTTCCAAGTAGTCGGAAGGCGAAGACCATCATCTCTCTTATTTAAACAATCGGGACGTTTTTTAATCTGATGAAGTGTATTCTTGGAGCAATAGGAGCCATATTTATACAAAATCCAAGGCCTACTTAGTCAGTTTTCAGGAGTAAAATTTTAAGAATCCTTATCGATCTTTTTTACAATAAATCTGTTCTCGCCACTGGATTCACCATCCTCCATAACGGTCCTGTACTAAATATCATAGAAAAATTTTGAGTGGATTACTAGAGTGACAAGAATATAATTCTCAGAATTTTGTGAATGTTGTATACTTTTTTTGCTGCTTTTAAGCTTTTACTATTTGTCAAAACTATGTAAAAGATTATTTAAACCATGTCACTATCAGTTTAAAATTATATCAATGTTTTTCATGAATAACTTGCTCCAAAAATACGGTTCATCAAGATCTACAAGTCCTGTTAAAATCACACCATAAATACAAGGTGACTCTCAAACAAATGGGTAACACTATATATATATATATATATATATATATATATATATATATATATATATATATATATATATATATATATATATATATATATATATATATATATATATATATATATATATATATATATATATATATATATATATATAAATTGAAACTGACTGCGGATATGGGATCCGAATTTGCGCTCATTTTAAGAAATTTTTTTCAAAATTTAAAAGTCGTTTTTGATCTCGGTAATTGCTCTTGACTCTTGCTTAGTTGCTGAACATTAAGATGCGTCAATAAATAAATCTGCTCTGAACACAAAATAAAAAAACTGGACGCAGCAAGTGCGTTATGGTAGTAAATTTACATTAAAATGTTTTCAATAGCAAATATGTCTTTTTAACGAAAACAGGCATCAAATTTGTTTATATAGTAACAAAAATGTACCATATTTCATAAAAATAACTTTATTGTTTGAAAAACTACAAAAACTTTACGAAAATAAACCTAAAATATTCCCTAAAATATTCCCAAAAAAGCTGGTCCGATTTTCCTGGCATTCCTTCCTTAAATCTATTTACCCACCTACGAAGATATAATTATTGACGAGAAGCTTTTCGACGAAACTATCCAAAAAAATTGCATTCAAAAAAACATTGTGGGGTTGTCGTAAAACAAATTGTTTTACGACAACCCCACAATGTTTTTTTTACAATAACTTATCAAACATTAATTATTAATTATCAAAATATCACAAAAATCTTACAAACAACGATTCCTACAGGAAAACCAAAAAAAATTGCGAAAACTGTCTATTTTTTACGAAATATTTGTACATAAATTCAAATTATATTTATGTTGTGTTACGACCGTTTGAATTGTTTCAAATTTAGTTACTATTTTACGGCGTCCTGTATATGGCATCTGGATTTTTTAGATGAATTATATAGACGAAAACCTCTGAATGCATCACTGCTATCTGCTGGTAAAAACGCCATATCATAAGTTTTGATATGTGCCAAAAATGGTAAATGTTGCAAATAAATTGAAATAACTCGAAAACGATGAACGCTATCAAATTTGTTTTTCCGCAAATATGCATTATAATTCGATGAAAAAAAAAGCAACAGTGAAGCCAGAGAAGTAGTCTCCAAGTCTGTATGTAGTATGGACAAGTTTCACCAAGTAAGGGCAACAACAATCAATGAACATAAAGAGATGTTTGAAAAAAAATATATTTGTAACACCAACGACTTATGGACTCTGTGATTGTCAAAATAATTTTATATGATGCAGCTCAAGATACTATAATTAACGTACAAGATTTTTTCTCGTATTTTGTATAATAACGAATATATTGAGCTTTACCGTAGAAATACGACTCTCTGTATATATGAAAATAGATATACGATTCTGGGGACCTAGTTTGCATTCATTTGAAGAAATCTTTTCAAAATGCAAAATTCGGTCTCCTCATTAGAGATTTTTTTCTCCGAAAATTCACTAAAAAATATAGACCATTAAACCATAAACTTCACTAAAATTACTGCCAAAGCATCAGAGAAAGGGCTTATTTGAAATGAATTTTCTGGAAATATTTTCGTAAAATGAAGGACAATGACGCTTTAAGCTGAAACTTAAGGGTTTGTAATACACTTTTCTTGCTACGTTTTCTCTACATAACCCGTATTTGTTTCAGCTTTTTGCCTAAATATTGCCAAATTTGACATTCCAAATCGCGACTTTGACGTTTTGAGGAAAACTCCAAATTTGTTTTCTTTAAATGCCTATAACTTTTTCGTATTTTAACGTACAGGCCTCAATTTTGGTACATAGTGTACTTTTTATGGTACAAATTTGGTTGCCATAACTTTGTTATTTCCAGAGATTTTTTTCCTAAAGAAAACACAAATTTTTTAAGGAAAAACTGGGCCGATTTTCCTGGCTAACCGACTTACCCAAGCCACTTGCAAATTTATTAAAATCGGCCCATAATTTTTTGAGTTATCGGTGTGAGATATATATATATATATATATATATATATATATATATATATATATATATATATATATATATATATATATATATGGACAGGTAAAAACTAAAACTGATCCCGGATATGTGTTCTAAGGGTCCTAGTTCGCGCTCACTTGAAGAATTTTTTTCCAAATTCAGAAATCGCGATCACCTTATTAGTGAGTTTTTTAAAGAAAATTCCCTAAAATTAAAAACAAATACAAATGTTCATGAAAAAATGCATATTAGGCACATTCATAACAACAAAACTTCCAAATGCGTTGTCTCCCGAATTGAACTACGACTGGTCTTATCTAAGGTTTTCGGTATCGCAAATTATGAAATTTTATACTTTCTTTTTTTTAAATAGATGCGTCTTTTAGTAATTCTATTTTTTATTTAAATAGCTTCTCACATTTAATTTTTTATTTGCACACTCTGTGTATTGTTCTAAATTATTAATGTGTACAAATAGCTTACGTTGTAACTTATATCACTATTGCAATACATAATTTTGGTTCTTTTTTTAATTTTATCTTTTGTTTCAGCTATGATACGCCAATTAGAACATCTAAAGAAAGAACGTCTGAAAAACGGAACACTTTTGTCGGCTTCAAACACAGTGAAGTCTCTCCTAGGTGGCAGTTCCAGCCGATCACAAGGCGTCTCCTCCTCAGATTCCTACAAAATATCAAACCAGGACCATTACGAATGTGTTGCCCTCCACATAAGTCCAGACTTGGGGGAGAGAATAATGCTATCGGGAGACCGGTCTCTCCTCGATGAGGTATTTCCTGAAACTAACCAAGCCCTAATGGACGCTAGGTCAGGAGTGGCCTGGAATCAACAGGACGCTCATCATGTCATAAGATTTCCTTTAAATGGTTATTGCAAACTTAATTCTGTGCAGGTTATTACAAGGCTGCTGAATAAAGGATTCAAAATTGCCGCCAGTAACGGTGGAGGAGTCGAAGGACAACAGTTTTCAGAGTACTTGTTTATAAGAAAGGTTTTACCCGGCTGATCGTTTTAGGTTTGGAAAATCTGACAATCACTCTTTTATTTATGGTACAGAAGCTGTTGAGTTAATAAGCTATTAACCGCACGTGCGTGGTTTATATACAGATAAAGAAAATAGTTGCTGTTGGGTATTTGTTGTACCTTTTTTTTGTAATTTTGTTATATCTATAAAATTTTAATTGTTAAAAATTTGTAAGTTTGTGTGTTTGTATTTCTTATTTATCCTTATTTTATATTCATGCTTTTTTAGAGGTTTTAATTTTTTGTAATTGATAGCTTATTTTACAGAGCTTGTTTGGTTTGTTGAATTCCTGGTGGATACGTTTATTGTTTGCAGAATAATATTAACCAATATAAATTTAAGGAAAAATTGTAAATTGTCACAGCCAGTCTTTTTAATGAAACAGCAGTATTTTTCAGGTTTACTGGGTATGTTTTTTAATTGTTTAACCATGTTATCTAATATGTTATGACAAATTTATATAGGGTGGCGCATTGAAAACGAAACAGACTGATTTGCGTCCAGATAATTTTTTTTAAAAAAACGCGGAAACACATCAATTTTAATATTGAGGGGGGCATGTTCTGATATAAAACTCAACTTTGTCACATCAACGTCTTAAGGGTGGTGATAACAACCCTTATATTTTAAATAGGGAACATGGGTCGAGTGTTACATGATTTATAAGCTCTTTCTTTTCTGAATTCAGCACACTAATTTTTTTGGAAGTTTTATCAACTCGTTTAAAAATTATTCACATTTGAAGATGCAAAAACGCATTTCACTCATTCCGACAAGAAATGAGCTGATAGTCAATGTTTTGCTGGTTTGTTAACAAAAAATTGACTATCAGAACATTTCTTATCGGAATGAGAGAAACGCTGTTTATTATTTCAGTTTATCGGTCGGTTTGATACTTGATAGTACTACCGAAAATTAATTTTACAATGGTGAATTCTGTAGAAGAAAGAGTTGAAATAATTACTCTTTTTTTCAAAAACGATGACTGTGCCAACCGTACCGCAAATTTGTTTAATGAACGACATCCGAACAGACATGTTAACAGAAAATACATTTTGGAGTTAGTTGTAAAGTTTCGACAAAGTGGTTCAGTAGCCAACAAAAAACGGGATCCTGAACGTTAATTTCCGGTTAGAAATGAGACTACTGAGATTGAAGTTTTACCACAAATTGCTGCAGACCCAACTTTGAGCACGCGAAAATTGGCCACTGTTTCAAACATCAAAAGAAGAACTATTCAGCGAATATTGGAGCATAATAAATTTCACCCGTATAAAACTCATCTTGTACAACAACTGAATGAAGATGATTTTGATCGGCGGCTGGAGTTTTGTGAAGTTATGACTGCACGAATAGCTGATAACGGGAATTTTATGTTCAATGTCTGTTTTTCAGACGAGTGTACGTTTTTATTAAACTCTACAGTCAATCATCATAATTGTCGTTATTTGGCAGATAATAATCCAAGAATTTTTCACGAAGTCCACACTCAAACTCCACAGAAATTGAATACCTGGACTGGCAGTTTTGGAGACCGTTTAATCGGACCAATTTTTCTTGATGGCAATTTGAGTGGCGAAACGTATTTGGAGTTACTAGAAGATATTGTTTACCCTCTACTAATTGACATTGTTGAAAATGATGATCGCTATCAAGAAAATCAATTGGTGTTTTAACAAGATGGAGCTCCTCCGCATTTTTCACAACGTGTTAGGGAGTTTTTGAACAGAGAGTTTCCATAGCAATGGTTAGCGCGCATAGGTTCTATTGAATGGCCCCCTATATCACCGGATTTAACTCCTTTAGACTTCTTCCTATGGGGCCATTTAAAGAGTAGAATTTTCGCTACAGAACCTGAGTCTCTCAAAAAATTACGACGACGCATTGCTGAAGAATGCCGTCTAATAACTCCATAAATGCTCCAGAATGTCAGAACTCGTTTTGAACAAAATTTGTACTTTTGTATGGAAGCTGGTGGTCAACAATTTGAACACTTACTTAACTGAATAAACATTTTTGAACGTTTGGTTTTGTTTTTTATTTTTTTTAACGAAAAATTGACTAATTAGTGCATTTCTTATCACACTGAATGAAATACGTTCTTGCAACTCCAACTGTAAATAATTTTTAAACGAGTTGATAAAACTTCCAAATAAATAGTGTGTTGAAATCAGAAAAGAAAGCTTTCAAATGATATAACACTCGACCCATATTCCCTATTTAAAATATAAGGGTTGTTATCACCACCCTTAAGGGGTTGATGTGATAAAGTTGAGTTTTATGTCAAAACATGTCCCCTTCAATATTAAAATTGACGTATTTCAGCGTTTCTTAAAAAAAATCTCTGGACGCAAATCGGTCTGTTTCGTTTTCAATGCGCCACCCTGTATTTATAAAGGTTTATTAGTCCCAAAATTTATACACACTTTGAAATATACAGAATATTCCCTCAATCGGTAGCATATCCAATACCTATATACCTATATGTTCTTTATACTGAAAGGTAAAATTTGTACACTGACTGCAGCACAATACGATATCATAACAAAAGATATTTTCTTATCCTAATCTCGTGAGTTCTCCCCAACATATGTACTTAGCCAGGTAGTCTAAAATGGTTTCGTTGAAACGCTTGACCATACCACAGGACTAAGGATAAAGCGGTTATTCTATAACTTGATTTTCACAATTTCTGTTAGAGAGCTGAACTGTTCTGAATCAAAATGTTGCCTTCGGTTTGAATATACGAGGCGTATTTTTAAGCAAGTGCCATTTTGATAAAATAAAAAGATGACAATTTTTAACACAATTATTTTCACATGAAAACGTAGGTCTCAATCTACTATTTAACATAATTTTCAGCAATATTAAGGCACCTATCGTATGGTACCACCAGCCTCTGAATTCCATTTTTATAAAAACCTCCCGCCCGAATTGCTATTCACCTCACCATGTCCCTTTTAACGCTTTCATCGTCTTCGTAGCGCTGACATCTTCAAGTCCAATTACAAGTTATAATCACTGGACGATAGCCGTTTATTTGAAGTCTCACAATATGTTCCAGCATTGACTGTGTTATCCTGAGGCAACAAATTTACAAGCAAAACACCCTGATTGTTATAAAACACAGGAATTATAACGTGTGACTAATCAGAAACAGTCACCAATCGTCGGCTTACTTGCAAAAGCTCCTATGTCTTATTTGTCACATTTTTCAGGAGACATAAAAAACTGTTTATTGTTAGTCATGCTACATATTAAAACTGCGTTTTAGATGTAAAGTTTACAAATTGGATTATTGATTCATAATTTTGCAAAAATGTTAGAAAATTTTGGAAATCTAACTTTTTTCATGGACATAGGAGGTTTTTTCAACTTATTTGGAATAATAATTAGACTTAGAAGCTTTTATGTTATTTATTCAAAATGAAAAATACAATTCTGGTGGCTAAATACAGGGTATATTATACAAAAATTAAGAAAATTAATCAGTGATGTACGGCAGGGTGTCGTAAAATAAATGATGATCTGGTGGAATAACATTTTTCAATTGCTGCAAATGATCAAATTTTGACTTCTTAATAGGAATTTGGTTTTTGTGCAACGAGCCAATTTCGGGATTATTTGAACGACTGATTCTTGTTCGTTTTTCTAAGAGTCGCCACTCGCTTGAAAATTCCAGCTTGTATTTAATTTCTAAGTTGGGAGAATATTGTAATGCACATAAGTCTGTAACTGTCGGATCCCCCGCTTTTGAACCTGGCCTGATGGAATTGTAGTATTTTAAAGTTGAAAAATTTAAAAAAAAATGGGTGGCGCAGGTATTGTACATCAAATGGTCTTGGTTTCATTCTTGCCTCTTTGGCCGCCGAAATGTAGCAAGCGGGAGAATAGATCTCTCTGTTACGAATTTTTCGCTCTATGCATGAATGCATGCTGTCGCATTCCATTTGCGTATGACCAGACACTAAATATTTTTGGGTAATATAAATATTTTTAGTTTTGGCTAGGTGTAATAAGGCATTCGCTAACGTCGAATTCCGATTTTGATATGAGCAGCCATCACTGTAAAGTATTACTTCTTCGCCGGAACCAATCTGAAGCTTGGTTTCCAAAAAATAGTAAATTATGGAGCTGAATTCATTTGCAGTTACTCCTCCTTCTACCTCGTTCCAGATAAAGCAATATCCGTCCTTAGTTTTAAGGTTGTATAGAGTAAAGTTGTGTACAACTAATTTTTGTTTAAAATAGACCGCTGATGCTTTCAACATCGGTGCAAGCAATGTTGACTGTAGATCCATGGTAAAAATATTATTATGGTTTGCATTTTCTTTATCTCTGATCTTCTCCTGCCTGGCTGCGTTTTTCTTATCTATGTGTTTCTGATACACTTCCTTAGCAGTATTTCCCACCTGAAAACTAATACAGAGATCGCATTGATCCTTCTTAGGGCGAAACAAACTTAAATTTGAATCAACGAATTCTTCATGAAATGTTTTTATGGATAGAGCAATATGTTGTTTTTTCTCACAGTAACTTCTATACTCTTTATATAGAGCCATCTTAGACTGCCAAATTGGCTCTAAATATAATTTTTTAGAAGTTGCCCTACAGTAATGCGACTCCATTTTCGGGAGTTCTTGTAAAAAATGCCTCAAAATTGTTCGTTCCTGAGAAATTCTGTTGCTTTCCCGCATTCTGGGCACAGGCATTTGTCCTGGTTCGTCACGTTCTAATGACTTTGACCAATTTTGTAATGACCAAGAGCCAATTGACAATGTATTTAACAACATTGTACGGCAAACTCTTACTCTAACGCCATCCTTTTTTAAATGATAAACAAGACTGTTGTTTCTATGTGACACATCGTTGGTTTGATTTTTTTTTGTCTTTTGCTGGCACTACATCTACAAGCGTTTGAAGCGAAACTTTTCTTTCACACCAACTCAGATCTCTCCAAAAATGTTGGTAAATTTTTCTTCTGTCTTCTTCTGAAAATAGGTTACATTGGATCTTGGAATTTTGTGAACTTAATTTACCTTGACAAGGAGGCTTCATTATTCTTTGTGCACGGTCACGTTGTTCCCAATTCCCTTCATCACTTCTTTTCAAACCTATATATTTTTCTCCTTTTTGCCTTTTTAATTTATTTTCTTCGCGATTCCACTTTTGCTTATCCGGTTTTCTCTTTCGTTTTGGGGCAATGCTTGCTTTTTTATATCAATTTCTTCCACCTCCGAGTCTGTATCTGAAGAACTGTTTCCCTCATGATCATTCAGTTGATTTCCGTCACTTGACTCCGTATCAGTGTCACTTTCCGTGTTTTCTTCTATAATTTCAGGAGTTGCTCTTAAATTGTTATCAATCGTGGTTTCTTCGCTGTGTCCGGTTTGTTCAGTTGGTACCTTCATTTTTTTCATCAAATCGGTGTTTATTTCTTCTTCTACTACATTCTCTTCTATTGTTTCCTTTTCTAATGATTCCGTAAAGTTTGATTCGGCGAAAATGACTACAGAAACATCAGTTGGATCATTTTCCTGGTTAGTAGAGAGAATTCCGTAAGCTGCATTCATTTCCTTCTTCAGTTCGACTAGAGCTTGATCATATTCCTCTTCGTTTGGTTTCGTGGGAATAATTTCGTCAGGTAGTTCAATAGTTCCTGCTGTTTTCTGCATTGATGCATTTTCAGACTGGCGCGCCATAATCGTCATAAGCCTTCCTCTTGACAATCCAGTTGGTAATAATGCCATCTAGAAATCATTTTCTATTCGTGACAGAGTTCACAAAGATCTTTAATGCTGAGGTTAGAAGTTTTTATATTTTTTCAGAACTAATTTATCATATAAAATTGTGGACTAAATTTACTTAGGGCTTTAAACGAACTGGAAATTCGGTGGACAGCAGCGGGCGTCACAACTTACAACAAGAAAGGAGAAAACAGAAGAAGCAGAACGTAATTGTACAGATTCGTACTTTTACATTACCTTTACGTAAGATAATAGTAACTATAATTTTAGTGTTAAAGTAATAACATAAAAAGTACAGGAAGAAACAATCAACGTAAACGTTGTTGAATACTCCTAAGTCTTTATGTAGCAGAAGCAAAAGGTATCTTTCAAAACCTCCTAAGTCGTGTTTACTTTTTAACATAAAAACTTTCTTTTGCCCAGATATAAATTTAAGAAGAAATCGTCTTACTTACCTTAGACATTCCGTAAGTATCCAATTTGTCACAGTAATTTAGCATGAAATACTCGAAAAAATAGTTTATTTGAGACCGCCAAAATTAACCTCTACTTTGCGTTTGGTTTCTTAGACATAGGAGGTTTTGTTTCCCAGATTGGCAGAGGCAGACATGGGAGCTTATGATATTAGTTCCTAGATGGTGCCACATGCACAATAGACTTAAAAGGTTTTGCCGTAAGGAAGATTACGCCCCACAATATTCATTGCCATCAAAAACTTAAATTCGGCAAAATACAGACTTAGGAGGTTTTGCAGGTAAGCCGACGCAATGCCAGCAATAAGACACATACAAAACACAATGCATATGATTTCATAAAACAACTTACTGAAACTTAAGGAAAGTCATTAGCGAATGAGATAAGCGTTGAGCGTTTTCTCGAACTGTTATATCAAGTTTCTGCATCAGGTCAGGTCCGGGTCGCCCACTTCGCTCCTCATTTTGGACGTTTGTGGTTTGTACGGCCATCTCTTGAGCTTCAACCGATTTTATAACTACTTCATCGACTATAGCATTTTCTCCATACTCTCTACTAATCTGCAGATGGGTTTCGGCCAAATCTCTTCGGTTTACGAAACAAATGACAGTGCATATTTTCAAAATTCTGAGGCAGCTTAAACACTCATAAACAAACATCTACGCTAGCAAATACTTCCGTAATGGCATCTCTGGCTAGGCAATAGGCAATAGATGAAGGTAGGTAATCATCGCGTATGCGCCAAACGGCGCAGCGCGGCGACCGCAGCTGCCAACTTTTGAAACGGTACTTACTTAAAAAACACGCTTTGTATTTCCATGTGAGCTCCAAATCCTGATAAGACGAGTGCCTCATTTACGGTTTCAGCTTCTTGATTTAGAACAGCTAATGCACCAGGGCACTAAGTTAAATAATGCCTAATAACAACAAGGCACTTGTTTCCTCTAGGTTTTCTAGAAAGTGGATCTAACATGTCGATTACAATTCTCTCGAATGATTAACCAACATCCAACTACAAAACAACAACGATGCAAAACGCAGCCTCAAAAAAATCATTTAATCCTAGCTGCTTCTGGAGACGGAGCTAATATTAGTATAAAAATTTTACTACAAAAAGGTCAGAACCGTTTGGTTAAACAATTAAAAAACTCACTATGTGGTCAGTTGGTATTTCTACAGCTGCATTAAATCCTGCTTGAGATGCAAGGGTGCATCAGATTAGTAGATGTTTGACACAGGAGATTTTTTCGACCTGTACCCTATCGTCTTCGAAGAGGCGAGGGGGTCTACAGCAGCTGTAGATGAAACGTGTAGTAGAAATATCAACAGACCACGGTTTATATTGCACCTAGTTCAGCTAGTATAATATATAATAAACGACAAAATGATGGAATAAAATTACTTAAATATGATCGATTTGACGAAATGCTCGAACACGTCAACTCTAGTTTGCAAAAATACACATGTTTGCATTATATTTATGTTTCTCCCACTCATTCTTTTCGAATAGGACGTTATCGATATTTTTTGGTAAATGACAACCCCCCTTTTTATTTTGATAGATCATTGAATTGTCTACACGGTACCATCAAAATTTTGATGCCTCACATTGTTACATTTTCGAATGAAAGTCATTTAAAGAGTGGAAAACGTAAACTCCAATCATAAGACCAATAAAAAATAAGGGCTCTTATTCAACAAAAATATTGTTTTCTTTAAATTATAATGTTGGCAATGCAATAGACTTCTTGGCAATAAGCAAATCTGTTGACATATTCTCTTGTATATTGCGAATGGCGTCAGAGCTAATTCGACTAATTTCATACCTAATTCGATTTTCCAAATCTTCTAGGTTATTTGGTTTGTTAACATAGACGTTTGATTTTAAATACTCTCATAAAAACAATCTAGGAGAATAAGATCTAAGGACCTGGGGGCCACCCTATTGGTCCTCGCCTACCGATCTGCTTGCCAGGAAAGCAGTCATTCAAAAACTCGCGAACAGAAGATGCAAAATGCGGAGGTCCAGCGTCTGCAGGATCATCTTTATTTGGAAAACTTGCAGCAAGAGCAGAAATGAGCTCATTCCTTATAAAATTATGCTATCGCTGCCCAGTGAGGGTTTCGTCGAGGAACAAAGGACCTATCATTTTATCGTGCACTAGTCCTGCCCACACGTTAACTTTACTAGGGTGTTGTGTATGTGTTTCAGTCATCCAGTGAGGATTCTCTCTACTCCAGTACCTGTAATGTTGGTTATTCACTCTTTCATTTGGCCAAAGTGATTATTCGTCCGAAAAAAAAAAGAATTCGACGAATCAATTTTAGATTACGGTTGCATAAATCTTGCATTATTTCACACAAATGCATTCTTCGGGCGGGGTCATCTTCATTAAGTTCGTGCAGCAGCTCTATTTTGTGAGGACAGTGATTTTCTAATTTTATTGCACGTAATACTGATAGTTTATAGTCTGTTGCACCTGATCGAATTGCAATATGAGGATTCTCACCTACACTTAATAAAATATCAAGTTTTACGACTTCATCAATTTCCTTAGCACGCCCCGTGCTTAGCGTGTTTTTAACATGTCCAGTTTCTCTGAATTTCTTCTCGATTTTATTTACAGTGGATTGGCTGATACGTCTATCTGGACATCTCGCGTTAAACAAATTGTAAATTTCTTTTTGCGTTGTGGATCTATCATGGCAACCAAAAATAATTAAGATTTATATACGCTGGGTTTTATTAAATATGCCATGTCTACTTAGTGTACTTTCCAAAGACATTTACGTTAAGACGTACACCTAATTCTTCTGTACCTACTTGTGGATACAATTATGAAAATTTTATTTACAAGAAATAATCATATCTTATTCGTTATCTTTTGATTGTTGTTTTGAATAGAGTTTATGTTCTCCACTCTTTAAATGACTTTCATTCGAAAATTTTACAATGTGAGGTGTCAATATTTTGATGGTAAATACCGTGTAGAGATATCAATGATCAATCAAAATAAAAAAATAAAAACTGGGGTTGTCATTTAAATAAAGCGATGACGTCATATCTGAAAATCAGGATTGGGAGAAACGGAAATTCTATGCAAAAATGTATATTTTTCAAAACTAGAGTTGACGTGTTCGAGCGTTTCATCAAAACACAAATCGCTCAAGTTTTAATTAAGTTATTCCATAATTCTGCCGCTCACTCTATATATATATATACATATATATATATATATATATATATATATATATATATATATATATATATATATATATATATATATATATATATATATATATATATATATATATATATTTAATCTGTATGTAAACTAAGCATGACTCTTATATTTCTAAAATGTTCCTTATTGTTTTTGTTAGATATTATACTGTAAGACAAACTGTATATTGTTGCATTAAATAGGTATATATATATATATATATATATATATATATATATATATATATATATATATATATATATATATATATATATATATATATATATATATATATATATATATATATATATATATATATATATATATATATTGAGGAAAAAAATAGTCATATATATTATACATTTTTTATTATGACAAAATAAATGCCTTAAATGATTTTAATTAATTAATTAATTCTTGTTAACTACATCTTAGTTAAGTTTAATAACATTATGTAAATAATGATGGTAGATAACTAGTAGAAATGATTCTTTGTTCATTTGTCCATACGTAAAGATTAAATTGTTTTACTGATCTCATTAGATCTTATCGACTGTGATCCGTTTGAAGAACAGTTTTGACTGTGATCTTACAGCAGCTGGCGGATCGACCATACAACTGTTGTATATTGTGCACACTCACTTCACAATAAATACTAATGATTGTATACTTTGTTTTATTAATTTATTATTTTATAGGAAAATATATTGTGAAGGTCCCTTTCTTCGTGTTTTGCCTTTACGTACGGTAAAACTATCGGGTAACTCTTCTAGAATTCGAAATCTTGCCTACAGAGGCGGAAAACTCCGGGGTAATCCTTCTAAACTTGATATGCGGTAGATGGGGTCGGAAAACCCCCCGGAAAATCCTAGTTGTGTTCGAAAAACCTCAGTAAGACCCCAAGGAAATCTTTAAGGGTTGAAACTACGGTCGAGGGCTTGGAAATCTCTTCAACGACCATCGGGAAACTCGGGCGCCAGCACTCGTGATCATGTGGAAGCCAGTGCTTTACTAAGGGAACTTGCTATCTTGCCAAGAAAGCCCTCAGTCAAGAAAAAGATGGGTTCACCTGAGTAACGAGTTGTAGCTTTTTCAGCTTTCTTGATTTGGCCCTTCAGACATGCAGTTAACTTCTATTGGGAGTTGAGAAACAGAATAATATTTACACTTATTTATTTACAGTTTTATGAAAAACTATTTACACGATATTCACAAAATCTCGGGACGCAGCAAGTGCGTTATGGTAGTGAATTTTCATAGAAATGATCTGGCACAAAATATTTTATTATAACTTTTTTTTCTTGTAACATAGAAATTTAAATTTTGGTGTATAGTTTACTTTTTATATCGTAAACCTACCTATCAAATTTGGTTATCATAGATTTTTTATTTTTTAAGATAAAATTTTTTTTCAAATGAAAACTCAAAATTTTTTCAGAAAACCTCGTCCGATTTTTCTGATTAACGAACTTATCAAATCCATTTACAAAAGGAAGGTACATGCCAAATTTTATCAAAATCGGCCAATTATTCTTTGTGATAAAAATTTTTTTCGAATGAAAACTCAAAATTTTCCCGGAAAACCTCGTCCGATTTTCCTGAATAACAAACTTGTCAAAGCCATTTACAAAAGGAAGGTACGTGCCAAATTTTATTAAAATCTGCTTATTACTTTTTGAGTTAAGAATTTTTTTCGAATGAAAACTCAAAATTTTCCCGGAAAACCTCGTCAGATTTTCCTGACTAACGAACTTGTCCAATCCATTTACAAAAGAAAGGTACATGCCAAATTTTATCAAAATCGGCCCATTATTTTTTGAGTTATCGGTGTGATATATATATATATATATATATATATATATATATATATATATATATATATATATATATATATATATATATATATATATATATATATATATATATATATATATATATATATATATAAACATATAAAAATTGAAACTGACACCGGATATGGGTTCTAGGGGTCCTAGATCGCGCTCATTTGCAAAAATTTTTTCAAAATTCAAAAGTCGGGATCTCCCCATTAGTGAATTTTTTCTACGAAAATTCACTAAAATGATTCTACAAACAGAAATTCCTAACTAAGCAAATGATTCATAAAGAGTTAAAATTATCGTTATCGATGTCATCTGCCTTCATACAGGGTGTCGGATTCTTACTTCAACTCATCCTGCGGCTGCGGTATATTTAAATCAAACGATTTCGCATCATTATTCGCGTTTAATAGTTGTGTGTGCGTGTGTGTTTTGTTTCTTTAACGTCGGCCTATTTCCGCGACTATAGCAAATCACCGACGCCAGGGAGCAGTTTCACCTCACTATCCTGGAAATTTTGCCGAACTCCTGCCTTTCTGTAAGGAGTGTAGGGATCTTTAACGTGCCCAACATCGCTTGGACACGAGACCGACGACTTTACGCCCCCTCCGAAGGTCGGAACGTGCAGACATTCAACTTGCTCAAATACAAGGCCAGAACCTCGGTTGATGTTATCGTTACAGTTTGTACTAAAGTGAAAGGAGAACGCTGGGATCGAACCCAGTACCCTTCGGTTCAGAGGCACACATTCTTACCTCTGAACCACCGAGGCTGTGTTTAATAGTTATTGTTAACAATTAACTAATATGTCGTGATCTTTGATGTTTATGTGATATTGGTACAAGTTACAAGCAATAAGTAACCGGTGTAGCGGATAATTACCCACAAGAATCTTAACAGTGGCGATCACCATTTACAATTATTAAAATACGCACTGTCACGTCATACAGGGTAATGTCGTTTATAACTCAACAATGTATTGTCATACGTTACACGTATTTAATATTACATTTACTAATTATTGCTTGCACTTGAATGGCGCATCGTTACAAATTACAATATAACACATGTCCCGCTTAAATTTGTGACATATATTGCACTTATATACTGACTTTAAAAAACCGAACACCCAGTAGGAGTTATTCATCAATTTTAATAAAATTTCAGGGCATGCTTGAAATGAAATGATTTATGGTATCTTGAGGAATGTCATCTCAGTCTTCTTGAATTTGGTGACGAGAATCAACTAGGTTATTTCGTGGTTGTGGTAAACTACACAGTCGATTGCCAATAATACCCCACACATGTTCGAATGGTGACAAGACTGGGGAGCGAGCAGACCATGTCAACGGGGTCATGTAATTTTTTGTAAGAACCTTGTAGCAATGCTTGCTATATGACGACGTGCGTTATCTGGTTGGAAAACGGGTTAAACTAGCCTTCGCAAGTATGGCAGTGCAATGGCCTGCAATACGTTTCGTATATAGTCATTTGCATTCAATTTTCTCTCAACAAAAACTAGCGATGACATGCCACCGTATGTTGTCACATCCCATACCATCATCCTTCGTGTAAGGGCCGTGTGCCGCTCCAAAGCAAATTCTAAATTTATGTGTTCTCCACGTAATCGTCTTACTCTTCTGCAACCATCATGGACGCAAAGTTAGAATCAGGACTGTCAAAGAAGACAACACGGTTCAATTCACCATCCAAATTTGATCTGCCGTTGCATGACTCAAGCCAAGCAGCACGATGTCGATGTGTGTCAGTGGGAGACATCAAAGTTCGGGACGCAGTAAATGCGTTGTCTTAGTGAATTTGTATTAAATGGTTTAAATTTGAATAACTAAATTTGCTATAAGCCTAAAGAGTTGAGTTTCTTACCAGGGCAACATACCTACCAAATTTCATGAAAATAACTTTTTTATTTTTTAAAATAAAATTTTATTTAGAAAAATAAATTACTTTTCAGAAAATCTGGTCCGAACGGGCTGGCTAACGAACTCGTCTGCGGTATTAACAAAATTAAGAAATATATGGGCCAAGTTTCGTTCAAATCAGTTTAGTATTTTTCGAGTTAACGCTCGGATGCCTACATACGTACATGCACTACATACATACATACATACATACATACATACATACATACATACATATATATATATATATATATATATATATATATATATATATATATATAAATTTTTACGAACCTTGGTGTCGGTTGATCGGGACCTTAATTCACGCTCATTTGAAAATTTTTTCGAGAAATATCACCACTTTATTAGCGAATTTGTTCAATAAAAATTCGGAAAAATAGAAATAATTAAATGAAATAGTTTGTATTGCACAATTTGAGGCATTGAAGGTGACATCCCGGGGAGCTGCAGCTGGTTGTTCAACAAACAACCTGCATAACTTTGTAACTTCCTATAAAAATATACTTGTTTGAGCGGAAAAAACTTTTTCTTGAATTTTCTGGTTATAAATCTGAGTTAATTACAAATTTCCCCTTGTTTGTATGAACATAAGTTAACAGGTGGAACAAGTACATATTAGATGTTGTATTTTTGGTTTAAATATCTTGCGACAAGGGTGTCCATATTAAGATTGTATTTTAATCTGAGCATTCGTTTCTGTAGCACCAATAAACTAAAACTTCTCAATTGATAAAGTAATGCATATTTATACATACAAATATAATAATAAAATTGCATGAAAACCACCATCATCATCAATATATCTTACTTTATTGTTGTAACATTTGCCTCGAAATCCTAGATAACCATTTCTCACCAGTGTTCCAGTAAGACTACAAACTCTAGTCACCACACAATTAAATAGTTTCACTTTATAACACAAATAAAAATGTTAATTAAAGCACACACAAAAATTATGTTGTTTATTGATTGTTGTTGCCCTTACTTGGTGAAACTTGTCCATACTGCATACAGACTTGGAGAATACTTCTCTAGCTTCACTGTTGGTTTTTAATGGCGAAGGACGTAGCCAGCGCGTGAGCTAACTGGAGCAAGTGGCCCTTCGAATTCTGGAAGTTCTAGGATGTTCTTCAATGCTTCTGTGACTATAGTTTCGCTGCTTGACAGCATTTTCAGACAGATTAAAATTGAATTAGTACAAAATCATGACAACTACAAATAAATGTCTATTGCTAGGTTATGATATGATGTTTTGATCAAAAAATTTTATCAAATTGAAAATAGAATGAAACACAGATGACAGATGAGGTTTTTAAAATGTCTACATAGGTCAAACTTCTAGAAATTTTAACACCCGATACAAAGAACATATTTCTGCATTTAGAAATAACCACGCTGACAAATCATTTGCAAAACATATTATTGATACCGAACATAGACCTACAATAAATAACCGCATACAACCACTACATTTTTATGATGACAAACGTAAACTAGACTTTTTTGAAGCTTTAGAAGTCAAAAGGCACACACACGACAATAACTACCTTGTTTTAAACGAGCAAACTGATTTAATGAATTCCCCTTTCTTAGATATTCTTCTTTCTAATTAAATATGTCAAAGAAAATAAATTTAACTATTATTTCAAAAAAGTTGTAATAAAATAATGAGTTGATGTATGTCGATATTTTCGTTGTATAGATACTACTTTTATACTGTTATTGTTTAGTTATTTTATTGTTGTAACTGTTATCATAGTTATTATAGGCTAGTTCTAGTTTTTATGTTAAATATTGACATACATCACATAGACATTTTAAAAACCTCATCTGTCATCTGTGTTTCATTCTATTTTCAATTTGATAAAATTTTTTGATCAAAACATCATATCATAACCTAGCAATAGACATTTATTTGTAGTTGTCATGATTTTGTACTAATTCAATTTTAATCTGTCTGAAAATGCTGTCAAGCAGCGAAACTATAGTCACAGAAGCATTGAAGAACATCCTAGAACTTCCAGAATTCGAAGGGCCACTTGCTCCAGTTAGCTCACGCGCTGGCTACGTCCTTCACCACTAAAAACCAACAGTGAAGCTAGAGAAGTATTCTCCAAGTCTGTATGCATTATGTTGTTTAACCCGTAATCCACTAAACATGCTGAGAACTACTGTTAATTCAACATTCTCATGTTGCCAGGAATGTTAATATTTAATCCAAAGACAACTCATTTTATGAGAAGAAAGGACACCAAGGAAATACAGAGGCAAACGACAACAATGAAAGTTGAGCGGCAAGTTTTTCTGGCCCTTTTTTATTTCACTGTCAAAGGTTGCAATATGAGTAACGTATGTACCTTTGCAGCAAATCTATGGTGCTCAGGAAATGACGTTTACCGTTAACACGTTACTTAAGTACTTCGCGACGCATGATTGAAAATGCTGCTGTATTTTAATAATTTTTCGAATATTTTTTTTTTATGGGAGTGTAACATTCAGTTTAATTATGTTAATGGGTTCAATGGTTTTTTTTGAGTATTTGGATGGATTTTCTCGCGATGAAAAAAGTTCAGGACGCAGCAAATGCGTTATGGTAGCGAATTCTCTTTAAATGCTTCAAATTTGTATAACTCAATTTGTATAAACCTAGAAAGTTGAACTTTGGTACGTAGTGAGATCTTTCCCAAGACAACATATCCACCAAATTTCATTAAAGCAACTTTGTAATTTTCGGAGTTTTTTTCGAAAGAAAACTCAAAATTTTCCCGGAAAGCTACTAATAAAAGAAAGATTCTTGCCGAGTTTCATCTACATCGGTTAATAACTTTTAGAGTTATCGTGTGGTTCCTAGTTCCTCATTTCAAAAAATGTTTTGCAAAATCTTACCATCGAGACCTCTTTATTAGTGATTTTTTAAAAATAGAAATTCACTAAAAATAGTCTGTACGAACGAAGCCCAAAAGCGCGTATTGTGCGATATATCATTGCCAAAGAGGTTCTTTCTTGTAAGACCTTGTGCATAGGTACTTATCTACTAATTCCCGGGGTATGAGCTCCTTACTGCCTTTAGATTGCATGGAGGCGTGTGCGCATACGTCCGTAGCAATCTACCCTGCACCAGACTTCCCAATTTAGAAGCTGGAAGAAAAGACATACTATGGATAAAACTCTCTCTCAGGGCTGCAACTAAATTCATCTGTTGCATTTACCGGTCACCTTCTGACAACAACTTTGTCCAGCTCTTTGACTACCTTTCTGAAAAAACCGACTATCTGATTTCTGAATATCCTTCCTCCGAGGTCACTATTCTTGGCGACTTCAATGTACATAATAAGGAATGGCTAGGATCTTCAAAAACCGATCCACAAGGGAGAGCAGCGGAGGCCTTTGCAGTCAGCAATTCTTTGGCCAATATGGTTCAGCAACCTACTTACTTTCCTCGTATCCCAACACACAACTCAAATCCCTTGGATCTCCTTCTTACTACAAATCCTGAATGCTATAAGATATCAGTCACCGCCCCCCTTGGTCGCTCAGACCACGGCATGGTCACTGCTTCCTGTGCAATGCAACCCGAGGTCACACAGTCATCACACCCACGTATCGTTTGGCACTACAACTCCGCAAACTGGGACGAAATGCGGGATTACTTTTCCTCATTTCCATGGGCGTCTGTCTGCTTCTCTCATCCTGACCCCTCTGATATCTCACAAAACGTCACCGAAATTATCCAAGCTGGCATGGAATTATTTATTCCACGTACACAGAAAACCTCTTCAGCCACTCAAAAGCCCTGGTTCTCTAAATCCTGTGACAAGGCCAGACTTGAAAAGGTCAAAGCTCACAAAACGCTTCTACACAATCCCAGTCAAGAAAATCGTCAAGCATTCAACGACGCAAGAAACCGCTATGTCCGCATTCTTTCTGAGGCAAAAAACTCGTTTAATAACCACATCAAAAACAAAGTCCTCTCAAGCTCCAACGGCGGCAAACCCTTCTGGACTCTTGCTAAGTCTATTGGGAATAATTTCTGCAAGAGCACGTTCCCACCTCTTGTCTCAGGTGATGAAATTGTTTCTACCGCCCTGGGCAAGGCTGAACTTTTTGCTTCGTTGTTCGCCGGAAATTCTACTCTCAACCCACCTCCAAATGTTCAACCACCAACAGTCCCCAATGTCGCGCATAAAATGACTGATATCATTTTCAAAACTAAAAAGATACGAAAGATGCTCTCTTCTCTTAATACCAGAAAAGCCTCTGGCCTTGACGAGATCCCAGCAATTGTTCTCAAAAAATGCGCACCAGAACTTGCTCCTGCCCTGACTCGTCTGTTTCAGATATCTTACAATAAAGGCATATTCCCTAGTAACTGGAAAACTGCTCGAGTACAACCCATCCCCAAGAAAGGATCCAAAGCGCTTCCTAGCAACTACAGGCCTATTTCTCTCCTTTCAGTCATCTCTAAAGTGATGGAAAAGTATATAAACACCGAACTACTAAAATTCCTTGAAAAACACAGTCTAATCCACGACAGGCAGTATGGATTCCGTCAGCGCAGATCAACTGCCGACCTCCTTTCCTTTGTCACCCATTCTTGGAACAAGTCTATGGTACAACACGGTGAATCCCAGATTGTTGCTCTAGACATATCCAAAGCATTCGACCAGGTCTGGCACGCAGCGCTGCTTAATAAACTTCCGGCCTATGGCCTACCACCAAAACTTTGTACCTGGACAGCAAATTTCCTCTCTAACAGGAGCATATCTGTTGTTGTGGATGGCCATTCCTCTAAACTGTATCCAATTAATGCAGGAGTTCCTCAAGGTTCGGCTTTAGCCCCTACTTTGTTTCTTCTCCACATCAATGACCTCCTCTCTAGCACATCCAACCCAGTTCACAGTTACGCGGACGACAGCACCCTCCACTCAAACATACAATATTCTAAGCCTGTCTCTTTAGCCCAATTAGATGAGGATCGCAGACTCATGGAGGGTTCTGTCTCCGTAGACCTCCAAAAAATATTAGACTGGGGAAGTAGAAATCTTGTACAATTCAACCCCACCAAAACTAAGTCTTGCTTTCTTTCTCACAAGAGATACAGCAGCCCTAGACCCATCACAATGAACAACCAAGTTATTCAAAGTAATGAGTCTTTTTCTCTTGTTGGCATTTCTGTGGATCGAAATCTTAATTGGCACCAACATGTTACATCAATTGCAGAAGCGGCTGCTAAGAAATTGGGTTTCCTCTTCCGGGCTCGCAAATACTTTTCACCAACTAATCTCTATACCTTATACACTTCACAAATAAGGCCAAACCTCGAATACTGCTCCCACATCTGGGGTGCAGCTGCCGCTTCTACACTCGCTATCCTGGACTCCATTCAAAAGAGAGCTAAACGTCTCATCGGTGACTCTACCCTCACCCAAAGGCTTCCATCCCTTGCCCACCGACGTGCCGTTGGTGACCTCTCTCTCTTTTATAGATATTTGCATGGGCACTGCTCAGAGGAGCTTTCCTCCATAATTCCCCCACCTGCTGCCCCCAGCAGATCTACCAGGGGAACAGAGCGAATGCACCCTTTTAATGTCCAGGTCACCAGACATAGAACATCTTGTTATGCCCGCTCTTTTGTCCCGAGGACTTCCAAGTTGTGGAATTCCTTGCCGGCACATGTTTTTCCTTCTCCTCCGAACCTCCAAACCTTCAAGTCCAGAATTAACAAGCTACCTCTTTTCTCCTTGTCAACACCCACGGTACGATAGTATTTAGGCTGTAAGCCCTCGTGGTGTGTTGTTGACATAAAAAAAAAAAAAAAATTCCTCATCGTGCTCCTTTCGTTTTGTCTCTGTCATGCACTATTGAATTGGGCATTTTTATTTTTGTAACTTGGATTAACACATTGTTCTCGGTAATCTCACGAATTAATTCTAGATTATAACGGTTGTTAAATGCATTTTGATTAATAAGATTCAGTCCTTTATCGAAAATTTCGACAAAATAGAAGATTGTGATGGTGGGTCTTAAAGGTGTGCGTATTAGTATTCACCACAAATTTCAATTATTATTCATTTTATGATACATTTTTTCGTGAAGCCACAACCTCGGTGGGTCAGTGGTAAGAGTGTGTGCCTGAGAACTCAAGGGTCCTGCGTTCGACTCCCAGTAGGGGAGTCATCTCACTTTCTATTACATAATGTAAAATTAACAGAAACCGAGGCTGTGGCATTGTGTTTGACAAAGCTACGTGCTTGCCTAGACTGCCCTTCAAAGGGGGCATAAAGTCGTCGCAGCCTTGTCTCATGCGATGTTGGACACGTTAAAGAATCCCAACCACCTTACAAGAAGGCGACATTTCCAGAATAGGTGAAACTCTTCCATTACGTCGGTGATTGGCCATAGTCGCGGAAACCGACCGACGATAAGTAAACAAAAATACGAAATGCAGTACTCCTTAAACTATAATTAATTCGTATCAGCCTATAAATTTTTAATAGAGTCTTTTTTATGTAAAAGTTGCTGGCAATTTTGTCTCAAAATATTTGCTTTTTATTCGGTTCTTCGACTTTAAAATATGTACAAACCTTAACACTCCAATTCCACATTTCGCCCGTTCGACGGCTGTCTAAGCCGATGTTCCAAATGCCAAGAGCCAGTTCTTTTATTCTTGCATCCATCTGCGGATCACCTGGGGCAGCTCATAACGAAGGGTCCGTCATCGTCATATTGAAGCGAGCTCTCCGCCGAAGGGTTTGTGTGGGTGATTATATTCCATGGACAGTGTTAGCAACACGGGGTCGATCTGAATAAGAATGCTGCAGTAATGAGAGAGTGGATGTAGCGTACTCTACAAACAAGCCGGAGCTGAACGTGGAGCGAGTGGGAGCCCGCCGAAGGCTGTAGCGGCGTCGATTGTCTGGCTGGAGGCCTGGGGCTTTCGTCTCTAGCGCCCCAGGTGGCCCGGCTACAAAGCCCCAAGCGCTCAGCGTAGCTCGGCCCGTTGTAGCCTGGAGGAGCACAGGCCCCAATTGGTTCTTTGTCGATGATATTGAGTTTACAGTTCCTATGGTTACCCTGGCAACTTATGTATACACATATACCTTCTGTAATTATTACTGCTTGAAAATACATTAATTTAAAACGGTTCTTATTTGGATTCGGACGATATAAAGCTATTTCAAAACGTTTATTTAGATTGTATACGTTTGTTTGATAAGGCAAATGGAGTCTCTAATACAGTGTGGGATCTGGATGAATAACCTATATGATACTGACCTAGATATGTATTGAGAGTAACAGGTTTGTTTACCGATTCATGATTTGACCGGTATGAATCTTGCATCCAAAATTGTAGCAGCCAATATGCCGACCCTAGCTAAGGGTACATTTGCGTCAAACAGAAAGGCACGACATTTTAAATTATAATTTCGATTATATATCAGTAGGCAACGGCCACATCGCGTTGAACACCATGAACCGAAGTTAAGTTGAGCAACGTCGGATACGGTCAGTACTTGTACCGGTGACTAACTGGAAACAGCGTGTGCTGTTGAATTTCTTCGAAAGGCAATGGCAGGCCAGTGCGTATATTTCCTGATCAATTTTTCCTGTGGGAAACAGCGATACTAAGGTTGAGAGTCTATTATATATATATATATATATATATATATATATATATATATATATATATATATATATATATATATATATATATATATATATATCCGACAGATAACTCAAAAAATAATGGACCGATATTAATCAAATTTGATGAGTACCTTCCTTTTGCAAGTGGCTTGGATAAGTTCGTTATCCAGGAAAATCAACCGGAAAATTTTGTGTTTTATTTCTAAAAAAAATTATATTTCCGTAAGTAACAAAGTAAGGGCCACCAAATTTGGTACGCATGTTTGTATTATAAAGAGTCAAAAAAAAGTCTGTACCAAAATTTAGGTCTGTATCTTTAAAGACAACGAAGGTATGAGTAGTTAAAGAAACAAATTTTGGAGTTTTCCTCAAAACGTCAAACTCGCAATTTTAAACGTCAAAAGTGGCAATGTTTAGGCAAAGAACGTGAAACAAATACCAATTGTGAAAAGAAAATGTTGCAAGAAGAGTGTTCTGCAAACCCTTAAGATTCATATATACAACACAATGAACCGAAGTTAAGTTGAGCAACGTCGGATATGGTCAGTACTTGGACGGGTGACTAACTGGAAACAGCGTGTGCTGTTGAATTACTTCGAAAGGCAATGGCAGGCCATTGCGTATATATATATATATATATCTATATATATATATATATATATATATATATATATATATATATATATATATATATATATATATATATATATATATGTATATATATATGATAAATTTTTCCTGTGGGAAACAGCGATACTAAGGTTGAGAGTCTATTATATATATATATATATATATATATATATATATATATATATATATATATATATATATATATATATATATTGTGAAACAGCTAAATGAAATAAATTCAGCGTCAATTATTTGCATACTACAAAAAAATCCCAAAACACGTTAATGATATAAAAAATGACATCCCGCAACGTGAAAGATCTGGGCACTTTATTGGTTATTGGTCCTCGCCTACCGATCCACCTGCCAGGAAACTAGTCATTTAAAAACTCGCGAGCAGGACTTGGAAAGTGTGGAGGTGCATCGTCTTGCTGAAACCAAATATAACCACTTGGTAAATCAGGATCATCTTCATTTGGAAAACTTGTAGCAAGAGCAGGAATAAGTTCGTTCCTTAGAAAATTATGATATCGCTGCCCAGTGAGAGTTTCGTCGAAGCAGACAGGACCTATAATTCTATCGCGGACTATTCCTGCCCACACGTTAATTTCACGAGGGTGTTGTGTATGTGCTTCAGTCATTCAGTGAGAATTCTCTATACTCCATTACCTGTAATTTTGTTTATTCGCTGTTCCATTTGGCCAAATTAATGCCTCGACGGCAAAAATAATTTGGAGAATCAAGCCTAGTCTACAGTTGCATACATCTTACATTATTTCACAAAGATGCATTAGTCGGTCAGGGTCATCTTCATTAAGTTCGTGCAGTAACTGTATTTTGTAAGGATGGTAATTTTCATATTTTAATGCACGTAATACTGATCGCTGAGAAATTGCATTGTCTGCTGCAATTGATCGAGATTCAATATGAGGATTGTTATCTACACTTCGTAAAATATCAAGTTTTACGTCTTCATCAATTTTATTAGGACGCCCTTCACTTTGCATGTGTTTAAGATGTCCAGTTTCCTTAAATGTCTTCTCGGTTGTACTCACAGTCGATTGGCTGGTAGGTCTAGCTGGATATTTTGCATTAAACAAATTGCACACTTCTTGCTGTATTCTGGTCTTATCATCGCATCCAACAATAATTGAATTTTCTATGCGCTGGGTTTCACTTAAATGTGCTATACTTAATTAACTTTCAACAGAGATTTATGGTATAACGTTCATTCGACAATAAGGTACACCTGATTCTTCTGTATTACTGATTAGTACCTACTTGTGGATACAATTTTGAACATTTTATTTACAGAAAATAATATTATCTTATTCGTTATCTTTTAATTGTTGTTTTTAATATGTAGAGTTTAGGTTTTTCACCCTTAAAATGACTTTGATTCGAAAATTTAACAATGTGAGGTATCAAATTTTGATGGTGATGTACCGTGTAGACAATTCAATGATCTATCAGACAAAAAGTAAAACGGGGGTTGTCGTTAAAAAATGTCGATGAAGGCACATTTAAAAAGCAGGAGTGGGAGAAACGTAAATTTTATGCAGAAATGTGTATTTTGAAAACTGGAGTTCCGAGCATATTTCGTCAAAACACAAATGCTCAAATTTTGATGAAGTTATTGTACAATTTTGCCGTTCACTATATATATATATATATATATATATATATATATATATATATATATATATATATATATATATATATATATATATATATATATATATATATATATTAGAGGTGTGCGAACCCATGTTTTGTTCGAATCGAACTATGAACGAACCCAAGCAAATATGTTCTCTCGAACTTCGAACCTCTGAAATAGTATGTCTAAGGTTCACAGTCGAATTTGGAACTTCTTAGAAATTTAAAATTGACCATCGAACTACCCAAAATTCTTCAGTCTTCATATATCATTTCCTCAAATACAAAATTTTGGAATATTGTAACATACAATATTCGATATGTAAAAGATTCCCACTCTTTTACACAAAGGAAGGATTCGACAAATTTGCAGGTTGATTCGGTGAAAATGACTTCCGGTTCTGATCGTTGTGGAGATGGGTCAACGTTAAATCAAAAACACAAAATATTTGAAACTTTTTTAGATTTCTAGATATATAGATAAGCTCAATTATAAATATGTTGTTGTTTGGTATTGGCTAGGCAGTTTTAGCAAACAGATTGGAAGGGTTCAAAGTGAGCATGATAGGTATAAAATAACCACTTACAAGTTTGAACTGTCTCCTGATTGTGAATATTTAACTGTTTTGGCTCACTGTGTAATAAAGCATGTTGAAACCAGTGTTTTCCAAAGGCAATCTGTAATTATCCTCAAATTCTGAACATTTACGTTACCGATCGCCTTTGAACACCGCCATCATAATGTTGTTACTGAAATAGGTCTTGGGAGGCTAGGATATACAAGAAAAATAATTCTGTGACTGCTAAATGGCTACGTCGTGTCTCAATGTGTCCCATCTAATGTCAAAAATATGCATGAGTGAAATCTCCTGAAACTATGCTATCGACTCAATGAGTTTAAAGCGCCGCTACCGAGTTAAAGGGGCCGCAACTTCGCTACTTTTGGCAACATTCAATGCCTATAAAGTTGAATTTCGAAGTATTTTTGAGCAACGAACTTCGAACTATTTTGAAGAATTACATATTTCGAACTTCGAACTATTTCAACATCGCTAGTGCGAACATATTTTCGAACCTAAATAATATATATATATATATATATATATATATATATATATATATATATATATATATATATATATATATATATATATATATATATATATATATATATATATATATATATATATATATATATATATATAGATGTCATTAGATACACCAAAACCTTGTATAACGTCCGATGAGAAACCTGTATATGTATAGCTCAGTAAGTGAAGTTAGTAACTTTAAACTTTGTAGATCGTAGCTGGACGAACACCTTAAAAGCCAACATAACATCAAAAAAAAATTTGTAATTTGAGTAATTATGATTACTAACATAAAAATTTCGGGACGCAGCAAGTGCGTTATAGTAGCGAATTTTCATAACAATTGTACACTCAGGTTATGCGGCCTATTAGTAAAGTTAATATTTTAAACTTAAACAGCCCATGAAGATAGATTTTAGATGTCCTAGTACGTTTAAAAAATTATTTTAAAAGTGTTACTATCGATCTCTCTATTATCAAAAAAATCTTGTGTTCTAACTCTTTTTGAGAAAAATATCCAAAAATCACGCTAAAGAATTAAATGTTTCTCTATCTGTAGATAGTGTAATTGTCTTTAAAAAAACTTGTATTACAAATTTCATTAAAGTTATACAAAAGGTTTCCAGAACGAAACTTAATTTATATTTAGAGAAGTAAAATGTTTGCCAAATTATAAACGTAGCAGTTATTTTTCCTTATTAATCGCCTGAATGATTTCGTTTTAGTTAACCTAAGCAAACCGGTTTTTTCAATATCAATAATAACAAATGTCTGCTAAAAATTATAATTTTAGACTCAAAGGTGACAAAGTTATCCAGGCGTTTCAAACAACAATGAAATCTGTGCACTATTGTTTCTTCAGGTGTCAAAATAAAACAAAGATAAAGAAGCTGAAGAATGAAGAGATATTCCTTGACGGCTTGTCACAAGATGAAATTTCGGGACGCAGCAACTGCGTTATGGTAGCAAATTTTCATGAAATGCTTCAATTTTGTATAACACAATTTTCTATAAACGTAGAAAGTTGAGTTTTCGTGGAGTAAGGTATTCACGAGGGCAACATACCAACCAAATTTGATCAAAATAACTTGGTAATTTTTTTGAGATACAATTATTTTTTCGGAAATTTTTTTTTTTATAGAAAAACGGGTCCGATGGGGCTGGCGTACCCTGCATGCTTCTATGGGGATAAAATATAACAATCAGGCCAAGGTATCCATGTAAACAAGGTAGGGTCGTGTTACACATTATTGTTCAAAAAATATAAATATCTTCTGAAAATAAATATAATTGTCCCGAAACACCTGATCCGATTTTCTAGACAACGAACCAATTCAAGCTATTTACACAAAAACTACACTAGGCAAGATATAATTATTCACAAAAAGCTTTTTGACAGAAATTTAAATAAAATGTGCACAAAAATTTGCAAACAACCCCTTTCATGAAAATTAGCCATTTTCTTACGAGAATCGGCTTAAATCATCTCAAAATTTATATAAAATTCTTTTTACGAAAATTAGCTGGGTAATAATATTTTACACAATCTTCCAAAAAAATTATTTTTCAATGAAATTCGAAAACAAATTTTCCATGTGAAATTGCAAACACCTTTCTTTACAATAATCTGTTAAACAGTACTTGATAATCACTAACATTTCACAATAATTCGACAAAAAATGATTTCTGCGGAAACTGACATATATTATACACGAAAATTTGACGATAAAATACATAAAACTTAAATTACATAATGTGTAATTAAATTTGAAATAACATACGGGCTGTCCGATTTGAAATACGAACTCATCCAAGCTATTAATGCAATAAAGATTATTGTCAAGGTTCATCAAAATCGGTTAATAAGCTTAGGCTTGTGACTCTATTAAATGTACAATTTTAAAGCATGGTATCTAGAATTTTTGCAGAGTCCGACTGTCGATACCACTCTATTAACGAATTTAAAAAAATAAAATTCGCTTAATTTTTTTAATGAAAATTCACTAATAAGAACAAAACAGAAATACCACTACCTAAAAAAAGAGGTAACAGTACACGATGCTCCCAGGCGGTCACCCATCCAAGAACTGACCATGCCCGAGGTTGCTTAGCTTCGGTGATCGCACGACAATCAACTCAATAAAGTTTATTTACAATAAGAACAATATTTACAAAATCACATGCATATTCTTGGTACAGGTTATAAAGTCGTGTCAATGTGAAACTCCTATAATTAATATATTTTCATTGTACAATCTACTAATGTGTATGCAATTTATACTTGTAATAATGTGTAAGAAGCTTAAAGCTGGTATAAAGTTACATAGTAATTTGTGTGGAATTATCAGGAAAATAATCGGTTTTTTCAAAGTGGTATCGCCGTTCGCTTCACGTGTTTATTTACCCAAGGTTTATATATTCATTATTAAATTTTAAGTTTCTATTATAAATAAAAAATTAAATTATTTTCAAAGTTTGCAATATCTATACAATTTTTAACAGTCCTGATTGCATACGTACTGTTCCTGTGTGAAAGAAATAATTTAATAACATAACTTATTTTATCGGTTAGGGTCTTGGACAACTAATATGATCAACAACTTTGTTATTTTCGGCAATGATTTAGTTCACAAGCTTTTCATATAAACTAAAATTATTAATCGAAAAACAACCTATTCTCTCATTAACCGAAAGTAAAAACAATCAGTTGGCAATTTTTTTATTTCATAGCGTGTCATTCTCCATAATTGCGGCCGAGATTTCACGATTGCTGGTTCGGGTAGTATGTTTATGCCTGGTATATATTTAGTTTGGTTACCGTTGATGTATGATTTATACCTGTTTTATGAATCAATATACTCGTGGCAGTTAACTACTCTGTCGGTCAGGCATTGGACTTTAACCACTAAGTCCTCTCAACGCATCTCTTTGGGATTTTATTTTTAATTTGGAAAAAACTTCAATCATTGTATACCAACTTACTTAAAATTCACAACATTGGTTTATTTGCACTATTTCTAGCCACATGTAAAGTCCCATTCCAGTTACTCTGATACTTACAAAAATATAGCGTTTTCAAAAAGTTTTCCCCAATTTTCCACCGGAAAAACTTGAGTATAAAGGGTGATTAACGAACTCTACCTCTGTTTTCGCCCAAGGAAGATTTTTGCCAAGTTTGATTGAAATCAGTTTAGTATTTTTTGAGTTATCGCTCGGATACATACATACATATATATATATATATATATATATATATATATATATATATATATATATATATATATATATATATATATATATATATATATATATATATATATATATAAACATATAAAAATTTTAGCGGACCTGTTTTGGGTTCTAGGGACTCAAATTCGGGCTCATCTGAAGAAATTTTTTCAAAAGATTTTCATCGTTACCCCTTTTAAGCGAATTTTTCAGCATGAAAATTCGCCAAAAAATTAAATCATTGTTTTTTTCTCGTAATAGGACAACAGCTTTAAAATGCAGGATTTCATAAAATAAACAAAGCTGATCGCTACATAGAAGAAAAATTGACGTTCTATAGTATTTTTCAGATTGAATTTTTTGTAGTACATTATCTACTATAAGAAAATATTGTAACATTACCGTAACGCAGCTTTTCCTTCAGGAGAATAATTTTTTCGACAAAGCTAATATAAAGTGCCCTATATTTGAATTTTTAAATTAAACAAATTCAAATATCCCGTCTTGAAGTAAAATTTGCTCAAGTTAAACCATTCTCTGATGAAAAGAACACCACCTGAGGCGGCGTGTGAGCGGGAAGAGCGTGGTCCCGCCACGGGGGCGACGGGGCACAACCTTACTGCCCTCAGGCGTGGAAGAATTCTAAAGCATCTAGGTTGTGACCTATTGATCTCTGCCTGAGGGTCTTGCTGTGTACTGGGCGCGCTAACATAGACAAAGAGTCCTGAGTTCTAATCCCGAGGGCCCATCTGCATAGATAATGATGTTGCCACGGGCGCACAGCATCACGTCGCATAAATATTATAGAAAGCTCATTCAAACTTTTGGCTGATAAAGGACTCACCCTGCTCTCTATATCCTTTGCCTACCTCCGTTCAAACTTCCTATTATCCCTGACACATAATTTT
The DNA here is from genome assembly GCA_964006375.1 of Tillus elongatus. NCBI lineage: Eukaryota > Metazoa > Arthropoda > Insecta > Coleoptera > Cleridae > Tillus > Tillus elongatus. The sequence goes on from OZ023263.1 coordinate 193,798,563, forward strand.
GTATTGGTTAATTGGGTGTAGTATAGGAAAATGCCTTTATAAGCCCAACTATTATTTTAGCTCCATCACATGCAGTCAGCAGAAAAATACACAGTTTTCAGAATACTACAGATAAAATGTGAATTTTTTTCTAGCAATTTTTTAAATTGTTACAATAGTAAAGATGTCAGAAACAGCTTAACACGTTGACTGCCAACTACGAGATAACCCGTAGATTACGTTTTTTGCTAGGACGCCGACCACGAGTTATCTCGTACTGTGTTTACTTGCCATATTCGTGCAGCTACGATTAAACTCGTAGTATATCAGTGCTAATATGGATAGATGGCATCTGGGAAGAGAACAAAAAATCAATGCGGGCTTACATGAACAGAAAATTTATTAATAAATGAACAGAAAATATAATTATAAAAAAATTATTCAAAATCAAGAAGTCAAAGAATATTTTTATTGTCTGTGAATCTTTTTAAAACCTTCCACACAAAGGGCTGCCTTCGTTTCACAGGTCGGACAAAAATAACGCGTTTCTCGGCGTTTTATTGGTTGGGTATATATACGACATGGCTTTGTCAGACGCTGTTTTTTTTTTCGGTAGGTGACAGACTCTAAATAATGGAGCTCTTGCAATCTAATTTTTTTCGAAACTGGTTTAATCACTTCTCCAATCAACGCGACGACATATTCTTCTCTAAACTTTATCAGTTTTATTTTAGAAGTTACTTTTTGAAAAATTTTGTGCGCATTGTGTATATATATATATATATATATATATATATATATATATATATATATATATATATATATATATATATATATATATATACAGGGTCTCCCAAGTTGAGTAGCCTATTAGATTATTTTCCAAACTATGCATATCTAAATGCTGAAAATTTGCACATGGGGGTTGCAGAAGATGCTCTATCTGAAAAAAATAATTTCCAAAATGGCGCACTTCCGGTTCTACCAGAAGTAGGTGCTAACTTTGTTATTTTAAATAGAACACCCTGTGTATTATTACATTTTTAGAATGCTTATTTGATTTTAGGTGGACTTTTATTAACAAACCTTAGTCCTATCTTCAAATGTTATCGAAATATTTCAATTTTTTCGAAAATTCGAGCCACGAGAAGGCTTTTTTTTATAAGGGTATTTTAGCTTTCTGGTGGGTGTGTTAGGATATTTTTTTAAACTGTGCATTGCAGGACAACAAAGGTGTGTTGCGACATTATATATATATATATATATATATATATATATATATATATATATATATATATATATATATATATATATATATATCTATAATATGTAGTGAAACCTTTTTGGGCCATCTAATAGTCTTTCTTAGAGATGTGTAGTACGACAGCATTTGATCTGATCGGTCAATGCCAGACATTCCTTTATTGTAATCTCGAATTTTATTCGGTTTCATAGAAAGTTTTCCATTGGACACCTCTACCATTTCAACAACATGCATGTTTGACATGGTAAGGATATCTCGTTTGTCTTGCCATTTGCATACAGTAACAGGACCATTTTGCTGCCAAATACACTCATCTTTTTTCAGTGTACGATTTACCACATCTCTGGGGTTTCCCTTTCTGTTATTTCGTAGGGTTCCACACACATAAGTTTTTCGTGTATTTAGCAGTTTAGTAAGAGTAACAGAATTATAAAAATTATCTGCGTAAACCGTGTACCTCTTATCGAGATAGTACTCAAGTAAATGTAACACAACATCAGTAGTGTGACCTAAATTATGGTCAGTTTCCTCAGATTTTCCGCTGTAAATCTTTATTTTCATTACAAGATCGTCAGAGTCACATAGTTCATACAGTTTGGCAGCGTATTTGTGTTTTAGCGATTATTTTTTTTAATTCGCTATTGAGGAGATCTGTGCTTATATATATATATATATATATATATATATATATATATATATATATATATATATATATATATATATATATATATATATCCGACCGATAACTAAAAAAATAACAGACCAATCTTGATCAAATTTGGTGAGTACCTTCCTTTTGCAAGTGGCTTGGATAAGATTGTTAGCCAGGAAAATCGGACCAGGTTTTCCAGAAAAATTTTGTGTTTTATTTCTAAAAAAATTCATATCTTCGGAAATAACAAAGCAAGGGCAAGCAAATTTGATACGCGTGTTTGTATTATAAAGAGTGAACTCTGAACCAAAATTTATGGCTCTAGCTTAGACAAAGAAGTTATGGGCAGTTTAAGAAATAAATTTTGGAGTTTTCCTCAAAACGTCAAACTCGCAATTTTAAACGTCAAAATTAGCAATGTTTAGGCAAAGAACGTGAAATAAATACGAATCTTGAAAAGAAAATGTTGCAAGAAGAGTGTTCTGCAAACCCAAGTTTCAGATTCAACCGTCATTGCCCTTCATTTTACTAAAATATTTACAGAAAATTCATTTCAAATAGACCGTTTCTCTGATGCTTTGGCTGTCGGTTTAGTTAAGTTGATGCTTTCGCTGTAGGTTTAGTGAAGTTTATGGTTTAACGGTCTATAATTTTTTTAGCTAATTTTCGTAGAACAAATTCGTTAATGCATTTTTGAATTTTTTATCGAAATATGATTCGTTTGTAAGAAAAAAATATGGACGCAGTAAGTGCGTTTTGGTAGCGAATTTTCGGTAAATTTGCAGTTTAGCTCCCGAACGCTTTTCAAAAAACTGTTTTCACAAACCTGCCTAGCAAGTCACCCCCCCCCCCCACAAACCCCAAGAAAAATTTCTTGTTCACACCCCCCAAGGAAGTTACGGGACCAGGAGTGAGTAGGGGTGCTGGGCGGGGTAGGTAGTTAAAAGGAAATATGAGCAGAAAATCCGAATAAAGCGGGCTTGAAAGCTGTATTTTTCACATCTTGAAGCCATATCCCCCTTAAACCCTGCCTACCCCGCACAGCACCCCTATTCACTCCCAGTCCCGTAACTTCCTTGGGGGGTGTGAACAAGAAATTTTTCTTGTGGTTTGTGCATCCAGGTGGGGTCCTAGTAATGTTTCTGAAAACAATTTGTTAAAAAGCGTTCGGGAGCTAATCTGCAAATTTACCGAATTTTCATTAAATCCTTCAAATTTCAATAACTCAATTTGCTATTAATGTAAGCTTTGTGGGTTAGAAAACCAACATTTAAGTTTATTTTCGGAAAAGTTTTGTATATTTTTAAACCATAAGTAATTTGGATAAAATATAGTACATTGTTTCTACTACATAGGCTATAGCCTATACCGGTAATCAGATTGATGCCTGCTCCCATTTGCTATTAAAAACATTTTTATGGAAATTCACTTCCATAACACATTTGCTGCATCTAGGCTTGAAAAATGTTTATATATTTTCAAACAATAAATTTATTTCAATGAAATATGGTATATTGTTTCTACTATATAGGCAACCAAGTTTGATGCCTGCTTTCATCAACGAAAGACATTTGCTATTAAAAATATTTTAAAGAAAATTCGCTACCATAACGCACTTGCTGCGTCCAGAGATTTTTTTATTTTTTATGTACTAGCGGAAATGTAATCTTCCACGTCACTGCATCATGGATTCGTCAATACAAATATTTTTATCTGGTACATAGTTTTCAGGCATAATATTATTGAAATGATTTAGTATTGGTCTCACTTTGTATAATCTGTCGGCAGATGGTATTGAGTTATCAACCAAATGAAAATAACGAACTATGAACTGAAGTCAATTTCGACTCATATTTGAGCGCCAAAACTTTACATTATATAGCTTGTTTGTGCTCCAGTAATGTTCAATTGATGCAACAGAACAAGGTCCCATTTGTAACAAAAGTCCAACGAAAACTTTCATCTCTGCAGTACTGACGTCTGTCCACTTTGATACCCTATTAGATTTTTTTATTGCTTTGCGTTTTGCAATTTCTTGCGCAGCATATAAATTAGTTTGTTCGATCAGTAATGCAAAAAACTCTTCCGAAAAAAATAAGTCCACCAGCGTTTGCCCTGTAAAATTTGACGGTTCCAATTTCACACCTAAATTTTCTTGGAAAATAAATAATTCAGGATTTTGTTGAATTTCTGTCCACAAATTATCATTCGCATTTGAGGTTGTAGCTTGGGATCATCGTCATTATCATCAGGTTCGGAGACGACTTCATCGTCACTATCACTTGAATTCTCAGAAGGTTCATAATTGCTACTGTCGTTACCATCCTCGCCAAAAATCTCGTCAAATTCTGAATAACTTAGATTAGCGTAGTACTCAAGTTAATTTTGAGTCAGTGGTCTTTTCTTACCCATATTGGGTTCTTGATAATTTAATTATAACAATAATGATAAAACAACACACTCAAGAAAGACGTAAATGTGATGCACTGGACAATATCTGAGATACTACTGACGAATATGAAATATGGACGCATATCTCTGATTCAGCTTTAGCGAAGCGGCAGGTCTAAGCGTGTCTGTGTACTAATTAACCCGTAGTTGGCTTCCACGAAGAGATTTCTGTTACATAAGCCAACTACGAGATAATTCGTAAGACGTTTTTTTAAACACATTTTTTTATGCTTTTGAATCATAACTATGTACTATAATTAGAGTTTTTAATAATATAATATGATTAAATGAAATTGGCTTTTTAGACCGGAATTCTGAAAATTGCCGTGACAGTCAACGTGTTAATATGAAAAGTAATTTTCACAACTATTTTGGAATTTTGAGCTCCGGTCTCTAGTTTTGGTTTTATAATTTCTGTAAAATTGTATTGGATTTGAAATACTGATCTTAAGGCCAGCTTTACTTTTGATAACAAATGGGTGATTGGACAAAAGGATACAAGCGAGACTTTTAAACTGAAGGAATCTACTGACATTTCTCTCATCCAAAATTTTTCTGAGCAAGAAGGAACTCAAGTAAAGACCATTTAGAAACTATTCTATTTAATAATTATTTCCAAGTGACATTGCTAAAAATATTACATAATAATAATTTAACTGTATTTTACTCAAGTTATAATTTTATATTATTTGCAAAAATTTCTGTAATTTAATTATTTTTTTAGCTCAATTTAATAAGTTGAGAAGTATTGCCCTTTAAAATTAAAATCCGTCCGTTTGATTTTGAAATTTGATAATATATATAGATATTTTTTTATCTGAATAAAATCCATAGCATCTTTATCTTTTGGTTCTTTCACATTTAAATGAAATATTTAAAATAAAACAAGAGACATTAGGCTCAGATTTAATTTATTGTGGAGTAGGGCATGCAGCTACGACCACCATTTCCTCCAGGCTAATAGGCCCCAACTCCTCTTCCTCACCGAAACCCAAATCAGTGCCAAAACAGCCAGTAATCACCTTAATTTCCCAAAGTATGAGCTCCTCACTTCCTTCAGATTGCATGGAGGTGTGTGCGCATACGTCCGTAGCAATCTACCCTGCACCAGACTCCCCAATTTAGAAGCGGGAAGAAAACATATACTTTGGATGAAGCCCTCTCTCAGGGCTGCAACTAAATTCATCTGTTGTATTTACCGGTCACCTTCTGACAACAACTTTGTCCAGCTCTTCGACTACCTTTCTGAAAAAACCGAGCATCTGATTTCTGAATATCCTTCCTCCGAGGTCATTATTCTTGGTGACTTCAATGTCCATAATAAGGAATTGCTAGGAACTTCAAAAACGGATCCACAGGGGAGAGCAGCGGAGGCCTTGGCAGTCAGCTATTCTTTAGCCAATATGGTTTAGCAACCTACTTACTTTGCTCGCATCCCAACACACAGCTCAAATCCTTTATATCTCCTTCTTACTACAAAACATGAGAGCTATAAGACAACAGTCACCGCCCCCCTTGGTCTCTCGGACCACGGCATGGTCACTGCTTCCTGCGCAATGCAACCCGAGGTCACACAGTCATCACATCCACGTATATTGTATCCAAACGTAATGAAACCTAATATTCCCCATGAAATAATATGGTTTCGACAAGACGGTGCACCGCCCCACTTTGCTCTTCAAGTACGGGAGTATTTACAGGAAGTCTTTCCAGAAAGATGTATTGGACGAAGAGGTTTCTTAGAATGGCCCGCTAGATCACCAGATCTCACATCTCTTGATTTCTTTTTATGGGGATACCTTAAAAACAGAGTGTATAAGATGCAATCTTCTGATTTAGATTATTTTAAAATGAAAATAACAACATAAATTAGGAGCGTAACGCCTGACGTATTGATCAGAGTTGGGGAAGAATTCCAGAGCAGAATATTTCGTTGTGTGCAAGTGAATGGAGAACATTCTGAACATTTATTATAAGAAAGGGGCGTTTTTATTAAGTTTATTTTCGAAATTTGAATTTCAGGGTATCCACCCTGTATTGAAAACTGTAATATTAGACCATACATATGGGGTACCTCCGCATTCAGAAAAATGTGATAAAAAAATTTAGGGTTGCTATTTTTTTTAATGATTAAAGTGATGGGGGTCAATGGTGGGAGTTTATTTTTTAACTATGATTATAAGATAATGTTCGACAAATTAAGCTTCACGTGTCTCAGTGTTTTCCTCAAAAACTATTTTTGCTGAATAATGAATTTTGTTTCATAGGTGTGTTTCACACTGTATATTATGCAAATGTAAACATCGATAAATCCTTTCAAATTAATTATTTATTTTTTGTACCAAACTTAGTTTAAATATTTTAAAAATTTTCTTCGAAAATTCGCTGAGAAATTACATAATCTGATCGGTTATTAGAATTGAATAGAGAACTGAAAAAATAATTCCAAACTGATGTCTACATGAATTATGGTCAACGATAATAAATGTAAATGTTTACAAAACTAGAGTCTGTAGGTATGAGGTGTGTTATACAAAAATTGAATCAGAGGGCCTACCCTTCACTTCTAAAATATAAAACATAGGCTATTTTATTTGAAAAATATTTAATTTTTGTCGATTTATTTGACGAATATATAAGCGACGACCTCTCTGAGTGCGTTATTTTCATGGCACTCTATTGGTAAAATCGCCGTATTATAATTTTGCATATGTGCCAAAAAGGTGAAAAGTTGCAAAACAGTTGAAATCTCATTCCTAAATGTCACACAGTCTGGGATAGACATAATTAAAACATTCAATAAAAGGCTTCTCTCCAGACAACAGTTGAAATAACTCAAAAACAAAGAACGCTATAATTTTTTTTCTTAAAAACATGCATTATAATTCGATAAAAAATGTAATAATATAAGGGCTAGTCGATTAAAAAAAAAGCAACATTTGTATGAGCAACGACTTATGGTGCCCGCCTGTGATTGACAAAATAATTTTATTAGATGCAGCTCAACACGAGTGCGTATTGTTGGACCGACAGCTCCTACCTGTATGCAACCCCTGCATACACCAATTCATTTAGGCGGATGTACAATAATATATTGGTCGAGTGCATTTCTCCACTGAAGTCTTGAAAGTTTATGCAATAGGCAATTTGCTTAACATCTTTGCGTGTTGATATAGTATACCTATGAACCCTAAGTGAGTGGTGGACGTGCCGCCACCTAGTTTCGGAACCAAGTAGTATGTTGTCACGTCAGCTCCAAATAACACAGTGTTAAAAAAATAGAGACTGTATACAACTAACCTACAATTTAGAAAATAGTCAGCCCTGGCACATTTCTACCCCAATATAGGGACAAAGTATGTAGGCTAGATGCATTTTCGCAACAATTAGAACCGTAGAACGGTTTCGCTCTCATTAGAGCTCTTCAGTACGGCATACTAATTGTAGCAAAAATGCATCTAAAGTAATACGGCTATAGTATAGCCAGCCTTTCAACCCTAAGTGAGTGGTGGACGTGCCGCCACCTAGTTTCGGAACCAAGTAGTATGTTGTCACGCCAGCTCCAAATAACACAAAGTATTAGAAAATAGAGACTGTATACAACTAACTAACAATTTAGAAAATTGTCAGCCCTGGCCCATTTCTTGGAGCTGGCGTGACAACATACCACTTGGTTCCGAAACTAGGTGGCGGCACGTCCACCACTCACTTAGGGTTGAAAGGCTGGCTATACTATAGCCATTTTACTTTAGATGTATTTTTGCTACAATTAGTATGCCGTACTGAAGAGCTCTAATGAGAGCAAAACCGGTCTACGGTTCTAATTGTTGCGAAAATGCTTCTAGCCTTAGTATACCTATGATTAAGTTAAAAGAACCCTTGTTTTAGATTCATAAGACCATTTTAAAGCAAACCTAAATCGCCAAACTAACAGATTTTTTCTGATATTTGAAAAAATAATAATAAAAGGCACCTAATAAGAGTTATCCATTTGCAATAACAAAAAAGTATTGACGCAGCAAGTGCGTATTGGTAGTGAATTTGTTTTGGTAGCGAGTTGTAATAAAAAAATTGGTAATCAAATAGTAAATAAAAGTATTAAAAAATGTTTTTCATTCATTTCAAATCTTAAATCCTTCCCATTCATCTAGAATCTTAAAAACTCTTAATACATATATAGTGAAGGCTTCAGAAAAGCACACATTTATTCCGATACTTGAGAAAAATGAATAAAAGGAACTTGATAAGATTTGTCGATTCCCAATAACAAAAAAACTCTGGACGCAGCAAATGCGTTATGGTAGTGAATTTTCATTAAAATGTTTTTAATAGCAAAGAAATATGTTTTTTTTAAGAAAGCAGGCATCAAATTTGGTTACCAGTATAATCTATATAGTAGAAACAATGTGCCATGTTTCATCAAAATAACTTTATTGTTTGAAAATGTACAAAAATTTCCGAAAGTAAACTTAAATTGTTCCAGAAAAAAATGGTTTCCTGGTCAACCTTATTGGTTAATAGCAAATTGACCTATTTAAATTTGAAGCATTTAATGAAAATTTGCTACCATAACGCACTTGCTGCGTCCCGAATTTCTTTTCTTACAAAGATGTATTATATTTCAATGGAAAATGCAACAATGCAATAACATAGGGCGTGTTCGATTACAAAAAAAAAAAAAAAGAAAATTTGAATCACTAACGACTTATGGGCCAAATTGTGGAAATATTTTTTAAGATGTAGCTCAAGACACCCTATAATTAATGTATACAATTTTTTCCGTAACTTGCAAAATAACGGATATATTGAGCTTTAATGATTTTTAACGAAAATTCCACAATAATGGTATACCATTAAACGATAAACTCTATAGCCAACACTGCTGACAAAGCATCAGAGAAAGGGTGTGTTTGAAATGAATTTTCTGGGAATACTTTAGTAAAATGAAGGAAAATAACGATTGAAACCAAGAGTTCAGGCTTTGTAAAACATTCTTCTTCAGACATTTTCTTTCCATAGGTCATATTAGTTTCCGGTTCATTGCCTAAATATTACCAATTCTGACGTTTTAAATCGCGACTTTGACGTTGTGAGGAAAACCAAAATTTATTTTTCTTTAAATGCGTGTAACTCTTTTGTCCTTTAACCTACAGAGCTAAATTTTGGTGGGTATATACATATACACATATAAACCCGTGTACCAAATTTGGTTGCCATAACTTTGTTAATTCCGGAGATATAATTTTTTTTCGAAAGAAAACTCAAAATTTTCCCGGAACACGTCGTCCGATTTTCCTGACTAACAAACTTATCCAAGCCATTTACAAAAGGAAGGTACATGTCAAATGTTGTCAAAATCGGCCCATTATTTTTTGAGTTATCGGTGTGATACCTATATATATATATATATATATATATATATATATATATATATATATATATATATATATATATATATATATATATATATATATATATATATATATATATATATATATATATATATATATATATATATATATATATATGTAAAATTGAAACTGACACCGGTTATGGGTTCTAGGGGTCCTAGTTCGCGCTCATTTGCAAAAAATTTTTCAAAATTCAAAAGTCGGCATCTCCCCATTAGTGAATTTTTTCTACGAAAATTCACTAAAATTGTGGGCGCAGCAAATGCGTAATGGTAACAAATCTGCATAAAAAATTCCTGTTGTTAAACAGTAAATGTTTGTTAAAAACTTATATGCAGCAAGTTACTTGTGGTAGCGAGTTTTTGTTTTTGTTTTTAATGATAAATAGTAAAGAAAAGTATAAGAAAAATCTGCATGCAGCAACTGTTTTGTTGCAAAGAGTTATAAAAATATTTCAAATCTTAATAAGCGAGTTTCCCATTCAGTTAAAATCTTGAATAATCTTGATGCATATATAGTCACGCCTTTACAAAAGCACACATTCATTCTGATATATTTCAAAAAATTAATAAAAGGCGGCTTTTCAATTTCGCTTATATATCATGTTTTGCAACTAAATATGAAGCAGATATCAATATAAGGCTTCAGCCAGTCGGCCAGACAAATACTGAAAAAAGCGGTATTCTCAGTCGAATCGCCGCTCTACTGTAGTGTCGACTTAACGATCTGTCAGCCGAAAGAGTTATCGGCCGAACGATGTATACGTTGATTATAGGGCGTGTTGAGCCGTGGCATGGCTCAACACGCCCTATAATCAACGTATACAATTTTTTCTCGTTTCTTATATACTAACGGATACATTGAGCCTTACCGTATAAATAGGTCACCCTGTTTATATGTAAGCAGATAAAACTGAAACTAACTCCGAATATATGTTTTGGGTGGCCAATTTTGCGCACATTTTAAGAAATCTTTTTAAAATTCAAAAACTCTATAACTAAAACTACTGCCAAAGCATCAAAAAACTTAATAAGGGTCTCAAATTGACAATAAATTTTGTTATCCACACAAAATATTTTGGTTTTGTGCGTTTCTCTGGGCATCAGTGGTACCCAAAATGTGTTTCCTTACATGCCTATAACTTTTTTTTCTTCCAACTTACGGATATAAATTTTGGTACATGGGTTACCTTCAAAGAAATCAACCAGTGTACCATAACTCTGTGAATGACACCCTGTGAATGTAAACCGAAAATACCTACATAAAACGGTATAAAAACGTCATTTTTAAAATCTCATGATTATTTAGGCCAAGTGAAACAATCTGAACGCAGCATGTCCGTTACGGTAGCGAATTTTACTTAAAGTATTTCAAATCACGAAAAATAACAAAATGTGGGAAGCATCTTAGATTAAGTTGAAAATGTTTTTATTGACATAATATCATAAGGAAGTTTTACATTTAAACGATGGATACCAACTTGAAAAAATTGAAAACTTTTAGTATAATTAATCTTAGTTATCAACTCTATTATGACTTGTTAAAAATTTGTTTATGTGCTATTTTCCGATTCTTCTATTTATATGTAACGTACTAGTTGCGACGGAGCTTTTTGTATACATTTTATATGCAATATTATATACACGAAGATTTTCTAGTTAAGAACAGTTTAATTAAGATCTCAGAACCTCGGTGGTTCAGAGGTAAGAACGTGTGCGTCTGAACCGAAGGGTACCGGGTTCGATCCCAGGATACTCCTTTCACTTTTTCAGTACAAACTGTAACATTAACATCAACCGAGGTTCTGGCATTGTATTTGAGCAACTTGAATGTCTGCACGTTCCGCCCTTCGGAGGGGGCGTAAAGCCGTCGTTCCCGTGTTCATGCGATGTTGGGCACGTTAAAGATCCCTACCCGCCTAACAGAAAGGCAGGGGTTCGGCAAAATTTCCAGGATAGTAAGGTGAAACTGCTCCCTGGCGTCGGTGATTAGCCATAGTCGCGGAAATAGGACGACGTTAAAAAAAAACAAAAAAATTAAGATCTGAAAGTTCCGACCTAAAATACCTTTTATTTGTTTTTTTGCGTGTCACGAACATCAAAATTATGCCATACAAAATTTTATTGATACGTGTATAAAAACTGTGAAATAGATTGACATGATCAGCCTTTATGACATATGAATACATACATTAAATAAATTATATGCTTTTATATCACCGCTTTTTATCCATTTAGAATATGTGCGTGTTTTATATAAATGCTCCCTCCTTATTTTTAACTAATTTATCATAATAACTTTATGGAATTATATAATAAATCAAGTGATCACCGCACCTGCACGAATATATTCCTTTTATAACTATTAATATTGACAACAGCAACAATAATACCAATAATAATAATAATAATAACAATAGTAATTTTTTAGAGTGTACCCACACATACAAGTATCCCAACAGAGAGTAGCGGATCAGTTTCGTGTCATACTTAGGAATAACCTTATTCCACAAACGAGACTGAAAACCATCAAACAGGAAGTTGAATGTTAAATTACTAATATAGCGGTTACGGAAAATAACAAGATGCTATTTGATGGTAGCAATCTGCAAACTGTACATACTGAGCAAGAAGAACACATCGAGGATACGCAAGAAAATGAGGAAGTAATTGACAAATTGTCCACAGAAATGAGACGTGCACTCACGGGGTATGGAGGAACAAATCCTTTTAGTAGACCACCATTGCCGAGGTTAAGATCATCTAGAAAGCTGGCAATTATATTCCAATTTTTGAACAGAATAATTTTGCCATCGCGCCTTCTAGAGATCAACACACTGAAGCAGATGCATACGCTGATTTACCGTGCAGCAACTGCAGCAATTAAAACTCTAGCCATTAAGACTTCTGATCGAAGGTCCAATCACACAACCTTGCGTCAAAGAGTTCCCCCGTGGGGAAAAGGTAGATGGGCAGAGTGGAAATACTCCGCAATACATTGGAGGAGTACAACCAAGAAAATTGCATAAACATCTAGAGGAAATAATAGTGCAAGTTTGACAACACTCAGCACAATATCCAGTCAACCGCACTGCACAAGAATGTTTGGACACTTTAAAAAAGAAGCGAGATATAAAGCGAGCAACAATAGGAAGTGCCACAATACAATGTTTAAACGCTCTGAAAGGATTTTCTACCGTCCGCTTAATTCGGCTACGAATGGCGCCACCAATACTTTTACAAATAAGAAAGAAATTGAAGTGTTATGGAAAAGTCAACTAGCCACACCAGCCTCCTGCAAGATTGCCGCCAGCTGGACTAACGAAGAACACCGAGCTTGTCAGAGTTATGAACAGATGCATCATGAGCCATTTTCCACAGATGAAGTCTCCGAGGTTATTAAAGATCTTCATAATTGGAAGGCACCCGGGACTGATGGGGTCCTAAACTTGTGGCTGACTTGTGGTGTACACATCATCTATGGCGGTGTTAATAAATAAAGATATACTTGACCTAAAGAAAATGCCTTTGTTTTTCACACAAGGATATATCTTCTGCCAAAGGACCAGCAGTGTTCTGCAGACCCCGGCAGATACCGACTTACAACTTGCCTTCCCACCCTATATAAGTTGATCAAGTCCTGCCCTGCATAAATGCGCACTGCGAACAAAACAACATAATTGCGAGCTAGTAAAAAGGGTGTGCCAAAGGATCTATGGGATGCAAAGAACATCCAATAATTGATTCGGTTGTGTGCAATCAGGCTTAAAATTGAAGAATAAATCTCTTTGCTGTCTACGTTGATTACAAAAAGGCATTTGATTCAGTTCCACACAAATGGCCTATAAGTGCGCTAGGATATATAAGATGTCTACCTGGAGAACAAAAATTCAGTTGCGAGTACAAACGGGCGATAACATCGTAACCAGCGCGATACGTGTTAGAGGAGGAATATTTCAAGGCGGCTCGCTGTCCATTGTGGTTCAGCCTCTCATTGAATCCACTATCAAACCGCCTGAACTCTACAAGATATGGCTTCGCTATAAAAAGTAATCGCAGGGAGCAAATGATGCTAAATTATCTGCTGTATATGGATGATCTTAAACGGATGGCCTCCACAAAGAACCACCTGCAACAACTCCTTAGAATTGTGGAAGAGTATTCCAGAGATATTTGAGGTCGAGGTGGTTTGGCGACGGAACCGAGGAAGAGTAGAGCATGGTTGCTGAGTTGCTGGGGTTGGCAAAAAGGGCCCATTGTGGCCTACTTGCTTGGCGTTGACCTCCCCACCACTGCTACTACTATCATTCCAGAGATATTGACATGCAGTTTGTGCTTGATAAATATGGCACCTTATGTGTAGTCAGAGGGAAGATACCACCAAGTGTATATGAAATGCAGAATGGTCGTCGATGGATGTACGAGAGTGTTATAAATAGCTGTGAATACAGGAAGTAAGAAAAATAAACCACGCAGTAATAAGGAACGATCTGAATAATGAGTTTACGAAACGAGTAAAGTAGGTGGTGCAAGCACATCTCAACAGCAGGACCTGACAAAGGCTCTTAATACATATTCATTTTCTGTACTTAGCTATTAATTTGTGATTGTAAACTGGTGCAAAATGAACATCGAAATTCTTGCGAACACTTCTAACAAAATCCAAAGAGCATCACCTCCGTAGTGATATCGAGCGAGTAACCCTACCTGGGCACCAAGGTGGGAGAGGAGTGTTGGATATTGGTAAACATTTAGACCAGCAGATATTGAACTTGCGTACGTATTTCCATCAGCAGGCGGTTACTTCTGAACTACACCGTGCCATATGCGACGCAGATGATTGATTCAATACCGCTACAATTAAAAGAAAGTGAAATACAAAGTCGCCATCGGACTGATTTGGACAAGCTAGAATCTTGAATGCAGAAATCTCTCTATGGGCAACATCTGTACATGTCGACAAATGGGTGTCGAACTACTGGCTGGTGTCGAGACGCATGTTTCCAGAGAGAGGGTTTTTTTTGCTGGCCATGCAGTATCAGGTCATTCCAACAAGAAAGGACTTGAAGTATATAGTTGGCGATAATTATTTCCAAACTGACAAATGCAGATTCGGGTGTCAGTCATCAGACTATCCAGCACGTCACCGGAGGATGTCAAGAGTTTACTGCAACACAGTGCAAAGAGAGGCACAACGCAGTTGGGAAAATAATTCACCAAAGACTGGCTTTGAAACTGGTACGTTTAAATCTTAGTAAGGTGCCCTACTATAGATACATTTCTGAGCCTGTTCTAGAGAACTCAGGATACAGGTTTTACTGGGATCGGACCGTGTTCATAGACCAACGAGTTGCCCGCAACAGGCCAGATATAATAAGATCATTAAGTACAGAGACCTCGAGATGCAAGTAAAGAGACAGTGAAGGGTAGATGGTGTCCGAGTGATTCCAAAATTCATGTCAACTGGTGTGGTTCCTAAGAATATTCTAAAGAACATTAACAGACTGGGTCTTGGAGAGCACCTTTGTAACGTTATGCAGAAGGTGGTAATACTTGCAACTGCCCACACATTGCGGAAATTCCTGGAAAATGAGGATGTGCTGCGTTGTCGTTCAGTGCCCGATAACTTGGAAGGGGCCCCATCTGAGCTCAGTCTTTTTGCTATCTGAGATATCTGGGATAACTGTATGTTCCCCTTTCAGTGAGTGTGAAAGCCCTTCAGGCTAAAGTCTATAAAATAAAAATCGAACTGCGCACTACACTCAGACGACCCTACTATTCTCACCAGCTCCACGCAGCTGAAAATAATAACTACAAACTGCCGTAGGCGATCCCATAGAAGCACGCAGTACGCCAGCCCTATCGGACAAGTTTTTCTTAAAAAAAAACAAATTTTTCCGAAAAAAATTTGTATCTCAAGAAAATTAATAAGTTATTTTGATCAAATTTGGCTGGTATGTTGCCCTCATAAATACCTTACCCCACGAAAACTCAACTTTCTACGTTTATAGAAAATTGAGTTATACAAATTTGAAGCATTTAATGAAAATTTGCTACCATAACGCAATTTCTGCGTCCCGAAATTTTATCTTGTCAACAGCCGTCAAGGATTTGCTCTTCATTCTTCAGGCTCCTTATTTTTGTTTTATTTTGACACTTGAAGAAACAATAGTGCACAGATTTGATACGTTTTGAACAAGATTTCATTTTTGTTTAAAACGCCTGGATAACTTTGTCACCTTTGAGTCTAAAATTATAATTTACCTTACTCCACAACCACTCATTTTTTTAGGTTTATAGAAAATTGAGTTGTATAAATTTGAAGCATTTAATGAAAATTCGCTACCATAACGCTATTGCTGCGTCCCGAAATTTTTACATTTTCTTTTGTTCAATTTTAATTACAGATTAGGTAGATAGCTGGAATTTTATGTATTTTTAGGGCAAATTTTTATTAAAAAATATTTAGTCAATTTTCGCAGAATTTTTTTTTGTATCTCCGTAGAAATCGTTAAGTAAGATTTTTTTAAAATGTTGTTAAATAACAACAGATATTTAATAATTTATTGTAAAAAAAATATTTTCGAGTTTTCGAAAAAAAATATTGCTTAGCAAATACATATGTATTTAAAAATATAATTTTCATGTAACATTACTCGGTCCATTTCAAAAAAATTGGCGAATTTTGGTAAAAGAAAATGTTCGCTAATTTTCATGCAACTATATTTTGATTCAAAAAGGTTTTTGTGAATAATTACATCTTGGCAGGTGTTGTTTTTGTGTAAATGGTTTCAAGAGGTTCGTTGGGCAGGAAGGTCGAACCAGTTTTTTCGGTAAAATTTTTAGGTTTATTTTTGGAAATTTTTTACTGTTCACACAATAAAGTTATTTAGATTAAATATGGTACATTGTTTTTAGCGAATTCAAAAATTAATGGTCCGATTTTGATTATATTTGTTATGTACGTTTCTTTTGCAAGTAGCTTGGATAAGTTCGTTAGCCAGGAAAATCGAACCAGTTTTTCCGAGAAAATATTGGGTTTTCTTTCGGAAAATTTTTGTATCTCCAAAAATAATAAAGATATGACAACCAAATTTGACGCATACGTTCCTACTATCAATGCTACTTTACATACCAAAATTAAGATCTCTGCGTTAAAAGAAAAAAAAGTTATAGGCATTTAAAGAAAAAATGGGTGCCAGTGGCTATCAGAGGAAAGCACGAGAACAAAATATTTTTTGTGATTAACAAAACCAATTGAATATTACATACAAGTTTTCCTGGCGCAAAAGTATCGAGAAGTAGCAGAAAAAATATTTTGAATATTTTATAATTTTTATTCTTGAAACGTCAAAGTCGCGATTTGAAACGTCAAAATTTGCAATTTTCAGACAAAGAATTTGAAGCAAATACGGATTATGTCGAAAGAATCTCTTAATAAGTATGTTACAAAGCCTTAAGTTTCAGCTTCAAACATCACTGTCCTTCATTTCATTAAAATATTTTAGGAAAATCCATTTCAATAGACCCTCTTTCTGATGCTTCGGCAGTAGTCTCCGCTATAGAGTTTATGGTTTAATAGTCTATATTTTAGCAAATTTTCGTAGAAAAAATTTGTCGACTTATGAATTTCAAGAATATTTCTTTAAATGAGCGAGAACTAGAACCCCTAAACCCCATATACGGGGTCAGGTTCAGTTTTTGCATTTATAGGGTAAAGCTCAATATATCCGTTAATATAGAAGATATGAGGAAAAAGTATATACGTTAATTATCGGGTGTCTCGAGCCATATCTTATCAACCTTTTTTGACAATCACAGGGTGGCCCATAAGTCGTTGGTGATACACGCTTTAATTTTTTTAATAAAACACCTCTTATGTTGTTGCATTTTTGTATTTTCCATCAAATTATAATGCATGGTTGTAAGGAAAAAAATGATATCGTTCATCGTTTTTGGGCGATTTCAATTGTTTTGCAACTTTTCAGGTTTTTGGCACACGTTTCAAACGCATATCACAAATTGTGATATGGCGTTTTTATCAATAGATAGTGGATCCCCATCGAAATTACGCATTCAGAGAGTTTTTTCTTTGTATTACTCGTCGAAAAAATCGAGCTGCCGTATATAGGTACTCTCAAGTAGTGGCTGAATTTGAAAAGTTTTCGCTGAAATGTTTTTAGTGTTTCCGTAGAAATCACTTTTTGTAAGATTCTTGTGATATGTTGGTAATGAATAATACATGTTTAGTAAGTTATTGTAAAAAAAAGTTGTCGAATTTTTGTGATAAATATAATTTAGTCTAACATTACTGAAGGCAATTTATGTAAAAGAAATTATCATATTTTTTTTCTATTTTGGTCCTAAAGCTGTTTGTGAATAATTATATCTTGTCAGGTGTGTAAATAGCTTAAAGAGGTTCGTTGGCCAGAAAAATCGGACCAGTTTTTCTGGAAGTTTTAAAATTTATTTTAGGAAAATGTTTGTACTTTTTGAAACAACAAAGCTATTTTAATGAAATATGGTACATTGTTAGTGCTATATAGGTTATACTATCAACCAGATGTCCTGCTTGTAAAAACATGACATATTTTCCATTAAACACATTTTTACGAAAATTCGCTACCATAACGCATTTGCTGCGTCCCGAACGTTTACTATATAGATTTTATATACTGTTAACCAAATTTGACGCCTTTCGGTAAAAAAATACTTACCTATTTGCCACTGAAAACATTTAAATTAAAATTCTCTACAATTACGTACTTGCTGCGTCCAGATCCACGACCGCGCATAAGCGAACGTCACTAATCATTTTAAACAGCGGAAATATGTTCAAATAAAAAAAATTAACCAGCAATTGTATTAAAATCCTTTTATAGGATGCTGAAGTTTCAATGGACTTAACTCTGACTTGGGGCTTAATGTTCACTTTTGACCTAAAGTCTTATAATTTTATTTGTAGCTAATTAACTATTGGACGCACATGTCATGTCAAATGTCAGTTAAATGGAAACCAATGTAACAAAGAATGAATAAATCTTGTTTCACATGCATTAGCTTTTAACTATAAAAAGCAAATGTATTTTGACGATTCATCATTTTAGTTGTTTTATTTCAAATGATAATCCAAGAACGGAACTACACCATCGTTGTAGTGTTTTACATATTTGCATTATGTTTAGCTAAAGAAACTTTATGTAAGTAAGTGTGCTAATAAATAAGGTTTAGTTAAAGTATAAAAGTTTTTCTATGTAAAAAGGTTTCACTACATAGGGCTTTTATTTTTTACAATGACACTCAGAAAAGATTTTAAAAAGTCTGGACGCAGCAAGTGCGTTATGGAAGTTAATTTTCATAAACATGTTAGTAGCAAATATGTGTTTTTTAATGAAAGCAGGTATCAAATTCAATTACCAGTAGAAGCAAGGTAGCATATTTTATCAAAATAACTTTATTGTTGGAAAATGTACAAAAAGTTTCCGAAAATAAACTTAAAATGTTCCAAAAAAAAAAAAGATTTCCTGGATTTAAGTTAATAGCAAATTAAGCTATTGAAATTTAAGGCATTTCATAAAAATTCGCTACCAAAACGCACTTGCCGCGTTCCGAATTTATTTTCTCACAAACATGTATTATATTTCAATGAAAAATGCAAAAATGCATAAGAGGTGTTCGATTTAAAAAAGGAAAATTTGCATCACCAACGACTTATGGACCGCGCTGTGATTGTAAAATTAATTTTATAAAATACAGCTCAAGACAACCTATAATTAATATGTACAATTTTTTCTTATATCTTGTATATTAAGGGACATATTGAGCTTTTTTCTACAATAATTCATTAAAAACTATAGACTATTAAACCATAAACTCTAACTAAAACTACTGCCAAAGCATCAGAGATAGGGTATGTTTCAAATGAATTTTCTGGAAATATTTGAGCAAAATTCACTAAAGTCTGGACGCAGTAAGTGCGTTATGGTAGCGAATTTTCATAGAACTCTTTTTAATGTTAAATATGTTTTTGTAAAGAAAGACATGAAATTTAGTAGATAGTGTAACCTTTATAGCAGAAATAATGTACCCTGTTTCATCAAACTAACTTTTTGTTTGAAAAAGTACAAACATTTTCCGAAGAAAATTAAAAATTTTCCCAAAAAAAAATAGTCTGACTTTTCTGGCCATCGAACATATCCACGTAGTTTACACAAAAACTACACCAGACAAGATACAATTATTTACAAAAAGCATGTTGATAGAAATTTAAAAAATATTTACATGAAGATTTGTAAACAATCATCATGAAAATACGACATTTTTTTTACAAAAAGTAATTTGGGAGCGTCCTGTATGTCATCTCGATTTTTTTGACGAATAATATAATTGAAAACCTTTCTAAATGCTTCATTTTCATGGGACTTCGATTTTCATTGGTAACAACGATGGGCGATATCAGTTTTTTCTCCTTACAAGCATACATTAAAATTGGATGAAGAATGCAATAATGCTAGAATAAAAGGGGTAAAAAAAAGGAAACTTGTATCACGAACGACTTATGGGCCAGCCTGTGATTGCCAACATAATTTTATAACATGCAGTTTAAAACACCCTACAAATAACTTTTATAACATTTTCCCGTATCTTGTATAATAACAGATACATTGAGCTTTACAGTAAAAAAAACTGAAGGTGACGCCGGGGTCGCCTAATTCGCACTCCTTTGAAGAAATTGTTCAAAAATTCTAAATTCGCGTTCTTCTCAATAACGAATTTTTTCTACGATCGTGAAAAAGTATAGACTATTAAACCACAAACTCTATAACTGAATCCACTGCCAAATCATCAGAAAATGGGTCTATCTGAAATAAATTTTCTCCAGATATTTTAGTAAAATGAAGGATAATGATGGTTGAACCTCTAACTTAAGGCTTTGTAGAACGCATTTATTATGACATTTATTCTACCTAACCTGTATTTGTTTCAGGTTCTCCGTCTAAAAATTGCAAATGTTGACGTTTCGAATCTCGACTTAAACATTTTAAGAAGAAAAACTATAAAATTTTCAAAGTACTTTTCTGTTATTTGTTGACTTTTTGCGTCAAGAAAACTTATTCTTTGTCTGTAATATACAATAGATTTTGTTATCCACACAAATTATTTTGGTTTTGTGCAAATCTCTGCTCAACAGTGGCATCCAAATTTTTTTAATTGCTAAAAATTTTTTTCTTTCACTTTAGAGACCTGAATTTTGGTATGTAGGATAAGTTTAATAGTGTAAACCTGAGTACCAAATTTGGTTGCCATAGCTTTGTTATTTTCGGAGATACGAAAGTTTTCCGAAAGAAAACACAAAATTTTCCAGGAAAAACTGGTCCGATTTTCCTAGTGACTTACATTACCGAATTTTATTAAAATCGGCCCATTATTTTTTGGGTTATCGGTACGGTATATATGTTTATATATATATATATATATATATATATATATATATATATATATATATATATATATATATATATATATATATCACAGATCTCCCTATTGGTGAATTTTTCTTAAGAAAATTCACTAAAAGCGTGAAATGAGTTTTGACAAGTCTTGAAACCTCTTTCGTGGTTTTTTGCTATTTAAATATATTCAAGATCCAATTATTTTCCATCAGACGTGAATTGTCATCAACTTTTCTGTGTTATTTTATGTTCGTTCTAAAAAATATCCAATGAAAAAGATGGCCATAGGATCTAAAATACTATTAACATTTAAGTAAATTATATCATTATTATAGATAACTTTTATGCGAATTTTTTCAAATAATTTTCTTCTTTCTTTCGTCTTTTCGACATGAAAATTTTTCGGAAAGAAAACACAAAACTTTTCCGAAAAATTATTTTTCTGGTTAACGAATTTCTAAGCCATTTAAAAAAAGGAAACTACTTACCAAATTATGTTAAGTTATGTCCTAGGAGGCTGGCTACCATAGCCGTATTACTTTATAGGTGTGTTCTCGCTGTAATTAGTATACCGTACTGGTGAGCTCTAATTAGAGCGAAACCGGTGTGCGGTTCTAGTTATGGTGGGAATACATACATTGTCCCTATATTAGGGGAAAATGGACCAAGGCTGAGAATGTACAAAATTGTTAGTTGGTTGTACACTGTCTCTATGTTATAACATTTTGTGTTATTTGGAGCTGTCGTGACAACATACTACCTAGTTCCGCGCCGAGATGGCGACCCTGTCGTACATCTCACATTGTTAAAAAATGATTTCTACGAAAACACAAAAACATGTAATTTTTTTACTTTTCATGGAAATTTAAACTCGTGGAAGTAAAGAAAAATATAAGTGGAAAAATACTCATATTTTCATCTCACAAGCAGGCGGGAATAAGGATCTTATGTACGTCTGTCACTTTGAAGTTTCATGTGACATTGACAACATGTAAAAACTTTCTCGACTACTTATATACTATGACAATGTATCGATAGATAATCTTATCAATTAATTATATCTTACGTTTTTTTGTACCAAGGTAGTTGGATGCGTTAAATAATCACATAATCTGAGCGGTTATCGAGCGGTTCGGATTATTTTTGGGTAAAATCGCTTTAGGGGGTAGAGGATGAAGGGGGGGGGGGGGGTTGTTTGTAGATTCGGTGAAAATTGAAATTTTTTCGTTAAAACTCGAGCAATATAACGTTTTAGGATATATTCATTAGAAAACCTTTAATTTCATTAATCATCTGGTATTCTGTGAAATTAAATTAGGGGTTAGGGGTTGAATGTGTGGGGGTGGAATATTTTTGACAAAAATTTCAAATTTTTTTTCTAAAGCGGCGTAAGAAGTCTAAAAACCTATAGAGAACTTAATTCTGGAAGAATTTTTTTTTGTCTGTCGGTCTGTCGGCATGTACGTCTGTCTGTTAATAGGCGTAATAACTTTCGAACGAATGGAGATATCATATTCAAATTTGGTACCGAGTTAGTACCCGGCAAAGGAACGCTTCGAATTGTTGATGGGTAAGATCTTTGCAGGGGTTAGGGGATAAATTAAGGGTGATTTGGTGAAAATTGATTTTAAAAAAAATAAAAATCGAGTAATATAACGTTTCAAAAGTTTATGGGTACAGGAATACAAATATTTTCTTTGTGTTCATATCATGAGCCCTAAATTGATTCTATGAGAATGCCTTTCTGAAGAGAATACATTATCACAGCTATATGGAAGTTATGCTTTAATTTGCAGCACTACTAAGTTTGACCAGTGTTTACCTTCTTCAAATGATTTTCTATCTGTTGGGTAATAAAAATAAACAGTTTTTATCAAAACTTAGCATTTTCATTCCATTTCTACGTAAGTTCAAAGTGTAGGTATGTTAAGGTTATGTTGTTGACGATATTCAACATCGCATAGAACGAAGCCCTACCAAATCTGTTCGTCGGTAATCTGCCCAAACAGGTACATATTTGTTCAATGTTACACAAAAATACACATTCCCAAAACCGTAAATTAGAAGTTTAAATAATCGAACCTCAATTTGTTTACGTACATTACAAAATTTTGGTATTTATACAAAATAAAAGTAATATTTTATTGCTTTTAATGTATTTTTTTAACAATCAATAACAGTAAACCATACATGAACAGACTTACTGTTAAAAATACTAAATAATAAATACATTTAAGACATTTACTGTTTCACCTTATTATGATTTTTATATTTTTTATAAAACCCCAAAGGAAATATGAGACAACACTGGCATCTTATAGGGATTTCATTAATTCAGGTTGTATATATATATATATATATATATATATATATATATATATATATATATATATATATATATATATATATATATATATATATATATATAGAGAGAGAGAGAGCCTTCATTAATTTCCGAACCCCACGTGACCGCTTAAGTTAGGCAACCCGGCATACACGGTTGTACAACCTGGATTAATGAAATCCCTATAAAATGGCAGTGTTGTCTCATATTTCCTTTGGGGTTTTATAAAAAATATAAAAATCATAATAAGGTGAAACAGTAAATGTCTTAAATGTATATATATATATATATATATATATATATATATATATATATATATATATATATATATATATATATATATATATATATATATGACCACGAGTATGGGTTTTAGATGTCTTAGTCCGCGCTCATTTGAACAAATTACTTTTAAATACAAAATTTTGCTAAGTCATTTAATGTATAACTTACCACAAGCAGAACACAATGTGTCAAACAAAATCAACTAAACAAAACATATCACTTCATTTAACTAGCATCATGACCTACATTGTATATATTTTACCTTTTGGCTATTTCGAATCGAATTTTTTTTAAGAATTTATTTATAATTGATATAGTTTTTATAATAGCTTATATTGTACTAATACCATATTTTTTTACAGCTTATCAAAACATATTACTTCCATATAACGAAACCTCTCGACAAACAACTGAACTTCAACGGTTCCTAACAGAGTTTCACATCGGAGCCAAGCAAGAATTTCTATTTGTTACTTACATAATCAAAAATACCACCGAGATTAACTCTTTTTATACATGGCATGTAAATTTAAGGCCATACGCGCATGCTGTTCTGAATTATATATTTACGGCCGACATAAGACATCTTTATTTGAACAAGACAACTTTTTTCATGATATTTCTTGATTATGCAAAAGACTTAGAAGACTGTTTAAAATCAATTGACACAATGAAGCTGGATTACGATTACAAAAGATTTTTATTTCTTCTGTTCGCACCTGTTAATAATGATATTTTAGAAAAGTTATTTAATCGCATATGGTCATATAAGATATTAAGTTTTGTTATTGTGTATGTTAAAAGTGATAATTACCATTATCAGATAGTATCATATAATCCTTTTGTGAAGAAAAAGGTGCTAAATTTTACCGATGAAACGTATTTTGAAAAAAATCTTTACCCAAACAAATTAAGCGATATAGAGGGTTATGAATTAACGGTTACCATGTTTGATGATCGACCAAGAAACTACAAAATCAGAGACACCTGGGTAGGTCCTGATGTTAGAAACTTAGACATTTTCATGGAAATGTTAAACGCTACTTTTAAGATAAGAAAAACACAAGCGCTACAACCCATGGTAGCCCTAAAGGACTTGCAAAATGGAATCAGCGATTTGGTTTTCATTTCATTGTTTGTTATTGATTTTCCAGACTTCTCGAATGTATCTTATACTTACCCGCACAGAACTGACAGTTTGGTTATCATGGTGCCACTTCCTGCATTAATTCCAGAATATCTTCACATACTGATGATTTTTGACTATTATACATGGAGTCTGTTTTTCCTGTTTTTAATAATGCCCACTATTTTAATTGCAGCTATGCCACAAGTTGACAAAAATAAACCTAAACGTAGTTTTCTTGAGGCATTTTTACTGATCTATACAATAATTCTTGGATTACCTGTGGTAGGAATGGACCAGTACCAAGTCTATATAAAATATGTTTTGCTTATCGTCCTCTATGGAAGCTTGGTTGTTATAACGGCATTCAGATGTCTGTTGACAGTTTATTTGTTAACTCCTTTTACATACAATGCCTACAACACAATTAGTGATATTGAAAGCTCCGATTTAGCAATATACACAGGACGTTACTACTCAACATTTGTAAAAGAGAATTCAACATTGAAAGAAAAGCTTATCGTAATCGAAAAAGAGGAAATTTTAAATAACTGTGATGACCTTAAGTCAAATACAGCGTGTTTAATCAAAGAAAGTTTCGTCGATGGTTTATATGATTCAAAATACCTAATAAGCGACAACCCGCCGTTTCACGTGCTGAAGGAAACAATAGTATCAGGGTTAAGTACTTATCCGTTTCAGCATAATTCACCCTTTCTTAATGAATATAAATATTTTACCTTGGTAAATCTTCAGCATGGGTTGACTGAAAGACGCGCTCAGATTGACCCATCTAATTTCCTTACTGCAAAATCATCAACCAAACTTAGTTCATCTGTTATTATTTCACTGCAACATTTAAAAAGTTCATTTATATCTCTATTATTTGGTGATGTGCTGGCGTCTTTGGTGTTTCTTTTAGAATTAATTTGCCACAGATGTAAAAGAAAACGTATACGTTACTGGCGATAAGAAGTTATTCATCATTTTACTTTATACAGTGTAGAACAGCCACATGGAATAAATTCAGTATCTCAGTTATTGTGCATATTACATAAAATCCTAAAACATCTAGATATAAGATTTCAAAAGTGATCCCTGCAGCGTGTAAACTTCACCCCTCTTCAAGTGACAGTTGCAATGCCCAAATTTTTAAATAGGAAAAGGGGACTTGTGATGCCTCATTTGAAAGATCTCTTCATTCTCTATTAAAAACTAAGATTAACCGTAAAAAAGTAAATTCATCTATTTAAGGTTGTGGCATTGTGTTTGAGCAAGTGGAATGTCCGCACGTTTTGCCCTACAGATGGAGCGTTAAGCCGTCGGTCCCGTGTACCATGCCAAGTAAAGATCCCTACCCTCCCCACAGAAAGGGAGCGGTTCGGCAAAATTTCCAGGATAGTGAGGTAAGACTGCTCTCTCGCGTCGATAATTGGCCATAATCGCGTAAATACACCAACGTTAAAGGAACGATATACAGTGTGCACAAAAAGAATGAACTACAATCAATATTTCCGTTATTTTCAATTGTTTAAAGAAATGCTTGAACACGTCGTTTCCTTTTAGTGAATTTTCTTTAAAAAATTCACTAATGAGGAGATTCCGACTTTTGAATTTTGAAAAAATTTCTTCAAATGAGCGCTAATTAGACCCCCCCAGAACACTGTGTTTATATATATATATATATATATATATATATATATATATATATATATATATATATATATATATATATATATATATATATATATATAATATATAATAATATATAATGGACCCATCTTGATCGAATTTGCTGAGTACCTTCCTTTTGCAAGTGGCTTGGATAAGTTCGTTATCCAGGAAAATCGGCCCAGGTTTTCCCGGAAAATTTTGTGTTTTCTTTCACACAAAAATTATATCTTCAGAATTAACAAAGTAATGGCAACTAAATTTGATACGCGGGTTAACATCGTTATAGTTGAGCTACACACCAAAATTTAGCTCTGTAGGTCAAAAGACAAAAAAGTTATAGGCATTTACACAAAGTTGCGATTTTAAACGTCAAAATTGGCAACATTTAGGCAAAGAACTTGGATCTAATACGGGCGATGTAAAGAAAATGTCTCAAGAAGAATGTTTTAGAAACCCTGATGTCTTAGTTTCAACCGTCATTGTCCTTCATTTTAATAAAATGTTTCTAGAAAATTCATTTCAAATAGACCCTTTCTCTGATGCTTGGCAGTAGCCTTAGCTATAGAGTATCGTTTAATGGTATACAATTTTTGTCGAATTTTCGTAAAAAATCAATAAAGCTCAATATATCCGTTATTATACAAGATATGAAAAAATATTGTATACATTAATTATAGGGTGTCTTGAGCTACATCTTAAAAAAGTATTTCTACAATCACAGGATGGCCCATAAGTCGTTAGTGACACAAATTTTCTTTTTTTAATCAAACACGCCTTATGCTATTGCATTTTTCATCGAAATATAATGCATGTTTGTAAGAAAAGAAATTATGGACGCAGCAAGTGCGTTACGGTAGCGAATTTTGATCAAATGCTTCGCATTTAAATAACTCAACTTGCTATTAACCTATAAGATTGACCAATAAACGAGTTTCTCCGGAACACTTTAAGTTTACTTTCGGATTTTTTTTTACATTTTCAAACAATAAATTTATTTTGATGAAACATGGCACATTGGTTTTACTGTATAAACATTTTTATAAAAATTCACTACCATAACGCACTTGCTGCGTCCAGGCTTTTTTTTTAATACTCAACTCTTTGAGATATTGCTAATTTTTCAAATGTAATCTGTCAAATATGTGACGTGAACAATTTTTTTTAAATAGCAACATATGGCCCGTGATACATTTTACTTCCACATCGTCACAACGTGTGAAAGTATCGCATCGGCGACCAGAAATTTCAAACAAAAATTCGCTACTTAACTTTACGGTTAAGACGTTTGAATTTTTAAAACAATTTATTTAATACTTTAAACAATCAATACTTAATTACTTGATACAAAAATGAATAATATAAAATAATGACGAAGGTAACGATCAACATACATGTGATCTAAAGTCTAGCACGCGATGTGCAGAGTCTTAACTACTCGGAACAAGAATGAACGGTCGTATCCTTGTGAGCAGCCTATTTATACACTATACTCCAGGCGTGGCACTATTGTCTCTGGGTGTAACAAAGGATCTGCTGATAGTTTCTCACGAGTGATATTCCCTCCAACTTGCTTGTCTGAGCCTGTATACTTGTCGGCTCCTCTAAGTCTACAGCTGACTCGACGGTCCTGACTGTGGGAAGGCAACTTTGTATTATAAAGGGCCATTGTTTGGGCTCTGTTTATCTCGCTTAAACGTCCTACATTTTTTGTCTGTCGGTCTGTCTGTTTCTAGACACGATAAGTTTAGAACGAACTGAGATATCGTCTTTAAATTCGGTATACAGTTAGCACTCGACAAATGAACAGTTCGGATTGTTTTTTAGTAAAATCGCTGTTGCCGGGGATGAATGGGAGGTGATTTGGTGAAAATTGACATTTTTTCGTTAAAACCCGAGTAATATAACGTTTAAGGGTTTATTTATTAGAACACTTTTAATTCCATCAAACATCTGGTATTCTGTGCTCAAATTAAATTACGGATTGAATGTGTGGAGGTGGAATATTGTTATCAAAATTTTCGATTTTTTTTCTAAAACAGCGTAAAAAGTCTCACAACATATAGAAAACTTGGTTCTGGAACGATTTTTTTTGTCTGACGGTGTGTCAGTCTGTCGGTCTGTCGGCATGTACGTCTGCCTGTTAATGGGTACAATAACTTTCGAATGAATTAAGATATCATCTTCAAATTTGGTATCCAGTTAGTACCCGACAAAGGGACGCTTCGAATTGTTTTTGGGTAAGATCGCTTCAGGGGGTAGCGGATGAATAAGGGGTTAGTTGGTAAAAAATGATATTTTTTCAATAAAACTCGAGTAATATAAGTTTCAAAAGTGTATGGGTACAGGAATACAAATATTTTCTTTGTAGTCAAGTTATAGGCCCTAAATTTATTCCATTTTGAAGAGAATAAATTATCGCAGCTATGTACAAGTTATGATTCAATTTGCAGCACTATTTTGAAACCTCCTACTGAGTATACTCCTGGGATTTTATTTAATTCTGTCGAGCTGTTTTAAAGTGGCGGCCATTTGTAGTTTGAAAATTGTTGTTTGAGTTAGGATATTTG
The DNA here is from genome assembly GCA_964006375.1 of Tillus elongatus. Classification (NCBI taxonomy): domain Eukaryota; kingdom Metazoa; phylum Arthropoda; class Insecta; order Coleoptera; family Cleridae; genus Tillus; species Tillus elongatus. The sequence continues at coordinate 193,827,768 of OZ023263.1, forward strand.
AGCAATGAAAAATTAATTGTCATTATCGCCACTACAATGATGCTTTGTTCTACAAGAAAGTTAATTAAAAAAATACTTCTGGTTGAAAATGGGGGTAAAAATTGCTAACCAGTTTATTCAAACAAACAAATAAAATAAAACATAACATATCATTCTTCCTGAAAAAATGAAGGTACTTACAAAATCTTTAACGGGCTTTTAGGAAACGAATTATTGAAATAATCGTTCGAAGTGATGTCCGTTTACTACTTAACAGTGCCCAAGCCTGGAAATAAATTCTTCCTGAACATTATGTATAATTTGTGGTGAAGTTTGTCGTATTTCTTGTGTTATACGATGTTTCAAAGCATCAATATTTCTTGGCCTAGTCACAAACACTTTTGATTTTAAATAAACCCCCCCCCCCCCCACAGGAAATAATCAAGTGGAGTCATGACTGGCGATCGGGCTGGCCATTCAACGGGTCTCTGTCGGCCGATCCATTTTCCTGAAAAAAGGTAGGCTTAAACTTCTCTCGAATAGTGAGTCGGGGCACCGTCTTGCTGTAGCCATATTTCTGGGGTAAGATCGTCAGTGTTATTGGCATTGGGATAAAGCATTATGAAGGCTGGCAAGAGTTCATTTTCTAAGAAATGTAAAAACGACCCATTCACCCTCTCTTTCATTATGCCAGACTACACATTGACTTTTACGATTGATTAACTGTGAGTCTCTTGAATCCAATGCGGGTTTTCTTTAGACTAATATCGAGTATCCTGCTTGTTAACCGTACCGTTTAAATAAAAAGAGGACTCATCAGGAAACCAAATATTTCAAGCAAAAATTTCGTCATGTTGACAAATTGGTTGCATGATTTCACAAAATTGAATCTTCGTTCGAAGACATCTTCATTTAGTTGATGCACTAAACATACTTTGTATGAATGATATTTTTCTGTACGCAAGATGTTCAGTATAGTGTTGGGACTTACTTCCAAATCACGGACAATTTGGCAGCTAACCCTATGTGGGTTTTCTTGGTCAACTAATAGGACATCAAGTTCAGCATTTTCATCAATACTTGGTCTTCCGCTTTTAGGCAAATCTCTAGCACGGCCGTGTTGTTAATATTTTCTTAAAATTTTGGAAATAGTAGATGGCGAAATTGGTGTTTGGTCGAAATGAGTTTGACTATAAAGTTCGCGTACTTCGTTAGTGGATCTGCAACGATCTCCGTAACCAACCATCATAAGATTTGTAAAACGATATCGTTCAATAGGTGGCATAATTAAGTTTAAAAAAAAAACTACTCAAGAAAACGCAATGGAGATAACAATTAACTCTAGTTGGCAGTTATGTCACTACCAGCACTTTACTTGGATGGTTAGTTTTTGTTCCTATGACAACAACTTATGAATTAAACCGGTATATCATAGCGCCGTTGCCGCCGTTTTAGTACATAATTTTGAATGGCCGCCATTTTGAAACATCGTCACAGAATTCAATAAAATCTGAGGAACATTTTCAGTAGGAACGGAGCTTTCCAAAAAAATGTAACACAAGCCATATGTTTCTATTTTTAAAAAGAGATCGATGACGCCACATTTTTGACAGATGGTGTTTGAAAAATTAGCAAATACCTCTAAAAGTTAAGTACAAAAAATGAACTGACGTGTTTTTTAAACAGTGGAAAATAACGGAAACATTAAGGGTTGTCCATTCTTTTTGTTCACACTGTATAATACAATACAACCCTTAAAGGGGTTTTGGTACTTTACATATTGGTGACTAGCGCTGGTTTTCACATTTGAGGGGTGATCATTAGGCTATTGTAACACGTTGTTGAAACAACAATAAAAAGTGCTTAAGAAAAAAATGAAGTTAAATAAAAGAGCACGGTGAGCTAAATTGGAAAAAAATTGGGAATTTGAGCATGTCCAAAATATACCTAAATATGGAGAGCGTTCAGAAACTGAAGACATTTAGTTAAATGTTTTATCGTCGCTGCAAAATAATCCACATTCTTCGCTTAAAGAGATTAAATTAACCTATAACACTTAAAAATCGACGGCTTATCGAATTCTGCATAAGCAAAGGTATTATCCGTACAAATATTCCTCTGTACAAGAATTATCTGACGACGACCACATCGATCGAACGAATGAGCTCTATGAAAAAAGTACAGCAAATGTGCATTACAGCTTCAAATTTTGAAGGAAGCATAATTTTTAGATATCATCTTCAAATTTGGTATCCAGTTAGTACCCGAACTGTTATACGATGTTTCAAATCATCAATATTTTTTGGGCTAGTCACGAACACTTTGGATTTTAAATAACCCCACAGAAAATAATCAAGTGGAGTCGTGTCTGGCAATCGGACTTGACGTTGAACGGGTCCCCGTCCGCCGAATTTCCTGGAAAAGACAAATCTAGGTAGGCTCTAACTTCTCTCGCATAGTGAGGCGGGGCACCGTCTTGCTGTAGCCATATTTTTGGAGTAAGCTCGTCAGTGTTATTGGCATAGGGATAAAGCGTTATTAAGGCTGGTAAGAATTCATTTTTTAAGAAAGGAGTAAACTCCATGAAAAAAATCAGCAAATGTGTATTACAGCTTCAAGTTTTGATGGAGGCATGATTTTTCAGATGAAGAGACTGACGCTACAATCAATAGACACAACGGCCTACACTAAGCTACATAAACGCCTAGATGGGTGATAGAGACACACTCAGCATCATTTAAAAACAAAATTTGTTCTCGTCCGGTGTGGAATAGTTAATAGTCGAATCGTAGAGCCTTACCTTTTTGATCAGACGCTAACAGGCGAAAGAGATTTGAATTTTCTTCAGGTAGATATAATTTAGCACCCGGTAGTCATATACCCAGACTAAAGACAACCTGATGTTTCAGCTAACCACCCCTTTTTCTAGCTAAGTGTAACACTTCCACACTATGCATCCCCCGTAATTAGTGTCTCCGGATGAGTGGATTGTAAGAGGATAATACATAGAGTGGCTACCAAGTTTCCCTGAAAAAAACCTTTATAAATTTCAATAGGACATCTAAAATCCAAAGCTAACACAACAGGCCAAAGAATTTAGACTATTTAAAAAAGAAATGCGCCAAAAATAGCTGCTATATATCTAAGTCATTAATAATGTGGTACGGGTATCTGCCGATCGACTTGGATATTGTCAGGAACAGAATGAACTTCATTTTGATTATATAATTTACTATTTCTCAAATAAACCTGTAACATGTTATACGTTTTACAATTTACATATTCATTATAATTAATTTAATAACATCATTGTTACATGATTGCACATTTTTTCTCAGTTAATAATTACACTGTCTTGTTAGTCGATGACATTCATCGACATCGATTTATCAGGGTCGTAGTCAATGAAATACCACTTCCTTATTCAATGAACTTTAGAATATGATTATCAGAGCTGTGCCATAGAAACGCAGATATCCTCTTTGGGTCGTCAGCTGACAACACTTAAATTCCATTCTCCTTTGCGTTCGTATTGTAGATAAGAACGTATATATAAGTAACGGCGTCTCCGCTGGAGCTCGTTTCCGACTAAATTATTGGCAAAGTTAAAATGTCGAAAGTATGGGCTGAGAAAAAGAGCAGCATGCCCATATGGGGTAAGTTAAATATATTAAATGCTGATTGAACGCTAAGTAGATTGCAACGTAATTGCTTTGATAAATTGCTCTGTTTAATGTTTCTTTTGTTTTTTTTTTGTGTGTGTGGTAGCTTGCGGTGATGTTCACGTACATTTTTATTAATACTTAAGAATTATATTTTTCAAAAATTAAAATGCAGATTAGCCTTGTTCTCATATAAAGACCTAGCAAACCGACAAATAACCTCAAATTCAGCAGTGCACTAAGGCGACCTGAATTGTTTCTAGCTACCCTTTTTGAAGACCCGTTCAATACACTCTTTTTGAAGACATCTTTTTGAAGAATTTTTTGTAGACATCTTTTTGAAGACATCTTTTTGAAGATATCTTTTTGTACAATCTTTTTCAAGACACCTTTGTGAAGACACCTGTTTGAAGGATCCGTTCTGTATCGTTTGCAACACCTGTTTTGATAAGCCATCCATGACTTGGAGCCCACTAAAGACTCTGCATCTCTACTGGGTCTCCACGCAAAACCACGTCAGGCGTAAAAGTTAAATACCTGTGTGTGTATGTGAGAGTGGTGGGTTGGCCTGAAAGTCAAGTACCTGGTTCATCTGCTTTCATTGTTTTCACTTTAAATTTCACTAATAACTGCCGCATGCAATCATTATTGCATAAAACACTTTGTATTATATAAAGCCATCTTTTATCAATAAATAACAATAACCGAGTCTTGCTTTTTATTTGTGTGTTCGACATCACCTAGATTATAAGGCCAGTACCCACCTCTTTTTTTAATTTGCATTAAATGTTAGCTCTCGGCTAACTAGCCACATCACTTCCCTTTATAGTTAAAATATTAGTGAATTCTTTTGTCATTGAATTTTAAATAAAATAACCATTTACTGTTAACCTTATATACGTTACAAACCTAATCATCGAATTTACTCCTTGCTTTTTGTAAGCCATTTATTTTTGAGCAGAATCGATTCTTCTTAAAAGGAGATATATGACACGTGTAAATGATATAGACAGTCTTTTGAACTGCACAAATAAACATAAATGATTATTTACTTACAGTGTAATTGAAGTTTATTTAGATAAATTTGTTATAGTTAAATGTAAACCAAAATGTTGATGTTTATATTAAGATATTTAACCTTATAAATGGGGGAACTTATTTATAACCACCACTAAAAATATGTTAACTTAATGTGCTCTGTAATTTCAGGCAGTTAAAAGCAGTAGATTGAACCATTACTTTGGAAATTAAAAAAATGTTATTAGCTTCAAAGTTTTCAAGTGCTTTGTATGTTATTAAAATCAGTCATATTAAACTTAATTTGATTGTAATGAATATGTAATTAATAGCTTACCGATCATTAGGAATTGAATTTTTTGATAAAAACTTATAGGTTAGGCAGCAATATCACCACAGTAATAGCTACAAAAGTTATAGTAGAATAAATAATATAAATTACCTACATTTTCTTTATATTAAAAGTAAGCCTGAGCGGGTGATGATTGTTGCTTTTTCCATGCTGATATTCAGGGATGCAACGAGCCGATCTGGCTGTCTCCACGGCTACTGCTGAATGGTGATTACATATGGCAACGTGCTTATCTGCATGTTGACTCGGATGTAACTTAAGATCTTGGCCGTGCAAAATGTAACGGACATTCGTCGGGGCGGTTCGAGGGGGACCTGGCATGCAGACTCTGCGACAAGGGGAGGAATCAACCCAGCACATCTTGTGCGAGTGTTAAGCTCTGGACCGCAAAAGACAACAGATCTACGGTCATCCAGACCGGAGAAAAGGCAATATAAAACTTCACCCTATCAATTGCTGTGCAGACTAGTTCAAGGCAGTGATTTTGGAATGGGTGTAGAATGGAGTAGAAAAAACAAAAGGAATGCACAATAAGGTAAAGGATGCGGTGCTATCGGAGCGGCAAAGACGCGGACGAGCCCTGGGGAAGAGAAAAACGGACATTCGTGGGAAGTGATAGTGTAACTTACGACTTACGGTACTTGCATGTATGAGTCAGGTACAATGGACATAGGCTGTCTGTAGTTATTATAAATTCAATGCGGCGGACACTCCAAAATAGGAGATTTCTTTGTTTCTGACAACCTGCTGACATGGGTATCAAATTTAAGGACTCTACGCGTTAAGTACATTAAGCTGGGTAACGCTTTCAAAACTTGAAAGCCGATGCGAGCGGGTGGAATATTTCTCAACAACCACCTTAAGATGGAGTATTTATTTCTTTTTCAGCAGCCTCCTTGCTAGATGTGCCAAATAAAAGGTCTCCACGAGTAAAATATAGTAGGCTAATTTGCGCATTCATAAATTCAATGTTGCTATTTTTCGTTTTAGTACTTTCATACATACATACATACATACATACATACATACATACATATATATATATATATATATATATATATATATATATATATATATATATATATATATATATATATATATATATATATATATATATCGTACCGATACCTCAAAAAGTAATGGGCCGATCTTGATGAAATTTGCTAGGTGCCTTCCTTTTGTAAGTCGCTCAGGCTCAGATAATTAACGTTTATTTTTTTCTCATATCTTGTATAATAACGGACATATTGAGCTTTAACCTAAAAGTGCGTCACCGTGTATATGTGTAAATAGACAAAAACTGAAATGGACCCCGTATATGGGTTTTAAAAGTTCCAGTTCGCGCTCATTTAAGGAAATCTTTTCAAAATTTATAAGTCACAGTCTCCCGAATAACGAATTTTTTCTCTGAAAATTTCCTAAAATATAGACTAGTAAACCCTAAGCTCTATGGCTGAAACTACTACCAAAGCACTAGAAAGAGGGTCTATTTAAAATGGATTTTCCGAAAATAATTGAGTAAAATGAATGACAATGACGGTTGAAGCTAAAACTGAAGGCTTTGTAAAACTCACTTATTACGAGATTTCTTCTACAGAAGCCGTATTTGTTTTAGATTATTGGTATGAAAATTGTAAATTTTGACGTTTCAAATCCCCACTTTGACGTTTTAAGAAGATGAACTATAAAATTTTCAAATTTTTTTTTCTGTTATTTCTTGATATTCTTGCGTCAAGGAAAGCCAACTTTAGTATGTAATATTCAACTGGTTTTGTTAAGCATACAAAATATGTTATTCTTGTGCTTATATATAGTACAAATTGAAGAAGGGGTATTTTTGGATCAGCATAACGATAGAGTATCCACATATTTACCACGGATCCATTTAAACAAAATCTAATTATTGGCCACTAGTACTTCCTGGATATGATTTGAATACGATATATACCTCTCATTTTGTCAGAGAGATCTACTCCTCCCATTCCTTGGTTGTACAAGTTTATAATGGTAGGTTGACTAAGATCAATACGTTTCTTGTGCTGTTTGGACCATCTTCGACATGTTCCTTTAGTTGCAATAATTTTGTGAGATGTAATATTAGTAGCGATACTTACTTAACTGTTGTCGTGCCATGTAATAAGAGTAATATTATGTACTGAATCTTTCAGACCGTGATAGGCGCGTGATAGGCGCCACAACGTTTCTTTTTCAAAAAAGGGCAGCCCTTTCTGTACGGTCACGGCGAAGAATACCAATGGAGTAATGTTATTGTCATTTAGAATATCCAATATTGCAGTGAGAAAACAGATTCATCGACATATATAGTTGAATTTTCAGTGATGTATCCATCACATTGTTATTCAGTAACGTAAATGCTGGAGTTCCGCCTTTGACTTTGCCACCTTTTCCGGTGTAGAGTTGAAACTTCAGTATGTACCCTTCAGGAGACGTAAGGCACCAACACGTTGTGACAGCGTAAGCTCCCTTATATAACTTACGCTGCACTTAAATGGTTTAAAGGATAGAAAATGAAATGTGCGTTTGTATTAGCCAAAAAAAAAAGGAATTAAAATGTTTCGCTGTCACTTAAACGATTAAAAAAATAACAGAGATAAAATAGTTAATGAGTTGTCCCACCTACTGACTCTATTTAATGCGTTTGGCACGCCGGCTGGTGATGCAGTGTGTCAAGGTCAGCTCTAATGTCTACCCAATTATGTTGGGTCAGAAAACTAGAAACTAAGCGGGACTGTGAAATAATACGGTAAATAATTAGAATGCATATGTATTACGGTAAATTAAATTCAAAATTGCTAATAAATGGTTAAGTTAGTGTACCTGAGGGGTAACTAAGTTATATGAAAGTATCTTAATTATGTTTATAGTGAACAAGCTAGTTATTCCGTGTGTGATCACAAACGTTTACATGCAACAATAAAAGACATATGACCTCAAATGTCGCAATAATAGTTGTAGAGAACAGTATTGTGTTTATTAAGTGTTAAAATAGGGTGGTAACTTCTCTGCCTCTTCTCCTGCTGTAGTGTACATTATACCCAGAAGACTTTGTTGAGTTTAATTAAGCAAGCTTGAACAATACCAGTCTCGAAAACTAATACTGCCTGGACAATAAAAACTGGTAAATAAACTGGTAACTAAAAACTCGTACATAAAAAACCCTGCAAGAAGAGTCAAAAACTAACATTGGAATTCAGAGACATTGTGGAAATTAAACTTACCCTGTATATGCACATTCAGGGGTTTTAATTATATTATTTATAAAGATGGTATCTGGTGATGAATTAAATCCCACTAAAGTGGTATATTGTACAACTCCCGGTACAAATATTTAATAAGGAATCTTGACGATATCCAGCACAACCGCTGTAGGTAATTGCAACTTATGTATTCAAGACCTTAAATTCATCTTCTCACTTTCCAACAAGGTAATTTTTAAAAAGCCTTTCCTTTCAGAGTTGCAAATTTGCAAATAAGCATATAAAAAACATGTGGATAAGATAAGACTGATAAGAATTGGCATTTGGAAATATTTTAACATAGCTCGGTCCCCAATTTTATTGTTTTGATTATACATATATTCCGTGTCAACTTTTATTTAATACATTAGTAAAATTGCAATTAATGTCTGAGCTATAATTTACAAAAATTTGCAGGTGATATTTACAATTGTCACAACTAAATGCCGTAACGAACAGGTTTACCCTTTACGAATTGATTCATATTATGTCGACCGTAGTAGAGCTCCATCGCTTCATCTAAAGAAAACTATGTTCCAAGTGGTTTGCCTAAATCTTGCGAAACATTATTTATATGATCGATAAACGGTTGTACTTTGTAAAGTTTATTGTTAGAGTCAATAGCGGTATTATCATTCAGATGAAAATAAAAAATAAAATCGATCTCTTGAGATACTCTTCCTTACTAAAGAATTATAAACGTCGGCTTTACATCCTCCTATATTGAAGTTTACAATAACTTGACAATAGCAAAGTTGCAAAATAAATATAAATTTCTTGAGTAGAGACAGAAAAATGATGTTGGCCTTTAAAAATTTGTAGGGTTTCATCGCAAATGAATTGTATGAAATCTTTTGGAAAAAATTTTGAACATCAATTGGTTTCACATTTTCATCTTTTATTCTCTTAACTGTATCTGGCTCTGGAGTTATATCAATTTTTAATTTCTCTTTTTGTGTTCCAGAAGCTATATTACATTCTGTCTCATTTTTAATGATTGTTTTTGTTTTCCCTGCTCTTTTTCACAATTGTTTCTTTTCTGATCCTTTTTATTCGTGGCGTCAATGGTTTGTCATCATCACTGGACCATTCACCAATAGCTTTATTAAATTTTTCTAGCCGTAGTGCACATTTTTCTTTATTTTGACATACAGTAATAATGTCTATTGGCTGCTTTAGAACGTTTTTGCCATTATCATATACGTTACTGATCTGTTCACCATCACTAAGAGTATCGTCAATGTTACTATCCTGCCCGGCTTGAGGTGGCAATAACACCAAATATAATTGATCGCAGTCGTTTACTTGTTAAAACTCGTCAGTATCCGACTCTAGTTCTTCTAAATAACGTAGAAGCTCCTCTGCATCTCTGAGCTTCAGTGGATTGTATTTCTTTCTGAAACATAAACACTTCCAAATAGTTACTCACATATGCCTATAGTATGATATATCGCACACAAAGTTTTTGGGGCTCTAATAGTTACAAAACTGTAAATAAACTATTTCAGTTATTTTGTCGCCACTAGCAATATACACGTTAACTAATTCTGACGACTAAAGCAATTGTATAAACTAATTAAAAAATATTAAAACATAACCTCAACTGTCACTTATTCTATATCCAACAAAATACAACTGAAGAATTTCGTGTGTAAACCTCACAATTATCAACTATAAAAACAAAGGTTATATATATATATATATATATATATATATATATATATATATATATATATATATTATATATATATATATATATATATATATATATATATATATATATATATATATATATATATATATATATATATATATATATATGTGTGTGTGTGTGTATGTTTTTTTTCTTTAACATCGGCCTATTTCCGCGACTATGGCCAATCACCGACGCCAGAGAGCAGTTTCACCTCACTATCCTGGAAATTTTGCCGAACCCCTACCTTTCTGTAAGGAGGGTAGGGATCTTTAACTAGCCCAACATGGACACGGGACGACGGCTTTACGCCCCCTTTGAAGGGCGGAACGTGCAGAGATTCAACTTGCTCAAATACAATGCCAGAACCTCGGTTGAATTTTACAGTTTGTACTGAAAAAGTGAAAGGAGTGCCCTGGGATCAAACCCAGTACCCTTCAGTTCAGAGACACACGTTCTTACCCCTGAACCACCGAGGTCCTTAAAACAAAGGTTAGTAGTCTAAAAACACTTTTTTCACTGCAAAAAAAATGACCTTTGTTCAGGTATTTTCCTGCGTTCAGAAGTAGGGTTGCCAGATGGTCGGGATTCGTCTGGATTCTCCCGACATTTTAAGTGATCTCCAGACTCCCGACAAATCTCAAAATCTCCAGACAAACAGCTTCTTCGAACGTTCCCTAGGAAAATATCATTTGAAATTGCCGCGCGCTTTCACGTTCACTCTATTTTAGCAATAGCACGAAATGTGATCGCCTCATATGCACAGGAACAAGTCGTCACTGAACTTAAGAATGCTGAGTATTTTTCGGTAGGAAGCGATGCTTTTAATGTTGGATATATGAAAACCTATCCGTACGCTGTGCAATTTTTTAATACAGAGACAGGGATAACTAAAAAGCTGCTAGATTTTTATGAGGATCCATTTGAATCTTCAAAGGATATATTTAAAGAAATTAAAACAGTGACAGAAGATAACGACTTAAAATTAACTCAGTTAACTGCGTACAGCGCGGACAACGCTTCAGTAAATTACGGCGTAAACAAATCGGTGTTTCAAAAATTTTGGGACGCAGCAAGTGCGTTATGGTAGTGAATTTTTATTAAATGTTTCAAACTTGGATAACTCAATTTTTAATAAACATAGAAAGTTGAATTTTGGTATGTGGTCAGGTCTTTCCTAAGGCAACATATTCACCAAGTGCCATTAAAATAACTTTGTAATTTTCGGAGAAAAAAAATTTTCCGGAAAAAAATTGAAAATTTGTAAAACTCAATTTTATATAAACTTAGAAAGTTTATTTTTGGTATGTGGTAAGGTCTTTCTGGAGGAAATATATTCACCAAATTTCATTAAAATATCTTTGTAATTTTCAGAGAAAAAAAATTTTTTCGAAAGAAAACTCAAAATTTTCCCGGAAAACCTGGTCAGGTTGATCGGTTAATTATTTTTGAGTTATCGGTTGGATACATATATGTATATATATATGTATATATATATATATATATATATATATATATATATATATATATATATATATATATATATATATACAGTCTGTCCCACGTAAGGCGTGCATTAGAAGTTTTCGAACTAGTATTGAGATTTGGAATGTGAAAATGTATCACCATCCGCTCATTATAACTAAAATATTTTGGTGACTGTATCACTTCCGGTTGTACCGGAAGTTGCCAACAACTTTCTTAATTTTAATGGAATACCCTATATATTATTACATATTCAGAATGACCATGCAATTCTGAGCAACATGATATGCCACTTGCCTATACTGGTCTCAGCCGTTCTCAAGATATTTGATTTTCTATTGTTTTTCCGTCATAAAGTTGCAAATCTTTGATATGGCAATTCTCAGGCAAGTATGTCATGGTTCTGAAACTTGGCACAACCGTAGTCCTAGTGGTCAGAATTCTTCTCATTTCGAGAAAAGTTACAAAAATAATACAGGGTCTTGTTTAACGAAGATCAAATATCGATGATTTCAAACACAAAAAAGTATTTTTTCCAAATGGAACATCCTGTATATTTTCATCGCATATCATTCAGAATGATATTTTGCTTCGATCTGTATCAGCATTCCCTATACCTATCTCGGGTGATTCCCGAGTTATGATGGGAAATATGTGAATTTTGTATTATCCGAGATAATACTCTTTTCTTTTCTTTGTATTGATAATAATAATAATAATTATTATTATTATTATTATAATTACAATAGTAATAATAAGAATGATAATAATAATAACTCGTAACTATACAACGGTATCGGGGAATGTTAATAGATACCACTAGTAAGCTTTGGGTATAGGGCAAAGAGAACCCAGAATTTTTCATGTAGGTATTCCATTCATATTCTGGACGAGAAGAATGAAAACCTGTATTAGGTTTTATTATATTAATGTTGCTCTTTAGATTAATTGAATAACTTTGAAGAAGTATCTTTTCCATTTCATTTTTCCATTTCTGTGTGTTCGAATACGTTTTCACCTTTTACCCTTTAAAATTCCGATTCGACTTGTTTAACAAATTATAAATCCTCTACTCAATCCAGCATAGTGAGGCATGTTTATGAATCGCCCTGAAACTTAATTACTCAAAATGAAAACAAGTTATAGAGCCATTATCCATCAGTACGAAAATATATCAGTGAGTTTTAATACAGAAAATAATCAACGAAACAGTGATAGAATTTTTTAAATGCGTATGAGTTTCAATACAAAATATGCTCTATATGACCACCATTGACTTCAAGACACTTCAATAATCTTCTTTGCAAACCAGAATTAGTGGCCCTTCGGATCATTTCTGGAGCGAGATCATTAAAAGCGTGTCGCACTTTAGCCTCCAGTTCTTCTCGGAAGGTTATTTGGCTGGAATAAACTTCATTTTTAATGTAACCCCATAAGAAAAAGTCAGGTGGAGTCAGGTCTTGTGACCTGGCAGGCCAAAGCCATGGACCGCCGGTTCATATTCAACGATCCTCAAACATTCTTGTCAACTCCTGGTGTACAGCTGCCGTAGAATGTGCTGGAGCGCCATCTAACTGGTACCAGAATTGTGCATCAGGCAAACCAGTCAAGTTACCAGCAACAACTTCAGAAGTATTCTACGATAACTTTCTGAGGTCAACATTTCCTCGTAGATATGGAAAAAAGCTCTTCCATTTCCAATAACAGCGAAAACATTGAAACTGAATTCATACTGGAAATGCGCTTCACGCATAAAGTGAGGATTTTCATCTGCCCAGAAATGACATCGCTTCCGATTGATGATACATTTTCTTGTGTATTTTGATTCATCCGTCCATAAAATCCTATCTAAGATATCTGGGTCTTCCTGGATCCGTACCATCAACCATTCACAAAATGCAACCCTTCTAATGTGGTCACCCTCCCGTAATCCATGCACTTTGGGCATATGCAAGCCATCCATACTTAGAAAGAATTATTTGAATTGATTTCATTTGTTTCATTGCCGGTAATGTTACTGGAACGATTTCGATTTAAATTACCATTCCAGTTATTCCGAAAATTTGACTCGATTCTGGAAAACTTTGTCCTATTCATAGGTTACAAATATGGAAATCTCTCATTAAACAAGCGGCACGCTCTACTCACGATTCTGCTGCATTCTCCGTGAATGTAAAATAAATTTAGAATGATGTCAGCAGAATATTCTTCAACAATATTTTCCATTGTGTAGCTCACAATACTTTCAAAGAAATAGATCACTCTATTGCGATGACAACTAACGAGACTAATAATACATCTCTTTGACATAAGTTTTCATATTATGTCCAAAGCCTACTCTCCGACTAGGTAGATTCCCAATTTTGTAGTATATTCCTGTTTTATTCATATTCCTTCTTATAACTCAGAAATAATTCAAGATAGGTATAGAGAATGCTGATACAGATCGAAGAAGAATATCATTCCGAAGGATATGCGATAAAAATATACAGGGTGTTTTATTTGGAAAAAAATACTTTTTCGTGTTTTAAACCATCGATATTTGATCTTTGTTAAACAACACCCTGTATTCTTTTTGTAATTTTTCTCGCAATGAGAAGAATTCTGACCACTAGGACTATAGTTGTGCAAAGTTTCAGAACCATCACATACTTGATGCCTGAAAATTGCCATTTCAAATATTGGTAACTTTATGACGGAAAAACAATAGAAAATCGATTATCTTGAGAACGGCTGACGCCAGTATGCACAAGTAGCATGTCATTTTCCTCAGAATTGCATGCTCGTTCCGAATGTGCAATAATATATAGGGTATTTTATTAAAATTAAGAAAGTTGTTGGCAACTTCCGGTACAACCGGAAGTGTGTGTGTGTGTTTTGTTTCTTTAACGTCGGCCTATTTCCGCGACTATGGCCAATCACCAACGCCAGGGAGCAGTTTCACCTCACTATCCTGGAAATTTTTGCCGAACCCCTGTCTTTCTGTAAGGAGGGTAGGGATCTTTAACGTGCCCAACATCGCATGGACACGGGACCGACGGCTTTACGCCCCCTCCGAAGGGCGGAACGTGCAGACAACCGGAAGTGATACAGTCACCAAAATATTTTAGTTATAATGAGCAGATGGTGATACATGCAGTTGCAAATTTTCAGATTCCAAATCCCAGTACTAGTTCGAAAACTTCTAATGCACGCCTTACGTGGAACAGCCTGTATATATATATATATATATATATATATATATATATATATATATATATATATATATATATATATATATATATATATAAACATATAAAAATTGAAACTGACCCCGGATATGGGTTCTAGGGCTCCTAAATCGCGCTCATTTGAAAAAATGTTTGAAAAGTCTCACCATCGATGCCTCTATATTAGTGAATTTTTTAAAATAAAAATTCACTAGAAATTAAAAGAGACAAACGATCATCTGATTAACGCAAACTATAATTGCCATGTTTGCCCGTTTTATATCGTTTACTGCATAGTTGGCCTGATGTGAAGCAGTATTTTTTGTTGAAAGGGGAAGTCGAATGTCGAAAAGAGATATGAGAGTTTGTAACCAAAAGTCTAAACCATTTTGAAAATAGTGAAGAGGATGACGAATGCAAACAAGAAGGTATTTCATAAGCGTATCTATAATTTGTACACAACGTAATGTTGGAGTTCCAAACGGCAATTTAGCATTGGAAAGTGATGCATGCACTGTCCTAGAAATAGACAGTGTATTGAAGAAATTAATGAATATTCTCAAAAACAGATTAAATGACAAATTCTTTGGTAGTAGAAATAAAACCCTATTAAGGAATGTTTCCAACAATGAGAAAACCGTTTTTCGCGTCGAAGCTGAGCAGTTTTTAAAACGAGCAATTCAATACTTGCAAGCACGCTTTAATTTATCTGAGAACTCCTTATATAAAAAAACTTGCTGTGTTGTCTCTAAAAGGTGCAAATTTTTTTCCATGGGAGGAGTTATCCACATTGCCCAACGTACTTAATATTTCAAACGATATTGACCAAGATGCGTTATTCACCGATTACTGTGGCCTTCGAGAAATATTTGAACACCTTCCAAAAGACAAAGATATGTCAAATTATAAAATTTGGGCATATTTTAAAAAAAAATGCAACCAGAACGACCTTAAACATTAAAAAAGTTATATCATTTGTGTTGTCAATTACTGTCAGTAATGCTGAATGTGAAAGGGTGTTTAGTTTGCTAAATAATTTGTATACCAAAGAGAGGAATCGTATTGCTTTTGATTTAATAAAAGCCGAGTTAGTAATTAGACTGAACTTTGAAGTACATTGTTTGAATTTCAAATCTTTTTTGTATAGTACTAAAGGAACTAAATTAGTGAACTCTGCACAGTCCAACGCCAAATACATGTGGCAACCTAAACTTTAAGTGTACCTGAATTAGTTATGTGTCAACAATGTCTTTATATTCAACAATTTAAAAAATAAACTTACGTTTTTATTTTTTATATTTATTTCTCCCGACAACAACCCAAAAATCCCAACATTTTCAAAATTCCTACAGATATTTTGGACTTCCGATCTGGCAACCCCATTCAGAAATAAAACAGACATAACCGCTGTATGATAAATCATACGGTATGCTGTATTGGCTCAATGACAATAGAATTTGAGGACTTGTGATTGAACTTAAACCTCCGACTAAATAACCTAAAAATTTAAAACCCGTTTATAACTTAGCACCATCAGGTGCTACCGCAAATATAACATCGATCTATCATTATTATTAACTGACCTTAACCTTCATTTTTTCAGAGTCAATTGGAAAAAGGATATAAAGTTTTATTTTGCATGCTATAATGAATAAAGTCTATATTTCATTTTATAGCACAAACATTATAACCCTTTCAATATAACGATACTATCATTCCGTCTCATCTCTTATTAAGCAGAGTACTTTTTTAATACGTCTAATGCCTTGTTTAATTTCATAGTATTGCCTCATGTTAGAATTTATTATAGTCTTACAAATTTCCAAACTGGAATGCATTTACTTAAATTGTTCAAAAACATATCGTTTTTGGCTGACAGAGTTATCTAGAAATGTAAATTTGGCATTATTTATTTCCGATGTTAAAAGTATTACAAGGTCAGCATTTTATTATATTATTAATTATAATTTTGAAGACATGTTTATGTAAGTACCTCTCAATTAAATAAATACGTTTTTCAAATTATGAAAGTGTTTGCATTATATATATATATATATATATATATATATATATATATATATATATATATATATATATATATATATATATATATATATATATATATATATATATATATATATATATATATATATATATATATATATATATATATATAATGATGATGTGACAGAAAGTTGTCTAAATGTTTTAAGTGAGGCAGGATAAGTGTCAACAATAAATCAATAAATAGGGCAACAAGGGTACACAGCAATACAAGTTGTTTTCTAAATAATTTATTTGTCAGATCTCGTGGTTTGCATGACCTTAAAATTTATGATCACTTTCCGTTGATTTTTGAAATCTTTATTACATATATTGAAAATAACACAAAGACTATAGAAATCAGACAAAATAAAATTAAAAGAACTCCGTGGATATCAAACGGATTAATAACGTCAATAACCACAAGAAATAAGTGATAGCGATTAATAAAAAGATATACTACCGAGGACAATATAAATAAGTACAAACATTATGGTAATTATTTGAACAGTTTGATAAGAAAACAAAATTGATTATTATCAAAAACAAATAAATATCCAGTACTCGCTTCGGCGGTACATATACTAAAATTGGAACGATACAGAGAAGATTAGCATGGCCCCTGCGCAAGGATGACACGCAAAATCGTGAAGCGTTCCACATTTTTTCAGCTTAGTTAATTATATTAAACATAATTGTAGTAATAATAAAAACTACATAAGGGTTGGAGCCACGATGGAACATTTTATAGAAAAATACGTGCATGACCTAACGCTCGACCGGAAAATTAAATCGGACAATGGGCTAATGGAAAATTATCCGCAGCCAAAAAAAGCGCGAACAACAACAACAACAAATAAATATCCAGAAAAATAATTCCAGAATACTGTGGTCTGGCGTCGAGGAAATAATCCAGAGCAAAAAAAAACATAAAAATATAAGTGAAATTAGGATGAGACTATATGAGGAGCAGATATGCAAAACGTATTTTGTCCAATATTGTAAATTTACAGGAAACAGAAAAACTGTGGTAGCGTAACTATAGATGCTATTTAAATCGGATTTCTTTTTAAAAATTAAAAATAAATCAAAAATATTTGCTTTAAAAACTAACACAAGAAAGTTTACCCCTGAATTACTAACACAAAAAAATAGTTAGGACAAAATGCAATTTGAATGTCCATAGTGGAGAAACTGCCTTTTGCAAGTCTTTAGATGTTTTATCAGTACGTACAAACGACAAAATAATTCTAAAACCCAATATAATAGCTAACAAGTGCGTTATTGAAGAAATCATAACATTTTTTTAACAGATATTAAAGAAAAAACGGAATTTTTAATTATTATGCTCGTTAATTAAGTAACTTTTTATACCAAATTTACTGCTTCAATGTGATCACATTTACACAACAGTTCGGCGTTGTCATCGTCATTCAGATCATTTTATTCATCGACGAATTCAGAAAAGATTGGAACCATCCAAGCCAATTCCGGATCCACAGTGCTCCAGTTTTCACCTGATAAAGAAGTCAACAGCTTTTTTAGGCTGTCTATTTTTTTCTTTTTTCTTTTATGACCCAGTAGTCCAGTCAAAACAATGTTTAACCTCCTGAAAAATCCGAAAGTTTTGAAGCTTCGCATACTTATTTAAAGGTACGTAAGAATGAATATACCGAAAGTCCTCATGAATATGAGGCGAGTGCTAGCGGCAATTAGCGAAAATAGGGCACTTTCTTTGGTTTTTCGTTAATATTTCGAGAACCGTTGGTCAGGGGCAAAAGTTAATTATATACATAATTAAGGACTATCAATTTTGCTACAAAAATGGTTATACACATTTTTCTCGTGTTCTCCAATAGTTCCCGAGTTATAGGCGCTAAAAGAGAGCGTTTTGTGAAAATACACGTTCGAGCGGTACAATATGGCATTTCTAATAATATGTGACAATAATAAGTTACTAAATTAAATATAGTACTTACAATGCCTACTAAACCGGCGCGGAGCGGAAAGAGCGGCAGTTAGTTTCAGTCAGGTTTTCCTGCTATCCGCGTCGTTGCATGAGTCTGATGTGAGGTCATTCGTTTCTTTATGACATTTTCGAGCGTTCTTACCATGTTCGTTCGGTCAGTGCCTTAGTAGTTTTTCGCATAGTAGACGTATGTTGTGTTTACATAATAGACATATGAAATGAAAGAGAACTGTTTGTTGTGCGACAAAATTCTTAGTTCACCTCCTGGTGTAACGGAAGTTGGTTTGAAGGGAATCAGATCGTTACTGATCGCTAGTGAGCAAAGGAAAGATGATTTGGGTTCTAAGCTTCGTGGTATTGAGACAATTAGATTACACACTGAGTGCCGAAAACAATACACACGGAATGAGTCCATAAAGGCTTTCCTGAAACAGCAGTCTGCTGCAGACCCCTCTTCATCAACACAAGATAGCTCTTTGCCACAAACAAGGTCTTCTGTGAAAACATTATTTGAATTCAAAACAAAATTTTTCTTCTGTGCAGATGTTATTAATAAAGAGTATTTTTAAAAAACACTTAAAGACACCTATAAAAGCCCGCAGAGATGCATTCTATTGTCGAAGTAAGAAAATGATTACGACTGTATTGAATTCTGCAGACATGAGAAATGATTAAAAGGCAGAAGAAGTTAGGCTGCGTCTGTCTGGCATTAGCGATCTTGTCGCTGCTGATGGAGTGTACCACCTGGACTGCTACCAACAATTTGTCTCCCACAAGCCTCCAGAAGAGGGTAGAAAACGTGGACTCCCCGAGGCAGATTACATTATAAAGGCTATGGAAGAGATTTACTCCCTCATTGAGAATAGTGAGGAATGCCAAGTTTCCTTTGAACAATTACATTCTGCAGTATCTGGGGATGTTCCTTCAAATGATACAATTAAAAGCAAACTCAAAGACAAATATGGAGGATAATTATAATTGCTGTGGGAGTTGGATGGAGGGATGCAGCTATCTGTTTCAATGATATTGGATTCAAAATTTTGAACTCATGGTATGATGACAGAAAATCTGATAAAAGTAATGAGCACTAAGAATCGTACAAGCAGCAGCAAAAATAATAAGGCAGGATGTTCAGGAAAATGTGTATGATACCAACGCCTACTCTCGGGGTAACAACTTTTTAAAAGAATCAGCTTCTTGTGTACCCCCAACTCTACAAGTTTTTCTGAAGACATTGATAATGAAAAAAGCAAATAATGCAAATAAAAAAAGAAAATGCATTTCTATTGCTCACAGTATTATCTCTGCGATACGTCCAACCTCTTTAATATCAGCAATAATGAACAATGTTGCTTTGTTTGTGTACAGAAGATTTGCAAGCAAGAAGTTGGTAAACCTTTTATCAAGTTTAGAGTTCAGTGCTTCATATAACAGCGCACAGCAGCTGGAAATGTCAGCAATTCATCACATTCAACCTGATAATGATACTCCTTTTCAACAATTTATGTTTGACATGACGGACTTTAATGTTAGAACTCTGGACGGTCTCAACACATTCCATTCTATGGGTGGCATTAAATGTGTGCCTTCTGGAAGTACAACTGGGAGCGAACATGAAAAACCAATACTCTTCGGTTGGCAGCAAAATGGCTCAATATTAACCTTCATCTCATGCATACTTACCTATTGTTTCAGGCAGCAAGTGTAGAAGCTGGCCAAGATAATCAAATTGCAGGGCCTTCTACCAGGAAGCGGCTCAGAGCTGATTGATTTTTCTGTACAAAATTTTCCTTTGAATAACCTCAGCATTTTTTTTCCATATATTTCATTGTGTAATATACTTACATGATGTGCCTCATCAATATACATCATAATTAACATTCATCATGTGCTTTCTATACAATAAGTTATGAAGTTTATCTCCTCAATTATCCTTAGTATACAAAAATGCAGGTAAACCATTGACAAATATTAGAAATGCTATATTGTACCGCCCTAGCGTATTTTTTCCCAAAACGTTCTTTTTTAGCGCCTATAACTCGGGAGCCATTGGGAATACTAGAAAAAATGTATATAATCATTTTTGTAGCAAGTTTGATAAGCCTTAATTATGTATATAATCAACTTTTGCCTCCGACTAACGGTTCTCGAGATATTAATGAAAAACCAAAGACCCTATTTTCGCTAATTGCCACTAGAGCTCGCCTCATATTCATGAGGACTTTCGGTATATTTATTTTTAGGTAACTCTAAATAAGTGTGCGAAGTTTCAAAACTTTCGGATTTTTTAGGAGGTTGGGTCATTGCTTGAAGTTTTTTGACGGGAGTACAGAGGTTTATCAGGGATTTGAATTTGATCTAAACGTTTTTGTGGTTTTATAAGTTTCAGCCTTTTTGGATGTGTCGTCATTCCTGTATAAAGTTTCTGTTTTTACTAAAATTTTATCACCAGGGTTTTCCCTTTTGATGTAAATTCTTTTACATTGACTTATTCCAGTCACTTTTTTTAAACATACTGATGCATTTTTAATGTCTTGCAAAAACCAATGATTGCCAAGTTGACGTATTTCGCCTACTTGAGAATAAAGTTGATAATATTTCTCAGGTGTCTTAATAGTACTGTGGCGCCTTAAAGTTCTTTCGACCCTGCCAAAAATTCTATCGGCAGGTAAGTATGAATGCCCACGAACGGTAAATGTCAACGCTATAGTTCTAACTGTTTCGGGGGCAAATCTATAAAGCCATATCATTAGCATGTGTATGACATAGCTGTTCTCATTTTGCCCCAAAACCATCCGCGAACAGCCGTAAACAGTTTATATCTGGGAAAAGTTCTATTTTATTTAAAAAGTGTAAAAGAGCAGACGACACTTCCACAGCCCCTTTACCACCTTTATGTTCCATCCCTGAGTAAAATATTGGACTTTCGCCATTAGTTCTAACGGTACAAAAAAGTATAGGGAAAGCTGTTGGGCATAAAATGCATCTTGTATTGGTACTTTGGGTAGTACTTGGATTTGCTGAAGATCGAAACAAAAAGATATTGTATTGAGCGGTTCCTATTTCATCATTTTGTGGAACTGCGTTGCCTTTATTCGGTGCACTTTCAATTCAGTTTGCAACTTTTGTATTTCATTTGCAACTTTTGTATTGTTTATTTGAGTTACTGTTCTAACACAGAACCCGCACACATCCGTTGCAGGACTACCAAATCCTATGTTGAACTTATTACTAAACACCCTACTGAAGTATTTGTAGTTTACTTTTAGATTATCAGTAGCTTTTTCATTGTATAGATCACAAAGTTTAGAGATTCTGTACTCGGGAGGCAAGTATACCCTTTTGGATTTGTTTCTACCATAATGACTGTCTTTGCCTTTCAACTGTTTTATAAAATCCATAACTGCGAGTAATTTTTCACGAAATTTAGAAGACCGTTTGTCCCCACCTCTTTTTTCTTCAACTGCTTCTCCATGTACTATTTTATTGCAAATTGTATTTAGTCTCCTTTGACCAACGTTGTAAATACATCTAAACGACTTCTGACAAACCTGTACTTTTTTGTTATCAATGAACACCTAAAAAAAATGCCAAATTTTTATTATTTGCTATTATGCTTAATGAAAATGTCTTACATAGTACTTTACGCTAAAACAGTGAGATTTTCCTCCATCCTGTTTACGACTTCTTGAACGCTTTGGATTGTCTCTTGACATCAAAGATTCTAATTTGTTGTCTTGCGTCGTTTTGCATGTTTCAATAAAAAATGCATTTCTTAGTCCTATTATAATAGGTATTGCTAATTTGTGGCAATTAAAGTGTTGGTCTTTATGGTTGCATCTGATTTAGAAATTCAGTAAATCGGGATCCAAATTGGAATATCTGCAATTTACCATAAACAATGTACTATATAAAATTAATAAAGGTACCTATAAGGTTTAGTAATCAATAATAGTGATGATACTTAAACATACCTCACATTTTTTTGCGTTCTCTCGATGTAGAATTTAGATTCCTTTTTCTGCATCCACAACCAGTGTCTCCAACAATATGTTCTCCTTCGATTTCGTGCATTATTGTAACAACAATAATGCACAACATATAAAACAGCACTGACAATATTATTGCACACCCACTAAGAAGTAAGAACAGATGCTTACTGCTTTAAATCCCAATCAAAATGCAGTTTGTCCACAATTTGTGGACATAACGTGATTTGTGTGTCTACTGTTGTTGGACAAATGCGCTTTGTTTATCCAAGTAACATTCTAGTAAGGTTTCAGATGAAAAATAATTCAGTTTGAATGTCTTGGATAGACCTAATAGATGGAAATATGTATAAGGAAGCGAACGCCACCTATAGCTAAAATTATGAACTTTTGGACAAAATGCGTTTTGCATGGCTGCTCCTTTTATTGTGTACAGGGATGGTAAAAATGTAGCTGATGCTTTTGTTAGGTATTTTAGTGCGGTAGGGATAAAACTTTTAGGGAGTATAAAACATTGTAACATATCAAATTCCTTGTTCTTAACATTAACTGACTTTACTGAAGTTTGGAATAATTAGTGTTCTAAAAAATAATAAGTTACCTGGTTGTGATGGAATAACTTCTGAAACTTTAAAATTAGTCGCAAATGAAATAGCTTTACCTCTTATCCATGTAATAAATAGATCATTTCAAAGCGGCATTTACCCAAATGTCTATTAAAAAAACCATAGTCACCCCCTATTAAAAAATGGTGAAAGACTGAGGGTGGCTAACCATAGTTAGCTAAGTTCTCTGATATCCAGTTTTACCAAGATATTTGAAAAAATTTTAAAAAATCGAATCACCAAATTTCTTGAGGTTAATAATGTTTTGTCGCCAAAACAATTTGGCTTTACCGAACCAAAGTCAACCGAGGACGCAATAGTTTATCTTACGTCAAACATTTATAAATCCTTAGACCGAAGAGAACCAGCATTAGCGGTGTTTCCTGACGTGGAAAAAGTCTTTGATATGGTTGATCACGCTCAGTTGCTTTAGGTTTTTGGAAAATACGTGTGTTGTGGATTGTTGGGTCCCTCAAGGGACAGTACTGGGTCTCTTGTTAAATGTATATTTTAATGACTTTTTTTCATTGGATGTGCGTGGCAACGTGGTGAGCTTCGCTGATTATACTGTCATAATTTACGTTGATGTAAGTTAACAAAATGTAATGGCTAAAGCCAAAGATGATATCAAGCATTTCATTCATTAGTTCCATGATAAGTTACTTAGTATAAATTTTGACAAGACTTGCTACGTTTCATTTACATCACAGACTGTCAATTTACCACCTTTGGACAGACTGGTTGTGCCTGGTTCTTGTGGAGGTTCTACCTTTTTCATAGCTGGTGCAACCAAAATATAATATGTTGTTGTCTACATTGACTCTAATTTTAGAGAGCAGAGGCGAGTTAGCTTATATACCCAAAATTGAAGAAACCGTGACTCAAAGAAGTTACTATTATCTTGGACCTAAAATGTATAACACTATCCTTCTTGGGCTGAAATTCTTATTTTCCATTAGAAAATGTAAGAGTAAAATCAAGAAATGGCTCAAGACTTAAACAAGACGTGATATTCACAACGCTGTTAATATTAAACATTCTTACGCTATCACGGAGCTTATATAAGTACTTGAAATGGTATTTGGGGCCATGCATGCCTGCATTGTTTTGCACATTGGTCGAAATGTGACTTCCGGGCGACACGGATTTAACAAGCTAAGCTTAACGTTATGTCACTGGGAGATGAATTTTGTCTTGCTGTGTCATATTGTGTGTATTTAAATGTTTAGATAGAGCCTCGGTAGTTCAGTGGTAAGGACGTGCGCCTCTGAACCGAGTGGTATTGGGTTCGATTCCCAGGGTTTCCCTTTCACATTTTCAGCACATACTGTAAAATTAATCTCAACCGAGGTTCTGGCATTGTATTTGAGCAAGCTGAATGTCTGCACGTTCCGCCCTGTGGAGGGGGCGTAAAGCCGTCAGTCCCGTGTCCATGTTGGATACGTTAAATATCATTTCCCCTCTTACAGAAAGGCAGGGGTTCGGTAAAATTTCCAGGATAGTGAGGTGAAACTGCTCCCTGGCATCGGTGATTTGCCATAATCGTGAAAACAGACCGACGTTAAAAAAACGTTTAGTTCATTTTTTGTGTGTCTACAAACACGTTATTTCTTACTTGAAGTTAATTTATCCACAATTTTTAATCTATTTATACAGTGTGTCCCAAACTGGATGGCAATGTATTGCTATCTCCGTTATTATTAGAGATAGAGAGACGGTTAAATTAGCAATGTTTTGTAGAATTTCATGATCGTTCCAAATATGACTTGTATTTTTTTCTGCCTCTTTTCGTTTTCGAGTTATTTTGAAAAAAACCAAATTTGTCGATTTCTTTTTTCTTCAATATCTAAGTAGGCGTTGATCTGACATATCTAAGACTTGCACATTATCAGGACACTTTTTACAGAGTAATCTTTTTGTGCTATTCTCATCTTTGGATTGCCTTTTGTTTTTGAGCTACAGGTACAACGTTTGTTTTTATTATGGCAGCCATACTGGATTTTTTGCACATGTGAAAAGAGCTTTCCAGTGATGTGCAACATGCTTGAAAAATCTTGTAATTGCACTGACAATTTTGAGAAAAACTGTAATAAGGATAGTATGCTAAAAAAACCAATACCAGAAAACAAGTAGCAAAAAAAGTGTTTAAAAAGCAGTAGGCCATGGAGTCTAACAATAGACGTCTGCTTTTAACATAATTTTCCGTAATGATTCACGATAAAAAAATATTGTGATTTAATTTAGAATACTTAATTAGGTAATAATGCTGGGTAATATTATGCGAAACAGTTTAATAACAAAACCCGGCAATAACAAATAGAAACTTAAACTCCACAAAACAACACAATTAGAAACGGAACTCAACAAATAATAAAATAGAAACATAAAAATACACTAAATAGAAAATTGTACAAAATGGCCACCATTGTATTCAATGCACTTTATACACCTTTTTGAAACATGCCTGCAAACTCTGGTGAGGGTGTTTTAGTTAATATGATTTATAGCCTCCGTGATTCTGTTTCGTAATTCATTGATATTTTGCGGTGGATCGAATTTATACATATCATTCTTCAGAGTACCCCAAAAATAACAATCCATTATATAAGGACTTCGAGCACACCAATGAACCGGCCCACTGTTACAAATGTCACGATTATTAAAATTTTGGTACAAAAATTCTTTGACGATCCTAGCATTGTGAGCTGGACAACCGTCTTGTTGGTACCAAATCTCGTCTAAATTATCATGAACTCTTCTAATTGTGGGCGAGATATCATTTCTCAATATATACCTTTCTCCAGTTAAATTATTTTCAAAAAAGAACGGACCAACAATGGAGTTACCTGAATTTTTTTTAATGAACTAGCTAATCTACAAATAAAAATAACATTTTTTTACCTAATACGCCGCACCAAACTTTAATGCCAAATCTGTCTTGCAATCGTCTTTCTTTCTTTAGATGGGGATTTTCATTTGCTCAATAATGCCTATTATGGCGATTATACACACCACAAACTGTAAATCTGGATTAATCAGTCCATATTATTTTCAAATGAAAATTTTCACCTTGCTGAGATTGTCCTCGATACCATCTGCAGAATTGAAATCGCTTAGGGTAATCGTCAACATTTAAGCCTTGTACGATTATAGGTTCGTATGGATGGTAATGACTTTATTTTAATACACGGTTTACCGTACATTCTGGAACGTAAATTTGTTCACCATAAAACCGAATAGATTGCGGAGGGTTTTCATTTGAAACCTGTAAGACGGCATTATTTCTTTCTTCATTTCTAGACATTAGTAGTTTCTTTGCGTGGAAGCTACCGTCGTTCAATAGATTGGTCACTATCCTGGGAAATATTTTGCTGTTTGGTTGTCGTCTTTCTGGGTAGTTGTTTTGATATGAATTTGCAGCTGCCTCAGTATTTCGGTTAGAACGAATATAACATTCCAAAATGTCAAAATATTCTTCATTACTGAAAATATTGTTGAATAATATTTAAAATAAACAGGAAACAAACTATTTAGTACAAAATTTTAAGCAACGTGTTAAATACACCTCAAATTGTTCAGAGAATTAAGAATTACGGTATTCTTAATTGTCGCCATAGTGTTATAACCATAGCAACCTTTCTTCTGATGTTTTTCAGTTGACTTACGTTTAAAAATCAAACAATTTTCAAAGGCGTCTTCGTAAATCATTAATCTGCTTTTTATTGAGTTCTGTTAGTAAATTCAGTTATTCACTAGGTTTACCTATTTAATTAAATTATACAATTTTTTGGGATAATGTTGTAATGCGAAATATCGTTTGTAATACTGGGCCGATTCATTGGTGTGCTTAAAGTTCCTATTTTTTTTATCGTGAATCATTACGGAAAATTATGTTACAAGTAGAAGTCTATTGTTAGACTCCATGGCCCACTGGTTTTTGAACACTTTTTTTTGTCATTTGTTTTCTGGTATTGGATTTCATAGCCTACTATCCTCAAAACGTTTTTTCTCAAAATTGTCGGTGCAATTACAAGATTTCTCAAGCATGTTGTACATCATGTGCAAGCTCCTTTCACAGGCTATCACAATCCAAAGTTGAAATCAGCACAAAAAGATTACTCTGTAAAAAGTGTCTTGACAATGTGCAAGTCTTAGACATGTCAGATCAACGCCTACTTAGATATTGAAGAAAAAAGAAATCGACAAATTTTGCTAAATAACTCGAAAACGAACAGAGGCAGGGAAAAATACAAGTCATATTTGGAACGAGTATGAAATTATACAAAACGTTGCTAATTGAACCGTCTCCCTATCTCTAATAATAATGTAGATAGCAATAAATTCCCATCCAGTTTGGGACACACCCTGTTGGTGTTTATATATGTACCTTTCTATTTGTAAACATTATTATTATTATAACATGCAACTTTTGTTCTTTTAGCGGTCACTAAATTAGTGCCTTTGCCTAATTATATGGATGATACAAGGCTTCAAAAAGTTTTAATGAAGATCCGGATTCAAATGGAAAACAGTTATACCAGCTCAGCATGTATTAAAATTAATACCACATTTTGTGAAGAATTTTCCTCAAGTTTCCTTGAATATATAGAATGTGGTAATATAGTAGTAGGAAAAGACTATCTCGAAAATAAAGGAATTACCTTTCCATTTGGAATACTTGGTTTGTGCGTTGAAAACACAGAAGAGCTTAAAAAATCTTTATATTTGATAAATAAAAGCAACATCTCGAATGACAACACAAAATATATAATTGCTTTTCCTAACACCGTCACTAACAAATACGATTTAGACAATGTAATGGATATAGTATGGGACTTCAAAATTTTAAATTTCATAGTAATTTTAATGGAAAATAACATAAAAATATTTTCATATAATCCATTTGCCTTGGAAAATAAAATTTTGAACCTGACAAAATTCGAATCACTTGCTGTAAGTTTCTTTCCTAATAAACTACAAAATATAAATGGTTATGAACTTACGGTATCTTTATTTGACGACAATCCAAGAACATACAAATATCAAGGCAAATGGGTTGGAGTAGAATTTACAATATTTGATTATTTTATGTCATGTATGAACTCGACGTATAAGATCATTGAATCAAAAACTTACTTTGGCGATGCTTTTAGAGAAATTTATTCAGGGCGTAGCAATTTTTGCTTTATTAGCTTTTATGATATAAGTCAACAAGGCAGATCATACTTTGTTTATCCTCACCGATTTGACAGTTTATTACTACTTGTCCCTAAACCACTAGAAGTACCAAGATATGCGAATATATTTTACATAATCGACATCGCCAGCATTAAGTATATTATAATTTCATTTTTGTTAGTTACCTTAATTGATGCTTTGCTGAGCTTAAGAAAAAAGTGTTGTTATCTGGATACAATTTTTTTTACAACACTTTCTTTTTTACTTGGTACACCAATTCGAAGGTTCGATAAAAGCCGAGAATTACTAAAAATAGTATGGGTGTTGTGGATCGTAAGCTGCCTAGTGTTAAACACGGCCTTTAAATCGTTTCTTGTCGGAATTCTGGTTACTCCTTTAACACAAAAACCAATTGAGACAGTAGAAGATTTTCAGAAGACGGATTTAAAAATATTCGTAGTCCCTAAATATGCCGGCAAGGTTTCTAAACAATATCCTCAATTACGAGACAGATTCGTATTATTAAATGGCAAGGAACTAGTTCATCGTTGTAAAAACTTTGCGCCTAATACCGCTTGCATTGTAACCAAAAGTCTAGTAAATGGTATTAAAGAAATGCATTCCAGAAAAGAAACACTTTTCCATGTGGCGAATGAAATTTTGACTGTTGGTTACAGCACATTCCTATTTGAAAGAGATTCTCCGTACAAAGAGGAGTATAAGCGTTCTTTACTGTTAGCACAACAGTCTGGTATCACAGAAAGACGTGAGATCTACAGCTTTAATTTTAGCAAGAATGCCCTTCAAGATCACGGAATAGCAATTTCATTATACCATTTGCAAAGTTCGTTTTACGTTTTACTTGCAGGTTATTTGTTGGGTTTCGTGGTTTTTCTTGTTGAAATTATTTATATGATATTGTTTGATAGATTATGTAAAGAGAATTTGAGCTGTGGCAACATTACAGGTGTCTAAAAACTGAAAACTTTATAAAAATGACTAATGGAAATATGTAATTACTTCTGTAAATTATTGTCCACACAATTAAACTTTTAACTTGTTTTCTTGTTTGTAATATATCCAATGCATACTTTTTGGTGAGGTATATCTTTTCAACGTGACAGCAGACGTCATCTAATATATATATATATATATATATATATATATATATATATATATATATATATATATATATATATATATATATATATATATATATATATATATATATATTTATATATAGGGTGATCCACGCAATTCGTTGGTTAGAAACTTTAAATTTTCAGCATAGACATAGTCAATGTCTATCATAGAACGTCAAATTATTATTGGGTCCTATAATAAATGCGAGAGTAGAAATATACGTGGTTAGAGAAACTGAGAGATAAAAGATCAAATTTACTCTACATATTTTGAGACATAAGCACTTTCTGCCAACATTTTTTGAAGGGCACGCATACTTGTGTGGCCGTGGTTCCGACCGCAGTGTTTCCGACCGCAGTGTTTCCGCCAACACTACTCTGTGTTTCTGCACTAATACCCTTGACAGTTAAAAGTTACGTTATGCGACAGAGTTACGTTATGCGACAGCCAGCTGTCAAGAACTACGTCAACTATAAGATACACTAGGCATTCTTTCTCCTTCCTCTTCTCTAACTACCGCTACAGTGAACACACATCCTCCACGCTCGGTCGGTTATCTGCTACGTACTCGTGTACTGTTGTAATTGTTATTATATCATAAAGTTTATTATAGTTAAATGTATCATAAAGTTTAACCAAGTGAAGTAATAAAGTTATATTAAATGTTTACGTATGGATTTAATATCAACAAGTGCAATTAACATCCATATTGGTGACCCCATGCTGTAAACCGAAGATGCCGAGCGTGATGTTCCAGCCGACGTCGCCTATCTTCCACGCACGTGCTCGTGCCTACAGGAAACGAATATCTAAACAGGTCAGTCCTTTCTAATTTAAAAATTATCTATTTTTTTTCACAATGGCCGAAGATTCTTCAAGCAGCAATATCATGGCAAGGGTTGCAATAAATTACCTCCTATATGGAGACGTAACGTGAAAATCTGGCAAATGCAGGTTGACGCCCAGTTCGATATATCGCAGATCAGTTCTGAAAAGACAAAATTCAGTCATGTACTCGCTATACTCGATCCTGATGTCGCAGAGTCAATTTCAGATTTTTTAACCCAACCATTATCACCAACCCCCTATTCAGATCTAATGAAACGTCTTTTATTAGAATTGGAAGAGTCCAAAAGTCGCAAAATAAGTAAACTTTTAACAGAATTAGAATTAGGCGACAGAAAACCATCGCAACTTTTACGCGAAAAGAAGTTTTTAGCCGGTAGTCACATTGGAGAGGATTTCCTTAAAATTTTATTTCTACAACGTTTACCAGTCAACGTTCGTTCAATTTTGGCTTCGAGCAACGATTCTCTAGAAAATTTGTCGGTTATAGCAGACAAAATCGTGGAATATTCCGGAGATAAATACAACGTGGCTGAAATTCAGTCACGCGAGCCCGACAAGCTAGCCAAGTTAGAAGCGCAATTAGAGAAGCTAACAGCATCAGTCAACGAATTGCGAACGCGTTCCCGATCTACCTCCCGAGAAAGACCCAAGCTTTCTCGAAATTCCATAACCACAAATTCCTCAACCCCCACGTGTTGGTATCATGAACGATTTGGCAACAAGGCCAAACGTTGCATCCAACCTTGCGATTTTAAAGCAAAACATGTGTCGGAAAAACTAATAAGGCACTCCCTCCACGCAGCAGGAGACGAGAGCACCTAACACGCCGTCTTTTTATTTTTGATAGACGCTCCAATATGAAATGTCTAATCGACTCTGGAGCGGATATTTCAGTTATTCCACCCACTCACGACCAACGGAAATTTCAATCGAAACGTACCTTGTATGCTGCAAACGAGACCCCTATTCATACCTATGGCTAACAACTATTAGATTTGGATCTAGGTTTACGCCGTAGGTTCTGCTGGCCCTTCACACTTGCCGATATCAAGCAACCAATTATAGGCGCTGATTTTCTAGCAGAGTTTGCTTTACTTGTGGATATGAAACATGGACGTTTAATCGATACAAAGATAAACCTCTCTAAGGCCGGTTAACCCACCACCAGGAATTAATTCTAAAATTCATCTCGTAGACCCGACACACCAGTACTTCAAATTGCTACAACAATTTCCTGACCTTTTTAAGGGAACTTCTTCTAGCAACCTTCCAGAGGTTGAGTTCTTCCATACTATAAGTACAGAAGGACCACCTGTCACTGCAAAAGCTAGAAGATTGCCCCCGGAAAAGCTAGCTCAAGCAAAGCTAGAATTCCAGCACATGATAAACTTGGAAATTTGTAGACCCTCCAAAAGTCCATGGTCAAGCCCCCTCCACATGGTGCAAAAAAAGGATGGCTCATGGAGACTATGTGGGCATTACCGAGCACTAAACGCTAAAAAAATCCCAGACAAATATCCCATTCCAAATTTGCAGGATTTTAATGCCCAGTTAGAAGGCAAACGTATTTTTTCAAAATTGGATATCATTCGCGCTTTCCATCACATCCCAGTAGCACCTCAAGATATTCCCAAAACAGCAGTCATAACTCCATTTGGGTTACTCGAATTTGTTAAAACCCCATTTGGCCTTCGTAATTCAGCACAAACATTTCAAAGATATTTACATTCAATTTTAAGACATCTTGACTTTGCCTACTCCTATCTTGACGATATTCTCGTTGCATCAGCCTCTGAAAAAGAACATCAAGAGCATCTAGCAAAACTGTTTCAGATACTTCAAGACAACGGCATCCGTATCAATTCATCTAAATGTGAATTCGGAGTGGCCGAAATTTCATTTTTAGGTTTTCGTGTAAATAAATCTGGATTATTTCCACTTCCTGAACGCATCAAAGCTATTACCGACCTACCTCTTCCCGATACCATTGAAAAACTCAAAAGATTTCTAGGTCTCATAAATTTCTACCGTCGTTCTCTTCCACGTGCTGCGGAAATTCAGCAACCACTATTCGACCTCTGCCAGAATCCCAAAAAACGCGACAAACGTAAAATAGAGTGGACTCCTCAGACTCGAGAAGCATTCAAACGTTTGAAAGAGGCACTAAAAAACGCTACACTAATAGCTCATCCGTCTTCTTCGCTACCACTGATTCTCCATGTCGATGCTTCTGATTATGCCGTATGTGCTTCCCTCCAACAACTACGTGATCAAACATTAGAACCCCTAGGTTTCTACTCTAAAAAGCTTACTTCAGTCCAAAAATCTTACAGCACCTACGATCGCGAACTTCTAGCTGCTTATCAGGCAGTTAAATACTTTAGATATACCCTAGAAGGTCGCCATTTCACCATTTATACGGACCACAAACCTTTGACATACGCTTTTGAACAACGAGTCAATAAAGCATCTCCAAGGCAACTACGACATTTAGACTTCCTAGGTCAATTTACCACAGACATTCGCTACATACCAGGTCCTACAAACATTCCCGCAGACTATTGTTCTCGTATTGAAACAATTTCACTTTCTTCCACTGTGTCACTCCAAGAAATTGCGCAAGCTCAGTCATCTTGTGAGGAACTCAAACACATTCTGCAGTCTAAATCTTCCTCATACAAATTTCAAAACATGCCTCTTGACAACGGATTGAATCTTATTTGCGATTCTTCTTCAAAGAAACTTCGCCCATTCATTCCGCTTAAATTTCGCCGAAAGATTTTCGATTCTATCCACAATTTATCTCACCCAGGCATATCAGCTTCAGTGCTTCTGGTCCAGGATATATTTTGTTGGCCCAAATTGAAACGCGATGTATCTCTTTGGTCTAAAACTTGCATTCCCTGCCAGAAAGTCAAGATATGGAGACACACTTCCAGTGCCATTGGACAATACACCCCAGCCATGAGAAGATTCTCGCATATAAATGTTGACATTGCGGAACCATTACCACCATCACAAGGTCAACGCTATCTGTTAACAATAATAGACAGATTTTCTCGATGGCCCGAAGCAATTCCATTGTCAGATATTACAGCAGAAACAGTAGCAAACACTATTTTATCATGCTGGATCTCTCGTTTCGGTGTTCCGCAACACATCACCACAGAGGTAAACAATTCGATTGCCACCTTTTCACACACCTCACTAAAACACTAGGTGCAGACCACATCAAGACCACAGCTTACCACCCAGCAGCAAATGCTGTAATCGAGAGATGGCATATAGTTCTGAAACAGGCCTTGAAAGCTCATATGGACGAAAACTGGTTCGCTAAATTGCCAATTTTGTTACTAGGACTAAGATCGTACATAATTCCAGAATATCGCTCAACACCCGCTGAAATAGTCTACGGAGAATCAATCAAACTTCCCACAGACTTTTTCAACAGCAAACAAGCTCATGATGTTCCACCACTTATATCTGAGCTGAAAGAAGACATAAGGAAACTTCGACCAGTACCTTTTAAACATCATACTGCAAAAAAGGTATTTGTCCATCCTAAGCTTATGGAAGCCCGTTTTGTTTTTGTTCGCATTGATATTCCGCGAAAAACCCTCGAACCAGTTTATGACGGCCCCTTTGAAGTGTTATCCCGAACTGACAAAGTCTTCAAAATCAAGAAATCACACGTAGAAGAGACAATTTCTGTTGACCGTCTTAAACCCGCATTCATTCTTTGTGATAACGAACAGACAACTTTCCAGCCTCAGAGACATCCTAGTGAAACTGAAAGTGACAGTGAAAGTCCAACACCTAGTGAAACTGAAAGTTACAG
The DNA here is from genome assembly GCA_964006375.1 of Tillus elongatus. NCBI lineage: Eukaryota > Metazoa > Arthropoda > Insecta > Coleoptera > Cleridae > Tillus > Tillus elongatus. The sequence goes on from OZ023263.1 coordinate 193,862,036, forward strand.
TGAAAGTCCAACACCTAGTGAAACTGAAAGTGACAGTGAAGTTCCCGTTCAAACTATACGCCATGGACGTAGAGTTCGATTTCCACGTAGATACTTGAACTAATAGCGTTGCCACTGAGAGGGGAGAATGTGGCGGTGGTTCCGACCGCAGTGTTTCCGACCGCAGTGTTTCCGCCAACACTACTCTGTGTTTCTGCGTTAATACTATTGACAGTTAAAAGTGTTGTGCGACAGAGTTACGTTATGCGACAGCCAGCTGTCAAGAACTACGGCAACTATAAGAGACACTAGGCATTCTCTCTTCTTCCTCTTCTCTACCAACCGCTACAGTGAACACACATCCTCCACGCTCGGTCGGTTATCTGCTATGTACTCGTGTACTGTTGTAATTGTTATTATATCATAAAGTTTATTATAGTTAAATGTATCATAAAGTTTAACCAAGTGAAGTAATAAAGTTATATTAAATGTTTACGTATGGATTTAATATCAACCAGTACAATTAACATCCATACTTGAAAAAGGGGGAAAATAGGTAGACCAAGGAGTGAATGTTACACAAATGACGAAGTATGGAAGCTACAATGAAATGGAGAGAGCTGCTGGAGGCAGAGAGTCATGGCTGCGACGACAGGGCGATATTGCCTTTAGACTGTGATGAAGATAAAGATTTAAAAAAATGATCCGGAAAATAATACGGAACATATTCACTTGCCTTTATATAATTGCTTATAATTGTAGCAAATAATTGAGAAAGAGAATGCCAAGACGAAAACTAGCATGCAACAGAGAAAATACACTTTATATTACTAATCGTCTGTGATGGTAAATGCTCTTTCGTTTTTGGTATAAACAAACTACTTAAATTAGAGCAATTAGTGCCATCTATACATAAAAACTAAAACTTCTATTAAATATGTGGTTCTCTTGGAAGCCGCGACCACAGAAAAAACTGATTTAAACTTACCACAATCATTGACTAAATAACGTGGACGCATACATTTAATTTTCTTGACATATTGACAATAATGACAAATGACGCCTATGATGCTTGACTTGAAGTTAACCATACGTCACAGGTCAGAGACGAATTAAATTATTATTCTAATCATTACTTTTTACAAAGAATTTTTTGTTTTTGTTTAAAACCCTTTTATTCACTGTTAATCTTTTTATGTATATTTGTGGATAAATTTGTCGTCTAAGCCTACAAAAATGGTGCGTGACTACGTGGTGTTGCAGTTTTATTTTAAGTTTTAAGGGAAACTTTCACCAAGGCTCCAAGAGCAATGAACTGATGGTAAGGGGATACGGTTTTATTGAAAATTAATCGCAGCTTTACTACGTTGGATTCATAATTTTCAGGTTTCCGAGCGATAATGGAAAAGTATCCCCTGAAAAGGTCAAATGTTGCAGCATCACATAACCCACCAACTTATCAGTCTGTAAATAAAAAGGTAAGAAAAAAAAAAGATCGTTTTCGTAATATAATTGGATGACAAAATACATACACAACTCACTATGCCAATTTTTAATTTTTCTTTACATTATTGTTAATTTAAGCTCTTAGTGGTTGTATGGGGTGATATAATAAAATTGGGTAATCCATGATTCATGTCACATCAGTAATTTTTAGATGCTGTGTTGACCCTTACAGAAACTTAACTGGTGTGTATGTTTTCTGCTTTGATGTTTTGCAATATTATGAAGCATTAATTTAAATGCATACTCACAGGTAGCCATGGAAATAAACGGTAACGGTTCACTTAACCGTAACTACATATTAATGTGATTATAATCAAATATGGCCTAAAACAGTTGTACATACCTTAATAAAGTAAAACAATGTGGTATATTTCGTTTTTAATAGCCTTTCAATGATAAACGCAATTAAAACGTTTCGATTTGCAACAAAAACGTATATTTTTGCACCTGAGGTTATGACTGGTGTTTCGTTGACATATTTCATGCAGATTGGCGTTGTTGTCAGGTCTAGAAAGTCAGGTCGGCAGGAGTGTATGTAAAAAGCATTTTAGATCTTTTATTTCGTTAAAGCGGCAAAACACTTGGGATTAAATTGCAGATAGGCGGTCTTGTTAGGTCCAGAAGCTCAGGTCAGTAGGATTGTGTGTAAATAGCATTTTAGACTTTTATTTCGTTACAGTGGCAAAACACTCATGGAATTAGATATTCAATGTGGCAATGCTGCTGAAAATTGACAGTTCAAAACTGGAAAATGGTGCATTTTTTTGAACTTCATTTCACAATTATTCCCTTATTTATGGTTTTTCCGTAAATTTTTTCAGGATTATTAATCTACGTTACATACTCTTTCCTGTGGTGTGCACCATTTTGCTACATTCCGGTTACGGTTAAGTGCACCGTCCCCAAATAAACGTTGTGTTTCCACTATATTACATGCTGCTTCATCTGAAAAATTGAAATTTTTCATTTATATGGCAGATTATTATGAGCTGTTCACAGCATTGCATTCTACGGTCATGGTTATTTTCTAAAAGTTCGTGAATCAGATGAATTGTGGACCAGTCCTCTTTAATCTTTTTATCAATGATGTCATACATTCACTTAAGCATAGTCAGATTTTGATGTTTGCTGATGATATCAAATTTTTCAAGATTGTTCATTCCAGACAGGACACTTTACTTTTATAGGAAGACTTAAATCGTTTTGCTCGGTGGTGTGGTGGCAATTTTCTGACTCTGAATGTTGATAAGTGTTTCTGCATTACATTCACTAGTGCTCAGTTTCCCCATTGACTTTGTGTACTTCATGGGCTCTAGTGTTTTACAGAGGAATGGGAATGATTCAAGACTTGGGCATTGTATTGGATAGGGAATTATCTTTTAAGGATCACATAGAATACATAGTATCTAAAGCATATAAAATGTTAGGATTTATTCATAGATCAACTCTGGATTTTTCATGCAATAGCTTGAGAAGACTGTATTGTGGTCTGGTTCGCTCTTTGTTGGAATGCTCTTCTGTAGTCTGGAGTCCGAATTACAATATTTATATCAATCAGATTGAGGCCATACAAAATAGATTCTTAAGAATTTGTGCTTACAGAATGGGCTTGCAGAGAAATGATCTTAAATATTCTTATTTGCGGAATCGGCTGCACTTGCAGTTACTTAGTGGTAGAAGGATTGTCAGTGATGTTTGTTTCTTGCATAAATTATTAGTGAATAAAATTGATAGCCCTTCTTTGCTTGAGTTAGTTTCTCTAAGGATTCCGGACCGCACGAGAGCAAGGGAGGTTTTTGTGGTTCCCTTCCATCGAACCAATTATGGCTTTTTCAGTCTGACGTCGACAGTGGCAAGAACTGGAAATTAGTATTCGAAACTCTTGGATACGTTTGATGATACTGACCCTTCAATTAGAGGCATTTTGAGAGGTGTTATTGATTGAATTGTCATACATATGGTGTACAGGTTATGTTTTGCTTTTTTGTTATGTTCTCATATTGAGGTAGGTTATTTAAGACTAATGTAGTTTTAGATGTTCTTATTATTATTGTAAATGGTTGATCCATTGAATAAATAAATAAAAAAAATAAAAATTTTGTATAGATGATACTTGTTGAAATGCAGAATTTTACTTGTAGTGATCTTTACAATGTTCTTGAATGCTTGGGTGTGCTTGCCTATAGCGGCCATTAAAGATACTTGTCTCTTCATTGTGTTACCACCTACATATTTGATAAACAGCTCCTTTAAAATGGAACTGTTTCTGGACGAGTTGAGGAGTGCCATTATTATTCCGTCCTGCACGAGAGGTGATCCAGCCGAGTTTAAAAATTATCTGTATTCTCCAGAATTTTAAAAAAGCTTTACTTGATAAACAGTTCCTTCAAGATGGGACTGTTTCTGAATGAAATAGAGCCTGCTATTACTATATATATATATATATATATATATATATATATATATATATATATATATATATATATATATATATATATATATATATATATATATATATATATATATATATATATATATATATATATATTATGTCCTTTGTGAAAAGTGATCCAGCTTAGTTTAAAAATGATCTGTACTCTCCAGAAGTTTCCAAGAGGCTTTTAAAACAGACTATCAGAATTTATTTGTGAGGATGGCAAGCTCTCTTGTTCTAGAAAAAGGTATTGCATGGCCTTCAAACAAAGCAGCGAGTAAGTGGTTTGTTCTATGAATTGTCCAGCGCTTCTGCGGGACAAACTCTGGCACTATTGGGTGTGGGCGCAAGCGGAATGGGGCCTCGTCTCCTATTTGAGTGGCCGATCTTAAGTGCAGTTCAGATTTCAAATTCTAAGAGCAAGGTCAATTCACACAGCAGATTTGTTAAGACGTGTTCTGCAAGAAAGTGTCTGGGGCCAGTTTTATTTCCTGTATTTGTAAATGATTTGCCAGATTACTTAATAATCATAAAAATAACAGTAATTGCCTTTTATTAATAAAATATTTTACATAACACACGAACAAATTAATTGATTATTGCCCCACTACCTGGTGAGATTTAGGCTCAGGCTACTGTTATCTAACCAGGCATATGGTTCAATAATATAATAAATAGGCACAATATAACAAATAAAATTAAACCCTTATAGTACGTTCCATTTTAAAATTAAGAAGTAGCAACTTACAACCATCCTGTAAAGAATTGCAGAAGAAAAGAGAAATTCCAGAAAAATGTTCTGGACGCAGCAAGTGCATTATATTAGTGAATTTTCATACGAATTGTACACTATTAGTAAGGTATATTATTAAAAGTAATTCTTTAAATTTAAATGGACCTGGAGACTGATTTTAGAGGTCCCAGTTGGCGATTATTTGAAGAAGTTTATATTTTCTACGGAGCTGGAAAATTATAATTTGGTAAAGATATATGTAAGTACTGCAAACTGTAACTACTCTTCAAAAAAAAATTGTGTTACAGATTTCATTAGTCACACAAGTTTTCTACAAATTTGTTTATTATTTACAAAGGGGATGTACCGGACAAATCATAAGTATGGCAGGTATTTTCCTTTTAATTGCTTGGATTGTTTTGTTTTAGTCAACCCAGTCGAACTAGTTTTTGCAAACAAAACAACAAAAAAGGTTTTTTTTTAACCAACTTGTAGTTATCCCTGAAGCTCATGATGTTATTTTTCTTTAATTTAGTACCCATACTGTTTACATAGGTGTTACTATGGTTCAATATTGAAGATTCCAGCTTAATAGGAAATTGAGTCATTGGATTTTAAATATTTTTACAAAAATTCTCCACCATAATGTATTTGCTACACCCAAACCTTTTTCAACACTTACTTACTGCTGCTGTATCCACACTTTTTGAGAATGATGAAATATTGTAGTTCTCTATGTAAGAGTGGCAAACAAGGCAACCTAAATTTCATTTTTGGAAAAATATTTTAAGCAAATGAAATGGGGTAACAATGTAAACATAAATTGAAAATCTTGGTGCGCTGCTTTGTCGCAGGGGGTTCCCCTTCCCCTTATGCATGCCTACAACCACCCTCAATGCATAAACAAGACCAATGTAAACAAGAAAAGTTTCTTGGAAACAACCCACCAGCAAGTTACGGGACCTGCGGAGAATATAGGGGTTCTGTGCGCGGGATAAACATAATTTTAAGGAGGTATAACTGCAAAACGGGATAAAGGCAGCTTATAGAGGTCCAACTAAGCTGGTTTTTCCTCACTTTCTGCTCACATTTCGTTTTTATCTTCTTCCCCGCCCAGCACCCCTATTCACTCATGGTCCTGTAACTTTCTTGGTGGCTGTTTGCAAGAAATATTTCTTGTGGTTTGTGCATCCAGAAGGAGATCTAAGAATGTTTCTGTTTTTTTTTCTAGAAAGCCCCCGTGTGCTAGTCTGCGAATTTACCTCAAATTTAATTTTTATTTACAAAACGAAGGTACCTGCTAAATTATAAACGTGGGAGGTATTTTTCCTTATGGTCGTTTGGATGATCCGTTTTTGCCGACTCAATCGAACCAGTTTCTGCAATCAAAATAACAAAAATGGTTTTCTAAAACAAATTTGTAGTTGCCTCTGAAACTCATTGTGTTATTTTTTAGATTTAGTACCCACGCTGCTTTTATACAGGTTTTAGTATGTCTCAAAACAGAAGATTCTAGTTTAATGGGAAATTGAATTATCACCATTTGGAATATTTTCACGAAAATTCGCTACCATAACGGACTTGCTGCACCTAAACTCTTTTCAGCACTTATTTAGTATTGCTGTATCCATACTTTTTAAAAATGAAATAAATAAATATAAATAATACAAAATTTTGAAATTAAAATTTTAATAATTCACACTGAACATCTGTGTATAGGTAATTTAAACCACTGCGTAATATTATGTAGTTTCAATTAGCTCAAATTTTCCATATACGACATGAAAAGTAAAAAAAAAAAAACTAAAAGGAAACAATAATTACCATATTCTAAGATTCTAAGTTATTAGCAGAGTCGATTTGGAGATTATCTTCTTCTTTGTTTATGACGTCTAAACAAACAAGAAGAAGATAACCTCGAATTAGACTCCCCCCCAAAATAACAAATGACAAATAGGTAACTGCTGTTGTCAGATTTAACTAGGAGAGGGAGATGGCTTTTAAACACTGAAAAATGGAAAGCCTAATATTTATACATAATAAAACGTAGCTCTAGATTGCCTTTAAACAAATTGAATCATTTTCATTAAAAAATTTATTTATTATTATATATTTTTCTGATATATTCAGATTCAGAAGAGAGTTTTGGCAAATGGCAACCCCGCTGATTGTTTACTGTGACATATTTTTGTAGCCTGTTCGTTTGAAGTTTGAGTTGTGTGTGTGTTTTGTTTCTTTAACGTCGTCTTATTTCCGCGACTATGGCCAATCACCAACGCCAGGGAGCAGTTTCACCTTACTATCCTGGACATGTTGCCGAACCACTGCCTTTCTGTAAGGAGGGTATGGATCTTTAACGTGCCCAACATCGCATGGACACGGGACCGACGGCTTTACGCCCCCTCCGAAGGGCGGAACGTGCAGACATTCCACTTGCTTAAATACAATGCCATAACCTCGGTTAATCTTAATGTTACAGTTTGTACTGAAAATGTGAAAGGAGTTATAACTCAAAATTTACTGAATCGATTTAAGTTCAAATTTGGTAGAGAGGACCACATATACGATATGTACGTGCGTGTAAAGTTTTAGGTTTATGCTTCTAGTAATTTAAAAGATATTGCGTTTTCAAATAGTTTTTCGCATTTTTTCTAAAAGTATTTGCGTTCAAAACTGTCTAACGAACTCATCCAAGTTATTAAATAAATGATGGGAATTGCCAAATTTGGTTTCGATACGTGAATTATTTTTTGAGTTATCGGTTGTATACATACATATATATATATATATATATATATATATATATATATATATATATATATATATATATACATATATATATATATATATATATATATATATATATATATATATACATATATATATATATATATATATATATATATATATATATATATATATATATATATATATATATATATATATATATACATACATACATATACATATACATATATAAACTTTTCAACTTAACTTGGACTTGGATTCTAGGGGCCCTAATTCTCGCTAATTTGAAGAAATTTTCCAAAAATCTTACCATCGATACCTCTCTTTAGTGAATTTTCATAATTATAATTTACTAAAACAGACACACAACAGAGCAGTATCACTGATTGTCAAATAGAAATTTAAACAACTCAAGATTAAGCTTATAAGAATTCAGTGTTTTCATTGAGTATGGAATTGAGTTTGAATGTTTTATGGCGTTGTAATATATATATATATATATATATATATATATATATATATATATATATATATATATATATATATATATATATATATATATATATATATATACTGGGTGGTCCTCCGGGAGGTCCCACGTTAGATTGCGGGAAAGCTATCTATAGAAAAAACCTGAAAATTGGATATTACACTAAAGTCGTTGGGGGCCACAGGCTAAAAATATTTTCAAGATGGCGGCACTTCCGGTTATACCGGAAGTAGATGTAGATTCGCTTATTTTAAATGGAACAGCCTGTATTTTATTGCAGTTTCGGATTCTACAATAAATTCTAAACACTTTTTGTAAATAATGTTCTATACCTATCATCAACCGTCCAGAAATTTTATATAAGTACCTACCTAGCTAGTTGGAAAATTACGTATTTCGGTCGCTGAAACATATTCGACTGTAGACTGTTTCGGTCTTAGACGACATTAAAATTTCACTAAAGAACCTCGGTGGTTCAGGAGTAAGAACGTGTGCCTCTGAACCGGAGGGTACTGGGTTCGATCTCAGGGTACTCCTTTCACTTTTTCAGTACAAACTGTAAAATTAACATCAACCGAGGTTCTGGCATTGTATTTGAGCAAGTTGAATGTCTGCACGTTCCGCCCTTCGGAGAGGGCGTAAAGCCGTCCGTCCCGTGTCCATTCGATGTTGGGCACGTTAAAGATCCCTACCCTCCTTACAGAAAGGCAGGGGTTCGGCAACATTTCCAGGGTAGTGAGGTGAAACTGCTCCCTGGCTTCGGTGATTGGCCATAGTCGCGGAAATGGGCCGACGTTAAAGAAACAAAACGCACACACACAAAATTTCACTAATGGCATGTAGTTTCTGTTCATTATTTATATAGTAAAACAAAATAGTAATTTTAATGGCTTAGTTCTGATAACGTACATCACAGCTTTGAATTCATTTTCATAGAAACGTGACCCGATTTTGTTTACCATATTTATTTCATTCTTATCATGAATGAAAAGGAAATACGTTTTGTCATTGCATTCGGAGAATTAAATTTTTAGTGCGCCATCTTTTATAAAATAGCTAATATACGTATGGTGGCGAAACACGCTAGCTTCCCCCGACATATTGACTAAATAATTAATGAATGTCATATATGACATGTCAGTTTTTATTTGGAATCCAAAAGGCCTGAAATTTAAGAAACCTATTCCCGGATGCCTATTCTAAGCAACGAGTGATTTTGAGCAAATTCTGTCACAAAAAGTTGCAAAATCGTGGTTTGGTAAAATGTTCTATTTTCTTTAGAAAAGCGAATTTTCCTTAAACATTGCTTTATTGCCTTCCTTGAACTTTTATCTTTCTACTGGGTATATACTATATTTTTAGTTTGAAGCTTTAATTGGGACAGATAATCAAGTTATAAATATAGTGTATTTTAAACATTTTATTGACCCCCCTCCCCCTCCCTCATTTAACGATAAACTCTGTAATTAAAACTACTACTGCCAAAGCATCATTGAAAAGGTCTAGTTGAAATGAATTTTCTGCAAATATTTTAGTAAAATGAAGGACAATAACGGTTGAGCTGAGACTTCAGGGTTTGTAAAACATTCTTCTTGCGACATTTTTTTTTACATAACCCGTATTATTTTCAGGTTCTTTGCCTAAATGTTGCCAATTTTGATGTTTTAAATCGCGACTTTGACGTTTTGAGGAACACCCCAATTTTTTGTCTTTTAACTTACAGGGCTAAATTTTAGTACGTAATTTACCTTTAACTATATAAACCCGCGTACCAAATTTGGTTGCCCTTACTTTGTTATTTCCGGAGATATAAAAATGTTCCGAAAGAGAACACAAAATTTTCCGGGAAAAACCGGGCCGATTTTCGTGACTAAAGAACTTATCCAAGAAGCCACTTGCGAAAGGAAAGTACTCACCAAATCTGTTCAAAATCGGCCCATTATTTTTTGAGCTATCGGTGTGATATATATATATATATATATATATATATATATATATATATATATATATATATATATATATATATATATATATATAGTGTGAAGCACACTTATGGAATAAAATTCATTATTCAGCAAAAAATAGTTTTTGTGGAAAACGCTGAGACACGTGAAGTTTAATTTGTCGAACATTATGTTATAATCATAGTAAACAAAATTAAACTCCCACCATTTTACCCCCACCAATTCATCCATTAAAAAAACAACCCTACATTTTTTCATCACAATTCGATGGATCACATTTTTTTGAATGCGGAGATACCCCATATGTACGGTCTAATATTACAGTTTTCAATACAGGGTGAAAATTTAATACCGAAATATTAAAACTAAACAGTTTACCCTGAAATTCAAATGTCGAAAATAAACTAAATGAAAACGTCCCTTTCTTATAATAAATGTTCAAAATGTTCTCCGTTCACTTGCACACAACGCAATAATCTGCTCTGGAATTCTTCCCTAACTGTTCAACACGTCAGGCGTTACGTTCCTAATTTCTGTTGTTATTTTCATTTTAAAATCATCTAAATCAGCAGGTTGCGTTTTATAGACTCTGTTTGTAAGGTATCCCCATAAAAAGAAATCAAGAGGTGTAAGATCTGGTGATCTAGCGGGCCATTCTGCGAAGAGGTTTCGTATATATATATATATATATATATATATATATATATATATATATATATATATATATATATATATATATATATATATATATATATATATATATATATATATATATATATATATATATATATATATATATATATATATATATATTAAGATATGGGTTCTAGGGGTCATAGTTTTTAAAAGAAAATTCACTAAAATATAAAAAAGTTGGTTACTATAGCAATGGAATTACTGGCTTAGAACAAATCGAAAGTTACCAGAAGGCGTAAAAAATATATTAAAAAACTTTTTTCTAAAACATTTTTTATACAGGCTGTTTCTCAACAGTTATAACCATTAGTGCATACATATTGGACATCCTGTATAATTTCAATGTTATGTATTTTATCAGCAAATTTTCATCTAAGAATATTTAGTCAGTTTTCCTAGAATTTTTTAAAATGTTTTCGGAGGGATTATTTATGAAATTTCTTGTTAAAAAAATGTTTGCCGTGAAAACTTGTTTTCGTATTTTCGTGATAAACATTGCTGTAAAAACTTTTTATATAATTTTCCTAAAAAGATGTTTATATAATTTTTGTGTAACAATATTGGCCAAAATTTGTAACAAACATCTTGAAAACTGTAGTTTTTGTGTAAATTGCTTGAATGGGTTCGTTGACCAGTTTTTTCGGGAACATTTTAAGTTTATTTGCGCAACATTTTTGTATATTTTCAAACAATAAAGTTATTTTGATGACATATGGTAAGTGGTTTCTAATAAAAATTTTTGTCTATATCAAATTTGATGGCTTTCATTCAAAAAGAGACATGTTTCTTAAAAACATTTTAATGAAAATTCGCTACCATAACGCATTTGTTGCGTCTAGACGTTTTTTTTTTCAAAGTCCGTGAAACACTATAAATGTATAGGAAATAATTTTAAGGGGAGGAAGTAAAATAATACCACGGATAACAATACTGTAAAAAGTCAATAAATAATTAGGTTTAATACCTACTTAACTACATATTTATTACCAGATGGAAGTTAAGATACAAATAACTATTAGCAACTTTTATTGTTAATGAGCTGTTTAAATCTGCCTTTCTTATCATTACTCCGTGTTTATCAGGTTGCTTATGATTGTCATACTGTGTAGTTTTACAACGGGCGGGTTTGTGTGGTTTGTTTATTTTGATGGATTATTTTGAGTTAGTAACTGTAAAAGTGAGTACAACAATACCTAATGTTAATTAAATTTATTGTCAGTATTACAATGGAGAGCTAGTTATCAAAAGTTTTTTTACAGTTTTGTAATTGAATCATCAAGGTTAAAATCTTACACAGTAGAAAAATAGGCGATTGAAAAAAACAGCAAATAAATAAATGTACCTTTATCAATTTGACCGTGGAGGTGTTCGTTTAAAATTCCATAACCTCACTCTTAACCCAACTCGTTTTAAACCAACCCACGGGATACTAGTTAGCAGCAAATCATGAGAAACCCATAAATGAAGTCTTGTGACTGATAAGAAAATAATAATAGTAATAATGATGATAATAAAACATTAGCGATATAGTACGTTGTTTATTTAATCACGGTTTGGAATGTTCATTATTTTATAGCGAATTTTCGTCGAAGAAATTCGTTAATGGGGTCGCGCCTTTTGAGTTTTGCAACCATATTCGCGGTCAGTTTGAATTCATATATGTATACAGTATGTCCCAAACTGGATGGGAATGTATTGCTATCTCCGTTATTAGTGAATTTTCTTAAAAAAAATCACTAATGAGGAGATCCCGACTTTTGAATTTTGAAAAAATTTCTTCAAATGAGCGCTAATTAGGCCCCCCAGAACACATATCCGGGGTCAGTTTCAATTTTTATATGTTTATATATATATATATATATATATATATATATATATATATATATATATATATATATATATATATATATATATATATATATATATATATATATATATATATATATATATATATATATATATATATATATATATGTATCACACCGATAACTCAAAAAATTATGGGCCGATTTTGATTAAATTTGGTGAGTACCTTTCTTTTACAAATGGCTTGGATAAGTTCGTTAGCCAGGAAAATCGGCCCAGGTTTTCCCGGAAAATTTTGAGTTTTATTTCGAAAAAAAATGTAAAAAATGTATATCTCCAAAATTAACAAAGTAAGGGCAACCAAATTTGGTACGCGGGTTTATATCACTATACGTACCAAAATTTAGCTCTGTAGATCAAAAGACAAAAAAGTTATAGGCATTTAAATAAAAATTTATTGAGATTTTCCTCAAAATGTCAAAGTTGCGATTTAAAACGTCAAAAATTGGCAACATTTAGGCAAAGAACTTGAATCTAGTACGGGCTATGGAAAGAAAATGTCTCAAGAAGAATGTTTTACAAACCCTGAAGTCTTAGTTTCAACCGTCATTGTCCTTTATTTTACTAAAATATTTCCAGAAAATTCATTTAAAATAGACCCTTTCTCTGATGCTTGGCAGTAGCTTTAGCTATAGAGTTTATCGTTTAATGTTATACAATTTTTGTCGAATTTTCGTAAAAAATCAATAAAGCTCAATATATCCGTTATTATACAAGATATGGAAAAAAAATTATATATTAATTATAGGGTGTCTTGAGCTACATCTTAAAAAAAATATATCTACAATCATAGGCTGGCCCATAAGTCGTTGGTGATACAAATTTTATTTTTTTAATCAAACACACCTTATGTTATTGCATTTTTGCATTTTCCATCGAAATATAATGCATCTTTGTAAGAAAAGAAATTCTGGATGCAGCAAGTGCGTTATGGTAGCGAATTTTGATCAAATGCTTCATATTTTAATAGCTCAATTTGCTATTAACCTATAAGGTTGACCAAGAAACGAGTTTTTGTGGGAACACTTTAAGTTTACTTTTGGAAAATTTTGCACATTTTCACACAATAAAGTTATTTTTATGAAACATGGCACATTGTTTTTACTATATAGGTTATACTGGTAACCAAAATTGATGCCTGCTTTCTTAAATAAAAAGAAAACAGACATATTTGCAATAAAGACATATTTAAGAAAATTCACTACCATAACGCACTTGCTGCGTCCCGAGTTTTTATTAGAGATAGGGAGACGGTTAAATTAGCAATGTTTTGTAGAATTTCATGCTCGTTCCAAATATGAATTGCATTTTGCCCTGCCTCTTTTTTTCGTTTTCGAGTTATTTTGAAAAAACAAACAAAATTTGTCGATGTATTTTTTCTTCAATATCTAAGTAGGCGTTGATCTGACATGTCTAAGACTTGCACATTATCAGGACACTTTTTACAGAGTAATCTTTTTGTGCTATTCTCAACTTTGGATTGTCATTTGTTTTTGAGCTACAGGTATCAACGCTTGTTTTTATTATGGCAGCCATATTGGATTTTTCGCTTATGTGATAGCCTGTAAAAAGAGCTTTCCAATGATGTACAACATGCTTGACAAATCTTGTAATTGCACTGACAATTTTGAGAAAAACCGTTTTGAAGATAGTAGGCTATGAAATCCAATTCCAGAAAACAAATGACAAAAAAAGTGTTCAAAAAGCAGTAGGACATGCGGTTTAACAATAGACTTCTACTTTTAACATAAGTTTACGTAATGATTCGCGATAAAAAAAATCGGAACTTTAAGCACACCAATGAATCGGCCCATTATTACAAATGATATTTTACACTACAACGTTAACCTAAAAAATTGTTATAATGTAATTAGATAGGTAAACCTAGTAAATAACTAAATTTACTAACAGAACTCAATAAAAAGCAGATTAATGATTTACGAAGACGCCTTTGACAATTGTTTGATTTTTAAACGTAAGTCAACTGAAAAACAACAAAAGAAAGGTTGCTGTGGATATAACACGCAAAAATTAATAATACTGTCATTCTTAATTATCTGAACAATTTGAGGTGTATTTAGCACGTTGCTTAAAATTTTGTACTAAACAGTTTGTTTCCTGTTTATTTTAAACATTATTCAACAATATGTTCAGTAATGAAGAATATTTTGACATGTTGGAATGTTATATTCGTTCTAACCGAAATACTGAGGCAGTTGCAAATTCATATCAAAACAACTACCCAGAAAGACGACAACCAAACACCAAAATATTACGCAGGATAGTTACCAATCTATTGAACGTCGGTAGCTTCCACGCAAAGAAACTACCAATGCCTAGAAATGAAGAAAGAAATTATGCCGCCTTACAGGTTTCAAACGAAAACCCTCCGCAATCTGTTCGGTTATATGGTGAATAAATTGACGTTCCAAAAAGTAGGGTACATCGTGTATTAAAACAAAGTCATTACCATACAAACCTACAATCGTACAAGGCTTAAATGTTGACGATTACCCTAAGCGACTTCAATTCTGCAGATGGTATCAAGAACAATGTCAGCCAGATGAAACTTTTCATTTGAAAATAATATGGACTGATGAATCCAGATTTACAAATTGTGGTGTGTATAATGGCCATAATAGGCATTATCGGGCAAATGAAAATCTCCATCTAAAGGAAGAAATACGATTGCAAGACAGATTTGGTATTAATGTTTGGTGCGGCTTATTAGGTAAAAAACTGTTATTCTTATTTGTAGATTAGACAGGTAATTTTTAAAAATTTCAGGTAACTTCATTGTTGGTTCGTTCCTTTTTGGAAATAATTTAACTGGGGAAAGGTATCTTAATCAATTGAGAAATGATATCTTACCAACAATTAGAAGAGTTCATGAAAATTTAGACGAGATTTCGTACCAACAAGACGGTTGTCCAGCTTACCATGCTAGGATCATCAAAGAATTTTTGTACCAAAATTTTAATAATCGTGTCCTTTGTAACAATGGGCCGGTACATTGGTGTGCTCAAAGTCCTGAGATAACACCCACGGATCTGAAGAATGATATGTATAAATTCGGTTCACCGCAAAATATCAATGGATTACGAAACAGAATTTCGGAAGCTATAAATCATACTAACCAAAACACCCCGACCAGAGTTTACAGGCATGTTTCAAAAAGGTGTATTGAATAAAACTGTGGCCATATTGAACAATTTGTATTTAGTGTATTTTTTATTTTATTATTTGTTGAGTTCCGTTTCTAATTGTGTTATTTTGTGGAGTTTAAGTTTCTATTTGTTATTGCTGGGTTTCGTTATTAAACTGTTTCACATAATATTAAATAGCATTATAACCTAATTAAGTATTGTAAATTAAATCACAATATTTTTTTTGTGGTGAATTATTACGAAAAATTATGTTAAAAGTAGAAGTCTATTGTTACACTTCATGGCCTGCTGCTTTTTGAACACTTTTTTGTCATTTGTTTTCTGGTATTGGATTTCATAGCCTACTATCCTCAAAACGGTTTTTCTCAAAATTGTCAGTGCAATTACAAGATTTCTCAAGCATGTTGTACATCATTGGAAAGCTCTTTTCGCAGGCTATGACATGAGCAAAAAATCCAATATGGCTGCCATAATAAAAACAAACGTTGATACCTGTAGCTCAAAAACAAATGACAATCCAAAGTTGAGAATCGCACAAAAAGATTACTCTGTAGAAAGTGTCCCGATAATGTGCAAGTCTTAGACATGTCAGATCAACGCCTACTTAGATATACAAAACTGTCATTAAGTTCCTGTTTAAAATTTAAAATTGTTGTATTTAATAAGGAATGGTTAGAACAGATTTTTATCCGAAGAGAATATTGATATGGTTGGGAGCTGTTATGAATGTAGGCAATGATTGAAACATTAGATGGGAGAAAAAGGTAATTAAATTTTCGTACGTCAAAATCTGAAGTTAATAACTTTTGGAAAGCATACGTCAAACACATTTGTGCCAAAACGATTTAAATTATGTCAAATAATATATGTACAAGTCTCTGACTTCTTTATATGGACATGATGTATTATTATATACCAATAAAGCATTAATTAATAAAATAAAAAAAACCGTCTCCCTATATCTAATAATAACGGAGAACGCAATACATTCCCATCCAGTTTGGGACACACTGTATAGTTTATTTCATAACAATTATACAATGTGTAAATTGTATTATACTTAAAACACAATTTCGATTCCTGACTTTCCGAAACATTGTATTCAAATAATACCACTTCATTAATTTGTATTAGGGCCTCGGTGGTTCAGTGGTAAGAACGTGTGCCTCTGAACCGAAGGGTACTGGGTTCGATCGCAGGGTACTTCTTTTACTTTTTTAGTACATACTATACAATTAACATTGAATGTCTGTACGTTTCGTCCTTAGGAGGGGGCGTAAAGCCGTCGGTCCCGTATCCATGCGAAGTTGGGCACGTTAAAGATCCCTACTTTCCTTACAGAACGGCAATGGTTCGGCAAAATTTCTAGGATAGTGGGGTGAAACTGCTCCCTGGCGTCGGTGATTCGCCATAGTCGCGGAAATAGGCCGACGCTAAAGAAATAAAACACACACACACACACACAAACATTAATTTGTATTTGGGATGTCCACCGAAATAGTGCTGCAAATGGAATCATAACTTCCACATAGCTGTCATAATCTGCTCTCCCCAGAAAGACATTTCATGAAACGAATTTAGGGTCCATGATTTGACCACAAACAAAATATTCGTATTCCTGTACCCATACACTTCTGAAACGTTATATTACTCCAGTTTTAACAAAAAAATGTTAATTTTCACTAAATCACCCCTCATTTATCCCCACTCCCTGAAGTGATCTTACCCAAAAACAATTCGAAGCGTTCCTTTGTCGGGTGATAATTGGATACCGAATTTGAAGATGATATCTCAATTCGTTCGAAAGTTATTAGGCGTACCAACAGACGTACAGGCCGACAGACAAAAAAATTGTGTTCCAGAGTCAAGTTTTCTATATGTTTTGACACTTTTTTCGCTATTTTAGCAAAAAAAACTTGGAAATTTCTGTCACTGATATTCCACCCCCACTCATTCAACCCCTAATTTAATTTCAGCACAGAATACCAGATGTTTGATGAAATTGAAAGTGTTCTAATAAACAAACCTTAAAACGTTATATTACTCTAGTTTTAACGAAAAAATGTCAATTTTCACCAAATCACCCCCAATTCATCCCCTACCCCCTGGAGCGATTTTACCCGAAAACAATCCCAACTGTTTGTTTGTCGGTTGCTAACCGTACCAAATTTGAAGGTGATTTCTCAATTTGTTCGAAAGTTATTGCGCCTTACTAACAGACAGGCATACAGGCCGACAGATAAAAAAATTTGGTTTCAGAATAGTTTTCTATATGTTTTAAGACTTTTTACTCCGTTTTAGCAACAAAAAAATCGAAATTTCTGTCACTGATATTCCACCACCACAAATTCAACCCCTAATTTAATTTCAGCACAGAATACCAGGTGTTTTATGAAATTGAGAGTTTTCTAGTAAACAAACCCGAAAACGTTATATTACTCGAGTTTTAACGAACAAATATCAATTCTCACCAAATCACCCCCCAAACAATCCGAACGGTTAGTTTGTCGGGTGCTAACTGTCTACCAAATTTGAAAACGATATCTCAATTCGTTCTAAAGTTATCGTGGCTACAAACAAACAGACAGACATACAGACCGACAGACCAAAAAGGTTTTCGTTAAGTACAATACATCACAATACAATTTTTAGACCCGACGATCGTTTCGCTTACAGAGTTAGCGTCATATAAACGATCGTCAGGTCTAAAAACTGTGTTGTGATGAATTGGGTTCTCCAAATTGTACTTATCAGTGCTCATCACAGGTTCCAAACTTCACTGATTGAATTACGATATTATTTTAAATAAACCGATGGGGACACGTTTCGCGGCTTAATATCGTAATATTACTTAAAATAGACCAATAGGGAAAAGTTTCGCAATTCGCCATTGTATGAACCTAGCTTTATCAGGCAATTGATATATTGAGAAAAATACATGGATGTATCGAATATATTTCTATGCATTGATTATTGTTGCCCTTACTTGGTGAAACTGGTCTATACTACATACAGACTTGGTGACTACTTCTCTGGCTTCACTGTTGGGTTTTGTTTCTGTAGGTAAAAGGCGTAGCCAGTGCGTACGCTAACTGGAGCAAGAGACCCTTATGTATTCTAGATGTTCTAGGATGTTCTTTAACGTTTCTGTGACTAGTTTTGCTCCTTGACAGCATTCTCAGACACATAAAAATTGAATTAGTACGAAATCATGACAACTACAAATAAAGATCTGTTGGTATGTTATGATATTATGTTTTGATTAAAAAATCATTAAATTGAAAATAAAATGAAACACAGATGACGGATGAGGCTTTCAAAATGTCTACGTGATGTATGTCAATATTTAACATAAAAATACACATCAAAAAAACAGTTACAACAATAAAATAGGCATGGCCGACAATAGGCATGGATGCAAAATGATAATGTTTTGTATCCTCCTACTATGTCGAAAAGCATAACTATTGGACAATTGATAGTCCCTTTATTAATCTTATTTTTAAAGGGGTAGACATTGGTCCAATTCAATCCATAGCAGGTGGTAGTGGAATTTTCGTTTACGTAACAGTAAACGATTTTTTTCACGCCCGAGGAGGTACCACCCCATACATCAAGGGGGGTGAAGTCCCTACGCACGTTTCCGGTTCTGGTGCATGAGTCGGTTTCCCTTATAAGCAAAATGATGATGGCTCCTCCTTGTACAAAAAATTCCGGAGGTAAAACACCCCTCCATTCGGATCTCCGGGAGAGGGGTGTACAGGGGGCGCCAACATCAAGATTTAACATATCCTTTTCGAATATATGTGGCCTAAATTCTAACCTGAACTCCGTCCACCATTTCCTCCAGACTAACAGACCCCAACTCCTCTTCCTCACCGAAACCCAAATCAGTGCCAAAACAGCCACTATTCACCTTAATTTCCCGGGGTATGAGCTCATTACTTCCTTTAGATTGCATGGAGGCGTGTGCGCATACGTCCGTAGCAATCTACCCTGCACTAGACTCCCCAATTTAGAAGCTGGAAGAAAAGACATACTATGAATAAAACTCTCTCTCAGGGCTGCAACTAAATTCATCTGTTGCATTTACCGGTCACCTTCTGACAACAACTTTGTCTAGTTCTTTGACTAGCTTTCTGAATATCCTTCCTCCGAGGTCATTTTTCTTCGTGACTTCAATGTCCATAATAAGGAATGGCTAGGATCTTCAAAAACCGATCCAGAAGGGAGAGCAGCGGAGGCCTTTGCAATCAGCCATTCTTTAGCCAATATGGTGCAACCTACTTACTTTCCTCGTATCCCAACACACAGCTCAAATCCCTTGGATCTCCTTCTTACTACAAAACCTGAATGATATAAGATATCAGTCACTTCCCCCCTTGGTCGCTCAGACCACGGCATGGTCACTGCTTCCTGCGCAATGCAACCCGAGGTCACACAGTCATCACACCCACGTATCGTTTGGCACTACAACTCCGCAAACTGGGACGAAATGCGGGATTACTTTTCCTCATTTCCATGGGCGTCTGTCTGCTTCTCTCATCCTGACCCCTCGGATATCTCACAAAACGTCACCGAAATTATCCAAGGTGGCATGGAAGTATTTATTCCACGTACACAGAAAACCACTTCAGCCACTCAAAAGCCTTTGTTCTCTAAATCCTGTGACAAGGCCAGACTTGAAAAGATCAAATCTCACAAAACGCTTCTACACAATCTCAGTCAAGAAAATCGTCAAGCATTTAACGACGCAAGAAACCGTTATGTCCGCATTCTTTCTGAGGCAAAAAACTCGTTTAATAACCACATCAAAAACAAAGTCCTCTTAAGCTCCAACGGCGGAAAACCCTTCTGGACTCTTGCTAAATCTATTGGGAATAATTTCTGCAAAAGCACGTTCCCACCTCTTGTCTCAGGGGATAAAATTGTTTCTACCGCCCTGGGCAAGGATGAACTTTTTGCTTCGTTGTTCACCGGCAATTCTACTCTCAACCCACCCCCAAATGTTCAACCACCAACAGTCCCCAATGTCTCGCATAAAATGACTGATATCATTTTTAAAACTAAAAAGGTACGAAAGATACTCTTTTCTCTTAATACCAGGAAAGCCTCTGGCCTGGACGAGATCCCAGCAAGTGTTCTCAAAAAATGCGCACCAGAACTTGCTCCTGTCCTGACTCGTCTGTTTCAGATATTTTACAATAAAGGCATATTCCCTTGTAATTGGAAAACTGCTCGAGTACAACCCATCCCGAAGAAAGGATCCAAAGCGCTTCCTAGCAACTACATGCCTATTTCTCTCCTTTCAGTCATCTCTAAAGTGATGGAAAAGTATATAAACACCGAATTACTAAAATTTCTTGAAAAACACAGTCTAATCCACGACAGGCAGTGTGGATTCCGTCAGCGCAGATCAACTGCCGACCTCCTTTCCTTTGTCACCCATTTTTGGAACAAGTCTATGGAACTACACGGTGAATCTCAGATTGTTGCTCTGGACATATCCAAAGCATTCGACCAGGTCTGGCACGCAGCGCTGCTTAATAAACTTCCGGCCTATTGCCTACCACCAAAACTTGGTACCTGGACAGTAAATTTCCTCTCCAACAGGAGCATTTCCGTTGTTGTGGATGGCCATTCCTCTAAACTGTATCTAATTAATGCAGGAGTTCCTCAAGGTTCAGCTTTACCCCTACTTTGTTTCTTCTTCACATCAGTGACCTCCTCTCTAGCACATCCAACCCAGTTCACAGTTACACGGACGACATCACCCTCCACTCAAATATACAATATTCTAAGCCTGTCTCTTTAGCCCAATTAGATTAGGATCGCAGTCTCATGGAGGGTTCTGTCTCCGTATATCTCCAAAAAATATTAGACTGGGGAAGTAGAAATCTTGTAAAATTCAACCCCACCAAATCTCAGTCTTGCTTTCTGGCACCAACATGTCACATCAATTGCAGAAGCGGCTGCTAAGAAATTAGGTTTCCTCTTCCGGGCTCACAAATACTTTTCACCAGCTAATCTCTATACCTTATATACTTCACAAATGAGGCCAAACCTCGAATACTGCTCCCACATCTGGGGTGCAGCTGCCGCTTTTACACTCGCTATCCTGGACTCCATTCAAAAGAGAGCTATACGTCTCATCGGTGACCCTACCCTCACCCAAAGGCTGCCATCGCTTGCCCACCGACGTGCCGTTGGTGACCTCTCTCTCTCTCTTTTATAGATATCTGCACGTGCACTCCTCAGAGGAGCTTTCCTCCATAGTTCCTCCACCAGCTGCCCCCAACAGATCTACCAGGGGAACAGAGCGAATGCACCCTTTTACTGTTCAGGTCACCAGACATAGAACATCTTGTTATGCCCGCTCTTTTGTCCCGAGGACTTCCAAGTTGTGGAATTCCTTGCGGGAACATGTTTTTCCTTCTCCTCCGAACCTCCAAACCTTCAAGTCCAGAATTAACAAGTTGCCTTTTTCCTCATTGTCAACACCCACGGTACGATAGTATTTAGGCTGTAAGCCCTCGTGGTGTGTTGTTGAAAAAAAAACTAAACTAAACAATAACAGTAATAAAGCAGTATCTATACAAGGAAAGTATCGACATACATCAACTCATTATCTTATTACAACTTTTTTGAAAGAATGGTTAAAGAAATATCCAAGAAAGGGGAATTCATTAAATCAGTTTGCTCGTTTAAAACAAGGCAGCTATTGTCGTGTTTGTGCTTTTTAACTTCTAAAGCTTCAAAAAGTCTAGTTTACGTTTGTCATTACAAAAATGTTGTGGTTGTATGCGGTTATTTACTGTAGGTCTATGTTCGGTATGGGTAGCTCGTTGTCACCTTTATTAGCCAACATATTTATGGAAAACTTAGAAACCCAATTTTAACATTAACTTTCGCATAATATTGTCTTTTGGTTCAGATACGTTAATGATATTTTAGCATGTTTTCAAGGTAGCCATACAGAATTAAATGAATTTTTGAATTTTATTAATAACTTTCACACAAATATTAAGTTTACTTTAGAAGAAGAAGCTAACAGTTGTATACATTTTTTAGACTTAACGATTAGAAAGTTAGAAAATAATTCATTTGACTTTTCAATATATAGGAAACCAACTCACACTGACAACCATACCATACGATTCATGTCACCCTTTTTCACAAAAGCTGCCAGCCTACCATTCTATGATACATCGTGCATTTTAAATACCTATGTCACAAAACAATTTTGGAAAAGGAATTTCAATAATTCAGCAAGCAGCATTTAATAATGGCTACTCTGTTAAAATAATAGATAAAATGATCGAGAGAAAAGAATACAAATTAGCGATTAATTTAATTTATCCAAATATTAGAGACCAAAAAAAGACATCAGGTACGTTTCGATAACTGATTTCGGAACCATTTCAAAAATTTTAAACACCTGTACAAATACAAGGGTAGCTTCTAAATCTTACAACACGAATCGTGATTTGCTATTTAACGCGAAAGTAAAATCCCGTTTCTTGACAAAAGCTGGAGTTTATAAATTAGCTTGTACACATTGTAACGCAATCTACATAGGTCAAACTTCTAGAAATTTTAACACCCGATACAAAGAACATATTTCTGCATTTAGAAATAACCACGCTGACAAATCTACATTTGCAACACATATTATTGATACCGTCATCACATACCTCATCCGTCATCTGTGTTTCATTTTATTTTCATTTTGATGAATTTTTTGATCAAAACATCATATCATAACATAGCAACAGATCTTTATTTGTAGTTGTCTTGATTCCGTACGAAATCAATTTTTATCTATCTGAGAATGCGGTCAAGCAACGAAACTAGTCACAGAAACGTTGAAGAACATACTAGAACATCTAGAATTCATATGGGCATCTTGCTCCAGTTAGCTTACGCGCTGGCTACGCCCTTCACCTACAGAAACGAAACCCAACAGTGAAGGCAGAGAAGTAGTCTCCAAGTTTGTATGTAATATTTCTAAGCATTCGATACATCGCATAATACCGATGCATCGCATCGAAAATATTCATGTTGTCGATGTATATCTAACATCCCTAATTTGTATCGCACCGATAACAAAAAATAATGGGCCGATTTCGATGAAATTTGGTAAATACCTTCTATTTGTAAATGCCTTCGACAAGTTTGTTAGCCAGAAAAATTGGACTAGTTTTTTCAGGAAAATTTTGGGTTTACCTTCGGAAAATTTTTGTATCTCCGTAAATAACAACATCATGGCAATCAGACTTGGTACGCAGGTTTCTATTATACACCCAATACTATATAGGTACCAAAATTTAGATCTCTAAGTTTAAAGAAAAACCAACATCTGGACGCAGCAAGTGCGTTATGAATTTTCATAGAAATGATCTACGCATTTTTTCACGAAATTTATATACATACAGGGTGCACCAAGTATCCTGCTATGGTATGGGTATCGCTTTTATTTAAAGAGTTACAAGGTCGGTTAAACTAGAGAAAAGTTAAGTAATTATAAGTATATTAAAATGTCATTCAAGAATTGGGAAAAAACCCAGAATCGTCATAACTTCGTTATTTCTGGGAAATTTGAAAAAACTTAAGTTCCACATTCAACTTGCTCAAATACAATGCCACAACCTCGGTTGATGTTAATTGTACAGTATGTAGAGAGGCTCCAAAGGAGTTAGAACACAAGATTTTTTTGATAATAGAGAGATATCGATGGTAACATTTTCGAAAGAATGTTTCGCGTACTAGGACCTCTTAAATTGATCTTCAAGGTCTGTGTAAGTTTAAAGTAATAATTTTAGTAATATGGTGCCAAGATTTGAACCTGTGATGAGCACTGATAGGCACACTTGGAGAGCCCAAATCACCACAACACATTTAAAAAACCTGACGATCGTTTTACTAACCAAGTTAGCGTCATCAGAGGATAAATAACTCTGAATTATTCAGAATCAGCATATATAGCTTTCAAAATGCGTGGTTATATAGGAAAGTGGCCAGTGCTAGAAGTTATAGTTGCACTAGTTGTACAGGGGCATGCCCTGGATGTGGAAATCTGAGAATTATTCATCCTCTGATAACGCTAACTTGGTTAGCGAAACCATCGTCAGGTTTTTTTATAATGTGTTGTGATTTGGGTTCTTTAAGTGTGCTTATCAGTTTACAATTCTTTTGAAAATGCACTCCTATAACGCACTTGCTGTGTCCCGAAATTTACATATTGTAGAACAAGTACAAGTTACAGCTGCGATGCAGTAAGTAGAACCCGTACATGTTACTGCCCTCAAACAATTTTTAAAATTGGTACACCTGTTTGCATTAGGAGCGTTTCCATTTCCAGTGCATGCCCCTGTACAACTAGTGCAACCAGAACCCCCAGTGTATTGGCACTTATAGTCGTTGAATAACCAGATAACTATAACTGCTAGTACTAGCAACTTTTCTATATAACCACGCATTTTGAAAGCTATATTTTGTTACCTCGCTATCTACCTGTTGCTATATGGCTGATTATTAAATTTTGCACTAGAACGTTACTTATATAGTTCAATAATGCTGCGTACACGATAACGATAATGTGTTGTTTACAGGTTGTTATCCTTTTTAGCAATTAAGGAAAATAAAGTATTTTTTTAATTAATGTGTCTCGATGTGTAGGTCACTGACACAATAAAGCACTTGCATATATAAACTATAAACATAAATATGTCACATCCCAAACAATTGACTTTGATTTAACTTAAATGTGTAACCATAGTCATTAGTTTAGATTTTTTCAAAAAGTCCACAAATTTTTAAATACTCTAATAGTTTGTAGTTGTAAATGTGGTTTCATCTAGTCTTTGGTCTCTTCTATATTGGAGGTATAGTCCACATTCTGATATTATGCACTATGTGAAAACTGGAACCTGTGATGGGCACTAATAAGTACACTTGGAGAACCCAAATCACCACAACACATATTTCAGAGACCTTACGATCGTTTCGTTGACCATGTCAACATCTTCAGAGGAAGAAACATTATAAAATAAACTACTAGCTACAGTGTATTTATATCGCGTCTAGGTAAACGAACAGGTCCGAAGTAAAATTGTCGTCGAAGAACCATCGTTTTTTTATTGTGTAGTAAAACTTCGAGGTCGAAGACCTGCTTTAATCTTCTGGTCGACAAATTTATGAGCTTTTATCTAATATAAGGATAATAGGCTTAAAAGGAAAGGTACCGAGTTATTTAAGGAATCTGCACGTTCCCTTTCGATCGAGAAATTTACTATGTGTATATTGGAGCAAGTCGACAAGCACATCTGGCGAGACAAAAAAGATGATCAGAGGTTATGGTGTATGGTCCCCCTCGAACTGTGGCTATGAGGATCCGCTTGTTGGTGTAGCCCATCTTCTTGTTCTCCCGCACACAATGCAGGATGGTGTACATTTCGGCCTGAAAGACCGTTGCATGGGCTCCGAGGGAAATACTATGACTTACCCACGGTCCTTCCGAATAAACACTTGCCCTCGTCCCACGCTCCCCGCCGGATCCGCCCTTGAACCAGACGAGCGCGTTCCGTGGTATGCCCGGCGTCTCCTCCCGCCATGCCTCGCGGTCGGAGATTTCCACTACTTGTGATTGAAATTGAATTGAAACTGGTGGCCTAAACGCAGGTTTAAATTTTCATGGAAGGTTAATATTTTTTACTTCCTTATCAAATTATCGTTGCAGAAAATTATCTTTTGAAATTGAATTGAAACTGGTGGGCTAAGCGAAGGTTTAAAGTTTCATGGATGGTTAATATTTTTTTACTTCCTATTTTAACTAATTATCGTTACAGAAAATTATTTTATCGAATAAAACATCATTAATATTTTTTAGTAAATTTTCTTTAAAAAATTTTTAGGGAATATTTTTGAAATTTTTTTAATTATACCTTTTTGCAAATTTTTGTGTAAGGATTTTTTTGTAATATTCTCGTTAAGATGCTTATGTTGTGTGAAAAACATTTAGCAAATTTTCCTAAAAATGCGTAGCAAATTTTCTTGTAAAAGTTCCTTTTTATTTTTGGTAAATTTATGTTGCGCATATTTATATCTTGATAGGTGTATTCTTGTTGTAAAGTGCTTGGATAGTTCCTACCCTGTTCGATATGACCAGTTTTCATGGAAAAGTTTTAAGTCTTACATTTTTTTTTATCTGCAAATAATAATGTTTTTTATGGAAAACACTTGCTGCGTCCAGGCTTTTTGTATTTAATATTCATTAGATAATAAGGTGAGTACCTACATTTCATAAATTCGAGTTGTTTTAATGATTTATTTATTACAAATAAATTATGTTATTCAAGCATTCAGAGCCGTGTCCTCAGGAGATTTTTCCTGATTAATTTTCGTTTATGGCTGAAACAAGCTGAAAACAAAATCCGTGAACGTCATCTAATTCAGCTTAGAAATTGTCAATTGAAGAGTATTTTTCATTTTTTGATATCTATTAAAATAACGACAGATGAAAAAATGAAAACGAACTATATATATATATATATATATATATATATATATATATATATATATATATATATATATATATATATATATATATATATATATATATATAAAGGCTGCCCCACGTATGACATACAAGGGCGGTTAAATTAGAAAACAGTTGCGCAGTGAGGAGGCCTCGTAGGGGGCGTTCGCAAAAATCAATTATCTTTTTGGGTTTTCTAGATGTTTTGGAAAAACTGATTTTTTTATTTTCGTTTTAATTATTTTTTCTGAAGTTAATCGAAAAGATAACGAAAAACAAAAAAGCAGTTTGTCATTACCACTTTTTAAGCTCTACAGGGTAGCATATTTTGATTTCAACATTTGGTTTCTGAGAAACCAACTTAATTTTTTTAAATACGGCCCTGGATTTTTCAAGTTGTATTTCGAAGCCTTTTTAGTGAATTTTCTTTAAAAAATTCACTAATGAGGAGATTCCGACTTTTGAATTTTGAAAAAATTTCTTCAAATGAGCGCTAATTAGGGCCCCCAGAACACATATCCGGGGTCAGTTTCAATTTTTATATGTTTATATATATATATATATATATATATATATATATATATATATATATATATATATATATATATATATATATATATGTATCACACCGATAACTCAAAAAATAATGGTAGGATTTTGATTAAATTTGGTGAATAAATTCCTTTTGTAAATGGCTTGGATAAGTTCGTTAGCCAGGAAAATCTGCCCAGGTTTTCCCGGAAAATTTTGTGTTTTCTTTCGAAAAAAAATATATCTCCGAAATTAACAAAGTAAGGGCAACCAAATTTGGTACGCGGGTTTACATCCTTATAGGTAAGTTACCTACCAAAATTTAGCTATGTAGGTTAAAAGACAAAAAAGTTATAGGCATTTAAAGAAAAATAAATTGGGGTTTTCTTCAAAACGTCAAAGTTGCGATATAAAACGTCAAAATCGGCAACATTTAGACAAATAACGTGAATCTAATACGGGCTATGGGAATCAAATGTCTCAAGAAGGATGTTTTACAAACCTTGAAGTCTTAGTTTCAACCGTCATTGTCCTTCAATTTACTAAAATGTTTCCAGAAAATTCATTTCAAATAGACCCTTTCTCTGATGCTGGGCAGTAGTTTTAGCTATAGAGTTTATCGTTTAATGGTATATAATTTTTGTCGAATTTTCGTAAAAAATCAATAAAGCTCAATATATCCGTTATTATACAAGATATGAAAAATATCTTTATACATTAATTATAGGGTGTCTTGAGCTACATCTTCAAAAAATATTTCTACAATCACAGGGTGGCCCAAAAGTCGTCGGTGATACAAATTTTCTTTTTTTTTTAATCAAACACGCCTTATGTTATTGCATTTTTGCATTTTCCATCGAAATATAATGCATGTTTGTAAAAAAGAAATTCCGGATGCAACAAGTGCGTTATGGTAGCGAATTTTGATCAAATGCTTCATATTTGTATAGCTCAATTTGCTATTAACCTATAAGGTTGACCAAGAAACGAGTTTTTCCGGGATCACTTTAAGTTTACTTTAGGAAATGTTTGTACATTTTCACACAATAAAGTTATTTTTATGAAACATGGCACATTGTTTTTACTATATAGGTTATACTGGTAACCGAAATTGATGCTTCTTTTCTAAAATTAAAAGAAAAACACATATTTGCAATAAAAACATTTTTATGAAAATTCACTGCCATAACGCACTTGCTGCGTCCCGAGTTTTTATTCTGTACATTTAATTGTTTTGTTGAGTTTTGGACTATAAATGCTATTATTTTAAAATCATCTTAATACCGTCCTACTTTACAATTGCCCAACTTGGGGATTTAACGAAAGACATTCTCAGACACTCGTAATTATCTTCCTTTTGTAAGTGGCTTGGGTAAGTTCCTTAGCTAGGAAAATGAGATTAGCTTTTCTGGGAAAATTTTGGATTTTCTTTTGGAAAACAATTTTAACTCCGAAAAGAATAAAGCTATGTTACATACATTTTGTACGTAGGTTTACGTTATAAGAAATTAACTACATACCAAAATTTAGATCTCTATGTTACATGAAAAAAGTTATAAGAATTTAGTTAAAAAAAGTTTGGTGCCAGATCATTTCTATGAAAATTCACTACCATAACGCACTTGCTGCGTCCAGACTTTGTTGATCATTTAAAATACGATTTTTCGTATAAAAAAGAATGCCTGGTTCAGTCCATTCATTAAAGTAGGAATCGCTACTGCAGAATGACCGCGACTAGAATAATATATCGATCATTTCGCGTAAATATCGCGCATGCTGTCCGCTTGTTTGCGTAGCAAGGAGTAGTACAGTGTTGCCATAGTAAAATATTTTTCACGAATTTTTAGGGTAAAATGACGATTTAAGTCATGCAATGTATTTTTCATTAATTTGTTGTCATTAGATCATATTTATAAGTTGTTAGTGTAAACGAATTGTCGTAGAAATAGACCGACGTTCAAATAAAAAAAAAGAATGAATTTAATTTGAACAGTTTAAATTCAGATAGACAACTTACGTACACAAACGCGGTTCTTTACAGAGAATGGAATTTTTGAAAAAAGGACCATTCCATTTGACATTTGTAACGTGACACCGGCACCTCAAAATGAAAAGGATGGGTAAATGTCAAAATTTTACAAAATGTGTCCTCCAGCCCTATTTATCACCTTGCCAAATTTTCAACAAAATAACTTCGAGTTATTTCTCAGATATCCGATTGTAACACTTTAAAATCCTCACCCTGTATACGACGTTTGTAAAAAGTAGAAAAAATAAAGGTTGACAATTTAATGTTTGTATTTACATTATTTTGTTTGCAGTTCCGCTTGTTTAAGACCAGTAGATAGACCTAACCTATTTTTTAACAGTTATTAATTTAATCCTACGAGCCTGTAAGTTATTTAGATAAACCAAAAAACACTTCCTGGGGTCATTGAAAAATTATATTTTGAGTCAGGGAGGTTAGGGAAATTGAAATTAGTTTAAATTGGGGACCCTGGCTGTGCTATTATTTATATATATTTTTATAATTGAGTTAACTAACAATGAACTCATTCGTATGAAATTTCGATCCCATAACACATTGGCTGTGTCCGGACTTCATTATATTGATTCCTTTTGTGCCGTGTGCTTCAGCATAAATTTGAATTTTTACAACTGCTAGTTTCAATAAATTCTGTAAAACAGAAGCCAGTTCATTTACTGACAAATTATTGAAACAATTAAGAATTCATCTATCAAAGTACTATGAAAATCAACATGTGGTTTTACTACATTTAAACTCATACGTCAACACTTAATGCATCGACTTCTTATAAAAATGGATCTAAGAAATGACATTGTATTTGATTATGTTTTGGTGTTCGGTGTGAAACGTGAATTTTTTTCATCGGCGGCCTCAAAAAAAAACTAGATATAAATTTTTACCTCCTTTTGTCTCTACACAACAGGTTACCTTTTTCACTGAACTATAGAATTCATACAGGGTGGCGCATTGAAAACGAAACAGACTGATTTGCGTCCAGATTAAAAAAAAATTAAACTCTGAAACACGTCAATTTTAATATTGAGGGAGATATGTTTTGACATAAAACTCAACTTTGTCACATCAACCCTTTAAGGGTGGTGATAACAACCCTTTTATTTTAAATAGGGAACATGGGTAGAGTGTTACATCACGTGAAAGCACTTTCTTTTCTGAATTCAGCACACTAATTTTTTTGGAAGTTTTATTAACTCGTTTAAAAATTATTCACAGTTGGAATTGCAAGAACGTATTTCATTCATTGTGTCAATTTTTCGTTTAAAAAAAACTAAAAAACATAACCAAACGTTCAAAAATGTTCATTCAGTTAAGTAAGTGTTCAAATTGTTGACCACCAGCTTCCATACAAAAGTACAAATTTTGTTCAAAACGAGCTCTGACATTCTGGAGCATTTGTGGAGTTATTAGACGGCATTCTTCAACAATGCGTCGTCGTAATTCTTCCAGAGACTCCGGTTCTGTTGCGTAAATTCTACTCTTTAAATGGCTCCATAGAAATAAGTCTAAAGGAGTTAAATCCGGTGATCTAGGGGGCCACTCAATAGCACCTATACGCCCAATCCATTGCCCTGGAAACTCTCTGTTCAAAAACTCCCTAACAAGTTGTGAAAAATGCGGAGGAGCTCGTTGAAACACTAATTGATTTTCTTGATAACGATCATCATTTTCAACAATGTCAATTAGTAGAGGGTAAACGATATCTTCTAGTAACTCCAAATACGTTTCTCCACTCAAATTGCCATCAAGAAAAATTGGTCCCATTACACGGTCTCCAAAAATTCCAGTCCAGACATTCAATTTCTGTGGAGTTTGAGTGTGGACTTGGTGAAAATTTATTGAATTATTATCTGCCCAATAACGACAATTATGACGATTGACTGTAGAGTTTAATAAAAACGTACACTCGTCTGAAAAACAGATATTGAACAGAAAGTTCCCGTTATCAGCTTTTCGTGCAGTCATAACTTCACAAAACTCCAGCCGCCGATCAAAATCATCTTCATCCAGTTGTTGTACAAGATTAATTTTATACGGGTGAAATTTATGATGCTTTGATATTTGCTGAATAGTTCTTCTTTTGATGTTTGAAACAGTGGCCAATTTTCTCGTGCTCAAAGTTGGGTCTGCAGCAATTTGTCCTACAACTTCAATCTCAGTAGTCTCATTTCTAACCGGAAATTCACGTTCAGGATCCCGTTTTTTGTTGGCTACTGAAGCACTTTGTCGAAACATTGCAACTAACTCCAAAATGTATTTTCTGTTAACATGTCTGTTCGGATGTCGTTCATTAAACAAATTTGCGGTACGGTTGGCACAGTCATCGTTTTTGAAAAAAAAAAGAGTAATTATTTCAACTCTTTCTTCTACAGAATACACCATTGTGAAATTAATTTTCGGTAGTACTATCAAGTATCAAACCGACCGATAAACTGAAATAATAAGCCGCATTTCTCTCATTCCGATAAGAAATGTTCTGATAGTCAATTTTTTGTTTACAAACCAACAAAACATTGACTATCAGCACATTTCTTATCGGAATGAGTGATATGCGTTTTTGCATCTTCAACTGTGAATAATTTTTAAACGAGTTGATAAAACTTCCAGAAAAATTAGTGTGCTGAATTTAGAAAAGAAAGAGCTTTCAAATGATGTAACACTTGAGCCATGTTCCCTATTTAAAATATAAGGGTTGTTATCACTACCCTTAAGGGGTTGATGTGACAAAGTTGAGTTTTATGTCAAAACATGTCCCCCTCAATATTAAAATTGACGTGTTTCAGCGTTTCTTAAAAAAAAATATCTGGACGCAAATCGGTCTGTTTCGTTTTCAATGTGCCACCCTATATATACTGACTTTCCAACGGATCCCAGGCAAGAGTTGTCAAGTGCAATTAAATTTTCGATTGTACTCTGTTTTGTCTCTGAGAAAAAATGATAACAATATGGGGAAACAATTTTAACAGGTGTACATTTTTATAATTTTGTTTTATCCAACAAAAAAAAACCATTTCTGTAAATTTGCGTTTCCTTCAGTTTGAAGTAATATTTCGTAGCGATTTGTCGTCAATTTATTAAGTCATTATGCGTAGGCGCCTTTTACGGAACAATTACGACCATCTAAGTGAATCCGAAAAGGCAGACATTGTTGGTATGGTAGAAGCCGGTTTTTCAATCAGACAAATTTCCGTTCGCGTAGGACGCAGTGTGTCAACAGTATTACCATATTGGTCCAGGTGGTTTGAAGAAGGCGGTCGTCATTAATTCGGACGACCTTGATCAA
This sequence comes from Tillus elongatus, assembly GCA_964006375.1. Taxonomy (NCBI): domain Eukaryota; kingdom Metazoa; phylum Arthropoda; class Insecta; order Coleoptera; family Cleridae; genus Tillus; species Tillus elongatus. The sequence continues at coordinate 193,895,013 of OZ023263.1, forward strand.
CTTCAGCACGGCAAGATCGTCATCTGAGGATTGCGGCATTAGAAAACAGAGTTTTCACAACACGGTCGTTTGGAAATGCTTGGTTGGGAGTTTTAGAACAAAGAGTCCATGTCAACAATATATCGGAGAATACGCGCTTTTGGGCTTCGTTCGTATAGACCATTTTTATGTCTGCCGCAGACATTGTGCTGCTCGGCTTGAGTGGTGTAACGGCAGATCAAATTGGGATGGTTAATGGAGTCGTGCTGTGTTCTTTGACGAATCACAATTCCTGTTCTTCGACGAACTACGATTCCGCCTTTGGGTCCATGATGGTCACAGAAGAGTAAGACGTGGAGAAGAGCAGAAGTTTAGACTTCGCTGTGGAATGGTATACAGTCCTTACAGGGGGGGGGGGGGGGGGTATGGGGTGCGATAACATACGGTAGCAGGTCACCTCTAGTTTTTATTGACAGAAATTTAATCATTACATACGAAATGTACTGCAGCCTGTTGCACTGCCATACCTATGAGGGTCAATTCAACCCCCTTTCCAACAAGACAACGCACATCCTTATACAGCAAGGGTTACTACAAGGTTCTTACAAGAAAATAACGTGGCCTTGTTTCGATGGCCTTCTCGCTCCTCAGACTTGTCACCAATGTGTGGGATATGATTGGGTAATTTACCCCAATCACCAAATAACCTAGTTCACCTTCATCGCCGAATTCAAGAAGCCCGGAATGACATTCCTCGGATACCATAAATCATTTAGTATCAAGCATGCCTCAAAGAATTATCGAATGCATAAGAAACCACGGCGGTCCTACTCATTAATAAATAACATTGTTATTTTTTAATATTTTAGTTTGAAAATGTAATATTTTTTTTAAGCTGGTGAAATACACATTTTGTAGAAATTTTATTAAAATCGATCAACTCTTACTGGATTTTTTTTAAATTCAGTATATTTATAAGTTGCTAGCATTCAATTTATCTAAAGATCCTACTGTGTTCTAGGTAGCAGGTAATCAATATGTATTATTACATAAAAATTTATTCATGGGAATTTTTATAGTAAGAAAATGGTTATATACCTAGAAGCATCTTAATTGCGCTTAAATTATACTCTTGATGGTCATCGATTACGAACAGACACATAGGCGTCGCATAAATAATGCAAATATTAGTTATTTTTGTCAAAGAATAGGGCTAAAATTATCCGGCAACGTTGCAATGCTTCGGTCCAGTCAAAGTGGGTTGTGTTATTGTATATCAAGCATCTGTGTCTGTGACATTGTGTTGTGTAAAATGTAACTGATAGTGATTATCTTGTTCGGCAGCATAATCAGCAACAACACACGAACGGTAACAGGGCCACCTTCCTCGCCAATGAAGACATGATTGACATCACGACGTCGGGAGGTGGAGGCGAAAGGACGACCAGATTGTACGATGAAGAGGACGGTAGCCAGAATTGTAAGTTGAAGTTATTAAATTGTTGTTTATCTACGTAAAGGCCGTTGATGAGGTAATGATCGTATAGTTACCTAGAGGCGCTTATTTTACACCTTGTAATTGTGCCGAGCATTTTGTTTTTGAAGCTGTTTTAAAAAATGATATTCTCTAACATCTGGTAGAATATAAAGCCAGTGTTTTCTTTTGTAGATTATTTACATATACAAAGGCAAAACAAAGCAGCACATTTTTTAGAGGTGGTAGGATTGTAGCGATGGTTTTTTCCTCTTGTATTTTGGACCTATCTCTAGGGAAGCCCAAAAGAGCTTTAACTCCATACGTTATTAATTAGTGGTCTACGAAACAATTTCCAGAATACCAACAACAGCCAGAGACTATCGATCAGCGGGATCCATATAAAGTTTATTACCAAATATGACCTGACCTATAACCTAGCATTTGTCTGTTTTTAACGCTAACAACAGATTTACATCGAAAAGTTATTTTCCGTCGTGTTTTATTTTATTTTATATATTTTTTTCGCGAAATCTGAAGATCTGAAATTGTATCTTGCCGGTGTTGTTACCATATCAAGAAAATTTAAATTAGCGGTCAGCGATATCTACAGAGTGAGTCAGTTTATAGTATGTAGCAGGAATTCACAAATTAATGGAAGACGTAATTTTTGGACGAAAAGTTTATTTAAACATAAGCCGTAAAAGGCTTCGTTTTTGAGTTACGGGATGATTAAAGTTATGCTCTGATGACGATTTTGAATAATAATTCCCGAAACGTTTTAAAATAAAAAGCTGAATTCATGTAGGCGGTCTTAACTTTTCAAGGCTGATAAGAAATTAAAGAGAAATTAAAATCTGTTCATAGGCGTGCCGGCGGGGGTTGAGGCGAGAACAATTAAATAATTACTTCCACATCATCAATACATGTGGAATCGGCGATAAAAATTGCAACAAATTTTTTTCGCTTAAACGTATAGAGTGTCAAAACATATAGAAAGCATGATTTGGGAACGAAAAATTTTCGTGTCTGTACGTCTGTTTCTAGCCACGATAACTTTAGAACGAATTGCGGTATCGCGTTCAAATTTGGTATACAATTAGCACCCGAAGAACAATTTAATATATGGTTCGGATTGTTTTTGGGTAAAATTGCCCCCCCTGGGGGATGATTTTGTGAAAATTGACATTTTTTGTGAATTTTTATTTTAAAAAATTCAGTAATAGAGAGGTATCCATGGTGAGACTTTGCAAAAAAATTTTCAAATGAGCGCGAACTAGGACCCCTAAAACCCGTATCAGGGGTCAGTTTCAATTTTTATGTGCTTTTATATATATATATATATATATATATATATATATATATATATATATATATATATATATATATATATATATATATATATATATATATATATATATATATATATATATATATATATATATATATATATATATATATATATATATATATATATATATAGTTAGTATTAAGTTTTTCGTGACGGTAATAGTGTTGTTTATCAAAAAATTGTGGGAAAGCCGTCAGTTGCAAAATAAAACTCTTTATTATAGGCCGAGCTTTCGGAAAAATTTATTCCATTCTCAAGGCTACACATGGAAAGAAAAAAAGTTTACAATTTACATGGGAAAAATATAAAAGTTTAAAATACTTACATATAACGTGAGTTCTACTAAACTAATTATTCAATGACAAACATAAAAAAACTTTTTATAAATTTGACTGAAGTCGAAAAGTGCCAAACTGACATATAAAGCTAACTATTATCTAATTGAATTTGTTTTTTTGTTTTTGTCTATGAAATATAAATAGGGGTAGTGATTTCAAAAATTATTTTCTTTCTTTAAGTTTATTAAATTGTCGTTAAAAGTAATTTCAAATTCTTTTAAAGATAGGTTAACACAGCACAAAAGTGACATACGTTTACAAAAACGAACTTGCGCTCTGTCAGAACATAATCTCGACACTGGCCACAAAATAAATTTTAGTAATGTTTCTATTTTACACTGTGAAACCTTAAGTAATAGAAGAATGTGTTTAGAAGAGTTTGAAATTACTTTTAACGACAATTTAATAAACTTAAAGAAAGATAATAATTTTAGAAATCACTACCCCTATTTATATTTACTAGACAAAAACACAAAACAAATTCAATTGGATAATAGTTACCTTTATATGTCAGTTTGGCACTTTTCGACTTCAGTCAAATTTATAAAAAGGTTTTTTTATGTTTATCATTGAATAATTAGTTTAGTAGAACTCACGTTATATGTAAGTATTTTAAACTTTTATATTTTTCCCATTGTAAACTTTTTTTCTTTCCATGTTGTAGCCTTGAGAATGGAATAAATTTTTCCGAAAGCTCGGCCTATAATAAATATTTTTATTTTGCAACTGACGGCTTTCCCACAATTTTTTGATAAATTTTGAGTTTTCTTTCGAAAAAAAATTTTTTCTCCGAAAATTACGAAGCTATTTTAATGAAATTTGGTGGATATGTTGCCTTAAGAAATACCTTACTACATACCAAAATTCAACTTTCCAGGTTGATAGAAAATGGAGTTTTTTAAATTTTGAATTTTCTTTCAAAAAAAAATTTTTTCTCCGAAAATTACAAAGTTATTTTAATGACATTTGGCGGATATGTTTTCCTGGGAAAGGTTTTACTACATACCAAAATTTAACTTTCTAAATTTATCGAAAATTGAGTTATCCAAGTTTGAAGCATTTAATAATAGAAATTCACTACCATAACGCACTTGCTGCGTCCCAAACTTTTTCGTTAAAACTTGAGTAATATAACGTTTTAGGGTTTGTTTATTAGAAAACTTTCAATATCATCAAACACCTGTGCAGTAATTAAATTAAGGGTTGAATGTGTGGAGTATCGGTGCTGCAAATTGAATCATAACTTCCACATAGCTGTAATTATCTCGTCTCCTCAGAAAGATATTCTCATGAAAAGAATTTAGGGTCCATGGCATGACCACAAAGAAAATATTCGTATTCCTGTACCCATAAACGTTATATTACTCGAGTTTTAACAAACAAATGTCAATTTTCACCAAAAGAATTCGAAGCGTTCCTCTGTCAGTTGCTAACTGGATACCAAATTTGAAGATGACATTTCAATTCTTTCGAAAGTTATTGTGCCTACTAACAGACATCGATACAGGCCGACAGACCGACCGACAGATTAAAAAAAATTCGTTCAAGAATCAAGTTTTCTATACGTTTTGAGACTTTTTACGCCACTTTAGCAACAAAAAAATAATCGAAATTTGTGTCACCGATATTCCACCCGCACACATTCAACCCCTAATTTAATTTCAGCACAGAATACCAGATGTTTGGTGAAATTGCAAGTTTTCTAATAAACAAGCCCTAAAACGTTATATTCCTCGAGCTTTAACGAGACAATGTCAATTTTCACCAAATCACCCCCCGATTCATCCCCTACCCCCTGGAGCGATTTTACCCAAAAACAATCCGAACCGTTCGTTTGTCGGTTGCAAACTGTGTACCAAATTTGAAGACGATATCTCAGTTCGTTCTAAAGTTAGCGTGACTACAAACAAACAGGATACAGACCGACAAAAAAAAATTCGTTCTCAAATTAACGAGACAATGTCAATTTTCACCAAATCACCCCCTGGAGCGATTTTACCCAAAAACAATCCGAACCGTTCATTTGTCGGGTGCAAACTGTATACCAAATTTGCAGACGATATCTTAATTCGTTCTAAAGTTAGCGTGGCTACAAACAAACACGATACAGACCGACACAAAAAAAAATTCGTTCTCAAATTTCGATGTTTTGACACTTTTTACGACGTTTAAGCGAAAAAAATAACTCAATTTCCTACAGTCTAAGGTTTATTGGCTAGGAAACCAGTTTTTTCGGGAACATTTTAGCATTTTGGGAAAATTTTATACATTTTTAAAGAATAAAGTAATTTTGATGAAATAGGGTACATTGTTTCTACTATATACGAGGGCGGGTCAATAAGTCCGTGACTTTTTGAATGAAACACAGGTTTTTTAAAAAGAATCATTTAATTTCTCAATATAGTCTCCTTTGAGCTCTATACACTCCATCCAACGTTTCTCCGATTTTTTTATCCCCTCCAAAAATAAGATTTGTCGGAGTCGTCAAAATAGGTATTTGTTTGTGAGATGATTTCATCATTGGAGTCAAATCACTTTCCGCCGAGCCTTTTTTTTAAGTTTGAAAACAAGAAATAGTCACTCGGGGCTAAATTCGGAGAATAGGGCGGACGAGGGAGCAATTCGTAGCCCAATTTATGTAATTTCGCCATGGAGACTACACATGTGTGCACACTTGCATTGTATTGGTGGAAAATAACTTTTTTTGTCCAGATGCGGTCGTTTTCTCTTCAAATCGTTATTTAATCTGTCCAATAAGTTGGTATAATATTCGCCATTGATTGTTCTTCCCCTTTGAAGGTAATCAATGTGGATTATATCGCATGCATCCCAAAAAAAACAGTCGCCATGACTTTATTAGCTGACAAACCCACTTTGGCCTTCTTCGACGCCGATTCTCACGGAGAAACCCACTGTTTTGACTGCTGCTTGGTCTCTGGTGTGTTGTGGTGAGTCCATGTTTCGTCCACGGTTACGAAAAGCTCGTCCCTATTGCGGTTGAACAACGCCAAACACTCCTTCGAAGTTGTCGCACGATTGCGAATTAACAACTGTTGCACATCACTTTACTTTTTAAAAAACATTTATTTATTAACTTAAACTAACATAGTGACAGCTACAAAACTTGTAATAGAATGAATGAATTAATTTAAATTACATCTTATTTATACTAAAACTAAGCCTGGGAAGGTGACGACGGTTGCTGTTCCCATGGCTCTATTCACGGAATGCAACGTGCTACTCTGCTGATTCCACGGTTCCTGCTGAATAGTCAGATTGCACTTATGCAAGGAACGTGCTTATCTGCATGTTGACTACGCTGTAATCTGATATTCTGTCCGTGTTAGATGTAACGGACATTCGTGAGAAGTGATGGTGTGCATTATGATACTTGTTATCTCCTCCCCCTATTAGGAGACGGAGCCTTGTGGTCCGATGATTCGCAAGGGGATGTCTGTGGGCTTCTGTTCTTCGTGTTTTCTTGAAAGACGACTCCTGAGGCACTTGATTATCAAGACGATGGCGATGAATGCCACGCCGACGTAAATGATAATGGTCCAGACGCTCGTATGATACATCGGGATATGGATGGCGGTTGGAATCTTCTGCTTTTCAGCTTGAAGTTGTGCCTTGATGGTTTCCAGATCATGAAGCGGTACGTTTTCTAGTTTCAGATTTGGAAGTTCGACCTGAATTGTATGTGCTGTTTGGGGTAGCTCTGGAACTGGCATATCGAATGTGTGTTGTGTTTCTGTGGGTCCTGGACCTGGTTTGTATATCCGTCCATTTACCATAAGTAGACATTTGCTTTTAAGCGTGACTATATAAGTTCCCTTAAGTATCTTATTTTCTTCACGGTCCGGACATTTTAGATTGACTTTGGCATCGTCTGGTGTGATTACTATGTACTGTGAATTTCCATATCTTGCAACAGATGTTTTCGCAATTTTGACTGGTTCTTGAACACAGCTTTGGATTGGTTTTCGTAGAGTGATGAGTCGGACTTCACATGGACCATTGTCGTCTACGCTGGTCTTCATATCGTCTTCGCAGAAGTAAAGTTGATTCTGTAGCTCTTGGCATGGTTGACTTCTGAATGCATATAGCTGCTCGTTGAGGAGAAGGTACTTTGAATGTGGGATAATCATTGAGTAGGAATTTTGTTGGTTTGGTACAGGTACGGAATACATTTGGTAGAATGTATAGTCTGACTTTTCTATTAATGGAATTTCAATTTGGAAAATAATTTTGTAATCGTTTTGAACGCATTTAATTTTGAAACATTTTTCGTAAAGAATTATATCGTTCTGAGTGATTAATCTTGAATCAGAGGATATTATATATTTAACTATTGTTTCCAGTTCTCTTTTTATAAATTTAGGGTTTAGTATAGATGTGTGATACGTGTCTAATTTAGCAAAAGTTATTGCATTTTCTGTTGTTAGTATTATTGATTCTATGTTGCTAATTAATATTCCTATCTGAGTAAATAATTCCAGAAGTTGAGAGCGATTGTAAGCCGACAACTGATCAGCGATTAACATTCTTGTCGCATATTGAAGTTTATTGATTTTATCTGCTATTTGATTTTGATTATGAACCAGTGATGTTAATGTGTTGTTAAATTCGTTTATGGCGTCGATAGTGAGTGAGGTTTGTTCTCTCATTAACTCATGCATTTCGTTCTGATCGTTTGCTAACACGTCCAGCGCTTTATTAATTCTTTCTCCATCCTCCGCGTCTAGATTGCCGGTGACAAATTTAAAAGCGGATCCTAATCCGTTAATTAAACCTCTTTTGTGCCTGTCTGTTTGTGGAAAGATTCTAGCAAATGTTTGATCGGTGTTACGTATCGTGTAGTTGATGGTTATAAGATAATTATGGTATTCTTTTCTAAATTCCTCATTTAGAGATTTAGTAATGATATCGTAGTGTTCTTTGAGTTTGTTGTATTCGTCGTATACTGGTTTCATGTCATGTATATGTATTAAAGTCCACTTGTCATTTTGTGAAAGTGCTGTCCCAAGTTTTCTGGGCAGGAACCCAGGGTTGTTACGTAATTCTTCTAGTTGCGGCTGGGCTCCGCCTGGCCACCTGAAAGTCGAAGGTTTCGTAAGTGCGTTATACTTTGTTCATCGGTTTTGTGGTTGAGTATCAATGCTCTGTTATGGTCTAGTAAGGATATTATAGAATAAGGGCCAGTAAATGGGTTTTGATGTTTCTTGTGAAACCCCGGGCTTATCTTTTTATATACTACATCGCCGTCTTTGAAAGGTTGATTTACATTTTTATTGTTTCTGTTGAGCATCCTTTCTTTGGAAATTTCGATTCTGTCTCTAACTACTTGATAGACAATATCCATAAAATTTTTGTGTCTTTCATTAAAGTCTTGAGTCACAATTACTTCCGTATCGTAATTAAAAACTTCCGGAATAAATCCAAAAATCAATCCGAATGGGGGTTTGAGCGTTTGAGAGTGAATTGTGGAATTATATGCTAGAATGCAGTATGGAATAATATCGTTAGGCTTTAATTGAGGAAACTTGATTTTAAAAAGTCTGTAGTGTTCGATTAGGGTGCTGTGAAATCTTTCCACAGGACCGTTTGAGTTAGGGTTATGTGGTGTGGTTGTATGTAGCTGTATTTGGTATGATTTAAGTAGTTCTTTTACAGTTTCGTTCGTAAATTCAGTCCCAGCGTCTGTAATTACCACCCTGGGGTTGCTGTATTGAGAAAAGTACGTTATTAGTGTCTTGGATATTTCAATTGCATTCTTGCTTTTTATAGGATATGCTTGTCCAAATTTGCTAAACGGATCTACAATGGTTAAAAATTGGGCGGATTCTATTTGAAAAGTATCAACGTGAATTAGTTCTAAAGGGCGTGATGGTGATGGGGTATGTTCTAAAGCAATTTTGATAGGATGTCGACTGTATTTTGCGGTTTTACAAAGTTCGCAGTTTTGTGTGAATTCGTCAATTTTTGCTTTCAGGTTCGGGTAATAGTATTTATGTTTTATTTCCAAATAAATTTCATCTGTGCCTCTGTGATTCGTGGTCCCTTCATGGTATTGTTTTATAATTTTTACGAGTTCTTCTTCATTACGAATTTCATCCAAAACTTTATCACACCTAAAGAATAATGGCGATTGTTCATTATTGAATTTTTGATTAATAGCTGAACTGACCGTCTCGTAATCTCTTTCTCTGACAAAAAGACAGTAATATTTGCGTTGTGGGAGGCAGTATTGCTTAATAAATTCAGTTATTTGTTCTGGGTCTTCTAGGTTTAATTTTGCGTATATCATATTTCTTCTGCCCTTGCGCAAGGAAGAGATTTCAGGCTCTAGGCTATTTTGAAAGAAAATTTGATTAGTTTTATTATTAATAATTTCTTCCTCTAATATAGGAATGCCCGGTGCTGAATATGAGTCGTGATTGGAATTTATAGTGTTGTCGTCGTGAGTTTCGTTGTCGTCTTCGTCGATATTTTCAATATTTGTTTCCTCTCGATGAGACCACTCGTTTTCATCTACGTTGTTTGCAATCGACTGATTATCAGTTTCCAATGGGTGAATTTCAATTCGAGATAAAGCGTCCGCATTATTATTTACACCCTTCTTATATTCGATATCGTATTCATATTCCTCCAATTTCAATCGCCACCTAACTAATTTTGAATTCGGCTCTTTGAGAGAAAAAAGCCATTTTAAAGGTTTATGATCGGTTGCAATGGTAAATTTCGTTCCATATATATAAGGCCTAAAGTAGTTTACTGCCCATACAATGGCTAGTAACTCTTTCTCAATCGTGCTGTATCGACACTCTGTTTCGTTAAGGGTCCTACTAGCGTATGCAATGGGTCGGTCCCTTTTTGGTGGCCCTTGACTCAAGATGGCACCTAGTGCAACATTCGAAGCATCAGTAGTGAGTATAAAAGGCTTTGAAAAATCGGGAGGTTGAAGTATCGGACTATTCATTAGAAGTTGTTTGCACATTTCAAAGGATTCTTTGTATTCATCGTTATTAGGATTAATTGTAGCGCCCTTTTTCAGACATTTTGTAAGCGGTTTGGTTACTTTTGCGAAGTCTTTAACGAACTTTCTGTAGTATCCAATTAGTCCCAAAAATGCCTTTATCTCTTTAGTTGTTTTTGGTATTGGGTATTTTTTGATGGCTTCGAGTTTTCGAGGATTTGGCTTGATACCTTCTGGCGTCACTACGTGGCCCAGGAATTCAGCTTCCTTTTTCAGAAATTCACTCTTGTCGAGTTGAATTTTCAATTGACATCTTCTGAACCTATCAAATACTTGTGATAGTTTCTCCAAGTGTTCTTGAAGAGAGGTGGAGAATATAATTACGTCATCCATATAGACTAGACAGATTTTACCTATAAGGCCATAAAGGACATTGTTCATTAGTCTTTGAAAGGTCGCCGGAGCGTTATTTAAGCCGAATGGCATGCGCAAATACTCGTAATGTCCAGAGTCAGTGGAGAAGGCAGTTTTCTCTATGTCATCCGGGTGAATTTCGATCTGATGAAAGCCAGAAATTAGATCTATAGTGGAGAAATACTGAGCTCTGCCAATCTTATCTAATATTTCCTCGATCTTTGGTATTGGGTATCTATCCGGGATAGTCTTCTCATTGAGTTTCCTATAGTCAACGACGATTCGCCACTTTTTCTTTTCACTGGCATCTTCCTTTTTTGGCACCACCCAGATAGGAGAACACCAAGGTGAATGACTATGCCTAATAATGTTTTGGTTTAACATTTTATCTACCTGCCTTTCTACTTCTTCCTTGTGTACTGCAGGGTATCTGTATAATTTGGAATAAACTGGAATGTCATCTTTTGTACGAATTCGGTGTTTAACAAGATGTGTTGATGTTAGCGCCTCGTTTTCCTTCGCGAATATGTCAGAGTACTTTTGACATAATCGGGTGAGCTCTTCGCGTTCTTCAGTATTGAGGTGTGATGTCCTCAACTGAGACATCCAGTCGTTATCGTGATTATTATAATGATTAAAACCTTGGTTGCTAACAGACTCGTAATTATTTACTTCTTTTACATTCAGTGGCTTGTTAAATCTAACGTTAATTAAATTATTACTAAGGTTTCTTATATTTACAAAAGCCTGTCCTTCTGAGGACTCTACTAAGCAATCTGAAATTGTTGCGTTGTTTACAGATACCTCGTCTATAAGTCCGATTCCTTGGGGCTTGTCGACAGGTACAATAATTTTTGTTTCAGTATAAGGCTCCAATGTATATTCATAAGGGAAAAATATATCCATAGTTTTATTACTGAGGTATAACTTCTTATTATTAAAATCTATCTTAGCTCTATTCCTAATTAAAAAATCTGCACCTATTAAACCTACGTATTTTTTATTAAAATCAAATAAGCAAAATTCTTGAGGTTCATCTGCAAGTGACTTCAATAAAATATTTGCTCTATATTTATGGGTTGAGTTTCCGTGTGCGGTTCTTATTTCGAAAGGTTTTTTGTATATATTATCTGAATATTGTAATTTAGCTATGTCTGGGTTTAAAATACTTGTACTACTGCCGGAATCAATCAGAATTAGGCCATCTAATTCTGGTAACTTTATATACGGAAGCTGGCACAAGTTTAAGTTATACAATTCTATTATGTGCTTTTGTTTGTGAGGCCCGTTTCCTGAAAATTTTCATGTTCGTAGTGTTCGTATTCGTAATTTTCATGTTCATGATTTTCGAACAGAGGCTGTTCATTTTCTAAATGATTTGGTTCAGCGTCATGATTAAAGAGTTCTTCCACTATTACGCCCGGTTTGGTTCCCTGAAATGGGAATGTGTTTCGTGGTTGGTTTAAGAATGGTCTTGTATTCCTAGTCAGTCCGCTGGAAGTGTCCATTGGTTCTGGGAACCGTCTATTTTGAAACGTACTCTGTCGTGTGTTTCTTGTCAGACCGCTAGCGGTATCTGTTCTTTCGGAATTATTCCTATTTTGAAAATTTTGTTGTTGAAATCTAGGGTGTGGCGTTCTCGGAATATTAGATTGATAAGGGAACGGGGGCGAAACATATCTAGAAGTCGAGGGGTTGTTTGAATTGCTATTTGATTGGAATGGCCTTTGAAATTGTGTGGTATTGGTTGGTGGAATGGGCGGCCTAAATGTTTGTGGTTTATAGTTGTTTTGTAAATTGGGTTTAGGTATTTGATTGTTTTGTTTTTGAAACATTTTATCACGATAATCGTAGTTTTCTTCTTCGATGATAAATTTAAGGGCGGCTTCGATTGATTCGGGTGACCTGGATCGAACCACCATGCCTAAGGGATTGCGTAAACCACCTAAAAATGCTTTAAGTGTCTGCTGTGAATAAATAATAGCTTTTAGAGCCCTTATTTGATCATTCGCTTCATTACACGTTAAATTTGAAATTAAAAGCTGTTCGATCTGCCTACACCGGTTACTAAAAGTAAGAGCGTCTTCATTATGCTTTTGTTTATATGTTAGAAGTTCACTTAAAAGGCTGGTTTCATCACGCTGGTCAGTAAAATTCTGTACAATTACGGTTCTTAATTCAGGCCATGTATTAATAACCTTGGTACTAATTATTAATCTAGCTTGCCCAACTAACTTTGACTGAATAAAATTAAGCAGAAAATGGTTTAAATATAAAGTAGGATCATCTATTGTGTAAAACTGATTCATAATCATGTCACATGCTTTAAGAAAACCGCTAACGTGTGCGGGCTCACCATCGAACTCGGGAATCACACGTAAATAAAAATCGCTAAAATTTGCCATATTTAGATTTAAATTACTTGGACGAATATAATTTCCTCTGATTCTACTAATATTAGAGTTTAGGTTATTGTTGTTATTAATGTTAGTTTGTGGACTAGACTGTTCTAGCACAAATGAAGTTTCAAATTGTTCAATTAACTCTTCTATGTCAGACATACAAAAAAATATATATATATATATATAAAGGAGAATGTAAAGGATGAGCAACTTACAAGAAGATCAGAATGAGCACGAACATCCGTGGTTCTTCTGCTAAGTGTTGATACACCAGAAACCAATATTCGCTTGACTTCTCAGCTGTATCCTACCGACTGCGCCAATTAACAACTGTTGCACATCACTTTACTTTTTAAAAAACATTTATTTATTAACTTAAACTAACATAGTGACAGCTACAAAACTTGTAATAGAATGAATGAATTAATTTAAATTACATCTTATTTATACTAAAACTAAGCCTGGGAAGGTGACGACGGTTGCTGTTCCCATGGCTCTATTCACGGAATGCAACGTGCTACTCTGCTGATTCCACGGTTCCTGCTGAATAGTCAGATTGCACTTATGCAAGGAACGTGCTTATCTGCATGTTGACTACGCTGTAATCTGATATTCTGTCCGTGTTAGATGTAACGGACATTCGTGAGAAGTGATGGTGTGCATTATGATACTTGTTATCTTGCGTTTGTGGTCGATTGTGAGCAAACGCGGCACCCATCTTGCGGTTAGCTTTCTCATACCCAAGTGATCATGCAAAATCTATACCACTGAGCCATGTGATAAGCCTATGGCTTCCACAATCTCTTGCACTTTCAATCTCCGATCGGCCAGCACTATATCGTAAATTTTTTAAATTGTTTCGGTGTAGCAACCCCAACTGGGCGTCCAGAACGTTCGGCCTCATTTGCGCTTGTACGGCCGCAACGAAATTCAGTAAACCACTTTTTTACCATGAAAATTGATGGTATACAGTCCCCATAGTATTTATCAAGCTTAGCCTTGGTTAGGGTCATGGTTTTTTCCGCAAAAAATAATGTTTGATGAGCACACGAAATTCATTTTTTCCATTTTCGTTATAACTCAAGAGGTTGTCTGCTCTCAATGGCTACCTAATACAAACTAAATGACGCAGCTTGTTCAAAATTTGACAGGAGTCAGCTGACAGACGCTTGTTGACAGGAGCAGTGTTGCCCTTCCTGTGAAGAGGAGGGAAATTCAAAAAGTCACGGACTTATTGACCCGCCCTCGTGGGTTATACCGGTAACCAAATTTGATGCCAGCTTTCATTAAAAAAGACATATTTGCTATTAAAAACATCTTAATATTCACTTCCATAGCGCATTTGCTGCGTCCAGACTTTCTTATTATTTCACTTGATATTAATCTTAAGAATAACAAGAATAATAACAACGCTGCTAGAAATTAGAAAAATTACAGTAAATTTTCGGTGAGTAGTTGGCAACCTTATACAATAGACCGCCTTAGTCCAGCGAAATCACGAGCCCTTATCTCGTGACATGCATTTATTATATAGATGTTGCATAAACTTTTTCTTTGAAGAAACCACACAACGAAATCCAAAGGGAGAACGTGAGGCCCTGAAACTGAGCCTTCGCGTCCGGTTCATCTCCCTGGGTAATTGGCATCTTACCAAGCTCTTACATTTCTTACAAAATGAGCTGGACATTTATCTAACTGTAACGAACCCTGGAGTTTCGAACTGATCTGTAGGTCATCCCACATATAAGAATGCCCAGTTTCTAAAAAGTGAAGGAAATATTCGTTATTAACTGATACTGGCAAAACATATCGCCCAAAAAATTGTTTCTTAAAAATTACCACCCCACCCCCACCCCAACATCAACACTAAATTGTTGCTGAAAATTTCATGGTCTAACAACATGAAGATTTTCTTGTGCCAAAATCTGTTTATTATGAAAATTCATGACACCCCGTCGAGTAAAGCGGGATTCGTCACTCCATAATATTTGCTGCTGTATTCTGCGTTCTTCATCGCCAGGATGTAAACCTTGCACCAGTTGCACATGATAGGCGTACATATGGTTCCGTTTTAAAACCCGACCTACCTAGGTTTGGGGAAGCCGAAGGGCCAGCGACACTCTGCGGGTGTTTGTGGTTGGGTCTCTATTAATTTCTTGAGAAATAAGCCGGGATGTTCTTTGTTGTCGAACGCTGTATTGAATTTTACGTTCCCATTTTATTCCTTGGTTTCTAAAACGATTATGCATTTGTACAAATACGGAAGGATGAGGGTGTTTGAGATGTCTATATCTTTCCTTGATATTCCCTTGCTGGTAGAGCTGAGTTTCCGTTTGCAAACCCACACACAAAATGAATATCAGCTTGTACTTCGGTCGTAAATTTAAACAGCATTTTTATAAAAAAGCATTCGGACGATGATTAAGTGAACGGGGTGGCATGGACACAAATCGAAGACATTTATAGAAAACTCTCTTCGGATAAAAAATTATATGACGCGATAGGGAAAGAGTGTTATTTTTACGAGAATATATATTCTCTGCGACTGTTAGACATTTATAAGTTGCTATCAGGTTAAGATCGTGTTGCCGTGTTTTTTAAGTGGACATTTTTGTGGACTTCTATCTGCCTGCTTCTGAATATTCTGTGCTTCGGAACAAGATTTTTCATTGCTACAGTCTAATGGATTAGCACCATTAAAACACTGTTTACGACCTCAGACAAAAACACAGTGTCCAATTTTAAAGGAAATAATTATTAAAGTATTTATGGCTTGCTTTGATATTCAATGAACACTTGTTTTAATTAGGGTTTATGTAATTTTCGTTATGTTATGAATTGTTTAAGTATATTTTTCTCGTAAACGGTGTATTCTAGCGAATTAAGACGATTATGTCTTTTTATGTAAAAATATCTGAAATGTTATTTGTTGGTGTAAAAAATGAAAAAAATCCACCGAGAAAAAAGTATTCAACATTATACTTAGCTTAACCCCCCCAAGCATGCTTATGGACACATTTTATTCTCTTTTATTTCTATCTTATTGGACTTGAAAAGTTAGGGCCGACTACCCAAAATCATCTTTTAAGTAATCAATCTCAACATCAGAGGATAACTTTAATCACCTGGTACCTCAAAAACTAAGCCTTTCACGACCCATGTTTATATAAACTTTTCATCTTAAAATCTGGTCTACTATCCAATGTTAGATTCCTGCTATTATGATTTACTCTGTATATTCGGTTAAACTCAAACAAATAGGGGATCGATCTTAATAAAACCTAGCACGCATGTTTCTTTTGTGAATGGCTTGGATAAGTGTGTTAGCCAGGAAAATGAGATCAGTTTTGTCCGGGAAAACTTTGCCTTTTCTTTCGCAAAATTGTTGTATCTTCTAAGCTAACAAAATTGTAACCAATTTTGGTACGCAAGTTGCTAATATTTATAGCATATACTATATGGTAAAATTCAGATCTCCAAGTCATGAAAAAAAAGTTATGAGCATTTAAAGAAAAAAAGTTTTCAGCGTAGTAAGGGTCAAAAAGGGTACAAAGCCAAAATATTTTATGTGGTTAACAAAATATATATAAATATTATTGCTGAAGATATTTTATTGCAAAAAGACCTAGAAGTACAAAAAAATCATTTGAAAGTTTTATGGCTTTTCTTCCAAAACGTTAAAGTGGCATTTTGAAACGTCAGAATCGGTGATTTTTCAACAAATATTCTGACCGAGTGCTAGTTATGGACAACAAATATTACAAAAGTGTGTTTAACAAGGTCTTAAAATATTTGTAGGGAATTTATTTGAAATAAACCCTTTTGGCGATGTTTTGGTAGCAGCTTAAATCGAGTTTGCGATTTAAACTTGTATTTTTTTATTTAACAAAATAAATTTGAAATATTCACTCTTCAGTCTATAAATTAATAAACGGACAAACCACAAATTGTTCTGACAAATGTTAAATGAAACATTGGCAAACCTAATAATGTAAGTATCTCTTGACAACCACAGAACATATTTTCTCTGCGTTTTTGACTAAACTTTTAACAAGGTCAAAACGATAATAAATTATATTCTCTAAAATAGTCAGCGAGTCGGTAGGTCTTGACGAATCACAAGGGAAGAAGCAGGTATTTACCTTATCACAATTAAATGTCGAGATTGGCGACTATTAAAGCAAATCTACGGGAGCAGATGCAGTTTGGAAAGAACCAATGTTGCATGCAATGTTTTGCAAGGTCCTAAATTTCAATACTCAGTTTTATTCACTTAATTAAAATGTCTGCAGAAAATTCATTTGAAATAGATTCGTTTTGTCAGCTTGTATACAGAATCGCTGGTTTTTTAAACAAGTATTTTAACCGAGTGCGAGTTATGGACAACAAATAATACAAAAGTGTATTTAACAAAGTCTTCAATTTCCGTTTCATCAGCTATTATTGTTCTTCATTTGACTCAAATATTTGCGGGAAATTTATTTGAAACAACAATTCGGTGATGTTTTGGTAGCAGCTTAAATCGAGTTTGTGATTTAAACTTGTTATTTTTTATTTAACAAAATAAATTTAAAACACTCACTCTTCAGTCTGTAAGTTAATAAACGGACAAACCACAAACACAAATGTTAAATGAAACATTGGCAAACCTAATAACGTAAGTATCTTTTTACAATCACAGAACATAACGGTAATAAATTAAATTATCTAAAATAGTCGGCGAGTCGGTAGGTCTTGACCAATCACAAGAGAAGAAGCAAGGATTTATTTTGTCACAATTAAATGTAGAAATTGGCGACTTTTAAAACAAATGTGCTGGAGCAGATGCAGTTTGGAAAGAACCAATGTTGCATTGCATTGTGTTTTGTAAGGTCCCAAATTTCAATATTTAGTTTTGTTCATTTAATTTAAATGTTTGCAGAAAATTCATTTGAAATCGATTCGTTTTGTCAGTTTGTATGTCGCGACTATACCTTACGATGGTCAATTTCTTCTGGAGCATTGAACGGCTGTGACAAAGGTAAGTGTCGCATTTAATGATCTCTTAACGAATATTCTAGAACAAATACGGCTTCTGAAGAACAACATATTAGGTAACAGATGTTTGATAATTTCTTAAATTTATGTTTAGATTGTTACCCCATTTTATTTGTCTAAAATGTTTGCAAAAAATGAATTTAGTGGAACGCTTTGCCAGTCTTACATGGAAACCTACGGTATTTTATAAATTTCAGAAAGTTTTGAAGTAACAAGTGCGTTCTGGTAAAGAATTTTAATTAAACAACCTTTTCTCTAACTGGTGTTAGTTAATTAGTAAATAAGGTGTTGAAAGAAGCCTGGTGCAGCAAGTGCGTTATTGTGATGAATTTTCATAAAACATAGTTAAACAGCCAATAAGCATTGAAATGTCTGGATGCAGCAAGTGCGTTGTGGTAGCAAATTTTCATAAAAATATTTTAAATGTTAATAGCTAAATTTCCCATTAAGCTTGAATCTTCAGTTTTGATACATAATGCAGTGTCTACAAAAGCAGCACAAAATTTTATAAAAATAACGCAATTCTCGCTGATACAAATTTGTTTTTAAAATACTTTTTTGTTGGAAAACCGGCTTATAGCTTAGATAAGATCGTTAGCCAGTCTGATGGGATTAGTTTTCCGCGAAAAAACTTCCGTAATTTTAGTAAAATGTGTAACAAAGGTTTTTTTAATAAATATAGGTACCTATACTGACTTTCACAAAAAATCGGAACACCCTGTAAGAGTTGACCAATTTCAATAAAATTTATACATAATGTGCGTTGAATCAAACTTGAGAATGATTACATTTTTAAACCAAAATGTTAAAAAACAACAAGGTTATTTAATAGTGAGTGGACCCGTCGCGGTTTCTTATAAATTCGATAACCCTTCGAGGTATGCTTGAAATTAACTGATTTATGGTATCCTGAGGAATGTCATCTCAGGCTGCTTGAATTGGGTGACGAAGGTGAACTAGGTTATTTGGTGGTTGGGGTAAATTACGCAGTCGATTGCCAAGTCTGGAGAGCGAGAAGCCCACGGAAGCACGGCCACGTTATTTTCTTGTAAGAACCTTGTGGTAGCCGTTGCTGTATGAGGACGTGCGTTGTTTTGTTGGGAAATGGGTTGAATTAACACTCGCAGGTATGGCAGTAAAACAGGCTACACTACGTTTCGTATGTGTAATCATTTACATTCAAATTTTTATCAAAAACACTAGAGGTGACTTGCTACCGTATGTTATCGCACCCCATACCAGCACAGCATCACACCCCTGTGAAGGACTGTTTGCCGTTCCACAGCAAATTCTTAATTTCTGCGTTCTCCACGTAATAGTATTGCTCTTCTGCGACCACCGTTGATCCAAAGACATAATCGGATTCGTCAGAGAAGACAACACGATTCTCAATTTGATCTGCCGGTAGACTACTCAAGCCGAGCAGCACGATCTCGAGGCGGCAGTGAAAGACATACAATGGTCTATACGAACGAAACCCAAAAGCGCGTATTCTGTGATATATCATTGCCATACAAATTCTTTGTTGTAAAACTCCCAACCAAGCATTTCCAATTGACCGTGTTGTGGACCTTCTTGTAAAGGCGCAATCCTCAAATGATGATCTTCCCGTGCTGAAGCTGCTTGAGGTCGATCGGATCCATGACGACCGTTGTGGATTCCTTCTTCAGACCACCTGGACCAACACTGTAACACTGTTGACACACTGCGTCCTATGTGGTCGGAAATTTGTCTGATTGAAAAACCGGCTTCCTGCATACCAGCCATGCGCTCCCTTTCGAATTCACTTAAATAATTGTAAGTAGGGTTTCGGATTCCTCAACGTATTTTCTTTAGCGGGCCTCGAGAATTCTCGACTAGGGGTTCCCGGGAATTCTCCAATTTTCGATAAATTTTTAAAGCTCTAAAGAAATAAAAAAATTGTTAATTAAATGCAAAATAAAATTACGCTTATCAATGATTATATTAACATTAATTATTTATTTAGTTTGTTTAAAACAAAATGTTAATTATACATTTTTCTAACAAAATTGAACTATGACTATCCTCCTATAAAAGTTTTAATTTGTCTGTTAAAAAGAAGGTACTTTAAATATGGTATTTTAGCTTCCTTCCTGAGGTAAGTGAAAATATTCATCACACAGTCTTTTAATTAAGCAAATAGTCGGTACCTGGAGTATATTCATAAAAACAATCTTTAAAAGAAAGTTACATCCAGTATCTTCGTCCTACAATCTACTGCCAATAAAACGCTTGACTACACAGCCTTTAAACTAGGTACATAAAAAAAATGAGAATCTTCAAAGTAAATTAGTTTATTAGCCTAAAAACATAGGATAAGATCAATAATTCGAGATCTAAACGGGAAACCGCTAACCTATTGGTCTCCATTTTTAATGAAATATGCCTTTAAAAGTACTTGGACATTAACAGCCTCATCTGATAATCGGATTCTTATCTTAGTTACAATGTTTCCAGATAACGAGAAACGTTCATTTTCCGTCGATGTTGGCTTTACTGTCATTAAAGCTTTGTTTAAGTTTTCAAGGTTTGGCGTTTTTTACCAGTTGACTCCAAGAGCTGAAATTATTTTTTTATTCAGCTTTTGGTTATGTGTCCTCGGGCATTACTAGTAGTATCTGCTGTCTCGATAGCCCGTTTCAGCTGGAACTCAAAAGTTGTGGTATTAGAACCGTGTTCATGATCTCGTGTTTGGATTGTCACCTTCGGCTGAATTTGACCTGCTGGGAAATAATCTATTATACATTTTTTCTGTACATTTTGTCAAAACCGACCATCTGATTTCTGAATATCCTTCCTCCGAAGTCATTATTCTTGGTGACTTCAATGTCCATAATAAGGGATGGATAGGATGTTCAAAAACCGATCCACAAGGAAGAGCAGCGGAGGCCTTAGCAGTCAGCAATTTTTTAGCCAATATGGTACAGCAACATACTTACTTTCCTCGCATCCCAACACACAGCTCAAATCCCTTGGATCTCCTTCTTACTACAAATCCTGACTGCTATAAGATATCAGTCACCGCCCCCCCTGTGTCGCTCAGACCACGGCATGGTCACTGCTTCCTGCGCAATGCAACCCGAGGTCACACAGTCATCACACCCACGTATCGTTTGGCACTACAACTCCGCGAACTGGGACGAAATGCGAGATTACTTTTCGTCATTTCCATGGGCGTCTGTCTGCTTCTCTCATCCTGACCCCTCTGATATCTCACAAAACGTCACCGAAATTATCCAAGCTGGCATGGAATTATTTATTCCACGTACACAGAAAACCTCTGCAGCCACTCAAAAGCCCTGGTTCTCTAAATCCTGTGACAAGGCCAGACTTGAAAAGGTCAAAGCGCACAAAAAGCTTCTACACTATCCCAGTCAAGAAACCCGTCAAGCATTTAACGACGCAAGAAACCGCTATGTCCGCATTCTTTCTGAGGCAAAAAACTCGTTTAATAACCACATCAAAAACAAAGTCCTCTTAAGCTCCAGCGGCAGCAAACCCTTCTGGACTCTTGTTAAATCTATTGGGAATAATTTCTGCAAGAGCACGTTCCCACCTCTTGACTCAGGGGACGAAATTGTTTCTACCGCCCTGGGCAAGGCTGAACTTTTTGCCTCGTTGTTCGCCGGCAAATCTACTCTCAACCCACCTCCAAATGTTCAACCACCAACAGTCCCCAATGTCGCGCATAAAATGACGGATATCATTTTCAAAACTAGAAAGGTACGAAAGATGCTCTCTTCTCTTAATACCAGGAAAGCCTCGGGCCTTGACGAGATCCCAGCAATTGTTCTCAAAAAATGCGCACCAGAACATCTTACAATAGAGGCATATTCCCTAGTAACTGGAAAACTGGATTTCGTCAGCGCAGATCAACTGCGGACCTCCTTTCCTTTGTCATCCATTCTTGGAACAAGTCTATGAAACTACACGGTGAATCCCAGATTGTCGCTCTAGACATATCCAAAGCATTCGACCAGGTCTGGCACGCAGCGCTGTTCAATAAACTACCTGCCTATGGCCTACCACAAAACCTCTGTACGTGGACAGCAAATTTCCTCTCCAACCGGAGCATTTCTGTTGTCCTGGATGGCCATTCCTCTAAACTGTATCCAATTAATGCAGGAGTTCCTCAAGGTTCAGCTTTAGCCCCTACTTTGTTTCGTCTCCACATCAATGACCTCCTCTCTAGCACATCGAACCAAGTTCACAGTTACGCGGACGACAGCACCCTCCACTCCAATATACAATATTCTAAGTCTGTCTCTTTAGCCCAACTAGATGAGGATCGCAGACTCATGGAAGGTTCTATCTCCCTGGATCTCTAAAAAATATTAGACTGGGGAAGTAGAAATCTTGTACAATTCAACCCCACCAAATCCCAGTCTTGCTTTGGTGTATCTCATAAGAGATACACCAGCCCTAGACCCATCACAATAAACAACCAAGTTATTCAAAGTAATGAGTCCTTTCCACTTGTTGGCATCTCTGTGGATCGAAATCTCAATTGGCACCAACATGTCACATCAATTGCAGAAGCGGCTGCTAAGAAATTAGGTTTCCTCTTCCGGGCTCGCAAATTTTTTTCACCAGCTAATCTCTATACTTTATATACTTCACAAATAAGACCAAACCTCGAATACTGCTCCCACATCTGGGATGCTGCTGCCGCTTCTACTCTCGCTATCCTGGACTCCATTCAGAAGAGAGCTATACGTCTCATCGGTCACCCTACCCTTACCCAAAGACTGCCATCCCTCTCCCACCGACGTGCCGTTGGTGACCTCTCTCTCTTTTATAGATATCTGCACGGGCACTGCTCAGAGGAGCTTTCTTCCATAGTTCCTCCACCTGCTGCCCCCAACAGATCTACCAGGAGAACAGGGCGAATGCACCCTTTTACTCCCCAGGTCACCAGACATAGAACATCTTGTTATGCCCGCTCTTTTGTCCCGAGGACTTCCAAGTTGTGAAACTCCTTGCCGGCACATGTTTTTCCTTCTCCCCCGAACCTCCAAACCTTCAAGTCCGGAATTAACAAGTTGCCTCTTTCCTCCTTGTCGACGCCCACGGTACGATAGTATTTAGGCTGTAAGCCCTCGTGGTGTGTTGTTGAAATACAAAAAAAGGCCGGTTTGCTACAATTGCGTATAATTCTTTCATTATCATTCTGCAAATCAGTTGGATTGTGAAGGTACCTGACTAAAGAAATCAACTTAATATTTCGCCTGTCATTAATCTTCTTAAGATGTTCCAAAAACTTTGTGGCTAACTCGTTTTTCACCGATTTTTAGTTTATTGATCAACACGTATACTATTACATCTGACGTTAGGATCGTAACATATTTTTTCGATAGAGCCCGAACAGACTAAATGTAAGACGCCCAACTATGATTCCAGAATGTCGATATTATCATGATTCCACATTGAAAACATATTCCAATCAATCAATGACTTTAGGAATCGTTTAACCATTTGCATCATCAAGTTCCATCTTGTATGCACATCTAACAACAAATTCAACTCATGGCCAAACTCTTCCTTTACATGTTTTTTCAGATGGCCAAACTCTTCCTTTACATGCTTTTGCAGCGTAATATTTATAATAACTGTTTATTCAATATTGATAAAAGAACTTAACTTCTGGTTTAGAGGACCGAAAAATACCAAAAAATTTAAATTCAGTTTTTCACCCCGAAAAAGACAAGCTAAGACGCAATATATTGGCTGGCTATACAATGATTGTGTATTATTGACAAATACTATATCTTACTTCAAACTGACAGATTTAATATTACTTAGTGTTTGTTAGTTTTTCGTTGACTATTGATTTAGTTATTATTAGTTTTGTTTGATTGATGATTTTTTACAATTAATTTTCTTTGTTTTGTTTTTATGGCACTATTCACGGTTGGACAATAAATCATTTAATTTAAATTTAATTTTTCCTAACAATTTTTTGTAACCCCATTCTTATGAAATTCGCTTAGCGCTTTTGTTGCGTCCCGACTTTCTGTAAATATGTCACCTTCTGGTAAGCTTTATAATACGACCCCTATTTTTCTGATATTATTTTGTTTCACATTAAAAATAATGATAACTTTGTCAACGGTTGTCTGGTCATGTCAGGCCAGGTCAGAGGCATTTTCACATTTTTGTATTGCAAAAATGCTACTAAGGTGGTTATGACGGCGTCAGAGAATAAGAAAGCGGCTAAAGATTATTTAAATTTGTTTATTATCTATGGTGAATGTAACAAAATCTTATCAAATACGTGTGATATGTTTGCAGACAGATATCCAGATAAACAGAAATCGTCACTAAACAGTGTGAAACGAATAATACAGAATTTTAAACATTTTGGCAGCATCATGCCAATAATTCACAGACGGAAACCCGTTGTCAATGATGAAAGCTTCGAAATTCCTATTTTGGGATATTTTGCAGCATATCTATTTTTTGTACTATTTCGAATCAGTGTATTAACTCGAAGTTTAATTGTCTAACAATGGTGGCTGTGTAAAAGTGGCACGGTTATGTAATTACTAAAAGTAAATTTTTATCAACGTACAGTCACGGGATTTCATAAAACATTCTATAACAATTTAGCATTGCAAAATTATCTTGCTTACACAACCTTTAACTTATTAAGAATCATTCGTCTATATTTATTTACTTCTGGTATTTTATCTACGCTTATAGTTATCTCAGTCGACGTTATAGATCAGGTATACTCATTTATTTCATATCAGTAACAAAGTGATCTATCTAGACGTTAGAAATAATAATGTGATAATAAATTCTACTAGAAAAAAATTAATGTCAAAAGTCCCGATAGGTTAGGACTAATTTTGTAATGAGCCTAAGAATAAGCTACCCCAATTACAGTAAGTTCTTGGTTTGCTAGTTTATACATTACTAAAAATTTGCTATTTATCTAATAATTATATATTATGGTTTCTGAATATAATATGTCAGGTATTTATTGTTAATTTATTGACTGTCCAGTGAAGAAAGGGGTATTAAGCGAGCGACAGCTTGTCTGATCTGAATTATTTGCATCATACAGATGTTGTTAAAACGTGTGTCTAAATTAGTACCCTGGAAACTAAACGTCAAAATAGGTCGATTTAACATGACAAAATTTAACTGCAGTATTGTGCAAATGAATGTGAACACACGCAGATTTAGGTTGAATATCGTTTATTGAAAGAAAAAAAGGTCTGGACGCAGCAAGTGCCGTATGGTAGCGAATATTCGTTAAAATGTTTTTGATGGCAACTATGTCTTGTTTTTAAAAGAAGCACATTTGGTTGGCAGTATAACCTATATAATACTAACAATGCACCATATTTCATTAAAATAGCCGTGTTGTTTCAAAAAGTACAAGCACTTTCCGAAAATGAACTTAAAAAGTTCCAGAAAAAACTGATTAGATTTTCCTGGCCAACGAACCTCTTCGAACTGTTTATACACCTTTTTTTTATTTCAGCAAAACACCACGAGGGCTTACAGCCTTAATACTATCGTACCGTGCGTGTCGACAAGGAGGAAAGAGGCAATTTGTAAATTCTGAACTTGAAAGTTTCGAGGTTCGGGGGAGAAGGAAAAACATGTGCCGGCAAGGAATTCCACAACTTGGAAGTCCTCGGGACAAAAGAGCGGGCATAACAAGATGTTCTATGTCTGGTGACCTGGACAGTAAAAGGCTGCATTCGCTCTGTTCCCCTGGTAGATCTGTTGGGGCAGCAGGTGGGGGAACTATGGAACAAAGCTCCTCTGAGCAGTGCCCGTGCAGATATCTAAAAGACAGAGAGGGGGGGGGGTCACCGATGAGACGTATAGCTCTCTTATGAATGGAGTGTAGATGCGACAGCAGCACTCCAGATGTGTTAACAGTATTCGAGGTCTTATTTGTGAAATATATAAGGTATAGAGATTAGCTGGTAAAAAGTATTTGCAAGCCCGGAAGGGGAAACCTAATTTCTCAGCAGCCGCTTCTGCAATTGATGTGACATGTTGGTGCCAATTGAGATTTCGACTGTGATTTGGTGGGGTTGAATTGTACAATATTTCTACTTCCCTAGTCTAATATTCCATCTCCACGGAGATAGAACCCTCCATGAGTCTGCCATCCTCATCTAATTGGGCTAAAGAGACAGGCTTAGAATATTGTATATTTGAGTGGAGGGTGCTGTCGTCCGCGTAACTGTGAACTGGGTTGGATGTGCTAGAGAGGAGGACATTGATGTGGAGAAGAAACAAAGTAGGGGATAAAGCTGAACCTTGAGGAATTCCTGCATTAATTGGATACAGTTTAGAGGAATGACCATCCACGATAACATAAATGCTCCGGTTAGAGAGGAAATTTGCTGTCCACCTACAGAGTTTTGCTGGTAGGCCATAGGCCGGTAGTTTATTAAGCAGCGCTGCATGCCAGACCTGGTCGAATGCTTTGGATATGTCTAGAGCGACAATCTGGGATTCACCGTGTAGTTCCATAGACTTGTTCCAAGAATGAGTGACAAAGGAAATAAGGTCGGCAATTGATCTGCGTTGACGGAATCCATACTGTCTGTGGTGGATTAGACTGTGTTTTTCAAGAAATTTTAGGATTTGGGTGTTTATATACTTCTCCATCAGTTTAGAGACGACTAAAAGGAGAGAAATTGGCCTGTAGTTGCTAGGAAGCGCTTTGGAACCTTTCTTGGGGACTGGTTGTACTCAAGCAGTTTTCCAGTTACTAGGGAATATGCCTCTATTGTAAGATGTCTGAAACAGACAAGTCAGGACAGGAGCAAGTTCTGGTGCGCATTTTTTGAGAACAATTGCTGGGATCTCGTCAAGGCCAGAGGCTTTCCTGGTATTAAGAGAAGAGAGCATCTTCACCTGCCCAGATATAATTATTCACTAACAGCTTTAGGACCAAAATTTAAAAAAAAATTTTTTTTTACAGCAATTGCCTCCAGTAATGTTATTAAATTATTATTAAATTAATTTTCACTTCTCGTCAATAACTGTGACAGTAATATGTGAGGTGTCGTATATTCTCAAATTTATATGAAATCTGACAACCCGGTACACCCATTCGATAACTAAGCCTCACTGATCTGACCTGACCTAAGGCGATTTATTTTGTATGGGGTATTTTTTAAACAGTATAGCTAGAGACTTGCCGCATCTTTCTGTCTTTGTAATGTCTTATGGAATTTGAAGCGATATCGTAGATTGTTTATTTTCTGCAAATTTTAAATTTGGAATAATTTTTCTGTTCGTTGGCCATTTTATTTGAAATTCGGTACACAGATTTGTTCGAGTGTCTTCTTTTTACTTGTGAATCGCTACAATAATTAAGAAAATATTGCGTTTTAAAAAATATTTTATATCTAAGAAAAATTGGGAGTTGACTGCTGCGTAATGAACTCATCCAACGAATTAACAAAGTTAAGGCACTTGCAAAATGTCATCAAATAATGGAGGAGCTGCTCTGCTTGAGTCAATCGTCTATGAATTGAATAACAAGGAATTGGAACGAGTACAAGATCCATACACCACGACAACTATCAAAAGCCTGCCTTCGTTTAGTCAGACTGAAGCCAAATCTCTTAACAACGCTGGACTACATGTATCGTCAGACAACATCACCTTAAACGATAACAAGTTTTATATGCTCATACCTATTTGCTTTCTCTTCAGTTTCTTTCATCACTTTAAGGGAGTTCTTTGTGGTAAACATACTTTCCGATTTACAAAAGCCGGAAATGATGCTAACAGCTGCTACACTACTGGCACAGGAAAATCGAAAATTACTGTAAGCAACATGTATTTAAAAGCAATACATACATTTTCAAACGATAAAATGAACCTGGAACTGATGGAAAAAATTGCAAGAGACATATATATTTCTCGCATACCGGAAATGGGACATGTCTGAGTTACCATCGCTCAGAGATGTTAATAAAGATGTGTGGTCTGTTAAAACCGCATCCAACTCAGAAAGGCCTAGATATGTGATTGTGGCATTTCAAACAGATCGAAAAGCTAACGTAAGAGTGACTTTTCGGTACCATCGGTTTGGTAGTTCTAAGAGTGTTCCTAAATTCAGAATGTTACCCCTATGAATCTATGAATATGGATTTCGAGAAATCTGAGTATGCTGAAGCCTACCAGATGTATACAGATTTTCAAAAAGTTTTCTTTATAAAAACATGACGAAGTCTCTCTTAAATTATAAAGAGTTTAAAGACCGAGCTCTATTTGTCATCGACTGTAGCATCAACATAAGTCAAACAAGTTTTCAACAGTGGACATCAAAGTGGAGTTTATAAGCAAAGACAATTTTCCGAATAGAACCAGAGCTTACTGTTTAATTCTTCGTGATAGTATATTAGAACATAAACCTTTATCTGGTATCGTAAGAGCCATTATGTAAGTTCTGTAAATTAATCCTAATAAAGTTAATTGTATTTAAACAAGTTGTTTTAATTTTAACGTGCCACCAGCCAGCCCCTAGCATTTTGCTGCAATTTTTACCGATATAATATAATACTCATCGAGACGAGTACAGTGATACCCCACACGTGCGTTTTAAGCTAAAAGTTGGTTTGCGCGTGCTCTAGTTACCATACTTAAATTCTACACATCGAGACGAGTAAAATCATACCTTACACCATACCTCTAAACCAAGCGCTAAAAAACTTGGTTTGCGCATGCGCCAGTTGTCATATTTGAATTCTACTCATCGAGACGAGTAAAATGATCAAATTGTTGACCACTAGCTTCCATACAAAAGTACACATTTTGTTCAAAACGAGCTCTGACATTCTGGAGCATTTGTGGAGTTATTAGACGGCATTCTTCAACAATGCGTCGCCGTATTCTTCAAGAGACTCCGGTTCTGTTGCGTAAATTCTACTCTTTAAATGGCCCCATAGAAAGAAGTCTAAATGAGTTAAATCCGGTGATCTAGGGGGCCACTCAATAGCACCTCTACGCCCAATCCATTATCCTGGAAACTCTCTGTTCAAAAACTCCGTAACACGTTGTGAAAGATGCGTAGGATCTCCATCTTGTTGAATCACTAATTGATTTTCTTGATAGCGATCATCATTTTCAACAATGTCAATTAGTAGATGGTAAACGATATCTTCTAGTAACTCCAAATACATTTCGCCACTCAAATTTCCATCAAGAAAAATTGGTCCGATTAAACGGTCTCTAAAGATGCCAGTCCCGTCATTCAATGTCTGTGCAGTTTGAGTGTGGACTTCGTGAAAATTTCTTGGATTATTATCTGCCCAATAACGACAATTATGACGATTGACTGTAGGCTTTAATAAAAACGTTCACTCGTCTGAAAAACAGATATTGAACAGAAAGTGCCCGTTATCAGCTATTCGTGCAGTCATAACTTCACAAAACTCCAGCCGCCGATCAAAATCATCTTCATTCAGTTGTTGTACAAGATGAATTTTATACAAATGATGCTTCAATATTCGCTGAATAGTTCTTCTTTTGATGTTTGAAACAGTGGCCAATTTTCTGGTGCTCAAAATTGGGTCTGCAGCAATTTGTCCTAAAACATCAATCTCAGTAGTCTCATTTCTAACCGGAAATTCAAGTTCAGGATCCCGTTTTTTTTGTTGGCTACTGAACCACTTTGTCGAAACTTTGCAACTAACTCCAAAATGCATTTTCTGTTAACATGTCTGTTCGGATGTCGTTCATTAAACAAATTTGCGGTACGGTTGGCGCAGTCATCGTTTTTGAAAAAAAAGAGTATTTATTTCAACTCTTTCTTCTACAGAATACACCATTGTAAAATAAATTTTCAGTAGTACTATCATGTATAAAACCGACCGATAAACTGAAATAATAAACCGCATTTCTTTCATTCCGATAAGAAATGTTCTCACAGTCAATTTTTTGTTTACAAATCAACAAAACATTGAGTATCAGCACATTTCTTATCGGAATGAGTGAAATGCGTTTTTGCATCTTCAACTGTGAATAATTTTTAAACGAGTTGATAAAACTTCAAAAAAAATTAGTGTGCTGAATTTAGAAAAGAAAGAGCTTTCAAATGATGTAACACTCTACCCATGTCCCCTATTTAAAATATAAGGGTTGTTATCACCACCCCCAAGAGGTTGATGTGACAAAGTTGAGTTTTATGTCAAAACATGCCCCCCTCAATATTAAAATTGACGTGTTTCAGCGTTTCATTAAAAAAAAATTTCTCTGGACGCAAATCGGTTTGTTTCGTTTTCACGCGCCACCCTATATATATATATATATATATATATATATATATATATATATATATATATATATATATATATATATATATATATATATATATATATATATATATATCCGATAACTAAAAAAATAATATCGATTTTGATCAAACTTGCATGTACCTTTCTTTGTAAGTGGCTTGGATAAGTTCCTTAGCCGGGAAAATCGAACCAGGTTTTCCGGGAAAAATTTGGGTTTTCTTTCGGAAAAAAATTTTACCTCAAAAAATAGAAAAGCTATGGTAACCAAATTTGGTACCTAAGGTTTACGACATTAAAGGGAAACTATATACCCAAATTTATATTTCTATGTTAAAAGAAAAAAAATTGGAAAAAATATTTGGTGCCAGATCATTTCTATAAAAATTCATAACTATAACTTTTTTAATATACTTGCTGCGTCCAGACTTTTTTAATATACCTGCAAAATGTAACCTAACTAATTTTTATTTTGTTTCAGACTCAGTTTCCTTTGGAGGTACACATGGTAAGTAAACGCAGGGATGAAAGTTACCACATGTTTATAGCTAAATCTAGGTGATTATTCATATGTAAATCATAACGTTTCTCTCAAAACAATATTAAAGAATTTTGAAGTCTGAAAATTATAAGGATTTTGTGCAAACAATATGACACAGTATCATTGAGACTAGGCTTGCTGAAACCCACTTCACCCTAACCATATTTGTTACATTTGACAAAGACGGAAGGTGTCCATTGTGTGGATTACACTGATTACTTGGTGCTAATAGTTACATGGTTGGTGGTTGATAGTTACACATGGTGCAGAAAAGTACTTACGATAAATCTTCAAAACACCACAGTTGTTCCATTTGCAAAGGAATGGAGTATAAGTTCCATATCGTCGCCTTAATAAGAAGAACACCTACCTTCAGTTTTGGTTGAAACTGAGATTTTGGTGTCATCTGTTGGCAAATTAATACTCAGCCTTTGAAATGGGCATAGCTTTAATGACAAGCCAATGCCTTAGAAACCACATAGAGGAAAACGTGGAACTCTAACAGAGTACTGCTTGTTGTGAAAAGCACATATCTCTCAATCTGTTCTTGTTTTTTTGGGAGGTGCCTGTGTGTCTACTATTAGGTTTAAAATTACAAACGTTTCTGCATAAAAATATGCTCAATATTAAGATAAGATTATACATTCTGATTTATTCTATCGTAACTCATCATCTATTCTTCCATCTTTTGAAAGCCGTCTTCCTAAATACCAAAATTCCTTCACTTCCTCTACCAAACTAGAATTTATCAGAGGCTGCAATTACCTGTTCAACCCTCTTTATCAAATACCATAACTTTAGTCTTCTTTGCGTTCATATGTAGACTAATTTTATTTGTTACTGTCATCAGTTTCTCTTAACACCCGCTGTATTTCTCCTTCAGATTCACTCAGTACTACTGCATCATCAGCGTACAGTAACACTTTTACCGTAGATGCATTCGTCTTATGCCTTCTGTCTCCGAGAAAACTTCTCTTATACATTTGTTCATGAATAATCATGAGGACATTAAATATCCTTGTCTGATACCCTGTTCAATTATAAAATAGTCACTGAGCATAACTGGGATTCCTATGTAATAGGTCTTGGTGGGTCACCAAGGAACTCAAATGAGAGAAGACTTTCTATAGAAGTATTAGACAGTGAGGCCGAGGCCTTAGAAGGTAAAATAATGACAGCCTATGAGGCTGGCTCACCATTCAGGGGGAGCCGGCCATTAGCGTTCGACAGTGGAATCGGAATCTCGCCGATCTACGCGGGCGGACACGAAAATCCTAATCCGTGCCTTCCGAGTCTGGTGAGGCGGCCTGGGATGAATTCAAAACTGCAAGAACGGAGTTTAAGAAGGAATTACGACGGAGTAAACGAGCGGGTTGACGTGCGTACTGTGCGGGAAATTAACTCCTTGACGGACGCAGCCAGGCTGGTAAGGGTGCTCAAACAGGAGTCAGGAAGTTCAATAGGAGCCTTAAGGAAACCGGACGAGAACTGGACCATCACCACCCAGGAGACCTTGTGCCACCTTGCTGAGGTTGACCTTGCTGGCGGTGGAGCTGTCATGGAGGCTGTTGATTAAAGTCGGTGCTCGGTTCCAGAATGCGGACTGGCAGCTGGCGGAGGAGATAGTCACTGACGGCTCTATAACCTGGATGGTGAACGAGTTGGCTCCATTCAAGTCCACAGGCTGCGATGGGATCTTCCTAACTCTGTCCAGAAGGACCTAGAAATATTGCTTCCCAATATAAGGGAAGTTTTGCTATGTGCTAAAAGCCTGGCACCGGGTCAGGGGTCTCTTGATTCCTAAACCAGGAAAGAAAGCCTACATGGTGGCCAAGGCGTACAAGCTAATTATCCTTACATCCTTTCTGCCGAAGACATTTGAAAGGCTAATACATAGGTTTGCGCTGGGGGATCCTCAGGGATCATTCCTTCCAGAAAAACCAACACGCGTACCAGCGGGGGAAATCTACGGAAACGGCGCTCCACGGTGTGGTGCGTACGGTGCAAAGATCCATACACCATGGAGAGAGCACAATAGCTGTGTTTTTTATGTTGAGCGGGCCTTTGATAAAGCAAGGACGGATACAGTCTGTGCCGCCTTACAAGACAGGTGATTATCTAGATCCCTTATAGGTTGGGTGGTGAGCATGCTGGAAGACATGAGAGTTTCACCGACTTTGAGAGGACATGGGCTGGACATTGGGATGACCGGTGGCTGTCCCCCAGGGTAGCTGCCTTTCGCATCATCTGTGGTGTCTGGTCATGGACGGCCTCATGGAACGGCTCTCCGAAAATGGCTATTCAGCAAGGATCAATGGAGGGATAATGAGGTTGATTTCCAGCCTGCTAGCCTTGTCTGTTTTAATTACGGATCACAGCTGAGGGCAGGAATATACATTGGTGGTCTGAGGGTGTGTGAGAGTGATGCTCTGGGCGCATATACCATGGCATTCGAAACGGAAGTATACGATATCCTGTCTATAGCAACGCGACAGGATGTGAGGATGAGCAGCGAGAAATGTGTTCGGATAGTCAGGCGGCCCTCCGGGCGGTCTGCGTGCCCAGGCTAGATCAATGCTCGTTCAGGAGTGCGCTGACCTCTTGCGGGGCTTTTCGGGACACTGGCGTGGCGGAGAATGAGGTGGCGAATGACCTTGCAAGGCTTGGTTCCCGGCGGCCGTTCTGTTGCCCGGAGCCTGCTATAGGCATAAGCATGAAGGTGGTCTCCGACGCCCTAGATATATGGACTGAGGAAGTCATGGGGAAGCACTGGAGGTCTGTCAGTGGCCGTAGACAAGAGATAAACTTCGTGGAGAGTCCGAATAGAGGCCAGACTGGCTGGAGGAGTCAGTCTGCGCTTCGCCGCATCATTGGGGTGCTAACAGGCCACTGTACTCTCAAAAGCCACCTCACTTTGGTCGGTGTCAAGGGGGATCCCATTTGCCAGGAATGCGCTGAGACTGAAGAAACGTCTTACCACTACCTGTGTGAATATGAGGCATTCGGTAGTCTTCGAACAGAAATGTTTCATTGGAACACTCTTCAGAGGAGCCAAGTATGTTCTGTGCAATGGAAGGCTGTCGTGATCTTTATTTCGAGGTCGAGGAGGTTTGTGACGAAACCAAGGAGGCGTAGGGCATGGTTGCTGGATGTCGGCAAAAAGGGCCCGATGTAGTCTACTTGCCTGGCGCTAGTCTCCTCACCATTGCTACTACTACCAGCCAATCATCCACACCATATTCTTCCAAAGTACTCCACTTCCATTAATCTAAGAGCAATACCCCTCAATCTAATATTTTCACGCTTTACGAAAAATAGCTTGTGACACACCATATTTAACACCTTTTGTAAATCTACAAATATGCCAAGGCAACAGCAACTCTGATTCAAATAGCTGTAGACATCAGAAGCCTACTTAGCTATGTGATCCTGGGTTGATTTGCGAGCCATAAAGCATTATGGGCTGTCAGCTATCAATCCATGTACATCCAAAAAAGATCGGGTTCTAAAATTTAGTCTTTCTGAAAATCTGTGCGAGATTTAGACTTATTAGCCAGTAATTACAGATGTCAAATTCGATTTTAGAGCCTCAGTGGTTCAGTGGTAAGAACGTGTGCCTCTGAACCAAAGGGTTGTGGGTTCGATCCCAGGGTACTCCTGTCACTTTTTCAGTACATACCTGTACAATTAACATCAACCGAAGTTGTGGCATTGTATTTTGAGCAAGTTGAATGTCTGCACGTTCCGCCCTTCGGAGGGGGCGTAAAGCCGTCGGTCCCGTGTCCATCAGATGTTGGACATGTTAAAGATCCCTACCCTCCTTACAGAAAGGCAGCTGTTCGGCAAAATTTCCAGGATAGTGAGGTGAAACTGCTCCCTGGCCTCGGTGATTGGCCATAGTCGCGGAAATAGGCAGACATTAAAGAAATAAAAAAAAACACACACACAAATTCAATTTTAATTCAAGTGGACCAACACCAGTTTCGTAGATCAAATGTATTATAAAAACAATTGTAATCAAATCGTACTGGGTGATTTGCATATGATGAAACAGTCTGTTTTATCTTCTAACAAAACTAAGTTTGTTAGCAAGTCAATTGTCATGTGTTAAAAAAACTGTTGTTGTGAAGTGGGTTCTCCCAAAATGCGCTTATAGCAATTGCCACAGGTGAAAAAAAAAATATGTAAAAGTGCTGGATTAGCGCTGAACGTCCTTTGTTAAATTTCGATAAACCTTACTTAATATTTTTTTTTAATAAAGTTATTTAATTACTCACAGAATCAGGTGACATCCCTGGCATCGGCCAATATGACGACTTCCATACAATCGACTGGCAGAGGGATATCGCGCGGGATCGCATGCGACACCGCTATATTGTTAAGAAGAAGCAGGATTCCATCTGGAACCTGATAGAGGGCGCCCACGACGCCTGGTCTGGATGGCTGTGTGTCCTCTTTGTTGGGCTGTGTACAGGAGCAGTGGCTGGTGTAATAGACATCGGCGCCAGCTGGATGACGGACCTGAAGTTTGGGATCTGTCCCCAGGCATTCTGGCTGAACAGGGAACAGTGCTGTTGGTCTTCTAATGAGACTACCTTTGATTCTGGAAACTGTTCACAGGTACATGCTTTGTTTTCATTGTATTTTCCTGAAAGTAGATGTACTAAGTGTGTAAATGTTGGGGCCATGAGTTTACTTATTTAAAAGATAAAAGTCTGGACCTAGCAAGTGCGTTATGGAAGTGAATTTTTAAAATCTTTTTAATAGCAAATATGTCTCTTTAATGCAAATAAGAATCAAATTTTGTTACCGGTATAACATATATAGTAGAAACAATGTACCATATTTTGTCAAAATAACTTTATTGTTTGAAAATGTACAAACATTATCCGAAAATAAACTTAAAATGTTTCCGAGCGAACTCGTTTGCTATCCAACAAACCTTAGTTTAATAGCAAATTGAGTTATTGAAATTTGAAGCATCTAATGAAAATTCGTTACCAAAACACACTTACTGCGCCTCGAATTTTTTTTCTTACAAACACACATCATTACTCGATGAAAAATGCAAAAATGCAATAATATAAGAGTGTTTGAAAAAAAATTGTGTCACCGACTTATGTGCGATTGTCAAAATAATTTTATAAGATGAAGCTCAAGACACCCTATAATTAACGTATACAACTTTTTCCCGTATCTTGTATAATAACGAAAATGTTGAGCTTTACCATAGGAATGCGTCACCCGGTATATATGTAAACCGATAAAAACTGAAACTTACACCGGAGTAGAGACTCGAGTACTCTAGTCGGCCTGTATACAGGACACTGCCGCTTGCGGCATCACATGCACCGTATTGGGGTCGGTCAGGAGACCGAGTGCCGGCTGTGTATGGAGAATGACGGGACAGCAGATCACGTGCTGTGTTCCTGTCCGGCAGCGAACAGGACTAGGCACCTGCTCTTTGGCAAGGTAAAGCTTGCTCCAGAGGATCTGGATCAACTTTCGCCCACAAAGGTTATCGACCTCTGTAGGAGGCTGGATTTGTTGGGCGAAATATAGACATTAGGCGTGAGCCACAATAGACCTTATGGTCGCGGTGGAGGGACCGATATGGACCACTCACATTCAAGCCAAACCTAACACCGGATATGGATTCTAGAGGACCTAGTTTGCACTCATTTGAAGAAATCGTTAGAATTCAAAAGTGGCGGTCTCCTCATTAGCGAATTTTTTCTATAAAAATTAGCTAATAATTAAAGACAGTTAAGCCATAAACTTCACTAAAACTACTGCCAAAGCATCAGAGCAATGGTCTATTTAAAATGAATTTTCTGGTATATAAGTAAAATGAAGGACAATGACGGTTGGATCTGAAACTTAAGGGTTTGTAAAACATTATTCTATGTGTCTACATAACCCATATTTGTTTCAGCTTCCTTGCCTAAATGTTACAAATTTGGACGTTTCAAATCGCGACTTTGACGTTTTGAGGAAAACCGCAATTTTTATAAATGCCTCTAACTTTTGTGTCTTTTAACGTACAGACCTAAATTTTGGTACGTGGTTCACTTTTTATGATACAAACACGCGTACCAAATTTGCCTTTCCCGAGATATAAAAATTTTCGAAAGAAAACAAAAAAATTCCGTGAAACTTGGGCTGATTGTCCTGCATAACGACCTTATCTAAGCCACTTGCAAAAGGATGGTACTTACCAAATTTTATCAAAATCGGCCCATTATTTTTTGAGTTACAGGGTAACAAGAAGGGGTGAATTAGGGGCGGGTCACCCTTTTAATGATTTGATTTTTTAAACCCTAACCTAATTAAAAGTTAAAGCACATACATTTTTTAGCAAATTAAATTTTCTATCTTTTTCTCTTCTTGTCAATTTTTCGACAAACCACCCGTTTTGGAGATAATTGAGATTTTTAGAGTTGAGATCAAAACAAAATTATGTCCCTTGAAGACTTTATTACACTAACATATCTTAAATTTAATAAGCACTATTAAAAACTAATAAATAAAAAACACCAAAGATATTCTTCAAAATGACTTCCATTTTCTCTCACACATAACTGCACCCTTCGTCAAAAATTAAAGTCGACTCTGTTAAGTAATTGGATGTCACTTTTAATAATGGTCCACTTATTATTGATGCGACTCCACAAATCTTCTGCAGTTTGAACCGGTGTCAAATACACAGATTCTTTTAAAGCCGCCCAGAGAAAAAAGTCATATCTCTTCAAGTCTGGAGATCTCGTGCTGGGCAATGTTGAGGGCAATTAATTCCACAACCTATCCGTTGATGTGGAAATTATTGGTTTAAAAATCCACGAACATTTGTAGTGAAATGCGGTGGCGCCCCATTATGCATAAACCACATTTCACTGTGCAGTTGTAAGGGCAGCTCCTCCAGTAGCCCAGGAAGAACACTTTGCAACAAAAGCAAATATGTTGCGCCGTTTAAGCGGTTTGGTAAAATAACCGGCCCAACCAAATGTCCTCCAACAATATCTGCCTAACATTTATTTTAAATTCTCTTTGGCAATCTGGATTTACATCCGAATATTCATGCCAGTTGTGCACATTTGTATTCTCTCTCCTAATAAACCAAGCTTCATGTGTAAAAAGAATGGTCTTGGGTAAATCAATGTTCTGATGTAAGATGAAATTACAGAAAAACAGTCTTGCCTCTAAATCATGCGGTAGCAGTTATTGCACTTTTTGAAGGTGATAGGGATGCAGCAGATTGCATCAGATAATTCTATGGACCGTTGGCTATGTTATATGAAACTGCCTGCATAGTCGCCTGGTGCTGGTTTGAGGCTCACTTTCAATACTGTTTAGAAGACGCCCTTCAGTTCATGCGTTCACTGCATTAACGCGTGCTCCAGCATTTTTTATGGAAAAGGACCCCTTTCCTAAGCACTCCGTTCAACATTGGCAAACGTTTGATGATGTGGTATCTTACTATTAGGAAATCTTCGATATATCTCTACACTTCTGCGGAAATTACCCTCGCAAAACCCTAATACCATAAGCATGTCAACTTGTTCATTAGCCGAGAATTTTCCAGCTATTTTGAGCAACAAATTATTATCACAAAAGAAAACAAGAAACACAAGACCATAATTATTGTAAAACTTAATAAATTTAAGTAATGTCAGATTTGACAACGATTGTAACCTAGCAACAGATGACTTGTAGAGTGCGCAAGGCATCCCCTATGAGACTTTAATGTTTAATAAAATCTTCAAGGGACATAATTTTGTTTTGATCTCAACCCTAAAAAATCTCAATTTTCTCAAAAACGGGTGGTTTGTCGAAAAATTGACAAGAGGAGAAAAAGATGGAAAATTTAATTTGCTATAAAATTGATGAACTTTAACTTTTAATTAGGTTAGGGTTAAAAAAAATCAAATCATTAAAAGGGTGACGCACCCCTAATTCACCCCTTTTTGAGTTTATATCTACTTCAAATTTACTGTTGTTTGGGGTCATTGTGAAATAAAGCATGTTCAACCTAGTATCTTAAATTACGCTACTGACCCAATATGGCTGATACCGAGTTAAAAGCGCCGCTACCGATTTCACGGGGCCGATACTGGGTTACAACTTCGCTATTTTTGGTAGCTTTCAATGTCTGTAATGTTTAATATTGAAGTGTTTTTAAACAACGAACTTCGAACTATTTTGGAAAATTACGTATTTCGAACTACTTTAACATCGCCGGCGCCTGGAATTTTGCGAACCGATTCGGTTCGAGTTCGGGTTCGGTTCGAAACTTCGAAGCTTCGCATACCTCTAATTTTGATCATAACTTTTGCTATAAATTTCCCAAAGAAATAAATGTTTATTTTTTCTTTTTCTTTTAGTGGTTAACATGGCCTCAAGTACTGTGGTATTCAACAGACGAAGGTGCTGGTTCGTATATTATTTCATATTTATTTTATATTGTGTTGGCATTATTATTTGCTGCCATGTCCGCATCGTTAGTACGAATGTTTGCTCCATATGCTTGTGGATCTGGTATACCTGAGGTAAGGATTTGAAGAGCGTGCAATGATGAAAACCTTATTCCGTTTTTTTTTTTCAGATAAAAACAATTCTGAGTGGTTTTATCATTAGAGGCTATTTAGGAAAATGGACACTCATTATTAAGAGTGTTGGTTTAATTTTGTCAGTATCAGCTGGACTTAGCTTGGGAAAAGAAGGTCCTATGGTACATATTGCTTGTTGTATAGGTGAGTCTAGTTTTTATCCTCAACATGAGAATGCTTGTTTTTATATTAAACTACAATATACTGTGTGATCATTCTAATGCAAATTTTTTGTAATGTTAAATAGGCAGCTAATGTGAATAATTTAATTAGGAAAATAATGTTATACAAGACTTGGTGTTAAAAAGTATAGAGTGTTCTTCAACTGACGACGCAACATAGGGATTTGCATGCAAATTTTTATATGCTCAAATATTGGCTTCCTTGGTTATTTTAGAACAAAATTGTATTAGACGTTTGTAAAAAGCATGCCAGAAGTCTATAGCGCATAAATATTTGAAAAAAAAAACGATATTGAACAAGTACCTAATCTCAAAGTTTTTTTGACAATTCAAAACAAAAAGATAGAAGTTGCAACCTCCTCAAAATAAAAGATGCGTGATTGTTTTATTTTTCACATAAATATTCGAAAAAAAAAAACAACGATATTGAACAAGTACCTAATCACAAAGTTTTTTTGACAATTCAAAACAAAAAGACAGAAGTTGCAACCTCCTCAAAATAAAAGATGCGTGACTTGTTTACTCGGTAATAGGCAAGCAGTAGTGGTAATATATGCGAGGGACCTCAAGTGAACCCAAATCTGGTCAGTAGTGAGGTCACTATTTCCTATAAATCCTACCTACAGATTTATAACTACCAAGATTAGAAATAGCTTGCTTACTACTTACACTGTTGTTGTGTTGTTGCACTGCCTGAAGTCTCATATTTATCAGCGCTTCAAACTAGTGCCTGGTTATGATGATCTTTACTTAAGATTTCTCTTCGATATCTAGGAATGCGATATTAAAAGAGTCTCAATTTGGTTGTCACCAAAAAGTCAAAAGGGTCTAAGGAGGAATTAGTCTTCAATCAAACAGACATGTCAATGTTACAAAATATTGAATTTATTCATATAGATTGAAGTTGAAATGGTGAACAAAATAAAACTAATTGGTTGGTAACTCTCAAAATAAACATTAATTTTACAAAAATATAAATCAAATAAATAGCAAGAACTTCAATGACAAGACATTGTTAATTTACAAACATGTGACAGAATAATGAGACAAATGTGGTTTGTTTATTACTAAAGTAATCTAAACACTTATTATCGAGATATACATTAAAAATCAGATGCTGTGTGTTGGAGCTCAAAAAGAAACAAATTAATATGTAAATTATTTAACGTTTGTCAATCAATTCTGTTAATCTTTTAGTTAGATCCTGGCCAGTTCTCGAGTGAAGCTCAATTTTGAAAAAAATACATATATGTATGTCTACGTGAAAACTCTATACAAATTATTGAAAAACAGGTGATATTAAAGACAATGTACGGGTTAAATATTTTTACAGACAAGATTCACTGATTATAATTTCAAAGATGACGTGTTTAAATTTACAAAAACAGAGATAATTTCAGAGATTAAAACAGGTCATTCATAATTATTCTAATAGCAGCTACCTGGCGTTATTCAAAACTAAAACTTGATTGAGTGTCTTTGAAAGTTCAGATTATAAAAATTCAGTTGCCAGATGAGTGTGTAAGACAAACTTTGCTAGTTCAGAGAAAAATTTTGACTCACTGAATCTTCTGCCTTGAATTACCTGGTTACTCTTTGGGGACGGTTCCAGACTGAATAAAATACTGGTAGCTGACACAAGTCTCAGTGACTCCAACAAGAGAAAAGAAGCTGGGAGAAACAGTTATGGTTCCTATTGATGGTTACTAAGCCGGTGGATTTATTGTGTCACGTGTACAAAACCCTTTGACACCTAGGTCGACATTCTGAATTCGCTTGTTGGAAACTTCGCGAATCGCAACTTAAACGTAAATTAAAGCAAGGCAACAGGTTGAAACAAAGAACCACAACTTGAGTTCCGCTTTTATGCTGAATACTATGTTTATTTCAACTCGAAAATTATTAAAACACTTTAAACAATTACAGAATATTGTTACAAGGTAGTGTAGGTAACAGAAAGACTTAAAAACCCCGTTTATAAGACATTTTGAGAGCCACCTCAAGTAAACGGTGTTCACGCCACCGGCGTCAGCGTTAGACTCCTAGAGGCAGAGAGCGTTCGGCTACAGCTGACCCCGGCACGCAATTTTCAGTGTTATGAGCGTTAGTCGTTATTTGCGAGGTCTTTCTCGCCTTCATTCTTCGAATGGGATAGAACGAGAGCCACAATCCTTGGCGAAGTCACCAACGTCTTCTATACACACCTCCACAATAATGGACTCGTCCGTTCATTTACTAACCGATTTTCTGGATTTCATCATAAATACGTCAGCTTTTTACCTAGAATTTCAGGACAATAGAGATGTTTATTTTCCCCAACAAAATGCAACGTTTTTCAATATTTAGATCTTGACGTATATTATAGGGAGTTCAGTATGCTTCTTACGATACAGAATATTTTAGTGAATTTTCATCAACATTATTTTGAAAGCAAAACGTGAAATATTCAATAAAGATTAGGTTTCTAGTGTTGTTTATCATACTTGGGGGTCTTCTAGGTGTTTTTAAACCGATAGTGATTCCACGTAAAAACTGAATCGTTACAAAGTGTTGAACTAAAGTTAAATAAGATGTTCAAATAATCCTTCATCAGCTGCCAAGCGATACCCTTAACGGTTGTAAAATTCAGATCTAACATTGCTCAATTGGTACTGTGTGACTCTATCACATTCTGCCAAAATTGCATTTTTAAGGTGCTGAATGTTTTCAAAACGAACCTAAGTATAAATTTTTGATTAAATGTGGCCAAAAAAAAATAATCGTTGGGTGTGAAATCTGGAGATCTCTAAGGCCATGAAACATTATGATCTGGCCTCATAATATGACCTTGAAAACTATTGCATAAATATTCTCACGCTGCAAGGGTATTTTGTGCGGGAGATCCATTCATCTGATACCAGATCTCTTGATTTTCTCTAGCAACATAACCTTCTACATTCAAATTTTCATGAACATAAAATGGTCCAGTAATATGCCTGCAAAAAATTCGGCACCAAACATTGACTTTTTGATGATATGGAGTTCTGGTTTCAATAAATCTTCGTTTATTAATCGTGCTCCAATACCTACAGTTCTGAACATTGGGCTCATTATTCACTGTGAACATACTCTCATTGGTAAAGGAAAAAATATTCTTTAAGAACTATCATTATTTGCCATTTCCATCATTTGATAACTGAAGTGGACTCTACCACCCCTTGATGCTTGATAGCAGCTGTATAATTATGCTTTTTTAATGTGCTAAAAATTATTGAAGAATGCTGGTTAGTTGCGTTAGCAAGTTGCCTAATACTCAAATTATTATTTTCTTGGATATGCAGGAAAATATTCAGTTCCTTTTCGTTTAAATTTTTACTTGCTTGATTTTTAATTAAATTCTTTGCCACACTTGCAGTTATTCAAAAGCTTTGCCTCCAATCGTTGAACTGTCGAGTTATTTGGTATTGAACACTAAACAAATCACATACATTTTGCAAACTTATACCTGAATAGTATAATTTTATGATTTGAACTTTCTCTTTGATTGTGTAATTCATTGTAAGAAGGTTTGTGAGATTAACAACAAATCATGAAAATTACAGATCTCTTGGTTTGACATTTGTAATTATTCAACGATTTGACATTCGATAATTTTTTTCAAAAATAAGAAGTAAAATAAAACAAAATAGTGGAATAGACTTCTAATGTGATGCTTTTTAATGAACTCTAATACAATTTTGTTCTAAAATAACCAGGGAAGCCAATACTCAGGGTACCCAGCGACCTGGAAAAATCAGCGAATTTTAAATAGCTCATAAAATGTCAGGGAAATTTGTAATTTTACTCAAATATCATGGAAATCATCCAGTAGACCTGAAAATTATATATTTGTAAAATTGTGGTTCAAGCAGGTAATTTTTCAAATTTTGTTTTTATATATTATATGAATTTTTTCACGTAAATTGTTTTCTCCTACCCAGCGAAATATATCTTATAACAATGAGGCTGCCCGTTGCTATATCAGTTGAAACCACCAATGAACACACCACATTTCACATCATGCACCGATGTAAATATATTCAGTATTTATCTCAAACATGTCTCATTCGTCCATCTTACTTGGAATGTTCTATCTTGAATGCATAAAATGCAAAATGTGTGTTCTAGCTATTCGCCGGATAGAGCTGTGCTGTGAATGTGGTTATTCTAATTTAACCTTTATCATCATCATTCGAATTTGCATTTTTTTTTAAATAAGCGCGAATGAGAGCCTTTGGAACCCATTTCCAGGTTACTTCAAATATATATATATATATATATATATATATATATATATATATATATATATATATATATATATATATATATA
This sequence comes from Tillus elongatus, assembly GCA_964006375.1. Taxonomy (NCBI): domain Eukaryota; kingdom Metazoa; phylum Arthropoda; class Insecta; order Coleoptera; family Cleridae; genus Tillus; species Tillus elongatus. The sequence continues at coordinate 193,938,960 of OZ023263.1, forward strand.
TATATATATATATATATATATATATATATATATATATATATATATATATATATATATATATATATATATATATATATATATATATATATATATATATATATATATATATATATATATATATATATATATATATATATATATATATATATATATATATATATATATATATATATATATATATATATATATATATATATATATATATATATATATATATATATATATATATATATATATATATATATATATATATATATATATATATATATATATATATATATATATATATATATATATATATATATATATATATATATATATATATATATAATATATATATATATATATATATATATATATATATATATATATAATATATATTATATATATAATATATATATATATATATATATAATATATATATAATATTATATAATATTATACACACACTCTCTGGATAACGGGGAGGTGGTGGTGGCTGCATTTCTCGACATTGAAGGAGCATTTAATAATGCATTGCCTATCTCCCTCTACGAAGCCACTATCGCTAGAGGGGTGGAACCTAACATTTGTGGCTGGATCGGAAGCATGCTTCACAATCGGACCAATATTACCCCGCTGCAGGGGAAGGTGGTTGGCCTCAGGGCTGTGAGGGGGTGCCCTCAGGGGGAGTTCTATACCCCCCCCCTGCTGTGGGAGGTTGAGGGCCAGGTGTATGCTGGTCTTGTCATAATGGTTAGAGGCAAATCTGAGGAGGAACTTGCAAGTACTCTTCAAGAGGCACTAAATGTAGTGAATGATTGGTGTCGGAGGGAACAGATGTCTGTGCAATACTGTACGTGTATTAAAACTTTTTTTTTGTTTATAATTTGTATGTATTTTGTTCACAAAAAAATATTCAGATGTGTGTCTTCTAGTTTAAGTATTATGAAAAATTTACTCAAGGGGCCTGAAAATGTGTGGAATTTGATTTTGATCTCTGCTGGGTACCCTGATATTTGAGCATTAAAAAATTTGAGTCCAAATCCCTATGCTGCAACATCAGTTGAAGAACGCTGTATGCAGTTATTTTTCTACTATTTTTCTTTACATCTCATAAGCATGTTATAAACCCAAAATATTTTTTGTGAGTGATAATAACCTACTGTGCAGATGTTTTCTCATATTTAATGATCATTAGGTTTAAGCAAACATTCCCTAATTTATTTTAATTATCGCCTAGATAAGTTTTAGAGTATTATTATCAACCGAAATTGTAGGTAATATTTTGTCATATCTGTTTCCCAAGTATGGAAGGAATGAAGCTAAGAAGAGAGAAATATTGTCAGCTTCTGCTGCAGCTGGTGTATCGGTAGCCTTTGGAGCTCCTATAGGAGGTGTGCTCTTCAGTTTGGAGGAGGTAAGACTTTGTTTAGGTATTTATCTTTAGCCTTTTGGATTAACCCATTAAAAATTGTAACTTAGGCCAATGATAAGTCTACAACTTATTTGTTACATGTTATATTTTATAATTATTAGTGTCCATAAATAGTAGCATTGCTGTTGCTATTATCATTCTGTTTTCAAGTTAAAATATACAGAAGCACGTAAAAAGAAATTCTTGATCTATAATCTACAGTGAAACTTAATAAAGGAAAGTGAATCTTCACTTGGCTCTTGATGGAGAATTTTGTTTAAGTCATAAATAACAAAAACTCATGTAAAACTTTACAGTACAGTGTGATCATAGAGCCTGGAACATAATTTATAAATGTGTTTGTAATTTTTGCACGAAAAATGCTCGGGCAGGTCAATTTTATCTTTTCTATTGTCAATTTATGACATAAAAATTACATTTATGACCTCACCTATTTCTGAATGATGACGTTATCATGAGTTTTTTCAATGACAACCATATTTTTTTGCTGTTTTTTCATAGACCTGCTTACTACTTAACTGACAACAATTTTTTGCAAAAATTGCATTATTGACTTTAAAAGATGGAAGCGTAAATTTAATAAGAAATAAGAAATATTTCTGACCATTTTTATTTAGCACGAGTTTCCTTTAGAATAATGAGGTTTTGAGTGGTCACTGCTTGCCCAGACTTGACTCCCTTGGATTTTCCTGTGGGGTTATTTAAAATCAAAAGTTTATTTCAGCAGACCAAATAATTTAGAGGAGCTACAGCAAAGAATTCACGCTGAAGTGGAGCAAATTAGTCCTGGCATTTTTGAGCCCAGTGAACAAAGTGTTTACACTCGTATCGGTCAATGCCAAATGGTAGATGGAGAACAGTGTGAACATTTGTGCTAAATTTTGTTTGTTTTCCTTGGTTTCATAATTTTTTCCATCAAACTTACGTTTCCATTTTTTGCTATTTGAAAAAAAAAATTGTGAATGTTTTATATTATTGTTTATAAATATTAACAGTCAGCTCAGAACTGACAAGGGCCAGTGAATTAAACTGTCTAATTAAAACAAAGCATTGTTTAATCTATTTGTATCACATATTATACATAAATTTTTTCTTTCTGAACTCCTTCCCCATATTTTAACTATGCCAAATCTCAAACTCTTCTGTGCATGCTATTTGCTAAAAAAGGAGTACAAAGTTTTTTCTTCACATATTAATACATACATTTTTTTTCTCCCTTAAGGCTCGTTCGCGTCTTTGCCGCCCCGATAGCACCTCAGCCTTTGGCTTATTGTGCATGCCCTTTGTCTTTTCTACTCCACCCATTGCAAAATCACTGTGCCTTGAACTAGTCTGCACAGCAATTGGTAAGGTGAAGTTTTATATTGCTCTGTCTCCGGTCTAGGCTGTCCGTAGATCAGTTGTCTTTTGCGGTCCAGAGCTTAACACTCGCATAAGATGTGCTGGGCTGATGGGCTGATTCCTCCCCTTCGCCGCAGAGTCTGCATGCCAGGTCCTCCTCGAACCGCCCTATTTTAGGCAGGTGTTTCTTGACAGTCATGTGTTCTGTCAAGAGCCCTGTTATGTTCCTGACCTGTCTTTTGCTAAGATTTAGTAAATCCACAGATCTCTTTGAATTGAGTTCCTCAATTACTGACTTCCCACGTCTGAGCCCTGGACAGTCTGCCCAGTACACCTTATGTTTGTTTCTGACCCAGGACTTAATGGATCCCCTGGCAGTGCCTTCATCACGCCCAGGACCGGTTCTAGTCCCATAAATTGTTCTGCTGATCCTCTCTTCCGAGACTGTCAGCTTCTTCATTGCCTTTGACCCCCGAGTGACCCGGCACCCAGATGAGGGTGACCTCATTCTGCCCAGCCAGGTCGCTCGTCTCGGTTCAGCATTTACTTACCAGCTTGGAATTTACCCATGGGCTACTTTAGGGCTGCTTGGCTATCTGTGACTATAAGGATCCACTTGTTGGTGTAGCCCCTCCTCTTGTTCTCTCGCACGCAGTGCAAGATCGCGTACATTTCGGCCTGAAAGACTGTTGCATAAGCTCCGAGGGAAATACTGTGACTTACCTTATAGGAGTACAGTGGTCAGATCCGTGTTCCTCAGAGCCATCAGTAGTCCGGCTGTGACTGGCCTACTGTGTTGGAGGTTGACCTGAAGGAACCTAAGTCCCATCAACCCCCGGTGGCTTCCCCAGTGGGCAGAAGGTAACCCCTCCGAGGCCCTATAATGCCTTAAAGGAGGTTCCTATTCCTTTCCGGAATAGACTTAATGCACGAGTCTGTCGGAGCCACTTCTTGAGTCCCATTGGTTTCAGTTTTATTTATATTTGTCTTCTACATGTTGTCCCCACGAGAATGAGGGAAATACTGTCCACACCATCAGTACCCCCTGTTACCCCCTGTGTGGTGCAAGGTGGGTTACTCTGGAGGGTTGCCCGGTACTCCAGAGGTTCCGTTCATGACACCCTCACCCTGGTGCCACCCATCCCTAGGCACGGGTCACGTGAGACCGTGGATTGGGGGAGTTTTTTCGACCTCCATTTCTAGATCCGTCATGTTCAGTTATACGCAAAGTCACCTTGTGCAGGATGCGGCTCTTGACTGCGCATGACGGTTTTGGGGGAAAGCTTAATCAAAAGCTCATGTTGTTGTTTCCACTTCCTCAGCTTAACCCCCTGGAGTCCCTTGGCCCCCGACTCCTCGACCTCAATATATAGATTTACAGATACTTGAAATTAAAAAAAACAGGAAAACTCACAGTGAAAACTAACCAACACAGGTAAGAGTAAAGACCAACAGCCCCTGTTCTATGTCAACCTTGAAATGTCAAATTTTAAAGAATGGTTGGCTACAAATAAAACAAAAACATTAAATAGATGGGATGTCAACTTAAAAGTAGGTTTTCATAGCTGCCTATGATGCATAGTTATAAGAATAGAATAGAGTGTACAATCGACATTTCTTCTAGCTCTGACTGTTAACATAGTGTAGCATAACGTCAAAACAAGACGTTTATTTGTAAAGTTTCTTTTTTATGTGTTCATACATTAGAAGATTTCAAAAAAAATTGGAAGGTAATAACTTGCCTAAACTAACATTAATATTAATAAGTGAGATCATGTCTTTCTAACTATCTTCGAGAGGTACAAATTCCAACTATTGTAGTTATAATTTTTCAAATTTTTTAACAATGTTTCTGATTTTCCATTATTTTTTTTGAGCCGATAAATGAATACAACGAAGCCTATTAACATTTCATGTGTAGATGAACACAGGCCCAGAGTAGAGTTTAATCACTTTTCTGATGAGTCGCCTTGTAGCATTATTTTATAATAGTACACTAAAAGTAATACATATTTGTTTGTACTAACATTTGTCTTAATTTGCTTACAGGTTAGTTACTATTTTCCCTTGAAGACACTGTGGAGATCATTTTTCTGTGCTCTGATAGCAGCATTCATTTTGAGGTCAATAAATCCGTTCGGCAATGAACATTCTGTTTTATTCTATGTGGAATATAACAAACCTTGGATATTCTTTGAACTGGTTCCATTTATTGGTCTAGGAATAATAGGGGTAAGTGCAAAACATAAACTCAACCACATTAGTTAAAAATTTTGTGTAGCTGTTTTAACTCAACAACTGTAGAAAATGCTATAGAGCTCTTTCTCTCAGATTCTGTATGGTGCTGCGAATCTTAAATCAGTACAAAAAAATAACAATTTCTCAATGCTTGTGAAGGTATTATTATGCATATATATATTATTAGTATTATTATTAAAGTTTATTAGAAGTAAAGGTATACTTGTAAATTCTACAAACCAAACGACCCTATTAGGTAGATCTCTGCTGGTACACTGATGGCTCCAAAACCGAGGGGGGGGGGGGGGGGTTCTGATGCATATTATGGGAGCAACACTGATGCAAGAATGTCATCTAGCCTCAGAAAGTATGCAACCATACACCAGGTAGAAGTGTATGTCATCGAGATGTGTGCGAGGTACATTATACAAAACCATTGCACACACAAATCGACAAAAATATGTAGCCAAGCTGCAATAAAGGCACTTGGTTCCTACCATTGCAATTTAAAAACGATATGGAGTTGTAAATCTGCCCTCAACGAACTAGGCAGCTGCAATGAAGTGTCGCCGGTCTGGATAGCGGGGCACTCGGACCTTGATGGCAATGTAGCGACCGACATGCTTGCCAGTGGTAATGCTCGGTAGGATTTTATCAGACCAGAACCTGTGCTGGGGATATCCTCATGCACAGCAAAACACACCTTGAAGACCTGGACAGATAGCAGGACAATCCATCAATGGCAAAATCTGCCAGGGTTAGCACACTCTAAGGCCTTCATAAATGGCTTTTCAGAGTCGAGGGCTAAAAAAGACAACAACTAATAACTCTGGTTGGCCTGTATACAGGACACTGCCGCTTGCATCACCACATGCTCCGAGTTGGTCTCCGTCAAGAGACTGAGCGGCACTATGTATGGAGAGTGACGCAACAGCAGAGCACCTGCTATGTTCCTGTCCAGCTGCAGACAGGACAAGACACCTACTATTTGGCTAGACACAAGTTGCACCAGAAGATCTGAGTCAACTTCCGCCCACCTCCGTAGGAGGCCGGATTTGTTGGATGAAATATAAGACAATTAGATGTGAGCCACAATAGACCTCAAGGTCACAATGGAAGGACCGTTATGGCACAATCACAATATAACATAACCATATAACCTAACTAAGAGTACTTTAATAATGTAACATAATTCTTTACAAAGAAAGTTAAAAGTAAATATAATAAAAAAAATCTATGGTCACAACCAATCCATAAAAAAGCAATGTCGTCCTATTACCAGTCCAGTTACCTTTTAAAGACTGTCACAGAAGGAGCTACCAGTACAGAATTATTTGAGTTGAAGCCATGACACACCCTGTTGGGAAAACATTTTCTTGGCGGCAACAGTGAAATAGTTCCAATGGCCACAAAACTCTCTGTGATCACTCCGAGTTTGATGAGATTGTTAAGATCTACTGAGTAGCACCCATGAAGAGCCTTGAAGTCACAAGATCAATTCTCTTAAAATGTGCTACCAAAGGAGGTAGGTTAGGTTAGGTTTGAATGTGAGTGGGCCATACCTGTCCCTCCACCGCGACCATAAGGTCTATTGTGGCTCACCCCTAATGGTCTATATTTCACCCAACAAAGCCAGCCTCCTGCAGAGGTCGATAATCTTTGTGGGCGAAAGTTGATCCAGATCTTCCGGAGCAAGCTTTGTCTTGCCAAAGAGTATCTAGTCCTGTCCGCCGCCGGACAGGAACACAGTACATCCTCTGCTGTCTCGTCACTCTCCATACACAGCCGGCACTCAGTCTCCTGACCGACCCCAATACAGTGCATGTGGTGACGCAGGCGGCAGTGTCCTGTATACAGGCCAACTAGAGTACTCAGTTGTTGTCTGTTTAACTCCAGAAGTTTTTTAGCCCTTGACTCAGACAGGCCATTTATGAAGGCGTTAGAGTGAGCTAATCCTGGCAGATTTTGCCATTGCTGGCTTGTCATTCTTTCTGTCTAGGTCTTTAAGGTGTATTTTGCTGTGCATGATGTTATCCCCAGCACCGGTTCTTGTCCGATAAAGTCCCTCTGGGCACCACTCCTGGCAAGCGTGTCGGCAGCAACATTGCCATCATGGTCCGAGTGACCCGGTATCTAGACCAGTGACACCTCATTACAGCTCTCCAGTTCGTTGAGGGCAGATTTACAACTCCATACCGTTTTTGAGCTGCAACAGTAGGAACCAAGAGCATTTAATGCAGCTTGGCTATCTGTATATATATATATATATATATATATATATATATATATATATATATATATATATATATATATATATATATATATATATATATATATATATATATATATATATATATATATATATATATATATATATATATATATATATATATATATATATATATATATATATATATATATATATATATATATATATATATATATATATATATATATATATATATATATATATATATATATATATATATATATCGATTTGTGTGTGCACTGGTTTTCTATGTTTTCCCTTGCACACATCTCGATGGCATACACTTCTGCCTGGTGTATGGTTGCGTACTTGCGGGGGCTAGTTGATAGTCTAGCATCAGTGTTGCCCCCATATGCGCCGGCTCGTACTCCCATATTGGTTTTGGAGCCGCAGCATACCAGCAGAGATCAGCTCTCAATAGGGTCGTTTGATTTTGTTCCCAGTTTTCCCTTTCCGGGAGGACGGTCTTGAAAGACATCTCTACTGATCTTTGTAGGCATCAAGCCAGAGAGCATTCCCAGAATATCATGACCCTCAATGTCATCAAGGAGTCCGGACCCTCCCAGACTGAATTCCTTCGGCATACTGTCGGCTGTTTGTTTTAATCTGTACGTTGTCCACCTCGCCACCCTCTCGAGCCATATGTGAAGAGGTGGAATATTAAGGAGGACCTCCAGAGCATCTGATGGCGTGGTGCTTATCGCTCCCGTTATCATCAGACAAGCTTGTCTCTGTAGATGAGCCAGTTTGGCCCTCGCGATATCACGAAGTGCTTTGTGCCACCAAACTATGGCTCCATATGTTATCATTGGTCTGATAACCACTACATAGAGCCAGTACATCTGTTGGGGGTTTGTTCCCCAGTTATTTCCACAGATTCTATGGTATGTCCACAGGGACAGTTTAGCCCTGTGGATTACATTCTCTAACTGTACGTCCCAGTTGAGCTTCTTATCTAGGGTTACCCCCAGATATTTTGCTTGTTCCATAAATGGAATCGTTTTCCCCATAAGAATAGGTGGTAAGGTAAAGGAGGTAAGTCTTCGTAGACATTCCTGATTTGAGACGTTGCACACTTGAGTCATGAACTTTGATATCCAGCGTGGCATGTGGTCCAGAAGTTCAATGTGCCACTTTATAGCCTGGAGATTGGAACTGCATGTTCAAAAATAGGAAGAATGTAAGAGCGGTAAATTTTAGTGAGGCCGTCTGCAAATTGATGCTTTGGATATTATCCGAGCCTTAGCTTTTTTAATAACCTCAGAGAACTGCTCTGTCCAGGAGATACTCAGGGGTGCTCGAGCTTGTAGTCTCATTGGCCACAGACTTATAATAAATTTACTTATATATTTACTTTTGCTTTTGAGACGGTTCAACTTTCAACTAGATTTTTTACAGCCAGTAAAAAAATATTATGAATCTGCATTGACTATACATATTTTTTGTAAATCAAATTTTCATAATAGATATTTCTTTTGTGCGAGTTGAGTTGTCAATCAGATGCTCAACTTATTGATTCCATTAATGGTTTTGTTTATCAAGCTCAGGATTATCTGTTGGTGTTAAAAGTATGGCCTCTTTAAACATTATTTGTTTATCGCTTTGAAGTTCTGTATTTGTCGTATTATGTGAAATTGAGTTTGTGTCAATCTTGTCGTTGTCCAGTTTTAAGTTTTGAATAAAAGATTATCACACTTTTCTTGGCGCTTCCTATGAAGCAATTTTATCAGCTCTCAAAAAAATATGAAAGGAAATATTAGTGTTGTTGTGAGAATTGATTCTTTGGGTACTGTGTAATGAATTGTATGTCTAATATTATGTTTATTTATTTCTAGGGTGTTATTGCTACTATATTCATTAAGGCGAATCTCTATTGGTGTAGATATAGAAAGTATTCGAAACTAGGACAGTATCCAGTTACAGAAGTATTAGTAGTGACAGTAATTACAGCAATTATAGCTTATCCAAATCCATATACAAGAATGAACACCAGTCAGCTTATTTATTTACTATTTAGTCAATGTAGTATATCAAATTCTGATTATCTGTGGTAAGTTTTCTTGTAGTTTTATTTAAAAGTAATCTGTAGTAATATCGTGGTTTTCAATTTTTAACTTTTTTATTTTGTTTAAAGCGGCAAGTATGCAATCCAGTATTTGTTACGAAAACTGAAAATAGTATATACAAGTCCAGCTTCGCTGTATAGCACATTATACACACACACAGACACATATTAATTGAATCAAGGGTACATTTTTGGAGTTTGTAATAAGTTTAGGTACACTTTTCTCAGGAATATGGCAACATCGAATGACATCTGTCATGTAACTGCAGAGTGAGGTTATGTATGTGTCTAATTTATTGTCTTATCTGGTTTTTTGTTCTTTTCTAAAAGACATATGTTACACTTACATATGTTTTTTAGAAAAGAAAGCCATAGAACCAGAATTTGTGTGTGTGAGAATGAGAAAAGTGAAAAGGATTCGAATCCGACATGTATGAATCAAACCTTCTGTACCCGGATTCGGAAAGGAAACTACAAAATACGAAACATTACTCGTCAGTAGTCACCCAGCACAGCCATGAGTTGACAGCCGCTAGCTATAAGGGATGCTCCCTTGATACTAGCAAACTAACATAACTGTATAGCTAATAGAAGCTGATTTTAATAGTATATATTTTAAAAGTGAAGTTATAAAATCTTTGATCAGTCTGTAACTTGAGTTCAATTAGTCGTTGTGAAATACATTAATGAAAAATCATTTGGAAATAATTTTTTATATTTTACAATGTTTTTAATTATTAATTCAGATTTTTAGTTTCCAATATGTAACCAATTTATACTGCCAGATGTACATCAATATCACAATGGTTTCTTTGACAGAACATAGAATTAAGATAATTACATTAAATGAGCACAAGCAAATCCCAGAGACAAATTCCTAATGAGGTTGGTGTCTCTCAAGCCACCGTCTGTTGCACCATCAGATAGCACCAAAAACGTTAACATTGATGTGAATAGGGCAGAAAAATGTGGACCCAAGTGAAAAACTGCAGCCAAAGATAATGCACTTTTAATCAGAAAAAATAAAATAAACCCTCAAATGTCAGCTGTGGACCTCACATGTGAACTGCAGCAAGATGGTATTTACCTGCATGTAACTACGGTCTGAAGACGACTTTGTAAAGCGGGAGGAATTGCACAGAGCCATGTCAAAAAGTAGCTTCTAACAATGGCCATGAAGAAAAAGAGGTGTCTCTGGGCATAAAAACATAAAAACTGGACTGTGGAGAACTGGAAAGGGTACTTTTTTCTGATGAAAGCCACTTTTTTTGTCCAGGAACAAGTTGTCAAGTTTATGCATCGTAGTGCTGGAGAAAAGTTAAGCACCTCCCACATTTAGCAAATCATCTAAACACCCCAAAAAGAAAATGTTTTGGGGGTGTTTTTCATATGACGGCGTACAACTACTTGTTCCTGTTCAAGGAATTATGAAAAGTGACCCGTACAAGAAAATAAGGAGAGAAAGAATGAGCCCAAAGTTAGACAAGAGGTTTCAGTCACAAGATGGAATATTTCAACAAGATTTGGCTCCTTGCCATAATTCCAAAAAATGAAGGAATACTTTGCCAAAAACAAAGTGGCCAGGAAACTCTCTGAATCTTAATCCCATGGAGAATCTTTGGGCTACCTGCAAGCAAAGACTCGTAAAAATGGATTGCAGAACGAAAAATAGCCTCATTTGTTCATTGGTATATGTATGGTAAAGGGATGAAATTGTTTTCGAAAATTGTAAAAAATTCTGGACGCAGCAAGTGCGTTATGGTAGTGAATTTTCATAAAAATATTTTTAATAACAAATATGTGTGTTTTTTTAAGAAAGCAGGCATCAAATTTGGTTACCAGTATAACCTATATACTAAAAACAATGTGCCATGTTTCATCAAAATAACTTTATTGTGTGAAAATATACAAAAATTTCCAAAAGTAAACTTAAAGTGTTCCCGAAAAAACACGTTTCTTGGTCAACCTTATAGGTTAATAACAAATTGAGCTGTTCAAATATTAAGCATTTGATCAAAATTCGCTACCATAACGCACTTGCTGCGTTCAGAATTTCTTTTCTTACAAACATGCATTATATTTCGATGGAAAATGCAAAAATGCAATAACATAAGGCGTGTTTGATTAAAAAAAATATGAAACATTTGATCAAAATTCGCTACCATAACGCACTTGCTGCGTTCAGAATTTCTTTTCTTACAAACATGCATTATATTTCGATGGAAAATGCAAAAATGCAATAACATAAGGCGTGTTTGATTAAAAAAAAGGAAATTTGTATCACCAACGAATTATGGGCCACCCTGTGATTGTCGAAATATTATTTTAAGATGTAGCTCAAGACACCCTATAATTAATATATACAAATTTTTTTCGTCTCTTATATAATAACGGATATATTGAGCTTTATTGATTTTTTACGAAAATTCGACAAAAATTATATACCATTAAACGATAAACTCTATAGCTAAGGCTACTTGTCAAGCATCAGAGAAAGGGTCTATTTGAAATGAATTTTCTGCAAATATTTTAGTAAAATGAAGGACAATGACGGTTGAAACTAAGACTTCAGGGTTTGTAAAACATTCTTCTTGAGATATTTTCTTTCCATAGCCCGTATTAGATTCAAGTTATTTGCCTAAATGTTGCCAATTTTGACATTTTAAATCGCCACTTTGACGTTTTCAGGAAAACCCCAATTTATTTTTCTTTAAATGCCTATAACTTTTTTGTCTTTTGAGCTACATAGCTAAATTTTGGTAGGTAACTTACCTATAAGGATATAAACCTGTGTACCAAACTTGGTTGCCCTTACTTTGTTAATTCCGGAGATATGATTTTTTTTCGAAAGAAAATGCAAAATTTTCCTGGAAAACCTAGGCAGATTTTCCTGGCTAACGAACTTATCCAAGCTATTTGCAAAAGGAATTTTTTCGCCAAATTTAATCAAAATCGGCCCATTATTTTTTGAGTTATCGGTGTGATACATATATATATATATATATATATATATATATATATATATATATATATATATATATATATATATATATATATATATATATATATATATATATATATATATATATATATATATATATATATATATATATATATATATATATATATATATATATATATATATATATATATATATATATATATATATATATATATATATATATATATAAACATATAAAAATTGAAACGGACCTTGGATATGTTTTCTGGGGGGCCTAATTAGCGCTCATGTGAAGAAATTTTTTCAAAATTCAAAAGTCGGGATCTCCTCATTAGTGAATTTTTTTTAAGAAAATTCACTAAAAGAAACTGATAGAATCTATGTAAAACGAGCAAAACTGGTTCTGGAAGCAAAGAGGGGGCACATCAGACTCTAATTAAGAACTAAATGTATTAATACTCCCAATAAACTGTCTCTTTTTTAACAAATATGTGTGGGGTTAAGGAGTCGCGGGCCAAAGGACTCCAGGGGGCAAGCTGAGGAAGTGGAAATAACAACATAAACTCCCGATGAAGCTTTCCCCAAGACCGTCATGCGCGGTAAAAATCCGCATCCTGCACGAGGTGACCCTGCTAATAACTAAACATGACGGATCTAGACAAGGAGGTCGAACTAAACTCCCCCAATCTACGGTGTCACGTGACCCGTGCCTATGGATGGATGGCACCAGGGCGATGGTGTCGTGAACGGAACCTCTGGAGTACCAGGCAACCCTCCAGAGTAACCCGCCTTGCACCACACAGGGGGTTCTGATGGTGTGGACAGTATTTCCCCCATTCTCGTGGGAACAACATGAAGATTATAAATACATATAAAACCAAAACCAATGAGGCTCGAGGAGTGGCTCCGGCTACAGACTTGAGCCTTGAGTCTATCCCGGAAACGGAGACGAGCCAGGGTGCGGCAGCGGACTCTGGAGGTCCCACGACCGGCGTAGATACGGGGGATCAGGGGGTAGCTTCGGCCAGAGACCTGTCCCCGACACCCAAGCTGGAGGCTGGGTCCCACCGGAGGGCGGCGAGCTCCGCGGACTCCGGGGGCCCCTCCACCAGTGAGGACTCTACTGTTAGAGTAGAGGGACTGCCCCGGCAGTCCAAGCGTCTTTCCGGGGCGCAAAGAAAGAAGCTCCGGAGGGCGCAAAAAATGGCGGCCGGGACCTGGACGGTCGAGAAACCTGTAAAGGCGCAAGAGGGGAGTGCGGGTCAGAAGAGGACGCGCTCGAACTCTAGCACGCCCACTACAGACAGACGTTCCAAAAGGGCCAGGGTGCCTGTAAAGGCGCAAGAGGAGAGTGCGAGTCGGAAGACGCCGCGCTCTGGCTCTAGCACGCCTACTACAGACAGACCTCCCAAAGGAACTAAGGCCGGAACACCGGCGCAGACTGGCTCTTACAGGGAGGCTGCGGAGGGCCTCGGGATGGCGGTGATTGACAGACGCCATCCTGAGGTCACGCTAGACCAGGGGAAGGCGGACCTGATCCAGGCTGCGGTGGTAGCTGCAGTGGACTCTTTTCAGGAAGGGGAGAGCCCGCCTCAGTTCCACCGGACGCGCCTGACGGGGGGCATCCTCTGGATAACCTGTGCCGGCCCGCAGTCGCGGGACTGGCTACGGAAAACGATCGGGGGCCTCGGTCAGATTTGGGAGGGGGCGGACTTGACAGCCGTCGAGCCCAAGGAACTCCCAAAGAGACGCAAGGTCCTCGTACGGATCCCTGACACCGTCCCGCAGGAGACGGTGATCAGCAGACTTAAGATCCAGAACCCTGAACTGGGGACGCAACACTGGTCGGTTCTAAGCAGGAAGGCAGAGGAGAAAGGACAGACGCTCGCCTTCTCGATCGACCCGACATCTTACAGAGCCCTTGAAGGAACCTCCTTCAAGGCATTCTGGGGCATGGGAAGGGTTAGCTTCCGCCCACTGGGGAAGCAATTAAGGGTTAATGGGACTTAGGTTCCTTCAGGTCAACCTCCAACACAGTAGGGCAGCCACGGCCGGACTACTAATGGCTCTGAGGAACACGGATGTGGCCCTCATCCAGGAACCGTACTCCTACAAAGGAGAGATCAAGGGACTCGGCGGAGCTAATGGAAAGCTCATCTACAGCAGGTCCAGCGAGAATCCGAGGGCCTGCATTTTTGTCAGGGAAGGGATAGAGTTTCTCCCTCTAATGAATTTCTGTTCCAGGGACCTGGCAACGATCAAAATCCGATGTGGAGGAGCGGATGGGCTGAGGGACATTACTGTCGCGTCAGCCTATCTGCCAGGGGACAGCACGGACCCTCCTCCACCCAACGAATTGGAGCAGCTGATGGTGGGTAGCAGAGCAGGTGGATGGCAGACCATCATCGGCATGGATGCGAATGCGCACCATGAGTTGTGGGGTAGCTCGGACACAAACTCTAGGGGTGAGGCACTTTTACAATTCTTTATGAAATTTAATTTAGACATATTGAATAGAGGTAATAAACCGACATTCGTCACAACACGGCGTGAGGAAGTTTTAGACCTAACAGTTTCCACCCAGTTTCTGGGTGACTTTGTTAAAAGCTGGGCTGTGTCTGGGGAAGTGAGTAGCTCAGACCACAGATACATCCGGTTTGAAATCGCCAAAGTCGAAAGAGAAACGGTATGGTACCGGGACCCCCGCAAGGCGGACTGGGAAGCCTACAGGGCAGACCTAGCTGTGGAACTGCGGGGGGTTGAGAGGGCCATAAGGGATTCAATAGACCTCGAGATTGCAGCAGTCCAATTGCGAGACGCAATTACCTCGGCCTATAACGCCAACTGCCCCCTGAAAATGAGGGTGTCCACCAGGAACGTCCCATGGTGGAACGAGGACCTCAGGCAAAGGAGGACGCAGGTTCGTAAGCTGTTTAACGCGGCCAAAAGGTCGGGAGCATGGGATGAATATAGACAGGCCCTATCGACCTATAACAAAAGACTGAGGGACGCCAAGAAGGAGTCGTGGAGGAGGCACTGCGAAGAAGTGGAAAACACGTCCGAGAGTGCTCGACTACACAAGATCCTGTCTAAGGGCCCTCAGACTAACATAGGCTCCCTTAGAACACCCTCGGGAGGCTTTACAAGCTCGGGGGAGGAAACTATGGAAATTTTACTCCAGACGCACTTCCCCGGCTGTAACATAATAAACCAATCACCTCCGGACTGGGAACACTCAGAAATAGAGGCGCCTTATAGGCGGGCATCTAGAGTAGACTGGACAGTCGCTAAAGAGGTGGTTACCTGGAGCAAAATCAGATGGGCCATTAACAGCTTTAAGCCATACAAATCGCCGGGATTTGATGGAATAATGCCCATCATGCTCCAACAGGGGATAGATATACTGGCGCCGGTGCTTACCCTCATTATGAGGGCCAGCCTGGCTCTGGGGTACATTCCGAGGGCATGGAGACTGGCCAGGGTTGTATTTATTCCTAAACCTGGGCGTCCAACAGACCAGGCAAAGTCCCTGAGGCCAATAAGTCTCATGTCCTTCTTGCTGAAAACAGTGGAAAAACTGCTCGACCGGCACATTAGGGGCGGTGTACTGGAAGCATATCCTCTACACTGCGGACAATATGCATACAGAGCAGGATTCTCAACAGAAACAGCACTGCACCAACTGGTGCTGAAACTGGAGAATACGCTGGAGAACAAGGAGGTGGCGCTGGGGGCCTTCCTAGACATAGAGGGGGCCTTTAGCAACACCTCGTTCGGATCGGTTCTGGCAGCTGCCTGGGAGCGTGGAATAGAGGAGACCTGCTGCAGGTGGATCGGTTCCATGCTCAGGGACAGGGCGGTGTTCACCTCACTCGCGGGAGGGACTCTGCTGGCGGGGGTCGCGGCGGGGTGTCCGCAGGGGAGCGTTCTGTCTCCCTTGCTCTGGTGTCTAGTCGTGGACGGCCTGCTGGGGAGGCTCTCGGGAGGGGGGTATGAGGTACAGGGCTATGCGGACGACATTGTCATCATAGTCCGAGGAAAGGTCACACAGGCAGTGTGGGAGCGTATGCAGACTGCACTGAAAGTGGTGGAAGGGTGGACGGTTGATCAAGGGCTCGGGGTGAGCCCCGAGAAAGCAACCGTCGTGCCGTTTACGAGGAGGAGGAAGTGTGAAAGCCACAGAACTCTCACTCTATACGGTAGGAGCGTTCCAATGGCCAGGGAGGTAAAATATCTTGGGGTCGTATTGGACTCTAAGCTAACCTGGAATGGTCACATTGGAAAAATACTGCGTAAGGCAGTCATGACCTTAGCCGTCACTAGGCGGCTATATGGAAAAACGTGGGGACTAAGACCTAGTATGGCCCACTGGCTGTACACAAGGGTGGTCAGACCATCGTTAACATATGCGGCACTGGTCTGGTGGCCTAAGGTGACACAATCCAGTGCCAAACAAAAACTAGGCAAGATCCAAAGGATGGCTTGCCTAGGCATCACAGGGGCCATGTCTTCAACCCCAACAGCCGCCATGGAGGTGTTGCTGGATCTACCCCCCCTACACTTCGTTATTATGGGAGAGGCCAGGCTAGGACTATACAGACTAGCCTGCAATGGTAGACTGAAGATCAACCCAGGCTTCAGGGGCCACTGCAAAATTCAGGAGATCGTGAAGGAACCCATGCTTGAAAAGAGGTGACAGTGATTTTGGAATGGGTGGAGTAAGACTAGGGGTATGCACAATCAACCAAGGGTTGCGGTGCTATCGGGGCGGCAAGGCCGCGGACGAGCCCTGAGGGAACAAAAAAAAAAAAAAAACAAATATGTGTACTTATAGTTATATAAAATACAATACTTATAGTTCAAGTTCCCATGACATTAATGTGTACCTCATACACCTAAAATACAAAAGTGAAAATGAAACGAAAGGATGTCAAAATTATTTTAAGCCTGACAAACCAACATTTTCTATGATCATAATAAGATTAATGCTATCACATAACACCATTTTTTCTTTAATTGAAGGATGTTAGATAGCTCTAATGCATTGAAATTGGTGTCACCAGAAAATGTTTTTTAAATTTTATGAGGGTAGTTACCTTTTAAACAGGGTTGGGGGTAGGTAGACAGATTTCCACTTACAAAGTGACATTTAAAAAATCTAAGTTGATCCCTTTCAGTGTTTCTCTTTAAAATTACAATTAAAACAGAAATCGACTGTATTTGTTACTTTTTTGAAAAGCTATGTATACACACGCACACGCACACACACACAATATATATATATATATATATATATATATATATATATATATATATATATATATATATATATATATATATATATATATATATATATATATATATATATATATATATATATACAGTGTGTCTCACTTAAGAGTGTAACAGCAGCATAAGCCTTTTCTTTTTATCTGATTTAAATCAAATTAGTGTCAAATAATAATGATCATCAAGGTCTACTTATAACCACAAAATCACTTTCCCTCTTAAAACGTAAGGCAATCTACGATGCACAATTGTATACATGTCATTTTGTGACGCACAGTTATTGGGTCTTGAAAAATAAGAAACATATATTTATTTTTGTATTAAAAACCTGAGTAGTAAAAGCACAGAAATCATTAACTACCGCACTGCACACCACACTGCCTCAAAAGTTGTTGAAGCTTGCTGAGTAATCTTCTCTCTTCCATCAGGATTAATTATGTTTGGCTCCACAGTTAAGTGCAACCTCCCTTCTGTCTTTCTGTTCTTTGGTGGTCATTTACTTTAATAGAATCTAGGGCACTGCTATCTATCTATATATAACAGTTACATTAATACTAAAAGACATATATTTTATAAGGTCTCACATCTAATTAAATCTCTTATTGTTTGTTTAATTCAAGATTATCTGTTAGTGTTTTGACTCTTCAAACATTATTTAGTAAAGGTTTACTTTTGGGGTGCTTCTTCGAATTTCATGAAATTTACAGTAGAGTAAAACAACAGGCAATCTACATTAATCATAATTCAGGAAATTTACAAGCAATCATAAAATAAGCGAGCATTATATCTTCACTCTTACCTATATAAACATGCTGTTCTTTTTGGTATATTTAACTACGTACTGGCATATTATCAGGTTGAGTTTTCACGGAAGAAGAGAACGTGTCACGTCTCTAGATCATCTTATAAAGACTTCTTATCTTGAAGTATATTCGATCATCGAACGGTCGCGTTCGTAGGTGTGTTCTCATTGAGTTATAATGCGGTAGAGCAACTGACTACGAACTGTGTATGCCGCATCAAGGATTCTGACGTCACTAGTGGGACTGATTCAAAAGCTTTATAGTTTGGAAAAAAGGTGGTGACACGTGTGACATGTTACAAACTGATGTGCAATAAATATTATTATTATTATTATTGATATTATTATTATCCCAGGCAGAAATTCACTGGTGACTTTTGATTATGCTGTCGCTACGTTCACCAGGTGCCAACAGCTGAGCTTAAGCTCTCACCTGTTGGCTACTGATGCAGTTCAGCGGCTAGAAATCTGAGGAATGTATTGTTGACTTCAAGCAGTCTCTTGACAGTGGTCATAACCCCAAATCAAAGCAACATTAAAAAACAATTATAATTGAAAATTAACAATCAAATTATGTTCAACCTCATTCTATTGAAATTAGCTGATGATTAATTGATTCACTTGATACCACAGTCATAGGACTGGCGATACAATAAGCTCAGTTCACCTGAAGGAACCAAATTCATTAGAAATAAAGATTATTACGAGGATGTCGATTTACATTCCAGATTATTTTTTAAACCATTTTAGAAGTTCTAGAACAATTTTCCGTGATTTCCATCACATAAAATACACACGAAAATACACAATTTTAGAACAATCTGTGGCTACTAACTAGGCAGGCTGCAGCATTACGTGGAGTTATTCAGCAACAATTCCACTTTGAGAAATCGGCAACTGTTGAGTTCCAACTGAAACGCAGCGGGATTGGTGAACACATACCAGTACCTTATATGATTGTTGAATTTTTTTTCATACACTTTTGCATTGTAGAGTGCCTTAAATTTTGAGATGGAAAGTGATTTTATGGTGTTGATGACCTCAATTATTTAATTTTGTTTTTTCTTTGTTTTAGTGACTACAACCGTAATTTTACTGATGTCAATTCCGCGATCGAGATAGCTGCGGCAGGCGATGGTGTCTTCCGCGCCGTCTGGCTGTTGCTGCTTGCACTCATCCTAAAACTCATCATGACGATTTTCACATTCGGCATGAAAGTACCTTGTGGTCTGTTCATACCCAGCTTGTGTCTGGGTGCCATTGTTGGTAGGATAGTTGGTATAGGAATGGAACAGCTGGCTTACACCTATCCGAAAAATTGGCTGTTTAGTGGGGAGTGCTCCACAGGAGATAATTGCATCACACCAGGACTGTATGCGATGGTAGGAGCTGCTGCAGTATTAGGAGGTAGGTGTTGGACATGTGTTGAAGTAACACAAGTACTAATTTTCTAACTAATCGAAGTTTAGTCTAAAATGTAGACGTGTGCAAACCCATGTTTTTTTCAAACCGAACTATAAACAAGCAGATATGTTGCTTCGAACTTCGAACCTCTGGAATAATGTTTAAGGTTCACAATCGAATGTCACACTACTAAAATTTACTAGTACAAAAAAAAAGGAAAGGTTCGAAAAAATTTGCAGGTTGATTGGGTGAAAATTCCCGTCTGGTGCTAATGTTAGTTGTGAAGAAGGATTAACATTGAGTCAAAAATACAAAAAGGCATTTTCAAAACTTTTTCAGACTTCAACAACTATAGCTAAGCTCAATTATAAACATTTTGTTGTTATTTGGTATTAGCTAGGCAGTTTTAGCAAACAGTTAGAGGAGCGGGTCAAAAGTGAGGATGATAGGTACCTACATAATAACCACTTAAAACTTAAACTGCCTCCTGTTTGTGAATATTAAACTCTTTTGGCTCATTGTGAAATAAAGTATTTTTAATCTAGTATTTCCGGAAGGCAATCTGCAATTATCGCCATAAAACCTGAAAATTTACTTTACTGATCAGTTTCGAACACTGCCATTATAATGTTGTAACCGAAAAACGGGTTGGGATGCTAGGATATATACAATAATGTATTCTGTGATTGTTAAATTCTTCTATCATGTCTCAGTGTCTCACAAACTGTCAAACATATGCATGAGTGAAATCTCCTGATATTACGCTACCGACTCAATGGGACTGATACTGAGTTTAAAGCGCTGTTACCAAGTTAAAACCTCAATACTTTGGCAGCATATTGAATGCCTGCGGCACAATAAAGTGCAGTGCAGCGAAGCTCGATGCAGCGTAAGTGAGAATAGACGTTTACCTGCATACAATATGAACTTTCCCTTTTTTCTGAGCTGGTCCTCCTTACACTGCCTGATATTTGAATTGCTATTTTGTTTTCCTTGTGTAGTGATGAATCCACTTTTTATCCATTGAAACATTTACAAGGGCTGACAATGTCTCTGATTGTACACATTTGCAGCAGGCCATCACCAAAGTAAAAAGATGCCGTAGCTACAAATAATAAATTAAAATAAATATTTATAAATGCAGTGTTATGGCCTTCACTCTAAAGACATCGCCAGTAGTCTTTATTTATTTAGTTGGGCACTTATTGTTGCCAAGGCATGTTGCCTAGGTGTCATTTTATGCTAAGTTGTCTTTTATGCATGCTGTATGTTTAGTGTCATCGGCTTGCAAGATGCTGCGTTTTATTATCAGAATCTCTCGTAATTTTATTGACACTGTCGGAATAAACAAATATGGATATATTAAATGATTTAGTCATTGTCGGTGTTTCTAACCAGCGGAATGTTACACGATTTGAATGACTTTCACATTAAATTGATAGAAAAAATCCCACGCTTTGGAATGGATTGTTTATAAAAATCAGTTACTTAAATTTAACATACTTAACTTCAAACAGATATGATGATATGCTCAGGAGATTAAGTAAGAGAAGGCTTTATAAAGATTTGACTGTTTAGGGTCTAAATAAACCACAGCAGATCTGACAGTGCTGCCCTGAATCATTTGCACAGTGAAAGGCTAGTATAATGCCATGGAAAATTGGCATAAGTATAGTTTTTTATTAGCACTGAGACAAATTATACAAGTCCACTTGAAGAGGTATCATTGTTACTGTTAGGTTCTTGTAACCACCTTCCAGTTATCATCAGGACCCCCCTCCCCATTCTTGCATCTTAAATCTTCTATTTTCAATTCTAATTCCATCAATTGCACCCTCTAAATTCCTGTACATCTATTTTTAATCTAATCTAACCATCTTTCCGAATGCTCATTCACCATTGATTATTTTTCTAACACTTGTTCTCCATATTACAGCCACCATCTTTAATTTTTAAGTAGAAAAGGTTTAAAATCAACTTGCAAGATTTGACCCAATAACTATATAACAGCAGCTGGTGTTAAATAAAAGCTTTTAAAATTGGCTGGAATAGTGTAATGAATGACACTTATAATATTTTTTTAGATGGTTCTTGAGCTAGGTCCTTATAAACTAGTCACTTTGAGACGACATCTTGAATTATATAGTTTTTTGTATGATAACTTTTTTTGTAATAAAAATGAATTGTACTTATTTTGTGTATGTTCCAGGTGTGACGAGAATGACGGTCTCACTAGTGGTGATAATGTTTGAGCTGACTGGTGGTGTAAGGTACATTGTACCACTGATGGCAGCAGCTATGGCCAGCAAATGGGTTGGAGATGCTTTGGGTAGGCAAGGAATCTATGATGCCCACATAGCACTCAATGGGTACCCTTTCCTTGACTCGAAAGATGAGTTCCAGCACACCTCATTGGCAGCTGATGTTATGCAGCCAAAGTAAGTTGAGTTGTGAAATAAGATAGTTTTTGCTTTGTTAGTTTGATTTATCTATACTTTTCTGCCAAACTGTCATAAGTCACATTGACCAAATTTTATAGCAGACTTTTTTCCCCACATAATTTCTACATGCATGAAACTTCACCAAATTTTGAATCAATAATCTCCAGTACATTTTCCATAAAAAATTACTATTATAATTATCCATATGGTGATGGCCTTTCTATATTTCATGTTATTTATGTTACTTTGGCAACAATGGGTAAACATGCAATGACAAAACGAAATATTGCAAGTGAGGTACTTACAAGATTCTGGTAGGTATTGAATCATACCTGCATAGTGATTGTGATATTCTGGTAAGAGACAATTATTAGCAGGCTTAAAATAAAATAATAGTACCTAGCTAATTCAAATGTTAGTTATAGTAATAAACTCTTCAATCTCCTGCTACATGTCATGGTGATGATACTATAAACTGTTACCCTTGGATCACCCTGTATATAAATATCTAAAACTAGGCATAAAAAAGGATATGTAATATAGCATCATCAAACTCCACCTGAAGCAGTGGACATATAAACAACACCTAACACAAAAGTAGTAGTAGTAGCAGTCATTTTCGATAGTTGAAAATCCATTGTTTATTTAATATTTTAGGTTTTGATAACAAACAAACGCCACTGTATACTGTCGTCACTGGAGCATTCTATAAATTTACTTATTTTCTTGCTCATATGGGTCTTATCACATGATAAGGAAAATTCCAACACTTCTAAACAAAATTTGAGATTTATTCTCTCATATAATATTGTGGTATTGTGGTCGATTCACTATCTTTTGGTGGACGAATAAATTGAATAGAAAAGTAATTACTGATGGAAAACAATTACTGTTAGATATTAGATAACCTAGTCTTCTATTTAAATAAAAGAAAAAACTATGGGCCGGGGTTTTTGTGTGTTTCCCTTCTGTAGTTTTTCGTTAATTATATTATAATTTTATGGTTGGAATTAAAGTCTGGTTATTGGTGAAAGCTTTGATTCAATAATTTTGAGGGTAAGCTGTCAGATATAATTCCTTGGGGTTCTGAAAGTCTGGAATTCCACTGATGGGGATTTGTTAATGGTCAACCCATTAACTATATATATATATATATATATATATATATATATATATATATATATATATATATATATATATATATATATATATATATATATATATATATATATATATATATATATATATATATATATATATATATATATATATATATATATATATATATATATATATATATATATATATATATATATATATATATATATATATATATATATATATATATATATATATATATATATATATATAAATTAAAACTGACCCCGGATATGGGTTCTAAGGGTCCTAGTACACGCTCATTTGCAAAAAAATTTTCAAAATTCAAAAGTCGGGATCTCCCGATTATCGAATGTTTTTTACGAAAATTCACTAAAACACATATTTGCTATTTAAAACATTTTTATGAAAATTCACTGCCATAACGCACTTGCTGCGTCCAGACTTTTTTATATGTGTGTTTATTTTTATTAATTTATATTAAAATTTCATGGCGTGCCCTGTAATTTTATGGTAACAAATATGTCTGCGCCTTTGCCTATGTTGGGGTCGAAAAAATTTGGTTTAACACAATGACCAGACTACATGACCAAATTAATTTTTGATATCTCTTTATAACAGACATGCATCCAACAAAAGAATCCTTGAAAACATTTATCTTAATCAATCCTAGCTATTTACAAAGCTTTAATTGTCTTAGTTTGACCTCTTGATTTGTAGAATATCATCCACATATGAAATTTTACAACTCATTGTTTGTATTACTTCCAGTGCTCGCTAGTATGAGTAGTTTATAATTTTGTTGTTTGTTTATGTTGACTGCATATCAGACATACGACCTGGTTAAAGTCCCCCAGTGATACCCCCTGTAAGGTTCTCAGAAAGAAAGGAAGATAATTTGCTTCATATATTAAGTTTATGTGCCATAATTGATTGCTGTGTTGATCTTTGAATATGTAAATAATATCTATTAATTGTTTTGATAATTTTAAATGATAAAGTTGTTTTCTATTGACATTGAGATTTTATTTATACATATAAAAAAACCTGAAAGAAATTCTTTACGTGGTTTATGTATTTTTTAATTTTTCCAAAAAAAAAAGAAACAAATTCTTTTTAGAGTTTCCATTTTAGAAATCCGTAAGATGATAATACAAACCGTGGCTAAACGAATATGTAATTATGGAATAAATTCATTCAAATTTGAGCAATTTGTGTTTTGACGAAATACTCTGACATCTCAATTCTAGTTTTCAAAAATACACAGTTTTTGCATAAAATTTATGTTTCTCTCCTGCTTTTCAAATATACCGTCATCGACATTTTTTTTTTTTAAATGCCAAGCCCCGTTTTTTTATCTTTGATTTTGATTGTAAGGGGTACTTTTTTTCTAACTATATCATAATAAATATATTATATAGGACTCAACCCTCTGATGACACAAGGTTACAACCCTCTTAGTAAACAATAGAAGTAACCTATTGTAATAATAACAATCGACTAACGGTCACATAATATAATTACATAGCTTAACAATCAATCACCAGTCGATATATTACTTAGTAGTTGTGTTATCTACTTAAGAGTAATCATGCAAAAGGCAAAAGGTTTATTACTTGTCAGAATGATGGCGAAGCCCTAATGTACGGGCGTAATGAGTCGAGCGAGCGGGTGCCAAAAGTGTCCAGTAACAACATCACTAACCTGTAATTAAACATATACCTGAACACACCATCGCTCATCTAAAGCACAAACTAATATATATACGAGGGGCATTCAATTATTATTATAGTTTCTCAGACAGTTATCTAAACAATAGTCAGTCAGACAGTTATCTAAACAATAGTTACTCAGATAATATTTAGACAATAGTTCAACCTGTGTGTTTAGTTGGGTGCTGTACCCGGCACTGGGTCCGCGCCGGCTTCCGCGAGTGCAACGAGGCAGCAATTGTCTCACCTAGAGTGCTCGCCTACAACCAGAGTGAATACTGAGAGGTGCAATGGACACAAAGGGCCCAGCCAAACAATGTGCCCTTCCCCAATATCCACTCCTTCACTGGTCCCGACTGTGCAATGAGACAACGATGCCTCGGTCTAGCCGCCAGATCGGCTCTCAAACGCAACCACTGTGTTGCCTCCGTGAATACTGAGAACTGCAATGGACACAACGTTGAAGCTACGCTATGTCCCTCTCCAACATCCACGCCTACACTGGTCCTGACTGTGCAATGAGGCAACGACCTGTCTAGCTACCATTTCCGCTATCAATGCAACAACCGTGGTGCTGTTACGTAACCTGGGTCTAAGCCCACGCCCACCAGCATGATACCCTACTGGGTGAACAAACAGCGAAAGTGCCCCGCACACTTTTCAAACAATCATCAGTTTACTTACAAACAGACTTTACTTACTGTAAACTGACATACTCAACAATTTATTAATTTTTTAATGTTGACTTAACCTCATATAAATGACAAGCTGAATTTAAACTTGGTTAATTACCAAATTATCTCATAAAGCCCCTTGATTTAAATCAGATAATTACTTCTCAATTTATAGCTTAGCCTCGTATAAATAATAAACTGACTGAGCTCTATCTACAATTTAATTTCATAAGAGCTATTTATTAAATTATTTCCTAAAACCACCCTTATAATCATATACTTATTGAAATTACTCTCCAATTTATAACTTAAACAAAAGAGAACATGTACAATAGACAACAATATGTGTTCAGTAAGAATTCACTCACCTTTTATTCCAGAAAACACTGGCCACAACACTGGACTTACTGAACACAAGCATGTTAAACAGTACAATGGCTAATGTATTCTATATTAAACTAGATGGATGACAAAAACGTTCCCGAGAAGGTTTCTTCGAACTAGTTCTCAATAGATAAACACCTAAGAGTATCGCTCTTGAGCCTAAGAGTGATATCATATAACTTCGCACTCCACTCACGTCTATCTTTAAGTAAACATTTTAAACGTGCTTGGATCGGCCAGACACCTAAATTTTAATGGGACCATACCCTTAATGTGAAACTTGTTCACATAACGACGTGTCTATCTAATACATACAGAGAATTTTCATAATAAAATAGCGCTGTGAGCAGGGTGAGAAAATACATTCCTTACATGATAGATCATTGAATTGGCTACACAGTACCATCAAAATTTTGATACCTTACATTTGTAAATTTTCGAATGAGTCATTTAAAGAGTGGAACACATAACCTATTTAAAATGAATGCAATCAAAAGATAACGAATAAGCTAAGATTACTTGATTTACATAAAATGTTCAAAATTGTATCCACAAGTAGGTACGAATCAATAATACAGTAGCATCAGGTGTACGTCATTGTTAAACGAACTTAATAACATAAATCGCTTTTGAAAGTTAATTAAGTATGGCACATTTAAGTGAATCACAGCATATAGAAATTTTGATTCTTGTTTGTTGGATGCGGTGATAAAACCAGAACACCGCAAGAAGTGTGCAATTTCTGTAATGCCAATATCCAGATAGGCGTATCAGCCAATCCACTGTGAGTAAAATCGAGAAGAAATTCAGAGAAACTGGACATGTGAAACACATGTATGGTGCAGGGCATTCTAAGAAACTTGATGAAGATGTAAAACTTGATATTTTATTAAGTGTGGGTGAGAATCCTCATGTTGCATCTTGATCAATTGCAGCAGACTATGAAATTTCTCAGCAATCAGTATTACGTGCATTAAAATTATAAAGTTACCATCCTTATAAAACACAGCTGCTGCACGAACTTAATGAATATGACCCTGTCCGACGAATGCATTTTTGTAAAATAATGCAGGATTTACGCAACCATAATACAAACTTTATTTGCCAAATTCTTTTTTCGGAGAAAGCATCATTTTGGCTAAATGGAACAGTGAATAAACAAAGTTACAGATATTGGGGTAGATAGAATCCTCACTGGATGACTGAAGCACATACACAACACCTTCATAAAGTTAACTTCTCGGCGGGAATAGTCCACGATAGAATCATAGGTTCTTTCTTCAAAGAAACTCTCGCTGAGCAGTGATATTAAAATTTGCTAAGGAATGAGCTTATTACTGGTATTGCGGAAAGTTTTACAAATGAAGATGATCCTGATTTATCAAGTGGTGATATTTGGTTTCAGCAAAACGCTGCAGCTCTGCACTTTGCACGTCCTGTTTGCGAGTCTTTAAATGACTGCTTTCCCAGCAAGTGGATTGGTAGGCGAGGACCAATTAGAGTGTCCCCTCAGGTCCCCAGACCTTTCCTGTTGCGAGATGTCATTTTTTAATATAAAATTAACATGTTTCGGGATTTGTGCGAAAGTAAACTTAAGGTGTTCCCGAAAAAAACTAGTTTCTTGGTCAACCTTATAGGTTAATAGCAAATTGAGCTATTCAAATTTGAAGCATTTAATGAAAATTCGCTACCATAACGCACTTGCTGCGTCCAGAATTTCTTTTCTTACAAACATGCATTATATTTAGATGGCAAATGCCAAAATGCAATACCATAAGGCGTGTCCGATTAAAAAAAAAAAAGAAAATTTGTATCACCAAAGATTTATGGGCCAGCCTGTGATTGTAGAGATAATTTTTTAAGATGTATCTCAAGACACCCTGTAACTAATGTATACATTTTTTTTCGTATCTCATATAATAACTTATATATTTAGCTTTATTGATTTTTACGACAATTCGACAAAAATTATATAACATTAAATGATAAACTCTAAAGCTAAGACTGCTGCCAAAGCATCAGAGAAAGGGTCTATTTGAAATGAATTTCCTGGAAATATTTTAGTAAAATGAAGGACAATGACAGTTGAAGCTAAGACTTAAGGGTTTGTAAAACATTCTTCTTGAGACATTTTCTTTCCATAGCCCCTATTAGTTTCAGGTTCTTTGCCTAAATGTTGCCAATTTTGACGTTTTAAATCGCGACTTTGGCGTTTTGAGGAAAACCCCAATTTATTTTCCTTTAAATGCCTATAACTTTTTTGTCTTTAACTTACAGCGCTAAATTTTGGTGAGTGATTTATGTATAATGATATAAACCCGGGTACCAAATTTGGTTGCCCTTACTTTGTCACTTCCGGAGATACAAATTTTTTTCGAAAGAAAACACAAAATTTTCTGGGAAAACCTGTGCCGATCTTCTTGGCTAACGAACTTATCCAAGCCACTTGCAAAGGAAGGCATTCACCAAATTTAATCAAAATAGGCCCATTATTTTTTGAGTTATCGGTGTATATATATATATATATATATATATATATATATATATAAATATATATATATATATATATATATATATATATATATATATATATATATATATATATATATATATATATATATATATATACATATACACACACACATACACACACAAGAAAATTCACTAAAAACAAAAAATATTTTAAAATGTTTTTGACTTCTAGATCTATAGATAAGCTCAATTATAAATATGTTATTGTTGTTTGGTATTGGCCAGGCAGTTTTAGCAAACAGATTGAGAGGTGTCAAAGTGAGCATGCTAGTATAAAATAACGACTTAATATTTGAACTTTCTCCTGATTGTGAATATTTAACTGTTTTGGCTCATTGTAAAATAAAGCATGTTTGAAACTAGTGTTTTCTAAAGTCAATCTGCAATTATCCTCATAAATTCTGAAAATGTACATTACCAATCGCTTTGGAACACCACCAATCATAATGTTGTTACTGAAAAAGGTGTTGGGAGGCTGGCATATGTAAGAAAAATGATTCTCTGATTGCTAAATGGCTTCGTCGTGTCTCAATGTTTCTCACCAACTGTCAAAAATATGCATGAGTAAAATCTCCTAAGATTATGCTATCAACTCAATGAGACTGATAACGAGTTTAAAGCGCCGCTACAGAGTTAACAGTGCCGCAACTTCGCTACCTTTGGCAGCATTCAATGCCTGTAGAGTTAAATTTCGATGCATTTTTGAGCAACGAACTTCGAACTATTTTGGAGAATTACATAGTGCGAACATATTTTCGAACCGAAGGTTCGGTTCGAAATTTCGAAGCTTCGCACACCTCTACAAGCCAAATACCGTAGGAGATATAAGAAATCGAATTAGATATAAAATGACTCGCATTAGCCCTGTCATTCGTAATGTTCAAGAGGAATTTGTCAACAGAATTGCTTATTGTCAAGAACTCGGCGGGTTGCATTTCGAACATATTTAAAAGAAACAGTACTTTAATTTGTTGAATAAGAGCCTTTATCTTTATTGTTATTATGAGGACAGGTTGTTTTCCACTCTTTAAATGACTCATTCAAAAATTTAACAATCTGAGGTATTAGAATTTTGATGGGACCGATAGCCTTTTCGTAAGACACATTATACATTTTTTTATAAATAAATAGACTGTAAATAGACTGACTAGACTATATCCAACTGATAACACAAAAAATATTTGACTGATTGAGACCAAACTTACCAATAATTGTGATTTTATTAATAGCATAGACGACTCTGTTGGTCAACTCTGAGAACCTAATTTTTCTTAAAAAAAAAAGCGAAAATATTTTTTAAAACAATATTTTTGTTTTAAGTTGTGCAGTGCCTGAAAGGAAAATTTAGAGATACGTAGAACAGTTGTAATGTTGTAAACTTGAACTAAATAGATTTGCTAATTTTCGAGTTTTTCCCAAATGAAAATTATAACGTGAAATAATTATTTTTGTAGTTAAAAGTCAAATGTCTGACAAGGATAGACAGTCATCGACCTAGTCTATATTAATACAGATCATTCGGTCTCTGAGGCGCCATTGATACAAACATTGGTAATTGAAGCAAAATTCAGAAACTAGACAAAGCTAACACTTGTAAAATACATATCAATAATCATTGCCTGCTACAACTCAATAATCAGAGTAACTTGGACAACTTGATGTAGATCAGCAGATGATATTAGCACAGCAAGCAAATATATATATATATATATATATATATATATATATATATATATATATATATATATATATATATATATATATATATATATATATATATATATATATATATATATATATATATATATATATATATATATATATATATATATATATATATATATATATATAAAATCTGACAATGTGATAATAACAATTTATATAATCAGGCGTGTTATAGGAACTTAACGTAATTTTGTTGAAAATCGCTCAACGGTGGCTTATTTTAGTGAATTTTCATAGAAAAAATGCACTAATGGGAAGATCTGTTGTCTATAACTGCGGTTTAATACCTATGTAACTGGTTATGTAACTTATTAGTAATGATCTATAAAACTAATAATTTATGTACAAATATTTTATCTTGATTTTCGTCGTTTTATTCATTTTAGTAATATAATAGTGTACAATTCCTATAAAAATTTACCACAATAATGCACTAGCTGTAGCCTGATTTTATTTCTAATTGTGTTTATTACATTAATAAGCTGTGTATCTATCAGTTTTGTATGTTTTTTTTTTCAGGCGTAATGAAACTTTGAGTGTCATTACCCAAGATTCCATGACAGTAGATGATGTAGAAAATCTTCTGAAAGAAACAGAACACAATGGATACCCTGTTGTTGTTTCGAGAGAATCACAATACCTCGTTGGTTTTGTTTTAAGAAGAGATCTTAATTTAGCAATTGGTAAGTTTTATTCCCAAACTTAGGTGCAATTATTGTATTCTTTCTTTTTTAAATCATGTTCATTGTAAATATTTTACTTTCAGCAAATGCGAAGAGAATGGTAGATGGTATATGTGGCCAGTCACTTGTTTTGTTCACTAGTGGAAATCCGCCACAAACATTAGGTCCCCCTCCATTAAAACTTAAGAAAATTCTTGATATGGCCCCAATCACTATCACAGATCAGACTCCAATGGAAACTGTTGTTGATATGTTTAGAAAATTAGGTCTCCGTCAAACACTAGTCACTCATAATGGGTAAGTTAAATGTTTTTCAAATCTTGCATTTTCGTTACAGGTTTTGCTGATATGTTTGGTAAGTTGAAGAGGAAATACTGCCGAGTATCTAAGTCACATTGCTGTAATAGGTTTCCATGAAATGAATTGGCAAACATCCAACTAGATCTCAAGGCTGGTAAATCAGAGAGTTCACATCACAGCTAAAGGTTACAATGAGAAGAAATAAAATTGTGCATAGAAAGTTGAACTTTTACAAGATAATCTGGACATTACTGACTATTAGGGTCTAAGTTCATAGATACATATGCAGAACCCTCTGCCAACAAAGGGACTTCCAGCATCAGCGTGTCTTCTAAACTGGATATAACTTCTTGTAGCTCCTTCATGTAATATTTTGTTGGTTTGCTTAGTTTTCTTTTGCAGGGTTCTTTTCCCGATACTTTTCTACAAAAGAGAAGAACGGTGTCAGAAATTCGAAGTGCTTGGTGATGCATAATGGTTTTGTTTATTTTTACAGGGTTTTGTTGATAAAAATAATTTAATAAATGCTTGTTTGTAAAATATTATGAAAATGTAATTCGAGTCTATTTATATGTGTGATATAGATACCAGTTTTACCAAAATATATTTTAGCCTTCAGCTTTAAAGTGATGTAAGTAAATAACCAACTCCTTGTGTTTTATTCCCTTTATTTTGCAAGAAAAGCTATATGTTCTATGTTTGGCCGTAAATACTGGGATTCTTGTAAAACTACCTTCTTACCCAAGAAAATTATTGCTTTTTCTTGTAGCCTGTGTGCCGAGAGTTCCCCTGTGACACCGCTAAAAATTCTGTGCTTGTTTATTTGCAAGGTCCTCCTACGGTTTGCAATTATATTATTTTCTCCGTAATTATTGTACACTGCACATCTATCTCCCTCTTTGCCTACCTTTGTTCTTCATTTCTCCGTTAGCCAATTAATATTTCAGTTTATTTGAGAATCAATTCTAATTTAACTTAACCTTGTTAATATTCCCTGCAAACAAAGTGAAAATAAATTAATGTAAATACACAATGGATTATTAATCTTTATTAAGATAGATGTGTATTTTATTACAAAGTGTCATACAATTCTTGCACAGACATTCAGTTTACCTTTTAATTTTAATTTTTCAGGCGCCTTTTGGGAGTTATAACGAAAAAAGATGTCCTACGACACATAAAACAAATGGATAATGAAGACCCAAATTCTGTTCTATTTAACTAATTATTGTTATTTAAGATTGTAATGATTTTACTATGTTTATATACATATTGTGAAGAATTAATTTTATATAAATAAGTAATTTTATATATATATATACAGTAGATATAACTAATATTATTTATTGCTGTGTACTTTTATTTCATTGTGACATTATTTTTTTATTTAAATCCCCTTTGTCTTCCCTATACTCAATTCTGAAAATTGTAATTTATAAATTTTGTTTCACACTTGTATATTATATTGATAAATAATGCTCAGAATATTGTAAGAAAAATACATTTTTTATAACTACCATAATTGTTTTATTACTGGTGCAATGATTATAATTCCTTGGAGGAGGTGTGTGAAGCTTTGAAATTTTGTAAATAAATCCGAACAGAACTGATGCTTCAGTTCGAAAAATGTTATGCTCTAGATGACGTAAACATTGTGATACACAATACTCCAAAAAGTTCATAATTTGTTGCTCAAAAATAATTCGAAAATTAACTTTACAGGCATTCATTGCTGCCAGAGGTAGCGAAACTTGAACTCATAGCTGCTTCATTAACTCGTTAACTCAGTAGCAGCCCAATAAACTGGGTACCGGCTCAGTTAAGTCAGCAGCGTAATGTCAGGAAACTTCACCAATGTATATTTTTAACGGTCAGTGGGACATTCGAACCTGTGAGCCATTTAACAATCCCAGATTAATTTATAATTTATATATATATATATATATATATATATATATATATATATATATATATATATATATATATATATATATATATATATATATACAGGGTCTCCCAAGTTGAGTAGCCTATTAGATTATTTTCCAAACTATGCATATCTGGATGCTGAAAATTTGCACATGGGGGTTGCAGAAGATGCTCTATCTGAAAAAATAATTTCCAAAATGGCGCACTTCCGGTTATACCAGAAGTAGGTGCTAACTTTGTTATTTTAAATAGAACACCCTGTATATTATTACATATTTAGAATGCTTATTTGATTTTAGGTGGACTTTTATTAACAAACCTTAGTCCTATCTTCAAATGTTTTCGAAATATTTCATTTTTTTCGAAAATTCGAGCCACGAGAAGGCTTTTTTGATAAGGGTATTTTAGCTTTCTGGTAGGTGTGTTAGGATATTTTTTTAAACTGTGCATTGCAGGACAACAAAGGTGTGTTGCGACATTATTGAAACAATATTTCATATACAGGGTGTTTTGTGTAATGTATATGAATTCCGTAGCTTTCAAACTCAAAAAACTTGTTTATTTTAAATAGAACACCCTGTATTTTATTATTTTATCAAATGCTTCTGAAGACACTCTTTCAAACTGTAATAGCATTCCCTATACCTAAAAACGATGTTTCTTGAGTTATTGACATTTTTTAGAAAAAAGCACAGAATTCTGCAAAAAAAAGTTAATTAATTAACTTATTCAATAGAACACCCTGTATTTTATTGTTTTATCAGATGCACTAGAAGTCACTATTTAAAACTGTATTAGCATTCCCTATACCTAGAAACCATTTTTTTTGAGTTGTTAACAATTTAATAAAAAAAGAGTACAGAATTCGGCCAATACAGTATTATGTTAATAATGTATGCATTTATGTATGTATTTATGTATGTATGTGAATGTCTGTCACACATAAAAGTAATTATATTATCATAGGAATTGTTCAAATTGTCCACCATTTGCATTAACACATCTTTCCAAGCGAGATAGAACTCCATCACTTGTTGCACGCTGTTTTTCGAATGGATTAAGGTTGTCGAGACTATTTCGAACTCGGTTTTCAAGTTCTTCTCTTGAATTAACTGGAGTTGCATAAACGTCTGACTTGATCTTGCCCCACAAGTAAAAATCGAGCGGCGTCAGATCGGGTGACCGTGAAGGCCAAACATATCCTCCTCCGCGTCCTATCCACCTATCTTCGAACACTTCATTCATGTACACCTTGACATCTGCTGAAGAATGCGCAGGGGCACCATCTAGTTGATACCAACAATTGATATGATGGTTGAGGGGTAGAGTGTCCAGGAAATCACTGACTGTGGTTCGTAAGATTCTTAGGTATTGATTGGAGGTAAGGTTACTATCGTAAATACAGTAAGAAATTTTATTGTCCATTAGAAGAGCAAATACATTAAAACTAAATTTATTCTGGAAACAGCGCTCTCTTATCACATGAGGATTTTGCTGTGCCCAGTGATGCGAATTGTGTCTGTTTTAAATTCCTTCATGTGAAAACTTGGCTTCGTCTCTCCAAATTATATTTTTTATAAAGGAGGGACTATTTTGGTGACGATCCAGGAGCCATTGACAAAATTCCACTGTTCGTGTTGCATCACTAGGTTGTTGAAAATTCACAGTTGTAAATTTATAATCGTGCATATTGTGCTTACGCAATATTCTATGTATTGTCGAATGCGACAGGTTCAAATCAGCTTCAGCAGTTTTTACTGATGCCTGGGGGTGGGCTTCAAAATACGATAATACAGTGATTTCAACGTCTTCGTTTCCTGTTAGTGGTGCGTTTCTTGATGAGTTTTTCATATGGCAGCTACCAGTGCTCAAGAAGTTTGATTCGTACCTTCTGAATTTTTTAATTGTCATTGGTGGTACCTCAGGATACCGTTCGTTGAACATTCGACATGTCCTGCTGGCAATTCTGCTACACTCCCCATAAAAGTAAAACAAATTGAGCAATTGTTCATGTGAGTAGTTACGGCTTTCCATTATACTCTCGAGTCGTAATTTATTTTATTTTTATTTATCTATTTATGATAATTCGCCCAACACGATATACAAGATATAACAATAATAATTATTGTTCACACAAACATACATCAACTCAGGTAATAAAACAATAATGTCACATTACTGAAACGTCAAACTGTAGACAGCACTCTAATAAGTTTATTAACTAACTTATTTTTGTGGCATTCTGTGCTTTCTTCCAAAAGTTGTAAATAACTAAAAAAAAATGGTTTCTAGGTATAGGGAATGCTAATACAGTTTTAAATAGTGACTTCTAGTGCATCTGATAAAACAATAAAATACAGGGTGTTCTATTGAATAAGTTATTTAATTAACTTTTTTTTGCGGAATTCTGTGCTTTTTTCTAAAAAATGTCAATAACTCAAGAAAAATCGTTTTTAGGTATAGGGAATGCTAATACAGTTTGAAAGAGTGTCTTCAGAAGCATTTGATAAAATAATAAAATACAGGGTGTTCTATTTGAAATAAACAAGTTTTTTGAGTTTGAAAGCTACGGAATTCATATACATTACACAAAACACCCTGTATATGAAATATTGTTTCAATAATGTCGCAACACACCTTTGTTGTCCTGCAATGCACAGTTTAAAAAAATATCCTAACACACCCACCAGAAAGCTAAAATACCCTTATCAAAAAAGCCTTCTCGTGGCTCGAATTTTCGAAAAAATTGAAATATTTCGATAACATTTGAAGATAGGACTAAGGTTTGTTAATAAAAGTCCACCTAAAATCAAATAAGCATTCTAAAAATGTAATAATACACAGGGTGTTCTATTTAAAATAACAAAGTTAGCACCTACTTCTGGTAGAACCGGAAGTGCGCCATTTTGGAAATTATTTTTTTCAGGTAGAGCATCTTCTGCAACCCCCATGTGCAAATTTTCAGCATTCAGATATGCATAGTTTGGAAAATAATCTAATAGGCTACTCAACTTGGGAGACCCTGTATATATATATATATATATATATATATATATATATATATATATATATATATATATATATATATATATATATATATATATATATATATATATATATATATATATATATCCTAGCTTCCTAATACCTTTTTTATTACGTTTACATACAGCTTTGATCACCTATTAGGTATGGGTTATTTTATACACATTTGAATTATTGTTTGCTGGAATGGGAGAATGCCTCGAGTATGTGCTTGAGTGGGCCATTTGGGCTGCAAAAGGCAGCTGCCTGAGGTGTCAATGCAGATTGTTGTACCCACTGTAACACCATTTTTTCGAGAACTTAACATGATGTCACTTTAGGTTTGTTTCAACCAGCAGTTTTTGTATCACCATAAAACTGATTTCAGAACTTTATGATCGATTTCACGCGCACTCATTGACCTTACACAGCTTAATAACTGTACGAAAATAACACGAAGTTGGAACGGTTCTCTGATAGCTTTCTGTGCGGGATTTGAATGATGTTTGGCGTCTGACAGTTGAGAATTTGATGGCCTAACCTAGCTTAATTTAATTTAGTTGATTTTGAATTTATATTTTTAATAAGTAGTAGTACTAGCAGTGGTGGGGAGGCCAATAACAAGCAAGTAGGCCACAATGGGCCCATTTTGCCAACCCCAGCAACCATGCTCTACTTTTCCTCGGTTCCGTCGCCAAACCGCCTCGACCTCGAAATAAAGGCTGTGATGGTCTTCAATTGGACGGTACTTACCTGATTCCTCTGCAGAGTCCTCTAACTGAACAATTTTGCTTGAAGACTCCCAAAAGCCTCGCATTCACACAGGTAGTGGTAAGACGTTTCTTCATCCTCGCCACATTCCTGGCAAATGGGATCCCCCTCTACACCTATCAGGTTGAGGTGTCTTCTAAGGGCGCAGTGGCCTGTCAGCATCCCAAGGATGCGGCGAAGCGTGGGTTGACTCCTACCGAGTAGCCAGACAGCTTTATTTCTATCCGGCCCCTCCACGAAGTCCCTCGCCTGCCTACAGCCACCAACCGACCCCCAGTGCCTCTTCATGGCTTTCTCAGTCCACCTGTCTAAGGCGACAGAGACTGTCTTCCTACTTATGCCTATCGCAGGCTCCGGGCCACAGAATGGCCGCCGGGAACCAAGCCTTGCGAGATTATTCGCTACCTCATTCCCCGCTATGCCACAGTGTCCCGGAACCCACACTAGTCGCACCTTCTTTGTCCTGGCTAGTCCTTTGAGGGCGTCAGCGCACTCCTGAACCAGTGTTGACCTGATTCTGGCTGCGCAGACTTCCCGGAGGACCGCCTGGCTATCCGAGCAAATGTATACATATTTCTCGGGGCACCTCCTCACATCCTGTCTATTGGCCACAGACAGGATAGCGTACACCTCTGTTTTGAATGCTGTGGTATATGTGCCCAGAGCATAACTCTCACGCACCCCCAGGTCCTCGATGTATATTCCTGCCCCGGAGGATTGAGGACGAGTTTCATTCGAAAACCATCCATTTAAATTAACTGAAACAGCACTATTCGTTTTTGGTTATTTGTTGAGAAATGGGACCTCAATCATCAATAAATAAAATTCAATTACTTACAATCTTGTGTTCAGTTTCTCGGTATCTAAGAGAGTTGGTGTTGAGAAGCATCATATCTATATATTATTTAAACTGATGTAAATGTGAATACAGTCGACTCTCGATTTACAAGGAGCTTATTAACCAGGAGGCTGATCAACCGGGATCCTCATTTACACACTTACAATTAAATATTTCATCACAAGAATAACACAAGGAACATCCTAACAATTCCAGCGAGTTGCCGTCAGCAGGTAGTTTATATTATCTTTTCAGAGAATTTGTCGGCTCGTCAAACCTTTAGATATTTACATCCGCGTAGAAGCTACAATTATAACGAGCTATTTTTGGGAAATAATAAATGAGACTCCATTTTATGTTTCCACCAGGAACCGTTATCGCATTCAATGCATGCAATTTTAGTTTTGCTCATGTTTTAGTAGAAACAATGCTTCTAAAGTTTCAGCTTTAATATTCTTTTCGTTTAGTAGTCATTTCGGTAAGACAGTGTACTATCGACTGCAATCAAAATGTCTCTTAAGAGAAAGCGTGTTGTGCTAGCTATCGAGCAAACGCTGGAAATCATAAAAAAAAAATTGAGAATGGGATCTCTATTAAAAGTTTAATGATTGAGTATGGAGTTAGCGATCAAAGTGGGTGTGACATTGTAAAAAAGAAAAACAAAATCCTGGAGTTTTTAGCTACCTCCGATAGTGCGTCTGGCATGTCTAAATGGAAAACTATGAAAACTGTGATATATGACGAATTAGACAAGGCCATCCCTGCCAGAAATGACTTATAGAAATACTATTAAAATGTATAAGAAAACTTATGTGGTTTGACTAGTCCCTATAAGGTTAACAGGAAATGTATGTGGAAGGGTTGTGAATTATATGTGGATTTGTATGGAATTCCCTTTCTAGAAATACCACTTGAAATCCATAAAGTAGTCTATGTGGTATTGTTTGGTTTCTATAAGGCTCATTTGATGAAATAATTGAATATGCCACGGAAATCCGTATAAGATGATGATGTTAAAGAACCAAAAGCTTAACTGTTGTGTAATCTGTATTGGTGAATATTGCTCGCTGATTTGCCAAGAGTCGTTGTCAACTGTTCAACAGTCAACCTTTTTTGTTTATGTGTTTTGTGCTTTCGAAGTTTTGATGGGTGCTGGGTTCTGGTTGTAAATACAAATTAATTGAATTTATTCCGTTTAACTATTAAAAACATTAGTAAATGGCTGACAAACAGCTCATCTGTATATATGGTATACAGACGGGTCTAAACAAATGGAGGGAGCAGGACTGGAAATCATACGACCTAACTTTGGACTCTCTTAAGTCACTAGAAAAAATTTCACCATCTTACAAGCAGAAATGCTTGCTCTAAATCTGTGTGCACAGGAGTGCATCCAAAGACGACAAAAATAGAGAGATACATCATGTCTCAGAAAACGAATTAATATCTAGAAAACGTCTCATAAATGGTTTTTAGAAACATGAAACAATCACCAGTAAGTTACTTAAATGTTTCTCTTTCATAGAAAACATCCCAGGTCCTACCCAGGTCCAATCTAATTGTTTCAATAATACATACAGAATTGGAGACTACTTCTCTGGCTTCACTGTTGGTTTTCGTTGGTGAAAAACGTAATCAGCGCGTAAACTAACTGGAGCAAGTGGCCCTACGAATTCTGGATGTTCTAGGATGTTCTTCAACGTTTCTGTTCAGCATTCTTAAGCAGCGAAACTATAGTCACAGAAACGTTGAAGAACATCCAGAATTCGTAGGACCACTTGCTCCAGTTAGCTTACACGCTGGCTACGTCCTTCACCAACGAAAACCAACAGTGAAGCCAGAGAAGTAGTCTCCAAGTCTGTATGTAGTATGGACAAGTTTCACCAAGTAAGGGCAACAACAATCAATGTTTCAATAATGTTTCCAAACATACCTGTGCAAAGTTTTCAGGCAGTTGCAGGGATGTTTCTGATCAAAGTGCTGATCTAGAATGTGTTATTGCTGTTTTAAAATATAGATATGCGTCACTTCTAAAATAATACAAAAACTAATAGCATTAACATATTACAATTATCTTTAGTAATACAATGGAAAATTTCAAGAAACTCAATAAATTGAAAATACAAAAAATATTTGTAACATTTGAGGAATTGATTCATATTGTATTATACATAAAAAATGTCTGCATGTATGTTTATTATTTATTTATATCCATATGTAGGTAAATAAACAATAACTATTAGAAAAATATAAATAATTTTATTAATATAAAACAGAAAAAACTTAGGTATTTCAAATGGAAATAAGTTATAAAAATGGATAATGTTTAGATAAACATATTTTGTAAGGTTGGTTTCTTGAGTGCCAACATAACTCAGTGAATAAAGTTTTCTACTAGATCTATTTATTTACAATTTCCTAAAAAATAAAAAGTATTTACAGTATATACATTATTGACACTTGATATAATTCAAAATATAATGCCTGGTGGGTTCTTCCTACTGTGGAACGGAACGCTGGGATATTTCTTCCGGACACGACGCCTTTTCAGGGTTTTCAGCTTACAGCCTAGCCAACCGACGCTGAGCTTTCGGTTGCCTCTTTGTGGGGGGAGCGAAGGGGATCATGTGGATTGAGCTTCCCTTGTTTAGCACGCAGGACCCAGCATCAGGTACTAAACAACTTTGGCTTTTTGACCAGACGAGCGAGTTACGATCGTGAATCAGTGCCCCGCGTTTAGGCACCCTGGTCGGTCAATAAAAGGCGGGAGAAGGGGTGGCGGTGTGGTCTAATCTTGGACGCTTACTCTCAGGAATCAACAACTGTGACAGGCAGTTTAGACTAAGCTGGATCGTACCATTCTATTACATCCACGAGCCAACATCTGTTGTAATAGCCGGAAAATCATTTACCACACTGCGGAAAATAATAGGGAAAACTCACCTAGGGCTGAATATGGTGGGTTGGCACGTGGACTGCTGCTTGTACTGACTATGTCGATGTATCGGTGAATGCTTGGAGAAAACTGATATTCCATGAATTCTCTGCCTACTTTTATATGCATCTGTCAGTGATAAAATGTAGATAGCCGATGATAAGACATTATAACCTAACTAGTACGTTTCTTGATTGATCTGAAACCACTTTTTATCGGTATCTTTTGTTTGTTCTTTAAATTAAATTGTAATAAAATAAATTAATATTTATGAATTTATTTGCTGCATATATGGTTAATTAAATTATATCAAGGTGTATTTATTCACCTCGTTACACCCTCCTCTTACTTCGGCTAAGAAAAAAAAATGCTTTTTTCTTCCATCTTCAGACTTCCTGCTACCCTGGTTGACATGCCA
This sequence comes from Tillus elongatus, assembly GCA_964006375.1. Lineage (NCBI taxonomy): Eukaryota > Metazoa > Arthropoda > Insecta > Coleoptera > Cleridae > Tillus > Tillus elongatus. Next base: position 193,980,232 of record OZ023263.1, read on the forward strand.
AATCCGAGGACTCACCAGTCGGTTTGATATTCTCTTATATCTTGTTCTTGGGGCTTCTTGGAAGCTTTTTAGCTTTTGATTTGAACTTAAATAATTTTTGTATAAAAAATGTAAAAACATTTACAAATAAAACTTGATTCAATTAAGACTACAGTTATTTAAAATTAAAATAAAAATATTACTTTCAAACAAAACTAAAAGTTCACAAAAATCTTTTTTTTTCACACCGTACACGCATTATTGTTTGTTTTCGTTTTCTTTTCTTCTTCCGAATCAAAAGTCTGCCATGTCAGCTTAACTTTCTCTTCATTGCTATCTCTATCTCTTTTATACTTTTAGATGATGCATCATCGTACTGTCCTTTGAACTGTTCTCACATTTCTTTTGCAGTTTCTTCGTTTTCAATCTTTTTTCTAATATTTTTTTCTCTTCCTTAACCACAGAAACAAAACAAAGTAACATCATATATACAAATCAACAAGATAAAAGAAACAAAAATCAATTAACGTTTTATTCATATAAAATGTCTATAGAATGCAAATTAAATTCCTCAAAAAATCATTAAACATTCTTATAAAAATTTAATAAAATACCAACATTTCTTTTTTTTTAATTGGAAAAGAACGAATAACAATAGATAGATAATAGATAAATAGATTTTCTGAAAAAGCAACTTAAATGAATATTGTGCATGAATAACAAATTATTATCCTTTTTATTTTGTTCTGTTTCTTCTGATTGTAAGATCTGATTTCCATAGCCAATTAGAAACAACTTCTTGAAAAGGTGGTCTGTGATGGCACAGTTTCTGCGGACAGCCTCTGAAAAAAAATCAATTACTGAACAATGCACTGCAATACTGAAATAACATTATCATGGTTGTTTACTTATAAGCATATTCTTTAAGTTGAAAACACCACCTTTAAGAACAATAGGTATTATAAATATTTGACATAGGAGTGAAGTTGGTGCTTAATATAACTCCAAGATCACACTCTTCATAAACATATCTATTGATACTGAACAAAGTCTGGACGCAGCAAGTGCGTTATGGTAGTGAATCTTCATAGAAATTATCTGGCACCAAATATTTTTTCTAACTTTTTTTTCCTGTAACATAGAAATCTAAATTTTGGTGTGTAATTTTCTTGTAATTTCCTAAATAGGTGTACCAAATTTGATTGCTATAACTCTTTTATTTTTGAAAATACTTTTTTTTCCGAAAGAGGCATGTGCCTGCCAAATTTTATCAAAATCGGCTCATTATTTATTGAGTTATCGGTGTGAAATATATTATATACTTGATACAACCATTGAAAATTCAACATTATCATCACCTGCAACTAGTCAATTTTCATAGAAAAAATTCACCAATGGGGAGAATGCGACTTTTGAATTATATATATATATATATATATATATATATATATATATATATATATATATATATATATATATATATATATATATATATATATGGAAACTGACCTGGGATATGGGTTCTAGGGGTCCTAGTTCGTTTCACTTGAAAAAAAATAATTCAAAAGTCGCATTCTCCCCATTGGTGAATTTTTTCTATAAAAATTGACTAGTTGCAGGTGATGTTGAATTTTCAATGGTTGTATCAATTTCAATTCAATTTTCAATATTTAAAAGATTTTGACGAATGCATCATTTCTTTCCACACACAAATACCACATACTATTCTAGAAATCGAGAAATTTAAGGTTACGACGTGTGAACATAAACTATTAATAGTTTGTGTATGACTATCTGACGCCAGACAGTTAGGCAGTACTAAAGACTCTGAAATCTCTCAAAACCGAGTCTAAACTGACCTGCGACTGCAAAAATGCTTGGCTACGAACAACACAGTAACTTTGATGTGGGTACCAAGGCAATGAAGCAAATGAGGAAGTAGATGGCTTTGCAAAAAGTGCCTCCACAACATCACTCTATGGTCCACAGCTTAACAAAAAGCCATGTAAGAATAAGAAATTAACTTGGTACTTGAGAAAAAAACCAAATGCTGCGATACTGGAGGAAAATACTAAGCTCATCTGGGCAGGCAAAACGGTTCACCATACCAACAGAGAAGTCTAGACAGCTTCTTGAATTCGTGGCATATCGTTGGGCCGACACATCGTAAAGTCGACATTACAATATAGAGTGCCGATTCGACCAAGAATACCGTTTTTTTCAGTATTTGTCTGGCCTACTGGCTCAAATATTGATCTCTGCTTCATATTCAGTTGCAAAACGTGACATATCAGCGAAATTGAAATAAAAATGCCGATTTATATGCACGCGGGGCAATACGCACTCTTTATATGTTTAAGATGGCTTAAGTTATTTGTGTAAAAAATAAGTTGAGTTATTAGATACAAATAAACATACTTATGGGTAATTGATTTATATATATGTAAATATGTATGAAACTCAATCCTGACTCACCTTAATGAAAAGGTCATTTTCTAATAAAAAAAGATCGATTGATATAAGATTTTATTCCATTTTTGAATTACAAAAATGTGATTTAAAGTGAAGCCACATATTATTAAGCATTTATTTTTAAGAAAGTTATCTTTGATGGCATCTACTTTTTCACATTGCATAGCTTCAATTGTTTGAAAATTTATGGTTGCGAGGGCAGAAGGTTAACTGCTTTTTATAAATGTATATAGGCAATGAAAAAAAAAAACGAATTGGAGATTGAATATGTGGTCATACCTTTAGAGTGTAAAAAAATGGCATAAACTTTCAGCACTTCCGTGATGAATTACAGTCGCCCAGTAAATTAGTGTACGTCCGCCTAAATGGATTGGTGTATGCAGGGGTTGCATACATGCAGGCGCTGTCGGTCCAACGATACGCACTCCTTGAATTGAACAGGAACGACTTGAGAATAATCACAGAACACTCCCCAGTAAGGTGTATCACCTTATGCAGATGGGTAAGACGGACATTGATAACTGCAGATGCTGCACTCAAGCATAATGCGGACAACCGTCTCCGTAATGGCAGTTGTAATCCCCCATTGCAATAATTACTAAAATAATCCCGCCAAATGACTAATGCGTCCCGTATTCCTATATATTATTAAATTTCAGTAGATCTCAGTAGATTTCCAAGTGCATATATGTAGAAATTTTCGAATGCACCGCAAAAAAAAAAAACGAACGAACGACGAACTAATTTAGTACGAGTCAGCACCGAAGCATCTCTGTTGTGGGCGTGTGCAGGCCGGACTTGTGGGCGTGTACAGGCAGTATGCGTGAGTGTGACATGAATGTTATTTCGTTTCTCGCGTACGACAAGTACGTGCGAGAGACAGAAAAATGCATAGGCCTATTCCAAAGAGGTTGTAATACAACCTCTTTGGCCTATTCCTATTAGTCAGTTAAGGTCAAAAACCGCCATTATTATTTTCGTTGATAAATGCCTTATGCACATTGGAAAAATCGTCACTTAAACTTGAAAAGTTACGTGCAATGCTTGTTAAATTTAACATGGGCAATTGTGAAAACTTTTATTAGATTCTAAACACAAACCCAGAATTAGTGAAAAAAAGCCACTCATGTGAGAAATATAATTTTAAAAATAAATAATGATTTAAGTAAGTTGCATTTGTTTGTTTCCTTTGAAGTGCATCGACACGCTCAAACTTCCGATCGCTCTATCCTATCTACAAGAATGTCCCGCATTGATTTTTTTTCTTCTAAAAATGGCCGCAGAAGCAGAAGCAGCAGAAACAACAGAACACTTGCTATGCAACTGCACGGCTCAGTTCTACAAAAGGCTCAACTTTAGCACCCCAGGAAATAGGACCCAAAAAGATAGTAGACTATATGAAAAGTCTGAATATTTTGAGCGACTATTAGAAAAAGGAGTTATGCACAAAAGACCCACCGGGGTCGCAGCGCCGAGAGGCCAAATGCCTATATACATACGACTCATTAAACAATCTACAATCTTTGTTTCCTTTGAAGTGCATCGACACGCTCAAACCTCCTATCGCCCTATCCTATCTACAAGAATGTCCTGCATTGATTTTCTTTTTCTAAAGTTGGTCACCTCTTACTGAAACAACAGAACACTTGATATGCAACTGCATGGCTCAGTTTTACAAAAGGCCCAACTTTAACAACCCAGGAAATAGGTAAAATAGCACCCAAAAAGATAGTAGACTCTATGAAAAGTCTGAATATTTTGGGCGACTATTAGAAAAAGGAGTTATGCACAAAAGACCCACCGGGGTCGCAGCGCTGAGAGGCCAAATGCCTATATACATACGACTCATTAAACAATCTACAATCTTTGTTTCCTTTTAAGTGCATCGACACGCTCAAACCTCCTATCGCCCTATCCTATCTACAAGAATGTCCCGCATTGATTTTTTTCCTAAAGTTGGCCGCCTTTTACTGAAGCAGCAGAAACAACAGAACACTAACTATGCAATTGCATGGCACAGTTCTACAAAAGACTCAACCTTAGCACCACAGGAAATAGGTAAAATAGGACCCAAATAGTATATTACGTACCATAAACTGTAAGTGACACTTTTCATGCAGAGAATGCAGTTTGGAAAATCGAGGCCCGTAGGGCCGAGGTTTTCTAAGCATTCGAGGCATGAAGAGTCACTTACAGTTTACGGTTTAGTAATAATTTTTTGCAATACCTGCTTTAACGGTTTTTTTTTGAATTTGCATTCTTTTTTAATAATTACTGCGTGAATAGATGTCAGACTGACAGCACTGACAGTCGAATTAATTAGATGGATTCTAACATACTACTTAACAACAGGTAGCTTGTGACTTGGTTGTTGTGTTGGGTTACTAAGGACGCTACGGGTAAACAAACAAAACTAAACGCTGGCTGCAGTTCAGCACAGGTCCAGGTTAAACATTAATTTGTATTTTAATTGTGATTTTTGAATTAAAATTAGTGTTGAAGTGACTTTGAATATGGAAGAATCTGACATCGAAGAAGCGGCAGGTATTGCTTGTTTGTCACTTTTACCAGAAAAGTCTAAGCAAAGGTATGAAAGTTGCTATGAGGGTTTCAAAAAGTGGTGCCACACTAAAAAGGTTGTAATACATACCAGTGAGACAGTTTTACTAGCATATTTCTTGGAAAAATCAGGTAAATATTCTGCTCCATCAAGCTTATGGTCCGAATACTCTATGTTACGATCGACAATCTCTTTGAATGACAATGTTGATATTTCCAAATATGCAAAGTTAAAGGCATTTTTAAAGAAGAAAAATATTGGATATGTTTCAAAGAAAAGTGAAGTGTTTACGATCGAGGAAATTCAGACCTTTTTAAGTGAAGCACATGACCAAATATACCTGATGAAGAAGGTGGTTGTAGTTATGGGAATTGCAGGTGCCTGCCGTAAAGATGAATTATGTAAGCTAACAATCAATAATGTTATTGATAAAGGAGACATTATTTTGGTCAGAATACTTGACGCTAAGAATCATCAATCCAGAAGTTTTACCATTGTCGACAATGAGAATGAGAAGTTTCACTTTGTGGCATTAGTGAGGAAGTATATGAACCTGCGACCAAAAAATTCAATACAGAGATTCTTCTTGAGGTATCAAAATGGGAAATGCTCTAACCAACCAGTTGGAAGAAATATTTTTGCCAAAATTCCTTCTGAAGTTGCGAAATTTCTACATTTGGAGAATGCGGAAAAATATACTGGGCATTCCTTTCGCCGAACTTCCGCTACTTTTTTGACTAATAGCGGAGTTGACATTTTAGCACTGAAGAGGCATGGCGGGTGGAAATCCTCGGCAGTAGCTGAAAGCTATGTGGCGGATTCCTTGAATAATAAAGTACAAGTCGCTAAGAAGATATTTCATATTAGCAACCAAGAAGCCAGCTCCTCTCGCCAAATCCCTATTATTGAGGTCGGTGATTCTTCGAATACTCCGCAAGATAGTCTTGATAATTTAACATTGCTAGAAACTGAAGATAATAATATAAAGAAGAGCATGGCGTCAATCCTTACTGTTAATCATATGACTAATTGTACTTTCAATATTTCGATGAATTATAATAATTAATAAATCTTCTCAAACAATTTGTTCATTATTCAGATTTGCTATTTATAGGTTTGCAGTACTTACCGTACCTAGGTAAGGTAAGTCTTACCGTACCTAGGTATGAAAAATGTCCTGTTCTCATGGAAACTGACAAATGCTTTAAAAGTTCAACTTACATTGTCAAAAAACTGTCATTAAAAGTGAACTTACTTAACAGGTATTGCAAAAAAGATAGTAGACTATATGAAAAGTCTGAATAGTTTGAGCGCCTATTAGAAAAAGGAGTTATGCACAAAAGACCCACCGGGGTTGCAGCGCTGAGATGCCAAAGGCCTATATACATACGACTCATTAAACAATCTACAATCTATAGTAAACTGTTCTAGCATATTGTCGTAGAAATGTTTTCCGGAGTTTCGTGAAGAAAACGTTTTTGTGAATTTTCTATAAAAAAAACTTATTTATAGTAGTAATGGGTTGTCTACCTGGATCGTTATCAGAGTCATTAGGCGAGTTAGGTAAATTTTATTGTGTTTGTTATAGCATGGTAACGCGGTGTTATAAAAGGTATTTGCTGGGTCACGTACTGGGCTAGTAAAACTTCTGTTGAATTATTGCTGACGTTCCATATTTTCATTGAATATATAATCATTTTACAGACTGATTACTTAAAAATAACTGACTGATTTTGATCAGACTTGGCACAAACTTTCTTTTATGAATCTCATCTTGGATGAGTTCAGTATCAGCCAGTTGAACCAGTTGAATTTTTTTTAAATTGGTGTCTTCTAAAATAATGAAGTTCATCAAAAATTAAGTTATGAGAACCTGAAGAATTTTGAAAAATTCACTACCATAACGCATTTGATGTGTCCGCACTTTTTAAAGTTTATGAGTGAACTGCTTATATGAGCTATTAAATAAAAAATTTATTATTTGAATGGATATTATCATTTTCTATTATCATCAGATAGTCTATGTCTATCTATTTATTTATCATAATTAAAATATCGTCTTATCTTCAGACGAAAATCAAATCAGTTTCCTTAAGCATATCAACCTGGCTAAGACTACAATATAGTTCTTATCTGCAAGCACTTCAACTGTGACCTTATCTAACCACAAGTCCAAGCGTGAACTTTTATCTTAATAATGACACATGGATATATACAGCGTGCTAAAAATATATCTTGTACTTGTAACTTTTGACATGTGGCTTACATAAAAAAGCGGTCTACAAACAAGCTACCTAATGGCCATTTATTTTTTACTTTTTACTTTTAGCACAACTTGTGTTGGTATATTTCTTGTTTCATGTTCTCCTGGATAAAATGTTTTGCTATACAAACTTTTTGGACCGCAGCACGTGCGTTATCGTACCGTATTTTCATTAAATGCTTCAAATTTGAATAACTCAATTTGCTATAAGCCTAGAAAGTTGAACTCCGGTACATAGTAAGATCTTCAGCAGGGCATAGCTACCAAATTTTATCAAAATAACTTTTGTTATTTTTGGGAATACAAATTTTTGTCAGAAATATGATTTTTTTATAGAAAAAACTAGTCCGACCGGGCTGGCTAATGAACTCGTCAGAGGTCTTAACAAAATGAAGATATCTGTCAAGTTTAGTTCAAATCAGTTTAGTATTTTTTGAGTTATCGCTCGGATACATCCATACATACATACATACACACACACACACACACACACACACACACACATATATATATATATATATATATATATATATATATATATATATATATATATATATATATATATATATATATATATATATATATATATCAGTGTGGAACAGCCAAATGGAATAAATTCGATAACGGATAAATGAGGACGTGTTGGGAAAAACGCTTGGACACGTCGATTTGTATTTTTAACTGCGCATCTTTTTCAAGAAAAAAAAATTATATAGGGTGCGTCATGTGACAGTGGCCAATACCAACTTTCTTATTTTAAATACAAGCCCCTGTATATTATTAATTTTTTGGATTCTTCAGAAAATTCTAGACATAATTCATGTACAATGTCCTATACCTATCGTCAACTGTTTCGGAAATATTAAGTATTTTCAGATTTATTACAAAAATTAACATTAAAAATAGAAAATTATTTTATTTCACAAATTCTAATAAGAAATACTGATTATTTCTTAATAATTTAAAAAAACAAAAAAAAATTAATGTCAATGTAGTAAATGTTCAAAATGCTCGCCACGAACATCTTGGCAACATGCTAATCTGGTATAGAAATGTCTTCTAACATTACTCAACATCTCAGGCGTGACTGATCTAATCGCAAGCGTGATTCGTCTTTTTAAGTCATCTAAGTTGAGGGGCTTAGTTTTGTATACAATACTTTTGACATATCCCCACAAAAAGTAGTCTAATAGCGACAGATCAGGAGATCGTGCTGGCCATTCTATCGATCCGCGCCTCCCTATCCACCGATTTGGAAAAATTTGGTTCAGGTACTGCCGGACATTGATTTGGTAATGGGGCGGTGCTCCATCTTGCTGAAACCATATTTTATTGGCAGGAACTTGTGGGTTTGCTGGATCTGGATATAAGTTTGTCAAAGTTGGCACGACATTATTTTGGAGCAGTTCTAAATATTTATCCCCATTCAAGTTGCCATCAATGAAAAAGGGACCTACGATATGATTTCCAACAATTCCTGCCCAAACATTAACTTTTTCAGGATATTGCGTATGTTCCTCTCTCATCCAATGAGGATTCTCATTAGACCAATAGCGGCAATTTTGACGATTAACGTGAAGTGTAAATGTGCTCTCATCAGAAAACAAAACATCTTCTAATTGGATCACATTGTTATCTAACATTGCCATCATTTGTTCACAAAAATACGTTCTCCTATCAAAATCGTCCTCCATGAGCTCCTGAGTTGGTATCATTTTATAGGGATGCATTTTACTTTCCTTTAATGTTCGAAAAATTGCTGTGTGGCTAACGTTGAATAGTTGGGCTGCTTGTCGACCAGAAGTATGTGGGTTTTCTTGAAACTCAAGCGTAATATCCAATTTCGTATCATCACTTACTGCATTGGCAGCTACTTTTTTTATCTGTCTCACATGACCAAGCTCGCGAAACTGCTTTTCTATTTTGCTAATTGTTCCTTGGGATACAGGCGGCAAATTTGGAAATTTTTCGTGAAATAAGCGAGACACTTCCATCTGTGTCCGTGTGTTATCTCCATAACCAATCATTTGTAGAATGGTTATTTTGTGCATTTCTGTTAAATGAACCATTTTTCTGATATTATTACGTACAGTTAACGAAATTCAAACGACAATAGCACTGACACTAATCACTACTGTCATGCAGGCAGACAACAAGTTGCTAAGGCTACGAGTTTTATACGAACAGAAAGAAAACTGTTTTTGTTTTTGTTTCATTTCATATCAGTAAAAAGAAACGCAGGAATGGTTTTTGTTTACTTTCTCATTATCAAGAGCTGAATGGGAAATAAGTATTGAATGCAATGTAGCGAATTTGTGAAATAAAATAATTTTCTATTTTTAATGTTAATTTTTGTAATAAATCTGAAAATACTTAATATTTCCGAAACAGTTGAAGATAGGTATAGAACATTGTACATGAATTATGTCTAGAATTTTCTGAAGAATCCAAAAAATTAATAATATACAGGGGCTTGTATTTAAAATAAGAAAGTTGGTATTGGCGACTGTCACATGACGCACCCTATATAATTTTTTTTTCTTGAAAAAGATGCGCAGTTAAACATACAAATCGACGTGTCCAAGCGTTTTTACCAACACGCCCTCATTTATCCGTTATCGAATTTATTCCATTTGGCTGTTCCACACTATATATATATATATATATATATATATATATATATATATATATATATATATATATATATATATATATATATATATATATATATATATATATATATATATATATGCTTGTGTGTGTGTGTGTGTGTTCAGAAAGATTTCCGCGGTCTTTAATGTGAGACATACTTGGTTCTCAGGTTGAACTGCGTCCAGAAGTTATTATGAAAATTCGACGTTTCGGCTCCTGTTTTGGAGCCATTTTCAAAAGGTAAAGGAAATATGTAAGGACACTCTAATGCCCCAATCTGCCTACTCCTTAGAGTGGTGGACAAAGGTGGGTAAAGGAAATATGTAAGGACACTCTAAGGCCTCAATCTTCCTACTCCTTAGAGCGGTGGACAAAGGTGGGTTAATTTGTTGTAGCTCGATTACGGGGCCTCAATCTGCCTACTCCCCAAATCTCGCCGGATATCGTCTGTGAGGTCTCAGTGTGTTCAACCCTAGGCTTCAGAGAAATCTGGCAGTTCATTGCAGGTTTTGTCTTATATATGTCGTTCCGTCTACCTGCGTCGTTACCAGTGAAAGTAGTGGGGTCACCGTCAATTAAGTGGGGGGCTTTGGTCACGGCACTTAGACGATGAGGAAGATTAAGAGGGTCACCGGCATTTGTTGAGGCAGATAATGGGGCAATAAAATTGTCTGTGGAATTTATTTTCTTTTTGTGTGTTTGTAAAGGAGATATATTAGGTTTCCAAGTAGTCGGAAGGCGAAGACCATCATCTCTCTTATTTAAACAATCGGGACGTTTTTCAATCTCGATTGCTTCGCGGATAAATCTCGTTTTGAAGTTGTAACCCGGTGCTATTGTTTAGGCATTATCGAAGCCTATTTTGTGTCTTGAAGTTTTCCATAAAAATGTTAGACAATGCAGGAGAGAGATGTGAACCCATTTGAGCACCTTGAACTTGTTTGTAAAATTTGTTTTGAAAAAGGAAATAAGTGTTAGGTAGATGTGCATTGTTCTACTACTACTACTATTACCACTACTACTACTACTACTACTACTACTACTACTACTACTACTACTACTACTGTTCTTAATGGCCTACTGAAAGAACAAAAGTTTCCAACCGACTGGAAGGTGGCCAGGGTGGTGCTGTTACCAAAGGGAAAAGACTGCATGGAGGAACTGAAATTCAGGCCAGTATGCTTACTGAACGCTATTAGTAAACTCTATGAGGCGCTGATAAGAGAGAGAATCGGAGCAGAAATGGCAGCAAAGGGAAACTTGCACGAGAACCAGTATGGCTTCAGGAGTGGGAGATCTACTATCCAGGCTGTGGAGAGTATCTACGAATTCCTGGATCATACAAAAGAGAAGTGGTGTGTGCTACTTCTTCTAGATGTTAAAAATGCATTCAACACCGCCAGGCACAGTCTGATCATTAGAGAACTGAGGCGCAGAAACATATCAGCATATTTGGTGAACACGGTGTCGGACTACTTGAAAGATCGTAGGGTAGTCTGTAACAAAGGAGAGGAGATTCCCGCACCAATGGGCGTCCCGCAGGGCTCGGTCTTGGGGCCCACATTGTGGAATATCCTTTACGATGGAGTGCTGGGGGTACCACTTATTGGAACGGCTAGGACCATAGCTTTTGCTGATGACCTCGCACTAGTGGTGGCCGCTGAGGACGAAAAGTCGCTAATAGCGCAAGCAAATGAGTGCCTCAGGAGAATAGACCGATGGCTAGTTCACCATAAATTGGAGTTGGAACCAAATAAAACAGAGGCGCTGATTCTAAAAGGTAAGAGAGACCGCAACAACATCTGCTTTAACATAAGAGACTTACAAATAAAACCAAAAAACAACGTAAAGTACTTAGGAATATATGTAGACCAGGGAAGAACGTTCAAACAGCATGTAGTGGAAACTGTAAAAAAAGCCGAAACCAGAGTCTCCATCTTGACAAGATTGTTTCCAAATGTAGGGGGCCCTAGCAGCTCGAAGAGGGCAGTTTTGGGCACCGTGGTGCACAATATCGTGCTTTATGGCGCACCAATATGGCATAGTGTCCTCAAATATAAAAGATATAGGGAAATGCTGGAGCGAGTACAACGGAAGATCTTGTTGCGTATTGCATCGGCGTATAGAACGGTGTCGACGAAGGCCTTAAATGTTATCACAGGAATTATCCTTATAAAACTACAAGTAGAAGAGAGGGTACAAATCCACCAAGCTGGTCAAGAGGATAAAATCAATATAAGGGAACGTATTATGAAAGAGTGGCAGGAAGAGTGGAACAGCAACACTGAGAAAGGACAGTGGACAAAGTCTCTTATAGGAGACCTGACGGCATGGGTGAAGTGCGAGCATCGGAAGTTGGATTTTTGGCTGACGCAGATCCTTACGGGCCATGGATCTTTTGGCGCATACACTAAAAGAATGGGACTGGAGACATCCGATCTCTGTGTGTATTGTGTGAATAGTGTAGACTCGGTCGAACATGTGATCTTTGAGTGTCCGAAATGGAGCGATGCAAGAGAAGAAGCAGAGGCGAAATTAAAATCTAAGCTGACTATAGCAAATATAATCCCTGAAATGATCGAATCTAGGGAAAGCTGGGATACACTTCACAACATGATGGTGAATATTATGAAGCAGAAGAAACCGTAAGAAAATGAGGGACACCAAAGGAAGATCAACATATAAGGCAAGAAAGAATGACAAATAAACCTGCGGCAGCCTGTGAATATCAGAAATGGTGAAACGGGCTAGCCTGAAGGCAGAACCAGAGGGGTTTTAGTCGGAGTTGCGCCCGACACTGTTGGATGCATCAGAAGCCATGAGCCAGCATCTTTCGCCAAGCGGTTTCCCCTCCAAAAAAAAAAAAAAACTACTACTACTACTACTACTACTACTACTACTACTACTACTACTACTACTACTACTACTACTACTACTACTACTACTACTACTACTACTACTACTACTACTACTACTATCGTAATAATATTTGCACCTACAGGATGGTAATTATGACCCCTTTGTGAGGAGGGACTCTATACAGAGATCCCCAGTCAGGAAGGAGGAAAAATCTGAACCAAGCGCTACCGAGTACAGCAGTACTGAACAGGCAGGAAGAGAGAACAAACGAAAAAGAGTGGAAACACCAGAAAAAAAGCGGATGGAGACAGAAGAGGCGTGGAAATTTATACAACGAATTGAAAAAGAGAATGCCCTGCTTAAAGACCTGATACAAAAGACCACAAGGGAAGCGGAGTTTCTCCAAGCATTAACAATCAAGATCCCGAATACGAAGATGGAAATAAAGTCAGCCATAGGCAAACTCGATAGATATTCGAAAAGAATGCCCGTTGCAACCAAGTTTATTGAGGAACTTATCCAGGAGTACACAGCAAGCACCAAAGACCAAGAGCAAGGAAGCGTTAAAAAAGCAACAAAGGAAATAAGCACCCAAACAGGGAATGAGAAACAAGTAGAAAAGGAAAGGTTAATAAACCGAATAGAGGATGCTTTGAATAATGATCTCGGTGAAAGAGAGCTACAAGAATTAATAGAGCTCAAATGGCCGGAGGGGGCATATAAAAAATGTCAGGTTACCAAAGAGGATGCAAGTTCCCAAAAAGATCAAATGATCATCCTCAAAAAGGGTGCTGAAATGAGTAATACCCAAATGAAACATATTACTGACAACAATCCACAGATAGAGACTATTCTAGAAGAGAACAAACTAGAAGTAGGAAAAATGATGTGTTGCGTTACATCAAGTAGAATAATCACTGGTGAAGGAGAAGATACTGCGGACAACATCGAAAGATACACCTATCTGATAATGATAGGGGAGGAAGACTTACTGTTAGATAAAACAGCCCTAAAAAATAACCTTCTCGAGGTTATAGGAATAACCAACAGAAACAAAAGGGATGCACCCATCTGCCGAGCGACAAAGGGGGTGGATGAAGTTTGCCTAAGAAAAATTTTGGAATACGTTTATAGAAAAGAAAAACAAGGCATAACACTCTACAAGACTAAGGGGAATAAAAAAGCTGAAAGTCAAGTGGATAGCAACACAAACAAGTCACATCCTCATGGTGGTATGAAAACAATCATAAGAGGGAAAGCAAAGAATAGAGACACTATAATAGTGAAACCCCGAGATGGAATAACATACGCGGACATAATAAAAAATATGAAAAGAGAGGTAAATGCTGAAAGCATAACAATTGAAAGAATGCATAAGACAAGTAGTGGTAATGTGCAACTTAGGATAAGGGGTAATGAAGAAAAGAGTCGGCAAGCCTTTACTGAACTGTTGTCCACAAAACTAGAAGGTAAAGCAGATGTTGATAGGAAACAGAGAAAGCAAACTGTTATACTCTTGGACATTGATGAGACGACAGAGAGAGAAGATGTACAGAGAATCCTGCAAAGAGAAATTGCAGATAACCAATTAGAGGAAAAGATGCAACTAAGACTAGCCGAAAAGGCTAACAAGAATGGTGTGAAGTATGCTTTTATAACTCTACAGCAAGAGTTAGCCCAACTCCTTATTAAAAAAAGAGTGATTGGTGATGGATGGCACAGATGGAGAATTAGAGAAATCAGCTCCCCAACAAGGTGCTACAGATGTCACAGGGTGGGACACACAGCGGCCAAGTGTGGAATTAAGGACGCTGCAGACATGTGCTATAAGTGTGGAGAAATAGGCCACCAGAAGCGAGATTGCCAAAACGAACCAAGATGCTACCTCTGCAATGTGGAAGGACACAAGGCAGAAACCACTCGGTGCCCAGAATTTAGAAAAATTGTAGAAAATGAAAAGAAGGAGAAGCTGAAAAGGACAACAACACAATGAAACTAATCCAAGTTAACGTGGACAGATGCAAAAGGGCGGTGGATTTACTCATACACACATGCGCTGCTGAGGGAATAGCTCTCGCACTGGTTGCTGAACCAAACAAAAATATGACAAGGCAACACCCTAGATGGATTACAGATAGGAATACTGATGCAGCAATTTATTTAGCAGATAGCAAAATAAACAGACATAAAACCGGTAGTGGGATGGGATATGTATGGCTGGAAACCCAAGAAACAGTTTTCTATTCGTGCTATTTGTCACCTGCAACAGGAGCAGAAGGTTTTAGACAGTTTATAGATGACCTAGATCTAAGTGCGAGAAGGCATACAAAAAGGATTCTGATAGGAGGCGACTTTAACGCGAAGGCATATTGCTGGGGGTCTCCTATAGAGGACCGCAAAGGAGTGGCACTAGCAGAATGGATAAGCAGTGGTGATCTGACAATACTTAACGATGGTCAGAAGCCTACGTTTGAAAGGAACGGAGGAAGCTCCTTCATAGATATCACGATCTGCACCTCTAATATGGCAAAAGATGTGACCAGGTGGCAGGTAGGAGACGAGGAAAACCTCAGCTATCACAGAAACATCCACATAGAGATAGAGCACAAGGGGCGAAGACCGGACCAGCACATTCAACTTACGGGGTGGCGATTTAAAGAAGAGAAAAGAAATCCATTGCTCCAAAAGCTTGAAGAGGAATGTAAACGACCCGATTTCACCCAGAATGTAAAAGGCTTGAGAAATGCGGTAAGCAGCGCATGCAATGCAGTACTACCTAAGAGACGCCTTACTACCGGAAGGAGAGGTGCTTACTGGTGGAACTCAGAAATCTCAGAGTTAAGAAAAAAGAGTCTAAAAGCAAAGAGAGAGGTGACGAGAGCCAATAGAAGAAGTAATATTGACGAGGCCTCAAAACACCAACTGCGCGCCCAATATAACCAATGCCGCAATGAACTGAAAAAAGCGATTGCAAATTCAAAACTGCAGGCTTGGAAACTCCTGTGCAAAGAGATTGATGAGGATATATGGGGCAAAGGATATCAGATAGTCCTAGGCAAACTCCGGATGCACCCAGTAAATACATGCACAGAGGACGAACAGGTGCAGATAGCAAGAAAGCTATTTCCAAAACATATAATTAAGAGGTGGCCTAGTATCGAATTAACACCTGAAAATATTAAAATGTGTAGTGAGGAAGAGGTTAGAGAAGCTGGACGTAGGATGAAAGCAGGGAAAGCTGCAGGCCCAGATGGAGTCCCCTCGGATGTGATTAAGTTGTTGGCAACAGAAAGACCTGAACTACTCACTCAGATCTACAATAAGCTGTTAAAGGAAGGTACTTTTCCCGAGGAATGGAAGACAGCTAGGCTAATTCTGATAGAGAAGGCTGGAGGAAAGTCATATCGCCCACTCAGTCTCATTGACTCGGATGCCAAACTTTTTGAGCAAATCCTAAACGGGAGATTGCTGAATGAAATAGAGCAGAGAGGGGGATTTGCACCCACACAGTATGGCTTCAGAAAGGGACATTCTACACTAGATGCTATACAGAAGGTAAGTGGGATCGTAAAGGACTCGAAGAATACAAGTAGCTATATGGCTCTTGTTACGTTGGATGTGAGGAATGCCTTCAACACCGTCCCATGGGAAGGGGTAGTCGGTGAACTGGAAAGACGGAAGATCCCACTGTACCTGATAAAATTACTGTGCAGCTACCTGGAAAACAGGATAATACTGATTGGAACACACACGATGAGTATCACAAGTGGTGTACCCCAAGGTTCTGTACTGGGGCCTACCCTGTGGAACCTCTATTATGACGACGTCCTGAAGCTCCCGGTGCCAGACGGCACAACTATCGTTGGGTATGCCGACGATTTGGCGCTGGCTGTTTGTGGGAAAGATAAGGTAGAGATAGAGGAAAAGATAGCATGGACTGTTGGCCTGGTAGAGATTTGGATGCACAAAAAAGGCCTCGAGCTAGCCCCGCAGAAAACAGAGATCATAATCCTAAATGGAAGGAGAACCGTAAAGACGATTGAAGTCAACATAGGAGGAAAGAACATCAACTCCAGTAGATCTCTGAGGTACCTTGGGATTCAGCTGGGGCATAATATGAGCATGAGTAAGCACATTCGAGAAGTAGCACAGAAAGCTGAGAAAGTTGCAGCAGCCCTGAGTCGACTAATGCCTAATATTGGCGGCCCAAGGGCGAGTAGTAGAAGAATCCTCTGCAGTGTGGTGAATTCTATTATTCTCTATGGAGCACCTGTTTGGAAGGACTGGGCGGAGATGGCAAGATACAGACGCATTTTGGAAAGTGTGCAGCGAAAAGCGGCAATTAGAATATCCTCCTCATATAGGACAGTATCTACAAAAGCAGTGCAAGTGGTGGCAGGGGTGATACCTATTCACCTACTGATCAGGGAACGGTCATATGAAAAGAACGAAAATAGACAAGGGCAGAGAACAAGGGCACGACTGACGACACTGGCAGAGTGGCAGGCAGAATGGAGCGAGGAAACTAGGACCGCTCAGTGGACCAAGGAACTCATTCCAGAAATAGTACCCTGGTTAACACGGAAACATGGCGAGGTGAACTATCACTTAACGCAATTTTTAACTGGCCACGGTAGATTCGGAAAATACCTGAATAAAATGAAGATCGTAGAAAGCGACAGATGCTACTACTGTGGAGAAGAAGACTCTGCCGGGCATACAATTTTGGAGTGTAGCAGATGGACCGAGGTGAGAGAGAGGACTGCAGTGGAAATTGGAGGTAGTTTGACAACCAGAAACATTATAGATCACATGCTTGAAGCACCAGCGAAGTGGGAGGCTATTGCCAAACTCATTAGGGAAATCTTAATACTTAAGGAAGCCGAACAAAGGGAATAAGGGAAATCAGAGAAAAAAAAAGGGAAGAGAAAAGGAAAAAACAACATGGAGTAGGGTGTGATGAAGCAATACCTAAGGGTGATTCCGTCACATCTCTATGAATATGGGGGTGTTTAGTGGGTAGTCCTGACCTGGAGGGAAGGGGAGTCCCACAGTACCAGCTGGCGACTGATTGTGGAAGAACCAGGGACTGGTCTGCGTAAATGCATTCACCTCCACCATAGAAAAAAAAAAAAAAAAAAAAAAAAAAAAAAAAAAAAAAAAAAAAAAAAAAAAAAAAACCTACTATCGTAACCCCAAGGGCTCGCCGCTTGCGAGTACGTGGATGGCGACTACGGGGGTGCACACACCACACCACACGCGAGCACAAACACATACTTACATACTCATTCACATACACATGACCACCATACACACCTGAGCTGGATACTCACCTTTCTTCAACTTGTCTTGGGTGAGATCCCTCTACTTTCATCTTTCCTATCTGGCCAAACTTCTAATTCTCCTACTGTCGGCCGACTCTTGTTCTTTTCTGGCACCGACGCTATTAGGGTATCCGAGGGCTAGGTGCCATTTCATTTCCCGCTTTAAACCAAAAAGCCAAAATTCGCACAATGGATGAGATGACAGATAAACGCGCGGAAGTGATACCCCAGGTGGGTACCGGCGATGCCGGGGAATCCCACCCCTCTCTGCAAGAGGGCTGTCCCACGGATTCTGGGGGGGACAATTTGTCATTGCACCTACAGGATGGTAATTATGACCCCTTTGTGAGGAGGGACTCTATACAGAGATCCCCAGTCAGGAAGGAGGAAAAATCTGAACCAAGCGCTACCGAGTACAGCAGTACTGAACAGGCAGGAAGAGAGAACAAACGAAAAAGAGTGGAAACACCAGAAAAAAAGCGGATGGAGACAGAAGAGGCGTGGAAATTTATACAACGAATTGAAAAAGAGAATGCCCTGCTTAAAGACCTGATACAAAAGACCACAAGGGAAGCGGAGTTTCTCCAAGCATTAACAATCAAGATCCCGAATACGAAGATGGAAATAAAGTCAGCCATAGGCAAACTCGATAGATATTCGAAAAGAATGCCCGTTGCAACCAAGTTTATTGAGGAACTTATCCAGGAGTACACAGCAAGCACCAAAGACCAAGAGCAAGGAAGCGTTAAAAAAGCAACAAAGGAAATAAGCACCCAAACAGGGAATGAGAAACAAGTAGAAAAGGAAAGGCTAATAAACCGAATAGAGGATGCTTTGAATAATGATCTCGGTGAAAGAGAGCTACAAGAATTAATAGAGCTCAAATGGCCGGAGGGGGCATATAAAAAATGTCAGGTTACCAAAGAGGATGCAAGTTCCCAAAAAGATCAAATGATCATCCTCAAAAAGGGTGCTGAAATGAGTAATACCCAAATGAAACATATTACTGACAACAATCCACAGATAGAGACTATTCTAGAAGAGAACAAACTAGAAGTAGGAAAAATGATGTGTTGCGTTACATCAAGTAGAATAATCACTGGTGAAGGAGAAGATACTGCGGACAACATCGAAAGATACACCTATCTGATAATGATAGGGGAGGAAGACTTACTGTTAGATAAAACAGCCCTAAAAAATAACCTTCTCGAGGTTATAGGAATAACCAACAGAAACAAAAGGGATGCACCCATCTGCCGAGCGACAAAGGGGGTGGATGAAGTTTGCCTAAGAAAAATTTTGGAATACGTTTATAGAAAAGAAAAACAAGGCATAACACTCTACAAGACTAAGGGGAATAAAAAAGCTGAAAGTCAAGTGGATAGCAACACAAACAAGTCACATCCTCATGGTGGTATGAAAACAATCATAAGAGGGAAAGCAAAGAATAGAGACACTATAATAGTGAAACCCCGAGATGGAATAACATACGCGGACATAATAAAAAATATGAAAAGAGAGGTAAATGCTGAAAGCATAACAATTGAAAGAATGCATAAGACAAGTAGTGGTAATGTGCAACTTAGGATAAGGGGTAATGAAGAAAAGAGTCGGCAAGCCTTTACTGAACTGTTGTCCACAAAACTAGAAGGTAAAGCAGATGTTGATAGGAAACAGAGAAAGCAAACTGTTATACTCTTGGACATTGATGAGACGACAGAGAGAGAAGATGTACAGAGAATCCTGCAAAGAGAAATTGCAGATAACCAATTAGAGGAAAAGATGCAACTAAGACTAGCCGAAAAGGCTAACAAGAATGGTGTGAAGTATGCTTTTATAACTCTACAGCAAGAGTTAGCCCAACTCCTTATTAAAAAAAGAGTGATTGGTGATGGATGGCACAGATGGAGAATTAGAGAAATCAGCTCCCCAACAAGGTGCTACAGATGTCACAGGGTGGGACACACAGCGGCCAAGTGTAGAATTAAGGACGCTGCAGACATGTGCTATAAGTGTGGAGAAATAGGCCACCAGAAGCGAGATTGCCAAAACGAACCAAGATGCTACCTCTGCAATGTGGAAGGACACAAGGCAGAAACCACTCGGTGCCCAGAATTTAGAAAAATTGTAGAAAATGAAAAGAAGGAGAAGTTGAAAAGGACAACAACACAATGAAACTAATCCAAGTTAACGTGGACAGATGCAAAAGGGCGGTGGATTTACTCATACACACATGCGCTGCTGAGGGAATAGCTCTCGCACTGGTTGCTGAACCAAACAAAAATATGACAAGGCAACACCCTAGATGGATTACAGATAGGAATACTGATGCAGCAATTTATTTAGCAGATAGCAAAATAAACAGACATAAAACCGGTAGTGGGATGGGATATGTATGGCTGGAAACCCAAGAAACAGTTTTCTATTCGTGCTATTTGTCACCTGCAACAGGAGCAGAAGGTTTTAGACAGTTTATAGATGACCTAGATCTAAGTGCGAGAAGGCATACAAAAAGGATTCTGATAGGAGGCGACTTTAACGCGAAGGCATATTGCTGGGGGTCTCCTATAGAGGACCGCAAAGGAGTGGCACTAGCAGAATGGATAAGCAGTGGTGATCTGACAATACTTAACGATGGTCAGAAACCTACGTTTGAAAGGAACGGAGGAAGCTCCTTCATAGATATCACGATCTGCACCTCTAATATGGCAAAAGATGTGACCAGGTGGCAGGTAGGAGACGAGGAAAACCTCAGCTACCACAGAAACATCCACATAGAGATAGAGCACAAGGGGCGAAGACCGGACCAGCACATTCAACTTACGGGGTGGCGATTTAAAGAAGAGAAAAGAAATCCATTGCTCCAAAAGCTTGAAGAGGAATGTAAACGACCCGATTTCACCCAGAATGTAAAAGGCTTGAGAAATGCGGTAAGCAGCGCATGCAATGCAGTACTACCTAAGAGACGCCTTACTACCGGAAGGAGAGGTGCTTATTGGTGGAACTCAGAAATCTCAGAGTTAAGAAAAAAGAGTCTAAAAGCAAAGAGAGAGGTGACGAGAGCCAATAGAAGAAGTAATATTGACGAGGCCTCAAAACACCAACTGCGCGCCCAATATAACCAATGCCGCAATGAACTGAAAAAAGCGATTGCAAATTCAAAATTGCAGGCTTGGAAACTCCTGTGCAAAGAGATTGATGAGGATATATGGGGCAAAGGATATCAGATAGTCCTAGGCAAACTCCGGATGCACCCAGTAAATACATGCACAGAGGACGAACAGGTGCAGATAGCAAGAAAGCTATTTCCAAAACATATAATTAAGAGGTGGCCTAGTATCGAATTAACACCTGAAAATATTAAAATGTGTAGTGAGGAAGAGGTTAGAGAAGCTGGACGTAGGATGAAAGCAGGGAAAGCTGCAGGCCCAGATGGAGTCCCCTCGGATGTGATTAAGTTGTTGGCAACAGAAAGACCTGAACTACTCACTCAGATCTACAATAAGCTGTTAAAGGAAGGTACTTTTCCCGAGGAATGGAAGACAGCTAGGCTAATTCTGATAGAGAAGGCTGGAGGAAAGTCATATCGCCCACTCAGTCTCATTGACTCGGATGCCAAACTTTTTGAGCAAATCCTAAACGGGAGATTGCTGAATGAAATAGAGCAGAGAGGGGGATTTGCACCCACACAGTATGGCTTCAGAAAGGGACATTCTACACTAGATGCTATACAGAAGGTAAGTGGGATCGTAAAGGACTCGAAGAATACAAGTAGCTATATGGCTCTTGTTACGTTGGATGTGAGGAATGCCTTCAACACCGTCCCATGGGAAGGGGTAGTCGGTGAACTGGAAAGACGGAAGATCCCACTGTACCTGATAAAATTACTGTGCAGCTACCTGGAAAACAGGATAATACTGATTGGAACACACACGATGAGTATCACAAGTGGTGTACCCCAAGGTTCTGTACTGGGGCCTACCCTGTGGAACCTCTATTATGACGACGTCCTGAAGCTCCCGGTGCCAGACGGCACAACTATCGTTGGGTATGCCGACGATTTGGCGCTGGCTGTTTGTGGGAAAGATAAGGTAGAGATAGAGGAAAAGATAACATGGACTGTTGGCCTGGTAGAGATTTGGATGCACAAAAAAGGCCTCGAGCTAGCCCCGCAGAAAACAGAGATCATAATCCTAAATGGAAGGAGAACCGTAAAGACGATTGAAGTCAACATAGGAGGAAAGAACATCAACTCCAGTAGATCTCTGAGGTACCTTGGGATTCAGCTGGGGCATAATATGAGCATGAGTAAGCACATTCGAGAAGTAGCACAGAAAGCTGAGAAAGTTGCAGCAGCCCTGAGTCGACTAATGCCTAATATTGGCGGCCCAAGGGCGAGTAGTAGAAGAATCCTCTGCAGTGTGGTGAATTCTATTATTCTCTATGGAGCACCTGTTTGGAAGGACTGGGCGGAGATGGCAAGATACAGACGCATTTTGGAAAGTGTGCAGCGAAAAGCGGCAATTAGAATATCCTCCTCATATAGGACAGTATCTACAAAAGCAGTGCAAGTGGTGGCAGGGGTGATACCTATTCACCTACTGATCAGGGAACGGTCATATGAAAAGAACGAAAATAGACAAGGGCAGAGAACAAGGGCACGACTGACGACACTGGCAGAGTGGCTGGCAGAATGGAGCGAGGAAACCAGGACCGCTCAGTGGACCAAGGAACTCATTCCAGAGATAGTACCCTGGTTAACACGGAAACATGGCGAGGTGAACTATCACTTAACGCAATTTTTAACTGGCCACGGTAGATTCGGAAAATACCTGAATAAAATGAAGATCGTAGAAAGCGACAGATGCTACCACTGTGGAGAAGAAGACTCTGCCGGGCATACAATTTTGGAGTGTAGCAGATGGACCGAGGTGAGAGAGAGGACTGCAATAGAAATTGGAGGTAGTTTGACAACCAGAAACATTATAGATCACATGCTTGAAGCACCAGCGAAGTGGGAGGCTATTGCCAAACTCATTAGGGAAATCTTAATACTTAAGGAAGCCGAACAAAGGGAATAAGGGAAATCAGAGAAAAAAAAAGGGAAGAGAAAAGGAAAAAACAACATGGAGTAGGGTGTGATGAAGCAATACCTAAGGGTGATTCCGTCACATCTCTATGAATATGGGGGTGTTTAGTGGGTAGTCCTGACCTGGAGGGAAGGGGAGTCCCACAGTACCAGCTGGCGACTGATTGTGGAAGAACCAGGGACTGGTCTGCGTAAATGCATTCACCTCCACCATAGGAAAAAAAAAAAAAAAAAAAAAAAACTACTACTATCGTAAGTGCCCACCGTTCACCCACACAAAAACTTGCAAAACATCTAGCCAAAACTCTCCAACCATTTGTAGAAAACGCTACATCCGATGTCAAAAACTCCACCCATTTCATTGACCTTCTTCAAAACAACACCATTTCTCAAAACGACATCCTAGTTAGCTTTGATATAGTTTCCTTATTCACCAATATACCTCTATCTGAAACCCTTGATAATCTCAAAAATAAACACAAAATCATCTAACACTTATTTCCTTTTTCAAAACAAATTTTACAAACAAGTTCGAGGTGCTCCAATGGGTTCAGCTCTCTCTCCTGGATTGGCTAACATTTTCATGGAAAACTTCGAGACACAAGCCCTCAATTCATCCCAACTTAAACTAACTTGTTGGTTAAGCTACGTTGACGACATTTTCACTGTCTGGCCACACGGCAAAGAATCTCTAGACGAATTGCTTTCTTACCTAAATAACATCAACCCCCAATTCCAGTTCACCATGGAAATAGAAAATAATTTTTCTTTGCCTTTCTTAGATGTACGCATCACTAAAAACCCAGTCAGAGGATTTTCTTACACTGTCTACCGAAAACCAACCCACGCACTAATCGTTATCTTAACGCGCAATCTCACCATCACCCATCGCAACTAAATTCCGTGGTTCAAGCACTAGTAACACGATCCCTTAGACTAACGGACAATAACAACAAACAGACAGAATTAAACTTTTTAAGACAGACATTGCTACAAAAGGGATACGACAACAATCACATACTACGAAACATTATAAACGCACAACCACAAACCACTACACCACAATAAGAACAAACTGAGTCCACACAACAACGCACAGCGTTTTTACCATACATTAAAGGTGTTACCGACAAAATCAGCAGAATTTTTAGAACCCATAGTATCAAAACCGTATTCACAACAGAGCAAAAACTGTCAAATCTGATAAAAACTCCCAAGCATACCATTCCAAACGAATCCCACGCAGTTTACGAAATTCCTTGTTCAGACTGTTCCCGAACTTATGTAGGACAAACAAATAGACGCATCCACAATAGAATATATGAACACACCCTCGCAGTTAGAAAATCCGACCCCTGATCGGCGCTGGCCATGCATCATATTCATACAGGGCACAAAATAGACTTCGATAATGCCAAAACAATAGCACCGGTTTACAACTTCAAAACGAGAATTATCCGCGAAGCAATCGAGATTGAAAAACGTTCCGATTGTTTAAATAAGAGAGATGATTGTCTTCGCCTTCCGACTGCCGGTGACCCTATTAATCCTCCTCATCCTCTAAGTACCTACCGTGACCAAAGTCCCCCACTTAATTGACGGTGACCCCACTATTTTCACTGATAACGAAGCAGGTAGACGGAAAGACAATACTTGCAAAAAACTGCCAGATCTCTCTGAGGCCTAGGCGAGATTTGGGGAGTGGGCAGATTGAGGCCCCATAATTGAGCTACAACAACCCAACCCACCTTTGTCCACCGCTCTAAGGAGTAGGCAGATTGAGGCCTTAGAGTGTCCTTACATATTTCCTTTGCCCACCTTTGTTCACCATTATAAGGAGTAGGCAGATTGAGCCCTTAGAGTGTCCTTACATATTTCCTTTACCCACCTTTATCCACCACCCTAAGTAGTAGGCAGATTGAGGCCTCAGAGTGTCCTTACATAGTTCCTTTACCCACCTTTGTCCACCACTCTAAGGAGTAGGCAGATTGAGGCCTTAGAGTGTCCTTACATATTTCCTTTGCCTCTTGAAAATGGCTCCAAAACAGGAGCCGATACGTCGAATTTTC
Source organism: Tillus elongatus (assembly GCA_964006375.1). NCBI lineage: Eukaryota > Metazoa > Arthropoda > Insecta > Coleoptera > Cleridae > Tillus > Tillus elongatus. The sequence goes on from OZ023263.1 coordinate 194,005,499, forward strand.
ATAAATTCTGGACGCGGTTCAACCCGAGAACCAAGTATGTCTCATATATATATATATATATACATATATATATATATATATATATATATATATATATATATATATATATATACTTATAACAATTTTAACGGACCCTGGTTTTGGGTACTGTGGGCCAGCGCAAGATCAAAAGTATGTTGGATTATTGGATTGTAAGAGAAGACATGAATACGATTGACACAATATTTGCCTTATATAATTATTTCAAATGTGATATTTGCCACGACTTCCTCACGGAGTTCATCTGTATCCACTTCTGTCTTAATCCACATTATCAATGATGTGCAAGAATATTCCACATTAGAGAGCAAACTTATGTATACTGATCATCTTAAGGTTTCAAAAGCTGTTTCATCTTACAAACAACCCTCGGACAAAATTTTTGTTTCTATTTGGTTGATATAGTTAGTTGCTTTCACTATAGAGGGGTATAGATACTTCTGAAATTTTTAAAATAACATTTGGAAGAGGTCATAAATACAAACCATGAAAGAAGTCTAGCTAAAGCAGGACTGCCAATGACGGCAGTCATATGTTTTGGTACGAGACCTTAATTTTCTGACTCGCACCGCCACCACTTTTTAAAACAAATTTATTCAAGCTGTATAAATCGAATAATTTCAGGTGCAGTTTCACCAGAACCCTTCCCAACCACCCCCCTGACCTGCCCTGAACACCAGTTTGGCTTAAAAGATGGCGGAAGGAAGACCATGAGTGAAATTAACCCTGGACTGCGTCAAGGTCATATTCGGGAGCATAATGTGTCGGTTTTCCTTCCCCCCAGCTTTTTAGTTATACAAATGTTCAAGGCTGGTCAGGGGGTAGTTGGGAAGGGTTCTGGTTAAACTGCACTTGAAATTATTCAGATTATACAGCTTGAATAAATTTGTTTTGAAATATTGGTGGGGGGTGCGAGTCGGGAAATTAGGTTCTCGTTGTTTGCAATAGAGGAAAATCGTCCTAATATAGATATCCAGTATCCAGAATACTGTTTTGTAAAATTTTCGTATTTATGTCTAAACACATTAAATTATGGAAGAGTACGTCTAGTCCCGGTTTCAGCAAAAATACAATAGGAAGGCGGACCCTTGAAATCTCTTTTTTTCACTTTTATGATTGAATTGAAGTAAGTAATCGTGATGATAATTTTATTTCAGCGAAGACAGTTTACAAGTAGATTATAAGGGAAGGATAACCAGTGAGAGTGAGAAAAAACATGATAAAGTACATACACTTTTCCAGAATTTAAATTTCCTCATAATTTCTGTTGGCTGTTTCTAGTCCGATAACCGAACCCGGGGCTGGTTGTATTCTCGCTTAAAATTATACCTGTTTATTATATTGCTACATTCTTCTTTTTGGCAGTCCTGTTTATAAAGCAACATTTCGGGACGTAGTAATTGCGTTATAGTAGCGAATTTTCATAAGAATTGTACACTATTATTATACGGCATATTAGTAAAGTTAATATTTTAAACTTACAGAGACCTTGAAGATCGATTTTAGAGGTCCTAGTACGCGAACATTTGGAGAATTCTTTCGAACGTGTTACCATCGATATCTCTCTATTATCAAAAAATCTTGCATTCTTACTCCTTTGGAGAAAAATCCCAAAAACTCATTTCTATGAAGCTAAATAACTTAATTTTGGTATATCTGGAGATAGTGCAAGTCACTTTAAAAGAAACTTGTATTACAAATTTCATTAAATATATGTAGAAGATTTCCAGAAGGAAACTTAATTCATATTTAGAAAAGTAAAGTATCAGTCAAATTATAAACTTAGCAGTTATTTTTCCTTATTAATCGCCAGTATGATTTCGTTTTAGTCAACCTAATCAAACCGGTTTTTCAATATCAACAATAACAAAATTATAATCTCAGACTCAAAGGTGACAAACTTATTTAGGCGTTTTAAACAAAAATGAGATCTTGTTCCAAACGTATGAAATCTGTGCACTATTGTTTCTCCAAGTGTCAAAATAAAACATAAAAAAAACATACATTCATCGAGGTGGATTCGATCGTGTACCCTTCTGCTTAGGAGGCAAGCGCGCTGCTCCCTGTGCCATCTAGGCACAAGTGAACTCACGGTTTATTTGCGTGATACTTTAGATCGGCTTCATGCCCGGGATATTATATTCCATAAGTATACGTAACAATTACTAATTACAGAATTAGTAGAATTACCATTGAAACACATCCCACGTTGGAGCTTATATGATGTATTATGTTTAAGTTTAAAGATAAAAGAAACTATTTTATAATCATTTTTATAGAGACTTTACCAGATTTTGTTTAAATTTCTGCTATATTATGCGACAGCATAATATAGCTATGCTGCGCTCAAACTGTATTTGGGGCCGTTAATAAAGCTACAAATATAGTGTATTTTTATAATTGATTGAATCGCCCAGTTAAATAATAATCACGGGGCAAATTTTTAATTTCATGTCGTCTGTGATTTTCCATAATTGCGGCCGAGATTTCACGATTGTTGGTTCGGGTAGTATGTTTTCTGCGTGGTAGATATTTAGTTTGGTTACCGCTGATGTATGGTTTTTACCTGTTGTATGAAATAATCTACGCGTGGTAGTTAACTCCTCTGTCTGTCAGGCTTTGTACTTTAACCACTAAGTCGTTTCAACGCATGTCTTTAGGGTTTTATTAGTGAATTTTTATTTTAAAAAAATCACTAATAGATAGGTATCGAGTTTTTGTCTGTTTATACACATACAGGGTGACACATTTCTACGGTAAAGCTCAATATATCCGTTATTATACAAGATATGAAAAAAATGTATATACGTTAATTAAAGGGTGATGTCTCGAGCTGCATCTTAGAAACCTATTTTGACAATCACAGGGTAGCCCATAAGTCATTGGTGATACACACTTTCTTTTTTAATAGAAAGCCCTTATGTTATTGTATTTTCCATCGAATTATAATGCATGTTTGTAAGGAAAAAAATTGATATCGCTCATCGTTTTTGACTTATTTCAATTGTTTTGGAACTTTTCACGTTTTTGGCACATATCACAAACACATATCACAAATTGTGATACGGCGTTCTTACCAATATAGATAGCAGAGTCCCATTGAAATGACGCATTCAGAGAGCTTTTTGTTTGTATTACTCGTCGAAAAAATCGAGCTGCCGTATACAGGTACTCTCCAATAGTGGTTGAATTTGAAAAGTTTTCGCAGAAATGTTTTTAGTGTTTCCGTAGAAATCATATTTTGTAAGATTTTTGTGATATGTTGGTAATTATTAATAAATGGCAATTTCCGTAAAAAAGATGTGATTTTTTTTTCAATTTTTTTTGCTCCTAAAGCTCTTTCTGAATAGTTATGGCTTGGTAGGTGTGTAAATAGCTTGGATAGGTCGTTGGACAGGAAAATCGGACCAGTTTTTTTCTGGAATCTTTTAAGTTTATTTTCGGAAAATGCTTGTAATTTTTGAAACAACAAAGCTATTTTAATGAAATATGGTACATTCTTACTACTATATAGGTTATGCTATGTGAAAACTGGAATCTGTGATGAGCACTAATAAGTACACTTGAAGAAACCAAAATTACCACAACACATATTTCAGAGACCTTACGAGCGTTTCGTTGAAAATGTCAACATCTTCAGAGGAAGAAAATTCTAGAATTCTAGAATTTCCTTCCTCTAAAGATGTTGACATTGTCAACCAAACGATCGTAAGGTCTCTGAAATATGTGTTGTGGTGATTTGGGTTTCTCCAAGTGTACTTTTTAGGTTATACTGCCAACCAATGTCCTTCTTTTAAAAACAATGCATATCTGCACTTAAAGATATTTTTACGAAAATTCGCTACCATAACACACTTGCTGCGTCCAGACTTTTTTATTTAACGAAATAATTTTTAAAAATCTGTCTTCATCAATAAAACGATACACGGACAACAAACGTATAACCAGTAGTAAACATTCGGACACAGGAAGTGCGTTATGGTAGCGCATTTTCTTAAACTTCTTTTTCCATCGCAGTAGGTACTGATTTTCTATTAACCTAGAAAATTCAGTTTGGTTGTGCAACCAATTTTTTTCAAAAGACAACATGTGTTACAAAGTTCATCGAACCAACTTTATTATTTTTTTTACTATTTCTTTTTGAAAAATACTTGACTTTTTGTGACTTTTCGCGACTTTTATGCAAAATCGCTACCATAACGCTCTTGCTGCGTCCAGATTTTTTTAAAGGTTAAATTTGAATGGAGTCACGTTTGCACTTTGTAAACACACTTTATCTGTAATAGTAATACACAAGAAAAGACATAGTAGACAAAGACAGTCCACGATTATTTTATTATCGATAATATATTTTATCACAAATGTATGTATGTCTGAGACAGTTAATTGTACTTAAGTACCCTTTTATTATAAATCGCTACATAATATGCTGTAGCGCGGTCATTGGCAGATGGTGTGATACAAAGTTTGAGTTTTTTCTGGTTTTCGTATCTCTACAGCGCTCTAACGTTTTGCACTAAATAAAGTTCAGTTGGACCAGTTGAACTGTGTATATTTGGCACTGTTACAAAGGAAATAATGGTTTATTTTTAGTTTTAAAATAAGTTTTATTAAATTCAACGTAGTGACCCAAAACTACAGTGTTGTGTTTTGTGAAAACATCCTTGCTGGTGGCCGTAACAATCAACAACATCATTTGAATTTTGTCATGGTGGTATGTATTTATTTTTATATCTTTCTATGTATGGAATGTATGAATGAGACTAATTAGAGTAATCCTTACTGGTTTTGGAGGTTGTGAAACGTTTTACCTTGCAAATGAATCACAAATATGTGCCATTTACCAATAATTACGTGTTTGATCTTCATTTATTTATAAATTTGTTTTGCTCTTTTTGGCAATCAAGAACAATTTGCTGACCAATCAGCCTGCTACCAGTTATGTTAGGAAGATCAATTTAGTTTTGTTTTACTGGACGTCTGTATTGTTATTTTTTATTATAATCGCATTTCCTACTCATGTGAATTATGAATTTAAAGATATAGTAATAAACTCCAGCGCAAATAAATTATAAGCAATAAAAATTGTTTAATAACTACACTCAGCTTTGAAATATATACATTTTTTAAAACAAACGAATTGCTGATATAACAAGAAAACAAAATCGCCAACTAATCTACTACCTAGTAATTCTAGAGAAATAAGTGATTCGTTTTTACGTACACACCTAAAAATAAATCGATAGTTAATTTTTTATTTTAAATGTTAAAATGTACGCACCAAATTAAGTAAAAATAGCATCTTCCCACACTAACTTATATCATATACTTATTTAGTTTTCAATAAGTCAGCCGTCCAAGCTACTTCTTGATATTGGCTAGTTGGTTCTGCTGGGTTAAATTGATTGGGCAAACTAATGCAAAAAAATCGAAATCAGATAATATGATGAAAAATAAGTTAACTTTTTGAGTTGACATTTGCAAAACAATTTTATTTATATTAAATTTGAAAAAAAGGTATTTTTTTTAAATCATAACCCTATAGAAGACTCGAAAATCACATAAAACACTAAACTATCTTATGTTACAAAAACTAGAAAAGTCTATCACTTTTTGAGGCAATTTAATTACAAGGTTGTTTTAAATTTCTACACCTTGTGAATACCAACCCAATATCTCAAGCCAAGACATCTCTGAAATATTCCTTTTTAACTTAGGTTAGGTTAGGTTATATTGTTTATTGGTGTCTTTGCACAATGGTGCATTACACAGGTCATGTACTTATGCGTACAAACGAAATCACAAAAGTGATAACATACATCTTATTCACAAATATACATACAAATCAGCAACGTAGGTCAAAACACGCATTTAAAACCTGCATGAATATACAGAAACATAAAAATGTGGATTAACATCCAAACAAAAAACAAAACAAAACAAAAACAGCACAAAACAGAACAAGTCAACAAAAGTCCAGCGATACAATAATATCCATGCATGGCGTGGGAGCGTTTATTTTATGCGATAAGCAAAATATTCATCAAATGAATAAAAAACATTGCTTATCAAAATGTTCTTAATGGCAGACTGGAATTTGTTGAAATGTAAATTTCTTATATTATGAGGGAGTTTGTTATAAAATTTTATTCCATAGTGGTTGGTTCCATTCCTTGTTCTTTTTAAGCGCGTTAAATCGACTGCGAAGTTATCTTTACCGCGCGTAAGATGACTGTGAATGGTACTGTGCCTAGTGAAGTCTGATTCGTGGCACTTAACATATAAGAGACACTGCAAAATATAGACACAAGGTCTTGTAAGTATCTGAAAGTTTCTAAAGTGGCCACGACAGTCATCTCTATACCACAAACCGCTCAGGATTCGGATTGCCTTACGTTGGGTTGCAAAAACAAATTCAGAGTGTGGTGAGTGCCCCCATACCAGAATGGCCTAAGTTAAGATATTATGCACACATGCATAGCATACTATGCATACTTTTTAAGGTGGGAGTAGAGACTTGGGCCGAAAGACTCCGCAGGAGAAACATGCCACGGGATGCCCTCTGACATGCATAGATGCAATGTGAGTCCCAAATCAGCTTGCTGTCGACCAGAACTCCAAGGAACTTCACAGGCTCGGTGTTAGCGCCAATGACGAGATTGTGCCTTAACTAAAACAATAAAGACTCCGATTTTAGGCTGTTCAAGCTAAGCTGATTTGCCGAGAACCAATCCTGACAGACATCTTTTATTCTGCTAATGGTAGAGTGTACTGTATTGATGTTTGGATCTGAGAAAACAAAGGTCGTATCATCAGCAAATAGAACAAAATTACCCAAGTCAGTTGACTTTGGTAGGTCGTTGATGTATATCAAGAATAAAATAGGCCCAAGGACCGATCCCTGTGGCACACCGTATTTTAGATCTAATGTAGGTGATTTTTCACCATTAGCTGACACAAACTGAGATCGGTATTCCAGGTATGATTTTAAAAAAGTGATACTGTCGATATCGAAGCCGTAGAACTGAAGCTTGCTTATTAAAATATCATGAGAGACACAGTCAAATGCCTTAGACAGGTCGAGAAACTGTGCATATGCATGCTCACCCCTCTCGAAGCCCATGCAAACATCATCCACCAGGCTACTTACTGCTAGAGATGTAGATCGATTCTTCGTAAAACCAAATTGTGAGTGTGACAGTAAGTTGTTATCCTCTAGGCATGAACTAATTTGGTTGTACAACACAACTTCAAGTATTTTGGAAAAAAATGGAATTATAGAAATTGGTCTGTAATTTTCCAACTCCCAATCTCCCTTTTTGAAAACCGGGATGACCCTAGACAGTTTCAAGGCATCCGGAAATATGTTTCTAGATAAACCAATGTTAATCAACTTTGTGAGTGGGACGGACTATTATAGCATATTTAATGCATTTAAAAATTTTCATATTTATATTGAAACCATCCAAGGAACACGTGTTTTTTAATCCAGATATTATATCCAATACTTCGATATATGTGACCTTTTTGAACGAATTTTTTTTAGTTTTATCATCAGCCTTTATTTTAGACATATAAAATTTATAGGAATTTGAACTTTAAGGTACGGTCTTTAACAAGTCTTCTGCGGCATTCGAAAAATATATGTTGAAATCGGTCGTGGTCAAATTTGGTGATGCCCGGCTCAAACTCTTGTTACCTATAACTTTCCACATTGCCTTGCGCGGATTTTTTGCCTTAGAAATAAAAACATCCTTTGATTCCCTCCTTGAAAGTAATAGTTGCTTCCTGTATCGTTTTTTGTGATCCTTGATAACTTCTTTTAAACACGGGCTAGAATTACATCTGTAAACGTCTTGAAGGAAATGCAACAGTTTACGACTTTTCCTTAATTCATCAGTAAACCAATTGATTTTCTGGTTTTTAGGCGACAATATTTTAGATTTTAGAGGAAAAACCCGAGAAATTGCATGAACAATACGGCCGATGAAGGCGTCAGTGGGCCATAATGGCCCCTCCACCTCTACTGTGGTTCACGCGTAATTGTCTTATATTTTACTCAACAAATCCAGCCTCCTTTTCCCTCAGGGCTCGTCCGCGACTTCGCCTCCCCGAAAGCACTGCAGCCTTTGGCTTGTTGTGCATGAAACCAGCCTCTTACAGAGGACGATAATTTTTGTGAACGAGAGTTGATCATGATCTTCTGGTGCAAGTTGTGTCCTGCCAAAGAGCATGTGTCTTTTTCCGTACGCCGCTGGACACAAACACAGCACGTGCTTTGATGTTTCGTCACTTTCCATTCACAGCCGGCACTCGGTCTTTTGACCGAGACCAATTCGGTGCATGTGGTGACGCAAGCGGCAGTATCCTGTATACCAGCCGACCACAGTTCTCAGTTGTTGTCTGTTTAACTCTGAAAGTGTTTTAGCCCTTGAGTCTGAAAGGCCATTTATGAAGGCTTTAGAGTGAGCTATTCCGAGCAGATTTTTTCATTGTTCGGTTGTCTTTTTGTCTGTCCAGGACTTTGAGGCGCGTTTTGCTGCGCATGAGGATATCCCCAGCACATATTCTAGACCGATAAAGTCCTCCCGGACATCCCCCATATCAAACATTTCGACCGAGTGACCCGGTATCCAGACCAGCGACACCTCGTTGTAGCTGCGCAGTTCGTTGAAGGCAGTCTTGCAGCTCCGTACTGTTTTTGAATTGCAACGGTAGGAACCAGTGCCTTTATAGCAGCCTGGCTAACTGCAAATATTTTTATGGATTTTTGTGTGCAATGGTTTTGTATAGTGTCCCTCCCACACATCGTGATGGCATACACTTCTGACTGCTGTATGGTTGCATACTTTCCGAGGCCAGATGATATTCTTGCATCGGTGCTGCTCCCTGATCGGTTTTGGAGCCGTCCGTATACTAGCAGAGACCTGCAGTCAATAGGAACATATCGTTTCGTTCCAAGTTCTCCCTTTCCGGAAGGAAGGTCTTGTAAGAGAGGCTTCTACTTAGTTGACATCAGTTATAAGACAACTCCTAGAACCTCGTGATTCTCAATGTCCTCCAGGAGTCTGGTTCTTTCCAACCCGATTGCCTTAGGAATGCTAACCGCCGTTTGTTTTAGTCTCCACGTTGTCCACATAGCCTCCCTTCCACCCAAATGTGAAGAGGTGAAATCCTTGGGAGAACTTCCAGAGCGGCTGATGTAGCGGTGCTCAACGCGCCCGTTACCATCAGACAAGCTTGTCTCTGTGGCTGAGCCAGTATAGCCCTCACGGTAACATCAAGTACCTTAGGCCACCAAACTATAGCTCTATAGGGTATCATTAGTCTGACAACCACTACCTACCTAAAGCCAGTACATATGTTGTGGGTTTTGTCTTCTAGCTATTTCCATAGATTCTTTGGCATGTCCGCAGTAACAGTTTGGCCCTGTGGATTACATTTTCCAACTGAGCATACCAGTTGGGAGTCTTATCTAGCCCCCAGATATTTTGCCTGTTCCATAAATGTAAGTGCCTCCCCCATAATAGTAGGTGGTTTTAATTTATCCATCCTTATTCTGGTGAATGGGTGACAATGATGGTTTTGCAGTGATTCGTGAATGGCACCTGACTTTTGTGCCTTTATGAGTGACATTGGATGGATTCATAGATATGCCATCCATGAAGACACAAAAGTCAGATGTCATTCACCTGAAACCTTATACAATGTGACATTGGTGTCTATTTTTTTTAAACAATTCCTTTCTAATCTGACCATATAGTCACGGTTTTTAAAGATGGGTGGCATATCCATGAATCCATCTAATGTCATCCATAAAGACACAAAGGTAAGATATCATTCACGGTAACGTGAAATTTATATCTGTTTTTAAAATTTTAACAATGATTTTATAATCTGATCATGTAATCGCGGCTTTTGAAGGTGTACAGGATTGTGTTTTGTGCGTCTTTTAGATATCTGTATGTCTTCAAGCTTGTTGAAAGTTACATTCTTTTCAATGTTTCTAAAAAATGGAGAAAATACGGGCAGTTTGTATTTGTTCTGGTGAGCATTTAAAAACTTTTATATCACAGAATCGAAAGTAGGTATATATATATATATATATATATATATATATATATATATATATATATATATATATATATATATATATATATATATATATATATATTGTGCGTGTCACACCGATAACAAAAAAAATAATGAGTCGATTTTGCTACAATTTTCTGAGTACCTTTTTTTGCAAGTGGCTTGGATAACTTTGTTATCCAGGAAAATCGGCCTAGGTTTTCCCGGAAAATTTTGTTTTTTCTTTCGCAAACAATTTATATCTCCGGAAATGACAAATAAAGGGCAACCAAATTTGGTATGCGGGTTTGGATTATAAATAGTAACCCACGTACCAAACTTTAGGTGTATGAGTTAAAAGACATAAAAGTTATAGGCATTAAAAAAAAGGGATTTCCTCATAACGTCAGAGTTGCGATTTGAGACGTCAAAAATCGCAACATTTAGGCGAAGAACTTGAAACAAATACGGATTATGTAAAGAAAATGTCGCAAGAAGAGTCTTCTGCAAACTTTTCAGTTTCAGCTTCAACTGTCATTGCATCAAATTTGGTCACCAGCATAACCTATGTAGTAGAAACAATGTGCCATGTTTCATCAAATAATTGTATTCTTTCAAAATGTACAACATTTTCCGAAAGTAAACTGAAAGTGTTCCCGAAAAAAACTGGTTTCTTGGCCAACCTCATAGGTTAATAGGAAATTGAGCTATTCAAATTTGAAGCATTTAATGAAAATTCGCTACCATAACGCCCTCGCTGCGTCCAGCATTTTTTTCTTACAGACATGCATTATATTTCGATGAAAAATGCAAAAATGCAGTAACATAAGGCGTCTTCGATTAAAAAAAAAGAAAATTTTTATCAACAACGATTTATGGGCCATCCTGTGATTGTAGAAATATTTTTAAGATGTAGCTGAAGACACCCTATAATGAATGTATACTTTTTTTCGCATCTTGTATAATAACGGACATATTGAGCTTTATTGTTTTTTACGAAAATTCGACAAAAATTATATACCATTAAACGATAAACTCTATAGCTAAGACTACTGCCAAAGCATCAGAGAAAGGGTCCGTTCTTCGGAGGTGACTTAAAGCCTTCAGACCCGTGTCATTACCATGTTGGCACCTCCCTATCCTCGTTACAAAAAGAAAGGAGTTTGGCAAAATTTACAGGTTGGTGAGGTGAAACTCTTCCCTGTTGTTGGTAATTGGCCATAGTCGCGGAAAGAGACCGACGGTAGGTAAATAAAAAACACACAACACAACTGTGCATTAGTCTATTAGGAATCCTAATCATATAGTAATAAATTGCATGAAATTATACATCTGGAACTTTTCTAGTAAATTACTGTATCAACATTTGCCCAAACTTATTAGGAAAAAATCCACAGAAATATACTTAACACATAAAAAATATTTTAGAAAATAATTTAAATGATACGCATTAAGTGAAAGTTTATTTTTGACAAGGTGATGATAAGATACTTGAACGATAAAATAATCAATAATGTTTGCATGATTAGAAAACAATTCCTTATATTAATTTCATTATTATCGTCTGACCACATCAAAAATTGAATTTCATCTTGTGGAGAAATAGCGATACGTTTCCGGCGATGTAAAAAAGTGAGTATAATAAAAAATGACGCTGGGTATCTCTTTGTCCACATTTTCATTGATTTTATGTAAACAGGTTTTTTCCCTTAGGGCTCGTCCGCGTCTTTGCCGCCCCGATAGCATCGCAGCCTTTGGCTTATTGTGCATATGTGAACAGGTACTACCCGATATTATCTATGATATATCTCTTGGAGATCATAATATTTATCATACATATATAAAGTTTCCAGTGGCGTCTCCTGACCAAAATGTTCGGGTGTGCGGTAACGAGTTGCTGTTAGTGGTGGTTTTAAAAATTATTAACACTAAATGTACATATATATATATATATATATATATATATATATATATATATATATATATATATATATATATATATTCGACCTATATGGGAATGATACGTAGATAAATAAATTAATTTCCCACTGCAACACTAACAAATTAAAAAGTCACTTAAAACTTTAAAACACGAAAAGAACATGGAATTATTATCAAGCTCTTCTCTTCACATAAATTTGTGTTAGCGTTAGCACTGTCCGGAACGGGGTGAAAACTGTAAACATTAAAAGTAGTTCAATGTTAATATGGTACTAAATAATAAAATGTGTAAAAATCCTGGATGCAGCAAGTGCGTTATGGTAGTGAATTTTCATAGAAATGATCTGGCACAAAATATTTTATTATAACTTTTTTACCTTGCAACATAGAAATCTAAATTTTGGTGTATAGTTTAATTTTTATATCGTAAACATACCTACCAAATTTGGTTATCTTATCTTTTTTATTTTTTGAGATACAAATTTTTTTCGAATAAAAACTCAAAATTTTCCCAGAAAACCTCGTCCGATTTTCCTGACTAACGAAATTATCCAATACATTTACAGAAGGAAGGTACATGCCAAATTTTATCAAAATCGGCCGATTATATTTTGAGTTATCGGTGTGATACCTATGTATATATATATATATATATATATATTATATATATATATATATATATATATATATATATATATATATATATATATATATATATAGTTTATTGTTATATAAATAGTACAAAGCATCTTACAAATAAGTCTAAACTTCTGACTGCAAATGATGCAATTTTGACTAAATTTTAATCTAAATGTCAATTGTTCTAAAGTTCTGTCATCTGATTTCTAATCTCCAAAATTACCTCACCTTATTATGTACCATTACAATTTCTAGAAATATGGATGGTACTTGAAATCAGTTTCTTCATTTTAATCAAAAATTTCTATATTTTAAAACTTGACTCAAATTAAATTCTTATATATAAAAATTGAAACTGACCCCGGATATGGGTTCTAGGGGTCCTAGTTCGCGCTCATTTGCAAACAATTTTTCAAAATTCAAAAGTCGAGATCTCCCCATTAGTGAATTTTTTCTACGAAAATTTACTAAAATGTATTATAGTCTTTGATTCTAGAATACTGTGGTCCAGGCAAGCGCAGTTTTAATGTTTGTAAATAATGCTATCACAACGTTTGTTAAACCGGCGTTCCATTCATTTGTCTTGAGCGGTATTTTTACCGCTCACTGCAGTGTTAAAACGAATGGTATTTCCTTACTATTTTAAACACATGGGTGGGGGACTGTATTGTGTACCAATACAGCTCTGTCGGCTGAAGTTGTTTGGAAATAACAACGCACACCTAACCCGACCCGAATTCATTCCCAGTTGCTATTGACCTACTCATATTTTCTGAATGAAGACGTGGTGCCGACTTCATTCCAAGTCACTATTAACCGACTATTTATGAAATCAAATAAGTAAATTAAATCGATTGTCATAACATATGTAGTGTATTAAGACTAAGGGGAAAAGAAATAAAACATATTTAACTGTGCACATTTTAATTATATTTTAGGGTGTGCGGCGCACACCTAGCTCACTAGGAGAAATCGCCACTGAAAGTTTCCTGAAATATCCAATTACCATTTTTATAACTATAGCTTTTTTCAATAATACTTAATAATCATTATATAAGAACTGGTGATGCGAATACATTTTGCTTAATATTATATATATTACTTAAACATATAAAGTTACAATGAGTAAAATATTTTCCATTGCGGGTACAAATTATTAACAGCGACAACACAGCGGAATGCCAGGTACATGGATTATAGATTGTCCAGTTGGCCTGTAATATGAAAAGATGCTTGATGCCTTATTCTTGTAATGTCAAATTATTTAATACAAATTTCTTTTACCATGTTATTTGTGTACTAGGCATTTCTCGATACAACTTCCGTTACATCCTACACAGTATGTTGTACCACATCTGTTTCTCTCTCGTATTACCAGTTTACAATAGAACGCATTTAGTGTATCTTCCTCTGTCTAGAAGAATATTGTGATATAATTTTGCCTGTAATAGATCTTTTCGGTATGACCATTTCACGTTTGGCATCAATATTATGCTAGGCAAATATTTTAACAGTGGACGAAGTTAGTACTCGTATCCCGTACAATCACATTTCGGTAGGATGGCTTGCAGTTGAAATAAATATACATTACAATATATTTGTCGGTATTAAACATTATTTTAATATCTCTTTCCTGCACTATATCCTTCTTTGATGATAAATTCTATGGACCCCTATATTATAAGGGGTATAATACAGCCGTAGACCTTTCCCGTGGCTTCACAAGTGCTTGTTCTTTTCTGCAACCGATTTTAAGTTTTCCTGAACGCAGAAGGTGCGTTATGGTAGCGATGTTTCATTAAAGTTTCAAATTTCAATAGCTCAATTTGCTACTAACCTAACGTTCGTTGACCAGGAACCAGTTTTTCGGGAACATTTTAAGTTTATTTTCGGAAAATTTTAGACAATTTCAAACAATAAAGTCATTTTGATGAAATATGATACATTGTTTCTACTATATAGGTTATACTGGTAACCAAATTGAATGCCTGCTTTCTTAAAAAAAAGACATATTTGTTATTAAAAACGATTTTATAAAAGTTCACTACCATAACAAACTTGCTGCGTCCAGACATTTTAAAAGAACTTAACCATTCGCGTAACAATTGCATTAAATCACCGCATTTATTTTTAAATGCAACATCAGAGCATTCAAATTGGTGAACAGTTTTTAAATTGTTTGGTAGATATAAAAGTCTATGTATATGTCGAAGTATTCACTTTATTTTAAGTCGATTGTCCTTTTATGTTTAAATATCCATGGTTTCTAAAACGTCACTTATTTTAAGTTAGTTATCTTGTCTACGAGCAGACAAAAAGTAATCTGAAAAGTGGTTCTGAGATATCTTCATGTTTTCATCTATCAATCAATTGATAATGAATTGATAAAATGATTTTAACGGTATGCATTTGATAGTAGTACATGTATTTTAAGCTTAATTGAATTTGGTTCGTATCTATGCCTAGAATCGGAAAGCGATTATAGACAGTGATTAAGAGGCTAAAATTAGTCTTTTCGGCTACTTATTTGAACGGTGACAACAAAATAGAGAAGTACATAGAGAAGGTTCTTTTTAAAATGGGACCAGCCTAATATTTTGGCATCGCTGTACCGATTTTTTAAAATTCTGTTTTCAGGACACTTCGCCGGTATATTTCGGATACATGCTAACGTTACCTAATTAAAGTTGGGCGACGCTGAAGACGGCTAGTTACCAGATCGATGACTGGATTGGCATCTCTTTCGCGTATAGTAAAATTCGAAATGTACATTGTACATTACAACTTTAACAAGCCCCTTGACATTAAAAATTTTGAAAATGTGCAGCAGAAACGCAACAAAGACGAGGATAGGAGCCATCTTAAAGAAACCAAAGCAAAGTCCAAAGTGAACTTCCATAAAAAAAAATGGAAATGCTAGACACATCATGAGTGAGGAAAGTGAGCCAGAGCTATACAATGAGAAAGAAAACCTTTTTTTACTATAACGTTGGCCTATTTCCGCGACTATGGCCAGTCACCGAATTCAGGGAGCAGTTTCATCTCACTATCCTGGAAATTTTGTAAGGACGGTAGGGATCTTTAACGTGCCCAACATCGCATGTACACGGGACTGACCGCTTTACGCCCCCTACGTAGGGAGGAACGTGCAGACATTCAACTTGTTCAAATGCAATTCCTAAACCTAGGTTGATGTTATTTTATTACAGTTTGTACTGGAAAAGTAAAAGGAAACCCTGGAAATCGAACCCGGTACCCTTCGGTTCACAGGCACACATTCTTACCCCTGGACCACCGAGGCTCTAGAGAAAGAACATATTGGTGATGGTAGCGACTACTTTTTTCTCTTCCTTAGGGCCCGTCCGCGTCTTTGCCGCACCGATAGCACCGCAGCCTTTGGCTTATTGTGCATGCCCTTTGTATTTTTTACTACACGCATTCCAAAATCACTGTGCCTTGAACTAGTCTGCACAGCAATTGCTAAGGTGAAGTTTTCTATTGCTATGTCTCCGGTCTAGACTGTCTGTAGATCAGTTGTCTTTTGCGGTCTACAGCTTTACACTCGCACAATATTTGCTGGGCTGATTCCTCCCCCTGCATGCCAGGTCCCCCTCGAACCGCCCCTTGTTATGCAGGTGTTTCGTGACAGCCATGTGTCCCGTCAAAAGTCATGTTATGTTCCTGACTGTCCTCTGCTAAGATTTAGCAGCTCCACAGCTCTCTTTGAACTGGGTTCCTCAATTACTGACTTCCCATGTCTGAGCCCTGGACAGTCTGCCCAGTATACCTTGTGTTGGTTTCTGACCCAGGACTTAATGGCTCCCCTGACAGTGCTCTTTGTCACGCCCAGAGCCGGTTCTGGACCCATAAATGGTTCTGCTGACCCTCTCTTCGCGAGACTGTCAGCTTCTTTATTGCCTTTGACCCCACGAGTGACCCGGCACCCAGATGAGGGTAGCCTCATTCTGCCCAGCCAGGTCGCTTGTCTCGTCTCGTCATTCACTTGCCAGCCTGTAATTTACCCGTGGGCTACTTAGGGCCTTAAGGGCTACCTGGCTGTCTGTTGCTATGGGAATCCGCTTGTTGGTATAGCCCTTCCTCTTGTTTTCTCGCACGCAGTACGCAATGCAAGATGGCATACACATTTCGGCCTGAAAGACCGTTTCATGAGCTCCGAGGGAAATACTGTGACTTACCCTCGGCCCTTTCGAATAAACGCCTGCCTCCGTCCCACGCTCTCCGCCAGATTCGCCCGTGAACCACACCACAGGAGCGCGGCGTCCCGTGGTAGGCCCGGCGTCTCCCCCCGTCATGCCTCGCGGTCGGGGAATACCACTGTAAACTTGTTTTTCTGCAGATTTTCGGGCTTGCAAAGTCTGACCTAATTTCAAGCAGTGGCCTCTGCAGGCTGGGTTGATCTTCAGTCTATCATTGCAGGCTAGTCTGTATAGTCATAGCCTGGTCTCCCCCATGATAACAAAATGTGGGGGGGGGGGATCCAGAAACACCTCCATGGCGGCTGTTGCGGTAGAGGTTATGGCCCCTGTGCTGTCAAGGCAAGCCATCCTTTGGATCTTGCCTAGTTTTTCTTTGGCATTGGATTGTGTCACCTTAGGCCACCAGACCAGTGCCGCATATGTTAACGATGGTCTGACCACCCTTGTGTACAGCCAGTGGGACATACTAGGTCTTAATCCCCACGTTTTTCCATATAGTCGCCTAGTGATGGCTAGGGTCATAACTGCCTTACGCAGTATTTTTTCAACGTGACTATTCCAGGTTAGCTTAGAGTCCTATACGACCCCAAGATGTTTTCCCTCCCTGGGCATTGGGATGTTTCTACCGTATAGTGAGAGTTCTGTGTCTCTCCCACTTCGTCCTCCTCGTAAACGGTATAGGACTTTACTAAATAGTATTTATACAGGGTGGAACAGTCAAATGGATTAATTTAGTATCTTAATTATTGTGAATAGTTATAAAAAATCCTGAAACGCGAGATAAATAGAGCCACAACAACAGGCTATTGTGCAACAATGTATCCTGGCCTCCTTAGAAACCGCAGTGTCATCATAATAGTGAAGTGGCGCCTGTAGGAATGCAGGCGTAAAACCAGCAAGTGCGAACGGAATATCTCCGGTGACATTCAGCATTAGCAGATCCAGGTCACCTCCAGAGACAATAGTGCCACGCCTGGAGGGGAAGACTATAAATAGGATAAGCACCGAGATAGGAGTGTTCATTGCTTGTTCCTAGTTAGTCTGGCACATGGCGTGTCAAGCATTTTAATATCACTTATATATATATTTTTGTCTCATTATTGTATTAAGTAATCATTGTGTTTAAGTAATAATAAATTGTTTAAAAAAGTTAATTGTCTTAACGCTAAAGTTAAGTGGCGCAGTCGTTAGTATTGGTTAAGAAACCGAAAGAATATCGATTTCTAAGCGTATCGACGCCCAATAACCAATTAGAACCAAGTTACGCAGAAGTCATAGCCAAGCAGCCAAATGGGAGCAGAAACCATCATAGTATTGTAAGTTGTTTACTGCTATCCAATTTCACATTTTCCTGCCATATTTTTCAATTGTATGTGTGTGTATTGATATAATTATATGTCAGACTCAGAAGACGAGTCACAAAGCTTAGGGAATATTGAGTACAGATTGAGATCGATAAGTATAAGCGATAATATCGCAACAGTAACTAATTCAAATAGTAGTAATAGTAGTAGCAACATGACTGACCAGTTCAAAGAATTTTTCTTAAAAGCTATTCCCGAATTTGACGGGCAACCAGCTAATGTAGGTAATTTTTTAAAGTCATGCGACCTCGTAATGAACCAATTTTATATGCCAAACGAGAATTTATATATGAATCATTTCTTATTAAATTACATTCAAACAAAACTAACGGGAACAGCGAGGCTTATAATTAACACTAAGATAATAAACACATGGACCGACTTGAGAAGCGCTATTGTGGATAATTTTTGCGATCAGCGCGATTCTAGTAGCCTACTAGCAGAACTATTCACCTTGAAACAAAGGAATGCGGAAGATGCCCTTGCATTCGCTAACAGATGCAGGCATATCGAACAATTACTCATATCTAATCTAATAGCTAACGAACAGAACGAAGGCGTTAAAGTAATAAAAATGAACATTTACCAGGAACAAACATTAAAAGCATTTTTAGGCGGAATTAGGAACCCGTTAGGTCTAGCTCTTAGAAGTAGGTCACCAGGAAGCATAGAAGACGCCCTAAAGTTTGTATTCGCAGAAGAAAATTTCGATTATAGGGACAAAACAGTACAAAAAAATTTTAATCAGAATAGGTCAGACGGACAAAAATTCTTTCCAAGACAAAATAACGCACCGTTTAACAATGTGCAGTTTCAACGACCGTTTCAACCTAATTTCAGACCTTTTCAACAACACAATAACCAACAACATAACCCAACAAACTTTCAACCTAATTTTAGACCATCTCAGCAACAAAATAGACCGCAATATAATCAAACGAATTTTCAAAATAGACAAAATCCGCAATTTATGAATAGAACTAATTTTTCAAACAATTTTAGACGACAGAATTTTAATAACCCACAGGGACAAAACCCTATAATTAACAATAGGAACTATCACGAGCCAATGGAAGTAGACAGCTCGAATACGAGGTTGTCACAAAGACGAGCAGCCCCATTACATAATACAGAGTTTAGCGATTACAACGTAACCAACGGGGGTTACGAATCAAATAGCATAGAATACGAAACAAACGATACAAATTACGCAAATTATGAGGCAAGCCAGGGAAATTCACCTGCTGACGAATACGATAACCAACACGGAAATTTTCCCATCGCGAGCACCTCCCAACACGACACGTAGTCGATGTACTTACTATTAATGATTTAAATAGGTTACCATATATAGAAATTAAAGGAATTAGAGGAAAATTATTGATAGACAGCGGATCGTCGAAAAATTTATTAAACCCAATAATAGCCCATCAAGATTTCGCAAACAAAATAAGGACACAACCATTCATTATTCGGACCCCGCACGGAACTTCGACGCACTCAGAACGCATAAATATCACCCTTAAATCAATTTCGAACAAGGCACAAGAATTCTGCCTTTTCGACTTTAACCCTTTATATTCAGGTCTCATTGGGATCCAATTCCTAAGGGACAATGAAGCCAGAATAGATTTTAAAAATGAAGTCATGCATCTAGGTAAGCAAATCATTAAAATTCAATACCCTCAATTAAACAATGTCAATCAACCGGCAAGAATAAAAGCCAAAGCAGATGGTTCACAAGACCCAGATACTACAGCCACTGTAAACAGTATCATAACAAAAGAGTACTTCAATTGTAATGGAGAACTTGAACTCGTAAATTACATGTTAGCGCACAAGGACGAAGATTATGAAACACCGCAGAACCTACAGACTAGCCGATTACGTAACCAATATAAGTATCACGTTACAGATGAACGTAAGCGCAGCTCAAGGACGCCTACTATAACACAAGATAATGTTATATCGACAATTCAACCATATAATACGAATACTCGACATACAGGGAGCGAGCAAAAACAGATTAACTGCGAAAACATTATAATGGAACAAATAGACGTAGATTATTTAAACGATGAGGAAAAACAGTTGTTATTTAATTTGTTATCAGAATATAAGGACATATTTTTAAACAAGGACGAACCATTGACGCACACAAATGCTATAAAACATAGAATAAGGACCATAGACGACATACCAGTCCATTCTAAATTATATAGATATCCATACATACATAAACCGGAAGTAGATCGACAAATAAATGACATGCTAAGGCAAAAAATAATCAGGAAAAGTCACAGCCCATACAGTTCACCCATTTGGGTCATATCAAAAAAACTAGACAAGTCAAATAAACAAAAATGGAGGATTGTAGTGGACTATAGGAAACTAAACGAGAAAACAATACCGGACAGACACCCAATTCCCAAAATAGATGAAATACTGGACAAAATTGGACGAGCTCAATATTTCTCGACAATCGATTTGATTTCTGGATATCACCAAATTGAAATGGACCCCCGGGACATAGAAAAAACTGCGTTTACCACCGATACGGGACACTGGGAGTACACTAGGATGCCGTTTGGGTTATCAGGGGCTCCAGCGACCTTTTCCAGGCTCATGCAGAACGTGTTAGAGGGTCTAATTGGCCAAACATGCCTTGTATACATGGATGACGTCATAGTTTTCTCCACGTCATTACAAGAACACATAGAGAAACTAAAACTGGTATTCGAACGTTTCAGACAAAGCAACTTAAAGATCCAGCTAGACAAAAGTGATTTCCTAAAGAAGGAAGCCGAGTTTCTGGGACACGTTGTAAGCCCAGACGGGATCCGTCCGAATCCGAGGAAACTAGACGCAATAAGGAAATTCCCGATACCAAAAACCCAAAAAGAAATTAAATCATTTTTAGGACTAGTCGGATATTACAGAAAATTTATTGAAAATTTCGCTCACGTCACGAAACCACTAACCAAGTGTTTAAAAAAGAATTCTAAAATAGACGTTAATAACGAGGAATACATTGGTGCCTTTAACTCATGTAAAGACATTTTAATGAATTCACCCGTGCTTATACCACCCGATTTCTCTAAGGATTTTATACTAACAACCGACGCTTCAAACGTGGCGATAGCGGGCATATTAAGCCAAGGGGAACCCAATTCAGACCACCCGATAGCCTATGCCAGTCGTACCTTAAACGAAACCGAATCTAGGTATAGCACCATAGAGAAGGAATTGCTAGCCATCGTGTGGGCAACTAATTATTTCCGTCCATACTTATACGGACGCAAATTCACTATATATACGGACCATAAACCATTAAAATGGCTATTTTCGTTAAAACAACCAAATTCAAAATTACTCCGTTGGAGATTAAAATTAGAAGAATACGAATTCAAAATTGAATACAAGAAAGGAAAGCTGAATTGCGCAGCGGACGCCCTTTCTCGAGTAGAGATCCACCCCATAGATATAGACAACCAATCAATGGCCAATAATGTCGACGAGGAAGAAGAAATAATAGAAATAGAGGACGACTAAGGTGTAATAGAAATAAACGAGGACGAAACAGCTAATTCAAATGCGGATTCTTACTCAGCACCCGGTATACCAATATTAGAGGAAGAAATTATTAACAGTAAAACAAATCAAATAGTCTTTAAAAACACAGACAAATCAGAAATATTCTCAGTAAGGAAAGACAAACGAAACTTTATTTATGCAAACTTTAATTTAAATGACCCCAATCAAATAGAAAAATTTATAAAGGAATACTGTTTACCACAAAGAAAATATTATTGCCTTTTCGTAAATGAACAAGATTACGAACTAGTCAGTTCGGCAATCAACAAAAACTTTAATAATGTAGAGTCACCAAATTTTTATAGATGTTTAGAAATGAGGGAAGAAATCCAGGAAGACGAGCTAACGGATATGATAGTCAAATATCATCAGGGTAAGTCCAACCATCGCGGGGCTGAGGAGACTTACTTAAGAATAAAGAGAAAATACTATTACCCCAATTTAAAGAAACACATAGAAGAATATGTAAAAACGTGTGAGCTGTGTAAAACGTGCAAATATAACAGGAACCCGGTACAGATAGCATTAGAACACACTCCAACAGCGTCCAAACCTTTAGAAACACTCCACGTAGATACGTTCCAAATTGAACGAGCAATATTTTTAGCCATATTGGATCCATTCAGTAAATTCGGTCAAGCATTTCCCATCAAAAGCAAAAACGCTACAGAAATTGCAAAAAACTTAATTAAATACTTTTCACAGTACGGAGCGTGTAAAACCCTAATTGCGGACCCAGGAACGGAGTTCTCGAATTTAGTAGTAAAAGAACTACTAGAGACATACCAAATAGAATTGCACACCACAACACCCCAAAACCCCGAATCAAACGGACCCATAGAACGATTTCACAGCACCATCATTGAACATTATCGATTATTTAAGGAGAAATTCAAAAATATGAAACCCATAGAATTAATACCCTACTGTATATTCGCCTATAATTCCACGATACACTCACAAACACTAAAACCACCATTCGACTTAATATTCGGCTATATACCGGAAATGTTTAACTACGACCCGGAAGTAATAATTACGCAAGAGTATAACGTACAACACAAAGAAATTATGAAAATCATCTACGAAACTGTTAGAAGTCGCATAGAAACGTCAAAACAAAAAACCTTACAACGAACTAATAAAAACACGAACCAGCCGTTCAAGGAAGGCGACGTGGTATACAAACAGATACCACCGGGATTTCATAAAAAACATAAAAACCCCTTTTCAGGACCCTATTCAATAATATCCTTATTAGAACATAACAAAGCTATTCTAATAAACCATAAAAATGACGAACAGACAATAGCACATCTAAGAAATTTACGTCTTGCAGGTTCCTTGCCACAGGAATAACAGCCCAAATACAAGACTTGACGGACAATCCAGGTATGCTGCCAAAGAAATTAGGTACAGCATACACAGAGACTAGCAGCTGGAACTTGATACATATACATGACCTGACACAACTACACGAAGACTATAACCAAATAAAAAGACATTACATAAACACAGTTACGTCTATGACAAAAGATTACCACGACGAATACCATAATTTTATACTAACATTAAATTTTACTATAGATAATATAGACGATACATTTTATAGGATATTCTTAGAGAGAGATGACATCAATGAGAGACAGAGACGGGGCATAATCAATGGGCTAGGATCGATATTTAAATCAATAACTGGCAATCTCGATTCACAAGATGGCGAACGTATATATCAGGCAATAGAAATATTAAGTACACACCAAAACAAAATTCATGATCTTTTTAAATCGCAAAATTCGGTAATGCTAGAAGCAATCGGAGAGTTCAATAAAACGATCGTAGGGTTGAGTCACAATCAGGGCACGATAATAAATAGAATAAACGAGTTAGGTAACACAGTTGATAGCCTTAGGAGCGAACAACTAACGCACTATCATCGCATCAAAATCCTAGAGCTGCTGACCCAGCTTGGACATTTATTGAATAATATTCAAGAATTAGCATTCACAACTGAGAATGCAATCACTTTTTCAAAATTAGGAATTTTTCACACATCCATATTAAAACCAAAATTTATAATAAAAGAAATCAATAGAATACAAAAATACGTAACAAATGCCAAACTAATAACAACCACTGATCTGAATCTGTATGAAAAAATATTCAAAATAAAAGCAGTACAAAATAAATTCCAAATTATATTTCAAATAGAAATACCTCTAGTTGAAGAGTCAGAATATGATTACTATCAGTTATACACATTACCTGTCCCAAAAAATCCACACACCTTTACCATGATAATCCCTAGAACCAAATACTTGATCCTAAGCAGTAAACAATATGCCTTTCGAAGTGAAGAATGTCAAAATTTAAAGAACAAATTATATTTCTGCCAAGACGACAATCCAACAGCCATGAATGATCAGAACCCATGTGAAATAAAACTAATAAAATTTCAAAAGCCTATCGATAATTGTAACCAAGAATTAGTCAAAATTAAACAAACCACAGTTTCGAGATATGGAACCAGTCAATACATCATCTTAGCGCCAGAAGAGACAAACGCCAGAATAACTTGCCGGGAACAAGAGTGGACCAATATCATCAAGGGTACCAAATTGGTCAACCTCCAACCAAATTGCCAATTGAAAGTAGGAAACAAAATTTATAAAACCGGCCCCACGACAGCGGAAACACAACAACTATTCAATCTCCCCAAATTAGAAACCACCACTACGAAGGAAGAAACAAATTACGAAAAGGTACCCGAACTCAAATTAGACAACGTACAGCTGCATAACATCGAGCAGATCCAACACCAACTCCAAAACATTAAGAAAAATATACCAGGCCGAATGGAACTACCATTACATCACCTGAGTATATGGACCATATTATTGTACGTGGCTATTTTAACCGCCATCATAATGATAGCCGTCAAATGGGGAGTCATAAGAAGAAGAACCACTAGAAGAACTACGAAGATCAACCCAAGAACCGACAAGGGAGAATTGAAGATCAACCCAGGAACCACCGAAGCCGGATTTCCCTTGAAAATCCGGAACGAACCGTAGCTTCGTTCTTCAAAGGGGGGAGGAGATAAATAGAGCCACAACAACAGGCTATTGTGCAACAATGTATCCTGGCCTCCTTAGAAACCGCAGTGTCATCATAATAGTGAAGTGGCGCCTGTATGAATGCAGGCGTAAAACCAGCAAGTGCGAACGGAATATCTCCGGTGACATTCAGCATTAGCAGATCCAGGTCACCTCCAGAGACAATAGTGCCACGCCTGGAGGGGAAGACTATAAATAGGATAAGCACCGAGATAGGAGTGTTCATTGCTTGTTCCTAGTTAGTCTGGCACATGGCGTGTCAAGCATTTTAATATCACTTATATATATATATATTTTTGTCTCATTATTGTATTAAGTAATCATTGTGTTTAAGTAATAATAAATTGTTTAAAAAAGTTAATTGTCTTAACGCTAAAGTTAAGTCGCGTCAATTTTAGATTCAAAGTGACATTCTGCACCGCGAAAGCTTCACCCCTACATTCAATCCCCTTCAACCCTTAAATCTTTAATTAGGAAGTAGTTACACCTTATTTGAAAGATCTCTTCATTATCTATTAAAAAATATTTTGACTTGAAATGTTTTGCAAAAATTGACAGTAAACAAATAAGCATTTCAATTGATTGGCGAACTTTTCTACAACACACTAAAAGACTAGTAACTAATCGCGTTAATCGTGATAATGAGGAAGCAACCAATAACAATTTCAGCGTCCTTTTTAAACTGTATCAATTAAAAAGAAGACATAAAATGCTATCAACATTTTTCATAGTTGGCAATGTTAGTTTTGTTTAAAATGTCTTATGGTGCAGTAAAACTAGCTTAAAAATCGGCCTAACCTAAACATCCAAAAAAAGTTCACTCCAGCGCCAAATTGGTTAATACCCTTACGGTAGTAGGTAATAAAAAGTTACATTACCTCGAGCGTGAATTTCAGTTAAGTAGTATTGTATTCGTATATTAATAGCAGCTAGGTACAAGGCCACAAGGTGAAGCCGGGGGATGGGTGAACCACATGCCCTGTCTTGAATCTATGTTAGTTGTTCATTGTTCAGTCGTCTGTATCTGTACGTATGTGTGACAAACATGCCTCGTGAAGTTCAACTGTTCTTCATCGTGGTTCGAGTGTTTGTTTTTGTAAGGAATGGCGGAGTGTGTATTGAAACATTCTTGCGACAAAGGTGGTCACCTCATTTCTCTGACCAGAAAGGGCATTGATAAAATAATACAATGCAGTGAAATTTGACAGGATGGTGCCTCCGTGTAATTTGCATATTCATCCAGAGTGTTCCCATCTTCACCTGGCTACACCGTACTGATGATGGCTGATAAGCTTGAAACACGTGTATGCGGTTGTCTCCTTGCGGCTTTGCCCTTAACCCTTCTTGTATAGTACATAAATGCCGTGTTATAAATTCTGTTATAGTTTATATGGAAAAATTGTATGCTACGCGGATGACACGGTGTTACTTTTTCAAGAATCTAATTGGGAAACTGTAAAAGAGACAGCAGCTGAGGGTATTATGGCGGTAAAGTCATGGCTCGACTCCAATCTGTTGACTTTAAATCTTAAGAAAACAACATTTATAACATTTGCTCCTAGATTGTCACAAATACCAGATATGAACAGTATTACTATACATGACTATGACTGCTATAATAAAAATAACTGCTCCTGCGTTAACAAAATAATACGTACAGACAACACACGATATTTAGGTGTCATTATTGATCAGCTGTTGAAATGGAATTTTCACACAGATTATATAAACAACAAACTGAGAAAAACAGTTTATAAATTTAAGCAATTAAAGCATATTTTATCGTGGAAGTGGCTAAAGTGCGTCTATATTTGTATTGTTCAGTCAATCCTTAGCTATGCTATCATAGCCTGGGGAAACGCATACGAGGTACACCAGAGATGCCTAAACATAACACAAAAATGGATCATAAAGACAATGCTGAATAGAACAATATTATATCATAGTGTAAAAGTGTTTCAGGATAGCGGTATATTCACAGTGCCAGACCTCTTCATACTCTCAGTTGCTAAATTCATGAAAAAATTCCCCATTTATCATTCACCTATCTCTCATTCTATTACAACAAGATCAATTAGCTCAAGCAAAGTAACAGTTCCCTTTAGGTCGTTAAATCTTTCACAACAGCACATTTCATACATGGGGCCACTAATATACAATGAGATTCCAGCACACTGCACACAAAGTACTTTTCAAAATTTCGTAGGTTCTTTTAAAAAGTGGTACGAGACAAACAAGGATCAATTACCCAAAAAACTCTCACAAGCTTAACAAACACTATTTTATTGTTAAACTATTTAATGTTTATTTTTGTGTTGGTATATATATTTTTTCTCTTCTTTACATTCATTCCCTTCAACTCGTCTTATATATTATATAATTTTTAAAACTAACATTTTTCTTTATTTTTTTATATAGATATAGTTTTTTCTCTTATAAACATGCCTTAAATAATATCGAACTTCCATTACCGCGACATAAATAAATAATGTGTACACACAAACCCGCACGGGTTTACAGTACACGCATTAAAAACATTTTGTAGGATATTAAATTTAAATTGAAATTAGAATAAGGCCTAAATTAGATTTTAACAATAGATTAGAATTATTTTTAGATTAGTCTTATGTAATGTAATCGACTTTTGAATTATTCTGTATTTGTTGAAATGAACAATAAACATATTATTATATATATATATATATATATATATATATATATATATATATATATATATATATATATATATATATATATATATATATATATATATATATATATATATATATCGTACTATTAACTCAAAAAATAATAAGTCGATATTGTTGAAAATTGGTACGTACCTTTCTATTGTTAGTGGCTTGGATAAGTTAGTGAGCCAGAAAAATGGTAGTAGTTTTTCCGGGAAAATTTTGGGTTTCTTTCGGAAATTTTTTGTATCTCCGAAAATAATATAGCGATTAACAAAACCAATTGAATATTACACACAACGGTTAAGTTTTGTCGACGCAAAAAGGTCAAAAAGTAGCAGAAAAAGTATTTAACAAATTCCATAATTTTTCTTCTTAAAACGTCAAAGTTGCGATTTGAATAGTCAAAATTTGAATTTTCAAACAACCAATCTGAAACAAATACGGATTATGTAGAAGAAATGCCATTGTCATAATAAATGTGTTTTACAAAGCCTTAAGCTTCAGCTTCAACCATCATTGTCCTTCATTTTACTAAAATAATTTCTTAAAATCCATTTCAAATAGACTCTCTTGATGATGCTTTGGCAGTAGTTTCAGCTATAGAGTTTATGGTTTAATAGTCTATATTTTAGCAAATGTTCGTAGAAAAAATTCGTTATTGAGAAGACGGCGACTTATGAATTTTAAAAAGATTTTGTCAAATGAGCGCGACTAGAACCCCTAAAACCCATATACGGGGTCAGTTTCATTGGTAATACAGATTTTCTCTTTTTAAATCGCACACCTCTTATAATATTATTGCATTTTTGTATTTTACATCGAATTATAATGCATGTTTGTAAGGAAAAAAAATGATATCGTTAATCGTTTTTGACTTATTTCAATTGTCTTGCAACTTTTCACGGTTTTGGCACAAATCACAAACACATATCACAAATTGTGATACAATGTTATTACCAATATAGATAGCGAGCTCTATGAAAATGACGCATTCAGAGAGCTTTTTGTTTGTATTACTCGTCGAAAAAATCGAGCTCCCGTATAAAGATACTCTCAAATAGTGGCTGAATTTGAAAAGTTTTCACACAAATGTTTTTAGTGTTTCCGTAGAAATCATTTTTTGTAAGATTTTTGTGATATGTTGGTAATTAACAATAAATGTTTAGTAAGTTATTGTACAAAAAAAGTTGTCGAATTTTTGTGAAAAATATGACTTAGTGTAACATTACTGAAGAAAATTTAGGTAAAAAAATGTTGAAATATAAAAAAGAAAAAACACAGCTTCCTAAAGTTTTGTTTACCATCCCCAAGTTACCATACAAAATATTCTCTTTCAGCAAACCCAAATTTATCACAACTGTGTCTTGGCATTTCATTATTGTTTTGCTAACAAAGTTGTGGAAGCTTTTTTATCCCCTAATAATACCAACTTTGTTAGTGAAACGACCCTCAGGTGTAAAAATGACTGTTGTTGTGAAATGAGTTTTACCAAACGGCAGGTTTCAAATATAACATTCTAAAGGTATTTCAGCATATTTAGCTGTCAGTTGCACTTATCATGTTCTCAGATTTTAGTAATGATAAAGCACCGATGAACGTTAGATATGATGAAAAGGTTGGCAATGAATTGTGTAATTAAAGACCATTCTATAGGTGGGCCCGCTTCTATTAATAAAGCGAAATATTTCTTCGAAAATAAATTTTGACATATTAGGCAATTTTTGCTGTCTTTGATTTCTGTTGACTTATGCAACAGGTAAAGCAGACGCTTTGTGTAGGAGTGTATGTGACTATATAACAATAGAAAGTAAATCAGTGAATGTAGTTTTGCATATTTAGAATGTCAGAGGCCAAGGATGTAAGAGATCGCTGATATGGCTTGCCAAAGATAACGAAACTACGTAAAAATTTACTACATTTATTTTCATACAATATTTTCGACCAACATTGCGAATTTTCTACGACCTCATTTAATTCATATATTTGGCGTTGATGCACTTTGACTTAATGAAATTATCTGCGACAGAATGACCTCAAACGCTTGAAACGATTTTGCGCTTATACACTTTTTAGACATCAAATTTTTAATAGATTTTTCTAGACATTTTTTTGATACTAAAAGAAATTTAAATAATAATTATATTTATCTAAATAATCTTACTGACGACATAGAAGTCATGGCCTTTTTAAATATTAGTATGTTACAATATCATTGTGATTATGAGAATATTGCTCTTAAACATAAAGACTTCGTAGGTCTTCGCGTCATCCCATAGTGCTTACCGATTGAAATCGCCAATCAAGAAACAAAACACGTCAAACTTATTCTAGCTGAAAGTGTTAACATATGCTTTCCCACGTCAAATAAACTCCGTGACATATCTTTTGGGCGACAGATAAGAAGCCAATTGTAGGTAGTTGTTTATAGTAACTCTTTCCTTGCATACAACTTAATATTGATCTCTTTGCTTATTACTTAGTTATTACAAGATATTACATATAACCAAAATTGAAATAAAAATGCCAAATTATATATACTAGGCGACTTATCCAATTGCATAGCAATACTTTGAGATTTAGTTTAATTTTAAATAGTTTGAGATTTTTGTTTCATTGGGACTGACATCAACAAGATCAACAATTAATATCTAGACTTAGCCCATTGGCTCTCGCCCACCTACATATCTCAGAAGACGGCAATCGGCCCCTGTTAAGGCTTTATTAACACATTGGCTGCCACATAAGAAGAAAAAAAACTACCACTTTGGCCACTCATTTTTTATGACTATAAAGCTTTTAAAGTGCACTTATTTTTATTATAAAGTGAAAATAGATATTATTTATATATTTTACACCTAATTTCCTTCCGTGAGTTATATGTAACTCACGGACCGCTATGACTAAAACAAAGGTCTTCAGGCCACGTGCATCGCATGTGACTCGCATTATCCACGTCTGAGATTGCAAGCAGTTTATTCTCTACATTCATTCTAGTGGTTTATATTGTCAGTGTAACACATGAACTACATTGTATTGCATTTGTGTGCAGCGGAAGTTTAGTTTACTTAGCTATTTTTGGATCTGCCCTCAATCTCAATATGTATTATCCAAAATCATTCAACACTTATGAGGAAGAAGAAAAATATCTTCAGCAATTACAAGATCTATATATAAATATGAGTGACGAGGATGTGGATGATCCTTTTGAAGGCGACAATTCTGAAGATGACTATGTACTATCTGAAACTGATTCGGATTACAGTGAGCAAGAACAGACAACCAGGAACAAGAAACGAAAGGTGACAAAAAGAAATTGGTTGAACATCCTTCGACTTCATCGCATGTTGATGAAGCCATAAACAGTGTGATAGCTCAAGATTCAACATTCTAATTTCGCTTGGAGTGCAGTGACCGGACAAAATTTGAAAGTGTTTGGTTTTAGTGCTGCAAACACAGGCATTTCACATAACGTCGCAGCTTCATTGGTAAGCAGAGAATCATACGATTTTTTGAAGTTCTAATCTAATATAATTGAATATATTGTCTCTGAGACAAACAAGTACGCCAAACAAACTCAAATATTTCACAACACTCTAGACTAAGAAAATGGAAGCATTTAACAGCTAAAGAATTTCAGACATTCCTGGGTGTAATTCTTTGGATGGGCCTGAAGAAAAAGCCGCGACTTGCCGACTATTGGTCTCAGAATATTCTCTATGCTAGTGATCTAAAGAAGAATATGCCAAGAGATCGCTTGAAAGTAATACTACGTATGTGGCATTTTTCTGACAATAAAGACTGCCCAAAATGTGATTGACTTTTCAAAATTCAGTCCCTAATTGATCGTTTGTTGTCAAGATTTCAACTAACATTCTTAAGTAAGAGGTATGCATAGACGAAACTTTAGTGCCATTTCGTGGACGCCTAGCTTTCAAGCAATATATCAAAAACAAGAGGCACAAATTTGGCATAAATCTGTATATATTTTGCACAGAAAATGGCTACACGTTCAATTTGAAAGTGTATTGTGGCAGATATATTATTGAACCAGGAGTTTCAGTTACGCCTTCGGTTGTTATGACACTGATGGGAAATCTTTTAGACTGCGGAAGAATACTTTATACAGACAATTTCTACACCAGTATCCATTTAGCCCGTCAACTTCTAGATATATTAACACACCTGGTAGGTACTCTTCAATCTAACAGAAAATTGAATCCTCAAGGTGTAGTGTAAGCAAATCCAAAGAGAGGTGGTGTGGTTGCAAGGGAGAGCAATAATGGGGTGGTTATAATGAAGTGGAAAGACAAACGAGACGTGCTGATGTTGAGTACAGTGCACACTGATACTATAGTTGAGGTTCAGGCTAACAATAAAAAAACTGTGAGCAAACCTAAAGCAATGGTTGATTATAACAATTGTAAGGCATTTATCGATTTTTCTGACCAAATGATATGTTATTCAAGCTCGCTTTTCAGAGGAATCAAATGGTACAGCAAACTACCAGTGGAACTAATTACTGGGTCTGCGCTGACTAACGCTTTTATTCTGTATAAAAATATAACAAAAAGCAAATCCAAATCACAAAGTTCAGAGAAGAAGTAACCAAAAAACGAATCCAAGAAAACTCTCTTGAACGAGTAGACGCAAGACTAGAGAATGTCAGTAGATGTTCCCTAATAATAAATGACATCTGCAAGAAGAAGATGTGTAGTTTTCTATGGAATTATGATGGCGGAACATGGAGGAGAATACACCATAAAGAAATAGAAGCAGACTTCATGCAAGTGTGACGAATGTGAATTTCTTTTTTCTATGTTGAATGTTTTATCATGAAACACAAAGCCCTAAAAGTCTAATACCTACCAATAATGTGGGACTATTTATTTTTATGTATTGTTACATTATATTATTACTAAGAGTATACTATTTCTTTCTTCTGTGCGTTAATAAATTTTGTGTTATCTAAAACCGTAACTGTGTATTCAAGTCGTTACCAAAAATCAGTCCTATTATAAAATGGTTGGCTAACTGTAATAGTTTGTCACTGGGGCCACATAGATATAACCAACATTAACAACAAAATACAGTAACTGTAAGACAGATATAATTCACAGAGGATACAATCCAGCTCCTAGCTGGAGTTGTATTTAACTCACGGAGCCTATTGACTAAATGTTTATGTGAGTTAAATACAACTCACATAGCGTTTAACGTGTTAAGATCGGCAGTAGATAGCAGTGCACTATTACCAGCTTATCAAACAAGTTGATCAACTGACTTGGAATGGGTGGGTAGGTTAGGTTAGGTTTGTATGTGAGTGGGCCATGTCGGTCCCTCCACCGCGACCATAAGGTCTATTGTGGCTCACGCCTAACGTCTATATTTCGCCCAACAAATCCAGCCTCCTACAGAGGTCGATAATCTTTGTGGGCGAAAGTTGATCCAGATCCTCTGGAGCAAGCTTTACCTTGCCAAAGAGCATGTATCTAGTCCTGTCCGCTGCCAGACAGGAACACAGCACGTGCTCTGCTGTCTCGTCACTTTCCATACACAGCCGGAATTTGGTCTCCTGAGCGATCCCAATACGGTGCATGTGGTGCCGCAAGCGGCAGTGTCCTGTATACAGGCCGACTAGAGTACTCAGTTGTTGTCTGTTCATCTCTAGAAGTTTTTTAGCCCTTGACTCAGACAGGCCATTTATGAAGGTCTTAGAGTGAGCTAATCCTGGAAGATTTTGCCAATACTGGATTGTCATTCTTTCTGTCCAGGTCTTTAAGGTGCGTTTTGCTGTGCAAGATGTTATCCTCAGCACCGGTTCTGGTCCGACAAAGTCTCTCTGGGCACCACTCCTGGCAAGCGCGTCGGCCGCAACGTTGCCATCATGGTCCGAGTGACCCGGTATCCAGACCAGCGACACCTCATTACAGCTGCCCAATTCGTTAAGGGCAGATTTACAACTCCATACCGTCTTTGAATTACACCGGTAGGAACCAAGAGCCTTTAGTGCAGCTTGGCTATCTGCATATATCTTTATCGATTTGTGTGTGCACAGGTTCTTTATGCTTTCCCTTGCACACATCTCGATGGCATACACTTCTGCCTTGTGTATGGTTGCGTACTTGCCGAGGCTAGCTGATAGTCTAGCATCGGTGCTGCCCCCATATGCGCCGGCTCCTACTCCCAAATTGGTTTTGGAGCCGTCAGAGTACAAGCAGAGGTCCGCTATCAACAGGGTCGTGTGATCTCGGTCCCAGTCCTCCCTTTCCGGGAGGACGATCTTGAAAGACAGATGTCTGCTGATCTTTGTAGGCATCAAGTCTGAGACCATTCCCAGAATCCTGTGACCATCAATGTCATCAAGGAGACCGGACCCTCGCAGACTGACTTCCTTCGGCATGCTGTCTGCCGTTTGCTTTAGTCTGTACGTTGTTTTGTTTAGCGCACTCGCACGCAATTTAAAGATTACAGTGAATTATATAACTAAATATGCAAAGCATATTGGGCGTAACATAAATTAATTTAATATAAAATAACTTCACGCCACTGGAAAGTTTTTGTTTGGTGATTTCTTCTGTCCATATTTTATTTAAAAAAATTCACTAATGAGGAGATCCCGACTTTTCAATTTTGAAAAAATTTCTTCAAATGAGCGCTATATAGGCCCCCTAGAACACACACATATATATATATATATATATATATATATATATATATATATATATATATATATATATATATATATATATATATATATATATATATATCACACCGATAACTTAAAAAATAATGTTCCGATTTTGAAAAAAATTTGGTGAATACCTTCCTTTTGTAAGTGGCTTGGATAAGTTCGTTAGCCAGGAAAATCTGCCGAAGTTTTCCCGGAAAATTTTGAGTTTTCTTGATGTAACACCCTTAGATCTCTTCTATGGCTTCATTTGAAGAATGTGGTATTCAAAAGTAAACCAGATACTATCGACGAATTAAAAACAAGACTTAGAATTAAATGTACTAGCATTTCTCCAGACATTATAAATAGAGTTCAACAAGAATTTGTTGACCATTTGGGATATTGTCAGGCACAAGAAGGCGAGCATTTTGAATATTTGATTAGATAAGACTGAACTATTTAAATGTGATTACTCACTTTATTTTATTCCTACAAAAAAATGGTCTTGCTGAATAGAGAATTGAATTAGCTTTAAAAAGATGTATCATGCTACCTACCATTCAATTTCAAAAATTCGAAAGGTTTTTTTCTCTCATAGCGGAGGTGAATGCTTTTTACGCAGACCGGTGGCTGGCGCTTGCGCGATCTGACACCAACCGGTACTGTGGTGACTCCCCTTCCATCCAGGTCGGGATTACCCACTAAACACCTCCTTGAAACATAGAGACGTGGCGGAAACCACTCGCTGGAATTGCTTCACCACGTCCCTAACTCTTGTTGTTTTCAAAACATCTACATCCTGTCTTCCTCCTCCTTTGACTTCATTATTTCTACGATACCCCTTTCCACAGTATTCCACACCCTTTCACTTCCCAGCATATGCTCCACCACATTATCTGCTGTTAAACATCTACCAATCTCTTTATACATTTGTTCTCTTATTTGCGACCATCTTGCGCACTCAAAACCGTGTGTTCTGGCGTATCTCTATCCCTACAATACGTACAGTCCTCTTTGTCGACTATTTTCATTTTACTCAGGTAAGACCTGAAACGCCCATGACCTGACAGAAATTGGGTAAAATAGTAACCCACCTCCCCATGCTGTCTCGATATCCATGTCTGTAAGTGTGGGATGAGCCTCTTTGTCCACTGGGATGTTGACATTTCCTCTTCCCATTCTCGCTGCCACTCCAGCATTGTTTCGGTTCTTGCCTTATTTTTTTCTTCTCTTCTATTTTCGTGTCTTTCGTAAGTTACCTCTCTTGCCAATAAGTGTATAGGGATTGTTCCTGCAATCACCTGTATTGCTTTCGTTGCCACTGTTCTATATGCGCTTGCTATTCTGATAGCTACCTTCCTCTGTGCCCCCTCAATCTTTTTTCTATACTTTGTCTTTGACAGCACGGCCTTCCATGCTGGTGCACCGTACAGTATGACTGAGTTTACCACACTTCTCTGCACTCTCCTTCTCCCTGGTTTTGGTACACCGATATTTTGCATCAGACGCCCTAGCTTTGCGACCATCATGTCTGCTTTTGCCACTACTCTTTCTATGTGCACCCCCATGTTCATGTTATGTCCTATTTGTATACCGAGGTAGTTCAGGCTTGTCTGCGACTGAATTTCTGCATTCCCCATCTTGACGGTTACTGTTATCATTATTCTTCGACCCACTAGCACTATACTTTTAGTTTTGTGGAGCGCAACTTGTAGACCACTTTTTGCCATCCAGTTTTCCACCCTTGCCACTGACCAGTTGATATTTTCTTCTATGTCAGCCTTACTTCCTCCGCTTACAACCAGCGCCAAATCATCTGCATACCCTATAATAGCCGTGTTGTTTACGGACTCCAAACTGAAGACCTTATCGTAATAGAAGTTCCACAGTATTGGTCCCAGGACCGACCCCTGAGGCACGCTACATGTAACCTGCATCCGATATTTCTGTCCAATCAGTAGCTGTCTGTCTTCCAGGTAACTACATACTATTTTCAGCATATATGGTTCAACCTGCCTCTTTCTTAACACTTCGTATGTGCCTCTCCACGGTGCTGTATTGAACGCGTTTTTTACGTCCAATGTTACCATGGCCATAAACCTGTTTTTATTGCCTTCTTTCCTTGCCACGTCATGTACCTTCTTTACAGCATCCATCGTCGAGCGCTCATTGCGGAAGCCAAAGTGATTGTCTGCTAACTCTCCTCTTCTCTCGATTTCCTTTTTTAGTCTGTTATTTATTACATGTTCATATAATTTTGCTATTCCATCTTCCAGGCATATAGTTCTATATGACTTCCTTCCTCCTGTTTTCTGTGGCTTCTCTAATAACACCAATCGAGCAGTCTTCCATTCTGACGGAAAACTTCCATCACTAATTAGTTTATTTATCTAACTTGTAACATCTCCGGTTTCTTTTCTGATACTGTCTTAACTACCTCGATCCGTATACCATCCGGGCCTGCAGCTTTACCAGATTTTATCCTTTGGCCTGCTTCCCTTATTTCTTCATCTGTACAAGGTGAAATATCCTCCGACTTCACCTCCATTCTCGGCCATTCTTTGACTTCGTGTTTAGGGAACAATTCCTGCGCTATCTTATTTTGTTCGTCATCACTTATTGTGATTGGTGTTCTTGTACCAATTTTACCTGTGACAATCTTGTACCCTAGTCCCCAAATATCATCATCTATTTCTTTACAAAGAGAGTCCCATGCCTGTTTCTTTGCCTTTATTATTGCTGTCTTTAATTTCTTTCCTGCTTTCCCTGTATTGATTCTGTGCTTCTTCTCTATCACTACTTGTGATGTTTTTTTCCTATTCGAAAGAGTAGCTATCGCTTGAAGAGGTATACCGATAGGGGTGAGATTTTTATATCAAGAAGTTAGATTTTGAAGATGAAAATCGACCTGTTTTTGAATTTCCCTTAATAATGGTCACTTTCATTTTATTGAATTTATGCGTCACCTTATGGACATAGTCTATATTAACATATAACAATCGAAACTGACCCCGAATATGGGCTCTAGGGGTTCTAGTTCACGCTCATTCGAAGAAAGTTTTTCGTGATTCAAAAGTCGGGATCTCCTCATTGTGATTTTTTAGTGAATTTCCTTAAAAAAAAATCACTAATGAGGAGATCCCGACTTTTGAATTTTAAAAAAAATTTCTTCAAATGAGCGCTAATTAGGCCCCCTAGAACACATATCCAGGGTCAGTTTCGATTTTTATATATTTATATATATATATATATATATATATATATATATATATATATATATATATATATATATATATATATATATATATATATATATATATATATATATATATATATATATATATATATATATATATATATATATATATATGTATGTATCACACCGATAACTCAAAAAATAATGGCCCAATTTTGACAACATTTGGTGAATACCTTCCTTTTGTAAGTGGCTTGGATAAGTTCGTTAGTCAGGAAAATTGACCAAGTTTTTCCCGGAAATGTTTGTGTTTTCTTTAGAAAAAAATTCATATCTCCGGAAATAACAAAGTAAGGGCAACCAAATTTGGTACATCGTTTTATATCGCTATAGATAAATTACCTCCCAAATTTAGCGCTGTAGGTCAAAAGACAAAAAAGTTATGGGCATTTAAAGAATCATAATTTGGGGTTTTGCTCAAACCGTCAAAGTGACAGTTTAAAACATCAAAATTCGCATTATCTAGGCAAAGAGCTTGAATCTAATACGGGCTATGGAAAGAAAATGTCTCAAGAAGAATGTTTTACAAACCTGAAGTCTTAGTTTCAACCGTCATTGTCCTTCATTTTACTAAAATGTTTCCAGAAAATTCATTTCAAATAGACCCTTTCTCTGATGGTTGGCAGTAGTCTTAGCTTAATAGTTTGTCGTTTAATGGTATATAACTTTTGTCGCAATTTCGTAAAAAATCAATAAAGCTCAATATATCCGTTATTCTAAAAGATATGAAAAAAATTGTATACATTAATTATAGGGTGTCTTGAGCTACATCTTAAAAAAAGATTTCTACAATCACAGGCTGGCCCATAAGTCGTTGGTGATACAAATAATTATTTTTTAGTCGAAAACGCCTTATGTTTTTGCATTTTCCATCGATATATAATGCATGTTCGTAAGTAAAGAAATTCTGGACGCAGCAAGTGCGTTATGGTAGCGAATTTTGATTACATGCTTCATATTTGAAAAGTTCAATTTGCTATTAACCCATAAGGTTGACCAAGAAACGGATTTTTTCGGTTACACTTCAAGATTACTTTCGGAAATTTTTGTACGTTTTCAAACAATAAAGTTATTTTGATGAAACATTGCACATTGTTTTTACTATATATGTTATACTATATATGTTATACTGGTAATCAAATTTGATGCCTGCTTTCTGAAAAAAAAAGACAATTTTTTGCTACTAAAAACATTTTTATGAAAATTCATTACCATAACGCACTTGCTGCGTCCCGAACTTTTTTTTGGTATGAAAATTCACTAAAATCTTGAGCAGGTGAAATATTCTAAGAATCACCTGTAGGTAATATTTATTTTTTACAAAGTTCAAATTACGTCTATAAATCCGCAAATTATGTTACGAAAATATTGGTTACGATTTTAATAACGTTTTTCGCCAAAAGAAAATCTATAGCTTTTATTGAAAAAATATATGATAATAAACTGAAAACTAATTTAAATTAATTATTTAGAAGATTACTAGTTCTGTAATTAAAATAACATGCCCATAATTTTCTAGATCGTTGTTGTACAAAAAAAGCACACCTTCAGCTTAGCGAGAGGTCGTCAGGTGTTTTTACTTCCGTATATTAGGTGTCATTATATCGGATACACATATTAAATACGGTTAGCAAACACACTATTAAGCGGTAGTTAATCAAAACTGTAAGGTCATAAGGGTGTATCTTTTTTATTTCATCTCCTACTACCTACCAATCTCGAAGAAGGTATATTTGATTCAACCTGCACTTTATCTTAGTTTCTCACTGGCGATTGTTGGTGTCGTTCCAAGAAATATCACGTTCTGAAACCGGCAAAACTGTTATATGATTAATAGATTTACTCCGTTTAAACTAATTCCGGGTTTTAATACCTTCCGGTGTTGTGTTGATTAGTCTGTTAAAAATGGATACAACTGAAAATTTGGAAATGGATATGAAAGGAGATTTGAACATTAAGTGCATGCAAGATTCTTTAGCATTGGCAGAGACCTTGTCGCGAGTTAATTTACTGACCTCGTCAGCCGCTAAGAAGAGACTTGTTGCAAGAAGCATCGAGATGCAATTCGGGTGCTTCAATGAAAAATCTGGTGATTTTATACCGCCTAGGCAGTTGCTGATTTACCTTGTAAGGTAGGAGCCTAATAATTGGCCAAAAATGAGCTTTAGTGCTATAAATATGTCATCGTTTGATACACTTACATGTTATATTATTTTAGTTTTCTAAACTGTTTTTTGTTAACTTTAACTTAAATGATATTTTTTTTGTTTATAACATATATTTAACTATTAGATATTCTTTTTAAATATTCAGTAGTCAAGGCTTTTGTTTTAATTGAACAACGTTAGTGAAGATGATATACATATCCTCCGTTTTTCAAATAATATTACCGAATAGTGAGAAGTGGATGAACCAGTTTGTTTACTTTTAACCGCATTGCATTCAGTGTTGCGGAGTGACAGAATTGTTGTAATCGTTTTAGTGAATTTTCTTTTAAAAAATTCACTAATGAGGAGATCCCGACTTTTGAATTTTGAAAAAATTTCTTCAAATGAGCGCTAATTAGGCCCACTATAACACATATCTGGGGTCAGTTTCAATTTATATATATTTATATATATATATGTATATATATATATATATATATATATATATATATATATATATATATATATATATATATATATATATATATATATTTGCAAATGGCTTGGATAAGTTCGTTAGCCAGGAAAATCTGCCCAGGTTTTCCCGGAAAATGTTGTGTTTTCTTTCGAAAAAAATTTATATCTCCGGAATTAACAAAGTAAGGGCAACCAAATTTGGTACGCGGGTTTACATCCTTATAGGTAAGTTACCCACCCAAATTTAGCTATGTAGGTCAAAGGACAAAAAAGTTATAGGCATTTAAAGAAAAATAAATTGGGGTTTTACTCAAAACGTCAAACTTGCGATTTAAAACGTCAAAATCGGTAACATTTAGGCAAAGAACTTGATTCTAATACGGGCTATGCAAATAAAATGTCTCAAGAAGAATGTTTTACAAACCCTGAAGTCTTAGTTTCAACCGTCATTGTCCTTCATTTTAATAAAATATTTCCAGAAAATTCATTTCAAATAAACTCTTTCTCTGATGCTTGGCAGTAGCCTTAGCTATAGAGTTTATCGTTTAATGGTATATAATTTCTGTAGAATTTTCGTAAAAAATCAATAAAGCTCAATATATCTGTTATAATACAAGATATGAAAAAATTGTATATATTAATGATAGGGTGTCTTGAGCTACATCTTAAAAAAATATTTCTGCAATCACAGGATGGTCCATAAGTCGTTGGTGATACAAATTTTCTTTTTTTTTTAATCAAACATGCCTTATGTTATCGCATTTTTGCATTTTCCATCGAAATATAATGCATGTTTGTAAGAAAAAAATTCTGGACGCAGTAAGTGCGTTATGGTAGCGAATTTTCATCAAATGCTTCATATTTGAATAGCTCAATTTGCTAATAACCTATAAGGTTGACCAAGAAACGAGTTTTTTCGGGAACATTTTAAGTTTACTTTCAGAAATTTTTGTACATTTTCAAGCAATAAAGTTATTTTGATAAAACATGGCACATTGTTTTTACTATATAGGTTATACTGGTAACCAATTTTGATGCCTGCTTTCTTAAAAAAAAACACACATTATTGCTATTAAAATTTTTTTTTATGAAAATTCACCATAACGCACTTGCTGCGTCCAGAGTTTTAAATATTCAGTAGTCACGGCTTTTGTTTTAATTGAACAAATTTAGTGAAATTGATATACATATCAGTAGGTAATGCGGCACTTTGAGCAGACAGTGACGTCACAGGAAGTGACGTCACGGCGCCGGCGCCACGCCCTGGCGCCGGCGCCACGCCCTGGCGCCTGCCCTGGCGCCACGCCCTGGCGCCTAGCCACGCCCTGGCGCCTAGCCACGCCCTGGCGCCAGCCCCGGCGCCGGCGCCTAGCCACGCCCTGGCGCCGGCGCCTGCACTGGCGCCGGCGCCTGCACTGGCGCCTGCCCGGCGCCTGCCCAGGGCCCGGCGCCTAGCCACGCCCCGGCCCCCGGCGCCAAGCCCCGGCGCCTGTCCCGGCGCCCAGCCACGCCCTGGGCCAGACAGTCACATTTACATTTAGTCTTGTTATGTAAACATTCTAAGGTCATTGACCTGTCTAGGAAACTGTGACGTCACACGACTTGTGCCAGACAATCACATAAGTGTCTAACCTATTACTTCAAATTATTATATTTTGAAAAAAACCATTTGGTGCAGGTGAGTTTCGAACCCGGGGCATTCAGATGGGAGGCAACGATGCTACCCGTTAAGCTAAGCAGACGCTTGTTAATTTATTGTTTTAGGTTGGTATATATATATATACGACTTTTAATTACAAACCATACATGTAATATAATTAAAGTTTTTGTTATTATTAGACAAATGGATGATTTACAAAATAATGTTTAATATTAGAGGCGGAACCAAAACGGAAGAACCAAAATGGCGGAATGAAAGATGGAAGCCTGTGATACCTTAAGCTGACATTATAAAAAATGGCGGCTTTCTTTCTTAAAGATGGTGCCTTTCGCTTGATGGTTGAAGACTTATTTAAAAATAACACACAGAGGTCGTTAGCAAACAAAAGAAGGAAGTTCAGAAACATACTGTAGGGGGCCCCTTGATGGGTAAATGGTATTCGTGTTTGAGCTTGTCTAGAATACAGCCGTTAGAAGTATGACATCATCCACAAACCTGTTCCACAAACCTGTTTGAGTTTTGTCTGTACGATTGTTATCTAGTGTAATTTCCGTTGAATGACATCACCCCATTATTTGTGTTTGAACTTGTCTGTGTATCTGTTTAATATACGCAAGAGAGAGGCCCGCTTAGGGTAAATAACGTGTCAGTTGATGACTTTGGTGAATGTTATCTTGTGTTATATCTGTTCAATCACCCCCATTACTCGTGTTTGAGCTTGTCTAGTACGTCTAGTACAAACCGAAAGGATGACATCATCCATGTAAATTGTTCACTACACACTGTTAAACTCATTCAAAATTTAGTTATCGTAGAGGTAAGACGTGCTTCAGTTAACTCAAACGTATCCAAGTGCTCAGTAGTGTGTTTAAAATGGCTACATTAAATGATGTGTGCTACCAGCAAATTAAAGACAACTTCTGGTATGGTTTATTTGCAGACTTTCAATTAATTATTGATAAAAACACTGGTTATTTTAATGCGACTAAGCTGTGTAAAGATGGTGAGAAAAGATTCAGACATTGGTTGGAAAATAAGAAAACTAAAGAGTTGATTACCTATTACAACGGTCAGGCGAAGAAACATTTAGGTAGCCAGAATACCGATTACTTTAATATTTCAACCGAAGATGTCCACTTAGAGTCACATCTAGGGGGCCGGAATTCCGGCCCCCTAGATGTGCTGGAAGCAACATCTCAACTAACACCTACAACTGCTACATACTTGGTGGACTTTGGTGGAACACAGACTGAAAACAACTTGATATCTGGTACATATGTCTGTAAAGATTTGATATTAAATTTGGCTTGTTGGATATCCAATAGTTTCTATGAAAAGTGCAACCAAATTATTTTTGATTTTTTCGTAAGTGAATTTAATCAAAAATACAAGGATAACCTCAAAGAAATTGAAGTGAAATTAATGGAGATAGATGATGAAGTGCAGCGTATGCGAGAAACAAATGCTAAAATCACAGAACATTTAGAAGATATATCTCCAAAACCAAGCAACCCTGGAAAACTTTGTGTTTTTGGTTTGCTTTCAAGAAATGAGAAGGATACTACCTATCCATATCATGCTGTAAGGACTCAGAAGAAAAGTTTTAAAAGAGCTGTCAAGAACTTTAAAAATAAACACCCTGATTCCGAAGTAGTTTTAAACATGTTGTATGATCCAAATTCTGTAAATCTCTTTAACAGAATAAAGACCGAAGTCGAATACCTCAAGGCGAAGAGAAACGATCTACAGATAGCAGATGTACCTCAGGAGAAGTTTATTCAGGATATTATTGATTTACGATATAAATTGTAATTGTTCACTTAGCTTAATTGTATGTAACCAGATGAAAAAATAAAATAACATTATTTTAATAAAGACTTTTATTTTATTCTAAGTACATTAATACATTAAATATATAAGCTTATTTAACATCATCTGAATTTATCCAAGAATTCTGAGATTTATCAAAACCCAGCCATTTTACATAGAGCTGCTTGCCTTTCTTCCTCAAGATGCGTTCAACCAGATAGATGTCTGTTTGTTTCATGGCGATGTTGGATTTAAAAGTATCCACTTATCATGTAAATCTTTTAGTTTGCTGTCTATTTCTCCCAGCTTATTCTTTAGCTTATTATTCTTTAATACATCAACATCTTTTAAAACTTGAGCAGTTATGTTCTTAGCTAAAATTTTCAATTTATTTTCAAATTCGTTTTTTAAATCTTCCAACTCAGGTTTGTGTACAGCTTCAAGTAGTATGGCAATGATTCTTTGTGTTACCTCATCTTTGTTCTTCTGATAGTCGTCTATCCATACATCAACAAATTTTTTATTTACACCATCTGTTGCATCGACTGGATCAGCTATGTTACACAATCTATGGCTTTGCAAATCAAAATCACCACTAGTAGTTCTTGGGAAAATCTCTCTTTCAATAATTTTAAACTTAGAACCTTTATTGGATTGGGAACGTCCGAACTTATCGATAGACATTTTTATACTAAGCACTAAGGTAGGTATATCTTTGATATATGTAGGTATACTAGGCGATAACACCAACCTCCTTCAGTTCTTCAATGATTGACTGAATTTCATTGTTATGAGCATTATTACCAGCAGCCTGGGAAGCTACTAAAAGTCTAAGTCTATCAACCAGCTCA
Organism: Tillus elongatus; assembly: GCA_964006375.1. NCBI lineage: Eukaryota > Metazoa > Arthropoda > Insecta > Coleoptera > Cleridae > Tillus > Tillus elongatus. The sequence continues at coordinate 194,050,043 of OZ023263.1, forward strand.
TTTATGTCATCCCAATAGACATATTCTATTTGTTTGTTATTTTGTAACATATAGTTGTTAGTGTTGCTGCTTACATTCTGAGCTCTAGGTTCAGTTTTTTGTTCTGCGTTATGATGTGTGTCGTAACCAAAACCTTGAGGAGTTGAGGATCTACGACCTCGTGGATTTATCACCGGTTTTATTAGAGTCAGGTACTTTTCAGAGGAACAACCCTTGGTTCGTGCGTTAGGATCATAGTTCATTTTATGCACACTAGTTGCTTCTAGAATATCTCTATAGTGTTGAAGATCGTCATAGGTATACCCTCTAGGTGTTTTCATAAATATCAATTCTAGCAGACCTTGTGTTTGCGGATATCTCCGTTGACCTAGTCGAATGTCATTATCAGTAAAATCCAAGTGTTTATTGCCAAGACTCCAGCTACCGGTATCTTTAGCGTAGCGAGCACCATACGTTTGATCAATGGTAGCGAGCCTTGGTGGTTCAGTAAAATACTTGTCTACATAATATCGAACTCGTTCAGGATATTGCTCCAAAAATTCTTGATATGCAGGGTTGGATGTGACAGTTTGTAGATCTGCCTCAAGCTCTTCAAATGTTGGGATATCCTCATCGGAACTTGTCTCCTCAGCCTCTTCCCTAGGTTCAGCTTCAAAAACTTCATGGTCTTTAAGGAACTGTACTTGGGGTTTCGTTTCTGGTACCACTTCTTCTTTGATTTGTTCAGCCTTTGGTTGTTGCTGGGGCTGCTGCTGCTGCTGTGCTGCTGTGTTTTTAGATATTTCACTTAGGGGCTCAACAAGTGGTTTATATAAACGTTGCAGAGCATCATCATTCTCGGCTCTGTTAAGTTTAAGCATTAAATGTTTTTTTCGAATATTGTCAGCAAGTTGTAAAATCCTTTTCTTAACTTTTCGCTCTTCCTTACCCAACACTTCCATTGTGCTACAACTGGTCGGTATTACCAGCTGGTCTAATAATTTGTTTGAGCGATACAGGTTGTGTGGTGGTTTAACATATACTGACTCCTTCATGGTACATGCCTTCTTATTTATCACGATGTCTGGCTGTCTTGTTAGACAGCTGTGTTAGACAGCTGTGTTAGACAGCTGTCTAACACAGCTGTGTTAGACAGCTGTGTTAGACAGCTGTGTTAGACAGCTGTGTTAGAAAGCTGTGTTAGACAGCTGTGTTAGACAGCTGTGTTAGACAGCTGTATGACAGCTGTATGACAGCTGTGTTAGACACTTGTATGACATCTGTGTTAGACACCTGTGTTAGACAGCTGACTGTCCTGTCTATCATCGTTTGTTAGAATAATATATATCTATCGAATCCTTTTCTATATCGACCTTTGTGTACATCGTTTTCCTTCACAATCACCAACACACCATACTTATTATCTTTCCAGCATTGGTGGCAGATAGTTTTAAATTGTTTAAAGTCCATATCGGTGGTCACATGATCGTCGTACACATGTTTTAAATTGGTTTCATCTTGCTTGAATAACACAATAACATTGGTGTTGTCACGTACCAGATGTTTGGGTATTCGTGTATATGTTTGACAGAGATAGAATGAATCAATATTCTTATGTCTGCCCATACTGAAGTATGCTCTTATTTTATCTTGTTTGTCACAAGCTACATCATCAAATATAAACACAGAGTTGTCCTTGGCATCTGCCGGATCTAATATTTCATCGTTTTCTCTATAAGGATAGTAACCAACACCTTTTGTTGCATTCATCACCTCCTTTAACATCTTGTATTTCGGTTGATACAGAGACTTTGAATACACATACACGTTATCAAATTTTAAACCGTTTGCTTCAAACAACAAACTCAGCATGACATTAGTTTTACCACACCCACTGGGACCACATATGATACAGCGAACGGTGTTTGGAAAGAGAGGACCATGCCTCAGTTGTTGTTGAGCTGTGTCCGTAACAACATCGTCTATATTTGTAATGGGTAAGGCAGAAGCGTGTTTGCTGGTACGCATCTTAACTTAAAGTAAACTATATTTTATTTTGGGTGTGTATATATATGAATGCAAGTGAGACACCCAGTCAGTATGCATGTTGGTGTCACAGAGTGAGGGCTGTTATTAACAAAGACAGATACAGGTTTTGCTGAAACGTTGCGGGGCGTTACAAACACCATGAAAGTTAACAGAAAACTTAATGAGGGGTTTTATGTAATCAACTCGAAGCCAAAGAAGAAGGTTCCCTTTAAAAACATACTAAGTCTGATTGAGAAAGTTATAAAAGATAGAAATCTTATTCCAACAGCGAACGTCGTATTTGATATAGCTCATACAATCGTTAGAAACATTGGTGGACGTAAGAATGTGCAGAAACCTCGAGTTATTCCAATACCTAAAAGTGGAGGCTTCCTTCCGCTGTTGCCTCTGATATTTGGTGGGCTGTCAGCACTAGGAGCTCTGGGTGGTAGTGCTGCAGGTATTGCCAAAGCCGTGAACGATGCCAAGTCTGCGAAACAGAAACTAGAGGAGGAAGAACGGCACAACAAAACAATGGAAGCCATCGCGATGGGTAGGAGAGGGAGTGGCTTGAAATTTAAGCCAAAATGCAAGAGACTGGGCACAGGCATGTATCTCAAGAAACAGCGCTCCGGTTATGGGTTGTATCTGCAGAAACCAAAAAACGAGTAAGATGTTTACCAGCAAGACCTCTAACAAATGAAGACCTTGTGAAATTTGCTGGTAAAATGAAAATTCCATATTTTAGAGGTGTATACATGCGAGATACTTTGCCATCGAATGGGCCACGCAAGAATGAATCACTTATCATGAATTTGCAAACAAACAAGGAACCTGGCAGTCATTGGGTTGCAGTTAAGAAACGTGGTGACACAGCCGTGTACTTTGACTCATATGGAAACTTGAAACCACCAGTTGAGCTGCAGCGTTACCTTAAAAACTCTACTTTAATGTACAATCATGATGTGTATCAGAAATATAATACTTATAATTGTGGTCACTTATGTTTAAAATTTTTAAATAAAAGCCTTAAACAGTAGCCTGTGTGTATCAGTCATGGCGCACACCTTTGTGTTGAAAGACCGCAGCTCCCATCTGTCGTCAGACTACCATCCACCAATTGTTTTGGATGGTAATTATGCTGTTGCCTTGATAGGCTTTCACACCTACAATAACATACCCAACATCTATGAAGGTAAAAACAAATTTCATGTAAAAGAAGGAACCGGTTGGCGAACCATCACGATACCCACCGGTGCTTATGAAATAACACACTTGGAAGAGTTACTTCAAAATGAACTTGTTGGTGCTACAGCAACACACGAACAAAAGCAACAGGCTCTGCTTCTGAGACCTAATCCGAACACCATCAAATGTAGACTAAAGTGTTATACAAATGTCAGTTTTGAATTTGATGGTTCGATTGGGCGAATGTTGGGCTTTTCAAAACAAGTTCTTCAGCCGGACACCTTTTATGAATCTGATTTACCTGTTGATATAGTGGATGTTAGACAGATTCGCATCGAAACCAATATTGTGTCTGGTTCCTATTATAACGGACAACCCTCACATACGCTGTATGAGTTTGCTCCGATGGTTGATCCTGGCTACGCAATCGACATAGAACCTAACAATTTAATTTACTTGCCTGTGAACAAGCAAGAGATTTCCAATATAAGCATCGACATCGTCGACCAAGATTCAGTTCCTGTCAACTTTCAAGGTGAAGAGGTGTCTGTTCGCTTAAAACTTATAAAAGTTGCTTAGTATGTTGGTCTTCAAGGATATAAAATCAAGTGCATCTACCACATCAAATTCAGTTGAGTCAGACACGTCAAAGGGTACGCTTCGTCCCGATAATATTGAGTTCCTGCAAAGCCTGGGTTATCATGTCGTCAAAACTAGAAATATTCAAAGAACCCGTGTTTGATGATGGCATCGATCGAGAAGAGCTGCGTTCTTACTATTCACCAACTAAATCGTTTGGTAACAGCGATGAAATTGAAATAGCCATCAACCAACAAGATGCGTTCGTATGTCTGGCCGAGTCAGCTCTAATAATCGAAGGTGCTCTGGAACCTGTAGCAATCCAAAATGCCACTGGTGCTTGTTATCTGTCAAATAATGGAGGAGCAGCTCTGTTTGAATCAATGACCTATGAGTTAAATAACAAGGAAGTGGAACGAGTGCGAGACCCATACACCACAACCATCATCAAAAGTCTGCTATCGTTCAGTAAGAATGAAGCCCAATCTCTTAGCAACGCCGGTCTGAATGTGTCGTCGGAGCACATCACCTTAAATGATAACAAGTTTCACATGCTCATACCTGTCTGGTTCCTCTTCAGTTTCTTTCATCATTTCAAAGGAGTTCTCTGTGGCAAACATACTTTCCGCTTTACAAGAAGTCGAAACGATTCCAATGGCTATTACAGCACAGGTACGGCACGAGCAAAAATTACCGTAACCAATATGTTTTTAAAGGTAAAACATGTATTTCCCAATGATAAAATGAAATTGGAACTGATGGATAAAATAGCCAAAGACACCTCTATATTTCTCGCATACCGCAAATGGGATATATATGAGTTACCAGCACTCAGAGATATCAACAGAGATGTGTGGGCTGTTAAAACTGCAACCAACTTGGAAAGACCTCGATATGTGATTATAGCATTTCAAACAGATCGTAAGGATAACGTGAAGAAGAGGTCAGACTATTTCGATAACATTGGTATGTTGGACCTCAGAGTGTTTCTAAATTCAGAATGCTACCCTTATGAATCTATGAATATGGATTTTGAGAAATCGAAATATGCAGAAGCCTATAACATGTATACAGATTTTCAAAAAAACTTCTGTTATAAAAACATGTCGGAGCCTATCTTGAATTATGACGAGTTTAAAGACAGAGCTCTATTTGTGATTGACTGTCAGTACCAGAACGAGTCAATCAAGTCTTCAACGGTGGACATTAAGGTGGAGTTCATGAGTCACGCCAACTTCCCAAAAAATACTCGTGTTTATTGTTTGGTTATTCATGACAGTGTAATGGAATATAAACCTCTAACGGGTATCGTTAGAGCCATTATGTAATAATAGTATGTCATTTATGTATGTCATTTATGTATCAATATGTACAACTTAATTAATCCTAATAAATTTTTATTGTATGTAAATCAGTTGTTTTATTTTTATTTTGTTGCATTTTTATTAACCCCTTTCTGTAAGGTTAACAACTGTAAAAAACGTTGTTTATCCTTTGTAAGACCCCCTCTCTCTTACATCAGTTTGTTTCCTCAATACAAGAGAGAGAGACACTTGTTCAGTATGTGTTAAGTCGTGAAACAAGGATGACGTGTCTTGCTGTATGTAAGTACACTCTTCTTATTATGTCTGTTTGTATTCAAATAACAAATACAAACATAACCTTACTAACAATTGGATGGCAGGGTAATCAGCCTGTACAAGAGAGTGTGTGTTGGTTTTAGGTGTTAATACAGCTTGTTCTAACTTACTTAAATATTATATTTCTTCTGTTCAACAAGACGATTATTTTGATGTGTCACACATGTATGTAGCTCTAAGAATAGCTATACCGGAAGTGTCTACCGGAAGTAACATTTTTATTGAATATGCTTATAGAGTTTGCTTTGCTGAACAGCGTGTATGTATTGATTCTATCGTACATCTCACGGATCTTCCGCGATAAGGGTTTGAAGTTTTTTATCTCAGTTTCTTGTAGAGCTTGTTACGAAACATACATTTTTGAAGTCGGTTCCTTTCTATCACTTTCCATTGAAAAGATACAAGGATTTAAAGTTTTAGACCGGAAGTGGCCATTTTATTGTATATTCCACTTTGATTTGGCCTCCTTAACACCGTGCATATGTTGGTTCTATCGTACATCTCACGGATGTTCCGCGATAAGGGTTTAAAGTTTTTTATCTCAGTTTCTTGTAGATCTTGTTACGAAACATACATTTCTGAAGATAGTTCCTTTCTATCACTTGTCGTTGAAAAGATACAAGGATTTAAAGTTTAGACCGGAAGTGGCCATTTTATTGTATATTTCAATTTGATTTGGCCTCCTTAACACCGTGCATGTGTTGGTTCTCTCGTACATCTCACGGATCTTCCGCGATAAGGGTTTAAAGTTTTTTATCTCATTTTCTTGTAGAGCTTGTTACGAAACATACATTTTTGAAGTCGGTCCCTTTCTATCACTTTTCGTTGAAAAGATACAAGGATTTAAAGTTTAGACCGGAAGTGGCCATTTTATTGTATATTCCACTTTGATTTGGCCTCCTTAACACCGTGCATGTATTGGTTCTATCGTACATCTCACGGATCTTCCGCGATAAGGGTTTGAAGTTTTTTATCTCAGTTTCTTGTAGACCTTGTTACGAAACATACATTTTTGAAGTCGGTTCCTTTCTATCACTTTCCGTTGAAAAGATATAACGATTTAAAGTTTAGACCGGAAGTGGCCATTTTATTGTATATTCCAATTTGATTTGGCCTCCTTAACACCGTGCATGTGTTGGTTCTATCGTACATCTCACGGATCTTCCGCGATAAGGGTTTAAAGTTTTTTTATCTCAGTTTCTTGTAGACCTTGTTACGAAACATACATTTTTAAAGTCAGTTCATTTCTATCACTTTCCGTTGAAAAGATATAACGATTTAAAGTTTAGACCGGAAGTGGCCATTTTATTGTATATTCCAATTTGATTTGGCCTCCTTAACACCGTGCATGTATTGGTTCCTGCGTACGTCTCACGGATCTTCCGCGATAAGGGTTTTAAGTTTTTTATCTCATTTTAGTCGCCATTTTTTAATTCTGCTTACTTAGACGAGTAACATGACACTAAACACGTGGTAGAAAGGAATTGAACCTGTAACCAACCATTGTTTCTAAGCTTAAGAGTTGAACCTGTTGTCCATTTTGTTTCTGAGCTTCTTTTGTTTTGCCAGCGACCTCTATTGTCTCTCCGATATTTGGTTATGTCTAATAACAAAAGCTTTATGAATGGTTTGTTTTAATGGGGGGCGTAACTTTCAATCATGGAGTCTTCGGCCAATACCATTATTCTCGCTTATCAACCTCACTCTCATTTGTCGGCTCTAAAGGTTGGGGTGACGTAACTTTAAATAAGTCTTCAACCATCTTTATCAGCAAAAGGCACCATCTTTAAGAACGAAAGCCGCCATTCTTTATCAGCGAAAGGCACCATCTTTAAGAACGAAAGCCGCCATTTTTATAATGTCAGGGATGTCAGCTTAAGGTATCACAGGCTTCCATCTTTCATTCCGCCATTTTTTTATTCCGCCATTTTGGTTCTTCCGTTTTGGTTCCGCCTCTAATATTAAACATTATTTTGTAAATCATCCATTTGTCTAATAATAAACTTTAATTCTATTACATGTATGGTTTGTTTGTAATTAAAAGTCGTATATATATATACCAACCTAAAACAATAAATTAACAAGCGTCTGCTTAGCTTAACGGGTAGCATCGTTGCCTCCCATCTGAATGCCCCGGGTTCGAAACTCACCTGCACCAAATGGTTTTTTTCAAAATATAATAATTTGAAGTAATAGGTTAGACACTTATGTGATTGTCTGGCACAAGTCATGTGACGTCACTGTCTGGCCAAAGACAGGTCAATGACCTTAGAATGTTTACATAACAAGACTAAATGTGACTGTCTGGCCCAGGGCGTGGCTGGGCGCCGGGACAGGCGCCGGGGCTTGGCGCCGGGGGCCGGGGCGTGGCTAGGCGCCGGGGCCGGGGCAGGCGCCGGGGCAGGCGCCAGTGCAGGCGCCGGCGCCAGGGCGTGGCTAGGCGCCGGCGCCGGGGCTGGCGCCAGGGCGTGGCGCCAGGGCGTGGCTAGGCGCCGGCGCCGTGACGTCACTTCCTGTGACGTCACTGTCTGCTCAAAGTGCCGCATTACCTACTCATATCTTCTGTTCTTTAAATAATATTACCGAATAGTGAGAAGTGGATGAACCAGTTTGTTTACTTTTAGCCGCATTGCATTCAGTGTTGCGGACTGACTAAATTGTTGTAATCGTTTTAATGTTTTCGAAAGGTATGAAAATTTATTACGATGTTTAGTAGAACTGTCAAATGGAGAAGATCTAGAAACGTGCAGATTTACAACCTAACATTATGTATAATTTAAATGTTTAATTGTATGCAAAACTTAATATAAATATGCTTCTTGATAGTACCTTTGTAAGAAATAACTAAATACTAAACAAGTCTGGACGCAGAAAATGAGTTATGGTAGCAAGTTTTCGTAAAAATGTTTTTAATGGCATATATGTCTTTTTTAATGAAATACATGAAATTGTGTTAACAAGGTAACCATTATAGTAAAAAAGGTACCATATATGTCATCAAAATAATTTTATTGTTTGAAAAAAATTTTTTTTTTGAAAATAAACTTGAAACGTTCCTGAAATAACTGATCCGACTTTCCTGGCCAACGAACATCTTCAAGCAATTTACACACCTGCCAAGATATCACAAAAAGCTTTTTGACAATAATTCAAAAAAAAAACATTTTTGGTAGTACATGAAAACTTGTAAACAATTTCTTTCATGAAATCTCGCCTTTTTTTTACAAAAATTGGCTCAAGTAATGTTACATGAAAATTATATTTTTTTACAAAAATTAGCTGCACATTTCTCTTACGAAAATTGGAAAAAAAAATTTACATTAACTTATTAAACATAATTATTAATTACTAACATTTCACAAAAATTTTACAAATAATGATTTCTGCGAAAACTAAAAAAAATTTGCGGAAATATTTCCAATTTTTTTTTTATTTAGGTATAGAAATTACAATGTAGCTTTGTATTTTCTATCTCCAATTTGACGTGAATCCCTCAAATACAAACGGCCGAAGGTTCGCTAGACCTGTAGATAATGACACATAACTATTTTGTAAGAACATTTTCTTTTAACTTTAACAGCACGTTGTTAAAGAAAATGAAAAAAAATTGGACGCAGCAAGTGCGTTATGGTAGTGAAGTTTCATAAAAATGTTTTTATTAGCAAATATGTGTGTTTTTTTAAAAGAAAGCAGACATGAAATTTGGTTACCAGTATAACCTATATAGTAAAAACAATGGGCCATGTATCATCAAAATAAATTTATTGCTTGAAAATGTACAAAAATTTCCGAAATTAAACTTAAAGTGTTCCCGAAAAAGCTAGTTTCTTGGTCAACCTTATAGGTTAATAGTAAATTGGTCTATTAAATATGAAGCATTTAATAAAAATTCGCTACCATAACGCACTTGATGTATTCCGAATTTCTTTTCTTACAAACATGCATTATATTTCGATGGAAAATGCAAAAATGCAATAACATAATAATAGTGTTCGATTAAAAAAAAAAAGAAAATTTGTATTACCAACGACTTAAGGGCCATCTTGTAATTGTAAAAATATTTTTTAAGATGTAGCTCAAGTCACCCTATAATTAATGTATACAATTTTTTTCGTATCTTGTATAATAACAGATATATTGAGCTTTATTTATTTTTTACGAAAATTCGACAAAAATTATATACTATTAAACGACAAACTCTATAGCTAAGACTACTGTCAAAGCATCAGAGAAAGCGTCTATTTGAAATGAATTCTCTAGAAACATTTTAGTAAAATAAAGGAAAATGACGGTCGAAGCTAAGACTTCAGACAACATTTTTCTTGAGGCATTTTCTTGCCATAGCTCGTATTAGTTTTAGGTTATTTGCCTAAATGTTGCTGATTTTGACGTCTTAAATCGCGAGTTTGACGTTTTGAGGAAAACTCCAATTTATTTATTTTTAAATTCCTATAGCTTTTTTGTCTTTTAACTTACAGACCTAAATTTTAGTAGGTTATTTTTCTACAATGATGTAAACCCGCGAACCAAATTTGGTTGCCCTTGCTTTGTTATTTTTGGAGATGTAAATTTTTTCTAAGGAAAACACAAAAATTTCAGGGAAAACCTGGGCCGATTTTCCTGGCAAAGGAACTTATCCAAACTACTTGCAAAAGGAAGGTATTCACTAAATTTAATAAAAATCAGTGCATTATTTTTTGAGTTATATATATATATATATATATATATATATATATATATATATATATATATATATATATATATATATATATATATATATATATATATATATATATATATATATATATATATATATATATATAAACCTATAAAAATTGAAACTAACCCCGGATATGTGTTCTAGGGGGCCTAATTAGCGCTCATTTGAGGAAATTTTTTCAAAATTCAAAAGTCGGGATTTCCTCATTAGTGAATTTTTTTAAAGAAAATTCTCAAAACGAATTAATACCAAATCACTTTTTACATTTTCAATATTAACAAGGCGTGCTTAGAAAACATTGGCATCTGCATGTCAAACGCTAATATTGTTTCAGAAATCTATGGGTACAGAAATTAGAAATACGAATATTTTCTTTGTGGTCAAGTCATGGTCCCTAAATTCGTTTCATGGAAATGTCTTTCTGTGGAGAGTAAATAGTCACAGCTATGTGGAAGTTATGATGCAATTTGCAGCATTATTTTTACGTGCACTCAAAAACAGTTTTTTTTACAATAAGTTATTAAACATCAGTTATTAATTACCAGCATTTCACAAAATTTAAAAAAAATGTTTTCTGCAAAAACTGCCAAAATATTTTTTACAGGAAAATTTTCTGGTAAAATACATGTAATTAAAATTATACGTGATGTTTCAAAAAACATGTAGTGGTTAGACTGCTCACGTAAAAATAAGACTTTTTTATATCAGGCAGGTGGCAGTGGACTTTTCCTTTACCTGATAGTTAAGGATTTTTTTTCACGCCTAAAGAGGTACCACCCCTTACATCAAGGGGCCGGTGAAGTCCCAGCGGACGTTTCCGGTTATGGTGTATGAGTCTGTTTCCCTTATAAACAAAAATGATGATGGCACCTCCTTGTACAAAGGATTCCGGAGATAAAATACCCCTCCATTCGGATCTCCGGGAGACGGGTGTGAAGGGGGCGCCGGCATCAAGATTTAACATATCCTCGAATATATGTGGCCTAAATTCTAACCTGAACTCCGTCCACCATTTCCTCCAGGCTAATAGTCCCCAACTCCTCTTCCTCACCGAAACCCAAATCAGTGCCAAAACAGCCACTAATCACCTTAATTTCCAGGGGTATGAGCCCCTTACTGCCTTCAAATTGCATGGAGGTGTGCGAGCATACGTCCGTAGCAATCTACCCTGCACCAGACTCCCCCATTTAGAAGCTGGAAGAAAAAACATACTTTGGATAAAACTCTCTCAGGGCTGCAACCAAATCCATCTGTTGTATTTACCGGTCACCTTCTAACAACAACTTTTTTCAGCTCTTCGAGTACCTTTCTGAAAAAGCCGACCATCTGATTTCTGAATATCCTTCCTCCGAGGTCACTATTCTTGGTGACTTCAATGTCCATAACAAGGAATGGCTAGGATCTTCAAAAACCGATCCACAAGGGAGAGCAGCGGATGCCTTTGCAGTCAGCAATTCTCTAGCCAGTATGCTTCAGATACTTACTTTTCTCACATCCCAACACACAGCTCAAATCCCTTGGATATCCTTCTTACTACAATATATAACCTGAATGCCAGAAGACATCAGTCACCGCCCCCCTTGGTCGCTCAGACCACGGCATGGTCACTGCTTACTGTGCAGTGCAACCCGAGGACACACAGTCATCACACCGACGTATCGTTTGGCTCTACAGCTCCGCGAACTGGGACGAAATGCAGGAATACTTTTCCCTCTGATATCTCACAAAACGTGACCTAAATTATCCAAGCCGGCATGGAATTCGTTATTCCACGTACACAGAAAACCTCTTCATCCACTCAAAAGCCATGGTTCTCTAAATCCTGTGACAAGGCCAGACTTGAAAAGGTCAAAGCTCACAAAACGCTTATACACAATCCCAGTCAAGAAAGCCGTCAAGCATTTAACGACGCAAGAATCCGCTATGTCCGCATTCTTTCCGAGGCAAAAAACTCGTTTAATAACCACATCAAAAACAAAATTATCTCAAGCTCCAACGGCAGCAAACCCTTCTGGACTCTTGCTAAATCTATTGGGAATAATTTCTGCAAGAGCACGTTCCCACCTCTTGTCTCAGGGGATGAAATTGTTTCTACCACCCTGGGCAAAGCTGAACTTTTTGCCTCGTTGTTCGCCGGCAATTATACTCTCAACCCAGCTCCAAGTGTTCAACCACCAACAGTCCCCAATGTCGCGCATAAAATGACGTATATCATTTTCAAAACTAAAAAGGCACGGAAGATGCTCTCTTCTCTTAATACCAGGAAAGCATCTGGCCTTAACGAGATCCCAGCAATTGTTTTCAAAAAAGCGCACCAGAACTTGCTCCTGTCCTGACTCGTCTGTTTCAGACATCTTACAATAGAGGCATATTCCTTAGTAACTGGAAAACTACTCGAGTACAACCCGTCCCCAAGAAAGGAGTATGTGCTATATAATATGTGTCATACAAGAATTGAAGCCGATGGCATGCATTTCAATTCTGAAACATAAATTACAGCGTGTCCCATTAAAAAAAAATAAGTTAGGGCAGTTTGATTTTTTTTTTAAATTCAGCCACAATTTGAGAGTGTTCTGTATATGACATCACGATTTTTTTGATGTCAAATATAAATGGAAACCTCTCTGAATGTGTCGTTTTCTTGGAACTCCGTTATCAATTGGTAAAAACACCGTATCACAATTTTTGATATGTGCCAAAAGCCTAAAAAATTGCAAAACAATTAAAACAACTCGGAAACCGTGGGCGATATCAATTTTTTTTACAAATATGCGTTATAATTTGATGGAAAAAGCAAAAATTCAATATTATCAGGGATGTTTCATCTAAATAAGATGTTTGTATCACCAACGACTTATAGGTCTACTGTGATTATCAAAAGTATATAGGTATAAAAAAAGCTTTTATAAGATTGAGATTTTGTTTATCTACATGGTGATTATTATCACAGATATATTGAGCAATACATAATTTATCAGTAGTGCTATATCTCAGTTTGATTAGAAAGAAGGTTTGCAAGGAACTCGAATCGAAATCAAATCAGTTTCCTCATTTAAAGAAGGCAATCGCTTGTCGCGTTTGTACTTTTTCCTAAAGCTTGAAAAACCCACGTTTGCGCTTGTCATTACAAACATGTAGTGCCATATGCAGTAATTTACTGTCTTTGCAAATATAGATTTGTCAGTGTGGTTATGACTAAGTCTAGAAATATGTTCTCTGTTTTGTGATATTTAAACTTCTAGATGTTTGACCGATCTATACTGTGTTATAATGTGTGCATGCTAATTTATAAATTCCTTTTTCTCTCTATTATTTAGATAAATTAAATCAAGTGCTATTTCTTATTCTTTTCTGTCTATAATCTCATATATTATTTTAAGAGAGGAATCATACCAACTACTTGGTTATTGAAATTTTATTTCCAAAATTCGTTCCGGACATAGGGATAAAAAATGTACGGTGACATGAATCGTACTCGTGTCTGTGTAAGTAGGTTTCCTGTATATGTATACTGTTTGTGTGTGTTTGTACTTTAACGTCGGTCTATTTCTACGACTATAGCCAATCACCGACTCCAAGGAGCAGTTTCACTCCCTAGAAATTTTGCCGAACCCCTGCCTTACTGTAAATAGGAAGGGATCTTTAACGTGCCCAACCACGCAAGGACACGGACCGACGGATTTACGCCCCCTCCAAAGGGCGGAAAGTGCAAGCATTCAACTTGCTTAAATACAATGCGACCCTCGGCTAATGTTAATTTAACAGTATGTACTGAAAAAGTGTAATCGAACCCAATACCTTTCGGTTCAGAGGCACACGTTCTTACCGTGGACCACCGAGGCTCTTCCTGTATAATCAAAAGTCAAGTAATTTATTTTCATTTTCTAATGGTTTAATCTAAAAAATGTATACTAGTGTTAGCTTTTTCTTCTAAAGTAAATTTGATATTCACATGAAGGTTAAGAAAATTTAAAAACTTATTAAATTTTGTAAGGCTACCTGGAAAACATGCTAAAATATGTTCCACATAATATCTGTAGCAAAGTACAATATTATTGGAAACTTCTAATTGTAACATTTGGCTTTCTGAGTTATTTATAACTATGTTAGCTATAGCCTTTTTAAGCTTAGTTGCGAAATGTATGATCAATATTGAGGTAGTAATGTGGTTAGGACAAGTTTTCCTTATATCTGTCTATTTGTTTCTACCCTCTCTTATAGCAGCCATGTCTTATTTGTTCTATTGAAAGTAGCCTTGGCTTTTTTTTTAAATTTCAACAACACACCACGAGGGCTTAGAGCCTAAATACTATCGTACCGTGGGTGTTGACAAGGAGGAAAGAGGCAGCTTGTTAATTCTGGACTTGAAGGTTTGGAGGTTCGGAGGAGAAGGAAAAACATGTGCCGGCAAGGAATTCCACAACTTTGAAGTCCTCGGGACAAAAGAGAGAGAGAGGTCACCAACGGCACGTCGGTGGGCAAGGGATGGCAGCCTGTGGGTAAGGGTGGGGTCACCGATGAGAAGTGGAGAGAATGGAGTCCAGGATAGCGAGTGTAGAAGCGGCAGCGGTACCCCAGATATGGGAGCAGTATTCGAGGTTTGGCCTTATTTTTGAAGTATATAAGGTATAGAGATTAGCTGGTGAAGAGTATTTGCGAGCCCGGAAGAGGAGACTTAATTTCTTAGCAGCCGCTTCTGCAATTGATGTGACATGTTTGTGCCAATTAAGATTTCGATCCACAGAAATGCCAACAAGAGAAAAGGACTCATTACTTTGAATAACTTGGTTGTTCATTGTGATGGGTCTAGGGCTGGTGTATCTCTTGTGAGAAAGAAAGCTCCTGGGTTTAAAGCAGTGTGTCCCTGTTTTTCCTATTAAAAAGCATTTAAATATGACATGATATATATATATATATATATATATATATATATATATATATATATATATATATATATATATATATATATATATATATATATATGTATGTATGTATTTGTGTATGTTTCTATATAGCTATTTTATATAAATAGCTTGATAAATTCATTCATACCACATAACATACACCCACTATTTTATAATATGTACTATTATCAGTTAATTATTTTAGTTGAGTTATATATATATATATATATATATATATATATATATATATATATATATATATATATATATATATATATATGTATATATATATATATATATATATATATATATATATATATATATATATATATATATATATATATATATATATATATATATATATATATATATATATATATTATATGTATCCCACCGATAACTCAACTAAAATAATTAACCGATTTCGATGAAATTCGGCAAGTGCCTTTCTTTTATTAATGGATTGGATGAGTTCGTTAGCCAGGAAAATCGAAGCAGGTTTTCTGGGAACATTTTTAGTTTTCTTTCAAAAAAAATTTTTTTCTCCGAAAATTACAAAGCTCAGCCCCAAAAACCAGAAAATAATAACAGAGAGTTATGCGCTAGATACGTATTTCTACAACGAAATTCCCTCCATCAGCAGCCGTCGCTAAACAAGCAAAAACAGTTCAGCGACAGCTACTGATTAAGACAATTTTGTTGTCGAAAAACGTATCTGGTGCATAACTCTCTGTTATTATGTTGTGGTTTTTAAAGTGATTCTGCTTTTTGTTTCATGATTGTCTATGAGCAAGAAGTCTGGACGCAGCAAGTGCGTTATGCAAATGAATTTTCATAAAAATGTTTTTATTTTATTTATTTATTTATTTAAATTTACACCTACAGAATTAAGCAATTCCAAATGGTACTTAAAAATAAAACTATAAAAAAAATAACAAAGTAACAAAATCACTGTCTTAAGACAGTTTTCATCCTAGACATAGCAATATAAAAGATATCACAATTAGAAAAATTTGCATTATAATTATGCAACAATCTGAAACTGTTACATCCATAGTTGGTCCTCGGTGTTCGCTAAAAAAAAAGTTGCTGTTGGCGAGTTGAGCGTGGTGGAACATGGAACAGGACCAACTCGCGCAGATCATTACAGTCAATGAGACCATTAATTAACTTATATATAAACATCAATGAAAGATACTCATGTCGCGCTTTGAGACTGACCATACCACAAAGAAGCAATCTGACAACATACCCAATATCTTGGCAAGGAAAGTGATGCTTATAAAGAAGGTACTTAACAAATTTGTTCTGTACCAATTCAATATGATTAATGTGGCAAGCAGAGGATGGAAACCATACAACACAACAATACTCAATATTACTTCGAATCAAGGATGTATACAAACTAGTGATTGCCCTTGTGTCAGTCATATGTTTAGTGTGTCTTTTAGCAAACCCCAGAAGTATGCAAGATTTCACAACCACAGCATCAATATGCAGATTAAATCACAAATCATTTTTGAAAATTACACCAAGATGTGCAACTAAAGTGTCAACGTCTAACACCGTGTTATAAATGATATAGCTATGAACAATCCGATTCTGTCCGCCAAAACAGCTCACAACCTTACATTTACCCACATTAAGCGACAACAAGTTTGAACTGGACCAGCGAGTCAAGTTGTCGAGATCATGTTGCAAAGTGTTTACACCATGGACAACTTCAGAAAAAAACTTCAAGTCATCTGCATACAATAAACATTTCGATGACTCAAAACAACTCACATCATTAATACAAAGATTGAACAGAACAGGACCTATATGTGATCCCTGTGGTACCCCAGACAAGACGAGGACCTCATCTGATAGAGCACCACCAATGCTAACAAATTGCTTTCTGTCAGACAGGTAAGATCGAATCCACGAAAGATAATAGCAAATATGTCTCTTTAATACAAGCAGGCACCAATTTGATTACCGGTATAATCTATATAGTAGAAGCAATGAACCATATTTTATCAAAGTACTTTATTGTTTGAAAATGTACAAATATTTTCCGAAAATAAACCTAAAATTTTTCACATACCATTAGTCCAACGACAGGCGCCTGTATTTTTTCAACAAGATGGTCCGCTGACCACTAATTCAAGAGTTATAAATTGGTACTTAAATGAGCTGTTTGGTCAAGAATGGACAGGAAACCAAGGACCAATTGCATGACCAACCAAATGACCAGACTTGATCACACTTGATTACTATCTTTGGGAAAGAATGAAGGATTTGGTATATGAACAACATATTACCTCAAGACAAATGCTAGAGGAAGCAGTACAAAATCCATTTGCCACAATAACCCATATTGAGTTGAGAAACGCGACTTAACTTTAGCGTTAAGACAATTAACTTTTTTAAACAATTTATTATTACTTAAACACAATGATTACTTAATACAATAATGAGAAAAAAAATATATATATATATAAGTGATATTAAAATGCTTGACACGCCATGTGCCAGACTAACTAGGAACAAGCAATGAACACTCCTATCTCGGTGCTTATCCTATTTATAGTCTTCCCCTCCAGGCGTGGCACTATTGTCTCTGGAGGTGACCTGGATCTGCTAATGCTGAATGTCACCGGAGATATTCCGTTCGCACTTGCTGGTTTTACGCCTGCATTCCTACAGGCGCCACTTCACTATTATGATGACACTGCGGTTTCTAAGGAGGCCAGGATACATTGTTGCACAATAGCCTGTTGTTGTGGCTCTATTTATCTCCTCCCCCCTTTGAAGAACGAAGCTACGGTTCGTTCCGGATTTTCAAGGGAAATCCGGCTTCGGTGGTTCCTGGGTTGATCTTCAATTCTCCCTTGTCGGTTCTTGGGTTGATCTTCGTAGTTCTTCTAGTGGTTCTTCTTCTTATGACTCCCCATTTGACGGCTATCATTATGATGGCGGTTAAAATAGCCACGTACAATAATATGGTCCATATACTCAGGTGATGTAATGGTAGTTCCATTCGGCCTGGTATATTTTTCTTAATGTTTTGGAGTTGGTGTTGGATCTGCTCGATGTTATGCAGCTGTACGTTGTCTAATTTGAGTTCGGGTACCTTTTCGTAATTTGTTTCTTCCTTCGTAGTGGTGGTTTCTAATTTGGGGAGATTGAATAGTTGTTGTGTTTCCGCTGTAGTGGGGCCGGTTTTATAAATTTTGTTTCCTACTTTCAATTGGCAATTTGGTTGGAGGTTGACCAATTTGGTACCCTTGATGATATTGGTCCACTCTTGTTCCCGGCAAGTTATTCTGGCGTTTGTCTCTTCTGGCGCTAAGATGATGTATTGACTGGTTCCATATCTCGAAACTGTGGTTTGTTTAATTTTGACTAATTCTTGGTTACAATTATCGATAGGCTTTTGAAATTTTATTAGTTTTATTTCACATGGGTTCTGATCATTCATGGCTGTTGGATTGTCGTCTTGGCAGAAATATAATTTGTTCTTTAAATTTTGACATTCTTCATTTCGAAAGGCATATTGTTTACTGCTTAGGATCAAGTATTTGGTTCTAGGGATTATCATGGTAAAGGTGTGTGGATTTTTTGGGACAGGTAATGTGTATAACTGATAGTAATCATATTCTGACTCTTCAACTAGAGGTATTTCTATTTGAAATATAATTTGGAATTTATTTTGTACTGCTTTTATTTTGAATATTTTTTCATACAGATTCAGATCAGTGGTTGTTATTAGTTTGGCATTTGTTACGTATTTTTGTATTCTATTGATTTCTTTTATTATAAATTTTGGTTTTAATATGGATGTGTGAAAAATTCCTAATTTTGAAAAAGTGATTGCATTCTCAGTTGTGAGTGCTAATTCTTGAATATTATTCAATAAATGTCCAAGCTGGGTCAGCAGCTCTAGGATTTTGATGCGATGATAGTGCGTTAGTTGTTCGCTCCTAAGGCTATCAACTGTGTTACCTAACTCGTTTATTCTATTTATTATCGTGCCCTGATTGTGACTCAACCCTACGATCGTTTTATTGAACTCTCCGATTGCTTCTAGCATTACCGAATTTTGCGATTTAAAAAGATCATGAATTTTGTTTTGGTGTGTACTTAATATTTCTATTGCCTGATATATACGTTCGCCATCTTGTGAATCGAGATTGCCAGTTATTGATTTAAATATCGATCCTAGCCCATTGATTATGCCCCGTCTCTGTCTCTCATTGATGTTATCTCTCTCTAAGAATATCCTATAAAATGTATCGTCTATATTATCTATAGTAAAATTTAATGTTAGTATAAAATTATGGTATTCGTCGTGGTAATCTTTTGTCATAGACGTAACTGTGTTTATGTAATGTCTTTTTATTTGGTTATAGTCTTCGTGTAGTTGTGTCAGGTCATGTATATGTATCAAGTTTCAGCTGCTAGTCTCTGTGTATGCTGTACCTAATTTCTTTGGCAGCATACCTGGATTGTCCGTCAAGTCTTGTATTTGGGCTGTTATTCCTGTGGCAAGGAACCTGCAAGAAGTAAATTTCTTAGATGTGCTATTGTCTGTTCGTCATTTTTATGGTTTATTAGAATAGCTTTGTTATGTTCTAATAAGGATATTATTGAATAGGGTCCTGAAAAGGGGTTTTTATGGTTTTTATGAAATCCCGGTGGTATCTGTTTGTATACCACGTCGCCTTCCTTGAACGGCTGGTTCGTGTTTTTATTAGTTCGTTGTAAGGTTTTTTGTTTTGACGTTTCTATGCGACTTCTAACAATTTCGTAGATGATTTTCATAATTTCTTTGTGTTGTACGTTATACTCTTGCGTAATTATTACTTCCGGGTCGTAGTTAAACATTTCCGGTATATAGCCGAATATTAAGTCGAATGGTGGTTTTAGTGTTTGTGAGTGTATCGTGGAATTATAGGCGAATATACAGTAGGGTATTAATTCTATGGGTTTCATATTTTTGAATTTCTCCTTAAATAATCGATAATGTTCAATGATGGTGCTGTGAAATCGTTCTATGGGTCCGTTTGATTCGGGGTTTTGGGGTGTTGTGGTGTGCAATTCTATTTGGTATGTCTAGTAGTTCTTTTACTACTAAATTCGAGAACTCCGTTCCTGGGTCCGCAATTAGGGTTTTACACGCTCCGTACTGTGAAAAGTATTTAATTAAGTTTTTTGCAATTTCTGTAGCGTTTTTGCTTTTGATGGGAAATGCTTGACCGAATTTACTGAATGGATCCAATATGGTTAAAAATATTGCTCGTTCAATTTGGAACGTATCTACGTGGAGTGTTTCTAAAGGTTTGGATGCTGTTGGAGTGTGTTCTAATGCTATCTGTACCGGGTTCCTGTTATATTTGCACGTTTTACACAGCTCACAGGTTTTTACATATTCTTCTATGTGTTTCTTTAAATTGGGGTAATAGTATTTTCTCTTTATTCTTAAGTAAGTCTCCTCAGCCCCGCGATGGTTGGACTTACCCTGATGATATTTGACTATCATATCCGTTAGCTCGTCTTCCTGGATTTCTTCCCTCATTTCTAAACATCTATAAAATTTTGGTGACTCTACATTATTAAAGTTGTTGTTGATTGCCGAACTGACTAGTTCGTAATCTTGTTCATTTACGAAAAGGCAATAATATTTTCTTTGTGGTAAACAGTATTCCTTTATAAATTTTTCTATTTGATTGGGGTCATTTAAATTAAAGTTTGCATAAATAAAGTTTCGTTTGTCTTTCCTTACTGAGAATATTTCTGGTTTGTCTGTGTTTTTAAAGACTATTTGATTTGTTTTACTGTTAATAATTTCTTCCTCTGATATTGGTATACCGGGTGCTGAGTAAGAATCCGCATTTGAATTAGCTGTTTCGTCCTCGTTTATTTCTATTACACCTTCGTCGTCCTCTATTTCTATTATTTCTTCTTCCTCGTCGACATTATTGGCCATTGATTGGTTGTCTATATCTATGGGGTGGATCTCTACTCGAGAAAGGGCGTCCGCTGCGCAATTCAGCTTTCCTTTCTTGTATTCAATTTTGAATTCGTATTCTTCTAATTTTAATCTCCAACGGAGTAATTTTGAATTTGGTTGTTTTAACGAAAATAGCCATTTTAATGGTTTATGGTCCGTATATATAGTGAATTTGCGTCCGTATAAGTATGGACGGAAATAATTAGTTGCCCACACGATGGCTAGCAATTCCTTCTCTATGGTGCTATACCTAGATTCGGTTTCGTTTAAGGTACGACTGGCATAGGCTATCGGGTGGTCTGAATTGGGTTCCCCTTGGCTTAATATGCCCGCTATCGCCACGTTTGAAGCGTCGGTTGTTAGTATAAAATCCTTAGAGAAATCGGGTGGTATAAGCACGGATGAATTCATTAAAATGTCTTTACATGAGTTAAAGGCACCAATGTATTCCTCGTTATTAACGTCTATTTTAGAATTCTTTTTTAAACACTTGGTTAGTGGTTTCGTGACGTGTGCGAAATTTTCAATAAATTTTCTGTAATATCCGACTAGTCCTAAAAATGATTTAATTTCTTTTTGGGTTTTTGGTATCGGGAATTTCCTTATTGCGTCTAGTTTCCTCGGATTCGGACGGATCCCGTCTGGGCTTACAACGTGTCCCAGAAACTCGGCTTCCTTCTTTAGGAAATCACTTTTGTCTAGCTGGATCTTTAAGTTGCTTTGTCTGAAACGTTCGAATACCAGTTTTAGTTTCTCTATGTGTTCTTGTAATGACGTGGAGAAAACTATGACGTCATCCATGTATACAAGGCATGTTTGGCCAATTAGACCCTCTAACACGTTCTGCATGAGCCTGGAAAAGGTCGCTGGAGCCCCTGATAACCCAAACGGCATCCTAGTGTACTCCCAGTGTCCCGTATCGGTGGTAAACGCCGTTTTTTCTATGTCCCGGGGGTCCATTTCAATTTGGTGATATCCAGAAATCAAATCGATTGTCGAGAAATATTGAGCTCGTCCAATTTTGTCCAGTATTTCATCTATTTTGGGAATTGGGTGTCTGTCCGGTATTGTTTTCTCGTTTAGTTTCCTATAGTCCACTACAATCCTCCATTTTTGTTTATTTGACTTGTCTAGTTTTTTTGATATGACCCAAATGGGTGAACTGTATGGGCTGTGACTTTTCCTGATTATTTTTTGCCTTAGCATGTCATTTATTTGTCGATCTACTTCCGGTTTATGTATGTATGGATATCTATATAATTTAGAATGGACTGGTATGTCGTCAATGGTCCTTATTCTATGTTTTATAGCATTTGTGTGCGTCAATGGTTCGTCCTTGTTTAAAAATATGTCCTTATATTCTGATAACAAATTAAATAACAACTGTTTTTCCTCATCGTTTAAATAATCTACGTCTATTTGTTCCATTATAATGTTTTCGCAGTTAATCTGTTTTTGCTCGCTCCCTGTATGTCGAGTGTTCGTATTATATGGTTGAATTGTCGATATAACATTATCTTGTGTTATAGTAGGCGTCCTTGAGCTGCGCTTACGTTCATCTGTAACGTGATACTTATATTGGTTACGTAATCGGCTAGTCTGTAGGTTCTGCGGTGTTTCATAATCTTCGTCCTTGTGCGCTAACATGTAATTTACGAGTTCAAGTTCTCCATTACAATTGAAGTACTCTTTTGTTATGATACTGTTTACAGTGGCTGTAGTATCTGGGTCTTGTGAACCATCTGCTTTGGCTTTTATTCTTGCCGGTTGATTGACATTGTTTAATTGAGGGTATTGAATTTTAATGATTTGCTTACCTAGATGCATGACTTCATTTTTAAAATCTATTCTGGCTTCATTGTCCCTTAGGAATTGGATCCCAATGAGACCTGAATATAAAGGGTTAAAGTCGAAAAGGCAGAATTCTTGTGCCTTGTTCGAAATTGATTTAAGGGTGATATTTATGCGTTCTGAGTGCGTCAAAGTTCCGTGCGGGGTCCGAATAATGAATGGTTGTGTCCTTATTTTGTTTGCGAAATCTTGATGGGCTATTATTGGGTTTAATAAATTTTTCGACGATCCGCTGTCTATCAATAATTTTCCTCTAATTCCTTTAATTTCTATATATGGTAACCTATTTAAATCATTAATATTAAGTACATCGACTACGTGTCGTGTTGGGAGGTGCTCGCGATGGGAAAATTTCCGTGTTGGTTATCGTATTCGTCAGCAGGTGAATTTCCCTGGCTTGCCTCATAATTTGCGTAATTTGTATCGTTTGTTTCGTATTCTATGCTATTTGATTCGTAACCCCCGTTGGTTACGTTGTAATCGCTAAACTCCGTATTATGTAATGGGGCTGCTCGTCTTTGTGACAACCTCGTATTCGAGCTGTCTACTTCCATTGGCTCGTGATAGTTCCTATTGTTAATTATAGGGTTTTGTCCCTGTGGGTTATTAAAATTCTGTCGTCTAAAATTGTTTGAAAAATTAGTTCTATTCATAAATTGCGGATTTTGTCTATTTTGAAAATTCGTTTGATTATATTGCGGTCTATTTTGTTGCTGAGATGGTCTAAAATTAGGTTGAAAGTTTGTTGGGTTATGTTGTTGGTTATTGTGTTGTTGAAAAGGTCTGAAATTAGGTTGAAACGGTCGTTGAAACTGCACATTGTTAAACGGTGCGTTATTTTGTCTTGGAAAGAATTTTTGTCCGTCTGACCTATTCTGATTAAAATTTTTTTGTACTGTTTTGTCCCTATAATCGAAATTTTCTTCTGCGAATACAAACTTTAGGGCGTCTTCTATGCTTCCTGGTGACCTACTTCTAAGAGCTAGACCTAACGGGTTCCTAATTCCGCCTAAAAATGCTTTTAATGTTTGTTCCTGGTAAATGTTCATTTTTATTACTTTAACGCCTTCGTTCTGTTCGTTAGCTATTAGATTAGATATGAGTAATTGTTCGATATGCCTGCATCTGTTAGCGAATGCAAGGGCATCTTCCGCATTCCTTTGTTTCAAGGTGAATAGTTCTGCTAGTAGGCTACTAGAATCGCGCTGATCGCAAAAATTATCCACAATAGCGCTTCTCAAGTCGGTCCATGTGTTTATTATCTTAGTGTTAATTATAAGCCTCGCTGTTCCCGTTAGTTTTGTTTGAATGTAATTTAATAAGAAATGATTCATATATAAATTCTCGTTTGGCATATAAAATTGGTTCATTACGAGGTCGCATGACTTTAAAAAATTACCTACATTAGCTGGTTGCCCGTCAAATTCGGGAATAGCTTTTAAGAAAAATTCTTTGAACTGGTCAGTCATGTTGCTACTACTATTACTATTATTTGAATTAGTTACTGTTGCGATATTATCGCTTATACTTATCGATTTCAATCTGTACTCAATATTCCCTAAGCTTTGTGACTCGTCTTCTGAGTCTGACATATAATTATATCAATACACACACATACAATTGAAAAATATGGCAGGAAAATGTGAAATTGGATAGCAGTAAACAACTTACAATACTATGATGGTTTCTGCTCCCATTTGGCTGCTTGGCTATGACTTCTGCGTAACTTGGTTCTAATTGGTTATTGGGCGTCGATACGCTTAGAAATCGATATTCTTTCGGTTTCTTAACCAATCCTACCGACTGCGCCACTTAACTTTAGCGTTAAGACAATTAACTTTTTTAAACAATTTATTATTACTTAAACACAACGATTATTTAATACAATAATGAGAAAAAAATATATATATAAGTGATATTAAAATGCTTGACACGCCATGTGCCAGACTAACTAGGAACAAGCAATGAACACTCCTATCTCGGTGCTTATCCTATTTATAGTCTTCCCCTCCAGGCGTGGCACTATTGTCTCTGGAGGTGACCTGGATCTGCTAATGCTGAATGTCACCGGAGATATTCCGTTCGCACTTGCTGGTTTTACGCCTGCATTCCTACAGGCGCCACTTCACTATTATGATGACACTGCGGTTTCTAAGGAGGCCAGGATACATTGTTGCACAATAGCCTGTTGTTGTGGCTCTATTTATCTCGCGCAAATGCTGCCAAGAAACGTTGCCGCTTGTATATGGATGACAACGGTGTCCAATTTGAACATACGTTATAAATTGTATATTATTAGGTAACATGTTTTTCTAATTTTGTTAATTGTTGTGAATGTTAATGTTTCCTATATGTTTATGTTGTTTTCATAATTGATAAGTACTTATATTTAGTTTTATTCACTTCATTTTTGCGGGTCTAGCAAGGGTTAATAACTATATATATATATATATATATATATATATATATAATATATATATATATATATATATATATATATATATATATATATATATATATATAAATATATATATATATATATATATATATATATATATATATATATATATATATATATATAAATATATATCTAATTCAAGAAAATCAGTAAGTTATTGTGAACTCCACTATAAAACAACTGCCATGCGGCACAATACCATAGTGGCTGCTTGATTTTTTCCGTTAATTTAGTTTAAAGCCTTATATATCGCCAAATGCTAGATTTAGATATATGGTATTGTATACTTTTGAAAACAGGATTACGACCATTATAGAGCCTCGTGGTGCCTATGCTCTTGAATATTTTCTGTGGCCTATTTCAACAATGGCGCAAAACCGAAAGAATCGAACCATCCGTTCGTGTCAGCTCTCTTTTCGAAACACCCAACATTTCTATCTCGCTTCTAGAGCAATTTCTTGTTTGGCTTGCTTGGCGCGTACAATGACTACGTCATTGTTACAAATATAAGCCTGGGTTATCGCGAGCTATTTTTAAATACGCTGCTTTATACGGTGTTTCTGGATTATCTGATACACGAACTAAAACATATTTTTCTTGTTCGGAAGCGATATTGTTTTTGCGAAACGAGCCAGTATCTGTGATAAATATTTTTGAATTATTTGTGATCTGGCTGCCGTCCATGTGAATGACTTTTAGCATACATTGTGCCTTATGTCCATCAAAATTTGCTAACGGATAAAAGAAAACCATATCTGGCATTTTTTTCATTAGAAAAAGAATTTTGTCGCGGCTCACTTTAGGTAATATTGTACAAAAGAACTAAAACAACTAATGACACCAAGACGCGATTTTGACAAGAACAGTCATACATTTGTTTATGATAGACGCCCACCATGCGGGAAATAAAATATGATTTAAAAACTATTACGAACAATGTATTGCAACCACTTATAAAACTGCAAACATTTCAAAAACGGTTGATTTTCGCGTATATATATATATATATATATATATATATATATATATATATATATATATATATATATATATATATATATATATATATATATATATATATATATATATATATATATATATATATATATTATATATATTATATGTATCCCACCGATAACTCAACTAAAATAATTAACCGATTTCGATGAAATTCGGCAAGTGCCTTTCTTTTATTAATGGATTGGATGAGTTCGTTAGCCAGGAAAATCGAAGCAGGTTTTCTGGGAACATTTTTAGTTTTCTTTCAAAAAAAATTTTTTTCTCCGAAAATTACAAAGCTCTATTAGTGAATTTTTAAAATAAAATTCACTAAAAGCCTATTGCTAATTTAACTTATTTTCCAAACCCATCCCCTAGACCCACAGTTACATGTTGGTTAATAAAGGGGACTACCCATAGGAATGCATTAATTTTGTATGTAAATTATATCAATAAATTTAGAATATATGTGTTTTATAGAAATTATAATAATAGTGAATAAGTTAAAAGACAATGTTTGCTAAAATTTCCCAAGGATATTCTTACCATATTCATTGTTGTCTTGCAAAATCTTAAAATCCTATTTGTTTAGGTTAACAAGAAATAAATGAGTTTCTGTTTCTTATCTGCCAAACAAATTATCAGAAAGTACAGTAACTGTAATAGTTCGACCATGAATTTTAGACTGATCTTTACGATTTAACTACCTAAATAAATTTGGACTATTTATATAAGACGTTATTTTAACCGCGAAAATTTGACCTAAATTTCTTGACAAATATTTACGTTTAAGGTAAATATAGATCTTATTTACGAGGTTAGTTAGAATTTATGTATACAGACTGGTCCAAAAGAAATGATACAGAGAGCAGCAGTAGATTACTGGCATCATAATATTACGATTTACTCAAACTTACCTCAGTTCTAATGTCAAAATTTAAAGAAATACAGGGTGTTAAAGTGGGAAATTGAATGTGGATTTTTTTTGGTATCTTAAAAGCATTCGACGTATTGTCTTCAAAATAAGTGCACTTTGGTTTTCCAGAGCGGTAAAAAAAAATATAGTTCCCAATTTGGCTTTAGAAACAAGATGCCGCTGCTTGTCCTTCCAGTCTAATAAACTCACATTTTTTAGCGTCGCTAGGAACTTTTGATCAGAAAATAGTATTATCTTGTATTTCTCAACAAAAAAGTTAAACTAGTTGGTTGACGCGAAAATCAACCGTTTTTGAAATGTTTGCAGTTTTATAAGTGGTTGCAATACATTGTTCGTAATAGTTTTTAAATCATATTTTATTTCCCGCATGGTGGGCGTCTATCATAAACAAATTTATGACTGTTCTTGTCAAAATCGCGTCTTGGTGTCATTAGTTGTTTTAGTTCTTTTGTACAATATTACCTAAAGTGAGCCGCGACAAAATTCTTTTTCTAATGAAAAAAATGCCAGATATGGTTTTCTTTTATCCGTTAGCAAATTTTGATGGACATAAGGCACAATGTATGCTAAAAGTCATTCACATGGACGGCAGCCAGATCACAAATAATTCAAAAATATTTATCACAGATACTGGCTCGTTTCGCAAAAACAATATCGCTTCCGAACAAGAAAAATATGTTTTAGTTCGTGTATCAGATAATCCAGAAACACCGTATAAAGCAGCGTATTTAAAAATAGCTCGCGATAACCCAGGCTTATATTTGTAACAATGACGTAGTCATTGTACGCGCCAAGCAAGCCAAACAAGAAATTGCTCTAGAAGCGAGATAGAAATGTTGGGTGTTTCGAAAAGAGAGCTGACACGAACGGATGGTTCGATTCTTTCGGTTTTGCGCCATTGTTGAAATAGGCCACAGAAAATATTCAAGAGCATAGGCACCACGAGGCTCTATAATGGTCGTAATCCTGTTTTCAAAAGTATACAATACCATATATCTAAATCTAGCATTTGGCGATATATAAGGCTTTAAACTAAATTAACGGAAAAAATCAAGCAGCCACTATGGTATTGTGCCGCATGGCAGTTGTTTTATAGTGGAGTTCACAATAACTTACTGATTTGCTTGAATTAGATATATATTTATATATATATATATATATATATATATATATATATATATATATATATATATATATATTCATTCTTTCCCAAAGATAGTAATCAAGTGTGACCAAGTCTGGTCATTTGGTTGGTCATGCAATTGGTCCTTGGTTTCCTGTCCATTCTTGACCAAACAGCTCATTTAAGTACCAATTTATAACTCTTGAATTAGTGGTCAGCGGACCATCTTGTTGAAAAAATACAGGCGCCTGTCGTTGGACTAATGGTATGTGAAAAATTTTAGGTTTATTTTCGGAAAATATTTGTACATTTTCAAACAATAAAGTACTTTGATAAAATATGGTTCATTGCTTCTACTATATAGATTATACCGGTAATCAAATTGGTGCCTGCTTGTATTAAAGAGACATATTTGCTATTATCTTTCGTGGATTCGATCTTACCTGTCTGACAGAAAGCAATTTGTTAGCATTGGTGGTGCTCTATCAGATGAGGTCCTCGTCTTGTCTGGGGTACCACAGGGATCACATATAGGTCCTGTTCTGTTCAATCTTTGTATTAATGATGTGAGTTGTTTTGAGTCATCGAAATGTTTATTGTATGCAGATGACTTGAAGTTTTTTTCTGAAGTTGTCCATGGTGTAAACACTTTGCAACATGATCTCGACAACTTGACTCGCTGGTCCAGTTCAAACTTGTTGTCGCTTAATGTGGGTAAATGTAAGGTTGTGAGCTGTTTTGGCGGACAGAATCGGATTGTTCATAGCTATATCATTTATAACACGGTGTTAGACGTTGACACTTTAGTTGCACATCTTGGTGTAATTTTCAAAAATGATTTGTGATTTAATCTGCATATTGATGCTGTGGTTGTGAAATCTTGCATACTTCTGGGGTTTGCTAAAAGACACACTAAACATATGACTGACACAAGGGCAATCACTAGTTTGTATACATCCTTGATTCGAAGTAATATTGAGTATTGTTGTGTTGTATGGTTTCCATCCTCTGCTTGCCACATTAATCATATTGAATGGGTACAAAACAAATTTGTTAAGTACCTTCTTTATAAGCATCACTTTCCTTGCCAAGATATTGGGTATGATGTCAGATTGCTTCTTTGTGGTATGGTCAGTCTCAAAGCGCGACATGAGTATCTTTCATTGATGTTTATATATAAGTTAATTAATGGTCTCATTGACTGTAATGATCTGCGCGAGTTGGTCCTGTTCCATGTTCCACCACGCTCAACTCGCCAACAGCAACTTTTTTTTAGCGAACACCGAGGACCAACTATGGATGTAACAGTTTCAGATTGTTGCATAATTATAATGCAAATTTTTCTAATTGTGATATCTTTTATATTGCTATGTCTAGGATGAAAACTGTCTTAAGACAGTGATTTTGTTACTTTGTTATTTTTTTTATAGTTTTATTTTTAAGTACCATTTGGAATTGCTTAATTCTGTAGGTGTAAATTTAAATAAATAAATAAATAAAATAAAAACATTTTTATGAAAATTCATTTGCATAACGCACTTGCTGCGTCCAGACTTCTTGCTCATAGACAATCATGAAACAAAAAGCAGAATCACTTTAAAAACCACAACATAATAACAGAGAGTTATGCACCAGATACGTTTTTCGACAACAAAATTGTCTTAATCAGTAGCTGTCGCTGAACTGTTTTTGCTTGTTTAGCGACGGCTGCTGATGGAGGGAATTTCGTTGTAGAAATACGTATCTAGCGCATAACTCTCTGTTATTATTTTCTGGTTTTTGGGGTGATTCAACTTTTTGCTTCAGTTTCCAACTACAGTGTCCAAAATCGATATTTTACGATATGTGTCGTCAAGATCCCAATTTCCTAATTCACTTGTCGTGAAGTGATCAAGCCATATTTTTACGCAAATGGCAGGTAAATTTGCAAAATATGCGTTACTGGTCCCCAAAAATTGGCGCTGTATGCAAGACGTTGATCATTAAAACAAATAAAGTGTAAATGTTTGGCGTGGCATTTTGGACGACAGGATTATTAAACCAAAAAATGGTTTAATAATCCTATCGCCCAAAATAACACGCCAAACATTCATGAAAAACATGACGGCAATTTAAATAGTGAGCCATACTCAAATTTTTAAGTAATTGATTACTACTACTTTTAAAAGATGTTTCGTTGAAACCGCAAAGAACAATGTGGTTTCAGTATGATGCATAACCACCACATGTTTCACAAATCGTACGCGACCATCAAGATACTATTTTTCCATATCGGTGGATTGAAAGAGAGTAGTGATTTCCATGACCAGATAGATCCACAGATTTGACTGATCTTGAATTCATTAATTGTTGTTGCCGTTACTTGATGAAACCATTACAAACTAAAGACAGACGTAGAGGCCGTTTCTTTGGCTTCACAAATGTTTATTTTCTTGTCTGTCACCGGCCAAGCAGTAAAACCGATTACAGAGAAGAAAAAAACGTTTGTGCAGCCAAAACAATAGTCCATAAACCATTGGTTTTCCAAAAACGTCCTACAAAAAAAGATAACATGATTCAACGCATCAAGGATGCAAACTTTTTGCGTTAGAAGACGTACAATTTTCGGCAAGTTGTAGAAAAGTAATTATTTTTATACCAAGATAAATGTAAGTACTTATGTAAAAAAAAAACTGACACTGATCTTTAAAGCGGGGAAAGCCTTTAGACAGTCCATCAGCATATAGGTCCATCTGTTTGCTGAACATCTTGAGTAAATTTTATTAATTTTATAAGAAACAGGCTGGCTGAACAAATAAATTCAGGAGATTGCTTGGTCGAAAATCAATACGGTTTCAAGAAGGGGCAATCAACGGTGCAGGCCGTTCAAGCTGTCATGAGAATGAGGGAATAAGCTAACGAGGGACTGTGCGTTCTTATAACGTTGGACGTTAGAAACGCTTTTAATACAGCGGCTTGAAGCAAAATAATGGGGGAGCAGCTGTGTTTGAGAAAATGGCAGGAGAGTTGGGACAAAAACGAGAGTATAGCCCAGTGAACCAATAAATTAATCCCATAGTTGGTAACGTGGGATCCGTATGGGCATCGTAGTGTCGACCATTTCCTGACTCAGTCCTTGACATGTCACGGATCGTTACGCAGCTACACAGAGAAAATAGGAATAAACGATAGCAACTGCATATATTGTGGTGAAATAGACTCTCCGGAACACACAGTGTTGCTATGTCAGAGATGGCAAAACATTAGACAAAAAGGTAATAAAAGCATAGGACTCACGCTCTTCAGCAAAAGCATTGTATTTCAAATGACCAAAAGTAAAAAAAAGAGAGACGATACACAAAACGATAAAAGATATAATGGAGAAAAATGAATATGAAGAGAATTGCCAGCAAGACGCTCTAACTTCAGCTTATCTCTAAGAGAGAAGAGTGGGCGACCCAGCGCACTGAAGATAGGTCCATTAGCGACAGTTCCAGGATGCAACGGGTGAAGCGAGGGGGTTTTAGTCGGTAAGAGTCAGACACTCTCTGGGACCCCTTTCCATGATTAGTTTTCTCATTTAAAAGAAAGTTGGGGATGCAGCAAGTGTGTTATGGTAGTGAATTTTTATTAAATGCTTCATATTTGACGAATTCAATTTTCTATAAACCTAGAAAGTTGAATTTTGTTAGGTAGTAAGGTCTTTCCCAAGGCATCATATCCGCCAAATTTAATTAAAATAACTTTGTAAAAAATTTATTTTCGAAAGAAAATTCAAAATTTGAATAACTCAATTTCTATAAACTTAGAAAGTTCAATTTTGGTATGTAGTAAGGTCTTTTCCAAGGCAATATATCCCTCAAATTTCATTTATATAGCTTTGTATTTTTCGGAAAAAAAAATTGTTTCAAAAGAAAACTCAAAATTTTCCCGGAAAACCTTGTTCGAATTTCCTGGTTAACGAACTCATCCAAGCCATTAATAAAAGAAAGGCACTAGCCAAGTTTCATCGAAATCGGTTAATTATTTTTTGAGGTATAGGTTGGGAACATACATATATATATATATATATATATATATATATATATATATATATATATATATATATATATATATATATATATATATATATATATATATATATATATATATATATATATATATATATATATATATATATATATATATATATATATATATATATATATATATATATATATATATATATATATATAAACTGACCTCGAATATGGGTTCTAGGGGTCTTCATTTGAATTTTTTTTTGCAAAGTCTCACCATCGTTACCTCTCTATTAGTGAATTAAAAAAAAAATTCACTAAAAAAAGTAGTAGTATATTATCTATCAGCTTATCTCTAAGAGAGAAGAGTGGGCGACCCAGCGCACTGAAGATAGGTCCATAAGCGACAGTTCCAGGGTGCAACGGGTGGAGCGAGGGGGTTTTAGTCGGTAAGAGTCGGACACACTCTGGGACCCCTTTCCATGATTAGTTTTCTCATTTAAAAGAAAGTTGGGGATGCAGCAAGTGTGTTATGGTAGTGAATTTTTATTAAATGCTTCATATTTGAATAACTCAATTTTCTATAAACCTAGAAAGTTGAATTTTGTTAGGTAGTAAGGTCTTTCCCAAGGCAACATATCCGCCAAATTTAATTAAAATAACTTTGTAAAAAAATTTTTTCGAAAGAAAATTCAAAATTTGAATAACTTCATTTCTATAAACTTAGAAAGTTCAATTTTGGTATGTAGTAAGGTCTTTTCCAACGCAATATATCCCTCAAATTTCATTTATATAGCTTTGTATTTTTCGGAAAAAAATTGTTTCAAAAGAAAACTCAAAATTTTCCCGGAAAACCTTGTTCGATTTTCCTGGTTAACGAACTCATCTAAGCCATTAATAAAAGAAAGGCACTAGCCGAGTTTTATCGAAATCGGTTAATTATTTTTTGAGTTATAGGTTGGGAACATATATATATATATATATATATATATATATATATATATATATATATATATATATATATATATATATATATATATATATATATATATATATATATATATATATATATATAAACTGACCTCGAATATGGGTTCTAGGGGTCCTCATTTGAAATTTTTTTTGCTAAGTCTCACCATCGTTACCTCTCTATTAATGATTTTTTTAAAATAAAAATTCACTAAAAAAGTAGTAGTATATTATCTATCTGTTTAACTTTCTCTTGTCTGCCGATGTCGTAAAGACAAAACTTGTTGCAAAGATAAGTAAGTGGCTGTAACACTAGAGGGAGGGCTTCTACGTCTGCTTTTTATTTTCAAATTCATTAATTTTCAAATTAAAATTGCCACATTTGTAAATAAAGCTCGCGTTCTCATTATTTTGCCATGCCAATGAGGTAATATAGCTTAGACAATTTTAATTACATCGCGTTCGGTGATAACTTATGTAAGGTTTATTTAAGAAATTAAGATTACAGCAGCGGACTCTCATAAAGAAGCTTCATCGAACTGGTTCTAAAAACCGCTCTTTCTTTATTGTCACCTTTTATTTCTGATTCATCTTCTCTTTTTACTATGCTGCGATTTTTTTAGGTCCCCTCTTTTTATAAATGGATCAAATTCCTTGATGAAGCATATTTGTGATATCAAAAGTTTATCGACCTGAAATATCTGCTGATTTTGTTTCGAAGGAATTTCAATCAACATTTTTGTACGTGCAGTTACTTTTCTAGTCTATGAACAATGTAACAATGTTTAGGAATCTTAAAAACATTTACTGCTATGTTTATCCTCAAATATGTTTAATTTATACACTTATTGTAATTTTTGTAACACAATTTATATATATATATATATATATATATATATATATATATATATATATATATATATATATATATATATATATTCAAAGGTTCATATGGCTAGTCCATGTTATTTGATCCTTGATATACCTGTACATGTAAACGTTAAAATGGACCTAGGATATACTCATATCTATATATTTTGGTGGTCACAATTTATACCAATATAAAAACATATTTAGAAAATCTCAATGTCGATAGGTTTTCCTAGAAAACATTCACTTATTA
The DNA here is from genome assembly GCA_964006375.1 of Tillus elongatus. NCBI lineage: Eukaryota > Metazoa > Arthropoda > Insecta > Coleoptera > Cleridae > Tillus > Tillus elongatus. Next base: position 194,084,534 of record OZ023263.1, read on the forward strand.
CGTGATCACGATTTTCAAAACATTTATTCAAATGACCGGGAACTACTATCCCTAGAAGCAATTCCGGGGTCTATTTTGCAGATTCGAGCCCCGGAATATAACTACGACAAACCAACTTAGGAGTAAGCAGACTTAGTCTTTAGAGTTCCTGTCCTTTTGTATCTCCTCAACCTATTGAAACTAGTTCCAGAAGCTGAAACGTCGTATTTCAGTAAATCTTGGTTGTCGCTCAAGCTGAGAACCAAGTATTTTTATCTCCCTCTCTCACGCGTACAGACGCGCAGCTCGCATATTCATCGCAGCGGGAACTCAAAAAATGATTGGTCGGTTTTGATAAAATTTGGCAACAACCTTTCTTTTGTAAATAGCTTAAATAACTTGTCGGAAAATTTTGGTATCTGCAAAGATAGCAAAGTTTTGTAATAAAATACAGTACCCACACACCTTTCTTAATAAAAACTATAGTACGCACCAAATTTAAAGTTTATAGCTTTATGGTAAAATGAGTTATAAGCATTTATTATTTCTTTAAGAAATAACAATGCTGTTTTAATGAACTTTTTTTACACACGTTGCATTTACAGAATATTTAGCGTGTTCCAAACTTTCTTCCAGTTTTATGAAAACCTTAAATATAGCCATTAATATTTTTTCCGGTAAAGTTTTGTTTCTTCAAAAATAACAAAGCTATTTTAATTAAGTTTAGTACACACATTGTACGTATATGTATATATATATATATATATATATATATATATATATATATATATATATATATATATATATATATATATATATATATATATATATATATATCAATTAACCTCCATTATTCTTTTGGCTATAACTCCGAAACAAATGAAGATATCGAATTGAATCTTTCACATATCCGCTTAAAAATTTATTCCACTTTTCGATAATGATTTTATTCCAAATTTAGAAGTAAATTTTAAATAGCGTCCTCTGGCGACGGCAGGAAAATCAATTTGACTTAGCTATCTTCTCGTTTTAACTAACAGACCTTCCTTTCTCAAACAAGATAGATTTCATCCAATTCTGTTGAGCCAAACCAAAATTATGTACAGTTTGATCAATATACCTTTTCCTTCCCCTCCCTCCTGCCCTAATTTTACAACTTACAGCAAAACGTGTTGAACCAAAAAGATGTAGAATTTCAGTTACATTAAAAAGATATTTCTTTAAAAGATTTATCGGAATATTTTCCATAAAAATGCCTTCGTTCACATGACCTTAGCAATAAAAATGGGCTTTATTTGCGGTGAACATTACAATGTATGGAAAACGTTATTAGAACCAAAATAGATTACACACATAAATACATTACTTTATAAAAAAATTATTGCAAAATATTTGTCCAAAGTATACAGGGTGTTCCATTAAGAAAGCGTGGTCCAGGAGATCTGGGGAAAAAATCGTATTTAGAAATGTTTATATATATATATATATATATATATATATATATATATATATATATATATATATATATATATATATATATATATATTTATAATCATATAAAAATTTTAACTGACCCCGGATATGGGTTTTAGGGGTCCTAGGTCCCGCTCATTTGAAAAAATTTGTCCAAAATTCAAAAGTCGGGATCTCCTCATTAGTGAAGTTTTTCTAAGAAAATTCACTAAAAATGCTAGCTAGATATCATTTTGTGTTGAGAAAGTTCAAACTATTTCTATGAAAAATCGCCAACATAAACGCACTTCCTGCATTCAATATTTTTGTAAGTAAGCTAAAACTAGCTCTTCTATAGTCTTTAGGCTCCGATAATATAAAAGGCAGACGATTTTATTCCAAAATTGATTCTTAATTGACTAAAATGCTTTAATCAGCTGTTAGGACATTAATTTATGTTAAATATCTTCCTAATTTTGTGCATGCACTAATAAACAAATTAAAAAATAAATATGTATCAATAAGATAATTTAATCATGGCGTGCTTCAAGGTTTTGCCCCGTGGCCTTTGTTCTTCAATAAAATTAAATATAAGATAGATACTTCCGCAATCTATTCACATTCAGATCACTTCTTGCAGTGTGTTGTTATGTCCGCCGTCATTTTATCTATGCGAATATTACACAATGTTTAGGATAGGATAATCAATGTTTTACCTCAGGCTCTATCATGCAGGAAATCACATTTTGTAATTATTGTCGTAATCATTGGTGATATACAGTCATTAATTTGTAAAGCACCTACTGCTAATTGGTTTTCAAATACTTAACTTATAACAAATGCAGAAAATACTTATGTGTCTTTTTAAATCATACACCCTAAGAACAGTAGTAGAGATAGTACTAGTACTTTATTAATTCTTCTGCTACATAATAATTGTAAATAGGACAAGTTTCAGATAATGTGATAAAAACAAAAATACAAAGAACCTTAAAATACAAAACGAAACATAAAATATATAGACATATAAAGATGTGAAAACTTAAAAGGATAAAAATAATAATATGTAGGTCTACACAAATGTAAAAATATAACAAAACATACCAATCATGAGGTATAAATATTTAAAAGTACAAATATATCAACATATAAATGCGTCATTGGTTATATGCAAAAAATAATAATATAAGCGTATACGGATTGGTCGTCGAGGTCCTACGGAATGGCCAGCTCGATCACCAGACCTCACGCCTCTAGATTTTTTTCTTTGGGGGTATTAAATCTGAGGCTTATAAAACGGCTCTCGGCTCATTAAATGAACTTAGAACTTAGAAACGAATTACAGATGTTTGTTCAAGAATAACGCCACAGATGCTTCATAATGTCAGAGAAGAATTTACCCGTAGAATATCTATCTGTCAGGAGGTCCATGGTGATCATTTTCAACATCTGTAGAAGTAGCCACTTCAACAGTTTGTGCCTTTCGATTTAATTTTAAATGTTTTTCAATTTTCCTAGTAAGGGTTAATTAGTTGTTATTTGTTAATGTTAAATTGTGTTTTATTTTGAAACATAAATAATTTAAAATTATCTATGTGTACTTTACTAGGGAAACAGTACGACAGGAACCATGATAATGACATCTAATAGGTAAAAAAATTCTGTTATAAACATGGGTAGTCATAACTCAGAAACCGATATTATTTATTCTCATTTGGAAAATACTGAACCAAGTGTTTTCAAACCTGTAGAATATTTTGAGCATTAAAAGACCTTCAGAATGAGGTATCACTCGACCCCCGTTTCCATTTAAAAAAATATTCCGAATGCGAGTGCAGCTGTCACCTTGACATTTAAAGCTGTCATTGATATGTCAAAAAATGCATACTATTCGGATATATCACCGTTCCAAATTTCATCACAATACACTGGACGGTTCAGAAATTAGAGGGGGGGGGGACTTTAGGTCCTCACTGTATATATATATATATATATATATATATATATATATATATATATATATATATATATATATATATATATATATATATATATATATATATATATCACACAGAAAACTCAAGAAATAGTGGGCCGATATTTTTGAAAAATTTGGCAGGTACCTTTTTTATAAGTAGCTTGGATAAGTTTGCAAGTCAGGAAAATCAGACCAGTTTTTTTGCGAAGATTTTAGGTTCATTTTCGACAAAATTTTGTACTTTTCAAACAGAAAAGTTATTTTCATGAAATATGGTACATTGTTTCTACTATATAGGTTATACCGGTAACCCAATTTGATGGCTGCTTTTATTAAAAAAGAGATATCTGCTATTAAAAGCATTTTTATGAAAACTAAACTGCCATAACGCACTTGTTGCGTCCATACTTTTTGGTGAATTTTTATTAAAAAAATTCACTAATAGAGAGGTATCGATGGTGAGACTTTGCAAAAAATTTTCAAATGAGCGCGAACTAGGACCCCTAGAACCCATATCCGGGGTCAATTTCAATTTATATATATATTTAATTTATATATATATATATATATATATATATATATATATATATATATATATATATATATATATATATATATATATATATATATATATATATATATATATATATATATGTATGTATCCATCCAATAACTCAAAAAATAATTAACCGATTTCGGTGAAACTCGGCAGGTGCCCTTCTTTTATTAACGGCTTGGACGAGTTCGTTAGCCAGGAAAATCGGACTGGGTTTTCCGGAAAAATTTTGAGTTTTCTTTCGAAAAAAAATTTTTTCTGCGAAAATTACAAAGTTGTTTTAATGAAATTTAATGGATATATTGCTTTAGGAGATACCTTACAACGTACCAAAATTCAGCTTTCTAAGTTTATAGATAATTGAGTTATTCAAATTTTGAATTATTTTTCGAAAAAAAATTTTTATCCGAAAATTACAAAGCTATTTTAATAAAATTCGGTGGATTTTTTGCCCTAGGAAAGACACTTAACTTAATAGGAAATGGAGTTATTCAAATTTGAAGCATTTAATGAAAATTCACTACCATAACGCATTTGCTGCGTCCCAAATTTTTTTAATATAATATGATCGCGTGTTACACGGGATTATCGACCTTAAATCTATATAAGTTGTGAATAGTTTTCAAATTATTATGGATTACAGTTTGTCAATTACTCGGCAATAAAACGATCATGTTTTCGGTCCAAACTGGCTTTTGCAAGCAATTCTTGGATTATACTAGATGCCTTTATTATGTGTCTGTAAATACATGACGATAAAATGGGAAATCACAATTCGTCAATGTTGTCTCGTCACTGGGTAAATAAAAATTAACAACAAAAAAACATAACCGATAACGATATTTTATTAGCTGTTATTGAAATTTTTTAACACATAATCCGTGACTAGATAGCTATCATTTGTATGGCCGATAAATTCTTACTGATTTCTGGTGACAACTACATATATACAGGGGCCCATCGAAAACAGTCAAAATTAAATTCCTTATTTTAACCTTAGTGTCGCTGTTTACCGAAGGAAGAAGGAAACTTGATTGGCAAATATGCTCTGTCATTCGCAAGTATTTGAAGTTATCTCTTCGAAAACACCCGGACAAAACTGTTACTTCATCTCCCTAAACGAGCAATCTACCAACTTTAAAATTTTAAAAACTCTGGACGCAGCAAGTGCGTTATGGTAGTGAATTTTCATAAAAATGTTTTTAATGACAAATATGTGTGTTTTTTTTAAGAAAGCAGGCATCAAATTTGGTTACCAGTATAACCTATATAGTAAAAATAATGTGGCATGTTTCACCAAAATAACTTTGTTGTGTGAAAATGTACAAAAATTTCTAAAAGTAAACTTAAAGTGTTCCCGAAAAAACACGTTTCTTGGTCAACCTTATAGGTTAATAGCAAATTGAGCTGTTCAAATATGTCACATTTGATCAAAATTCCCTACCATAACGCACTTGCTGCGTCCAGAATTTCTTTTATTACAAACATGCATTATATTTCGATGGAAAATGCAAAGCGTGTTTGATTAAAAAAAGGAAATTTGTATCACCAACGACTTATGGGCCATCCTGTGATTGTAGAAATATTATTTTAAGATGTAGCTCAAGACACCCTATAATTAATATATACAATTTTTTTCATATCTTATATAATAACGTATATATTGAGCTTTATAGATTTTTTACGAAAATTCGACAAAAATTATATACCATTAAACGATAAACTCTATAGCTAAGGCTACTGCCACGCATCAGAGAAAGGGTCTATTTGAAATGAATTTTCTGCAAATATTTTAGTAAAATGAAGGACAATGACGGTTGAAACTAAGACTTTAGGGTTTGTAAAACATCCTTCTTGAGACATTTTATTTCTATAGCCCGTATTAGATTCAAGTTACTTGCCTAAATGTTGCCAATTTTGACATTTTAAATCGCCACTTTGACGTTTGAAGGAAAACCCCAATTTATTTTTCTTTAAATGCCTATAACTTTTTTGTCTTTTGAGCTACATAGCTAATTTTGGCAGGTAACTTACGTATAAGGATATAAACCTGCGTACCAAATTTGGTTTTCCTTACTTTGTTAATTCCGGAGATATAAATTTTTTTCGAAAGAAAACAAAATTTTCCGGGAAAACCTGGGCAGATTTTCCTGGCTAACGAACTTATCCAAGCCATTTGCAAAAGGGATTTTTCACCAAGTTTAATTAAAATCGGCCCATTATTTTTTGAGTTATCGGTGTGATATATATATATATATATATATATATATATATATATATATATATATATATATATATATATATATATATATATATATATATATATATAAACATATAAAAATTGAAACTGACCCTGGATATGTGTTCTGGGCGGCCTAATTAGCGCTCATTTGAAGAAATTTTTTCAAAATTCAAAAGCCGGGATCTCCTCATTAGTGAATTTTTTTAAAGAAAATTCACTAATAGGAAGTGTGGTTGAGTGGCCCAGCGTTAAAAAGATTACTCAATTCTCTAGAATTAGATCGTGTAATCGGCTTTGTAATGCTTAAAAATCTTTCGGAAAAAAAATCAAAACAAAATTTGCTATATAATTTTGACAATAAAACTATATTATCAGTGTTTTTAACTTGAAAAATTTTTTTTTCAAAAAATAAAAAAGCTATGGTTACCAAACACGGTATGTAGGTTTATGATATAAAAGGTAAACGATACACCAACATTTATGTTTCTATATTACAATGAAAAAAAGAAGTTATGGTAAAATATTTGGTGCCAGATAATTTCTATGAATATTCACTACCATAACGCTCTTGCTGCGTCCAGACTTTTTTATTATTCTATGATTTTATTTTGTGTTAATCTAAAATGTCAGATTTAAATGTAGATGAGATACCATCTTCTTTTTATGCAAAATATATTAGTGGTTACCGAAGTTAAATGTGCATGCCAGCACCGTCTATTATTGGCGGAAAAAAAGTTATCCAATTGGAGAAAAATCTGCCATTTTAGTTCTTTGATGGCAACCTGATTTGTGATATCGTCCATCTCTGATGTTTCTAGAAAACTATACACCAACATTTATATTTCTATATTACAAGGAAAAAAAGTTATAGTAAAATATTTGGTGCCAAATCATTTCTATGAATATTCACCACCATAACACACTTGCTGTGTCCAGACTTTTTTATTATTCTATGATTTTATTTTGTGTTAATCTAAAATGTCAGATTTAAATGTAGATGAGACACCATCTTCTTTTTTATGCAAAATATATTAGTGGTTACTACATACAGACTTGGAGACTACTTCTCTGGTTTCACTGTTGCTTTTCGTTTTTGTAGGTGAAGGACGTAGCCAGCGCGTAAGCTAACTGGAGCAAGCAGCCCTTACGAATTCTGGATGTTCTAGGATGATCTTCAACGCTCCTGTGACTATTGTTTCGCTGCTTGACAGCATTCTCAGACAGATTAAAATTGAATTAGTACGAAATCATGAGAACTACAAATAAAGATCTGTTTCTATGGTATGATATGATGTTTTGATCAAAAAATTTATCAAATTGAAAATAAAAATGAAACACAGATGACAGATGAGGCTTTCAAAAGTCTACGTGACGTATGTCAATATTTAACATAAAAAAGAACTAGCCTATAATAACTATGATAACAGTTACAACAATAAAATAACTAAACAATTATTCCCACAAATAGTAAATTAGTCTCATTTGATGTTTGTAGCATGTATTCTAAGATACCCCCTAGGAATGTTTACCTCTATTAGAAAACGTTTTAATAGAAAAGAACGTAAATGTCATAAAAATACAAGAAATAATGAATCTTTTTAACGAATGTATAAAACAAAACTATTTTAAATTTATTAATAAAATTTATATGCAAAATGAAGGTCTACCTATGGGTAGTCCATTGTCACCTTTATTAGCCAACATATTTATAGGAAACTTAGAGAACCAAATTTTAACATCAGAACTTTCGCATAATATTGTCTTTCGGTACAGATACGTAGATGATATTTTAGCATGTTTTCAAGGTAGCCATACAGAATTAAATGAATTTTTGAATTTTATTAATAACTTTCACACAAATATTAAGTTTACTTTAGAAGAAGAAGCTAACAGTTGTATAAATTTTTTAGACTTAACAATTAGAAAGTTAGAAAATAATTCATTTGCCTTTTCAATATATAGGAAACCAACTTACACTGACACAACCATACCATACGATTCATGTCACCCTTTTTCACAAAAGCTGTCAGCCTACCATTCTATGATACATCGTGCATTTTCAATACCTATGTCACAAAACTATTATGAAAAAGAAATTTCAATAATTAAGCAAACAACATTTAATAATGGCTACTCTGTTAAAATAATAGATAAAATGATCGAGAGAAAAGAATACAAATTAGCGATTAATTTAATTTATCCAAATATTAGAGACAAAGAAGACAACAGATACGTTTCGATAACTTATTTTGGAACCATTTCAGAAAACATTTCAAAAATTTTAAATACCTGTACAAATACTGTAGCTTTTAAATCTTACAACACGACGCGTGATTTACTATTTAACGCTAAAGAAAAATCTTGTTTCCTGACAAAAGCTGGAGTTTATAAATTAACTTGTACACATTGTAACGCAATCTACATATGTCAAACTTCTAGAAATTTTAACACCCGATACAAAGAACATATTTCTGGATCTAGAAATAACCACGCTGATAAATCTACACTTGCAAAACATATCATTGATACCGAACATAGACCTACAGTAAATAACCGCATACAACCACAACATTTTTATAATGACAAACGCAAAATAGACTTTTTTGAATCTTTGGAGGTCAAAAAGCACACACGCGACAATAGCTACCTTGTTTTAAACGAGCAAACTGATTTAATAAATTCCCCTTTCTTGGACATTCTTCTTTCTAATTAAATAAGTCAAAGAAAATAAATTTAACTATTCTTTCAAAAAAGTTGTAATAAGATAATGAGTTGATGTATGTCGATATTTTCGTTGTATAGAGACTGCTTTTATACTGTTATTGTTTAGTTGTTTTATTGTTGTAACTGTTATCATAGTTATTATAGGTTAGTTCTATTTTTACGTTAAATATTGACATACATCAGGTAGACATTTTGAAAGCCTCACCTGTCATCTGTGTTTCATTTTTATTTTTAATTTGATAATTTTTTTGATCAAAACATCATATCATAATATAGCAACAGATCTTTATTTGTAGTTGTCATGATTTCGTACTAATTCAATTTTAATCTGTCTGAGAATGCTGTCAAGCAGCGAAACTATAGTCACAGAAATGTTGAAGAACATCCTAGAACATCCAGAATTAGTAAGGGCCACTTGCCCTAGTTAGCTTACGCACTGGCTACGTCCTTCACCTACAAAAACTTAACCCAACAGTGAACCCAGAGAGGTAGTCTCCAAGTCTGTATGTAGTATGGACAAGTTTCACCAAGTAATGGCAACAACAATCAATGAAATATATTAGTGGTTACCGAAGTTAAATGTGCATGCCAGCACCGTCTATTATTGGCGGAAAAAAGTTCTCCAATTGGAGAAAAATTGCCATTTTAGTGGATGAGCACTGCTGGCAACTCGTGAACGCAAATTTAATTTGGCTGCTCGGCGGAGCTGTTCGAATGCGTGTTGGCGTTGCTTAATTGGAATGAAGTAACGTATGGCGCTGTCAGTTCTTGGATGGCAACCTGATTTGTGATATCGTCCATCTCTGATGTTTCTAGAAAATATTTTTCTAGTAAATTTTCGTAAAACGAGCACCTTTTACGCGAATTTAGGTAAATTATGGAATTTTTTCAATATTGTTTATCGAATTTGCGAAAAAAGGTTTTGGCGTATTTTGACAAATAAATATTTTTAACGACTTTTGCAAAAAAATTGTCATCATTTTTCGAGCCAACAATTCTTTTTGATGAATTTCAATTAAGTCCAATAGTAGTAAACTGTTTTACTATATTTAAAAAAAAAATTGCGGGTTGTCATGAAAGATAGTTTTTGCAAATTTTCTGGATTGAAGCTTTTTGTTTTAGTGAAACTGAATTAATTCTTTTTATCATAAAAAAATTATGTGCTCTCTTTTTCTCTCATTACTTGAAGGCAAAAAATGCCTATAACACAATTTTCTATTAAGAAAGAAACCTGAAATTTGGCATGTGCTAGTCGCTATAAAGGCAGCTTGTGTCTACAATTTTACCGAAATAACTTTATTATTTTCTAAGATACAAACATGTTCACAGAAAAACCTGATTTGACCTGGCTGTCTAACGAATTTATCTGAGCTATTTACAAAATGAATGATACCCTTGAATACGTTTATTAGTCAATCAAACCAAAGCGGTTTCTCTGAAATTAATTATTTTGACACTTTCCGCGATTTATAACACACCTCCGTGGCGCAGTTGGTGTTTGGCTGCTACACAGAGTCTCCGGGTTCGATTTCCGGTGGTGGCAGTTTCAGTCGCTGTGTTTTTGGGCGTGTGTCCGTTGTATTGTCTATGTAACCTCCCACCGCGCAAGATGCTCAGAACTTCTGTACTGGAGGGTGTTATTTATGTGGTGTCATTAAAATACTTTGATAAAAATTAGCTACCGTAACGCACTTGCTGCGTCCAGACTTTTTGGCCTGCCCAAGATTTAATGATAAATATAAACTTACTAAATTAAACGAAATTATTTTAACAATATTTAAATTCAACACTCAACCTTTTTTTTTGGTCAATTTGTGGTATCTACTGCAGAACATGGAACATTTTTCCTTCAGCTTTACCTAAGAAAACCGGCGATTTCTTTTGTTGCTAAGTTTTATATATGCTGTCAATGGATAGCCTGATAATCAGTTTGAAAAATAGTGCTCCGATTTGAGTAGCCACTTATAGTCGCTGTGATAACTTACTCTTATCAGAAACTCTTTTTCATGAAATAAATTTATGGTCGATGACTTGACTACAAAGAAACTTCATATTTAACCCCTGCATAATCAACCCAGCCACAAGTTTCATGAGAAGCTGTCAATCAACCCCCTATTTCGCTGCTTTCTTCTTAAGCGATTGTACTTGGCGTTAATCCAGATTATCCGCCACCAAATTTGATGTCGATGGTTCAATTACAAAAGAATTTGATAGGGGTCAACCCCCACTTAAATTTCATGGCCAAATGTCAAGTCCGTCGTGATATTTAAATTTATGTTCTCAAAAATCTCATGAAAATTTGAAGTCGTTAGCTCAATCCATTCGAAAGTTATCGCACAGGAACTAACAGACAAACCGACCTACGGACCGATAGCCGAAATAAATTGTTTTCTTCTCAGATTAGATGTCTTACAGGGCTTGAGACTTTCTACAACGTTTCAGCTTAAAAAAGGTCCGGACGCAGCAAGTGCGTTATGGCAGTGAATTTTCATAAAAATGTTTTTAGTAGCAAATGTGTCTCTTTAATTCAAGCAGGCATCAATTTGGTCACCGATATAACCTATAAAGTAGAAACAATGTACCTTATTTTATCAAAATAACTTGAAAATGTAAAAATTTCCGAAAATAAAATTAAAATGTTTAAAAAACTCGTTTTCTGGCTGACAAACCTTAGTTTAAGAGCAAATTGAGTTATTAAATTTTGAAGCATTTAATGAAAATTCGCTACCAAAACGCACTTACTGCGTCTCGATTTTTTTTTACAAACATGCATCATATTTCGATGAAAAATGCAAAAGTGCAATAAGGAATGTTTAAAAAAGTAAGTATCACCGACGACTTATGGGCCATCCTCTGATTGTAAAAGTAATTTTATAAGATGCAGCTCAAGACACCCTATAAGTAACGTATACAATTTTTTCTCGCATAATAACAATTATAATGAGTTTTACCGTAGAAATGCGTCAGCCTGTATAAATGTAAACAGAAACGAAACCGGGATATGGATTCTAGGGGGGCTAGTTTTAACTCAATTGAAGAAATCTTTTTAGAAATCAAAAGCCGCGGTCTCCTTATTAACGATTTTTTTTTCTTACGAAAATTAGCTAAAAATTAGAGACCGTCAACTTAACCAAAACTACTTCCAAAGCATCAGAGGAAGTGTCTATTTGAAATGAATTTTCTGGAAATATTTTATTAAAATGAAGGGCAGTGGTGGTTGAAGCTGAAACTTAAGGGTTTGCAGAACACTCTTTACATAACCCGTATTTCTTTCAGGTTCTTTGCCTAAAAGTTGCCAATTTTGACGTTTCAAATCGCGACTTTTTACGTTTTGAGGAAAACCCCTTTTTTTTCTTTAAATGCCTCTCTCTTTTTTGTCTTTAAACTTACAGACTTAAATTTTGGTAAACTGTTCACCCTTTATATATATATATATATATATATATATATATATATATATATATATATATATATATATATATATATATATATATATATATATAAACATATAAAAATTGAAACTGACCCTGGATATGGGTTCTAGGGGATCTGGTTCGCGCTCATTTGAAGAATTTTTTTCAAAATTCAAACATCGGGATCTCCTCGTTAGTGAATTTTTTAAAAGAAAATTCACTCAAACAAGCACTTGTGAAGCCACGGGAAAAGTCTGCGACTGTATTAAATATGGAATGGTTTCACTAAGATAGGGCAAGAACAAACAACCCGATATGCTGTTCAAATTGAATTAAGTCTTAAAACATTCATCTCCTCTTTATCACAATATTTTTTATACAAAAACTCGCTAAAAATTCATCGGAATAACAACAATTTGTAATTTGTATAGATAACCTTAAAGTGAAATGATATTTAAAAAAATTGGTAAAAGGTAAAGTCACCCACTAGGATTAGAACTCGGCATGTAGGAGTCCATTATCCGATGTACACACCTTAGCCAACTTAGTTACGCTTGACATGGATGTACTAGCAGGTATATCCCGTAATACATGCTAATCGCCTAACATCTACTATTTACACCAAACAATTTTGATTTGCAATAGATTTTTTGCTCATTTTAACGAAATAAAGGAAAATAATGACTTAGACACATATCTGGGAGCTCATTAGTCATTTCTTCTCGTATTTTTCACTCACATTCGTACTCCTACCATCATAATTATCAATTTTGACGTTTTAACTTTCTTGAATCAGATTTAATTAATTAAAAATTAATTTACCTCTAACTTTTTTGACTTTTAACATAGAGATCTGAATTTTGGTCCGTAGGATACTCTTCATGACAAAACCAGCGTACCTACTTAATTTGGTTGCCACTACCTTGTTATTTCTGGAGATATACATTTTTTTTCGAAATAAAACACAACACTTTCCGGGAAAACCTGGGCCGATTTTCCTGACTAACGAACTTATCCAAGCCACTTATAAAAGGAAGGTACGCACCAAATTTCATCAAAATCGGCCCGTTATTTTTTGAGTTATCGGTGTAATACATATATATATATATATATATATATATATATATAAACATATGAAAATTGAAACTGACCCTGGATCTGGATTCTAGGTGGGCTAGTTCGCGCTCATTGGAAGACATTTTTTCAAAATTAAAACGTCGGAATCTCCTCATTGGTGAATCTTTTTAAAGAAAATGCACTAAAAATCAATTTTCCGTTACCATACTTTAACGTTTAAGACGAGGTGGAAGTAACCAAATAACTAATATTGCTAGAATTGCACGTTAATGTAACCATTATTGTTATTATATTTTTGCAATAAACTGCATAGTTAATTAACTTTACATAAACAGGAAATTTTCATCACACATTAGCTGCTATGTGATTACTAAACCAAATTCTAGAGATAAATTCCTCGCACGAAAGCAAAAGTTGAATGAACAGAGACAGTTATAAAAATTCTCCAATAACAGTAAACACCTATCTATATTGTTTGTAAATAAGTGGCGAGTATTTAAAAATTCTCAGAATATTAGAAGAAAACAACTTTTATTGAAAGTAAAAATGCATAAAAAAATAAATACCACTTGTTTGTGTATCCATTAGAATGCTAATTTTATTCTTAACGCTTGCAGTAATGATTATGATAAGGTAAGTTAATTAATTGATTTTGCTAAAGAATTTAACAACTCTGATATAAGCCCAGTTTGGAAACCTGTCAACATGACTCAATTAAAGTTAAGCAATGTCAGACACGTCTAGAACTTTAGTGAGTCCAAATCTGATGATAGTCCCAGTGTGATAACTCTTTCTCTAGTTATCACAGCAGTTGAAGGAAGAGTCAACAAACAGAAAAACAAGGTTTATATATTCATGATTAATTTTTAAGTTTCGATTTTAAATAAATAATTAAATTATTTTCAAATTTTGCAATATTTCCACAATTTTTTGACACTCCTGGCTGTTTCAAGTTATTAGGCAGATTTTGCAGCCTTACAACATTCAAAGAAAACATATCACTTACCGTCAATATGTAGTAACTATACACCAGAACTATACGCCATAATGAGAAACTAACACATTCGCCAACTCTCATTTCAATAACGCCTTAATATGCACCGATTCTCTTTCGTCGATTATATCACTCACAAACTTTTACCCAAAGGACCATCTTGTAATCCAAGTACAAGAATATATTCATTGTGCCTTGCAATCTGGCAAATCTATCAGACTTATATTTATCCCATCATACTGCGGCATTACTGGAAATGAAAATGCAGACGAATGTGCCAGGAATGCTGTCTTAATCGATACTGTAATTCCTCTTCAACTTTACTCCGACGTTTCTGCACAGATAACAAATTTTTATAGACAGAAATGGCAAATCCATTGGTTTAGCTAAGCAACAAACTGCGAAGAAGTGATTATCAGAAGACTCCGAATTGGCCACTCTCTACATACACATGGTTATCTTTTAAATCAACAGCAACGTCCGTATTGTGAGCCCTGTGACCGACCAATTTCAATTTTTCACATTCTATTAGAATGTTCCTTATATGCCTGTCTACGATTTGAAAATTTTGGTGAAAGAAACTTATCTGAAATTTTAGGTCTAAATTTTACGAATGTTAACTGTTTTGTTAGATTTTTAAGACAGTCTAATTTATATAATAGGATTTAAGTCTATTTATTAGTTCCTCTTTTTATATATAATTTAGTTGTGTAATTATTTAAAGTGTCGTTAGTGTCAATGACCTTAGTTGGTAAGGCACTTAAATTATAGAAAAAAAAAAGAATGAAAACAAACTAACACATCCGTTATGTCAACCTCTCCGACATACATTACACAACGCCTTAGTAAACTTTTAGGAGCGTGTCGTAGCTTTTAAATTTCTCTAGTTCAGGATAACTTAAATTTGTGTTGAGAGAAACCCCTCAAAATTAATATATGAGAAGATCTTTGAATTCTCTATATATGTGAAAAATTCCATTCCACTCACTTTAATAATTTAAAAAATATAGCGTTTTCAAAAAGTTTTCCCCGATTTTCCGGAAAAGCATAAAGGCTTATACAAATTTTAACGGACCTTGGTTTTGAGTTCTAGGGTCCCAAATTCGCGCTCATCTGAAGAAATTTTTTTAAAAGCCTTTCATCGTGACCTCTATATTGGCGAATTTTTCATAATGAAAAATCGCTAATACAGTGAGCGGCGAAATTAGTGAAAAATTCATTAAAATTTGAGCGATTTGTGTTTTGACGATATGCACGGATACATCAACTCTAGTTTTTAAAAAAAACATGTTTTTGCATAAAAATTAAGTTTTTCTTCACTTCTGCTTTTTGAATATGACATTATCGACATTTCTTTACACAACTCCCTTTTTTATTGTTAAAATTTCGAATGAAAGTCATTTAAAGAGTGGAAAACATAAACTCTATCCAAAGCAACAATCCAAGGATAGCGAATAAGATAATATTATTTCCTGTAAATAAAATTTTCCAAATTGTATTCACAAATAGGTACTAATCAATAATACAGAAGAATCAGCTGTACGTCATTGTCAAATTAACGTTATTCGTAATAACATAAATCTCTTTTGAAAGTTAATTATGGCACATTTATGGTAAACGCAGCATATAGAAATTTTAATTCTTGTTGGATGCAGTGATAAAAGCAGAACACAGCAAGAAATGTGCAATTTGTTTAAAGCGAGATATCCAGATATACGTATCAGCTAATCCACTGTGAGCAAAATCGAGAAGGAATTTAGAGAAATTCGACATATTAAACACATTTAAAGTACAGGGCATCCTGAGAAAATTGATGAAGACGTAAAACTTTATATTTTAAGTGTGAGTGGGAATGTTGCATCTCGATCAATTGCACCAGACTATGAAATTTCTAAGCGATCAGTATTGCGTGCGTTAAAATTAGAAAATTAGCCATCCTCACAGAATACAGCTGCTGCACGAACTTACTGTAGATGGCTCTGACTGACGAATGCATTTTTGTAAAATAGTGCAAGATTTGTACAACCGTAATCCAAACTTTATTCGCCAATTATTTTTTTTGCCGAAGCATAATTTTGGCGAAATAGAACAGTGAATAAACAAAATTACAGGTATTTGAGTAGAAATAATCCCAACTGGATGACTGAAGCACATACACAACACATTCGTAACGTTAACGTGTGGAAACAGTCCAGGATAGAATCATAGGTCTTTTTTGACGAAATTCCCACCAGGCAACGATATCATAATTTTCTAAGGAATCAGCTTATTCCTACCCTTGCTGCAAGTTTCCCAAATGAAGATGATTCTGATTTACCAAGTGATATTTGGTTTTAGAAAGACGGTGCCAACTTTTTTTTAGACGAAGCATCATTTTGGATAAATGGAACAGTGAATAAATAAAATATCAGGCACTGGGGTAGAAATAATCCTGTGGATGACTGAAACACATACAGAACACCCTCGTAAAGTTAACGTGTAGGCAGAAATAGTCCACGATAGAATCATGGGTCTTTTTCGATGAAATTCGCACTAGGCAGCGATATCATAATTTTTTAAGGAATGAGCCTATTTCTACCCTTGCTGCAAGTTTTCCAAATGAAGATGACTCTGATTTACCAAGTGATATTTGGTTTTAGCAAGACGGTGCCCCTCCGCACTTTCCACGTCCTGTTAGCGAGTTTTTAAATGATTGCTTCTCTGACAAGTAGATCGGTAGGCGAGGACCAATAAATGGGCCTCGCAGGTTTTAAATAGAGTTTATGTTTCCACTCTTTAAATGACTTTCATTCGAAAATTTAATAATGTGAGGTATTACAATTTTGATGGTACCGTATATACACTTCAATGGTCCGTCAAGATAAAAAAGGGGGTTGTCATTTTAAAAAAAATGTCGATGGCGTCATATTTGAAAAGCAGAAGTGGGAGAAACAAAAATTTTACGCAAGAATGTTTATTTTTGATAACTAGAGTTGACGTGTTCGAGCATTTCGCCAAAACACAAATCGCTCAAACTTTAATGAATTGATTCCATAATTTTGCCGCCCACTGTATACTGATTTTTGTGGAAGATACTTTCTAAATAGCCAACCCAAATTTCCATTTGCATTAGCATATTTTAGATCCCAAAAAAACTGTACATTAATTAATACAAACCTTTAAGCATAGAAAATGATAGACTTTTATTAATTGACTAATTGGGGGTTTCTTATAAAACATCTGTATTTTGGTCTTCAAGTCACTTTTTGATGCCATGTATGACTGGTTGGTTGTCGAAAATCGTTTATTTTTCTGTTTTTTTGAGCTCTGGAAATAAATAATAGTCTGGTGGTGCCCAGTCCGGAGAATAGGATGAGCGGTCAACCAATTTAAAACCAGTTATATCATATGTTCATCGTGCAATTAGCGGATTGTAAGCAGGGGCGTTGTCTTGCAAACAGAGTACAATTTTGGGCCGTTTTCTGTAGCGTTTTTTTACAATTTAGTTAGTAGCTCACTACACTATGTTCCAGCGACAAACCTACTTTACTCTAGAAAATTTTGCATAATCATCCCAGCTCTATCCTTAGAAAACAGTAGCAAAAGCCTTGACAGCCGACTTTTGAACACGGATTTTTTTTTGGTCGTGAAGAACTGGAATCCTTCCTATGGTTGACATTTGTTTGTCATCCTTTAAATTACGCAACTCAATTTTTATTAGTAGCATACGAATGACTGGTAACCTAAAGTTTCTACCATATCAACAAAACATTATTTGCCCGATACACCTTCCAGAAATAAATAAGTAGGGCCTCATTCTTCTGAGTCTAACTGCACCGAAGCTAAATATATATATATATATATATATATATATATATATATATATATATATATATATATATATATATATATATATAGGCTGTCCGGTAGTAAATAGATTCTACTTTATTTTTTTATAACTAGTACTTCTAGAAAAGGTAGCTTAATATTAATTTTTAATTCGTAGGTAAATTTTATGGAATCAAATTTACGCACGAATTAGAAATTAATAATAAATTACCCTTTCTAGATGTACTAGTTGTCAAAAGTAAAGACGCTTTAGATTTCGATGTCCATAGAAAGGAAACCACCACTCTAAGCTACATTCCGAATGAGTCACATCATAAGTACGCGCAGAAAATGGCCAGTCTGATTTTTTTAGTAAACAGGTTAATTAATGTTCTTTAAGTAAAAGTAGATATACCGAGGAATTAAAGTATTTTAAGAAGGTGGCCGAATATAACGGATACATTGCTTACCTGCCGAAGATATTAAGGAACAAACAGAAAACAAAGAAAATGTTAGCAGAAATAACAACTTTTAGAACAGAAAAAGGAAAAAAAACTTTGCTTACCATTTAAACCTTGAAACACGATAGGTCTATATAGTATTTATATATATATATATATATATATATATATATATATATATATATATATATATATATATATATATATATATATATATATATACCCAAAAAAATATGGGAAAGCCGTCAGTTGCAAAATAAAACTCTCTATTAATAAGCCGAGCTTTCGGAAAAGTTTATTCCATTCTTAAGGCTACAACATGGAAAGAAAAAGAAAGTTTACAATTTACATAGGAAAAACAAGTTTAAAATACTTACATATAACGTGAGTTTTACTATAACTAATTATGCAATAACAAACATGGAAAAAACCTTTTCGTAAATTTGAGTGAGTCGAAAAGTGCCAAGCTGACATATGAATGCATTTTTTGTTTTTGTCTAGGAAATATAAATAGGGGTAGTGATTTCTAAAATTATTATCTTTCTTTAAGTTTATTAAATTGTCGTTAAAGGTAATTTCAAATTCTTCTAAACAGATTCTTTTATTACTTAAGGTTTCACAGTGTAAAACAGAAACATTACTAAAATTTATATTGTGGCCAGTGTCGAGATTATGTTCAGACAGAGCGCAAGTTCTTTTTTGTAAACTTATGTCACTTTTGTGCAGTGTTACTCTATCCTTAAAGACTGCTTCGTTGGCCAATGTATCCTAAACGACAATTATTACATGGAATACAATATACCACTCCAGACACTTTGAAAATTGCATCCTTACTTTTGAGTTTACTGAAAATGTTATTGTTTTTGAATATCGAATCGTTATTTTAAAATTGGTTTCATCTTTAAATATAAACTTTAACCTATGGAAATACTCTTAATGTATGGGATTGATATTTAAAAAAAAAATTTGATGTTTCCGAACTCGAAATTATATGGGTGTTATGTCTGTCAGATAAATTTGATACTGTTTGTAGAGAGTGGCTTGTATTGTATTGTTTGAACAATTGTGTAAGAGTTTATTAAGTAGTTTGGGAGGATAAGAGTTGTTAACAAAAATATTAAAAAGTTTTCTTAATTTTTTTTTTCGTGAATAACACTATTACCGTCACAAAAACTAAATTATATATATATATATATATATATATATATATATATATATATATATATATATATATATATATATATATATATATATATAGTAATAATAGGAAGTGTATGAATCTCGCTCCGCCGCCTATGGGTAGTCTCCTGCTAGACTAATTTACTAGATAAATACCAACATAAGCACATCCTATATATAATAAAAGAATAGAGATATTTCCGCCAAACGAAATATGGATATAAGATGTTTAGAATTATTCATCCTCTGACGATGCTAACTTGGTTAGTGAAACGATCGTAAGGTTTTTTTAATGTGTAGTGGTGATTTGGGTTTTCCAAGTGTGCTTTTTAGATGCCAAGTATAGAAGTTTGGCAGATTGAAAGTAGCGCGAAATTTAAAATAACGGTTTAGTTTGAATTACTCATTACATTATAAAGAAAAAATATTAGGAATCTTCTGTGTGCTGAGTATTGAATGGTAATAGTCATCTAGAAGCTATTGCATTAAATACGTAATCCTACTTTTTCATGCAGTTCTTTTATATTTGTCCCACATTCCCAGCATTCTTTGTAATCTTTCACTTACCTACAATCTAATACGCTGACGATAGAAATGTTATAAAATACTACCAAATGAGTTGAACGCTGAACAAATTCAGGTATTTGAGTATTCCGTATAGCACTTTCTTCTGGTTAGTTTTAACGCATTCTTAAAATTGTTGGCTAAAATTAGATGTCTAAGACATTCACTATCCACATGTGTGTAGACAATCTTATTAGTCTAGTTTTCTTGTTGACTTTTTGATTTTTCTTTACGTTACAAACTACTCACTGCATTATGTATAATATCTAGACTATTTTTAATTTTTGTAAATTTAGAACAATCCAACAACTACATAAAATTTCCGTGGATTTCACTGGGCGGCTACCTTTCTTATTATACATTTTTAAGAAAAATTATTGGGAAACGAAAACGTAAAAATACTCCTAACAAATTACCAAATATAGTCCTATGCCATGGCCAAAATTGTTGGAAAATTGCCGGAATTTTAAATATTGCATCCAAATTGCGTTTTATATTTTTACAGCTGAATTTTTCTCAGCCTTCCGCTAAACACGTCACGGGTAAGTATTCGCCATTGTACAGGGGGTAGTACTTAAGACGCCTCGGACCATAGCTCCCCTACCATACCAGATATTGAAAAAAATCTAAGAGACAAATTCTGCATAATTACCATCGCCATGTTCCTAAAATATTTCTAGTCACCAGTGGAGTGCCGTATTCTAGTGGCGTATCTAACTTATGTTTTTTTTAAGGAATACTCTAATGAAAAAGAAAAAGTGTAATTGTCAAAATAAATATTGCAAATAAGAATAAACTGAATTGTTGTCTGATAAACGTTGTGAAAATGACCCGAACTCGAAAAGTTGACATGGTGTTGATTCTTGGGGAATGTTACAAGAATCCTTTGTTGGGGTCCCAAGTGTACGTTGATGATTTTCCAACACGATGAAGCTCCTGCACATAATAGCCGTGCCCCCGGGCATATCTTGATAAAAGGTCTCCGGATTCGGATTGGACTGGTCGTGGGGGTCCAGTAAGGTGGCCGTTAAGATCACCAGACCTCACTTCCCATGACTTCTTCTTCTCGGGCTACATCAAGAACGTGGTTTACAGATAGGTACGAACTACAGCCGAGGATATGTGGGAGAGGACTCGCGACAAATATAATTAAGTGTAGGGAGTTTATTTTTAAAAAAACTTTATTTATCTGAAGCAGAAGTTTACACGACAAAAGCAGACTATAAACTAAACTAACATCTAATTATTTTATTTCACAATAATTCCCTTTAGAATATAGTTTATCGTAACGTTCTAAGAAACCTAAATGATGGGACAAACAACACGTGTGGCTTAAATGTGCTGACACTGCTTTATGATATAAGTGGCGTGGCTTTCCGTGATGTATCACCAGAAATCCTCAGGGCGGTGTCTAGGGCTGCGAGTCAAGGTTGCGGTTATGCTTCCAAGGGAAAGGTCGTCATTTCAAACATTTAGTTTGGGTTGCTAAATATTTCAACCTCTTTTTCCGTAGTTTTCACTTAAGTACTTGTAAATGTATCCAACACTATTTGAAACGCTTGTTGATTTGAATGTGTGACGTCAGAGTATCTCTGAGAGTCCACTTCTGGTGCTAACTAACAATTCTTGTGACATTGCAGAATAAACACCATGTTGACCACATTTTTTTGTTGTTGTCATGGCAGGCTTGGTTTTGAAAAAGGACGCTTTCCAATAAATTGGCGTTACAACTTGTCTTTTTTTTGGTACCACTGGAAAATTTGGAGTTTCACCTATCAAACGCTGTAATTTTTTTAGAGGGGTGGTATTTGAAATTTATGTTTTCATAAATTAACAACAAAAAATAAATGTAAAGGTACAAGAGGTCTTAGCCTGCCCGTAAATTCAAATCTGAGACGCCGGTGCAATTTATTGTATTTCAAAAAAAATAATTCCCAAAAATGGTCGCACTGTGATCATAAAAGGTTTCAACAGTGCAACCACTAAAGGTAGGGCTATAACATGTTACATAAAAAAAAATACTCTTAGAGCTCTTTCCCAATCTGTAATAAAATATAGGGTGTTCCATTTAAAAAAACATAAGATTGATACGGCACTAGAATACGGCACACCACTGGTAACCAGCAGCATTTTAGAAACATAGCGATGGGAATTATGCACAATTTTTCTCTTAGAATTTTTTCAATATCTTGTATGGTAGGGGACTATGTGAAAACTGGAACCTGTGAAGAGCACTGATAAGTACACTTGGATAACCCAAGTCACCACAACACATATTTCAAAGACCTCAGATCGTTTCGCTGACAACGTCAGCGTCATCAGAGGATGAAAAATTCTAAATTAAAATCAACCGCTACTGTGTATTTATATCACACCTAGGTAACGAACTCACCCGAAGTAAAAGTTGTAGTCGACGACCATCGTTTGTCTATTGTGTCAATACTTGAACGGGTGAGGTCGAAGAACTACTTTAGTCTTTTGATGACAAATTTATGAGCTTTTATCTAATCTAAGGATAATGTGCTTAAAATGAAATGTCCCCAGATATTTAAGGAAGCTACATGTTCTTTTTGATCTAGAAATTTCACTATGTGAATATTGGAGCAAATAAAGAAAGCCGACATGCACATCTGGCGAACAGATCAATAACAGCCGATCATTTTTTTTAAAACAAACCGAGTGTTTGGCTTAAAATGTTAACTTTAACAAAGGATAAATAATTCAACTAAAATACCACATAAAAAAATTGTTTAAATTGATTTTTAATTCTACGTAAAAACAAATATTTATATTGACTTCTTAGCTACAAAGAAAACGAAAGGGGGTCTTTAAGTCGATAATCACACTTAGAGCTTAGTATCTGTATAGACCGGCCGAGTTATTGACAATAATTTATTATTCTGCCAAACAAATCAGGAGTGTTTAGCTGTTCGAATGCAAAGTGAAAATAAAGGGCTTGAAATTAAAGGTGCCGCACGTTTTAATGAAGTTTTGTTCTTAATCGACTTTGATATATAAATACTTTAGAAGCAAGCCTAGTTTGATGTCTAACATTTTTAACCAGTTTCAAATTTTCTTTGTCAATGTGGTGATTATTATTCCATATATGTTGTGCCACACATGATTTGTCCACCGTACCATATCGTAAATGTGCGAGATGTTCACGAAATCTGGTGGCTATGTTTCTCCTGGTTTGACCCACGTATTTAAGATTGCAATCTTTGCAACCTATCTCATAAATACCCAACATTTCAGTGGCTTTGTCTTTGTCTTTCGTATTACCCAATAAATTTTTTAAATTACTTTTCGTCGAAAAAGTAAAATGTAAATCGGCTTTCGAAGGGTTTGGAAAGTATTTTTAAGAAAGCCGATTTACATTTCACTTTTTCGACAGAAAGTAATTTAAAAACTTTGTTTGGTAACACCAAAGACAAAGACAAAGCCACTGGAATGACAGGTATTTAAGAAATAAGTTGCAAAGATTGCAATCTTAAATACGTGGGTCGAACCAAGAGAAACATAGCCACCAGATTTCGTGAACATCTCGCACATTTACGATATGGTACGGTGGACAAATCATGTGTGGCACAACATATATGGGATAATAATCACCACATTGACAAAGAAAATTTTAAACTCGTCAAAAATGTTAGACACCAAACTATGCTTAATTCCTTCGAATGCGTTTATATATCAAAGTCTATTAAGAGCAAAACTTCATCAAATCGTGCGGCACCTTTAATTTCAAGCCCTTTATTTTCATTTTGCATTTGAACAGCTAAATACTCCTGATTTGTCTGGCAGAATAATAAATTATTGTCAATAACTCGGGCGGTCTATACAGATACTAAGCTCTAAGTTTGGTTATCGACTTAAAGACCCCCTTTCGTTTTTTTTTTGTAGCTAAGAAGTCAATATAAATATTTGTTTTTACGTAGAATTGAAAATCAATATAAATACTTTTTTTATGTAGACTTTTAGTTGAATTATTTATCCTTTGTTAAAGTTAACATTTTGAGCCAAACACTCGGTTTGTTTTTAAAAAAAAAGATGAGCGGATGTTATTGATCTGTTCGCCAGATGTGCATCTCGGCTTTCTTTATTTGCTTCAATATTCACATAGTGAAATTTCTAGATCAAAAAGAACGTGTAGCTTCCTTAAATATCTCGGTACCTTTCATTTTAAGCCCATTATCCTTAGTTTAGATAAAAGCAAATAAATTTGTCAACCAGAAGACTAAATTAGTTCTTCGACCTCGCCCGTTCAAGTATTGACACAATAGACAAACGATGGTCGTCGACTACAACTTTTACTTCGGATTAGTTCGTTACCTAGGTGTGATATAAATGCACTGTAGCTGTTGATTTTAATTTAGAAATTTTCATCCTCTGATGATGCTGACGTTGTTAGCGAAATGATCGTAAGGTCTTTGAAATATGTGTTGTGGTGATTTAGGTTCTCCAAGTGTACTTATGGTAGGAGCGCTATGGTCCGAGGCGTCTTAGGTGCTACACCCAGTACAATGGCGAATACTTACCCGTGGCCTGTTAGCGGAAGGCTGAGAAAAATTCAGCTGTAAAAATATAAAACGCAATTTGAATGCAATATATAAAATTCCGGCAATTTTCCAACAATTTTGGCCATGGCATAGGACTATATATAATTTATTTCTAATATTACATTGTAACTGACAATTTATAAAAACTAAAAATACATTATTGCAAAAATCGGAATCCTGATATCTGTTATTGTCTTTCGAGGTAATTGGTTAAGCAAAGTAAAAAAAGTCTGGACGCAGCAAGTGCGTTATGGTAGGGAATTTTCATAAAAATGTTTTTAATAACACATATGTCTTTTTTTAAAGAAAGCAGCCTTGAAATTTGGTTACCAGTATAACCTATAAGTATAGTAGATACAATGTACAATATTTCATCAAAATAACTGTATTGTTTGAAAATGTGCAAAAATTTTCCGAAAATAAACAGAGAAGAAAACAAGCCCTTGTGAAGCCAGAAAAAAAAGTCTGGCTATATCTGGCATGATAATAAAGTTTACAATATTTACAATGCGTGATATTTATTCCGTCAATCTTGATTTTTAAGGTTTGATATTTATTAATATTACCGGAAAACTTGTGGTTTTACATGAGTCGTTAAATTTGTAGATAAAAACACAATTACCATAATATAATCGTTCAAAACACCGCCACACCTGACTAAAACTAACAGTGTTTTGTTTTGTTGTTACAATACAACACATTTAACTTTAATGAAACCTAAAACTCGGAATGAATCTAAATACAAGCTAATGAATATTCAAAAACCCGTTAATAGTTTACACAGTCATCAATGACATTGTTGACAGGATTTATGAGTCACATTATAATCAAGGAAAACGTTTTGCAACCTTTACAATTGGTGTACCTACACCTGTCTGACTCGCTTTTCGATATGAATTGTAATTTTACTATGTTTTATTTCTTAGGTTAAAGTTTATGTGCCAATAAACGTCAGGAGGCTTAAAGTGATGGTAGAGACTCATTTGATACGTAACAGAAAACAAGTGTTTTTCGAACATTGCTATAACTACTTATAGTATCTAGTTTAATTTGTAACAATTGAAAGTTTTGTGTGTAAACAATTGAATATAAAAAAATAAAAAGTGATGTTTTTCGACATGGCTGCAACAAGAGGACCTCGTCTTATGGTGCAATCAGTCAGGAAATTCGGACGTATGTTGGCCTTGCCCAGGTGAGATAGGAAGTTGTTTGTTTTGTTATTTAAACCTTAAACTTGACTGCGTTCATTGCCTTGAGGTGTAAAGCTCAATGAGAGCGCAAGCAATAGAAATGTTTTAGATAGATGATTAGAGTTTTAGTTATCTTGCATACACAGTATTCAATACTATACTATTTAGCTACTTAAGGATTAGTCATGGTGTGTCCTACATTACATGAAACCTCAAGATAGTGTACTATAGGTGTTTTATACAGTGCTTTCATTTCAAAACTAGCCACCCTTAATAATTTCTTTATCAAGGAAATCTGGTTAGAAAAAAAAACAGGTCAATTGGGATTTCGAGGGGCACAGTATTTTTGGAATTTTACTTTTCACCCCCTAAGCCCCAGTCACCCCAACTTTATAATTTTAAATGACCCCTAGCTTGAGATACATCATTTTAAAGGTTTTTAAAATCCTAATCCAACGGCGTTTACTAAATTTAAATCCACCGCCAACTTTTGAATTTAGAAGAAGAAAACCTCTTCAAATTCGGAATATTTAAAAATATATATATTTAACAGTTTAAGACAAAAACCTCCTTTATTAAGTGCTCAAAGTGCCCTCCGTTGTTAGCTAAACAATAAAATACTCGATCGACGAATTCTCGTCTAACGTTTTGAAATGTTTCTGTAGTAATTTGTCGGAAAGCTTGGGTGATACTCTTTTTTAGAACCTGAATATTCTCTGGCGGAGGATTATGGTACACAACTGATTTCAAATAACCCCAAAAGAAGAAGTCCAGTGGTGTTAAGTCGGGAGATCTGGAGGGCCATTCCAGGGCGCCTCGCCTGCCAATCCATTTGTCGGGAAATCTTTGATTAGGCCACTCGCGAACACGTAAGGCATAGTGTGGTGGTGCACCGTCCTGTTGATAGTGCAAATTTTGTTCATCCAGCAGTGGGTTGCTTTCGTCATTAAGTTGGTTTTCTAAGGACTCTGTTATGAGTGGGTCAATATATTTTTCCAAAAAATTTAAATACAAATCACCAGTTAAATTTTCTTCAATAAACAAAGGGCCTATTATTTCATTTACAAGAATTTCAGCCCAGGCATTATTTTTTTGTGGAAACTGTGTATGACCCTCTAGGAACACTCGTGGATTTTCATTATCCCAATATCTGCAGTTGTGTTTATTAACAAAACCATTCAGAAAGAACGTAAATGCATCACTGAAGCAAATATTTTTACCCAATTCCTATTGTCTTGGATTATGGCAGTCATTTATTCATAGAATTGAATGCTTCTATCATAATCATCCTCGCCGAGTTCATGGAGAATGGTAAATTTATAAGAAAATAACTTGTAAAATTTTAAAACTTTATGTATGGAACCGACGGAAATATTCGTTAATACAGCGACTTTTGGAATTGGAGTCGTAGGTTCAGCGGCAAAACATCCTAAACCCTCAATTTGTGCAGCTCCGTTGAAAACTCGTGGTTGCTTATTTGCTTTGTTACATACTGAGCCAGTTTCTTCCAATTTTCGTGCAAGACTTAGCACATATTGGTGTCCCACATTTTTTTCAGGATGCCATTCGTTGAAAACTCGGGCTGTATTACGAGCACACCTATTCTGAGTACCATACAAGTAAATTATTTCAACTCTATCTTGTGTAGTGTAAACCATGGTTGTTAGTTCTATTTAAATTTAATATTTTAAATTGAAATGATTTAAATGAGTTTGAAGTTTTCAAAATTTAAAAATTTAATCACAACAGACTCGGTTTTAACTCGTTGCAGTCGTCAAGAAATCGAACACTAAATACGAATAAGTAACAAAGCTATCAAGAAAGAAAAACTGGCTCATTTTATCTGAAATTTATCGTTAAATTAGACATGGGTGTTATCGTTACCATATCATCTCGTACCAGGAAAATTGATAGCCGCAAATGGCACCGGGGAGATAAATTTGCAACTGCATAACGCTCAGAAAAATTACTGATTAAAACAATTCAAATGTTAGAAAAAAATTCGACAGTCGACTATATTATTGTTTAGCTAACAACGGAGGGCACTTTGAGCACTTAATAAAGTAGGTTCTTGTTTTAAACTATTAAATATATTTTTTTAAATATTCCGAATTTGATGACGTTTTCTTCTTCTAAATTCAAAAGTTGGCGGTGGATTTAAATTTAGTAAACGCCGTTGGATTAGGATTTTAAAAACCTTTAAAATGATGTATCTCAAGCTAGGGGTCATTTAAAATTATAAAGTTGGGTTGACTGGGGCTTAGGGGGTGAAAAGTAAAATTCCGAAAATACTGTTTTTGAACGTGCCCCTCGAAATCCCAATTGACCTGCTTTTTTTTGAACCAGATTTCCTTGATAAAGAAATTATTATGGGTGGATAGTTTTGAAATGAAAGCACTGTATAAAATTGAACCTTTCTACATTATCTACTTGTTCTGCAATACATTTTTGACTTTGAAATCGAACAATCTATATATTTTGCCACATGTGGATGTGGCATTTTCAAACAATTTTATCCAATCGTTAATAGAAAGGTCCCGATATTCAAACTATTGAAAAAATGTCTTCAAATAAGGTTAAATTAGGGTCCCTAGTACCTTATCAGACTTGTAATTGTGAAATTAATCATTAAAAAATACAGGCAACTATCAAAGGTATGCCCGTAGACACATCGCCAAGGCCAGATAGAATCATTATGAGAGCAGTTAAGGCCAATCCAAAATTCCAGAAATTATCAGCATATCAACTACAATCATGATTCCAAATTAATTTAGTACCTGAAATTTTGAAAGCGCCAAGAACTGGAGATCAATTACTCTTTGCTCATTAATTATTAAAGAACAATTGAGAAGGCCCTTGAAAGACATTTATGGAAATTAATAATCATAAACGAAATCTAGAGAGCATTCATGTAAATACCTGGTTGCCATATTAGCGAATTTTCATTAGGAAAAATTCGCCACCAGAGAGGGGAGGATGAAAAGGTGTTGAAAAAAAAATCTTCAGATCAGCGCGAATTTAGGCCTCTAGAACCCAAGACCAAGGTCCGTTACAATATATATATATATATATATATATATATATATATATATATATATATATATATATATATATATATATATATATATATATATATATATAATATATAACCTGATTTGAACGAAACTTGGCTTATATCTTCACTGTATTAAGAGCGCGGACGAGTTCGTATATCAGCTATAACGGACATTTTTCTCCCAAAAATATACAAAAATATTTTTTTAAACGCTATATTTTTGTAAGTATCAGAGTGTCTGGAATGAGACTTTCCATGTGGCTAGAAATGATGTAAATAAACCTATGTTGTGAATTTTAAACTTGGTACACAATATTTAGAGTTTTTTCCTAATTAAAAATAAAATCTGAAAGACATGCCTTGAAACGACTTAGTGGTTAAAGTCCAATGCCTGACAGACAGAGTAATTTTTTTTTCGAAAGGATCTCAAAATTTTCCCGAAAAACCTTGTCCGATTTTCCTGGATAACGAACTCATCCAAGCCATTAACAGAAGAAAGATACTTGCTGAGTTTCATCCAAATCGGTTTTTTACTTTTTGAGTTATCGGTTGGATACATATACATACATATGTATATATATATATATATATATATATATATATATTAATATATATATATATATATATATATATATATATATATATATATATATATATATATATATATATATATATACTTGGAGTTGACTTTGTGAGAGCTGGCTCATTCAGTCACTGTCAATCTTTAGAATGAACAAAATTTTGATATTATGGGTTCTAAAAATTCGATTGATTTTGTCGGTGACATCTTTAATGTATGGTAAAAACGCTGTGTGTTAAAGGTGGCACCGACAAAATCAGCCGAATTTAGAACCCATAATATCAAAACCCTATTCACAACAGAGCAAAAACTGTCAAATCTGATAAAAACTCCCAAGGACACGATTCCAAACGAATCCCACGGAGTTTACGAAATTCTTGTTCCGACTATTTCCGAACTTATGCAGGACAAACAAATAGACGCGCCACAAGAGAATATATGAACACACCCTCGCAGTTAGAAAATCCGACCCCTCATCGGCGCTGGCCATGC
Source organism: Tillus elongatus (assembly GCA_964006375.1). Lineage (NCBI taxonomy): Eukaryota > Metazoa > Arthropoda > Insecta > Coleoptera > Cleridae > Tillus > Tillus elongatus. Next base: position 194,114,836 of record OZ023263.1, read on the forward strand.
ATCATATTCATACAGGATACAAAATAGACTTCGATAATGCCAAAACAATAGTACTGGTCTACAACTTCAAAACGAGAATTATCCGCGAAGCAATCGAGATTAAAAAACGTCCCAATTGTTTAAATAAGAGAGATGATGGTCTTCGCCTTTCGACTACTTGGTAACCTATTATATCTTCATTACAAACAAACAAAAAGAAAAAAAATTCCGCAGGCAATTTTATTTCCTCATTATCTGTCTCAACAAATGCCGGTGACCCTATTAATCCTCCTCATCCTCTAAGTACCGTGACCAAAGCCCCCCACTTAATTGACCGTGACCCTACTAGTTTCACTGATAACGAAGCAGGGAGACGGAACAACATATATAAAACAAGACTTGCAACGAACTGCCATATTTCTCTGAGGCCTAGGGTTGAACACACTGAGACCTCACAGACGATCTCCGGCGAGATTTGGGGAGTAGGCAGATCGAGGCCCCGTAATCGAGCTACAACAACCCAACCCACCTTTGTCTACCGCTCTAAGGAGTAGGCAGATTGATGCCTTAGAGTGGCCTTACATATTTCCTTTACCTCTTAAAATGGCTCCAAAATAGGAGCCGAAACGTCGAGTTTTCATAAATTCTGGACGCGGTTCAATTCGAAAACCAAGTATGTCTCACATTAAAGACCGCGGAAAACTTTCTGAACATATATATATATATATATATATATATATATATATATATATATATATATATATATATATATATATATATATATATATATATATACTTTCGAAGGCGTTCAATTCTTCTGGTTTTTTAACATTTTTAATTAATTCTTCTCATTAACGTGGTGATTATTATCCTAAATATGTCGGACGACGGTAGACCTATCTATAGTCCCATATTTTAATTGTGCAAAATGTTCGTTGACTCTAATTGCAATAGATTTTTTTGTTTGTCCGACGTATTTAAGATCACATCTCTACAACTTATCTTATAAATTCCCGACATTCTGGCCGCACTACCCTTGTCTTTTGGGTTACCTGGCAGGTTATTTAAAGGATTTTTTGTCGAAAATGTTAATTGCAAGTTGGCTTTTTTAAACATGCTATCTAGAAATACCACAGCATAATCAAACTGTTAATTATGATGTGGAAATACTTTAAAAACCTGCCAATTAAGCGATACTGAAATCGAACGATAGTCAGATCTTCGTAAAATATTTGCCGCCTAATGTGACACAGTTGTCACAATGACCTAATGTGACAATTTATAAAAGAAACCTTATTTTGAAGCTTGTCAATGAAATGAGTTTAGATTTACTTTCATCTTGGAAAGAGGGTAATGTTTTGGATGCAATCTACGAAATTGCAACGGCGTGTAAATTGCGTGTAAATTGGTAAAGAATTCGACTCTCAGGTTATCTTGGAGAAAACTTTTAGAAAGTAAAGAGCCTGAAAACAATCTACAGGAAGATCTCATTCCAGAAATGGTAAATAACCTAAGAAAATTCGACTTTGTTTTTCGAACCGGTAGTACGGGAGCGGCTAAGTGCTGATGAAACAGGTCATGAAGTATGGAGTGATCAGGAAATTATAGACAACATCTAGTGAAAGCAAATTTTATAAAACAGACGATGACACCTTGATTTCACCTCAAAAGATCAGCTATAGTGACGCCTTAAACTACAGCGAACAGTTCCTCAGTTATTTAGAACAACAATGAGACGGGACGCTTTTCAAAAAGATGATGATGCGCAATTTACGCGCTACCATTCGTTGGAAAATAGTAAATGATTCAAGGAAGCAGACAAGCATACTCTCTTACTTCACTAAATAGGTATGTACATGCAGGAATGTAATTAAAATGTAACATACGTGTCTTAGTAGGTACCTATGTTTAAATAATTATCAGAAATTGTTCTCAAAAAATGCGCACCAGAACTTGCTCCTGTCCTGACTCGTCTGTTTCAGACATCTTACAATAGAGGCATATTTACTAGTAACTGGAAAACTGCTCGGGTACAACCAGTCCCCAAGAAAGGATCCATTGCGCTTCCTAGCAACTACAGGCCTATTTCTCTCCTTTCAGTCGTCTCTAAAGTGATTGAAAAGTATATAAACACCGAATTACTAAAATTTCTTGAAAAACACAGTCTAATCCACGACGGGCAGTATGGATGCCGTCAGCGCAGATCAACTGCCGATCTCCTTTCCTTTGTCACCCATTCTCGGAACAAGTCTATGGAACTACACGGTGAATCATAGATTGTCGCTCCAGACATATCCAAAGCATTCGACCAGGTCTGCCACGCAGCGCTGCCTAATAAACTTCCGGCCTATGGCCTACCACCTAAACTCTGTACCTGGACAGCAAATTTCCTCTCCAACCGATGCGTTTCTGTTGTCGTGGATGGCCATTCCTCTAAACTGTATCCAGTTAATGCAGGAGTCCCTCAAGGATCAGCTTTAGCTCCTACTTTTTTTATTCTCCACATCAATGACCTCCTCTCTAAAACATCCAACCCAATTCATAGTTACGCGGACGACAGCACCCTCTACTCAAATATACAATATCCTAAGCCTGTCTCTTTAGCCGAATTAGATGAGGATCGCAGACTCATTGAGGGTTCTATCTCTGTGGATCTCCAAAAAATATTAGACTGGGGAAGTAGAAATCTTGTACAATTCAACTCCAGCAAATCTCAGTCTTGCCTTCTATCTCATAAGAGATACACCAGCCCTAGACCCATCACAATGAACAACCAAGTTATTCAAAGTAATGAGTCCTTTTCACTTGTTGGCATTTCTGTGGATCGAAATCTCAATTGGCACCAACATGTCACATCACATGCAGAAGCGGCTGCTAAGAAATTAGGTTTCCTCTTCCGGGCTCGCAAATACTTTTCACCAGCTAATCTCTATACCTTATATACTTCACAAATACGGCCAAACCTCGAATACTGCTCCCACATCTGGGGGCCGCTGCCGCTTCTACGCTTGCTATACTGGACTCCATTCAGAAGAGAGCTATACGTCCCATCGGTGACCCTACCCTCACCCAGAGGCTGCCATTCCTTGCCCACCGACGTGCCGTTGGTAACCTCTCTCTATTTTAGAGATATCTGAACGGGCACTGCTCGGAGGAGCTTTCTTCCATAGTTACTCCACCTGCGGCCCCCAACAGATCTACCAGGGGAACAGAGCGAATGCACCCTTTTACTGTCCAGGTCACCAGACATGGAACATCTCGTTATGCCCGCTCTTTTGTCCCGAGGACTTCCAAGTTGTGGAATTCCTTGCCGGCACATGTTTTTCCTTCTCCTCCGAATCTCCAAACCTTCATGTCCAGAATTAACAAGTTGCCTCTTTCCTCCTTGTCGACACCCACGGTACGATAGTATTTAGTCTGTGGGCCCTCGTGGTGTGTTGCTGAAATAAATAAAAATCTTTGTTAATTATTTCCCAAATATATGCTATAAAGGATTTTGTAGTGTTTTTATATGTAAAAATCGGCGATTTAGGGCTTAACCGGAAAATCTATTAACCAGCAAATATTTTTACCGGCCATCCCGAAGTATATATACATACATATATATATATATATATATATATATATATATATATATATATATATATATATATATATATATATATATATATATATATATATATATATATATATATATAATTATCAAATCTAGTATCCATGACAACAGATTACTTTCACAGATATCTTGAACAATTTATCAATTTGCAGTCGTTATCTGTAAGTTGTAGGGTTTAAGAAATTTTCAGATTCCATTAATCTAAAAACTCATTTGTCTATTTGTCTATGTTAATTAATACTGGTTTTGGTTTTTCTCTAATTGTGAAAAATTTTAATATCAAATAATAATTATTCCGATCATCAAAATTGTTACATCGATAAATAGTCTAAAAATAAACTGACGTTATATTTTTAGTTATTATGTAGGTTTGTACTTTTTGTATTGTCATTTTGTGGTTAGTGGGTTCGAAATGGAAAAACGAGAAGTTAAATTAACGGCACTGAACAGATATGATAGTTACACGAATGATTCAGTCATGTGCTTGCAGTGTATGTTTAAGTGAGTAACACTAAATTTATACTTAAATTACAAAGTAAAAACACGTGTGGTTAAAGTACATAATGCATGTTGGTGAATGTATAGACTGTATAATTAGATAATTAATTGCAGAGGTCGACAAAACTGTATTTTCTCTCTTTCTGACAGATAAAATAATAATTCTTATTTATGGCTAATAATATCTCGGCTTCACAATTCATTGATTATGTCTGTTGTGTCTGAGTCTATGTTGTGTGTTGACGAGGTATCATACATAGTAGGAATCTTTGGAGGTATCGCACATTAACAGTAGATGTCGCTGGACTTTTAACGTTTCGAACTTTCTGAGCTTTATATTTCCATAATTAAATAAAATTAATTATTTTACCTTCGTTTTTATAATGTACACATGTATTTATTATGTGAAGCTTTGATTATATGAAGAACACTGATAAATGAGCTTTCTTATTATCTTACTTCAACTGCTATGTACCGACACAAACCTAAGGTAAACCTCTGTTACTTTGCATATATTTTGACAATTTTCTTTAATTCAATTTTTTCAGTTTTCATTATGATAATTAAATAATAGAGAAGTCATGATAGTGTGATTTCGGAAAATCTCCAAATATATATGTGTATACAGTGAGTCCTATATTGGTGCTGCAAGTATTGCTATTTCGGTTATTATAAGAGCTAAAAGTCGGTTAACCCTTTTCTTGGCAGAGAAAGAAAACTCGTGAGAAAATTATGTTTTGGTGTCTCTGGTATTTACTTTTGGTCATGTATATAGGGTCGAATGTTGGAAAAAATATTCAATGGTTATTTTTCAAATTTTCGGATTTATCCAAATGAATACCCTTTTTTCCCTCAGGGCTCGTCCGCGGCCTCACCGCCCCGATAGCACTGCAACCTTTGGTTTATTGTGCATGCCCTTAGTCTTTTTACTCCACCCACTCCAAAATCACTGTGCCTTGAACTAGTCTGCACAGCGATTGGTAGGGTGAAGTTTTATAATGCCCTGTCTCCGGTCTAGACTGACCGTAGATCAGTTGTCTTCTGCGGTCCAGAGCTTTACACTCACACAAGATGTGCTGGGCTGATTCCTTTCCCTCGCCGCAGAGTCAATTGTTTTTTTTTAATAATCGCGAAAAACCAAAATAGTACGTTTTTGACAAACCCCCGTATCTCGGTTATCTGAGAAGATGCGGTATTTTGGTTTAGACATTTGAAGGTCTTTGCAATAAAAAATAAAACAAAAGAATATATTTACCCGTTTTCAAGATAATGATTATAACTTTGTTTATAGATGCCTTATTATATTCTTTTTTTTATCTCCTCTTGAAAAATTTTACACAACATGGTATTTCATTTCGAGTCAATACTGAAATACACAAATCTAAACATTTCCTACTGAATTTTGCTGATGTGCCAGATGCGGTGTAGTAGGGGAGCCAACAATTTGTTTGCTTTATGAGTGTCAAGTTAAGTTTAATTTGAACCTCTTCAGCCACTCAAAAGCCCTGGTTCTCCAAATCCTGCGACAAGGCCAGACTTCAAAAGCTCAAAGCTCACAAATCGCTTCTACAAAATCCCAGTCGAAAAAACCGTCAAGCATTTAACGACGCAAGAAACCGCTATGTCCGCATTCTTTCTGAGGCAAAAAACTCGTTTAATAACCACATCAAAAACAAAGTCCACTCAAGCTCCAACGGCAGCAAACCCTTCTGGACTCTTGCTAAATCTATTGGGAATAATTTCTGCAAGAGCACGTTCCCACCTCTTCTTTTAGGAGATGAAATTGTTTCTACCGCCCTGGGCAAGGCTGAACTTTTTACCTCGTTGTTCTACTCTCAACCCACCACCAAATGTTCAACCACCAACAGTCCCCAATGTCGCGCCTAAAATGACGGATATCATTTTCAAAACTAAAAAGGTACGTAAGATGCTCTCGTCTCTTAATACCAGGAAAGCCTGTGGGCTTGACGAGATTCCAGCAATTGTTCTCAAAAATGCGCACCAAAACTTGCTCCTGTCCTGATTCGTCCATTTCAGACATCTTACAATAGAGACATATTCACTAGTAACTGGAAAACTGTTCCAGCACAACCCGTCTCCAAGAAAGGATCCAAAGCGCTTCCTAGCAACTACAGGCCAATTTCTCCTTTCAGTCGTCTCTAAAGTGATGAAAAAGTATATAAACACAGTCTAATCCACGACAGGCAGTATGGATTCCGTCAGCGCAGATCAACTGCCGACCTCCTTATCTTTGTCACCCATTCTTGGAACAAGTCTATGGAACTACACGGTGAATCCCCGATTGACGCTCTAGATATATCCAAAGCATCCGATCAGGTCTGGTACGCAGCGCTGATTAGTAAACTTTCGGCCTATGGCGTACCACCAAAACTCTGTACCTAGACGGCAAATTTCCTCACCAACCGAAGCATTTCTATTGTCGTGGATGGCCATTCCTCTAAACTGTATCCAATTAATACAGGAGTTCCTCAAGGTTCAGCTTCAGCCCCTACTTTGTTTCTTCTCCACATCAATGACCTCCTCTCTAGCACATTCAACCCAGTTCACAGTTACGCGGACGACAGCACCCTCCACTCAAATATCTATACTTTATATACTTCACAAATAAGGCCAAACGTCGAATACTGCTCCGACATCTGGGGTGCCGCTGCCGCTTCTACACTCGCTATCCTGGACTCCATTCAGAAGAGAGCTATGCGTCTCATCAGTGACCCTACCCTCACCCAAAGGCTGCCATCCATTGCCCACCGACGTGTCGTTGGTGACCTCTGTCTTTCTCTCTCTCTTATATATATATATATATATATATATATATATATATATATATATATATATATATATATATATATATATATATATATATATATATACATACCTGCACGGGCACTGCTCAGAGGAGCTTTCTTCCATAGTTCCTCCACCTGCTGCCCACAACAGATCTACCAGGAGAACAGAGTGAATGCACCCTTTTTGTCCAGGTCAGCGGACATAGAATATCTTGTTATGCCCGTTTTTTTGTCCCGAGGACTTCCAAGTTGTGGAATTCCTTGCCGGTACATGTTTTTCCTTCTCCGCCAAACCTCCAAACCTTCAATTCCAGAATTAACAAGTTGCCTCTATCCTCCTTGTGACCTCCTTGACACTTACGGTACGATAGTATCTAGCCTGTAAGCCCTCGTGGTGTTGAAATATATTTAAAAAAAGTGTCTTCTTGTTTGTTTGTTTTTTGTTTCTTTAACGTCGGTCTATTTTCGCGACTATGGCCAATCACCGACGCCAGGGAGCAGTTTCGCCTTACTATCCTGGAAATTTTTTCGGACCCCTGCTTTTCGTTAAGGAGGGTAGGGATCTTTAACGTGCCCAACATTGCATGCATAGTTTCCATTATGTTGATATTATTTTCAAATACCCGACAATAAAAGATGGCTTTTAATTATACTAATGAACAAAAATTATGCATGTTAGAAACTCACTTAGTAGTCCAAGAAACTCTATAGCGGCTGCTGAAGTTTACGAAAATGGAGACGGTATCTTGATTCGTTCTAAAGTTTTCGTGGCTACTAACAGACAGACATGCAGACCGACAGATAAAATGTTTTCGTTCCCAAATTACGTTTTAGTGAATTTTCTTAAAAAAAATTCACTGATGAGGAGATCCCGACTTTTGAATTTTGAAAAAATTTCTTCAAATGAGCGCTAATTAGGCCATATATATATATATATATATATATATATATATATATATATATATATATATATATATATATATATATATATATATATATATATATATATGTATCACACCGATAACTCAAAAAATAATGGGCCGATTTTGATTAAATTTGGTGAAAAAATTCCTTTTGCAAATGGCTTGCATGAGTTCGTTAAGCATAATTTGGTACACATGTTTACATCGTTATAGGTAAGTTACTCACCAAAATTTAGCTATGTAGGTCAAAAGACAAAAAAGTTATAGGCATTTAAAGAAAAATAAATTGGGGTTTTCCTCAAAACGTCAAAGTGGCGATTTAAAATGTCAAAATTGGCAACATTTAGGCAAATAACTTGAATCTAATACGGGCTATAAAAATAAAATGTCTCAAGAAGAATGTTTTACAAACCCTAAAGTCTTAATTTCAACCGTCATTGTCCTTCATTTTAATAAAATGTTTGCAGAAAATTCATTTTAAATAGACCCTTTCTCTGATGTTTGGCAGTAATCTTAGCTATAGAGTTTATCGTTTAATGGTATATAATTTTTGTCGAATTTTCGTAAAAAATCAATAAAGTTCAATATATCCGTTATTATATAAGATATGAAAAAATTTGTATATATTAATTATAGGGTGTCTTGAGCTACATCTTAAAATAATATTTCTACAATCACAGGGTGGCCCATAAGTCATTGGTGATACAAATTTCCTTTTTTTTTTAAATCAAACACGCCTTATGTTATTGCATTTTCCATCGAGATATAATGCATGTTTGTAAGAAAAGAAATTCTAGACGCAGCAAGTGCGTTATGGTAGCGAATTTTGATCAAATGTTTCATATTTGAACAGCTCAATTTGCTATTAACCTATAAGGTTGACCAAGAAACGTGTTTTTTCGGGAACACTTTAAGTTTACTTTTGGAAAATTTTGTACATTTTCACACAATAAAGTTATTTTGATGAAACATGGCACATTGTTTCTAATATATAGATTATACTGGTAACCAAATTTGATGCCTGCTTTCTTAACAAAACACACATATTTGTTATTAAAAACATTTTAATGAAAATTCACTACCATAACGCACTTGCTGCGTCCAGAATTTTTTTCTATATGTTTTGACACGTATTACGACGTTTAGGCGCAAAGACTTGTTGAAAATTCTGTCACCGATACCATACTTCCACATCTATTCCCGATGTGGGAGTAATGTAGCAATTCCTTGCAAAGTAAAATATATTTTTTGCTGACATGGTGACGCCTAAATTTTTTGATTAATATTATGTTTATTCAAAATTTCATCATATTATGAGCAATAGCAAATACTTTAGTCTCTAACATAGACAAAACGTATTTCACTAATACAAAAAGTAACGCATTAAACTTGTCTGGAAATTTAATGTACAGATGTTACGATAACAATCTTTATGCAAATATGTGTTTAGACCACAAAACAGAAAATACAGAATAAACACATAATGTCACAGAGTGTATTCAAATTTCCATGCATTTGTTGATTTGCTATCTGCAACATCTCATGGACTAAGTTATTTTCGCTGTAAAATTCAGCCACATAGAACCCCACCTTTGACATCGAACTTGAGCCTGTTCTACAAGGGATAAATATTTATTACATTCAAAGCGACCAGCTTATAACATGAGCGATCGAAATCTGACCACAGTATAGAAAAAACGAGAAAAGAGGCAAGATGCTTGATCTAACTAGTGACTTCAGTGATAAGTGCTCATTAGATAGTACCTTTGACCATGTTAAATTCAGAAGGCTTCTACTCCAAAGGTTAGTTTTCTAAATTGATGATTTATTTAAAAATCTCTGGACGCAGCAAGTGCGTTATGGTAGCGAATTTTCTTTAAACTATTTTTAATAGCAAATGTCTCTCTTTGATGAAAGCAGGCATCAAACTCTGTTGCCTATATAGTAGAAACAATGTACCATATTTCATTGAAATAAATTGATTGTTTGAAAATATATAAACATTTTTCAAAAGTCTAGATGCAGCAAATGTGTTATGGAAGTGAATTTCCATAAAAATGTTTTTAATAGCAAATGTGAGCAGGCATCAATCTGATTATCGGTATAGCCTATGTAGTAGAAACAATGTACTATATTTTATCAAAATTACTTATGGTTTGAAAATATACAAAAATATTCCGAAAATAAACTTAAATATTGGTTTTCTATCCAACAAAGCTTACGTTAATAACAAATTGAGTTATTGAAATTTGAAGGATTTAATGAAATTTCGGTAAATTTGAAGATTAGCTCTCGAACGCTTTTAAAAAAATTGTTCTCAGAAACATTACTAGGACCCCACCTGAATGCACAAACCACAAGAAAAATTTCTTGTTGACACCCCCCAAAGAAGTTATGGGACTGGGAGTGAATAGGGGTGGTGTGCGGGGTAGGCAGGGTTTAAGGGGGATGTGGCTTCAAGATGTGAAAAAGACAGCTTTCAAGTCCGCTTTATTCGAATTTTCTGCTCATATTTCCTTTTTACTACCTACCCCGCTCAGCACCCCTACTCACTCCTGGTCCCGTAACTTCCCTGGGGAGGTGTGAACAAGAAATTTTTCTTGGGGTTTGTGGGGGGTGGTTGGTGATCAGGTTTCTGAAAACAGTTTTTTGAAAAACGTTAGGGAGCTAAACTGCAACTTTACCGAAAATTCGCTACCAAAACGCACTTACTGCGTCCAGATTTTTTTCTTAGAAACGCATCATATTTCGAAAAAATGCAAAAATGCATTAACGAATTTGTTCTACGAAAATTAGCTAAAAAAAATTATACACCCCTACTCACTCCTGGTCCCGTAACTTCCTTGGGGAGTGTGAACAAGAAATTTTCCTTGGGGTTTGTGGATCCAGTGGGGTGGGGGCCCAGGCAGGTTTCTGAAAACAGTTTTTTGAAAAGCGTTCTGCAAATTTATCGAAAATTCGCTACCAAAACGCACTTACTGCATTCAGATTTTTTCTTACAAACGTATCATATTTCGACAAAAAATGCAAAAATGCATTAACGAATTTGGTCTATGAAATTTAGCTAAAAAAGTTATGCACCCCTACTCACTCCTCGTCCCGTAACTTCCTTGGGGGGTGGGAACAAGAAATTTTTCTTGGGTTTTGTGGATTCAGGGGGGCCCTAGGCAGGTTTTTGAAAACAGTTTTTTGAAAAGAGTTCGGGAGCTAAACTGCAAATTTACCGAAAATTCGCTACCAAAACGCACTCACTGCGTCCAGTTTTTTTTCTTACAAAAGCATCATATTTAGATAAAAAATGCAAAAATGCATTAACGAATTTGTTTTACAAAAATTAGCTAAAAAAAAATAATTATCACTCCTGGTCCCGTAACTTCCTTGGGGAGTGTGAAGAAGATTTTTTTCTTGGGGTTTGTGGATCCAGCGGGGGCACTAGGCAGGTTTCTGAAAACAGTGTTTTGAAAAGCGTTCGAGAGCTAAACTGCAAATTTACCGAAAATTCGCTACCAAAACGCACTTACTGCGTCTAGATCGTTTTCTTACAAACGCATCATATTTCGATAAAGCATTCAAAAATTCATTAACGAATTTGTTGTACGAAAGTTAGCTAAAAAAAATTATACACCCCTACTCACTCCTGGTCCCGTAACTTCCTTGGGGAGTGTAAACAAGAAATGTTTTGGGGGAATAGGGGTGCTGTGCGGGGTAGGCAGGGTTTATGGGGGATATGGCTTCAACATGTGAAAAAGACAACTTTCAAGCCCGTTTTATTCGCATTTTCTGCTCATATTTCCTTTTTACTACCAGCCCGCCCAGCTTCCCTATTCACTCCTGGTCCCGTAACTTTCTTGGGGGGTGTGAACAAGAAATTTTTCTTGGGTTTTGTGGATCCAGGGAGAGGGCCTAGGCAGGTTTCTGAAAACAGTTTTTTGAAAAGCGTTCGGGAGCTAATCTGCAAATTTACCGAAAATTCGTTACCAAAACGCACTTACTGCGTCCAGATTTTTTTCTTATAAACGCATCATATTTCGGTAAAAACAAATTTGTTCTATGATAATTAGCTAAAAAAAAATTATAGACCGTTAAACCATAAACTTTACTAAACCTACAAATAAATATCCTGACTAACTAAACTGACAGCCAAACCATCTGAGAAAGGGTATATTTGAAATTGATATTCTATAAATATTTTAGTAAAATGAAGGAGAATGACGGATGAATCTGAAAATTAAGGGTTTGCAGAACACTATTCTTGCAACATTTTCTTTTCACAAACGGTATTTGTTTCACATTCTTTGCCTAAACATTGCCAATTTTGACGTTTAAAATTGCGAGTTTGGCGTTTTGAGGAAAACTCCAAAATTTGTTGCTTAAACGGCCCATAACTTCTTTGTATTTAAAGCTAGAGACCTAAATTTTGGTACAAAATTCACTCTTATAATACAAACACGCATACCAAATTTGGGTGTCCTCACTTTGTTATTTCCGGAGATATGAATTTTTTTATAAAGAAAACACAAAATTTTCCGGGAAAACCTGGTCCGATTTTCCTGGCTAACGAACTTATCCAAGCCACTTGCAAAAGGAAGGTACTCCACAAATTTTATCAAGATCGGTTTATTATTTTTTGAGTTATCGGTCGAATATATATATATATATATATATATATATATATATATATATATATATATATATATATATATATATATATATATATATATATATATATATATATATATATATATATATATATATATATATATATATATATAAACACAGATCTCCCCATAAGCGAATTTTTTTAAAAAAAATTCGCTAATATCAATATAATTACTACATACAGACTTGGAGGCTTTTTCTCTGGCTTCACTCTCGGTTTTCGTTTCCGTAAATAACGGACGTAGCCAGCGGGTAAGCTAACTGGAGCAAGTGGCCCTTCTGAATGCTAGATGTTCTAGTATGTTATTTAACTTTTCTGTAAATGGTTTTGCTACTTGACAGCGTCCTCAGCAAAAGAAAATTGAATGGGTACGTAAAAAATGAAAATAAAATAAAACAACAATGACCGATGAAGCCTTCACAATGTCTAGGGGATGTAGGTCACTATTTAACATAAAGATAGAATTACCCTATAACAGTAATAACTATAACAGCAATTACAACAATAAGATAACTTAACAATAACAATAATAAAGAAGACTCTATACAATAAAAATATCGACAACTTTTTTGAAGAAAAAAAAATAGGTAGATTTATTGTGTTTGACTTGTTTAATTAGGAAGAAGAATATCCAAGAAAGGGAAATCCATTAAATCAGTTTGCTTATTTAAAACAAGGTAGCTATTGTCGCGTATGTGTTTTTTTATTTATAAAGCTTAAAAAAAGTCTAGTTTACGCTTGTCATTACAAAAATGTGGTGGTTTTATGCGGTTATTTACTGTGGGTTCATGTAGGGTATCAATGATATGTTTTGCAAATGTAGATTTGTGAGCGTGGTTATTGCTAAATGCTGAAATATGTTCTTTGTATCGGGTCTTAACATTTCTAAAAGTTTGACCTATATAGATTGCGTTACAATGTGTACAAGCTAATTTATAAACTCCAGCTTTTGTCAAGAAACAGGAGTTTTCTTAATTAACAAATCACGCGTCGCGTTGTAAGATTTAAAAGCTACCTTTGTATTTGCACAGGTTTTTAAATTTTTTGAAATGTTTTCTGAAATGGTGCCAATATAACATACCTGTTGTCTTTTTTGCGTCTAGTATTTGGATAAATTTAATTAATCGCTAATTTGGATTCTTTTCTCTCTAACATTTTATCTGTTATTTTAATAGAGCAGCCATTATTAAATGCTAATTGCATAAGTATTGAAATTTGTCTTTCCAAATTGTTTTGGGACATAGGTATTGAAAATGCACGATGTATCATAGAATGATAGGCTGAATGGCAGCTTTTGTGAAAAAGGTGACATGAATCGTATGGTATGGTTGTGTCAGTGTAAGTTGGTTTCCTATATATTGAAAAGTCTAGACACTTTTGAAACTTTAGAAGTAAAAAAGCACATACACGACAAAAGCTACCTTGTTTTAAATGAGCAAACTGATTTTATGGATTCCCCTTTCTTAGATATTCTTATTCCTAGTCAAATAAATCAAACAAAATAAATCTCACTTTTTTTCAAAAAAGTTGTAATAAGATAATGAGTTGATGTATGACGATATTTTCATTGTAGAGAGTCTGCTTTATTACTGTTATTGTTTAGCTATTTTATTGTTGTAATTGTTGTAAAAATGATTACTGTTATAGGTTATTTCTAATTTTATATTAAATATTGGCATACATCACGTAGACATTTTGAAGGCGTCATCCGTCATTTTTGTTTTATTTTATTTTCAATTAAAGAATTTTTTGATCAAAACATCATAACATAGCAACAGATCTCTGTTTGTAGTTGTTATGATTTCATATTAATTCAAGCTTCTTCTGAGGATGCTGTCAAGTATCGAAACCGGTTACAGAAACGCTGAGGGACATCCTAGAACATCTTGAATTCAGAAGGGCCACTTGCTCCAGTTAGCTTACGGGCTGGCTACGTCCGTCATTTAGAAAAACGAAAACCAACATTGACAATCACAAAGCACGAAAAACATGTTTAGTTTGTTATAATTAAATGTCAAAATTAGCGATTTTTAACCAAAGATTCCAAAGCGGATGAAGTCTGTAAAGACGAACTACTGCATGAAATATGTCTCACAAAGTCTTCAGTTTTAGTTTCAATAGTTACTTATCTTCATTTAATTGAGATATTTGCAGAAAATTTTCTGGGAATGGACGATTTTTGCCTGTTTGTATGCAGAGCTACGTAAAAGGAAATCTATTATTTCTAAAGGGGCGACCAGTTGTAAAAAGTGAAATGTCACGTGCAATGATTTTTAAACGAAGAATATGAAGCAAACATGGCTCCTGCAGAACAAAATACTCTGTCATATGTGTTTGATAAGCTGTTAAATTTATGCTTAAAGTGTTACCTTATCTCATTTGTCTTACATTTTTGAGAAGAATGGGTTTGAAGTGGAACTTTTTGCCAGTCTCACATCAAACGCTATATTTTTTTACGAGTTTCAAAAGTCTGGACGCAGTTAGTGCATTATGATAACAAAATTTCATTAAACATAATCGTTTACCTGACAGAAAAAGAAATATTAGCCCAATATTTATTTATTTATCGAAATCAACGCCCAAAAGGAAATCCTTATGATAGAGCTGACATTTAGCAACATGCTGTACAGCAGAGATACCAACAAAAAAATACATCTTTTCCTAAACTGATAATAACTCAAGTAGTTAAGATTAAAAGAAATGCAACCCTATAGCCATATTAACTTGATAATACAACTAATTTGCACATCACTCACATAGCACAAAACATAAGTAAAGGAATAGCTACTTTAAAAGTAAATATGTACCATATAAAATAACACTGTTGTTTATGTATGTTACTATTTCTTTGCGTGTGTTGAAAAATATATCCACATGGTTGTTTATACAATTACAAGCTGAGGCCATGGCATACACTGGTGATCTTAAAAGAACACTGGTACCAGGCTGCGGTAAATAAAAGGATAAGTAGTTTCTGTTGCTTCTACTAGACAGATTAATTATTAAGTTGTCCAAGAATGTAGAAGAATCAATCTTGTTGTGGAATAAATTGAACAGAAACGAGATGAGGTTGATAAATATGCCCCTACTAATTGAATTGAATTATTAAGTTGTCCAAGAATGTAGAAGAATCAATCTTGTTGTGGAATAAATTGAACAGAAACGAGATGAGGTTGATATATATGCCCCTACTAATTGAATTTATCTTAAAACGCTAAAGCACACACTTATTTGATGCACCCTGTTCCGGATAATGATTATCCTCTCTGTAATACAAATACTTTAGTAACTTACGCTGAGCATGTTCCAGGAGGTCCTTATACCGTTGGTATTATAGAGTCCAGACTTGCACAGCATATGATGTTTGGAAAACCTTTAGCTTTAGTGCGGGAGGTCAAATATTTGGGGTGATCCTGGACCCCAAACTAACATGGGGGTCGCAAATAGAACGAGTAGTGAAGAAGGGAGTAGCGACCCTCTGGCAGCTGCGTCGTGTGATAGGGAGGACCTGGGGACTTAATCCTCGGATCCTTCATTGGATCTACACTGCGATCGTCAGGCCGAGAATCCTCTATGGGGCGTTGGTCTGGTGATGTGGTGTGAACCAAACTACCAGCAGGAAGCTGGCCAAACTCCAAAGGCTGGCAATCCTGGGTATCGCAGGCGCTATGAGGACGACACCCTCAGCCACGCTAGAGGTCCTGTTGATGCTGCCACCGCTGCCCATCTGTATCAGAAGGGAGGCTATGGCGTCGCATCTTAGAATCCGGGACTCAGGTAACTGGTGCGGAGAGGGAGCAGTAATAGGGCATGCAAGAGTCGCCAAGGAGGTGGAAAAGGAAATTCCGATTTCCGCCATAAAGGTGAGGGATGCCGAGGACGATATTAGGTTGACTAGGCCATACACCCTCAGGATCCCCAGTAGGGATCAGTGGAGGGAAAATGAGGTTGCATTCCAGCCCGCAAGCCTGGTCTGTTTCACCGACGGATCGCGGCTGGAGGACCAACAATCCTCCGGGGCAAGAATATACATCGAGGGCCTGGGGGTGCGTGAGAGCTATGCTCTTGGCGCATACACCACGGCATTCGAAACAGAGGTCGTACGCTATCCTGTCTGTGGCCAATAGACAGGATGTGAAGATGAGTCCCGAGAAATGTGTGTACATCTGCTCGGATAGCCAGGCGGTCCTCCGGACAGTCTGCGCGGCCAGAATCAGGTCACCACTGGTTCAGGAGTGCGCTGACGCCCTCAGAGGACTAGCCAGGACAAAGGAGGTGCAACTGGTGTGGGTTCCGGGACACTGTGGCGTAGCGAGGAATGAGGTGGCGAATAATCTCGCAAGACTCGGTTCCCGGCGGCCGTTCTGTGGCCCGGAGCCTGCGATAGGCATAAGTAGAAAGACAGTCTGTCGCCTTAGACAGATGGACCGAGGAAGCAATGGAGAGGCACTGGGGGTCGGTTGGTGGCTGCAGGCAGGCGCGGGATTTCGTGGAGGGGCCGGACAGAGATAAAGCTGTCTGGCTACTCGGAAGGAGTCGACCTACGCTTCGCCGCATCCTTGGGTTGCTGACAGGCCACTGCGCCCTTAAAAGACACCTCACATTGATAGGCGTAGAGAGGGATCCCATTTGCGAGGAATGCGGCGAGGATGAAGAAACGTTCTACCACTACCTGTGTGAATGCGAGGCTTTTGGGAGTCTTCGAGCAGAATTGTTAGGATCGAGGACTCTGCAGAGGAATCAGGTAAGTACCGTCCAACTGAAGACCGTCACGGCCTGCATCTCGAGGTCGATGCGGTTTGGCGACGGAACCGAGGAAGAGTAGAGCATGGTTGCTGGGGTTGGCAAAAAGGGCCCATTGTGGCCTACTTGCTTGGCATTGGCCTCCCCACGACTGCTGCTACTACTACTACTACTGCACAGCATATTCCAGGCGTGATCCGACAAAATCGTATCAAAAGAGTATCTTAAAACACGACACATTATCTCGACATGATCTTAAAATTGAGCCCAAAGATTTTAGTGCGGCTTTTCAGGTTAGTTGAGAGTGTAAAGAAAAACAAAGTTTTCTCTCAAAAGTCACCCGCAAATCCTTAACTTCTCTCTCCAGAACACGATGGTCTAACATGTAATCATACGTTTGACGAGTATAACTCCTGCTAAATGAAAGGATTCTGCACTTTGAATATATTTAAAGTAAAACCATTTACACTGCACCATTCCTGTAAACGATTTAGGTTAATCTGTAATAATGCACATTCATCAGACCCACACACTCTGGAATGCAACTTTAGGGCATCAGCATAAAGTAAAACTTCTACATCAAAAGGTTAAACAATATCATTGATCGCTAGCAAAAACAGAAGTGGGCCAAGATTAGAACCCTGAGGTACTCCAGATAAAGTAACAAACTTATCAGATATATGACCCATATACTCCATAAAACTATTCTTATTATAAAAGTAGGACTTTATCAGGTCGATATAACTGCCACTTAGTCCCATGCTTCCCAGTTTTTGAATAACAATATCGTGATCAATTCTGTCACAGGCCTTTGAAAAGTCTGTGTAAATAATATCCACCTGTCCACATACATCAAGACAGTCAGAGACGTACTGGGTAAATTCAGCAGGTTTGTTACAACATATCGTTTTCACACAAAACCGTGCTGCTTATCAGATATCAAGTTCCTGCCTAGGTTATAAATCCTGTACAATACTATTTAGAAAACTTTTGCAAAGTTCGATAAAATACTTATAGGTCGATAATTATCTGTGCGTTAAAAACAGGAATGATTTTACACTCCTTCCACACAAGAGGAAATATGGACTTTATAAACACAAATTAAACAGAAACGTCAGTGGCTGGCAAAATACATTAGCGCAGTCTTTGACTAGAAAACTGGGGAGATTATCTAGACCATGCGTTAGTTTGGGTTTTAATCCTCTCAGAGAGTCTAGAATCTCTTCTTCTTTGATTACTGGTACACCAGAAGCATGTTGCCCAGGAACATCATTTGGGTCAAAATTTGAGCCGGAAATAGAGTATATATATATATATATATATATATATATATATATATATATATATATATATATATATATATATATATATATATATATATATATATATATATATATATATATATATATATGCGCGAAAGTGCAAGGAAAAGGCATTGACTATACTTTACGGAGTATCGTAAATCACCCCATTGCCGTTACGGACAACAGAAGTAATTCTCAAAGATGTTCTCTTGCCATTTATAAAAAACTTTGGACGCAGCAAGTGCGTTATGGTAGTGAATTTTCATAAAAATGTTTTTATTGCAAATATGTGTGTTTTCTTTTTATGTAAGAAAGCAGGCATCAATTTTGGTTACCAGTATAACCCATATAGTAAAAACAATGTGCCATGTTTCATAAAACTAACTTTATTGTGTGAAAATGTACAAAAATTTCCAAAAGTAAACAAAGTGTTCCCGGAAAAACTCGTTTCTTAGTCAACCTTATAGGTTAATAGCAAATTGGGCTATTCAAATATGAAACATTTGACCAAAATTCGTTACCATAACGCAATTGCTGCATCCAGAATTTCTTTTCTTACAAACATGCATTATATATCGATGGAAAATGCAAAAATGCAATCACATAAGGCGTGTTTGATAAAAAAAAAGAAAATTTGTATCACCAACGACTTATGGGTCACCCTGTGATTGTAGAAATATTTTTTAAGATGTAGCTCAAGACACCCTATATTTAATATATAAAAAAAATAATTCAAATCTTGTATAATAACGTATATATTGAGCTTAATTGATTTTTTACGAAAATTCGACAAAAATTATATACCATTAAACGATAAACTCTATAGCTAAGACTACTGCCAAGCATCAGAGAAAGGGTCTATTTGAAATGAATTTTCTGGAAACATTTTAGTAAAATGAAGGACAATGACTGTTGAAACTAAGACTACAGGGTTTGTAAAACATTCTTCTTGAGACATTTGATTTCCATAGCCCGTATTAGATTCAAGTTATTTGCCTAAATGTTGCCGATTTTGACGTTTTAAAATCGCAACTTTGACGTTCTGAGGAAAACCCCAATTTATTTTTCTTTAAATGCCTATAACTTTTTTGTCTTTTGACCTACATAGCTTAATTTTGGTAGGTAACTTACGCATAAGGATATAAACCCGCGTAATAAATTTGGTTGCCCCTACTTTGTTAATTTCGGAGATATAATTTTTTTTAGAAAGAAGACACAAAATTTTGCGGGATAACCTGGGCAGATTTTCCTGGCTAACGAACTTATCCAAGCCATTGGCAAAAGGAATTTATTCACCAAATTTAATCAAAATCGGCCTATTATTTTTTGAGCTTTCGGTGTGATACACATATACATATATACATATATATATATATATATATATATATATATATATATATATATATATATATATATATATATATATATATATATATATATATATATATATAAACATATAAAAATTATAGCGCTCATTTGAAGAAATTTTTTCAAAATTCAAAAGTCGGGATGTCCTCATTGGTGAATTTTTTTAAAGAAAATTCACTAAAAGACGAAAATCGTGATCGATCCATTTTAATTCCCTGCTGACAACGGTGCAAATATGAATCATACGAATCTTTAACACGCAATTTGATTTTAGAACGCAAATCTCGAAAACAACCCAGATGATAAGGAAAAAGTATGCTCTTATATTTCTTTAAATGAAGATTTTTTGACTTAAGCTTATCAATAAATTGTTTGGTATACCAGACAGGATACACCGCATGAGTGTGTCAGCTTTTCCAAGATTGTACTTCTTAGCATCAGTATTAAAGCCATATCTAAAAGGGTGGTCTGTACTGAACTCAATAACTACAAAACGTAGGTGATGCGGATCCTCTCTTGTTAACGGAAAAGTGTCCTTAGTTTTTTTCTGTCCCTCAGGGGTCGGCCGCGTCTTTGCCGCCCCGATAGCGGCTTATTGTGCATGCCCTAAATCTTTTCTACTCCACCCATTCCAAAATCACTTTGCCTTGAACTAGTCTGCACAACAATTGGTAGGGTCAAGTTTTATATTGCTTCGTTCTAGGCTGTCCTTAGATCAGTTGTCTTTTGCGGTCCAGAGCTTTACACTCGTACAAGATGTGCTGGGCTGATTCCTCCCCCTCGCCACAGAGTCAGCCTGTGAGGTCCTCCTCTAAACGCCCCATTTTATGCAGGTGTTTCTTGACGGCCATGTGTCCCGTCAAGAGACCTGTTATGTTTCTCAGCTGTCCTCTGCTGAGATTTAACAGCTCCACAGCTCTCTTTGAACTGGAATTGTCAATTACTGACCTCCTATGTTTGAGCCCTGCACAGTCTTCCCAGTACACCTTGTGTTCGTTTCTGACCCAGGACCTAATGGCTCCCCTGGCCGTGCTCTTTGTCACGCCCAGAACCGGTTCTGGTCCCATAAATAGTTCTTCTCTTCGCGAGACTGTCAGCTTCTTGATTTCCTTTGACTCCCAAGTGACCCGGCACCCAGATGAAGGTGACCTCATTCTGCCCAGCCAGGTCGTTCGTCTCGTCTCGGCACTCATTTACCAGGCTGGAATTTACTCGTGGACTACTTAGCTGCTTAAGGACTGCCGGGCTGTCTGTGGCTATGAGGATCCGCTTGTTGGTGTAGTCCCTCCGCTTGTCTCCCACACACAGTGCAGAATGGCGTACATTTCGGCCTGAAGGACCGTTGCATGGGCTCCGAGGGACATACTATGACTTACCCTCGGTCGTTCCGAATAAACACCTGTCCTCGTCCCAGGATCCCCGCGGGATCCGTCCGTGAACCAGACGAGGGCGTCCCGTGGTAAGCCCGGCGTCTCCTCCCGCCCTGCCTCGCGGTCGTGGATTTCCAGTGTAAACATGTTTTCCCTGCAGATTCGCGGGGTCTGACCATATTTTAAGCATGGGTTCCTTCACGATCTCCTGAATTCTGCAGTGGCCCCTGAAGCCTGGGTTGAACTTCAGTCTACGATTGCAGGCTAGTCTGTATAGTCCTAGCCTGGCCTTCACCATGATAACTAAGTGTGTGTGTGTGTGTGTGTGTGTGGGGGGGGGGAGATCCAGCAACACCTCCATGGCGGCTATTGGGTTAAAGTCATGGCCCCTGTGATGCCCAGGCAAGCCATCCTTTGGATCTTGACTAGTTTTTGTTTGGCACTGGATTGTGTCACCTTA
This sequence comes from Tillus elongatus, assembly GCA_964006375.1. NCBI lineage: Eukaryota > Metazoa > Arthropoda > Insecta > Coleoptera > Cleridae > Tillus > Tillus elongatus. Next base: position 194,136,564 of record OZ023263.1, read on the forward strand.
GGCCACCAGACCAGTGCAGCGTATCTTAACGATGGTCTGATCACCCTTGTGTACAGTCAGTGGGCCATACTAGGTCTTAGTCCCCACGTTTTCCCATATAGCCGCGTAGTCACGGCTATGGTCATAACTGCCTTACGCAGTATTTTTTCAACATGACCATTCCAGGTTAGCTTAGAGTCCAATACGACCCCAAGATATTTCACCTCCCTGACCACCGGGATGTTTCTAAAGTATAGAGTGAAAGTTCTGTGACTCTCCCACTTCCTTCTACTCGTAAACTGTGTGACGGTTGCTTTCTCCTTGGACAACCGTCCACCACTTTCAGTGCTGTCTGCAGGCGCTCCCACACTCACTGTGTAACCTTCCCTCGGACTGTGATGACAATGTTGTCCGCATAGCCCTGTACCTCATACCCCTCTCCCGAGAGCCTCCCTGCCAGGCCATCCACGACTAGGCACCAGAGCAGGAAAGACAGAACGCTCCCCTGTGGATACCCCGCCATGACCCCCACCAGCAGAGTCCCTCCTGCGAGTGAGGTGAACACCGCACTGTCCCTGAGCATGGAACCGATCCACCTGCAGCAGGTCTCCTCTATTCCACGCTCCTTGACAGCTGTCAGTACTGATCGGAATGAGGTGTCGCTGAAGGACCCCTTTATATTTAGGAAGGCCCCCAGCGCCACCTCCCTGTTGTTTCTGTTGAGACTCCTGATCTGTGTGCATATTGTACGCAGTGTAGGGGATATACTTCCAGTACACCGCCCCTAATGTGCCGGTCGAGCAGTTTTTCCATTGTTTTTAGCAAGAAGGGCAGGTTGCTTATTGCATTCAGGGACTTTGCCTGGTCTGTTGGATGCCCAGGTTTAGGAATGAATACAACCCTGGCCAGTCTCCGTGTCCTCGGAATGTACCCCAGAGCCAGGCTGGCCCTCATAATGAGGGTAAGCGCTGGCGCCAGTATGTCTATACCTTATTGCTCCAAGTAACCACCTCTTTAGCGACTGTGCAGTCTACTCTAGATGTCCGCCTGTACGGCGTTTCTATTTCTGAGTGTTCCCAGCCCGGTGTGATTGGTTTATTATCTTACATCCGAGGAAGTGCGTCTGGAGTAAAACTTCCATAGTTTCCTCCCCGAGCTTGTAAAGCCTCCCGCGGGATTTTAAGGGAGCCTATGTTAGTGCCCTTTGCCCTTGGACAGGATCTTGTGTAGTTGAACACAGTACCCCTAGTTACATGACAGTCTAAGTTAATTTATATATACAGGGTCGCTGATAAGTCTGGAAACGGTCGATTATCCGGGAAAATATACAAGGTGTCGAAAAAAGTTTTATACAAAAGTTTTTGGGTTCTTCAATGTCTACTAGGCGGTGATAATTTTATTTATACAGGGTTGGTCATACAGGCGTGGCACACCAATATTAATTTTTTTTTAATGGAACACCCTATATATTATTCGATATTTCAATCCTTCTCTTAATTTTGAGCAACATTTATGAGAAGCATAATGTACCTAAACTCAATCGTTTCCGGGTAAAAAAATAAATAAAAATAAACGCTACTGTTTTTAAAATCTATTGGATGAAGAACAAAAATAAATGAAAAGTAGAATATCTCTTGAAAACAATCTGTGAGTGTGAAAAGAACCGGTTGCGATGTTTTTAACATTGTTTGGAATCCCAAGATAAGATAAGATGCCCATAAGAAACGCAGTATTATTCTTTTGTTTTAAAATGTTTCCAGGACAACAAATGTCAAACATTCATACAGTGTCAACAGTTTTGAAACATTAGTAATTTAGTGTCAACAGTTTTTGTGCAAAATGGCAAGTTTAAGTGAAACCGAACGTATCGAAATTTTAATGATGATAGGGTACGGTGATAGAACACGAAGTTTTGCTCAAGTGGTGATTATGTTCAATGAGTTGCATCCTGAGCGGGAATCGATCTCCAAATCCACAGTTTGGAAAACTTTGCATCGTTTTCACGAAACTGGCGGTATCAAGGATAAACCTAGAACTGGAAGGCCAGTAACCGTTACAAATGAAGAAAATTCTTTGAATGTAATATTGGATGTGGTGGAAAATCCGAAAACTTCGGCACAGCAATTGGCTTTAAATCACAATATGAGTCGATATTCAATTCAAAAGATTACGAAGCGGGAAAAGTTCCGTCCATATAAAATTCATTTATTGCAAGAACTGAGTGAAGACGATTTTGATCGCAGAATCGAGTTCTGTGAACTTATTATGGAGAAGTTACGCCAAAATTTTAACTTTGCCAACCACATTTTGTTTTCCGACGAATCTACATTTTGTTTGAATGGACAAGTCAACCGACACAACTGTAGGTACTGGTCAGACGAAAACCCACATTGGATGGAACAAATTCACACCCAAAGACCGCAAAAAGTAAATGTTTGGTGTGCTATTATTGGTGGACATATCATAGGACCTTATTTTATACACGGTAATTTGAACTCTGCTCGATATTTGACACTTTTGCAAGAATCAATTGTTCCAGACGTAAGTCGATTATTTCCGAACAATAACGACCCAAATCTACCAGCGGAAGAAATATGGTTTCAGCAGGATGGGGCACCCCCTCATTTTGGAATTGAGGTACGGGAATATCTGAATCAAACCTTTCCTGGCAGATGGATAGGGCGCAGGGGAACTATTGAATGGCCAGCTAGGTCTCCCGACATGACGCCGCTTGACTTTTTTTTGTGGGGTCATGTAAAAAATTTAATTTACCAAAATAGACCGCAGAATATTGAAGAGTTGCAAGCAAGGATTGTGCATGAAATTAATAACATTCCTCAAAACGCTCTTGTAAATGCAGTGCAATGTTTTGTTAAGCGAATTCATTATTGTCAGGAGGTCAATGGAGAACACTTTGAACATCTTATAAAATAGGATTCCAAACAATGTTAAAAACATCGCAACCGGTTCTTTTCACACTCACAGATTGTTTTCAAGAGATATTCTACTTTTCATTTATTTTTGTTCTTCATCCAATAGATTTTAAAAACAATAGCGTTTATTTTTATTTATTTTTTTACCCGGAAACGATTGAGTTTATGTACATTATGCTTCTGATAAATGTTGCTCAAAATTAAGAGAAGGATTGAAATATCGAATAATATATAGGGTGTTCCATTAAAAAAAAATTAATATTGGTGTGCCACGCCTGTATGACCAACCCTGTATAAATGAAATTATCACCGCCTAGTAGACATTGAAAAACCCAAAAACTTTTGTATAAAACTTTTTTCGACACCTTGTATATTTTCCCGGATAATCGACCGTTTCCAGACTTATCAGCGACCCTGTATATATATATGTATATATATATATATATATATATATATATATATATATATATATATATATATATATATATATATATATATATATATATATATATATATATGGATGTATGTATGTATGTATATTAGCAAACGTGAAGAAAAATTGGAAATATTTCTCTGACGTGAGATCATATTATACGCTTTTGCTCTGATAAATGTTATGTAAACTCAAAATTACATTAAAACATACGTTGCACATCTGAAGTCAAAGATACCAAATGTGTATTTCCTTAAAGAAAAATATTTTATATCTTCTGCATATGAGCGAAAAAGCAGGTACAATTTGTAACTCTCTAAATTTATTGTTCAAATCTAGTAACTTTTTCATGTTTTAAAACGTTATATTTTTGCATATTACAGGATGGGCAGTTTCACCTCAACACCAAAGATATTGAATGATGACAATCAAGATAACGATGTTAATCTTCCCAAGAGTATTAGCAGACATGAACTTCTTCAGCATTGCCAGAAGACAATTACTACCAAACCGATGATAAAAAGAACATTTCGCAGAGCAAAAGGTACAAATGAGGACTATGGATTGAAATTTCGTAAATTAAATGCAGTTACCAAAGGTAAGGTGTTAGGTCAGTGTTATTCACGTCAATAACTTCTGATAAAAATACGCCTATGAGCGTTTTGGCCTACTTTTGTCCTTATCCTATGTTTTTAATTATTGTTAGAGTAACTTTGAGGCTCAGTACTCTTATCACGGAGTTCGCAAACAAAGTTTTCGACAACATTTGGGCAGATTTTTCTATCGCCTGTAACAGAACAAATTCTTTGACACTAGGGTAACTCACTAAGTGAAGATTGGAACCTGTGATGAGCACTGATAAGTACACTTGGAGAACCCAAATCACCACAACACATTTTAAAAGACCTGACGATCGTTTCACTAACCAAGTTAGCGTCATCAGAGGATGAAACATTCTAAATACTTAAAAAACTAACATCAACTTATGATCTTAAGTAAAGAGATCGAACTGAGATGGGAAACTAGTCGCAGGCAAATTCCACAGTGTATTGTATTTTTATTGCCGGACAAGGTCTTTGCGCTGTCCCTACTACTTTATCTAAAAAGTGTCCATCTGTAATAGTTTCGAGAAGGTTCAACGACAGCTAAATTAACATCGATTTCTTTGGTGGCAATAACTGTAACTTATGTTATCTTTACGTGCCGAAAACGTGGGAATTTTATTTAACAAAGCAATCGATCAGGTGACTCGTAATTGGCGGTGGTGAAGCGTTCATACAATTTTTGTTGTAACTATATTTCGCAATATATACGCTCTCGAATCCGTTTAGTTCTCCTGGTTTTCTAACATTTTTTATTAATTTCAGATTATCTTTATCAACGTGATGATTATTATCGCAAATGTCGGGCGACGGCAGACTTATCTACAGTACCGTAACGTAATCGGGATAAGTGTTCTTTGAATATAATTCCAATCGATCTTTTTGTTTGTCCGACGTATTTAAGATTACAATCTTTACATCTTATTTCATAAATTCAAGCAAGCCATTTACAAAAGGAAGGTACGTGCCAAATGTTATCAAAATCAGCCCATTACTTTTTGAGTTATCGGCGTGATATATATATATATATATATATATATATATATATATATATATATATATATATATATATATATATATATATATATATATATAAATTGATACTAACCCTGAATATGGGTTCTAGGGGTCCTAGTTCGCGCTCATTTGCAAAATTTTTATCAAAATTCAAAAGTCAGGATCTCCCCATTAGAAGAAAACCTAGCCTTCGGATTCCTTATTGGGGATGTTGGCAAAAGGCCACTGAAGAATAGCGTCAAAAAATATTTGTGTTTTTTTGGCAACCAAAGTAGGACATTTTTTATTTGCTTTTTTTTTTGTAGCCTTAATGGGAAATTTTCCCAAACGATACGCCATATTGGTTGGTAAAGTTGGGCATTTTGTTCGAGGCTATGACAAATTAAAAGGATGCGACACTAACCCGTCAATGGATGGAAAAGCTTGAAGAATACCTTTTAGTTGGGAGCTGTACTTCGAGCAGGAAAAGGTGCATGTTTGAAAGTTAACTTTTTTATTGCGTGGAAGAGTTTTTGATTGCTCTGGCACACTGTTCTTCTTATAAACTCTGACCCACCAGTTGTTTTAACTTCTTTGGCTGTAAATTTTGCATTATTTTTTATGCTGTTATAATCTCAGAGATCTGATGAACTGTGCATATTCTGTCATATTTGGGCAAATTCTTTTTAACTAACGCAAAATCCCTGTCGCAATGAAGAAAATAATGCCTCCTAACTGAAAAAGCATGGCACATTGTTTCAAATTTACCAGAATCTCTAAGAGCCAACAGTGTGTAAATCTCGTACGCTGTTTTCTTTGCTTGTACTTTCTGATACACGAATATCTTGGCCGTATTTTCTTTTAGGTTATGGATACAAAGTACCAATACTGTATGCTGCTGGTAATAAAAAACGCAATTAACAGGACTCGTTGGTAGTCGGACATATGATCAAACGCCAATGCCAGAACTCCTTCTTTATTTCCCTGTTCTGCAATCTCCATGGTTATGTTTGAATAAAAATTCTTACTTTTCCAGCACTGCGGTTCGTTTAGCTGCTTCGTTTAGGTTCCTGTCCCTTGTTAGTGAATTTTCTTTAAAAAGTTCACTAATGGGGACATCCCGACTTTTGAATCTTGAAAAAATTTCTTCTAATGAATGCAAACTAGGGCCTCTAGAACCCATATCCGGGGTCAGTTTCAATTTTTATATGTTTATTTTATTTATTTATTTATTGAAATAAAAAGAAACTCTGGACGCAGCAAGTGCGTTATGGTAGTGAATTTTCATAAAAATGTTTTTTTAAATAGCAAATATGTTTTTTTTAAAAAAGCAGGCACAAAATTTGGTTACCAGTATAATCTATATATTAGAAACAATGTGCCATGTTTCATCAAAATAACTTTATTGTTTGAAAATGTATAAAAATTTCCGAAAGTAAACTTAAATTGTTCCCGAAAAAACTGGTTTTATGGTCAACCTTATAGGTTAATAGCAAATTGATTCAAAATTTGAAGCATTTAATGAAAATTCGCTACCATAACGCACTTGCTGCGTCCCGAATTTCTTTTCTTACAAAGATGTATTATATTTCGATGGAAAATACAAAAATGCAATAACATAGGGCGTGTTCGATTAAAAAAATCACAAAAAAAAATTTGAATCACCAACGACTTATGGGCCACCCTGTAATTGTGGAAATATTTTTTAAGGTGTAGCTTAAGACACCCTACAATTAATGTATACAACTTTTTTTTGTAACTTGCATAATAACGGATATATTGCGCTTTAATGATTTTTTACGAAAATTCGACAAAAATGATATACCATTAAACGATAAACTCTATAGCCAACACTACTGCTAAAACATCAGAGAAAGGGTCTATTTGAAATGAATTTTCTGGGAATATTTTAGTAAAATGAAGGACAATGACGATTGAAACTAAGAGTTCAGGCTTTGTAAAACATTATTCTTGAGACATTTTCCTTTCATAGATCATATTAATTTCAGGTTCATTGCCTAAATATTAACAATTTTGACGTTTAAAATCGCGACTTTGACGTTTTGAGGAAAACCCAAATTTATTTTTCTTTAAATGCCTGTAACTTTTTTGTCCTTTAACCTACAGCGCTAAATTTTGGTAGGCAATTTACCTATAATGATATAAACCCGTGTACCAAATTTCGTTGCCCTTACTTTGTTAATTCCGGAGATATGAATTTTTTTCGATTTTTTTTGAAGGAAAACACAAAATTTTCCGGGAAAACCTCGGCGGATTTTCCTGGCTAACGAACTTATCCAAGACACCCGCGAAAGGAAGGTACTCACCTAATTTTATCAAAATCGGTCCATTATTTTTTTGGTTATAGGTGTGACACATAAATATATAAACATATATATATATATATATATATATATATATATATATATATATATATATATATATATATATATATATATATATATATATATATATATATATATATATATATATATATATATATATATATATATATATATATATATATATATATATATATATATATATATATATATATATATATATATATATATATATATATATATATATATATATATATATATATATATATATATATAAACATATAAAGTCTGAAACCGACCCCCGATTTGGGTTCCAGGGGTCCTAAATAGCGCTCATTTGAAGAAATTTTTTCAAAATTCAAAAGTCGAGATCTCCTCATTAGTGAATTTTTTTTAAAGAAAATTTACTAAAAACATACAGGCGAATTGAGAACCTCGTCCTTGTTTGAAGTCGGTTAAAAAAAAGCAAATAAAAGGTATTTGGGCTTGTCCGGGATTTGAACCTGGGAGCTCCCGCACTCTAAGCGGAAATCATACCTCTAGACCAACGAGTCAGTTGTTGGAGCTTTGTTTTAATGTCGTATTCCAGCGGGCGTTTTAATTATTTTAGTCATAATTAATGTTTAATCATTTATTTATATAAAAAAACTCGTTTTTTGGTCAACCTTATAGGTTAATAGCAAATTGAGCTATTCAAATATTGGGCATTTGATCAAAATTCGCTACCATAACGCACTTACTGCGTCCAGAATTTTTGTTCTTACAAAAATGCAATAACATAATAACAGATATATTGAGCTGTATTGATTTTTTTTTACGAAAATTCTAAAAAAATTATATACTATTAACGATAAACTATATAGCTAAGGCTACTGCCAAGCATCAGAGAAAGGGTCTATTTGAAATGAATTTTCTGGAAACAATTTATTAAAATGAAGGACAATGACGGTTGACACTAAGACTTCAGGGTTTGTAAAACATTCTTCTTGAGACACTTTATTTCCATAGCCTGTATTAGATTCAAGTTCTTTTCCTAAATGTTGCCAATTTTGACGTTTAAATCGCAACTTTGACGTTTTGTGAAAAACCTCAATTTATTTTTGTTTAAATGCCTATAACTTTTTTGTTCTTTGACCTACAGAGCTAAATTTTAGTATGTAACTTGCCTATAATGATATAAACCCGCGTATAAAATTTGGTTGCCCTTACTTTGTTAAGTTTGGAGATATAAATTTTTTTCGAAAGAAAACACAAAATTTTCCGGGAAAACCTTGTCGGATTTTCCTGGCTAACGAACTTATCCAAGCCACTTGCAAAAGGAAGGTACTCACCAATTTTGACGTTTAAAATCGCGATTTTGACGTTTTGAGGAGAACCCAAATTTATTTTTCTTTGAATGTCTGTAACTTTTTTATTCTAGTTATATAAACTCGCGTATGAAATTTGGTTGCCCTTACTTTGTTAATTTTGGAGATATAATTTTTTTTCGATTTTTTTCAAAAGAAAACACAAAATTTTCCGGGAAAACCTCGGCGGATTTTCCTGGCTAACGAACTTATCCAAGCCACTTGCGAAAGGAAGGTATGTGCCAAATTTTATCAAAATCGGTCCATTATTTTTTAAGTTATAGGTGTGACACATAAATATATATATATATATATATATATATATATATATATATATATATATATATATATATATATATATATATATATATATATATATATATATATATATATATATATATATATATATATATAAACATATAAAGTCTGAAACTGACCTCGGATTTGGGTTCCGGGGGTCCTAAATAGCGCTCATTTGAAGAAATTTTTTCAAAATTCGAAAGTCGGGATCTCCTCATTAGTGATTTTTTTTTTAAATTCACTAAAAAACAGTACATACAGGCATAAGCCCAAATTAAACAATAAACAGTTGATCAAATACAAACATTTAATCTAGGCATACCATAAAATCAATGACCATAAATTATAGTTTTGACTTCAAGAATACATCCATCGTCACATTAAATAAATCAACATTACTGAATTCATTAAGAGTGCTCTGAATCACTTCAAAACTATTATGTGATCCATAAGTAGTTCTATGACTATCAATAAAAAACACATCTTTGGTTCTTATGTTGTGAGAGGGGACTCTAAAGTTAAATTCCGAAAGCAACTCAGGACAATCAATAACACTATTTAACATCTTATACCTAAACCTGGCAGTCAGTACAGTTCGTCGTTTATGTAGTGCCTCCATACTAAGATGTTTTAATTTTTACTCGTAAAAATAACGCACATCATGAGGTAATGGCAATTTCTTAAACAAAAATTTGACAAATCGCTTTTGAATCAGTTCAATCCGATTGTGGTGGCACTGAAAAATAGGATTCCACACAACAATGCAATAATCAATAATGGATCTTACAACACTAAAATATACGTTTTTAAGAGCAACGACTTTCTCAAAATCATAACACTGACGCTTAATCAACCCACACATGCGACTTGCCCCAGAAACCCCCCGGTCCAGATGCAGGAGAAACGTGAAATCACTATCACAGAGTACGCCCAAGTCAGCAACACTTGTTACACGTTGCACAGCATCGCCATGTAAAGTATAACTAAAACCAACAGGCACCTTTTTCTTATGAAAAGAAACGACTTTACATTTCTCGACATTTAAATATAGTTTGTTCTGGTTACACCACTTCATGATATTATTAAGATCACTTTGAATTAGTTTACAATCACAATAATTATTAACTCTAAGAAACAACTTCAAATCATCCGCAAAGAGAAAAACTCGACAATTTTTGATAATCAGCGTGATATCATTGATGAAAATCAAGAAAAGAATAGGACGCAAGTGAGACCCCTGAGGTACACCAAGGTTGTTGCTATCACATATGAGAAATGGTCTGTAATCTTGATAATCTGTTTCCTATCTGCCAAGTAAGATCCGAGCCATCGCAAAGCATGCCACAAACGCCATATTGTTCGAGTTTGAATAATAAAACCCGATCAAAGGCTTTTTGAATGTCGGTGTGAACTGAATCAAGTTGATAACCATTTTCCAGTGCAGAGCAAACATAACTATTATATACAATTGTGGCGGTGGTTCCGACCGCAGTGTTTCCGTCAACACTACTCTATGTTTCTGCATAAATACTCTTGACAGTTAAACGTTATGTTACGTTATGCGACAGCCAGCTGTCAAGAACTACGGCAACTATAAGAGACACCAGGCGATCTCTCTCTCTCTCTCTCTGCTATCTACCAACCGCTACAGTGAACACACGTCCTCCACGTTCGGTCAGTTATCTGCTATGTACTCGTGTACTGTTGTAATTGTTATTATATCATAAAGTGTATTATAGTTAAATGTATCATATAGTTTATTCAGTTAGTGAAGTAATAAAGTTATATTAAATGTTTACGTATGGATTTAATATCAACAAGTGCAATTAACATCCATATTGGTGACCCCGTGCCGCAAGCCGAAGATGCCGAGCCTGATGTTCTAGCCGACGTCGCCTAACTTCCACGCACGTGCTCATGCCCACAGAAAACGAATATCTAAATAGGTCAGTCCTTTCTAATTTAAAAATGATGTGATTTTTTTCACAATGGCCGAATATTCTTCAAGCAGCAATATCATGGCAAGGGTTGCAATAAAATTACCTCCTATATGGAGACGTAACGTGAAAATCTGGCAGATGCAGGTTGACGCCTAGTTCGATATATCGCAGATCAGTTCTGAAAAGACAAAATTCAGTCATGTACTCGCTATACTCGATCCTGATGTCGCAGAGTCAATTTCAGAATTTTTAACCCAACCATTATCATCAACCCCCTATTCAGATCTAATGAAACGTCTTTTATTAGAATTTGAAGAGTCCGAAAGTCGCAAAATAAATAAACTTTTACCAGAATTAGAATTAGGCGACAGAAAACCATCGCAACATTTACGCGAAATGAAGTTTTTAGCCGGTAGTCAGATTGGAGAGGATTTCCTTAAAATTTTATTTCTACAGCGTTTACCAGTCAACGTTCGTTCAATTTTGGCTTTGAGCAACGATTCTCTAGAAAATTTGTCGGTTACAGCAGACAAAATCGTGGAATTTTCCGGAGATAAATACAACGTGGCTGGAATTCAGTCACGCGAGCCCGACAAGCTAGCCAAGTTAGAAGCGCAATTAGAGAAGCTAACAGCATCAGTCAACGAATTGCGAACGCGTTCCCGATCTACCTCCCGAGAAAGACCCAAGCTTTCTCGAAATTCCATAAACACAAATTCCTCAACCTCCAAGTGTTGGTATCATGAACGATTTGGCAACAAGGCCAAATGTTGCACCCAACCTTGCAATTTTAAAGCAAAACATGTGTCGGAAAACGAATAAGGCACTCCCTCCACGCGGCAGGAGACGAGAGCCACCTAACACGCCGCCTTTTTATTTTTGATAGACGCTCCAATATGAAATTTCTAATCGACCCTGGAGCGGATATTTCAGTTATTCCACCCACTCACGACCAACGGAAATTTCAATCGAAACGTACCTTGTATGCTGCAAACGGGACCCCTATTCATACCTATGGCGAACAACTATTAGATTTGGATTTAGGTTTACGCCGTAGGTTCTGCTGGCCCTTCACACTTGCCGATATCAAGCAACCAATTATAGGCGCTGATTTTCTAGCAGAGTTTGCTTTACTTGTGGATATGAAACATAGACGTTTAATCAATACAAAGACAAACCTCTAAAATCTAGTGGACTCCTCAGACTCGAGAAGCATTCGAACGTTTAAAAGAGCACTAAAAAACGCTACACAAATAGCTCATCCGTCTTCTTCGCTACCACTGATTCTCCATCTCGATGCTTCTGATTATGCCGTAGGTGCTTCCCTCCAACAACTACGTGATCAAATACTAGAACCCCTAGGTTTCTACTCTAAAAAGCTTACTTCAGCCCAAAAATCTTACAGCACCTACGATCGCGAACTTCTAGCCGCTTATCAGGCAGTTAAATACTTTATATATACCCTAGAAGGTCGCCATTTCACCATTTATACGGGCCACAAACCTTTGACATATGCTTTTGAACAACGCGTCGATAAAGCATCTCCAAGGCAACTACGACATTTATATTTCCTAGGTCAATTTACCACAGACATTCGCTACATACCAAGTCCTACAAACATTTCCGCAGACTATTGTTCTCGCATTGAAACAATTTCACTTTCTTCCACTGTGTCACTCCAAGAAATTGCGCAAGCTCAGTCATCTTGTGAGGAACTCAAACACCTTCTGCAGTCTAAATCTTCCTCATACAAATTTCAAAACATGCCTCTTGACAACGGATTGAATCTTATTCGCGATTCTTCTTCAAAGAAACTTCGCCCATTCATTCCGCTCAAATTTCGCCGAAAATTTTTCGATTCTATCCACAATTTATCTCACCCAGGCATATCAGCTTCAGTAGATCTGCTCCAGGATAGATTTTGTTGGCCCAAATTGAAACGCAATGTATCTCTTTGGTCTAAAACTTGCATTCCCTGCCAGAAAGTCAAGATATGGAGACACACTTCCAGTGCCATTGGACAATACACCCCAGCCATGAGAAGATTCTCGCATATAAATGTTGACATTGTGGGACCATTACCACCATCACAAGGTCAACGCTATCTGTTTACAATAATAGACAGATTTTCTCGATGGCCCGAAGCAATTCCATTGTCAGATATTACAGCAGAAACAGTAGCGAACACTATTTTATCATGCTGGATCTCTCGTTTCGGTGTTCCGCAATACATCACCACAGACAGAGGTAAACAATTCGATTGCCACCTTTTCACACACCTCACTAAAACACTAGGTGCAGACCACATCAAGACCACAGCTTACCACCCAGCAGCATAATCGAGAGATGGCATAGAGTTCTGAAACAGGCCTTGAAAGCTTATATGGACGAAAACTGGGTCGTTAAATTGCCAATTGTGTTACTAGGACTCAAATCGTACATAATTCCAGAATATCGCCCAACACCCGCTGAAATAGTCTACGGAGAATCAATCAAACTTCCCATCGACTTTTCCAACAGCACACAAGCTCATGATGTTCCAACGCTTATATCTCAGCTGAAAGAAGACATAAGGAAACTTCGACCAGTACCTTTTAAACATTATACTGCAAAAAAGGTATTTGTCCATCCTAAGCTTATGGAAGCTCCTTTTGTTTTTGTTCGCATTGATATTCCGCGAAAAACCCTCGAACCAGTTTATGACGGCCCCTTTGAAGTGTTATCCCGAACTGACAAAGTCTTCAAAATCAAGAAATCACACGGAGAAGAGACAATTTCTGTTGACCGTCTTAAACCTGCATTCATTCTTTGTGATAACGAACAGACAACTTTCCAGCCTCAGAGACATCCTAGTGAAACTGAAAGTGACAGTGAAAGTCCAACACCTAGTGACACTGAAAGTGACAGTGAAGTTCCCGTTCCCGTTCAAACTACACGCCATGGACGTAGAGTTCGATTTCCACGAAGATACTTGAACTAATAGCGTTGCCACTGAGAGGGGAGTATGTGGCGGTGGTTCCGACCGCAGTGTTTCCGTCAACACTACTCTATGTTTCTGCATAAATACTCTTGACAGTTAAACGTTACGTTACGTTATGCGACAGCCAGCTGTCAAGAACTACGGCAACTATAAGAGACACCAGGCGATCTCTCTCTGCTCTCTACCAACCGCTACAGTGAACACACGTCCTCCACGCTCGGTCAGTTATCTGCTATGTACTCGTGTACTGTTGTAATTGTTATTATATCATAAAGTGTATTATAGTTAAATGTATCATATAGTTTATTCAGTTAGTGAAGTAATAAAGTTATATTAAATGTTTACGTATGGATTTAATATCAACAAGTGCAATTAACATCCATAACAATTAAAATGATGTTGTAGATGGCCCTGTGAGAAACCCGTGTTGCGCAGGTGTTATATATTGCTTAAACGTCCTTTTGCAAAACCGACGCAACAAAAGCCTCGAATACTTTGGAAACAGTTGAAAGGCCAGCTATTGACCTGTAGTTTGATACACTTTTTCTATCACCACTTTTGAAAATAGGTGTATTATAAGATTTTTTCCAAATATCAGGGAACACACCCGATCTCAAAGACATTTGGAATATCTCAAAAATAGGTGAATCTAGAGCAGAAGCACATCTTCTGAGAAATATAGGTGATAATGCATCAGGCCCTGCGGATTTATCCACCTCAAGTCTTATCAATGCATTGAGTACATCCTCAAGTGATATATAAACCTGATGTAAAAGTTACTTAGCATTATTTTAACATTTATCTGGCTATTTAAATAGTGCTTTTCACTCCCCGAGTAGTGGCTAATCTTGACAGGAAATGAATTTATATGCTCTCTGACACATTGTCTGACCTCTTCAGAAAACGCATTAGCAATCGTTATTTTCCCGCGTAAATCATTTGGTGACTTGCCTTATGATGACAAGGCCTTAATCCTTCTGTATTTTTTTATAATTTCAACAACACACCACGAGGGCATACAGCCTAAATACTATCGTACCGTGGGTGTTGACAAGGAGGAAAGAGGCAGCTTGTTAATTCTGGACTTGAAGGTTTGGAGGTTCGGAGGAGAACGAAAAACATGTGCCGGCAAGGAATTCCACAACTTGGAAGTCATCGGGACAAAAGAGCGGACATAACAAGATGTTCTAAGTCTGGTGACCTGGACAGTAAGAGGGCGCATTGGCTCTGTTCCCCTGGTAGATCTGTTGGGGGCAGCAGGTGGGGGAACTATGGAGGAAAGCTCCTCAGAGCAGTGCCCGTGCAAATATCTATAAAAGAGAGAGAGGTCACCAACGGCACGTCGGTGAGCAAGGGATGGCAACCTTTGGGTGAGGGTAGGGTCACCGATGAGACGTATAGCTCTCTTTTGAATGGAGGCCAGGAAAGCGAGTGTAGCAGCGGCAGCGGCACCCCAGATGTGGGAACAGTATTCGAGGTTTGGCCTTATTTGTGAAGTATGTAAGGTATAGAGATTAGCTGGTGAAAAGTATTTGCGAGCCCGCAAGAGGAAACCTAATTTCTTAGCAGCCGCTTCTGCAATTGATGTGACATGTTGGTGCCAATTAAGATTTCGATCCACAGAAATGCCAACAAGAGAAAAGGACTCATTACTTTGAATAACTTGGTTGTTCATTGTGATGGGTCTAGGGCTGGTGTATCTCTTGTGAGAAAGAAAGCAAGACTTAGTTTTGGTGGGGTTGAATTGTACAAGATTTCTACTTCCCCAGTCTAATATTTTTTGGAGATCCACGGAGACAGAACCCTCCATGTGTCTGCGATCCTCATCTAATTGGCCTAAAGAGACAGGCTTAGAATATTGTATATTTGAATGGAGGGTGCTGTCGTCCGCGTAGCTGTGAACTGGGTTGGATGTGCTAGAGAGGAGGTCATTGATGTGGAGAAGAAACAAAGTAGGGGCTAAAGCTGAACCTTGAGGAACTCCTGCATTAATTGGATACAGTTTAGAGGAATGGCCATCCACAACAACAGATATGGTCCTGTTGGAGAGGAAATTTGCTGTCCAGGTACAGACCTGGTCGAATGCTATGGATATGTCTAGAGCAACAATCTGGGATTCACCGTGTTGTTCCATAGACTTGTTCCAAGAATGGGTGACAAAGAAAGGAGGTCGGCAGTCGATCTGCGCTGACGGAATCCATACTGCCTGTCGTGGCTTAGACTGTGTTTTTAAAGAAATTTTAGTAATTCGGTGTTTATATACTTTTCCATCACTTTAGAGACGACTGAAAGGAGAGAAATAGGCCTGTAGTTGCTAGGAAGCGCTTTGGATCCTTTCTTGGGGATGGGTTGTACTCGAGAAGTTTTCCAGTTACTAGGCAATATGCCTTTATTATAAGATATCTGAAACAGACGAGTCAGGACAGGAGCAAGCTCTGGTGCGCATTTTTTGAGAACAATTGCTGCTCGTCAAGGTCAGAGGCTTTCCTGTTATCAAGAGAAGAGAGCATCTTTCGTACCTTTTTAGTTTTGAAAATGATATCCGTCATTTTATGCGCGACATTGGGGACTGTTGGTGGTTGAACATTTGGAGGTGGGTTGAGAGTAGAATTGGCGGCGAACAACGAAGCAAAAAGTTCAGCCTTGCCCAGGGCAGTAGAAACAATTTCATCCCGTGAGACAAGAGGTGGGAACGTGCTTTTGCAAAAATTATTCCCGATAGTTTTAGCAAGAGTCCAGAAGGGTTTGCCGCCGTTGGAGCTTAAGAGGACTTTGTTTTTGATGTGGTTATTAAACGAGTTTTTTGCCTCAGAAAGAATGCGGACATAGCGGTTTCTTGCGTCGTTAAATGCTTGACGATTTTCTTGACTGGGATTGTGTAGAAGCGTTTTGTGAGCTTTGACCTTTTCAAGTCTGGCCTTGTCACAGGATTTAGAGAACCAGGGCTTTTGAGTGGCTGAAGAGGTTTTCTGTGTACGTGGGATAAATAATTCCATGCCAGCTTGGATAATTTCGGTGACGTTTTGTGAGATATCAGAGGGGTCAGGATGAGAGAAGCAGACAGACGCCCATGGAAATGAGGAAAAGTAATCCCGCATTTCGTCCCAGTTTGCGGAGTTGTAGTGCCAAACGATACGTGGTTGTGATGACTGTGTGACCTCGGGTTGTATTGCGCGGGAAGCTGTGACCATGCCGTGGTCTGAGCGACCAAGGGGGGCGGTGACTGATATCTTATAGCATTCAGGTTGTATAAGTAATAACATATAAAGACAAAAATGCTTTAAGGCAGATTTCTATTTTTGAAGTTTCACGAAATGAATAGTACTTGAAGCTTTGTAATTTGGGTTTCTGGTTGTCAACCGGTCCAAAACATCGCTGCTTTACATCTATTATCAGCACAAGACCTTACAGAATAATATCTTGTTCGTTTTTCGAAGTCAAAGAATAATACCGTTGTAACTTGGCAGTTTGCCTTCATCAGAAAACAGATTTAAGTCTGCAATTAAAGTAAAACGACTATATAAATATTACTGTCAAGGTAACCCACCTGAAGAGAACTTTTTATATCTTTCCCTCAGATACTTTTCTTCCTTTGCTAGGATTGCCCTTCCACTCGTGCTTTTTTTCTGGATATTTAAAGCACACTTTGAAGGACCTGCTTTTCGTTTACTACTAGGTGTAGTTTCGCTATTTTCTTTCATTATCACAAACAAATTAAGACCACGAACACCTCTCATTAGTCAAACAAACAACCAGCACCCCAGGGAAACACTAAAGCAGCTGACCAAATTTAACTATCCCCACCAGTTAAAATTCTAACACTTCGCCTAAACGGCACATGCGCCCTTTATACTCATGACTCATGATTTCTAATACCTAAGAAGTTCGGACATGTGCCGTTTATCCATAGACCGTTGTGGCTACCATAAGACATCACAATTTTGATAAAATGTCAATTTGTAAAAATATTAACATGTGCCCTCTGTGCATATACCGATTCTATTTATTTAATGTCTGAAGACTAGACAAATGTTTTTTTATATTTGCAGGTTGCAGCGATTATGTTTCTAGTCCATATTGCCTTCGAATTTTTCAGTGGAATATTTTATCTCAAGGTCAGTAATTGTAATTAAATCATTCATCAGTATCTTTATTTTTTAAAGTTATATATATATATATATATATATATATATATATATATATATATATATATATATATATATATATATATATATATATATATATATATATATATGTGTTGTCATGGAGCCCATTAAAAAAATACAGAAAATACGAAGGTCTTTCGATAAATAACTTGGTAAAAGAAGGATGATAGCGACAGCTCATAGCACGTGGATTTTTAAAAATATTTTTTTGTTTGAAAGGATATAATCCTAAGGTGGTCTTATTTTCACCAGGTCAGGATCTGATGATGGGATCTCAGAGAAATCGAGGAAAATCCTCTTATAATCTATATAACTTAAACTTCGACTGTAATGCGGCACTTTGATTATATGATAGTACTTTCTAATACCGTACGTATTTGTATTCACACAAAAAATGGAAAAATTGGCAAAAAAAAAATCGACTTCAAAATAGGCACTAAAATGCGAAAAATACCTGGAGTATTATATGCGCTACTTACTTCTGTTTGAAGTCTGTCCCAACCCGAAACACCATAATACTTAGTGCTATAAACAGCTTACATAATAACGTATTATAGTTATTTTTATAATTAGATACCTAAATATGGTGTTAATGATCAAGACTAACCCACGCTCACGCATTCCGTCGTGTGCGGAGAAACTTGTGATGTAGCGGGAGTGGACCTAGTCTATCTACCTACTACCTAATTGGCTCGGCATCTACTTCAAAGAGATAAGTAGGTAGTTTATAAAATAATCCAGTTAATTTTCGTCTTTTAGTGCCTATTTTGAACTTAGTTTAATTTTCTTTAAGTTTGTTTATGCATAATGAATCGTATATGAAAAAGGTAAGCGCAAGTCCGGTGCCGCGTTTGTCTACTCCGAAGCACCAACGCAATCACAGGCAAATCTGCCAAATGTTTGCAAGTGTCCAAGAGGAATCCAGCGGGTTTTGTAAGTAGCTGTAAAAGTGATGACGTCAGTCTTTTGGTATTCGAAGATAATTCTCCTGATCGGTCATCTCAACAAGAGAAAACTGTCCCTGGCGTATACTATACTTCCTTGTTAAAGATATTCAGGACAGTAATCACGAAGAAACATACTTATATGGTGTTGTTTCACCACGACAAGGCATCTGTTTATTAAGTCATGTCGCTTACCAAAAAGTGCTTCCGCAACAAAGCTACTTACCCGATTTGCACATCCAATACATGTGCTTCCTGGCTGAACAAAAATTTGTGCACAATGAAGAAACTATTCAAGCGATCAAAAACTATTTAGAGGGTCTTGATGAAAACCACAAAAGGGGAGGAATGGTGAACCTGAGAAAATGTCGGGTCAGGTCCGTTGAATTTTGAGGGGATCATGTCGAAAAATTAAATTAGATACAAAACTCAGGTTATTATCTTTCATACCGAACCAAGTTATTTAACGAACGAGCCTCGTGTCATAAACCAGACTAAATTTATAATGTACAATAACTTAATTTTTTACAGCGCTTGGAAAAATGAACGACAACTTCGCTAAATGTCCTGACGAAGCTCTAGAATGGAATTATAGAAGATTTCGAATTATAGAAGAAATAGTCGAATACTGCCCTGATGTTATATGTCTACAGGTAAAATTTAAATCATCATCATCATTACAATCTAAAGATAATGTCGCCGTGTCGTCGCAACCACGATTCTCTTACCCTAGGAGCGCTCTCTTCATTTTATTGTAACTTCCACACTTCATTAGTGGTGGCAGGTTTTCTAAAAGTTTTCACCTTGGTCTACTTGGAAAAAGTGAAATCACTTTTTCCAAGTATGTGTCCTTCAAGTTTGTCATAAAGTTGACTTTGACATTTTAAAGAAAATCCCAAATTTGTTTTTAAAGCCCATAACTTTTTGTCTTGAAACTTATTTTGGTACGTGGTTCACTCTTTATAGTATAAATACGTTTACCAAATTTGGTTGCCCCCTTTTCTTTCCTCAGGCCTCGTCCGCGGCCTTGCCGCCCCGATCGCACTGCAACCTTTGGTTGATTGTGCATACCCTTGGTCTTACTCCACCCATTCCAAAATTACTGTGCCTTGAACTAGTCTGCACAGTGATTGGTAGAGTGAAGTTTTATATTGCTCTGTCTCCGGTCTATACTGACCGTACATCAGTTGTCTTTTGCGGTCCAGAGCTTTACACTCGCACAAGATGTGCTGGGCTGATTCCTCCCCCTCGCCGCAGAGTCTGCATGCGAGGTCCTCTTCGAACCGCCCCATTTGGTTGCCCTTACTATATATATATATATATATATATATATATATATATATATATATATATATATATATATATATATATATATATATATATTGAAATTGACTCTGGATATGGATTCTAGGAGGCCTAGTTCGCGCTCATTTGAATAAATTTTTTCAAAATTCAAAAGTGGTGATCTCATTATTTTTTTTTTTGAAGAAAATTCACTGAACAGAACAAAGAAAAAAGAAAAAACGACATTTTGAAAAAAAAATTAACTGTTAAAAAGTGTAAAAAAAATGCAAAAAAATTATAAAAAAAACGACGAACAACCACAGAAAAGTTTTGTAGATACATTCAAATAGAAAGAAAATGTGTGCAAAAATAAATCAAATTGTAATAAATAAGTTCTATTGGTATACGTCCTGAACTGGTATTATGTAAAAGACCGAAGTTGGACATCATGGTTGGAAACTGAAACAAAAAGCAGAATTGACCCCGCCCCTTGTCCCCAAACACAAAAAAATAATAATAGAGAATTATGCGCATGACTCTATTATTATTATTAATATTATTATTTTTATTATTATTATTATTATTATTATTATTATTATTATTATTATTATTATTTTTTTTTTTTGGGTGATTCTGCTTTTTGTTTATGTTATTATGTAACAAACATCCACAACAACATAATGGAGAGCGAGACAATAATATTGTGTCTGTTTAGGAAGTTGCTTCTTAAAAAATCAGTGACTAATACAAGGAAACTTTCGAGGCTAGGTTGCAACCATGACCATAATCAAATGCGTATTTTTAAATTCCTTAACAAAATTATTTTTTCCAGGAAGTTGATCATTTTAACTTTTTGAGTCACGTACTGGGAACGCAGGGATACACAGGACTATTTTTTCCAAAGCCCGATTCACCTTGTTTCTATATTCATGGAAACAACGGTCCAGATGGCTGTGCAGTTTTCTACAGGAAAGATAAATTTGATCTGATAAGGACCGAAACTCGTATACTTGAAATTTGGAGAGTACAAAGCAATCAGGTAATGCGATAAAATTAAATATTCGTTTCGCTGTTGGTGAAATATGTTTTAAATCAAAATACCAAAAACATTTAGCAAATGCGAATGATAGGATTATAAAATGGATTATGGGCTTGTATTAATTCTTAAATAATGTGGTCGAGTGTAGGGGAGAATGGGGCACATTAATCTTTCTGTAACCTTAATTCCTGCTCACAGACTTATTAGTGATTCAATAATTTAACTTACCTGAAAAGTATCAACCTTTACCTGCTTGTACCTTATAAAATATAGCTCTCCTGTACTCTAGTAAATAAAGGCAATTTTAATATTTTTTATCATTAAAATATTCAAAATGGATGAATCCACCCCACTAGTGGATGGTAATTTAGTCTATGAAGGGGACACATTCATGATGAAAAAGCAAATTGTGATTTTGAATTCATTAATTGTTGTTGTCCGTACTTGCTGAAACGGTTTCATACTAACTACAGACTATTTCTTTGGCTTCATAAATGTTCATTTTCTTTTTCATTACTGTAACCGATTTCGCTACTTGACAACATCATCAGACATGAGAAAATTGCATTCATCTATACGTATTCATGACAACTTGTAACGGTCCTATGAAGGAAGGATGTCTAATTCATTAATTTATTTAGGTAACGATCCAAAAAGAAAAGGTTCAAAGGTAATCGTAAGAGAATGATTAGGTAATTGATCAAGATGTACTAAGGTATATTTGGACCTATGTTGCTCTGCCTGAAGTCTTAGATTTATGAGATCTCCAAGTCAGAACAGTGTTACAAATATTAAAAGGAATCTATATATTAGATACAAAGAATTCTAATCTGCGCCGCCAAAAAGATTTATGAAGTTTCAGGGAGGGATTATTGTTCAATCAAACAGTTGTTAAAAAAATATTTAAACTTAAATTTATTGATAAAGGTTATTACGCAAATAAATCAGATTGATACTTCTGGTGATTCAGAACAAAAATACACTTCACAAAATAAGAAAATAAAACATTCAATACCACCAGAAGAAAAGCTAAATGTTGCACATGACAAGAATAATCGATATTGTGACAAGAGATAAGGCAAATTTGGTTTGTTTACATTAAAGAAATGAAATATTATTTACTGTGAATATGAGAAATGAAGTTTACTTATTAAAAATACAAAAGAAAATAAGCACTATCTATTGATCTTATTGTTTTTCTGTCAAAAACTTAGATGTCAAAGTTTTAACCAGTTTGAAATGATTTCTAGAAATTTACCTGATCAGGTTACTTTTTACTATTCATTTAAAATTGCTCGAAAGAAGCTCGACCAATTTTTAGAGTTAAATGCAGTTTACTATCTATACATTAATAAATTTTGAAATATTTGAACCTAAATTAACTTATTGACAAGATATTAATTGATGTTAAATAACACACTGAAAATTTATTGTCTTCATTACTACTAAGAACTCAAAGAAAAGACACAGGATGTAATTATCTAAAAAGAACTAGCAGTTTCACTGATATTAAAAAGTCTAAGTTGATTATGCTGATTTGAACTTTGAAATGTAAATTTAATTAAAGATTCTGTTTGTCACTTGAAGGTTTAAAAGGTCACGCACAAATTAAATTTTAAAACGACTCACCAAGGCGGCTCCTATCTGAGGGTTGGGAATCCTAAACACCTGTTGGTTCTTTACAGATGTCAGGCAGGTAGATGTTGACCATTAGAGCCCAACACAGACTCTTAGTTTCTCTCCAGAAAAACGTCAGAGAATAAGGGAAACATTTCAGTGGGTGAGAAGCAGATAAGGTTACATACCCTTATAATGTAGATATACTATGGCTAGCTCCTACTTTAAACCGACAGCACCTGCTTTGACGTCTTCGGCAGGGTGATTTTAAACTGTGACTTTCACCGTCAATCTCTATTGGAAACTATACAAAATTTACCAGCGTTGAAGGCCAATTAACTATCGAGACAGAAGACTTTGAGATGCACTTGAAATTGCTTGTCAAACTTCACTGTGTCAAGAGTAAGGAAAGCGCCACTGCTTAGGTTAAATTTTCTCAAAAACAGATCACTAAATTCTGCTAGAAACTATATCAAACACTTGTTTGCACCCACGACAACTATATAGAACGATATTTGCGGTAAAAGATAGATGTTCGCACCCCTTTTTGGAGTAAAAAGGTAACAGCGTATTGTTTAAGGTGTTTACTCGTTGTTTGCTCGGGACCGACCTCTTCGCGGGTAAATGACTATCCCTTCCTACTGTTCTTATTGCGTATTTGTTCGTCCTTGTTGCTCAAAAGGAGACAGATAGAAGAAACCCACCTTAAAACAACAATGGACTCGTCCGTTTTTCAACCGTCTTTCTCTGACCTCACCATGACCTCATCCTTATTGCGAGGCTTCTGCAATAACATGATGTTTTTTCCTTAATGAAAATATTCTGTCCTTTAATATTTGGATCTTACCGTATATCAAAAGAACGCAGTACGGGTTGCACGATATGAAAATTACTAGCGACTTTTCAATAAAAAATTTTGAAACTAAGATTTGCATTGATTTACCGAAAGAAAGTCAGCTGGTATTATTTAGGCTTCTTGGAGGTTTCTTTAGGTGTTTAATCCTAGTAACGATGATAGATAAAAACATAATCGTTACAAACTATAAATCAAAATCCGTTGCTACCTTATCATATTTTGAACAAAAAAGTAATTACAAATTTCGGGACGCAGCAAGTGCGTTATAGTGATCAATTTTCAATTACGCTCAAAGTTTCATTACATCTGAAAAAAAAACATACAAAACTGATAGATACACAGATTATTAATGTAATAGAAAAAAAGCCATACAAAACGGATAATAAACACAATTAGTAATAAAATCGGGCCCCAGCTAGTGCACTATTGTAGTAAATTGTCATAAGAATTTTACACTATTAGTACGGTATATTTCTAAAATTAAAACTTTAAATTTAAACAGACCTTGATGATCGATTTTAGAGAGTTTTTAAGATTTGTTTAAAAGTATTACAATCGATATCTTTCTGTTATCAAAAAATATTTTATTCTTGTATTCAACAATGAACAACCTCAGTCTTTTATGAAGTTAGAAAAGTAAAATATGGGATATCTAGTTACTCTGAAAAGGAAAGTATCTGACAAATTATAAACGTAGCAGGTATTTTTCAGTTTTAATCGCCTGGGTGATTTCGTTTTAGTCAATCTAATCGAACCGGTTTTTCCAACAACAAATGTTTTTTAAAAGCAAATTCTCTATTGGTGAATTTTCTTAATAAACATTCACTAATATCAACAAGATTGAAAGGTGACAAAGTTATCCAAGCGTTTTAAAGAAAATGAGAACTAGGTCGAAACGTATGAAATCTGGAAACTATTGTTTCTATAAAATATTAAAGTGAAACAAAAAAATATGTTTGATGAATCGCGCTAGACTAGAATCGGACCGAGACCCCCGGCTGCCCGCGTGTCAGCAGCGTATCTGTCGTGCACGTTACCGCTGCTTGGCCAACGAGACTACTAACAAATGTTTCTTTGCGCGATGTTATATCCGTTGCGTATATAAATCATTGATCTTTGCACTATATGCTACATTTACAGTTTGAAAATTTAATTGGGTCCATTCATCAAGCTACAAGTATAGTGTATTGTAAAAATGTATTGAATCTCTCACTTAAAAACAATAACTTTTACAATCACATCATTTTTCATTTCATGCGTCTGTCATTCTGACGTCGTGCGAGAGCGGGCTATACGTACTTTATTTTTACTTTCGCGCATTGACATGGTATTGACAACGGTTTCGGGATTTTAGTGGCCGAGATTTCGCGAAAGCCAGTTCGGGTAGTATATTTTACTTGTTATTTCTATTGTTTGCACCTGTCGTATGTAGCAATCTACGCAGTGCAGCTAACTACTTCGTATTTGTCAGGCATTGGACTTTACTAACTTAAGTCGTTTCAATTAATGTGTTTCAGCTTTTGTTCTTAATTTGGAAAAAAACTCAAAATGTTGTGAACCAAATTACTTGAAATTGACAACAGAGGTATATTTGCATCATTTCTAGCTGCATATAGAGGCTCATTCCAATTACTCTAATGCTTTCAAAAATATTTTCGTATATTTTTGAGGGAAAAATGTCCGTTATAGCTGATTTACGAACTCGTCCCCCGTCTTAACGAAATGAAGATATGTGACAAGTTTCGTTCAAATCAGTTGAGTATTTTTGAGCTCGGATACATATATATATATATATATATATATATATATATATATATATATATATATATATATATATATATATATATATATATATATATATATATATATATATATTAACGGACCTTGGGTATGGGTGTATGGGTTCTAGGGCCCCTAATTCGTGCTCATTTGAAACAAAATTTTGAAAGTCTCACCATCGTTACCTCTTTATTAGTGAATTTTCTTAATGAACATTAACTAAAAAATAAAACTAAAATAAAAGTTACAGCTGACGTGCTCACAATGAAGCATTTATTTTAAACAAGTAACAAAACAATTGTTTTCCAGAGAACACTTTGCATGTCTAGTAATGTGATCTAAGATTATCGGAAATAATTCCGACGTCATCCACCCCGATTTGCTACACACTTGATACAAAACCGCCTGCCAAATAAGTTTCAGGGTATATAAACTCGAAGGTAAATAAAAATTGGTGGTATTGTATTACCTCATCCATTCAAGATGCCAACGAAGGACGCGACTTCACGACGTTCGTTAGATGTGATCTGACACACCCACTTCTTTCGTTTTGCCGACACCACTTTAATTTCTGTTTCGTCGAGATGTAGATCTGTTGAGACTTGAATCCACATCGGTTCAATATAAGCAGATAATTTTCGAAAAATTCATCCACTCCAGCTCGAGTTTTCTCCTTGATTTCCTTTTGCCTTCTTTCCATGTATGTGTCCCTTTAACCGTGTTGTCAGAAAACTTATATCATCGACTAGAATAGTTTTTCCAAAAGTTTTCTTCTCGATCTACCTTTTACCTTTTTCCCATGATGTGTCCTACACACCGTGTTGACAGAAAATTATATCATCAACTGAACTAGTTTCTCCAAAATCTTCCTTCTTGCTTTGCCTTTTGCTTTCTTTCCATGTATGTGTCGCTCAAACCATGTTGTCAGTAAAATGATGTCTTAGAATATGTGAAACAAATTCTGCCCCCCTCCTTCCACAAGTAGTGTTGTTGTCTTACTTCTTTCACCTCACTTTTATTTGACTTTCTATCTGTGTACATTCTCTGTCATTTTTCTCGACAAGGTCCAGGTTTCAGAATCTTTCCTGTTCTGCTTATGCAATAATGAACTGTTCGCACTATACGTTGAAACGCTTTACACGCATGACTTGATGAACCCTTTTCTTCGGTCCAAGTTTAAACGTCTGGTAATGAGAGGAGTATCCTGTTTATCAAATGCTTGCTTTGGCATCGGAGTCCTCTTCTCAATTCTTTGCTACATTACTACATCCGTTACTCCCAAAGTACGTGAACATTTCTACTTATTCTGTCTGTTCAGTGGTTGTAACTCTAATAATGTTGAAAATGACAAAAAAGTGTCTCCTAAAACTAAACGTTGACATGTGCAAGCGTTTTTTGTTTTCTTTTGAAAACCTGTGTTCAATTTGACATACAACATTCTTGCGATAATTCTTTCTAGTTGTTTTCGTTATAATTCTTTTATGTCATAGGTTTCAGATTACGCTAATAGGTTGCATGTAAAATAATTATCCCACCCTAAGCCAGTCATTATTTTTTAATAATAAAATTTCTCCATAAAAAGATTCGTAGCGAATGCCTACGTTGGGCGACATAATTATGCCAAAGAAAAACAAAAGGTTATTAGTGCTACTGATTTCCCCACGTTGAGCGCCACAATTATGCTATAAATACAAATTATTAGCGAAACTGATTTTTACGTTAAACCACATACCAAGTGACTCTCACTAGAATATAAAACTAAACGTCTTCCTAGGTTGTAGACCTAACTAAATTGATTCTAGATAGTTCAGTTTAGCACACAATCTATTTGACATTCTTGAACAAATAAGAAAAACTGCAAGCAAGCGTTTATGACCCATTGTCTTTATATTTTGGAGTTGTTTTTGACAAAATTATATTAGATTGATGATTGAAGTGATCTGATGATTAAGGACTCTCAAATTGATTTGTCAGAACCACTCATCTGTATCTAATTATACAACTAATCTAAGTAGTGGTTCAAGTATATATAAACTTAGCATACAATTGTCTATCTATAGTTTCTATCTAGTGCTTATCGATAATGGGCGTGAGCCCGAAACATTATTTCTGAGCTTATGAACTATCTCATGTGAAGCTTTACCAAACGGTTTTGTTATCGTTTACTTTAAATTATATTATTTATTTCAGGTGGCATTACTGCTCATTCTCAGAATCAAAGAAACAGGCAAAGAAGTATGTATTACAACCACACATCTGAAAGCCAGAAATGGTGCTCTATTGGCAACTTTAAGAAATGAACAAGGGAAAGATTTACTACAGTTTGTCTCAAAACATTGTGAGAACCGCCCAAACATAATATGTGGAGACTTTAACGCAGAACCCATTGAGCCAATTTACAACACGGTATTAACCAATCAGACATTGGGGCTCTCTAGTGCTTATGCGGAATGTCACGGTGATCAACGGTTACCACAATGTTCTCGAGAACCACCTTATACCACTTGGAAGATCAGAGATGAAGGTGAAATTTGTCATACCATTGACTACATATTTTATTCCCAAGGTAAACTGGAAGTCGATGCTGTTTTGGAAATGCCTTCTGGCAAAGAAATCGGGGAGGATCGAGTGCCTTCCTTAATGTACCCTTCAGATCATTTTTCGCTTGTGTGCGACTTTAAGATTGGTGGTGATAATAATACAGTATGATCTTGATGGTTTTGTGATATACTTAGCTTTAGAACCTTTATTCCATATCAGTTTTAGTGTGTTTCTTGTGAGTTATTTATACCTATTATTTCTAATGTTATAATAGATAATATTGTTATTTAAAATAAAAATACATACAAAGATGTTTTCTTTTGGATTGTTGTGAATTGTGTGAGCAGGATCCTTTTAAACTGGGTGAGTAGCTATTTGTAACAATATTACAAAATTAGAGATCCTCCATTTTTTTTCTTACAGTCACATTAGAACAGGTGTAATGAAAATTGTATATTTATTAATAATTTATTTCAAAAAAAAACTACACACCTTTTATAATTTAGCTGCACGTAATATAAAATATGCTGTAGAAAAATTTAATATTTAGAAATAGAGACCCAGCATAGGATTTATTGGATTACATTTTCAAAAGACTCGGTTTCTATAATAAAACTGTTAGTTAAATAATTAACGAAGGCTAGAAGAAATAATAAAAAAAGTTAGGAACGCAGCAAGTGCGTTATGGTAGTGAATTTTCATAAGAATAATTATAATATATTAGTGATTTAGCCTTATTTTAAAAGTTATAAAAAATTACTTTATTTAATTAGGAACAGTAAAAATTAAGGTAAACAAGGGCAAGCAAAAACACGATCTCCAGCACAAGTATCTATACAGGAATTTGGATACAAAACGCAAATAAAGAAACTGATCAACAAGAAATATACTAAACAAAGAATACACTAGAAAAGCTAAACATAAAAAAATCCTGTGGTTCATGCATTGAGCGAATGCAGAAAGGGAAAAACAACCCCCAGGACGAAAAGGGTTTCTTCCCCCTCACCCAAAAACACGGGGGGTCGTCCTTCCCCTTGTGCATGCATACAACCACCTTCACAGCATAAAGCACAAGAAAAATTTCTTGGGAACAACCCCCAAGAAAGTTACGGTACCTGGGGCGAATATGGGTGTTGTGCAGAGTAGACAGGGGTTAACCCTTAACCGGCGTAGCCAGAAATTTTAACACTCAGTGCGTTGCGGAGTCCTTGGGACTCCAAAAAAAGGTGTTTTTTTTCAATGTTATTAAAAAAGCTACTTTGTTTTTGTTGTGTAAATAATTAAAGACATGTAAGAAAACAACATTTATATTCATAACAAACTGAGTAGCAAACTAAAGCAAAGAACATGGAGGACAAAAATATTGTCTTTTTTTAACAATAAACTTTACTACTATTAGTTTCTTGAAAACTGTAAAATTAGAAATGTTCGTATTAAAAACATGTTTACTAAGGTCCAAACTATAAAAAAGCGATTAAAGTATCTTCTTAATTAAAACTGTAAAAACTGACATTGGTTTAAAAACGCCACTATAAAAAATAATAAATTTAGGAGTCTTCTAGATTTTCAATACATTGAACACATATTTTTTAGAGCATTTCAAACAAATAGGTCTATTGCATTCAACACATAAATAAAGAGTTTTTCTTTTTAGTTTTGGGCCACAAATGGAACAATACTTCCTCTGATTTCTAGGCAACACTTCTTGAGCATGAGCTGGTGCCTCAGGTGCCAGATTCAAAATTCTTTTATTTCAACAACGCACCACGAGGGCTTACAGCCTAAATACTGTCGTACCGTGGGTGTCGACAAGGAGGAAAGAGGCAACTTGTTAATTCTTGACTTGAAGGTTTGGAGGTTCGGAGGAGAAGGAAAAACATGTGCCGGCAACGAATTCCACAACTTGGAAGTCCTCGGGACAAAAGAGCGGGCATAAAAAGATGTTCTATGTCTGGTGACCTGGACAGTATAAGGGTGCATTCGCTCTGTTCCCCTGGTAGATCTGTTGGGGGCAGTAGGTGGGAGAACTATGGAAGAAAGCTCCTCTGAGCAGTGCCCGTACAGATATCTATAAGAGAGAGAGAGAGAGAGAGAGAGAGAGAGAGAGAGAGAGAGAGAGAGGTCACCAACGGCACGTCGGTGGGCAAGGGATGGCAACCTTTGGGTGAGGGTAGTGTCACCGATGAGACTTATAGCTCTCTTCTGAATGGAGTCTAGGATAGCGAGTGTAGAATCGGCAGCAGCACCCCAAATGTGGGAGCAGTATTCGAGGTTTGGTCTTATTTGTGAAGTATATAAGGTATAGCGCATTAGCTGGTCAAAAGTATTTGCGAGCCCGCAAGAGGAAACCTAATTTCTTAGCAGCCGCTTCTGCAATTGATGTGACATGTTGGTACCAATTGAGATTTCGATCCACAGAAATGCCAACAAGAGAAAGGGACTCATTACTTTGAATAACTTGGTTGTTCATTGTGAAGGGTCTAGGGCTGGTGTATCTCTTATGATGAAGAAAGCAAGACTGTGATTAGGTGGGGTTGAATTGTACAAGATTTCTACTTCCCCAGTCTAATATTTTTTGGAGATCCACGGAGACAGAACCCTCCATGAGTCTGCGATCCTCATCTAATTGGGCTAAAGAGACAAGCTTAGAATATTGTATATTTGAGTGGAGGGTGCTGTCGTCCGCGTAACTGTGAACTGGGTTGGATGTGCTAGAGAGGAGGTCATTGATGTGGAGAAGAAACAAAGTAGGGGCTAAAGCTGAATCTTGAGGAACTCCTGCATTCTGCAAATACCTGCTTCTGGCTCTCTTGGTAAATTTATTTTCTGAGATATTTCACGAAGGAGCGGTTCATATAGATGTTTGGCCAATAATTTTAAAAAGTCGAGTCTGTCTAGCTGATTTGCGTTGGCACAAGCCTGATGGATGATATATGCATTTATTGAACACATATCCACCAATCTATAAAACAGAGCCATAGGCCAACCTTGTGTTCTTCTGCTACAGCAATATTTACTGCATTTTTCATCTACAGCATCTACTCCAGATTTTGTATTCTTATAATACGCATAAATTTCAGTCAAACCGTTATCATCCTGTATGCAGTGATGCATCGAAGAAAGCATGGCAACAGCTTTGTTTTTCTTCGGTGCTCTAGACATCAATGTTTTATTACTTGTAAAGCCATACAATGTAGATCCCACCTGTGTTGTTTTTGAGGGTAAAAATTCCTTGGGTATTTCCCGTTTTTTTTCATAGTTCCAACGTAAGTGAGTTTATTTTTGATGAGATAGTCTGTAAGCTCCATTTAAGAGTACCAATTATCAGGGGTAAAGTTTCTGTTGCTTCCAAATATAGGCTTACAAAGACGAATAACAGCTTGTGTTGGAATAGCGAACCGTTTTTCTTCATCTGTAACATCTTTTAATAAATCAGTGCCCTTGCCACAGTAGATATATGTATTATATATGCAGTGGGTTCGAGCGTCAACGAGACATTGGACTTTTAACCCATGTTTTACGGGTCCTCGGTAAATACATTTTGAATTTTCACCTGCCCCTTAAACCGACCAACATTTCATCCACAGTTGCATTAGCTCCCAACGAGTAAGATGATTGTGAATTTCGATTGAATTTTTCATAAATATGTGGATCCGTTTTCACTATTAGAATTCTTTCCTCGTGGGTATCAAACCTTGTTAACAAAACAGAAAATCTTTTTGCTCACATTACCAACCGAAAAATTTCCCGGCCGGTTCCGCCTGTTGAAAAAATTGATTCAATTGCCTCTGTATTAGATTTAAAAGCAGCAGTTAATAACAAAAGTCCCAGAAAACCATTTATTTCAACAGAATTTGTTTCCCTGTATTCTGTGCGATTCTGACTGCCTGATGACTTATTACGAAATTCTTTTATTTTCAAATTTTATATAATGCACAACGATATCCAGTATATCTTGTGAGAAAAATCTCTGCCATGCATTCACCGGTTGAATTTTTGGTAAGGACCTCGGTGGTTCAGAGGTAAGAACGTGTGCCTTTGAACCGAAGGGTACCGGGTTCGATCCCGGCGTACTCCTTTCACTTTTCCAGTACAAACTGTAAAATTAACATCAACCGAGGTTCTGGCATTGTATTTGAGCAAGTTGAATGTCTGCACGTTCCGCCCTTCGGAGGGGGCGTTAAGCCGTCTGTCCCGTGTCCATGCGATGTTGGGCACGTTGAAGATCCCTACCCTCCTTACAGAAAGACAGGGGTTCGGCAAAATTTCCAGGATAGTGAGGTGAAACTGCTCCCTGGCGTCGGTGATTGGCCATAGTCGCGGAAATAGGCCGACGTTAAAGAAACAAAACACACACACACACACAATTTTTGGTAAGGTACTTTTATTTCTTGGCAACTTCAATATATTTCGAGCTGGTGTTCTTACATTTCGGGTTGGTTCAGTGGCAGCCCATTTATATCTGTTTTTGCCATAGAAATATTTCTTAACTGTACCAATTGTGTCATTACCCTCTTCACTTTCAATCACTTGCATCTCATCTTGGTCATCAGATTCACTGCCAGAAAGTTCACTAGCTGTTTCGTGATCACTTGTGATAGCATTATCAGTAGTAATATTGTTATCAGGATCGCCATCTTGGTCTGACAACTCTGTGTCACATTCCTGAAACCATTTTAGCACAATTTCCTCAAAGTTAGGTTCTGTAATTCTAACTTTTTTTGGATTGACAGACATAGTTACTAAAATTGAAAATATTACACTAACTGAGTCTTTAGAGTCCCACGGACTCTAAGACCCTTGTAATACACACTTACTTTGATGATAGAGTGAAGTCGACTCAGAACGTGACTGATCACCTCACGACTGGAAGCTACTAAAGAATACGTGATGCCTGATTAACAAATACAATAATTACTAAACAGTTTATTCTTTCAAGAGTCCCAGAGACTCCGCAACGCCGGTAAAGGGTTAAAGGAGGTATCGCTGCAAAATGTAAGAGACGCATCTTTTCAAAGTTCGACTAAATATTTTTTTAGCTCATATATCCTCTCCGCCCAGCTACCCTATTCATCCTTGGTCCCTCAACTTTCTTGGGGGTTGTTTGCAACAATTATGTCTTGTGCCTTGTGCATTCAAGAGGAGTTCTAAGTATGTTACTGAAAAAAATTCTAAAAACCCTCCGTGCAGTAAACTGCAAATTTACCGAAATTACATTCCACTTCGTTACCTATGTCTTTTTCAGATAATCTAGAATACAGCACTAAATTAAAAAGGTTCACTTTTTTTATATTACACATAGAAGCACAGGATAAGTATAATTTAGGGGAGGGGTCTTAACTAACATTGTGGCAACACAAACTTGAAAAGTAGATAAGTTATTAAGAGCGCGTTAACAGTCATAAACTTCATTTCACCATCATGCCACAGTAGTATTCTGATCATAAAAAATACTTCTAACTGTATGCACACAAAAATTAGTAAAATACATTTATAAAATCGAATAAAAACAACAGTTTAGTACCTAATTTGTTAAGAGGTTTTGAGATGTGATAAAAAGCCAAACTCACTCTACCGCATCATTAGCATAATATTATTATCTTGCGACTATACTGTCTTTATCTTGACATTTGTATTCAAACTTATATTATGTGCATGCACAAGCCTTGCTTTTATGTATAATACGATGTATTATTTATTTGCAAATAATAGTACTCACCCCATGTGGCGTGACAGTGCAAAATAGGTAGCCGCATTATCATATCTCTCTAGTAATTGCATCATGTCTAAAACATAAATTTGAGGCTAAAATTCAAATTTCTTCTTCTTCTTCTTTGTTTATGGCGTCTGTTTCTACTAACCTAAATGTCCAGTTTGATATTGACAATTGACAACTAAGCTCCAGCACAACGCACGAACGTTGTTAGGCTGCGTTTGTCTGCGTGCTGGAACTCAGCTGTCATTTGTCAATTTTCAATGTCAAATTGGAAACTTAGAGCTTCGGTGGTTCAGGGGCAAGAACGTGTGCCTCTGAACCGAAGGGTACCGGGTTCGATCCCAGGGTTCTCCTTTCACTTTTTCAGTACATACTGTAACATTAACATCAACCGAGGTCCTGGCATTGTATTTGAGCAAGTTGAATGTCTGCACGTTCCGCCCGTCGGAGGGGGCGTAAAGCCGTCGGTCCCGTGTCCTATGTTGGGCACGTTAAAGATCACTACCCAGCTTACAGAAAGGCAGGGGTTCGGCAAATTTTTCAGGATAGTGAGGTGAAACTGCTCCCTGGCGTCTTTTATCTGATAGTTGCCCAAAAAGTTGAGGCTTTTTATGTAGTCTACTATCTTTTTGGAAGCTATTTTAACTATTTTCTGAGGTGTTAAGGTCACCCCTCCAAGGTATTTTGGATCTTTTGCAGAACTGGGCATAGAAAATTCTCTATTTTTTCAGTGCACTATATGCGGTTTTCACTAGCCGCCTTACCCATCTTTATAAGGTGACCCTACTGGAAAGTGTCCTGTGAAAATCATGTAATTATTCACAAGTCATTCCTGTTCAATGCAGTTTCAGTTCAGACTTCTCTGTTGATATCATGAGGTATCGTTTTGCCTGCCTTAAACCAGGCATTTCCCTTTATTATGACAGCATTTGCTTCCTCTCCCAAGTATTAACTTTATTTCTTACATGGTTTTTTGTTAATCCACATACGGCTTTGGCCATAGAACGGTATTGTTGCTGCTCTTTTTGCTTCCTCATTTCCTCAAATAGCTTGATGGCCTAATACAAATCAAAGCTACTTTCTTGCTCGTAGCCAGTTGCTTCAAGGATTTTTTTGTGGTCCTAGTTCAGTTTAGACTCTGTTTTGAAAATTTTCAGAGTCTTTAGTCCTGTCTAACTATCTGAGATGATGTAGATCTCTCTATTTTTAAGTCTTTTTTGTATACACTCCTGTACATACAGTTTTAGAGTAAGCATTTCTGCTTGAAAGATGGTGGAAGTTTTTCCTAGGAAGTCTAAAGTTAGGTACTCTTATTCCCAGTCCTGCTCTCTCTCCATTTGTTTAGACCCGTCTGTATTCCATACGATGAGTTGTTTGACAGCGTTTTACTGTCTCTGTCCCATGCCTGGCGGTCATTCATGACCACGTCAAATGACTATGAAGTCCAGCTTAACTGGCATTTTACTTGTTAATTTGGCGAGTGACTCCAATGCAATAATTTCCAAGATTTTCAAGTGGAAAACCAAGTCTCATCGTCTTTCTAAGTATATAGATAAAATATGGTAAAAATTAATAAAGATATAATTTTAAAAAAACCTTTAAAATAATTAACAGGTCCTTTCGCTTATAATAACACACAGTTAAAAAACTTATAAAAGAAATAAAAAATAATCCGGAAACAACAGTTTCTTGGCGGATCTTGAAATCCTTGCACTCCTAACCTATTTATTTGGTCAGGTAATTTATTATAAAACTTTTGAGACCAATAATGTACTACCATTTGTGTTCTAGATCTTCTATGATATTTTACAGCCATAAGTACACTTGGAGAACCCAAATCACCACAACACATTTTAAAAGACCTGACGATCGTTTCACTAACCAAGTTAGCATCATCAGAGGATCAAACATTCTAAATACTTAAACAAACTAACATCAACTTATATACCGGATCTCAGGTAAAGAGATCGAACCGAGATGACACACTAGTCGTAGGCAAATTCCAAAGTGTATTGTATTTTTATCGCTTGACCAGGTCTTTGCGCTATCCCTACTGCTTTATTTAAAAGTGTCCATCTGTAATAGTCTTGAAAAAGTTCAACGACAGCTAAATTAACAACGGTTCCTTTGGCGGCAATAACTGTATACTTGTGTTATCGGTAAAAACGTGCCGAAAACGTGTGAATTTTATTTAGCAAAGTAATCGATCAAGTGACTCGTAATTGGCGCTGGTGCACTGTTCATACATTCTTTGTTGCAACTATATTTCGCAATATATACGCTCTCAAACCCATTCAGCTGACCTGGTTTTCTAACATTTTTTATTAATTTCAGATTTTCTTTATCAACGTGATGATTATTATCCCAAATATGTCGGGCGACGGCAGCCTTATCTACAGTACCGTAACGTAATTGGGATATGTGTTCTTTGAATCTGATTCCAATCGATCTTTTTGTTTGTCCGACGTAACCAAACAAAGTTTTTTTCCGATTTTTCTCTTCTGAACGTCGTTGATTCCGTCAACATTTTCTTTGTTTTCTGTTTGTTGATTAATTTTTCCACTAAGCAAGCAGTGTATCCGTTATATTCGGCCACGTTCCTAATATAATTTAATTCTTTGGTATATCTACTTTTGTTTAAAGGAAAATTAATTAACCGATTTACTAAAAAATTCAGACTGGCCATTTTTTGTGCGTACGTATGATGTGAGTCGCTCGGGATGTAGCTTAAGGTAGTGGTTTCTTTTCTATATACATCGAATTCTGAAGTGTCTTTATTCTTGATAACTAGTACATCTAGAAAGGGTAGTTTATTATTAGTTTCTAATTCGTGGGTAAATTTTATAGAATCAAATTTATTGTTTAATTTGGCAATAAAATCTTCTATTCTCCAAATGTTTGTGTTAAACACCGCGAAAATATCATCCACGTAACGACACCACACTCTAGGAAAATAACCACTTTCACTTTCAAGATCTGTTTAAAATCGGCTCATGAAAAGGTCTGCAATAAATGGCGATAGCGGATTGCTCATTGCCGTGCCTTGTGTTTGTTGAAAAAATTCATTGTTGAATTGAAAAATATTTTCTTTGGTGCAAAGGTTTGTTAGAGTTAAATACTCCCTGCAGACATTTTCATTTATGTTATTCATTTTTAGCACCTGCTCTAAATATGTTAAAGTTTGCTCCGTGGGAACGCTAGGAAACAATGAGTTTACATCGAACGAAATTAAAACCTCGCCTTCGGTCAATTTAACCTCTTTGATCTTATCAATAAATTCAACAGAATTTGTTACTGAAAAACTTTTCTGTTTTACAGGCAAGCCCTTAAACTCATCTGTCAACCACTTAGCTAAATTATAAGTCGGGGAATCTATAGCCGAAACAATAGGTCTAATTGAATTTCCCGGTATATGAATTTTTGGGAGACCGTACTTCTTGGGAACTTTCGGATTAGAAACTTGTAACTTTCTTCCCAAGTCTTTTGATATGAGATTGTGACAACTTTTTAGACTATTTTTAACGTCCGAAATCATTTTTGGTAGCGAGTTTTTATGAAATAAGTTGTAAAGATTGTAATCTTAA
The DNA here is from genome assembly GCA_964006375.1 of Tillus elongatus. Taxonomy (NCBI): domain Eukaryota; kingdom Metazoa; phylum Arthropoda; class Insecta; order Coleoptera; family Cleridae; genus Tillus; species Tillus elongatus. Next base: position 194,173,941 of record OZ023263.1, read on the forward strand.
ATACGTCGGACAAACAAAAAGATCGATTGGAATCAGATTCAAAGAACACATATCCCAATTACGTTACGTTACTGTAGATAAGTCTGCCGTCGCCCGACATATTTGGGATAATAATCATCACGTTGATAAAGAAAATCTGAAATTAATAAAAAATGTTAGAAAACCAGGTCAGCTGAATGGGTTTGAGAGCGTATATATTGCGAAATATAGTGGCAACAAAGAATGTATGAACAGTGCACCAGCGCCAATTACGAGTCACTTGATCGATTACCTTGCTAAATAAAATTCCCACGTTTTCGGCACGTTTTTACCGATAACACAAGTATACAGTTATTGCCGCCAAAGGAACCGTTGTTAATTTAGCTGTCGTTGAACTTTCTCAAGACTATTACAGATGGACACTTTTAGATAAAGCAGTAGGGATAGCGCAAAGACCTGGTCAGGCGATAAAAATACAATACACTTTGGAATTTGCCTACGACTAGTGTGTCATCTCGGTTCGATCTCTTTACCTGAGAATCGCGGTATATAAGTTGATGTTAGTTTTTAAAGTATTTAGAATGTTTCATCCTCTGATGACGCTAACTTGGTTAGTGAAACGATCGTCAGGTCTTTTAAAATCTGTTGTGGTGATTTGGGTTCTCCAAGTGTACTTATCAGTGCTCATCACAGGTTCCAATCTTCACTTGGTGATTTTACAGCCAGATTATCTCTACTTTATGTGTTATAAGTGTGGTAGGTAAAAGTTTTTCTTGGGTTCTTTCATGCCCGCACGTCACACAAGTAAGTATATAGACAGAATAAACAGTGGCTTCTTTAAACAATGGTCTACATGATTCACTTTAATTAGCTCCTGTTACCCACACCAACCTTTTACAAAGCTTAATTTTAATTGTTTGCTTCCTTCCTGTACTTTAGTCGAGGATATCCTTTCTTTTGTCAATGAAATTAAATTCTATTTATTTTATTTTATCATACAAAATTTTGGGCGTGCTACTGTTTATTTAATTGTTCCAATAGGTCAAGTTTACCATATGGAATGCACGAATTACATTGTTGTCCATAGTTTTCCCTCTTCCTGACTTTTCAAAGACGCGAATCCTGAGCTTTAGGGTGAGAAACGATAGGTACAAGGACTTGTGCAATGAGCGGTTGCATATCTGACAACAAAGCACACGTCTTCGTGTATCTCTGACGCATGTTTCTTTTACGGGCCACCTGGAAAAGTTTAACTGCAGCATCACCAACATTTTCTTAATCTCCTGCTCCTCGTTTGAAAAAGAAACTTAAAATTATTCATAACACTGAAGTTTCTATAAACCTAGAAAATAAAATTTGGATATAGTATGTAGATACTGTAGCTTCCTTAAAGGAAACTGGTAATACGATTTTCATTAAAACTAGAAACGTTTCTCAAAAGAAAATTTAATTTTTTCTCGCTGATAAACTGATACGATCGGAATGCTTTATTTAAGTTGTATGCCAAGAAAAATGTACCTGCCAAATTATATACATGGCAGGTATTTTCCCTTATTAATCGCTTCGATGATTTAGTTTTAGCCATTCCAAGCGAATCGGCTAAAATTAATACACATTTGTGTCTGTAAAGCTCATTATATTCTTTTTATAACATTTAGTATCCAAGCTCCTTTTATAAAGGAATTACTGTATGTCATGATTACATTATACAGCTTTGTGGGAAACCTAGTTATTATCATTTGAAATATTTTTATAAAAAATGTGCTACCATAGCTTTTTTGCTGAGTCCAAACTTTTAGTGCATTTTCGGAGAAATTCACTAGAATTTAATTTTTTATTATATATATATATATATATATATATATATATATATATATATATATATATATATATATATATATATATATATATATATATATATTATGGAGAGAACCTGAAACGAATACAGGTTATATAGAAGAAATGTCATAAAGAAGTGTGTTTTACAAAGCCTTTATTACAGCTTCAACAATCATTGTTCCTCATTTTACTAAAATAATTTTAGAGAATTCATATTTCAAGTAAATCCTTTCTCCGATACTTTGGCAGATTAGTTTCAGTTATAGAGCTTATGGGTCAATAGTCTATTAATTTTTAGCGAATTTTCGTAGAAAAAATTCGACATTAAGAAGACAGCGACTGTTGAATTCTCAAAAAAGATTTCTATGACAGCGTACTAGGCACCCTAAAACCGATATCAGGTCAGCTTCAGTTTATATATATATATATATATATATATATATATATATATATATATATATATATATATATATATATATATATATATATATATATATATATAGTGTGTCCCAAACTGGATGGGAATGTATTGATATCGCCGTTATTATTAGAGATAGGGAGACGGTTAAATTAGCAATGTTTTGTAGAATTTCATGCTAGTTCCAAATATGACTTGTATTTTGCCCTGCCTCTTTTCGTTTTCGAGTTATTTTGAAAAACAAAATTTGTCGATTTCTTTTTTCTTTAATATCTAAGTAGGCATTGATCTGACATGTCTAAGACTTGCACATTATCAGAATACTTTTTACAGAGTAATCTTTTTGTGCTATTCTCAACATTGGATTGTCATTTGTTTTTGAGCTACAGGTATCAGCGTTTGTTTTTATTATGGCAGCCATATTGGATTTTTTGCTCATGTGATAGCCTGTGAAAAGAGCTTTCCAATAGTGTACAACATGCTTGAGAAATCTTGTAATTGCACTGACAATTTTAAGAAAAAGCGTTTTGAGGATAGTAGGCTATGAAATCCAATACCAGAAAACAAATGACAAAAAAAGTGTTCAAAAAGCAGTCGGCCATGTAGTCTAACAATAGACTTCTACTTTTAATATAATTTTCCGTAATGATTCACGATAGAAAAATATTGTGATTCCATTTACAATACTTAAATAGGTAATAATGCTAGGTAATATTATGCGTAACAGTTTAATAACGAAACCCGGCAATAACAAATAGAAACTTAAACTCCATAAAACAACACAATTAGAACCGGAACTCAACAAATCATAAAATAGAAACTTAAAAATATACCAAATAGAAAATTGTTCAATATGGCCACCGTTTTGTTCAATTCACTTTATACACCTTTTTGAAACATGCCTGCAAACTCTGCTGAGGGTGTTTTGGTTAATATGATTTATAGCTTCCGTGATTCTGTTTCGTAATTCATTGATATTTTGTGGTGGATCCAATTTATACACATCATTCTTCAGAGTACCCCATAAATAAAAATCGATGGGTGTTATCCACTAGGCATGGTAACTTTCAAATGCTTACCGCAACGTTAGATAATTTACCATTAAGCAAGTTAAGTTTGCAACATTTCTAAATGTTTGCAGCCAAAAAACCAATGCAAACTTACAAATTAAACTTTAACATAACTTTCAAATGTAATATCTCCTTTGCCGGCTTGTTGTTTTTCTCCATTTGTAAGCTCACGTAAAGTTACAATTGTAATGATTCTGAAAGTTTGTTTTACTTTGTAAACATTTACTTGAACTCCCTCCGTTTTCGTGTTCGTGAATGTTCGATCGTATGTCATCGTCGTCCAATAGCAACATAGCAACACCAACACCAACAACGAACTGACTCTGGACTCTGACGCCCGGCATTAATGATTAATGGCGGATTGTTGTTTATGATTTCATCATCATAAGCTGTTATTTGATCTATGTCTATTTATTTTTCTGGAAGTTTTAAAGATTGAACAGTCTTATTGTAGCCTGAATTGTTAGATTTTTGGTGTAATTAAGTAATTTGTTGTGTGGAGTGTGGCTAATGAAACATGGAGTATATCGACAAACATGTCAGGTGAGAATCCCTAAGAGAAAAACAACAAGCCGGCAAAGGAGATATTACATTTAAAAGTTATGTTAAAGTTTCATTTGTAAGTTAGCATTGGTTTTTTGGCTGCAAACATTTAGAAATGTTGCAAACTTAACTTGCTTAATGGTAAATTATCTAACGTTGCAGTAAGCATTTGTAAGTTACCATGCTTAGTGGGATAACACCCATGGATATTTATTTATGGGGTCTTCAGAGTAATATAATAAATAAAAATAAATCTAAATATTTTTTGTAAATTTTTATCAAAAAGCTTTTTGTGGATAAAATATATCTTGGCAGGTGTGTAAATAGCTTGAAGAGGTTCGTTGGCAAGGAAAGTCGGACCAGTTTTTTCGGGTTTATTTTAGGAAAAAAAAAGTCCTTTTTAAACAATAAAATGATTTCGATGAAACATGGTACAACCTACTATACAGGTTTAAATTTTTTTACCAAATTTAGTGCTTTTCGTTGAAAGAAAGATATATTTTCAATTAAAAATATTTTTATGAAAATTCACTACCATAATGCAGTTCTGCGTCCAGTCTTTTTATTTCATTGATGTGAATCTAAAATTAATTTGTTAAGGTAACGCTGCGTGTTAAGTAAATGTCCAGAGCTTGAATTTGAATTTATGTACTTTTGTATAGCTTTATAGATAATTTGAGTTGGTAATTGGAAAAAATAGGGAGTACCAACCGAATTATCATGTAACCAAAAATGCATTAGTGGTTTGTCTCACAATGATTTATTGTTGGGATAAAGCTTTTAGTTTCATGTAAATGTATTAGACTGGGCGTTTTTTTATACCATTTAAAATAACTGTGCCTCATTATATGTAGATGTACGTCAATTGTTAATAAACTGTAATACTTAACACTGTCATTTTCTCTTTTTCGATTAGTAGATAATAATTTACTGTTTTTACGATGGAATTATTTATTACGTTAATTATAAGTTCTATTGTCTATAGCAGCAGATCACAGTTGAGTGTTGAAAAGGAAAACCAAAGTCTAATGGTATTAAAAACATTTTTCAAAAAATTTAAATATGACAATTTTTTTCGCAAATCGACTACGGCTTTTATAGATGTTAATTCAAGTTACGCAAGTGATTTCGAAACATGGTATTTTGCAGAATATAATAAATCAAGAATTGTTATTAACCAAGTAACGGCAGGGACTACTAACACGAAAAACCTGAAAATAAACTTATTCATAGTATTTTTAAAAAGTTGGTATGACACGTATTCAACATTGGATGCTTTGGAGGGCATTTCTATCTGGGATAACCTTGTAAACATAATGTTTGTCATTGGTTTAAATGTCAACCTGGAGAACCATGATTCGCTATTAAAGCTTTTTTGGTCACGAAAGATAATAAATTTAAATGTAATACTTACCACAGGATCAAACTACGAGATCCTCACATACGATCCCTTCACAAATAATATTTTAAACAACACAAATATTACTGAGCTTACAGAGAGCACATTGTTTTATGATAAGCTATCAAATGTTCATGAATACACATTTAAAGTAATACTGTTTCAAGATAAGCCCCGTATTTTCAAAAATAATGCTGGAATTTGGTTTGGAACAGACCTTTATTTATTAGAATCAGTAACGTCTATGTTAAATGCAAGGTATGAAGTTATGGAAACACCAGCAGATGAACAGTTCCTTGGTGCACAAAATCTTCTATCGAAAAACATCGCTGACGTTTGTTTCGTCAATTTCTTATGGGTCCCGAATTATACGAACATAGACCATACATATCCTGTTAGGATGGACAAATTAGTTGTATTAATCCCAAAACCTAAATCGATTCCTCAATATAAAAGTATTTTTATGATTTACGATTCAGAGGTTTTGGTGTGTATGAACATGTTGTTTTGTGTTGTAGTTTTTTTCGAATTGTGCATCTTAAAAAAATGTAAAAAAGACTTTAACTGGCGATATGGTTTCAGTCTGGTATTGGATAATATGGCAACTGTCTTGGGGTTACCTATTACAAGGTTTGAAAAGAAAACTTCTTCGTCGAAGATTATGTTATCTTCTTGGGCATTTTATAGCCTAATATTACGAGAGGCGTTTAAATGCTTACTTGTAACAACTTTGCTGACGACCAAATATAGGGACGAAATAAAAACAATAGAGGCATTAAAAATTAGCAATCTCAACATAATGACAACTACAAAGTATAGTGGCTTGGTCTCGGCTGATTTAGGATTGCATAATAAATTTGTTTATACAAATAGGAGCGATCTTTACAGCAAAGCCCAATGTAATTATCATAAAAGTGATATGGCTTATCTTGTAAGACAAAGCTTTAGTAATGCAGTACAAGTATATAATCAGCTTTTTGGCAAGAAAACTAATTTTTACGAAATGGAAGAAGCTACATTTACTGGATTTAGTGTCTATATGATTTCAAAAAATTCCCCATTCAGAAATATTTTTTCAAAATGTATTCTCAAAGATGCCCAGTTTGCTATTTCACAGGGAAGAATGCGTATCGTGATAGAACGACATAGAAAAATCAGGCGTGCTAGAAGTGATGAAAGGCAGGCTCTTGATATTGACCGCTTAGATAGTACTTTTTTAATTTTATATTCTGGATGTTTAATAAGTTTTGTGGTTTTCTTGGGTGAGCTGGTAATTAAACCAAAAGAAAGATATGCATCTAAAAGTTTTTAATATCTAAAGGGTCTAAAGTAGTTGCAACAGCCAGAAATAAGTTATTTTCTTAACGGCGATGCCCAAAAGATAGTCTAGTGGTCTAGTGTATGTTATTTTAATATTTTAGTGCCGCTTTTTCCACTTTATTTTTCTCAAACATATGTCATCCATGATAGACTCAGAGAAAACATACCGATGCCTAGAGCGACTGAACACACTGGTTGAATATTTCGTTGATATGAGTAATAACTAAGGTTGTATGTGTCGCATATCATATTTAAATAACAAAAAAAAACATAATTAGATGATGGCGAGACTTTTAAAGTACTTTATAGGATAAGTACACTTGGAGAAACCCAAATCACCACAACACTTATTTCAGAGACCTTACGATCGTTTCGTTGACAACGTCAACATCTTCAGAGGAAAACAAATTCTAAACTAAACAACTAACTGCCGTGTATTTATATCGCGTCAAGGTAAACGATCTAGTCCGAAGTAAAATTGTCGTCCAAGAACGATCGTTTGTTTATTGTGTAGTGAAACTACGAGGTTGAAAACCTGCTTTAATCTTCTGGTCGATAGATTTATGAGCCCTTATCTAATATACGGATAATAGGTTTAAAGGAACCGAGTTATTTAAGGAATCTGCACGTTCCCTTTCTATCTAGAAATTTACTATGTGGATATTGGAACATGCCGACAAACATCTGGCGAGATAAACAACATCAACTTCCGCTCATCTTTTTAAATAGAAAACTAAAACCGGGTGTTTGGCTCACCATGTTAACTATAACAAAGGATAAATAATTCAACTAAAATACTATGTAAAAACTATATTTATATTGATTTTAATTCTTCGTGGCAGTAATTTATATTGACTTCATAGATACAAACAAAACAAACGGATCTTTAAGTCGAGACAAACGTAGAGATTAGTATATGTATAAACCGGCCGAGTTATTGACCGTAATTTATTATTCTACCAGACAAATTAGGAGTGTTTAAGAGGTCAAATGCAAAGTAAAAATAAAGGGCTTGAATTAAAGGTGCCGCACGATTCAATGATGTTTTGTTCTTAATAGACCTTAATATAAAAATACTTTCTAATGAATCAAGCATATTTTGATGTCTAACATTTTTGACAAGTTTCAAATTTTCTTTATCAATGTGGTGATTATTATCCCATATATGTTGTGCCACACATGATTTGTCAACCGTACCATATCGTAACTGTGCGAGATGTTCACGAAATCTGGTGGCTATATTTCTCCTAGTTTGACCCACGTATTTAAGATCGCAATCTTTGCAACTAATCTCATAAATACCGGAAAATTCTGTGATTTTGTCTTTCGTATTACCCAACAAATTTTTTAAATTACTTTTCGTCGAAAAAGTCAAATGTAAATCGGCTTTCTTAAAAATACTTTCCAAACCCTTTGTGATTCGTGGTTCATAAGCTAAACACACAAACTTTTTATCTATTTTATCTTTCTCAAATGTCGTACATTCAGATATCATTTTCTTTGTTCTGTGTTTGTTAAGAAATTTGTCTATTAAACTATAGGTTCCAGTTTTCACCTAGTACTTTATAGGATTTTTTAAATAGTAATTTGTAGTCTATGTTTCCTATTTTGCTAAGGTGAATTCGATAGAGGCACTCACGCTTTAATTGACAAACATAATTTGATTAAGAAGATATGTCGATGATCTTAATTAGAATTCGCCGTTTCCATGGACAAAGAAGATATTGCGATAGCAACAAACAATAACTGATAAAAATGTCAGTGTAAACTTAACTTTTTAAGCGTAAAAGTGTCCAGAGCATCGGTGGTCCACTGGTGAGAACGTATGCTTCTGGACCCAAGGGTACTTGACTCGATCCCGAGGGTTTCACCTTCACTTTTTCAGTACATACTGTAAAATGAACACCAACCGAGGTTGCGTCAGTGTGTTTGAGTAAGTTAAATGTCTACACGTTCCGCCCTTCAGAAGGGGCGTAAACCCGTCGTTCCCGTGTACCATGCGATGTTATGCACGTTAAATATCCACACCCTCTTTACAAAAAGGCCGAGGTTCGGCAAAATTTTCAGGATAGTGAGGTAAACTGCTCCCTGGCGTCGGTAACTGGTCAAAGTCGCGGAAATATACCGACATTAAGGAAAAAATTGTAAAAAAAATATCCCGCCTGTCGTAAGAAGCGACTAAGTATTGCATTCTTTTGTATTGTATTTGTATTTCTTTAAAGTTGGTCTATTTCTGCGACTACGGCCAATCACCGACGCCATGGAACAGTTTCGCCTCACTATCCGAGAAATGTTACCGGATGCATTACAATCTGTAAGAATGATGAGGATATTTAACATCGCATGGTACACGGGGCTGACTGCTTAATGCCCCCTACGAAGGGCGGAACCTGTAGACATTCAACATGCTTAAACACAATCCCACCACCTCGGTGGGTGTTAATTTACAGAATGTACTGAAGAAAAATTTGACGATTCTACTGGGAATAAAACCCACCAAGGCTTGTCATTGTATTAGGTAATTGTATTGTATACTGTATTATACATAATATATTCAGCATTCAAATAGCACAATATGTCCCACAAACAAGTCATTGATTTTTTTTTATGTCAACAACACACCACGAGGGCTTACAGCCTAAATACTATCGTACCGTGGGTGTTGACAAGGAGGAAAGAGGCAGCTTGTTAATTCTGGACTTGAAGGTTTGGAGGTTCGGAGGAGAAGGAAAAACATGTGCCGGCAAGGAATTCCACAACTTGGAAGTCCTCGGGACAAAAGAGCGGGCATAACAAGATGTTCTATGTCTGGTGACCTGGACATTAAAAGGGTGCATTCGCTCTGTTCCCCTGGTAGATCTGCTGGGGGCAGCAGGTGGGGGAATTATGGAGGAAAGCTCCTCTAAGCAGTGCCCATGCAGATATCTATAAAAGAGAGAGAGGTCACCAACGGCACGTCGGTGGGCAAGGGATGGAAGCCTTTGGGTGAGGGTAGGGTCACCGATGAGACGTATAGCTCTCTTTTGAATGGAGTCCAGGATAGCGAGTGTAGAAGTGGCAGCTGCACCCCAGATGTGGGAGCAGTATTCGAGGTTTGGCTTTATTTGTGAAGTGTATAAGGTATAGAGATTAGTTGGTGAAAAGTTGCATATGCGTATGCAAGATACATAATTTAGTTTAAGCTGATGCCTGAAGAGATGTCAAAAAGTCTTTAGAATTGTCATTAAAAATTCTCTCATAATTAAAGCTTTTAAAGAAAATACTTGTCTCCCCAACGCAATTACTAACTCTTGATCTTTCAGCCTCCATTTTTAGTGAATTTTCTAGTTCCATAGGAAATAAAAATTTCTTCAAATAATCGCTAACTGAGACCTCTAAAACCGATCGCACAGGTTCACCTAAATTTAATGTATTTGTTTTAATAATATACCTTACTAATAGTGTACAATTCTTAATGAAAATTCCCTACTATAATGCACTTGCTGCGTCCCGAGCATTTTTTAACCTTGACCTCACATGTCGAATAAAAGTGAATAAAAAATTACCACAGGAAATTTTGACGTTTTCCCCCTCAGAGTTACCAGGCAACCCATATAATCCATAAACCTTGCGAGAGTTATGCACTGGACGCATATACTACAGCATTCGAGACGCAGGTATATGCTCTTCTGCCTGTAGCTATTTGACAGAATGTGCGGACAAGCCCAGAAGAATGTGTATACATTTACTCGGATAGTAGGGCGGTCCTTTGAGTGGTCTGCCCATCCTCTGGACGGTCTGTCGAATCAGGATTAGATCAATGCTGGTTCAGCATAATCTCTGTGGAGTTGGCCAGGGCAAAGATGGCACAACTTGTGTGCGTTCCAGGACAATGCGGTGTGGCGGAGAATGAAGCAGCCAATTACTTTGCAAGGCTTAGTTCCCGGCGTATTTTCTGTGGCACAGATCTTTATAGGCATGAGTTGGAATGTGGTCTGCCATAGATATATGGACTAAGGTTCGCTGGATAGGCACTGAATGTCGGTCGATGGCTGTAGACAAGCGCGGACACGCCATATAGATATCTGGGCTCTTGGCAATTATTTTTTTTAATTTCAAGAACACACCACGAGGGCTTACAGCCTAAATACTATCGTACCGTGGGTGTTGACAAGGAGGAAAGAGGCAGCTTGTTAATTCTGGACTTGAAAGTTTGGAGGTTCGGAGGAGAAGGAAAAACATGTGCCGGCAAGGAATTCCACAACTTGGAAGTCCTCGGGACAAAAGAGCGGGCATAACAAGATGTTCTAAGTCTAGTGACCTGGACAGTAAAAGGGTGCATTCGCTCTGTTCCCCTGGTAGATCTGTTGGGGGCAGCAGGTGGGGGAACTATGGAGGAAAGCTCCTCTGAGCAGTGCCCGTGCAGATATCTATAAAAGAGAGAGAGGTCACCAACGACACGTCGGTGGGCAAGGGATGGCAGCCTTTGGGTGATAGCAGGGTCACCGATGAGACGTATATCTCTCTTTTGAATGGAGTCCAGGATAGAGAGTGTAGAAGCGGCAGCGGCACCCCAGATGTGGGAGCAGTATTCGAGGTTTGGCCTTATTTGTGCAGTATATAAGGTATAGAGATTAGCTGGAGAAAAATATTTGCGAGCCCGGAAGAGGATACCTAATTTCTTAGCAGCCGCTTCTGCAATTAATGTGACATGTTGGTGCCAATTAAGATTTCGATCCACAGAAATGCCAACAAGAGAAAAGGACTCATTACTTTGAATAACTTGGTTGTTCATTGTGATGGGTCTAGGGCTGGTGTATCTCTTGTGAGAAAGAAAGCAAGACTTAGTTTTGGTGGGGTTGAATTGTACAAGATTTCTACTTCCCCAGTCTAATATTTTTTGGAGATCCACGGAGACAGAACCCTCCATGAGTCTGCGATCCTCATCTAATTGGGATAAAGAGACAGGCTTAGAATATTGTATATTTGAATGGAGGGTGCTGTCATCCGCGTAGCTGTGAACTGGGTTGGATGTGCTCGAGAGGAGGTCATTGATGTGGTGAAGAAACAAAGTAGGGGCTAAAGCTGAACCTTGGGGAACTCCTGCATTAATTGGATACAGTTTAGAGGAATGGCCATCCACAACAACAGATATGCTCCTGTTGGAGAGGAAATTTGCTGTCCACATACAGAGTTTTGGTGGTAGGCCATAGGCCGGAAGTTTATTAAGCAGCGCTGCGTGCCAGACCTGGTCGAATGCTTTGGATATGTCTAGAGCAACAATCTGGGATTCACCGTGTTGTTCCATAGACTTGTTCCAAGAATGGGTGACAAAGGAAAGGAGATCGGCAGTCGATCTGCGCTGACGGAATCCATACTGCCTGTCGTGGATTAGACTGTGTTTTTCAAGAAATTTTAGTAATTCGGTGTTTATATACTTTTTCATCTATTTAGAGACGATTGAAAGGAGAAAAATAGGCCTGTAGTTGCTAGGAAGCGCTTTGGATCCTTTCTTGGGGATGGGTTGTACTCGAGCAGTTTTCCAGTTACTAGGGAATATGCCTTTATTATAAGATATCTGAAACAGACGAGTCAGGACAGGAGCAAGCTCTGGTGCGCATTTTTTGAGAACGATTGCTGGGATCCCGTCAAGGCCAGAGGCTTTCCTGGTATTAAGAGAAGAGAGCATCTTTCGTACCTTTTTAGTTTTGAAAATGATATCCGTCATTTTATGCGCGACATTGGGGACTGTTGGTGGTTGAACATTTGGAGGTGGGTTGAGAGTAGAATTGTCGGCGAACAACGAAGCAAAAAGTTCAGCCTTGCCCAGGGCGGTAGAAACAATTTCATCCCCTGAGACAAGAGGTGGGAACGTGCTTTTGCAGAAATTATTCCCAATAGATTTAGCAAGAGTTCAGAAGGTTTTGCCGCCGTTGGAGCTTAAGAGGACTTTGTTTTTGATGTGGTTATTAAACGAGTTTTTTGCCTCAGAAAGAATGCGGACATAGCGGTTTCTTGCGTCGTTAAATGCTTGACGATTCTCTTGACTGGGATTGTGTAGAAGAGTTTTGTGAGCTTTGACCTTTTCAAGTCTGGCCTTGTCACAGGATTTAGAGAACCAGTGCTTTTGAGTGGCTGAAGAGGTTTTCTGTGTACGTGGGATAAATAATTACATGCCAGCTTGGATAATTTCGGTGACGTTTTGTGAGATATCAGAGGGGTCAGGATGAGAGAAGCAGACAGACGCCCATGGAAATGAGGAAAAGTAATTCCGCATTTCGTCCCAGTTTGCGGAGTTGTAGTGCCAAACGATACGTGGGTGTGATGACTGTGTGACCTCGGGTTGCATTGCGCAGGAAGCAGTGACCATGCCGTGGTCTGAGCGACCAAGGGGGGCGGTGACTGATATCTTATAGCATTCAGGTTGTGTAGTAAGAAGAAGATCCAAGGGATTTGAGCTGTGTGTTGGGATTCGAGGAAAGTAAGTAGGTTGCTGAACCATATTGGCTAAAGAATTGCTGAGTGCAAATGCCTCCGCTGCTCTCCCTTGTGGATCGGTTTTTGAAGATCCAAGCCATTCCTTATTATGGACATTGAAGTCACCAAGAATAGTGACCTCGGAGGAAGGATATTCAGAAATCAGATGGTCGGTTTTTCCAGAAAAGTAGTCAAAGATCTGTACAAAGTTGTTGTCAGAAGGTGACCGGTAAATGCAACAGATGAATTTAGTTGCAGCCCTGATAGAGAGTTTTATCCATATTATGTCTTTTCTTCCAGCTTCTAAATTGGGAAGTCTGGTGTAGGGTAGATTGCTACGGACGTATGCGCACTCGCCTCCATTCAATCTAAAGGCTCATACCCCGGGAAATTAAGGTGATTAGTGGCTGTTTTGGCACTGATTTGGGTTTCGGTGAGGAAGAGGAGTTGGGGCCTATTAGCCTGGAGGAAATGGTGGACGGAGTTCAGGTTAGAATTTAGGCCACATATATTCGAGAAGGATATGTTTAATCTTGATGCTGGCGCCCCCTGTACACCCCTCTCCCGGAGATCCGAATGGAGGGGTATTTTACCTCCGGAATCTTTTGTACAAGGAGGAGCCATCATCATTTTTGCTTATAAGGGAAACAGACTCATACACCAGAACCGGAAACGTCTGTTGGGACTTCGCCGGCCCCTTGATGTTTGGGGTGGTACCTCCTCGGGCGTGAAAAAAATCTTTTTCTATCACGTAAAGGACAATTCCACTACCACCTAAATAAAAGCTTGTGGGATGTTGACACGGAGAAAAACACCAAGGAGAAGGTTCATTGATAGAAAGTCGAATAAAAGTGTGATATAGAAGGGGTGGAGGAAGAAAAATTCTTGCTGAAAGAAATTGAAAGAAAGATAGCAACATTTTTTGGACGTATTTTGAAACATAAAAACTTTCTGCGACAATTCTTGAAACACATACTTGAAAAAGAACAAAGACTTAGGCCAAGAGATAATTTTCTGGAAAACCTGGAAAAATTGATGAAGTGTGGAAGCTGCAAGGAAATGAGAGCATCTGGTGGATACAGAGGGTCGCGATTTTATCGACAACGCGACATTCCCTTTATACTGTGATAATGATGAAAACATTATAAATGTAAAATATAATTTTAGACCCGAAGCCATTTACTTTTATGACATGTTTCACTTCATTGATTCGCATTTATCGATTGGAATGATTACAGCGACGGCATGTCCAGACGATAAACAAGACTTCCAAGAAACTCGCTTGGTTGCAAACGCAAGTATAGGTACCTACAGTTTAATGTGAACACTCTATATAAACCAAAGCGGACTGACTTAATGATATAATTTAATGTTCATGTCGTCAGTAATACACAACTTGGGTGGTCCAGAGCAAATTGGCAAAGTGGCAGAGATGAACAGCGATCCATGCAGATAACTGAGGAGAGGAGGACGATGTTGCTGGCCTGCTGCAGGAATACCAACCACATATCATCCGCGAGGAGAAAAAGTGTTGCCCTCGCGTTATATAATTATATTTCAGGGAGCCTTCTCGGTTTTGTAAAGTTTTAATTACACTGTAATAAAGTGCAATCAGTCTCAACAAATAGTTGAGGTGATTATGGACGCGTGAAAGAAGGGTCTAATTAGTAACAGAAATTACGAACGAACGTAGTAAGGCCTTGTTGTAGTAGAATAATTAAAATGAACAATTGCTACCTTCTTGGGGCATTTTTGTGTGTCTCATTTTAAAATATGCCGTAGCACTATTATTACATGCTAGCAAAAGTATACCATAATGTTAGAAGCAAAATTCAACTAAAAACCGTTAAAAGTGAAATTTCCAATTAGCGGTTATAAAAAGGGGACCAACAAAAAGCCATTTAAACTGTCCGTTGTTAAAATGCCTGTTCATTGATCATTAAGAAAAAGATTTCCAAGTTTGTGAATTATAATTTGAATAACTTTGTCTTCTCACGTGTACACAGTTTTAACTATAATTCAGTATTCAGTGTTTCGTTTTATTGAATACCATGTTTGTTAATATGTTTAAGACAACTTTGCAAAAATTGCTCATTTAACGAGCAAATTTTGGTGATTTGATTGGACTTGTGTAAGAGGCAATGCTAAAATGTTTCTGATTTCGGCGATTTCGGTTTTAGCGAGGTAATTATTGCGCTAACCGGTTCACATTTTTATTGGGATACACAGATGTGCGAAAGTAAATAAGAGGGTTTCGGGTTTCTGTGAATTTCGTTGCCTCTCTGCCTAAAAATATGATCATTCAGGCACACTAGGATTAGATGCACATATTTCGTGATTGAGACATGACACTAGTGGGTAATAAATTTTACTTTACACAACACAAGAGAAAATATTTATGGGTTCTTCCACTGCGACAATAATAGAGTCCCTCTTACCATTTAATTTAACGTTCGTTAGTTCGCTACAACTGTACATTTGTGTGGCTTTTTGTTTTTCTGTTTAAATCTTGAAACTTGCGCCTTATTCCGATCAGTTTACGATCACCGGGCGTTTGAGGCAGGTGAATAGAGTCTTGGTTATACAATGTCCACGTCTGGTATTGAAAGAAAACGCCTCACCATTGAAGAGAAAATGTCGTTATTAAAACAAGTGAAAACGTGAACGAAAAAAAGTTATGTTTGTAGGCAGTATGGTATTGCATTGTCTACATTATCCACAATTTTGAAGTTCGAGAATGCTATTGTCCAGGCTAGTGGCCCCAACACTATTGAGAACAAGAAAAAAGTATAAAAAGAGTCGACATGGGAAACTTGAACAAAGCATTGTTTGATTGTTTCAAACATCAGAGGCACGCAAACATTGCTATAAGTGGTGTATTTCCCCAGGAGAAAGCTGTTTCTCTTGGTAGAGACCTGGGATACGGAGAGAATTTCCACTGTTCTACAATCTGGATTTTTTGTTTTAAACAAAGACATCCAATCCATTCAGGAAAAGTTTCTGGGAAAGCGAAATTTGTAAATAAGGAAGTCACATTTGATTAGCTTCAAAATAACTTCCGAGAAATATCCGAGGAATATCGGGCATGTGATGTCTTCAATGCAGACTAGACAGTACTTTTTACAAAATGTTGCCCGACAAAGCTCTAAAATTCAAAAACGAAAAATGTATTGGTGGGAAGTTATCCAAAGAAAGACTGACTGTACTAGTTTATGTAAATTATGATGGTTCTGAGTTTCGAAGACTATTGGTTACTTGCAAAACACAAAAACTTAGATGTTTTAAAAAGTAAAGAATTTGTCGGTGAAATATGTTGCTAATAAAAAAGCATGGGTGACTATTTTTAAAACTGAAGTAGAAGAACGAAATAGAGAGCTTGAAAGAAAAAATAGAAACATTTTGCTTGTGGTGGATAGTTGTGTGGCATATCCACTGTTTAAGCGCGAGGGTTTGGTCCTAAGCAGGGCTGTAGGAGTCAATAAAGACATTGAAATTTAGTCAATAAAGAAATTGGGAAATGGTTATAAAGTATATTAATTATAATTTGATAACTGGGGTAAATCTGTATTCTAATTGTTTGACAGATATTTAGCTATATCGCGAGATAAATGGAGCCCCAACAATGGGCCTTTATGCTACAATACAAAGTCACCTTCCCACAGTCAGGACAGCCGAGTCAGCAGTAGGATTAGAGGCACCTGCAAGTATGCAGGCTCAGACTAGCAAGTTGGACGGAATATCACTCGTGAGAATCTACATCAGCAGATCTAAAGTCACATCTAGCGACAATAGTGCCGCGCCTGGAGGGTAGTGTATAAATAAACTGCTCACAAGGATACAACCGTTCATTCTTGTTCCTAGTTAGTAGACTCTGCACATCGCGTGCTAGACTTTATATCACATGTATGTTAATAGTCATATTTATCCTTATTTTATATTATTAATTTTTGTATTAATTAGTAATTGTTCAAAGAGTAAATAAATTGTTTAAAAAAGTAAAACGTCTTAACCGTAAACTAAAGTCGCGTTTCAAGTGTTTATATAAACAATACATAATTCCGTTAGGAATTGCAAATAACAGAAATAACATTAATTAGCATTTATTCTGCAGTATGGAAGAACACTGATTAAGGGTGTTTACTTAGTTTAGTAATGCAGTTTAGGTGAGTTTATTTATAGATGTGTTTGTACATATTGAAGAGACTTTTCATATTTTCATTAAAATTTTTACATCGTTAATATGTCCACCTAGCCCATAATAATTTCAGTGTTCCCCTACTTTTTTAGTAGTTACTTCTTAGTTCTGATATAACGAGATTCAGTTTTTACGAGATATTATTGCTGTTCCCTTGACTCCTCGTTAAATCCGGATTCTACTATATATATATATATATATATATATATATATATATATATATATATATATATATATATATATATATATATATATATATATATATATATATATATATATATATATAGTGTTAGTATATAGTATGGAAACGCACCTGTATTTCCTTAGATATTCGTTTGAAAAAAAATTTGTTTGTTGGCTCCAGATCAGGTTGCGTCATAAAGTCATGATTCGCCACTGAGAACATGATTAAAGAAGTCCAATCGAAGGAGGTGATTTTTAAGAAAGGTAATTTTTATTCAGGTTTTGTCTCATAGAACCTGATTAAATGTTTATAGTCGTATCAAAAAACAGACGTTCCTTCTGAAAATGCAAAAAAAAATAATGTCTTGCCATTAAGAAAAACCGTTTAGTTGCAAAAGCAACAGAGATTTTAACACTAGGGAAAATTGAATAGCAAAAAATATGTCGAAAAACTTTTCACACATTTTAGTGAATTTTCTTTAAAAAACTTTACTAATGAGGAGATCCCGACTTTCTTCGAATTTTGAAACATTTTCTTCAAATGAGCGCTAATTAGGCCCCCAAGAACACATATTCGGGGTCAGTTTCAATTTTTCTATGTTTATATATATATATATATATATATATATATATATATATATATATATATATATATATATATATATATATATATATATATATCTGTGTGTGTGTGTGTGTGTGTATATATTTATATATGTATATATTTATATAACCGATAACTCAAAAAATAATGGGCCGATTTCGATTAAATTTGGTGAATACCTTGCTTTTGCAAGTGGCTTGGATAAGTTCGTTAGCCAGGAAAATCGACCTATATTGGGGTAGAAATGGGCCAGGGCTGACAATTTTCTAAATTGTTAGTTAGCTGTATCCAGTCTCTATTTTTTAACACTTTGTGTTATTTGGAGCTGGCGTGACAGCATACTACTTGGTTCCGCAACTAGGTGGCGGCACGTCCACCACTTACTGAGTATTTTAAGACTGGCTATACGATAGCCGTGTTATTTTTTGTGCATTTTTGCTGCAATTAGTATGCCGTACTGAAGAGCTCTAATGAGAGCGAAACCGGTCTACGGTTCTAATTGTTACGAAAATGCATCGAGTCTTACATACTTTGTCCCTATATTGGGGTAGAAATGGGCCAGGGCTGACAATTTTCTAAATTGTTAGTTAGCTGTATCCAGTCTCTATTTTTTAACACTTTGTGTTATTTGGAGCTGGCGTGACAGCATACTACTTGGTTCCGCAACTAGGTGGCGGCACGTCCACCACTTACGGAGTATTTTAAGACTGGCTATACGATAGCCGTGTTATTTTTGGTGCATTTTTGCTGCAATTAGTATGCCGTACTGAAGAGCTCTAATGAGAGCCAAACCGGTCTACGGTTCTAATTGTTGCAAAATGCATCGAGTCTTACATACTTTGTCCCTATATTGGGGTAGAAATGGGCCAGGGCTGACAATTTTCTAAATTGTTAGTTAGCTGTATCCAGTCTCTATTTTTTAACACTTTGTGTTATTTGGAGCTGGCGTGACAGCATACTACTTGGTTCCGCAACTAGGTGGCGGCACGTCCACCACTTACGGAGTATTTTAAGACTGGCTATACGATAGCCGTGTTATTTTTGGTGCATTTTTGCTGCAATTAGTATGCCGTACTGAAGAGCTCTAATGAGAGCGAAACCGGTCTACGGTTCTAATTGTTGCAAAATGCATCGAGTCTTACATACTTTGTCCCTATATTGGGGTAGAAATGGGCCAGGGCTGACAATTTTACAAATTGTTAGTTAGCTGTATCCAGTCTCTATTTTTTAACACTTTGTGTTATTTGGAGCTGGCGTGACAGCATACTACTTGTTTCCGCAACTAGGTGGCGGCACGTCCACCACTTACTGAGTAACTAGACATTTTTTCTCTTCATTTAAAATTTTCTTAGAAGAAAAATTTAATGTTTTCAGCATCAAACATCTTGTTACTTTCCAGTATTTCCATAAAATCAATTTATTTACATAATTTTATTCAACTGGCAGTTTTAAAGACATTTTAAATAAATAAATCTTTCACTCCCGATAGGTTAGTATAAACAGCTGTGCTAACCTTTCGTGAGGGAAAGATTGAAGAATGAAATACTCTTGTTTCTTGTTAGTTACCAGCATAAATATTAGAAGAATAGTGCTGCAAATTGAATCATAACTTCCACATAACTGTGATAATTTATTCTCTCAGAAAGACATTCTCATGGAATGAGTTCAGGGTCCATGACTTGACCACAAAGAAAATATTCGTATTCCTGTACCCATAAACTTCTGAAACATTATATTACCTGAGTTTTATTGAAAAAAAACATCAATTTTCACCAAATCACCCCTCATTTATTCCCTACCCCTTGAAGCGATCTTACTCAAGACAATTCGAAGAGTTCCTTTGTCGGGTGCTAACTGGATACCACATTTGAAGATGATATCTCAATTCGTTAGAAAATTATTGCGTCTACTAACAGACAGACGTACAGCAAAAAAATATCCGTTCCAGAATCAAATTTTCCATATATTTTGAGACTTTTTACGCCGTTTTAGAAAAAAAGATTTGAAATTTCTGTCACCGATATTCCACCCCTACAGATTCAACCCCTAATTTAATTTCACCACAGAATACCAGATGTGTAATAAAATTAAAAGTTTTCTAATAAACAAAACAGTATAACAAATTTGAGGACGATATCTCAATTCGTTCTAAAGTTATCGTAGCTATAGACAGACATACAGACAAAAAATGTTCTATCGCAAATCATGTTTTCTATATGTTTTGACACTTTTTACGACGTTTAAAGAACAAAAAAATGGTTGAAATTTTTGTCGCCGATTCGATACTTCCACACGTTGTTACGATGTAGTAAGATGTTTGCAAATAGGTCAGAAGGCGACATCTATAGTAGAAAGGAGTTCTGGTAGCTTGGTGTTATTGGCGAGGCGAACATTACAGTGCACTGATTGAGTGTCCGTATGGTATTAACAATGCATTGTGATAGATGGCGCTGGATGATGGGTAGATTGTAGATAGACAATTCGAAACAGAAGAAAAAGTCGGTAACTGGGCAAGTCAGCATTTCTATCAGCCTGTGGACTGTCGTTTCATAATTCAATTACAGATGTTTAAATAGTGCCTAGTGCAATATTATTTAAAGATGCGTAGAAATTGAATGTAATTTTAAAATTATCTGTAATGAATTTATAAAGGATTTTATCCACGGGTCTACTAGTGATTTGCATAAACAGCAATGCAGTTTCTATGTTCGAGCCAGAGCCAAGCTTGCAGTATTATATATATATATATATATATATATATATATATATATATATATATATATATATATATATATATATATATATATATATATATATATATATATATACAGGTGATTTACGTAAAACTCGCAAGCCACATATCTTGGCAACAAGTAGGAATTTTTCCAGTGACTACGATTAGCAGACTAAGAAGATATGTCATATGCAGATTGTAGGTGGCGCTGGCGTCGAAAGAAATTATTCCATGGCAGGAACTTTAAAAAGTAATTTTTCGGTATTTTTGTTCTATGAAGTAGTTTCTAAAAGTTGACATATTGTGAGATAATGTAGGTACTATTATGAAACTACTCTGGGAGATTACAATTAGTTTAATTATTTGGCGTTTTTAATTAAAAAAATTGACTAATAGAGAGGTATCGATGGTGAGACTTTGCAAAATTTTTTTCAAATGAGCGCGAACTAGGACCCCTAGAACCCATATCCGGGGTCAGTTTCAATTTTATATGTTTATATATATATATATATATATATATATATATATATATATATATATATATATATATATATATATATATATATATATATATATATATGTATGTATCTGTCTGATAACTCAAAAAATAATTAACCGATTTTAATGAAACTCGGCAAGTGCCTTTCTTTTATTAATGGCTTGGATGAGTTCGTTAGCCAAGAAAATCGGACGGGGTTTTCCGGGAAAATTTTGAGTTTTCTTTCAAAAAAAATTTTTCTCCGATAATAACAAAGCTGTTTTAATGAAATTTACTATATATGTTGCCTTGAAAGAGACTAAGTACCAAAATTCAACTTTCTACGTTTATAGAAAAATGAGTCTTTCAAATTTTAAATTTTCTTTCGAAAAAAATTTTTTCTCCAAAAATTACAAAGTTATTTTAATGAAATTTGGTGGATATCTTTCCCTGGGAGAGACCTTACTACATACCAAAATTAAACTTTCTAAGTTTATAGAAAACTGAGTCATTCAAATTTGAAGCATTTAATAAAAATTCACTACCATAACGTACTTGCTGCTTCCAGAGTTTTTGGTATTCTACTTATCATTCTATCTTCTTTTTTGTTGGATTTATTGTTCTGTTATTGTTATGTAGTTTATTAGTTTGGTGTTTCAAATGGTCTGTATGATTATATTAATAATAATGATTATTATTACTAAAACTAATTGCAATAAATTATCAACAATTCACCTGTGTGAACCGAAAAAGTAGGAATAATTGTGAAAATATTGATTTTAGGCATGGAACATTACTTATGAAAATTATAGGGAAAAAACATGTGAATTCAGTTATCAGATGAAATACAGGTGGTTCCATTTGAAATAAAAGAAAAAATGCTGTTTGAATTTCCTCAATTTGAAAATTGTGTAATAAACACCCTGTTTGATATGCACAATATTTGGCCAAAGTATCCTCCAATTACAACTGTCAGCTACGTAATGGCAAAATTTTTAATCTGCATATGATAGTACTCATACAAACAATCAATTTGTTTTAGGTACTTTGTTTTGGTCAAAATTTTCACATTTTCTTGAATAACTTGGCAACGCCACATCAAAAATTAAAAATGGGAATCTCCTTGGAAACGCTAATTGATGATGAATCAAAAAATGTATAAATATATAGGATGTTCTATTTAAGAACAATGATGCGCAACGCGCCCTGCTGTGACGAATCACTTTGTATATTTGGAAATAGTTTTGGAATGGGCATCACATCAGCTTTTAAAAGTAATCTAGTAGACCTTGGTTGTTAAAAAACGGCATGCCACTTGCCTCAAAGTACACCTTTTCCCCTTCCACATTTCAAAAAAAGGCTTGGTCGAACTCGCTTCATAAATAAAAAAGTTATGAGAGTGTCCCGCTTTCATATATATATATATATATATATATATATATATATATATATATATATATATATATATATATATATATATATATATATAGAGAGAGAGAGAGAGAGAGAGAGTGACCCATCTGAAAGCGGGACATATATATGTATGTATGTATATGTTTATATATAGTTTGAGCTTGCTTTTTTAGTTTCTATAGTGATAAGCGTGATAAAAAACTGAGTAAAACAGAAAATTCAACTTTTTTATAGAAATTTAGCAGAAGGCCACTTTACTATAATTATATATAATTAGCGACTCCGTGATCACATTAATTACCTACTTAGTTAGTTAACTTAGTTTAATGCGTTCATGAAATGTGAATTGGGAAAAATCAAATAGGAACCCAGACTTCATCTTAGTACTAGTAGCAGTGGTGGGGAGGCCAACGCCAAGCAAGTAGGCCACAATGAGCCCTTTTTGCCAACCCCAGCAACCCGGCAACCATGCTCTACTCTTCCTCGGATCCGTCGCCAAACCGCCTCGACCTCGAGATGAAGGCCGTGACGGTCTTCAATTGGACGGTACTTACCTGATTCCTCTGCAGAGTCGTCGATCCGAACAATTCTGCTCGAAGACTCCCAAAAGCATCGCATTTACACAGGTAGTGGTAGGACGTTTCTTCATCCTCGCCGCATTCCTGGCAAATGGGATCCCTCTCTATGCCTATCAATGTGAGGTGTCTTTTAAGGGCCAGTGGCCTGTCAGCACCCCAAGGATGCGGCGAAGCGTAGAGCGACTCCTTCCGAGTAGCCAGACAGCTCTACCTCTGTCCGGCCCCTCCACGAAGTCCCTCGCCTGCCTGCAGCCACCAACCGACCCCCAGTGCCTCTCCATTGCTTTCTCGGTCCACCTGGCTAAGGCGACAGAGACTGTCTTCCTACATATGCCTATCGCAGGCTCCGGGCCACAGAACGGCCGCCGGGAACCGAGTCTTGCGATATTATTCGCCACCTCATTCCCCGCTACGCCACAGTGTCCCGAAACCCACACTAGTTGCACCTCCTTCGCCCTGCTAGTCCTCTGAGGGCGTCAGCGCACTCCTGAACCAGTGTTGACCTGATTCTGGCCGCGCAGACTGCCCGGAGGACCGCCTGGCTACCCGAGCAGATGTACACACATTTCTCGGGACTCCTCTTCACATCCTGTCTATTGGCCACAGACAGGATAGCATACACCTCTGTTTCGAATGCCGTGGTATATGCGCCAAGAGCATAGCTCTCGCGCACCCCCAGGCCCTCGATGTATATTCCTGCCCCGGGGGATTGTTGATCCTCCAGCCGCGATCCGTCGGTGAAACAGACCAGTCTTACGGGCTGGAATGCAACCTCAACCAAATATCGTCCTCGGCATTCCGCACCTTTATGGCGGAAATCGGAATTTCCTTTTCCACCTCCTTGGCGACTCTTGCATGCCCTATTACTGCTCCCTCTCCGCACCAGTTTACTGAGTCTCGCATTCTAAGATGCGACGCCATAGCCTCCCTTCTGATACAGATGGAAAGCGGTGGCAGCATCAACAGTACCTCTAGCGCGGCTGAGGGTGTCGTCCTCATAGCGCCTGTGATACCCAGGATTGCCAGCCTTTGGAGTTTGGCCAGCTTCCTGCTGGTAGTTTGGTTCACACCACATCACCAGACCAACGCCCCATAGAGGATTCTCGGCCTGAGGATCGCAGTGTAGATCCAATGAAGGATCCGAGGATTACGTCCCCAGGTCCTCCCTATTACACGACGCAGCTGCCAGAGGGTCGCTGCTCCCTTCCTCACTACTCGTTCTATTTGCGATCCCCATGTTTGTTTGCGGTCCAGGATCACCCCCAGATATTTGACCTCCCGCACTAAAGCTAAAGGTTTTCCAAACATCACGGGCGCCCTGAACCCCTCTACCTTCCTCTTCTTGGTAAATAGGATCATCTCCGTCTCCGCCGGGTTTACGGAGAGTCCCCGCTCACCACACCACCTTTCGATTATGCTACATGCAGATTGCATGCACTCACAGACGACGCCGAGGAATTTGCCGGTGACTAAGACCAGCCCATCATCAGCGTACGCCTGGGCGTAGAAGCCATTTTCAGAGAGTCGCTCCAAGAGACCGTCCATGAACAGACACCATAGATGGGGCGAAAGGCAGCTGCCCTGAGGACAGCCGCCCGTCACCCCAACGTCCAGCCCCCGGCCCCTCAAGGTCCGCGAAACTCTCCTGTCCTCCAGCATGCTCGCCACCCAGCTTATTAGGGACCTCGGAGTCCCCTATCGTGTAGGGCGGTACAGACTGTATCCGTCCTTACCTTATAAAATGCCCCCTCCACATCGGAGAACACAGCTAATGCGCTCTCCCCGTAGTGTAGGGCCCTTTCCACCTTCCGTGTCACAGCATGGAGCGCCGTTTCCGTCGACTTCCCCCGCTGGTACGTGTGCTGACCTTTATGGAAGGGGTGATCCTTTAGGATCCCTCCCAACATAAACCTATCTACTATCTTTTCTAATGCCTTAAGCAGGAATGATGTAAGGCTGATTAGCCTTTACGCCTTGACCAGCGTGTAGTCCTCGCTTCCCGGCTTGGGAATGAAAACCCCCCTAACCCGGCGCCAGGCCTTTGTGGCGTAGCCCCACGCCAGACTGGCCCGGAAAACCTCCCTTATGTTGGGAAGCAACATATACAGGCCCCACTGGAGCAGGGCCGGAAAAATTCCATCACAGCCTGCGGGCTTGAAAGGAGCGAACTCGCCCACCGCCCAGGATACAGAGCCATCCGTGACCACGCCCTCTGCTAGCTGCCAGTCTGCATTCGGGACCGTTCACCGGCCCAGGTCGGCAGCCCCTGTGACCGCTCCACCGCCCGCGAGGTGAACTTCGGCGTGATGACGCAGGGTCTCCTCACCGGTCCTTGTCCAGCTCCCGTCCGGTTTCCTTAAGGATCCTACATTACTGCCTACCTCCTGTTTGAGTACCCTTACCAGCCTGGCTGTGTCCGGCAGGGAGTTGACTTCCCCGCAGTACGCGCTCCAACGAGCTCGTTTGCTCCGTCGCAGTTCCTTCTTAAACTCCCTTCTGGCAGTTCTAAATTCGTCCCAGGCCGCTTAACTCGATTCTCGGACGGCTCGGTTTAAAGCCCTCCGAGTCCGCCCGCGTAGTACGGCGAGATCCCTGTTCCACCATCTGACTTTGATGGACGGTTCCCCTCTAAGTGGTGACGCGGCCTCGTAGGCTGCCATTATGCTACGGACGGTTCCCCTCTAAGTGGTGACGCGGCCTTGTAGGCTGCCATTATGCTACCTTCTAGGGCCTCAACCTCACTATCTAATGCCTCTGTAGAGAGTCTTCCCATCTCTGGGCTCCTTGGCGACCCTCCGAGGCCTATTACGTAGGCATCCCAGTCGGTGTTCCTTGGATTTCTCCTGGGGGAAGTGCTCTCACGGTCCACATCCAATTCAAAGATGATCATACGATGATCAGACATTAATATGGGTTCCGTCACCCTCCAGTTAGATATATCCTCCGTTATTCATCTGCTTACTAGCGTGATGTCGATCACCTCCTGCCAGATGCGATTGACAAACGTTGGAGCTGTACCTCTATTTAATACCTCTAGGTTCGTTGTAGCCAAATACTGTAGTAGAGTATTTGGCTACAGATGAGAGAGATTCTCATCTTACTACGAACAATGAATAAACTATATTATTATTATAATATTGACAAGAAACAATAAAACAACTTACAATTATTAGTTTTATGGAAGGGGAAGTTTACGAAAATTCGCTAAGAAAATCAATATAAACAATGTATTTATTATCAAATTATTGTTTAACACAGGTTCCAGCAACGTAAACATTAACGACATTTCTGTCATCACCTACATAAATAAATTTCTGTAGTGCTTCTAATGGATTATAATTAAAAAGACAGTCACATGAGGCATTTTCCTTATTTACATCAATAACTAGGGCATCGAACTGCTTTCCAGCCTCAAAATTGCCAATCTTGTCACTTAATGTGAGTGCTGAAAATAAAATTATTCCGTAAATTGAAGAAAACATTGTGGTAAGAATAATCAAGATCAGCGATATTACCCAAATTTATTAGGTTTCAAATTATTATAGAGTGTAGAGAAAATCGGGAAATTTTTTGTTTATAAATGGGAACCACAAACCAACAAATGCAACATTTTATAAATCAAAGAATATATCTTTAGTTCAAAAAAAAGAAGCAGTAGTAAAACAAAACATTGAGAAGGTTAAATTAGGTAACTATGGATGATAAAACAGTTTTTTTGGTTCCCAAATGTAAAATTGGTACTATAGTTTGATATAGGAGTGGGTTTAAAATTTTCAAATTTTCTATCTACTAAACAATCTCACCTTTAGCACCTCCTAAAGTAGCCAAATAAAACACATCCTTCCAAGTAAGAGGCGCATGCTCTGGGTTTGTGAAAGACAAATGGACAGACGTTTCAATAGCTGCCCTCATGGCACTGACTATAGACGGCGACGCTCCTCCAGAGATATCTAAAACCAATAGGATTATAGACAAAATTTATATAAATCCCATACTAAGAAATCATTTGGAGACACCAGAGAGGTTCCTGAGACGTAAGAAATATAGAGTGGCGCATTGAAAACGGAACAGACCGATTTGCGTCCAGAGAATTTTTTTTTAAGAAACGCTGAAACACGTCAATTTTAATAGTGAGAGGGGCATGTTTTGGCAAAAACGCAACTTTGTCACATGAACCCCTTAAGGGTGGTGATAACAACCCTTACATTTTAAATAGGAAACATGTGTCGAGTGTTACATCATTTCAAATCTCTTTCTTTTTCCGAATTCAGTACACTAATTTTTTTGGAGTTTTATCAACTCGTTTAAAAATTATTCACAGTTGAATATGCAAAAACGCATTTCACTCATTCCGATAAGAAATGTGCTGATAGTCAATGTTTTGTTGGTTTGTAAACAAAAAATTGACTATCAGAACATTTATTATCGGAATGGGAGAAATGCGGTTTATTATTTCAGTTTATCGGTCGGTTTGATACTTGATAGTACTACCGAAAATTAATTTCACAATGGTGTATTCTGTAGAAGAAAGAGTTGAAATAATTACTCTTTTTTCAAAAACGATGACTGTGCCAACCTTACCGCAAATTTGTTTAATGAACGACATCCGAACAGACATGTTAACAGAAAATACATTTTGGAGTTAGTTGCAAAGTTTCGACAAAGTGGTTCAGTAGCCAACAAAAAACGGGATCCTGAACTTGAATTTCCGGTTAGAAATGAGACTACTGCGATTGAAGTTTTAGGACAAATTGCTGCAGACCCAACTTTGAGCATGAAAAAATTGATCACTGTTTCAAACATCAAAAGAAGAACTATTCAGCGAATATTAAACCATCATACATTTCACCCGTATAAAATTCATCTTATACAACAACTGAATGAAAATGATTTTGATCGGCGGCTGGAGTTTGTGAAGTTATGACTGCACGAATAGCTGATAACGGGAACTTTCTGTTCAATATCTGTTTTTCAGACAAGTGTACGTTTTTATTAAACTCTATAGTCAATCGTCATAATTGTCGTTATTGGGCAGATAATAATCCAAGAAATTTTCACGAAGTCCACACTCAAACTCCACAGACATTGAATGTCTGGACTGGCGTTTTTGGGGACCGTTTAATCGGACCAATTTTTCTTGATGGCAATTTGAGTGGCGAAACGTATTTGGAGTTACTAGAAGATATCGTTTACCCTCTACTAATTGACATTGTTGAAAATGATTATCGCTGTCAAGAAAATCAATTAGTGTTTCAACAAGATGGAGCTCCTCCGCATTTTTCATAACGTGTTAGGGAGTTTTTGAACAGAGAGTTTCCAGAGGAATGAATTGGGCGTAGAGGTGCTATTGAGTGTCCCCCTAGATCACCGGATTTAACTCCTTTAGGCTTCTTTCTATGGGGCCGTTTAAAGAGTAGAATTTACGCAACAGAACCGGAGTCTCTGGAAGAATTACGACGACGTATTGTTGAAGAATGCCGTCTAATAACTCCACAAATGCTCCAGAATGTCAGAGCTCGTTTTGAACAAAATTTGTACTTTTGTATGGAAGCTGGTGGTCAACAATTTGAACACTTACTTAACTGAATAAACATTTTTGAACGTTTGGTTTTGTTTTTTAGTTTTTTTAACGAAAAAATGACTAATTAGTGTATTTCTAATCACAATGAATGAAATATGTTCTTGCAACTCCAACTGTGAATAATTTTTAAACGAGTTGATAAAACATCCAAAAAAATTAGTGTGCTGAATTAAAAAAAGAAAGACCTTTCAAATAATGTAACACTCGACCCATATTCCCTATTTAAAATATAAGGGTTGTTATCACCACCCTTAAGGGGTTGATGTGACAAAGTTGAGTTTTATGTCAAAACATGTCCCCCTCAATATTAAAATTCGTGTTTTAGCGTTTCTTAAAAAATATCTCTGGACGCAAATCGGTCTGTTTCGTTTTCAATGCGCCACGCTGTATGTAGTTCACTGTACAGATATAGCTATATTATCCTTTATCAGTAACCGTCGGTAACTAACTGCATGAGCCGAATTATCCTATTTACATACCTAAACTAAGGATGGTGCAATAACAGATGATGCAATAATAGATGATGGAGTAACGAATGATGCAACACCGGATGATGCGATATCGGTAAATGCTATACTGGAAAATGCAATACCGTATTATGCAATATCGGATGATGCAATACTGAATCGTGCGATATCGGATGATGCAATACCGTATAATGCTATATCGCATGTTGCAATACTGTATGATGCGATATCGGATGATACAATACCGAATGATGGAATACTGTATGAGGCGATATCGGATGATGCAATACCGGATGGCACAACTATTGTTGACAGTGAACCTAACCTGATCGGTTGTTGTGTCTATGTTGAAATCAACCATAGATCATTGCGCTATATCAAAAAACGTTGAATTCAATGAATCCATATATGAAATTTTGTGGGTTTGCGTATTTTTTAAAGTTTACAGAGCATCTAACTTGCTATAATCCGTGGTTACTTTCAATTACTTAATATTACTATTGCCTATGTTATGTCCCGAGTCAATCATATGTTGGGCAACGCTAGATATTTCTGCTCTATTGAATCTGAAACGAGCCATGGGTTCATTGAATCTTGTTATTGATCTCCGCGTTTGCCCAATATAGATATTCCCGCAGGAGTTTTTATTTTATTTCAACAACACACCACGAGGGCTTACAGCCTAAATAATATCGTACCGTGGGTGTCGACAATGAGGAAAGAGGCAACTTGTTAATTCTGGACTTGAAGGTTTGGAGGTTCGGGGGAGAAGGAAAAACATGTGCCGGCAAGGAATTCCACAACTTGGAAGTCCTCGGGACAAAAGAGTGGGCATAACAAGATGTTCTATGTCTGGTGACCTGGACAGTAAAAGGGTGTATTCGTTCTGTTCCCCTGGTAGATTTGTTGTGGGCAGCAGGTGGAGGAACTTTGGAAGAAAGCTCCTCTGAGCAATGCCCGTGCAGATATCTATAAAAGAGAGAGAGGTCACCAACGGCACGTCGGTGGGCAAAAGATGGCAGCCTTTGGGTGAGGGTAGGGTCACCGATGAGACGTATAGTTCTTTTCTTAATGGAGTCCAGGATAGAGAGTGTAGAAGGGGCAGCAGCAGTATATAAGGTATAGAGATTATCTGGTGAAAAGTATTTGCGAGCCCGGAAGAGAACACCTAATTTCTTAGCAGCCGCTTCTGCAATTGATGTGACATTTTGGTGCCAATTGAGATTTCGATCCACAAAAATGCCAACAAGTGAAAAGGACTCATTACTTTGGATAACTTGGTTGTTCATTGTGATGAGTCTAGGGCTGGTGTATCTCTTATGAGAAAGAAAGCAAGACTGAGATTTGTTGGGGTTGAATTGTACAAGATATCTACTTCCCCAGTCTAATATTTTTTGGAGATCCACGGAGACAGAACCCTCCATGAGTCTGCGATCCTCATCTAATTAAGCTAAAGAGACAGGCTTAGAATATTGTATATTTGAGTGGAGAGTGCTGTCGTCCGCTTAACTGTGAACTGGGTTGGATGTGCTAGAGAGGAGGTCATTGATGTGGAGAAGAAACAAAGTAGGGGCTAAAGCTGAAACCTTGAGGAACTCCTGCATCTATTGGATACAGTTTAGAGGAATGGCCATCCACGACAATAGAAATGCTCCGGTTGGAGAGGAAATTTGCTGTCCAGGTACAGAGTTTTGGTGGTAGGCCATAGGCCGGATGTTTATTAAGCAACGCTGCGTGCCAGACCTGGTCGAATGCTTTGGATATGTCTAGAGCGACAATCTGGGATTCACCGTGTAGTTCCATAGACTTGTTTCAAGAATGGGTGACATAGGAAAGGAGGTCGGCAGTTAATATGCGCTGACGGAATCCATACTGCCTGTCGTGGATTAGACTGTGTTTTTCAAAAAAAATAATTAGTAATTCGTTGTTTATATACTTTTCCATCACTTTAGAGACGACTGGAAAAAGAAAAATAGGCCTGTAGTTGCTAGGAAGCGCTTTTGATCCTTTCTTGGGGACGGGTTGTACTCAAGCAGTTTTCTAGTTACTAGGGGGTATGCCTCTATTGTAAGATGTCTGAAACAGACAAGTCAGAACAGGAGCAAGTTCTGGTGCGCATTTTTTGAGAACAATTGCTGGGATCTCGTCAAGGCCTGAGGCTTTCCTGGTATTAAGAGAAGAGCGTATCTTTCGTACCTTTTTAGTTTTGAAAATGATATCCGTCATTTTATGCGCGACATTGGGGACTGTTGGTAGTTGAACATTTGGAGGTGGATTGAGAGTAGAATTGCCGGCGAATAACGAGGCAAAAAGTTCAGCCTTGCCCAGGGCGGTAGAAACAATTTCATCCCCTGAGACAAGAGGTGGGAACGTGCTCTTGCAGAAATTATTCCCAATAGATTTAGCAAGAGGTATCAAGAGACATTTGATAAATGCCCGATTTTTGTCGGAAGTGGGTAGTCACCTTTGGTCCATCCAAGAGGCTCTTGAAGTTATCAAATTTATAGAGTTTGCATAACTTTTCTAACCCCTTTTTTAAGAAAATTATAGCCAAGAAATACTGCAAACACTTTGGGTGGCCCATCGAATTCAAATTTCAATGTCGTAACTAGTATACATAGAAGCAACTTTGTTACGAAATTGCATTTCGTTACCGTAAATCCAATTTATATTTCGTTCATAAAACTCTAAAAATATTCATTTTTAAATATTTCTGCCATATACCATTTTTAAGCTCTCTGTAGATGAATAAAAAGCTACATAAAATACCGGTCCAAGCAGATTAAATTTTATCTTCCTGATAAATAATACCGAAAATGTGTAAATTCACCAAATTTTCAATAGCGAATAATTTATTCAAACCATAAGAGAAACAAAGACCCCGAAAACTTCTAGAACTAATAAAGGATACATATATTTTTTAATATATAAGACGGCGCACGGACCAAGTTCCGCAGTTCAGTTTTCACCGTTTAAATCATCCGATCTAGTTAAAGTTTTCCCCAGTTAAATCTTCCGTTCTAACGTTCTTCCGTTCTTACACTGCCGATTCTGCTATATAGGTGTTTTTCCCTCCCACGTCCTTTTCCTTGCAAACCGTTTGGCTACAAAAATTTGCAGAGTTTTCAAACCGTCGTCTTTGTTTCCATAACATGAATAATCCCGCTGCATATAATATCATAATTGGGCGAGGGCGGGAACAAAAAGGGGTAAAACGCTCAGTTCTCATTTATCATATTTAATTATTTAGACCCGCCCTGGTAAGAACCTCTAGGTTATATCTATTAACTTTTTTTGAAATTCAGCATATAAGTGTACATATTCGTTTTTAATAAACCTTTATTTTTGTATACCTTCTTTTTAACTAGTATAAGTTTCCTTCGTCAAAGCAACTCCGACCCCTGGACAACAACCTTCTCCACTGAAATCTACCCAGGTATCCTGCGCCCACAGGGCGGTCCGTTCCTTACATTTCTCCGCTACTTTGGGGCTTCCACTTTTCCCCTAAACCTTCAATGCCATTATTTTTAGCAAGGGGCTCGAGTGCATCTTATTTTCCGACCGACCACTCCACGGTCGTAGCAGATTACACCTTACATACCAACTTTTGTTATTTCTGAAGACACAACAATTTTCCGAAAGATATCCCATAATTTTGAAGGGAGACCTGATCAATTTTCCTAGTTAACAAAGTTATTTAGACAGTTACAAAAGGAACACGTTCGCCAAGTTTCAAAAAAATCGGACAGTTCGACTCATTTGAAGAACGTTTTTCAAATTTCAAAAGTAGCGATCTCTTAGATGCGGTTTTTTTCTACAAAATGTGTCAAAACATTACCTGAACCAAGGCCAACATTGATTCCAAATTTTGTTAGTCTTCTGACATCACACATGCCTGACCTGAGACATGTATTTGACTCTGGGCAATGGGCTATGGATGTACCTCTCTCGGCCAAAAGTGAACATTCTACATCTGATAGATAGATTCCATGCGCCAAAATGGTCTGCAACAAATATGCAATTTCAAATTATAAATCATATCCTCAACATTCTTTGTTTCAATTCTTCTATTTTGTCTTTATTACTTATATTTTTGTACAATTGTGGTCTAACAAATTATATTACTGAATCTCTTGAAAAACATCATATATACAAACCTTAGGCGTCAACAGTTTTGCATCATCATAAACTTTTGCATAAGAATTCGTATTGTACACTTTTTTTACCAATTCACATTCAGCAGTATTTTCAGAAATGTGTGTCTAGAATTCGAAAAAAAAATTAGAATAGAAAGCTACTTATTACTGAAATGCTCGATAAACTTTAGCCTCAAATTAAATCTAAGAAATGTAAACTATTGTTAGCTTCTTCTTCTGAGAACAAGCTAAAATATCATGTACATATTTGTACCAAAAGACAATCCCACACAGCACAGGTCATCCAACGGATATCCATTGGATATACATATTATCCATTTTACGTCCATGGATATCATATGGACATCCAATGGATATCCATTGGATATACATAATATCCATTTTACGTCCATGACCATGATGGATATCATATGGACATCCAATTGCTATTGTTAGAGCAAAAAAATGTTAACAAAACTTAAATAATGTGAACATATGAACAGTTCTTATTCATTAAAATCTAATCAAGAATGCAGTATAATTTCTGGGTGTTAATACTTTATTCAAGTATGTATATATCCAATGGATATCCCATGGATATACAGAAGACATTTATTAGATGTCCACTGGGCATTCAGTTGATGTTCCCTTAATATGTTTACACTAGCAGGAAACAACATTGATAAATTATTGAAACCGTTATTTACATTTGTAACAGATAAGGGCAGAAAAATGACCCGCTCTAGCACAAGAATTACTGGAAAGCATTAAAACTAGCGCTAACAATAAATTTCCATCCAAATTCTCATTGCGATTATAACATTATAATAAAATTAATTTTATTTCAATACAGAGAGTATTACTGTTTATGTTTGTTATTTCGTGAGAAGAATCTATTATCATATTGTTATTCATTAATGCTCTCCCAAACAATAAATGCGGGATCATTTAATAACTCACCCAGGGACATTGGATGCTTGAATTGTTGGCTACAATGACGAAAATCCGTTCGCATTTGTTTGTTTTGCAGTAGTTTGGAGTTTGGACTAAAATTGAGGTTATAAAATTTAGAATTGCATCTTGCCATTTTGCATCAACTGCTAAATGAAAAATGAACAACAACCTACAACTAGAGTTAGAGGATTGAGATATTTCTCCTTTCTTCAAATAAAGTCTGTGTTGTTTTTATTAATAAGTTTTGTTGTGATTTCCAGTCAGTAAATAATTAACAGGTGAGTACATAACCTAAACTTTTTTGTTAGGAATATATACATATATATATATATATATATATATATATATATATATATATATATATATATATATATATATATAATATATATATATATATATATATATATATATATATATATATATATATATATATATATATAATACTTATTTACGTAAATACCAATATTATTTATATCTGTAAAGGGCACGTGGGTTGATAATAACATGGCTAGTGATCGTGAACTAGAAAACAAATATCTTCTTAATTTAGGTAAATATTTTTTACATCGTATTGAAATCAGGAAAATTTGTCTAGTTATATAACAAAAGCTTATGTGTATGTAAAGTTGTTCATTTTACTGGTGGATATTCCTCGTCTTTACTTAGAAGTAGATCACTTCCGGTAGATTATGAAAGTATATCACTTAAGGGTAATTAAAACTATTGTATATAGTCAGTTCGGTCGTGATACTTAACATTAACAACAATTACCTATTATTTTGAAACAATAACTAAACGGCTCTAGTTATCGCTATAATAATTAAAGTAATATTCATAAACATTTGTTCATATTATATTATTTATTAGATTGTCTTATGAGTTTGATTATAAGCAGTATCTCTTTTTTTTACAGCAAGAATGCAGACCTGAGCCAGATCATAGATCAAGAAAATAAAGTTATTTAAATAATTTGAGAATACAATAAAATATTTGTTTGCTTATATTAGTGTTTCATTGAGGAGATGGTGTTAGAAAGAGAATGGTGATGGGTTAGCATCGAATATCCATTTCATGTAAAAGTGATATCCGTTTGATGACCACATGTATATCCATACAATTAGATGTATAATGGCTATCCATTTCGTGACCACATGTATATCCATACAACATCCACTATATATCCACATGGATATTCAGATTGATGGATATTGGTAGGACATATGTATGTCCACTAGATATTCATTGGATATCCATGTATATCCATTGGATATCTAATGGACGTCCATGTGCTGTGTGGGATATTATGTGAAACGTCTAAAGGTCAAGTTAAACTTTATTAGCTTTAAAATATATAGTAGTTTTCATTAAATTAGAAGCCAAGAATAGGTATGTGCATAAACCTTACTAAAAGAATAAACTTTACCTGTATTGGTAGATCATGTTCCCGTGCGATTTCTGCTAATTTAGCCATCATTGGACCATCCACACTAAGAGCAAACCTGGGTGTTATAATAGGTTGAACAAGGTCGTTCTGAAATAATCCTTTTAAATCAGGAATAAGACAATATGTACAAGGGTGATCCCAAAAGTACCGGTTCCAATTTTTCAAGAAATAGAAAGAAAGATGAACATTTTTTCTATATAATCACCATATTGGTCGATTAAATTTTGTAGGCGCTGTGACAGTTTTTGTATGCATATGTTATACCAACTTACCGCCGTGTTTCATCTTTCACCTAGTCATCGTCGTTGAAGCGTACCCCAGCCAAATATCTTTAGAAAACAAGTCAAGTTAAGAAATAAGTGGTAGTCACTGGGTGCTAAGCCCGGACTAAAGGGTGGGTGGTGGTGATGTCCTATCCAAAGAGCGACTTGGTAGTCACGGGTGATGTGGGACGACCGTTGCTGTGCAGAAAGCTTACGCTTACGCCCTTGCACAACATTCCTCTTCTTCAGTTTTGAATCGCCCGTCTGAGTTGTATTTCGGAATACCTCTCGGCACTTATTGTGCTCCCAGGAACCGTGAAGTCGTCCAACAATATCAATTTTCGATCGCAAAACACACTTTGCTGGCAGACTGTGTCTGTTTGAATTTTTGCGGCTTGTTTGGTCTCAGATATGAAGTAAACATCCAGCTTTCGTCACCCGTCACAATCGAAGCCAAAAAGTTGTCCTTTTTGTCTACATAGCGCCGAATAAATTTGCGAGAAGAGTCATTGCGTTGCCGTTGGTGGTCTTCACGGGGCCCATCTTGCGCACCCCTGTGGATATTTCAACTTTTCAAAGTACTATGAATGATGCTTCTAGGAACGTCGGGAACCAAAATTCAGAGATCACCGAGGGGGATTCTCCGATCTTGAAGCATGATTTGTTCAATTTTCGCGACTGCCATTGACGGTCTCTTGCTTTTTTCTTCTTCGTGAATTTTGATGCGACCAACTGTAAACCCCGACACCACTTGCGGACGTTTTTGCACGATTATTCATAGATTTCCGTCAACTGACAATGAATTTCGATAGGGTTAGCGTCTTTTGCGTTCAAAAATCAAATAACTACGCACCTGGTGGTAGCGGCAAGCGGGAGCTCTATTATAAAAGGCTACTGACCCAAGACTCAATACTGCTGCTAGCTTTTATTCGAATACATTTTTCACTTCAGTAAAAATGTACTATAATGTACTGTAACCTAGGGTTGTCAGATGCTTTGTCTAAATTTTCCCATTCCAGGTTAAGAAATGTCAAAAATTGACTTAACATCCCCACAGCTAAAAAAATCTTACGATGTGCTGAATGAAAAATTCATGTAGCATTCCCATTCCCATACAGCACAAGATATTCTCAGAACATTCTGACAGTGTGCGAACGTTCATTTTTCAGAATATTTCTTTCAGAATGTTCTGACATTTCTAGAATTTCAAAGTGCTGTCTTGAATATTCTGAGTACATCCATTCAATCACATCCTAAGAAAATTATTCATCAATATACTGAGAATATACTCATAGATCATTATTCGGAATATTCGCTCACAATGTGCTGGAGATGTCCCTATAATATTATAAATAACTTTAAGATTAAATGAAAAAGATTGATAACAATAATGATTGTATGGTTGTATAGCCGTAAGGATAATAGTAGGTACCTAGTAATAGGTAACTATTTTGCACGGTTGATTCTGTTGCCATTAAAATTAATTTACTCAATAATGCGCTCGTTACATTATATAATATACTGCAATTACGTTGCGAAAATTTAATAATTTTTGTCAATTAGAAATATAATATAATATTATTGAATTCATATATAAGTAATAAAGGCGTATACTGACAAACTATAGATGAAACATTTGCACAATCTCTACAGTTCGAGACTTTTAACAATCTGCTGTAGATTCGTTAGAAAATATTTGTATATCCGCGCCAACATAAGCGGAAACTCTAAAAGTCGACACTACGCATTTGCGCAATGATTCTCACTGCAGACTGCAAGACGCATGACTGCAGCAAGTCAATGACATATGGCATGAGAAACGAGTTTCGGATTCGGTTATTCTGTTACAGCTTTTATTTTTTATTAGGTTTAAGTTAAGTGCAAGTGAGTGTGATATTCTGCCTGCTGCCCGGTTAAGCATTTTATAACTTATTTGGGTTTGCTTTCAACTTCCATTGAAGTTACGTTACCTAAAAGGTAACCCCACTATATCTTTTTTAAAAAAGCAATATTTCCATGAGTATATGTATGAACATTTTGAGAAGATTCACTGAACTGTTCATGGGACATTTTCAGAACATACTGGGAGCTCCTAAGAATATTATGAATAACATTCTGAGAACCTTATTAGTATGACAGGGTCTGTCCAATTGTCATTTTCATAGAATATTCTATGGATATATTTGTACTTTGTGAGAATGTTTTTGGAATATTTCAATATTCTTTCGCAACATTCCTGGAATATTCTCAGAATGTGTCTGTGCTGTCTGGGTATTAGAAAAATGTTTGAAAATGTACTGCAGTATGTATCATAAAAGATAATATTACAAAATTTACTGGACTCCTCATTATTTTCATATAAATGTACTAGCGTATTGTCCAAGACAAATGGTACAATTGTAATCGAACGGCAGGACTAGCCAAGACTGGGCGTTCCTGCAAGCTGGGAGTGGCTTGTTTAGGAATGGGGAAAGCAACCAACACAGCAGTGTGGGCAACAGGCGCGTGAATTCTTTCAATCAGGACTTAGCCCTTTGGAGACCTTACTTTTGGGATCAGCCTCATATCTACTGTTACAATGCTTGATACATACATTCTTAGCTTGTACTTGTTTGATAAATTTTAAGGTGTTGTCGATTGATTCTTCAGGAGTTTCAAGATAATCAGTGGGTGCCAACATTGTCATATTAATTTTACCAATTAAAGCTCTCTGTCCAAATTTTATTGCAGCCTCCACTAGTATCAATGTACTTGAATTAAAAAGGGAACCAAAATAACAGGCAGTGGTAGTTCCATGTCCCAAAGTCTTTTTCTAAAACAAATCCACATTAGCATTATATAAATAAGGGAAATTTTGTAATCAGATGCTATCTTTAAGACGTGACCAAGTTATCCAGGTCGCTTTTTTATACGACCAGCTAGCGTGTTTTCTGAGAGACACAAATCAGTCCCAAGGAGAACTGTTTCAAATATTTAACGAAATATGGATAAAAAATAAACGAACAACTATCAGTTTACGTCAAACGTCGGCACACCATTTTTTTTACATATTTTAACAACACACCACGAGTGCTTACAGCCTAAATACTAAGGGTGCATTCGCTCTGTTCCCCTGGTAGATCTGTTGGGGGTAGAAGGTGGCGGAACTATGGACGAAAGCTCCTCTGAGCAGTGCCCGTGCAGATATCTATAAAAGAGAGAGAGAGGTCACCAACGACACGTTGGTGGGCAAGGCATGGCAGCCTTTGGGTGAGAGTAGGGTCACCAGTGAGACGTATAGCTCTCTTCTGAATGGAGTCCAGGATAGCGAGTGTAGAAGCGGCAGCGGCACCTTAGATGTGGAAGCAGTATTCAAGGTTTGGCCTTATTTGTGAAGTATATAAGGTATAGAGATTAACTGGTGAAAAGTATTTGCGAGCCCGGAAGAAGAAACCTAATTTCTTAGCAGCCACTTCTGCAATTGCTGTGACATGTTGGTGCCGATTGAGATTTTGATCCACAGAAATGCCAACAAGTGAAAAGGACTCATTACTTTGAATAACTTGGTTGTTCATTGTGATGGGTCTAGGGCTAGTGTATCTCTTATGAGAAAGAAAGCAAGACTGAGATTTGGTGTGGTTGAATTGTACAAGATTTCTACTTCCCCAGTCTAATATTTTTTGGAGATCCACGGAGACAGAACCCTCCATGAGTCTGCGATCCTCATCTAATTGGGCTAAAGAGACAGGCTTAGAATATTGTATATTTGAGTGGAGGGTGCTGTCGTCCGCGTAACTGTGAACTGGGTTGGATGTGCTAGAGACGAGGTCATTGATGTGGAGAAGAAACAAAGTAGGGGATAAAGCTGAACCTTGAGGAACTCCTGCATTAATTGGATACAGTTTAGAGGAATGGCCATCCACGACAACAGAAAATGCTCCGGTTCAAGAGAAAATTTGCTGTCCAGGTACACAGTTTTGGTGGTAGGCCATGAACCGGAAGTTTATTAAGCAGCGCTGCGTGCCAGACGTGGTCGAATGCTTTGGAAATGTCTAGAGCGACAATCTGGGATTCACCGTGTAGTTCCATAGACTTGTTCCAAGAATGGGTGACAAAGGAAAGGAGGTCGACAGTTGATCTGCGCTGACGGAATCCATACTGCCTGTCGTGGATTAGATTGTGTTTTTTAAGAATTTTTAGTAATTCGGTGTTTATATACTTTTCCATTACTTTGGAGACGACTGAAAGGAGAGAAATATGCCTGTAGTTGCTAGGAAGCGCTTTGGATCCTTTCTTGGGGACGGGTTATACTCGAGCAATTTTCCAGTTACTCGGGAATATGCCTCTATTGTAAGATGTCTGATACAGACGAGCAAGTTATGGTGCGCATTTTTTGAGCACAACTGCTGGGATCTCGTCAAGGCCAGAGGCTTTTCTTGTATTAAGAGATGAGAGCATCTTTCGTACCTTTTTAGTTTTAAAAATGATATCCGTCATTTATGTGTGACATTGGGGACTGTTGGTGGTTGAACATTTGGAGGTGGGCTGAGAGTAGAATTGCCGGCGAACAACGAGGCAAAAAGTTCAGCCTTGCCCAGGGCGGTAGAAACAATTTCATCCCCTGAGACAAGAGGTGGGAACGTGGTCTTGCAGAAATTATTCCCAATAGATTTAGCAAGAACCCAGATGCGTTTGCTGCCGTTGGAGCTTAAGAGGGCTTTGTTTTTGATGTGGTTATTAAACGACTTTTTTGCCTCAGAAAGAATGCGGACATAGCGGTTTCTTGCGCCGTTAAATGCTTGACGGTTTTCTTGACTGGGATTGTGTAGAAGCGTTTTGTGAGCTTTGACCTTTTCAAGTCTGGCCTTGTCACAGGATTTAGAGAACCAGGGGTTTTGAGTGGCCGAAGAGGTTTTCTGTGCACGTGGAATAAATAATTCCATGCCAGCTTGGATAATTTCGGTGACGTTTTGTAAGTTATCAGAGGGGTCAGGATGAGAAAAGCAGACAGACGCCCATGGAAATGAGGAAAAGTAATCCCGAATTTCTTCCCAGTTCGCGGAGTTGTAGTGCCAAACGATACGTGGGTGTGATGACTGTGTGACCTTGTGTTGCATTGCGCAGGAAGCAGTGACCATGCCGTGGTCTGAGCGACCAAGGGGGGCGGTGACTGATATCTTATAGCATTCAGGTATTGTAGTAAGAAGGAGATCCAAGGGATTTGAGCTGTGTGTTGGGATGCGAGGAAAGTAAGTAGGTTGCTGAACCATATTGGCTAAAGAATTGCTGACTGCATCCGCTGCTCTCCTTGTGGATCGGTTTTTGAAGATCCCAGCCATTCCTTATTATGGACATTTAAGTCACCAAGAATAGTGACCTCGCAGGAAGGATATTCAGAAATCAGATGGTTTTTTTCAGAAAGGTAGTCAAAGAGCTGGACAAAGTTGTTGTCAGAAGGCGACCGGTAAATGCAACAGATGAATTTAGTTGCAGCCCTGAGAGAGAGTTTTATCCATAGTATGTCTTTTCTTCTAAATTGGGGAGTCTGGTGCAGGGTAGATTGCTACGGACGTATGCGCACACGCCTCCATGCAATCTAAAGGAAGTAACGAGCTCATACCCCGGGAAATTAAGGTGATTAGTGGCTGTTTTGGCACTGATTTGGGTTTCGGTGAGGAAGAGGAGTTGGGGCCTATTAGCCTAGAGGAAATGGTGGACGGAGTTCAGGTTATAATTTAGGCCACGTATATTCGAGAAGGATATGTTAAATCTTGATGCTGGCGCCACCTGTATACCCCTCTCCCGGAGATCCGAATGGAGGGGTATTTTACCTACGGAATCTTTTGTACAAGGAGGAGCCATCATCATTTTTGCTTATAAGGTAAACCAACTCATACACCAAAATCGGAAACGCCTGTTGGGAGTTCACCGGCCCTTGATGCATGGAGTGGTACCTCCTCGGGCGCAAAAATTTGTTTACGTTTACGTTTAATAATTATGCGATGTCGCAATGTCGGGAAAACTTATAGGAGTCAATTTTTATTTCCGTCATAATGTGGTATATGAATCTTTGATATTTTGGATTTGTGCGTTGCCTACTTTTAAT
Organism: Tillus elongatus; assembly: GCA_964006375.1. Classification (NCBI taxonomy): domain Eukaryota; kingdom Metazoa; phylum Arthropoda; class Insecta; order Coleoptera; family Cleridae; genus Tillus; species Tillus elongatus. Next base: position 194,216,080 of record OZ023263.1, read on the forward strand.
TACTACGAGTTACGTGACTCCATACTCATCGTAAAATACTATATTCAAACAGTACATTAAGTAGATATGGAAACTATTGCAACAGAACATTGACAAACTAATATCACAATCACTACAGTATCCAACATTAGAGAAATGACATAAACAGGTAATGAATTTCTGTTATTCATCTCGCCGCTTTACTATAGCTTGATTGGCTGTTTAAAGTAGATGGTAAAGCACAATACACCATTTAATTATGAGAATGACTCATTGGTAAGTTAGCCAATAAACCGGTCAGTGGCTTCTGTAATGTAATCATGTTACATGGGGTGTATGCTATTATTTTTTAAATTTATACATATACAACCCCAAATAAAGTGCAAGATGCACAGCAAATGATTGAAACTATTATGTCACAGTAATTATATGTATTACGAATAGTAACTTACGACAACTGCTTCATAAACCTTTCTACTCAAGGCGTCATCTTTGTACTGCTTCTCTAGTTTATATGTATACTCATCAAGCCATTCCAGAAGAGGTTTGTCATATCCCAAACCACAATTTGGATATTGTGGTGCATGGAGATGACAGTCTATGAATCCTGGAACCAGAAGCTGGCTAGAAGACAATCTTATTTCTTCGACTTCAGTTATATTCAGTCTCTGTTTCGTAGTTGATAAATGTTCATTTTTATCAACAGCAATGATCTGAAATATTTTAAATAAGTGGGTGTTAATAATATATTTTTAATATTTTTAATTATCTTTTAGGAAAAACACCCAACTGCTTTTAATAATATTTAAGATGCTGGTGTATAATTACTTACTTTACGGCCTTGTACTACTATAAAACCATCCTGTATTAACTCAAGTTCGAATGCTTTTCGACAATGCACTATATTGCCTATAAATATAGCCACTTTTTCCATGATATCTGGAACAATATACATATTACAGTAAATGTAGAAAAGCCTGGAAAATTGTCTTTGCGGGTGTTTATTCTGCCACTGTAGACAACTGATTTAGGGTACCCCAAAGAAAAAAGTCTACTGGGTTACGAGCTGGCCAAGGGATTGTGGGGTAACGGTTTACCAATTTTTTTGGGATACCTTTCATTTGGGTAATTTCAGACTTTAACAAAGAAGTGTGGCGGTGCACCTTTCTGTATAACATAAATATATTCATGGTTTATTCATATTACATTAATAGGTATACTTGGAGAACCCAAATCACCAGAGCTGATTTACGAACTCGTCCGCTTTTGCAACGAAATGAAAACATGTGCCAAGTTTCGTTCAGTTGAGTATTTTTTTATTTATCGCTCGGATACACACACACACACACACAAATATATATATATATATATATATATATATATATATATATATATATATATATATATAGGGTGCGAGATTTCGCTGGTAAAGCTAGACTGTGCCTACACTAATGGCATTATCAAAGATTTTATTACAGAAAATCACTAGGCGGCATACACTTCATAACCTACTATTATTGCCGAATACACAGGATGTTCCGTTTGAGCTGGCCATTCGCCAACTTCGTTATTTTAAATAGAACATCCTGTATATTTTAACATTTTCGGATTCCCCGAGTGATTCTACGTCGAAAATGTATAAGGTAGCATTAGCGGAAACCCATCCATTTTTTAGTTATTTCTTCTTTTTCACAAATAATGGCCATTGCAGTCTCTATTTTACAAATCTCTATCTTGGTAAGTGATAAAGAAATGACCATCATTTTAGCAAAGCAGTTGCGCAATACTATTGTGATTATCCTAGTGTACACTAAAGCGTGACTAGATATACAGTGCGTTCACAAAAGGGCATCCACTTCTGACAACTTCAACAATCAAAAACTATTTTTTTCAAATGGAACACCCTGTATATTATTATATTGTTGAACTTGAAATTTCATTACCTTTCATCCTATGTATGCATACCTATACAAAAACTTAAAAGATTTTAAGATATATAATGAAACAACAAATTTAGAATGAATTAAACGACTGTTCGTGTGTAGGAGCTAAGAAAGACCCAGTATAAGCTAATTAGTTAGACTTTGAATACTTTACAATTCAGAATAAAACCCCTTAAGCATTATTTAGTTGTTTATTGAAAATTAATATCATAAAGTTTAAAGATAATCCGTTAAGTAAAGGTTTTGTATAGTGCATATTTGATAACAATAAAAAAAAAATAACTTAAAAACTTTAGAAAGGATTGGAACGTCTATAACAAACCATGAGATAACAAATATTAATGAAAGTAAACTAAAGAAGATGTTCGAAGTTACGTCCAGTTTCCTGCAGACATAGATGCACTCTTCGTCTAAAAGAGTTTCTAACATTTTGCAATATTGCTGGTGTTATCGAGTTTAATGCTTCCCTAATTCTAAGAATCATGTCCTCTGCAGTGATTAGTTGCACAACATAAATAAAATCCTTAATATACCCCCACAAAAAGAAATCACAGGATGTGAGGTCCGGAGACCGAGCTGGCTAGGGAACTGGTCCCCCGCGAGCAATCCAGCAATTAGGAAAATTATTATTGAGCCAATCTCTGACACGTAACGTTGTGTGAGGTGGTGCGCCATCCTGTTGGCGCACATTCGTCGCAGCGTTTCTAATGGCACGTTATCTAAAAATTCAGGCAAAATATTTTCTAAAAAATTAAAGTACCCTTGGCCTGTCAGAGTACCTTCATAAAAATATGGCCCAATGATGTAATTTCCTAAACATCCTGCCCATACGTTTACAGTCCATCGATGTTGGTTGTCCACGGTATGCCTAAAATGGGGATTACTATCTGCATAGTAGTGAAGATTGTGTTGGTTTGGCTTACCGGTACTACTAAATGAACATTCATCACTGGAAAGTACATATTCAAAGAAATTGTGATCATTGTCCATCATTCCTACTGCCCACTCACAAAATTGCACCCTATTCCTGTAGTCTGCCTCTTGTAAAGCGTGCTGCCTTGAAACATGGTAGGCATGGTAACGGTTCCTTTTCCAAGCCATTGCTGACCAATCGCTTATGTTAAGTTGTCCTGATATTCTTCTCGTAGTGGTTTATGGATCCTCAATCACAAATTAAATTATACCTAATTGCGTTAGCTCCACGTTTTTGTACGGACCCCTGGCATTATTGCAATATTTTACACTGCTTGTAGTGGAAAACGGGTGTTTAGCCTTTCGAATGACGTCTGACGCCTGTCAGGAAAACGTTGGTGATAAATTCTGGATGCTAATAAAGTATTACTATCACATTCGCCCAAAGCTAAGAGCATATCTCGTAATTCGGCTTCAGAATTATTATTTTTATTTTCGGAAGATTTTTTAAACTACAATTAACAGAATACTTTTTGACAGTGTCAACTGGGGTCGCGGGTGAGTTTGTCAACTTTTAAATTTCTAAGCAAAGCACACTTTGTAAACAAGAGCAGGTAATATGTAAAGCCTGTCGATGAAAAGTAAAGCAAAGCAGTCAACATGATTAAAGGGGAAAATGTTGATGTACAGTGTTTAGAATAAAGTGCTGTAACCAAGTGAAAGGTTAAATATTCATTAAATGTGTTGGTATTCCTTCAAGAATGATAAATGTATACTTTTAACTGCATAGACTTTGCATAAAATTCGTAAAAAATATAATGAATATTAGGTGTGTCTCTGATTTCATAATTTCCAAAATATGAGTGGCTTATCAGGAAATCGATTAAATAAATTATTAAAAGTCCAACTAATTAGCTTATACTGGGTCTTTCTTAGCTCCTACACACGAACAGCCGTATAATTCATTTTAAATTTGTTGTTTCATCATATGTCTCAAAATGTTTTAAGTTTTTTTTTATATGTATGCATACATAGAATGAAAGGTAATGAAATTTCAAGTTCAACAATATAATAATATACAGGGTGTTCCATTTGAAAAAAATTAGTTTTTGATTGTTGAAGTTGTCAGAAGTGGATGCCATTTTGTGAACGCACTGTATACCTAGTCACGCTTTAGTGTACACTAGGATAATCACAATAGTATTGCGCAACTGCTTTGCTAAAATGATGGTCATTTCTTTATCACTTACCAAGATAGAGACTTGTAAAATGGAGACTGCAATGGCCATTATTTTTGAAAAAGAAGAAATAACTCAAAAACGGATGGGTTTCCGCTCATACTTCCGTATATATTTTCGACGTAGAATCACTCGAGAAATCTGAAAAAATGAAAATGTACAGGGTGTTCAATTTAAAATAACGAAGTTGGTGAGTGGCCAGCTCAAACCGAACACCCGGTGTATTCGGAAATAATTTTAGGTTATGAAGTGTATGCTGCCTAAGTGATTTTATGAAGTGAATTCTTTGATAATGCCATTAGTATAAGCACAGTCTAGCTTTACCAGCGAAATCTCGCACCCTGTATATGAACATATAACATTTCAAACGGGGTTGGATAGGGGTTCTAGTGGCCCTAATTCGCGCTCATTAAAAAAATATGTTAATGGACAATACTCGTGTACACCTACCTACCTATGTAGTTTCTTTTTGTGTATTTTTTTATGCATTGAAAAAAGAATGGTGCAAATTGAATCATAATTTTCACATAGCTGTAATAATCTACTCTCAGCAGAAATAAATACTCATGTCATGAATTTAGGGTCCACGACTTGACCACAAAAAAATATGCGTATTCCTGTACCCACAAACTTCTGAAACTTTATATTTCTTGAGTTTTAACAAAAAATTGTCAATTTTCACCGAATTAACCCTCATTTATCCACTACCCCCTATAGCGATCTTACTCAAAAACAATTCGAAGCGTTCTTTTGTCGGATACTAACTGGACACCAAATTTGAAGGTGATATATCAATTCGTTCGAAAGTTATTGCACCTACTAAAAGACAGACGTACAGGCCGACAGACCGACTGACAGACAAAAAAATGTTCGTTCCAGAATCAAGTATTCTTGATGTTTTGAGAGTTTTTATGCCGTTTTAGCAAAAACAAATCGAAATTTCTGTCATCGCTATTCCACTCCGACACATTCAACCCTTAATTTAATTTCAGCACAGAATACCAGATGTTTGATGAAATTGAAAGCTTTCTAACAGAAAACCCTAAAACGTTATTTTACTCGAGTTTTAATGAAAAAATTTCAATTTTTACCAATTCACCCACCATTCATCCCCGACTCCCTGGTGCGATTTTACCCAAAAGCAATCCGAACCGTTCGTTTGTCGGGTGCTAACTGTATACCAAATTTAAAGACGATATCTCAATTCGTTTTACAGTTATCGTGGCTATTAACAGACAGACATACAGACCGACAGTCTGACAGACCTTCAGACAAAAAAAATTTCGTTCCTAAATCATGTATTGTCGATGTGAAAGTAATAGTAGGTAGGTTTCTTTTTAGTGAATTTTCTTTAAAAAATCACTAAAGAGGAGATCCAGACTTTTGAATTTTGAAAAAATGTCTTCAAATGACCGCGAACTACGCCCCCTAGAACCCCTATCCAGAGTCAGTTTTAATATATATATATATGTATATATATATATATATATATATATATATATATATATATATATATATATATATATATATATATATATATATATATATATATATATATCACCACACCGATAACTCAAAAAATAATTGTCCGATTTTGATCAAATTCGGCACATACCTTTATTTTGCAAGTGGCTTGGATTAGTTTGTTAGTCAGAAAAATCTAACAATGTGTTCTCGGAAAAATTTTGTGTTTTCTATCTAAAAAAAATTATATCTCCGGAAATAACAAAGCAACGGCAACGAAATTTTGTACGATGGTTTCTGTCATAAAAGGTATCCTATGTACCAAAATTCAGATCTCTATCTTAAAATATAAAGTGAAAGTTAGAGGTAAATTAATTTTTAATTAATTAAATCTGATTCAAGAATGTTAAAACGTCGAAATTGATTGATCAGAATCTGAATGAAAAATACTACAATAAATGACTAACAAGCTCCTAGATATGCGTCTAGGTCATTATTTCCCTTGATTTAGTTCAAATATGAGCAAAAAATCCATTGTAAATCAAAATGGTTTTGTGTGAATTGTAAAACGTTGAACAATTAACATGTATTATCGGATATACCTGCTAGTAAATACACGTCGAGCGTAGCTCAGTGAGCTGAGTCCCTGTACATCGTATAATCGACTCCTACATGACGAGTTCTAATCCTAGTTAGTGACTTTACTTTTTATCAATTTTTTTAGTCTCATTTCACTTTACCGTTATCTAATCAAATTGTGTTATTCCGATGAATTTTTTAGCGAGTTTCTTTATAAAAAATAATTTGATACAGCGGAGATGAAAGTTTTAAGACTTAGTTCAATTTGAATAGCATATCTGGTTGTTTGTTCTTGCCCTAACTTAGTGAAACCGTTCAATATTTAATATAATACAGTCGTAGACTTTTCCCGTGGCTTAGGGAATTTTCTTTTAAAAAATCACTAGCGAGGAGATCCCGAATTTTGAATTTAGAAAAAATTTCTTCAAATGAGCGCGAACTAGGACCTAGACATAGAACTCATATCCAGGGTCAGTTTCAATTATATATATATATATATATATATATATATATATATATAGGTATATATATATATATATATATATATATATATATATATATATATATATATATATATATATAGTTAAATTGGGGTTTTCCTTAAAACGTAAAAATTCGCGATTTGAAACGTCACAATTAGCAACATTTAGGCAAAGAACCTAAAAGATATACGGATTGTGTAAAGAGTGTTCTGTAAACTTTAAATTTCAGCTTCAACCATCATTGCCGTTCATATCACTAAAATATTTCCAGAAAATTCATTTCAAATAGACCCTTTCTCTGATGCGTTGGCAGTAGTTTTAGTTAAGTTTATGGTTTAACGGTCTACAATTTTTAACTAATTTTTGTAGAAAAAAATCATTAATGAGAACACCGCGGCTTTTGAATTTAAAAAAGATTTCTTCAAATGAGCGCAAACTAGGCCCCCTAGAATCCATATCCGGATTTACTTTCTGTTTACATATTTACAGGGTGGCGCATTTCTACAGTAAAGCTTAATATATTTGTTATTATGCAATATACGAGAAAAAATTGTATATATTACCTATATGGTGTCTTGATCTGCATCTTATACAATTATTTTGACAATCACAGGTGGCCCATAAGTCGTTGGGGATACCTACATTTTTTTTTTAACATTTTCTGTTGCATTTTTACATTTTTCATCGAAATATGATGCATGTTTGTAAAAAAAATCGAGACGCAGTAAGTGCGTTTTGGTGACGAATTTTCATTAAATTTTTCAAATTCAATAACTGAAATTGCTATTAGGTAACCTAAGGTTTGTTGGCTAAGGAACCAGTTTTCTCGTAAACAAGTTATTTTGATAAAATATGGTACATTGTTCTTACTATATAGGTTATACCGGTGACCAAATTGATGCCCCTGCTTGCATTAAAGAGACATATTTGCTGTTGAAAACATTTTTGTGAAAATTCACTTCTATTACGCACTTGCTGCGTCCAGACTTTTTTTTGTGTGATTATAAGAATGTTCGTATTTTTTTACTGTTTTTTTTTTAATAAAGTAAGGCATGTATATTTTTGTCAATGTTGACTTATTTTTAACAATTTTGCATTTTTCTTTAGATTGAATTGGAGGATCATTTTACCATATCTTAAGGGTGGATCATTTTACCCAACCAGGTAGGGTAAATGATGCTTTTGACCAAGTTCATATTTTTATAAATAACATTATTATGTTTTATTATTAAACACTCTGTATATCTAAATCTGGAAGCATAAGAAATGGGGAATCTCATATAACAATGATTAATATGCTCCCTAAATCATACATTCGGTTTACGAGCGAGTTTTCCGCTGGGGGGGGGGGGGTTATTTTGGGCTCTTCTCCCATACTATTGTTGTAGTATTTATTTTTTTAGTGAATATTCATTAAGAAAATTCACTAATAGATAGGTATCGATAATAAGACTTAGAGAAAATTTCTTCAAATGAGCGCGAAATATGGCCCCTGGAACCCATTTCCATAGTCAGCTAAAATGTTTATATATATATATATATATATATATATATATATATATATATATATATATATATATATATATATATATATATATATATGTATATGTATATGTATATGTATATGTATATGTATATGTATATGTATATGTATATGTATATGTATATGTATATGTATATGTATATGTATATGTATATGTATATGTATATGTATATGTATATGTATATGTATATGTATATGTATATGTATATGTATATGTATATGTATATGTATATGTATATGTATATGTATATGTATATGTATATGTATATGTATATGTATATATATATATATATATATATATATATATATATATATATATATATATATATATATATATATATATATATGTATATGTATATGTATATGTATATGTATATGTATATGTATATGTATATCTATATCTATATGTATATGTATATGTATATCTATATCTATATGTATATCTATATCTATATGTATATGTATGTATCCAACCGATAACTCAAAAAATACTTCACTGATTTGGACCATATTTGGGAATTACCCTTATTTTGTTAATGGCTTGGATGAGTTCGTTCATCAGATCTTAACGCCCAATTGTTCTTAACAAAGATTTAAAAAATATTTTTAAAACGCAATATCTCTCAAATTCTTTAAGTGATTGAAACGAAAATTTACAAATTAAAAGAACATAGACAGACATGGTTCTGTACCAATTTTCAAGTCTTTTGATCAAAGAAAAATAATGTTATTCGAAATTATAATTACAATAATCCTCGACATCACTTCAAATTCCGTAATGCAATATATACAATGTTGGACAAAGACAGATGACGTAACCTGTACTGCTATGACATTAAAATAAATGTTCGATAAAAATCTAAACAATAGAAGTTACAAGTCTTATTGCAACATGCCAGAACGTAGATAGAACCTCGGTGGTTCTGGGGTAAGAACGTGTGCCTCTGAACCGAAGGGTACTGGCTTCGATCCCAGGGTACTCCGTTCACTTTTTCAGTACATACTGTAACATTAACATCAACCGAGGTTCTGGCATTGGATTTGAGCAAGTTGAATGTCTGCACGTTCCGCCCTTCGGAGGGGGCCGTAAAGCTGTCGCTCCCGTGTCCATGCGATGTTGGGCACGTTAAAGATCCCTACCCACCTTACAGAAAGGCAGGGGTTCGGCAAAATTTCCAGGATAGTGAAGTGAAACTGCTCCCTGGCGTCGGTCTGGCGTCGGTGATTGGCCATAGTTGCGGAAATAGGCCGACGTTAAAGAAAGAAAACACACACACAGAACGTAGACAGGGATTTCACCTCGGTGCGGAACCAGGTAGTATGTTGACACAACTGCTCTAGTTAGCACAAAATGTTTTAGATGGAGACATTTGTGGAATCAACTAACAATTTTGTAGATGTCAGATGCAAGTATCAAAACCTGCTCAAAAAATGAGAACGATACTGATAGATAAGTTATTAGATCCATCATATTTATTATCGATGATTTCGCAGGTTAGTTTTTTTAGTGAGTTTAGTAACTAGAACTTTCTGTATTTCTCATATTGTACGTTTCAAACAGGTACAGTCCCACTTAAAATTAGACATACCTACGTTTGTTTAGCGTCCCACCCTATAGAGCTTAATTTAAAAGCTGCTTGATTTCGTCGTCGACCGGATTTCAGTGTAGTCTTGGACAAAACCTAGATTCATACACTCGCGAATTGCGAAATAGCCGTGAAACGTATGCCTATTGATTTATTTAAAATTATATCGAAAAAATGTTGTTTTTTATTAGATTTTCTAATTTATTTTACTAATTTTTGTGTACACATAGACACGATCTAAATGCCTTCTCTAATTTTAAGTTTGTGTAGCCCCAATGTTAATTAAGGGCACCCCTTTATTATACTTACTTATCTTGTGCTTATATATGTAATATAAAAATAAAAAGGGAGTGAAACAGCAAGATAATTTTTTACTTTAGTGCTGTATTCGATATTATCTGAAAAAGACATTATAGGCGACAATGTGGAAAGTAATTTCGCTAAATTTACAGTTTACTGCAAGGAGGGTTTTTAGATATTTTTTTTTCAAGAACATACTGAGAACCCCCCTTGGATGCACAAGCCACAAGGCAAATTTGGTGCAAACAACTCCTAAGAGACTTAAGGGATCAAGAATTAATAGGGTTGCTGGACGGGGAGAAAATCTGAATGGAAAATGATAAAAAAACATTTAGTCGGACTTTGAAAAGATGCATTTTCACATTATGCAGCAATACTTCCTTTAAACCCTGTCTGCCCCGAACAACACCCATATTCGCTCAGGTCCAGTAACTTTCTTGGGGGTTGCTCCCAAGACATTTTTCTTGTGCTTTATGCTTTGAAGGTAGTTTTATGCATGGACAAGGGGAAGAAGAACCCCCCCGTGTTTTTGGGTGAGGGGCAAAAACCCTCTTCGTCCTGGGGGTTCTTCTTCCCTTTGCGCATGCATACAATCACCCTCAATGCAAGAAACACAGAAATAATTTTATGTTCAGCTTTCTAGTGTATTTTTTGTTGAGTATATTTCCTGTTAACAACTGTTTTGTTGACTTTTGTATCCAAATTACTGTATAAATATTTATGTCAGTGGTCATGTTTTTGCTTGCTCTTCTTTACCTTATTTTTTACCGTTACTAATTAAATATAGTAACGTTTTCTAACTTTTAATATAAGGCTAAATCACGATGATATATTATTCTTATGAAAATTCACTATAATAACGCTCTTGCTGCGTCCCGAACATTTTTTTAATTGACGTATCTCATACTACTTTCAATAGTACTTGAATCAATAAAGACGTAGGTATTACCTAATAATATTATGAGGAAATGATTAGACAACTACAACTTACTGCAGACAGGAAAATACTTATTAAATTAACTAAACAGCTTTTTTAAGAGTAATATCTCAAGAGCAAGTGCCACCACGTAGTGCATTATATTAAAAAATACGTTGTAACTTATGCAGATTAGATGATACAATACAATCTGTTCGATTGTGCAATGTGCAACTGTCGTGGATATAAAAACTGGTGATGCTCATCATATGTCTAATAGATAGCTACTAATATTGTATTGATCACTACGTTTTATTTTCCTTCTCGCAGTCTCTCTGACCTCGCTAAAAGCAGAGAAGTTTGCACCAAGTATTTACGAACTCGTCCCCGGTCTTAACGAAATGAAGATACGTGCACAATTTCGTTCAAATCAGTTGAGTATTTTTGAACTCGGATACACACACACAAATATATATATATATATATATATATATATATATATATATATATATATATATATATATATATATATATATAGGAATGTTGCACTACACCGTAATCACATTTAAATATACACTTTATTTGGTTGCTGTACTTTTTGTTATTTTTTATTAGTTTACGTGGACTGCAGTTTCGATCCGTCCAATCCCGGTTCATCATCAGCACGCTATTGACTCTGATCGTTCCTGTGCGGTCTATGTCTGAGACTACAGAAAACCTACACAGACGGACATCACTACACCTAAACACTCAATACACCCACACACATATAAAATGGCCGCCTGCAAATACTTAATAAACAGAATTCTAAATATACCACTCCATAATGACGAACGAGAAAAGGAATACAACATCATAATACAAATAGCACAAAGAAATGGATACAACAAGAAAACAATAGAAAATCTAGTAAAACAAAGTAAAAATAAACAAATCAACAAAACCGCGAAGAAAACACCAGAAACAAACACAAAATACACAACCAATACAGACTAAACACGCAGGCGCCTTGGGCCATCTCAGACATAGACTGCACAGGAATGATCACAGTCAGTAGCGTGCTGATGATGAACCGGGACGGTTCGAAACTACAGTCCACGTAAACTAATACATTTTAACGGACCTTGGGTGTGGGTTCTAGGGCCCCAGTTCGTGCTCATTTTAAAACTTTTTCCGGAAGTCTCACCATCGTTACCACTCTATTAGTGAATTTTCTTAATAAAAATTCACTAAAAATAAAACTAAAATAAAAGTTATAGCTGACTTGCCCAAAATGAAGCATTTATTTAAAACAAGTAACAAAACAATTGTTTTCCAGAGAACACTTTGCATGTCTAGTAATGTGATCTAAGATTATAGGAAATAATTCCGACGTCATCCACCCCGATTTGTTACCCAGAGTAACACTTGAGACAAAACCGCCTGCCAAATAAGTTTCAGGGTTTAGAACTCGAAGGTACGAGTAAATAAAAATTGGTGGTATTGTAGTACCTCACCCATTCACGATACCAACGAAGGACGCGACTTCAGGACGTTCGTGAGATGTGAGCTGACACACCTACTTCTTTCGTTTTGCCGACACCACTTTAATAGGTTTCACCGCAGTTGTGATTTCTGTTTCGTCGATATGTAAATCTGTTGAGACTTGAATCCACATCGGTTCAATACAAACAGATAATTTTCGAAAAATTCATCCACTCCAGCTCGAGTTTTCTCCTTGATTTCCTTTTGCCTTCTTTCCATGTATGTGTCCGTTTAACCGTGTTTTCAGAAAACTTATATCATCGACTAGAATAGTTTTTCCAAAAGTTTTCTTCTCGATCTACCTTTTACCTTTTTCCCATGATGTGTCCTACACACCGTCTTGACAGAAAATTATATTATCAACTGGACTAGTTTCTCCAAAATCTTCCTTCTTGCTTTGCCTTTTGCTTTCTTTCCATGTATATGTCGCTCAAACCATGTTGTCAGTAAAATGATGTCTTAGAATATGTGAAACAAATTCTGCCCCCCTCCTTACATTTTTTTTTCAACAAGTAGTGTTGTTGTCTTACTTCTTTTACCTCACTTTTATTTGACTTTCTATCCGTGTATATGCTCTGTCATTTTTCTCTATTAGGTCCATGTTTCAAAAGCTTTCGTGTCCTGCTTATGCAAAGATCAACTGTTCGCACTATACGATGAAACGCTTTACACGTATGACTTGATGAACCCTTTTCTTAGGTCCAAGTTTAAATGTCTGGTAATGAGAGGAGTATTCTGTTTATCAAATGCTTGCTTTGGCATCGGAGTCCTCTTCTTAATTTTTTGCTACATTACTACATCCGTTACTCCCAAAGTACGTGAACATTTCTACTTATTCGATCTGTTCAGTTGTTGTAACTCTAATAGTGTTGAAAATGACAAAAAAGTGTCTCCCAAAACTAAACGTTGACATCTGCAAGCTTTTTTTGTTTTCTTTTGAAAACCTGTGTTCAATTTGACATACAACATTCTTGCGATAATTGTTTCTAGCTGTTTTCGTTATAATTCTTTTATTTAATAGGTTTCAGGTTACGCTAACAGGGTGCATGTAATCCCACCCTAAGCCAGTCATTATTTTTTAATAATAAAATTTCTCCATAAAAAGATTCGTAGCGAATGCCGACACAATTATGCCAAAGAAAAACAAAAAGTTATTAGTGCTACTGATTTTCCCACGTTGAGCGCCACAATTATGCGATAAATACAAAAAAATATTAGTGAAACTGATTTTTATGTTAAACCATATACCAAGTGACTCTCACAAGAATATAAAACTAAACGTCTTCCTAAGGAAATTGATTCTAGATAGTTCAGTTTAGCACACAATTTATTTGACATTTTTGAACAAATAAGAAAAAATGCAAGCAAGCGTTTATGACCCATTGTGTTTATATTTTGGAGTTGTTTTTGATAAAATTATATTAGATTGGTGATTGAAGTGATCTGATGATTAAGGACTCTCAAATTGATTTGTCGGAACCACTAATATGTATCTAATTGTACAACTAACCTAAGTAGTGATTAAAGTGTATATAATCTTACCATACACTTGTCTATCTATAGTTTCCATTTAGTGCTTATCGATAATGGTCGTGAGCCCGAAACATTATCTCTGAGCTCATGAACTATCTCATGTGAAACTTTACCAAACGGTTTTGTTATCTTTTACTTTAAATTATATTGTTTATTTCAGGTGGCATTACTGCTTATTCTCAGAATCAAAGAAACAGGCAAAGAAGTATGTATTACAACCACACATCTGAAAGCCAGAAATGGTGCTCTATTGGCAACTTTAAGAAATGAACAAGGGAAAGATTTACTACAGTTTGTCTCAAAACATTGTGAGAACCGCCCAAACATAATATGTGGAGACTTTAACGCAGAACCTATTGAGCCAATTTACAACACGGTATTAACCAATCAGTCCTTGGGGCTCTCTAGTGCTTATGCGGAGTGTCACGGTGACCAACGGTTACCACAATGTTCTCGAGAACCACCTTACACCACTTGGAAGATCAGAGATGAAGGTGAAATTTGTCATACCATTGACTACATATTTTATTCCCAAGGTAAACTGGAAGTCGATGCTGTTTTGGAAATGCCTTCTGGTAAAGAAATCGGGGAGGATCGAGTGCCCTCCTTAATGTACCCTTCAGATCATTTTTCGCTTGTGTGCGACTTTAAGATTGGTGGTGATAATAATACAGTATGATCTTGATGGTTTTGTGATATACTTAGCTTTAGAACCTTTATTCCATATCAGTTTTAGTGTGTTTCTTGTGAGTTATTTATACCTATTATTTCTAATGTTATAATAGATAATATTGTTATTTAAAATAAAAATCCATACAAAGATGTTTTCTTTTGGATTGTTGTGAATTGTGTGAGCAGGATCCTTTTGAACTGGGTGAGTAGATATTTGTAACAATATTACAAAATTAGAGATCCTCCATTTTTTCTTACAGTCACATTAAAACGGGCGTAATAAAAGTTGTATATTTATCAATAATTTATTTAAAAAAGAAAACTACACACCTTTTACAATTTAGCTGCACGTAATATAAAAGATGCTGTACAAAAATTTAATATTTAGAAATAGAGACCCAGCAAATGATTTATTGGATTAAATTTTCATAATACTGGGTTTCCATAATAAAAAAGTTAGTTAAATAATTAACGAAGGTTAGAAGAAATAATAAAAAAGTTCGGGACGCAGCAAGTGCGTTATGGTAGTGAATTTTCATAAGAATAATTATATTAGTGATTTAACCTTATTTTAAAAGTTATAAAAAATTACTTTATTTAATTAGGAACAGTAAAAATTAATGTAAAGAAGGGCAAGCAAAAACACGATCTCCAGCATAAGTATCTATACAGGAATTTGGATACAAAACGCAAATAAAGAAATTGATAAACAGGAACTATACTAAACAAAAAATACACTAGAAAGCTGAACATAAAAAATCATGTGGTTCATGCATTGAGGGTGCTCGTATGCATGCAGAAACGGAAGAACAACCCCCAGGACGAAAAGGGTTTCTTCTTCCTCACCCAAAAACACATAGAAGCACAGGATAAGTATAATTTAGGGGAGGGGTCTTAACTAACATTGTGGCAACACAAACTTGAAAAGTAGATAAGTTATTAAGAGCGCGTTAACAGTCATAAACTTCATTTCACCATCATGCCACAGTAGTATTCTGATCATAAAAAATACTTCTAACTGTATGCATACAAAAATTAGTAAAATACATTTATAAAATCGAATAAAAACAACAGTTTAGTACCTAATTTGTTAAGAGGTTTTGAGATGTGATAAAACGTCAAACTCACTCTACCGTATCATTAGCATAATATTATTATCTTGCGACTATACTGTCTTTATCTTGACATTTGTATTCAAACTTATATTATGTGCATGCCCAAGCCTTGCTTTTATGTATAATACGATGTATTATTTATTTGCAAATAATAGTACTCACCTCATGTGGCGTGACAGTGCAAAATAGGTAGCCGCATTATCATATCTCTCTAGTAATTGCATCATGTCTAAAACATAAATTTGAGGCTAAAATTCAAATTTCTTCTTCTTCTTCTTCTTTGTTTATGGCGTCTCTTTCTACTAACCTAAATGTCCAGTTTGATATTGACAATTGACAGCTAAGCTCCAGCACAACGCACGAACGTTGTTAGGCTGCGTTTGTCTGCGTGCTGGAACTCAGCTGTCATTTGTCAATTTTCAATATCAAATTGGAAACTTAGAGCTTCGGTGGTTCAGGGGCAAGAACGTGTGCCTCTGAACCGAAGGGTACCGGGTTCGATCGCAGGGTTCTCCTTTCACTTTTTCAGTACATACTGTAACATTAACATCAACCGAGGTCCTGGCATTGTATTTGAGCAAGTTGAATGTCTGCACGTTCCGCCCTTCGGAGGGGGCGTAAAGCCGTCGGTCCCGTGTCCATGCTATGTTGGGCACGTTAAAGATCACTACCCAGCTTACAGAAAGGCAGGGGTTCGGCAAATTTTTCGGGATAGTGAGGTGAAACTGCTCCCTGGCGTCTTTTATCTGATAGTTGCCCAAAAAGTTGAGGCTTTTTATGTAGTCTACTATCTTTTTGGAAGCTATTTTAACTATTTTCTGAGATGTTAAGGTCACCCCTCCAAGGTATTTTGGATCTTTTGCAGAACTGGGCATAGAAAATTCTCTATTTTTTCTGGTGCTTTTCAGTGCACTATATGCGGTTTTCACTAGCCGCCTTACCCATCTTCCTAAGGTGACCCTACTGGAAAGTGTCCTGTGAAAATCATGTAATTATTCACAAGTCATTCCTGTTCAATGTAGTTTCAGTTCAGACTTCTCTGTTGATATCATGAGGTATCGTTTTGCCTGCCTTAAACCAGGCATTTCTCTATTATGGCAGCATTTGCTTCCTCTTCCAAGTATTAACTTTATTTCTTACATGGTTTTTTGTTAATCCACATACGGCTTTGGCCATAGAACGGTATTGTTGCTGCTCTTTTTGCTTCCTCATTTCCTAAAATACCTTGATGGCCTAATACAAATCAAAGTTACTTTCTTGCTCGTAGCCAGTTGCTTCAAGGATTTTTTTGTGGTCCTAGTTCAGTTTAGACTCGGTTTTGAAAATTTTCAGAGTCTTTAGTCCTGTCTAACTATCTGAGATTATGTAGATCTCTCTATTTTTAAGTCTTGTTTGTAAACACTCCTGTACAAACAGTTTTAGAGTAAGCATTTCTGCTTGGAAGATGGTGGAAGTTATTCCTAGGAAGTCTAAAGTTAGGTACTCTTATTCCCAGTCCTGCTCTCTCTCCATTTGTTTAGACCCGTCTGTATTCCATACGATGAGTTGTTTGTCAGCGTTTTACTGTCTCTGTCCCATGCCTGGCGGTCATTCATGACCACGTCAAATGACTATGAAGTCCAGCTTAACTGGCATTTTACTTGTTAATTTGGCGAGTGACTCCAATGCAATAATTTCCAAGATTTTCAAGTGGAAAACCAAGTCTCATCGTCTTTCTAAGTATATAGATAAAATATGGTAAAAATTAATAAAGATATAATTTTAAAAAAACCTTTAAAATAATTAACAGGTCCTTTCGCTTATAATAACACACAGTTAAAAAACTTATAAAAGAAATAAAAAAGAATCCGGAAACAACAGTTTCTTGGCGGATCTTGAAATCCTTGCACTCCTAACCTATTTATTTGGTCAGGTAATTTATTATAAAACTTTTGAGCCCAATAATGTACTACCATTTGTGTTCTAGATGTTCTATGATATTTTACAGCCATAAGTACACTTGGAGAACCCAAATCACCACAACACATTTTAAAAGACCTGACGATCGTTTCACTAACCAAGTTAGCATCATCAGAGGATCAAACATTCTAAATACATAAACAAACTAACATCAACTTATATACCGGATCTCAGGTAAAGAGATCGAACCGAGATGACACACTAGTCGTAGGCAAATTCCAAAGTGTATTGTATTTTTATCGCTTGACCAGGTCTTTGCGCTATCCCTACTGCTTTATTTAAAAGTGTCCATCTGTAATAGTCTTGAAAAAGTTCAACGACAGCTTAATTAACAACGGTTCCTTTGGCGGCAATAACTGTATACTTGTGTTATCGGTAAAAACGTGCCGAAAACGTGTGAATTTTATTTAGCAAAGTAATCGATCAAGTGACTCGTAATTGGCGCTGGTGCACTGTTCATACATTCTTTGTTGCAACTATATTTCGCAATATATACGCTCTCAAACCCATTCAGCTGACCTGGTTTTCTAACATTTTTTATTAATTTCAGATTTTCTTTATCAACGTGATGATTATTATCCCAAATATGTCGGGCGACGGCAGCCTTATCTACAGTACCGTAACGTAATTGGGATATGTGTTCTTTGAATCTGATTCCAATCGATCTTTTTGTTTGTCCGACGTAAGCAAACAAAGTTTTTTTCCGATTTTTCTCTTCTGAACGTCGTTGATTCCGTCAACATTTTCTTTGTTTTCTGTTTGTTGATTAATTTTTCCACTAAGCAAGCAGTGTATCCGTTATATTCGGCCACGTTCCTAATATAATTAAATTCTTTGGTATATCTACTTTTGTTTAAAGGAAAATTAATTAACCGATTTACTAAAAAATTCAGACTGGCCATTTTTTGTGCGTACGTATGATGTGAGTCGCTCGGGATGTAGCTTAAGGTAGTGGTTTCTTTTCTATATACATCTAATTATGAAGTGTCTTTATTCTTGATAAGTAGTACATCTAGAAAGGGTAGTTTATTATTAGTTTCTAATTCGTGGGTAAATTTTATAGAATCAAATTTATTGTTTAATTTGGCAATAAAATCTTCTCTTCTGCAAATGTTTGTGTTAAACACCGCGAAAATATCATCCACGTAACGACACCACACTCTAGGGAAATAACCACTTTCACTTTCAAGATCTGTTTCAAATATGCTCATGAAAAGGTCTGCAATAAATGGCGATAGCGGATTGCCCATTGCTGTGCCTTGTGTTTGTTGAAAAAATTCATTGTTGAATTGAAAAATATTTTGTTTGATGCAAAGGTTTGTTAGAGTTAAATACTCCCTGCAGACATTTTCATTTATGTTATTCATTTTTAGCAACTGCTCTAAATATGTTAAAGTTTGCTCCGTGGGAACGCTAGGAAACAACGAGGTTACATCGAACGAAATTAAAACCTCGCCTTCGGTCAATTTAACCTCTTTGATCTTATCAATAAATTCAACAGAATTTGTTACTGAAAAACTTTTCTGTTTTACAGGCAAGCCCTTAAACTCATCTGTCAACCACTTAGCTAAATTATAAGTCGGGGAATCCATAGCCGAAACAATAGGTCTAATTGAATTTCCCGGTTTATGAATTTTTGGGAGACCGTACTTCTTGGGAACTTTCGGATTAGAAACTTGTAACTTTCTTCCCAAGTCTTTTGATATGAGATTGTGACAACTTTTTAGACTATTTTTAACGTCCGAAATCATTTTTGGTAGCGGGTTTTTATGAAATAAGTTGTAAAGATTGTAATCTTAAATACGTCGGACAAACAAAAAGATCGATTGGAATCAGATTCAAAGAACACATATCCCAATTACGTTACGTTACTGTAGATAAGTCTGCCGTCGCCCGACATATTTGGGATAATAATCATCACGTTGATAAAAAAATCTGAAATTAATAAAAAATGTTAGAAAACCAGGTCAGCTGAATGGGTTTGAGAGCGTATATATTGCGAAATATAGTTGCAACAAAGAATGTATGAACAGTGCACCAGCTCCAATTACGAGTCACTTGATTACTTTGCTAAATAAAATTCCCACGTTTTCGGCACGTTTTTACCGATAACACAAGTATACAGTTATTGCCGCCAAAGGAACCGTTGTTAATTTAGCTGTCGTTGAACTTTCTCAAGACTGTTACAGATGGACACTTTTAGATAAAGCAGTAGGGATAGCGCAAAGACCTGGTCAGGCGATAAAAATACAATACACTTTGGAATTTGCCTACGACTAGTGTGTCATCTCGGTTCGATCTCTTTACCTGAGATCCGGTATATAAGTTGATGTTAGTTTTTTAAGTATATAGAATGTTTCTTCCTCTGATGACGCTAACTTGGTTAGTGAAACGATTGTCAGGTCTTTTAAAATGTGTTGTGGTGATTTGGGTTCTCTAAGTGTACTTATCAGTGCTCATCACAGGTTCCAATCTTCACTTAGTGATTTTACAGCCAGATTATCTCTACTTTATGTGTTATAAGTGTGGTAGGTAGAAGTTTTTCTTGGGTTCTTTCATGCCCGCACGTCACACCAGTAAGTATATAGACAGAATAAATAGTGGCTTCTTTAAACAATGGTCTACATGATTCACTTTAATTAGCTCCTGTTACCCCCACCAACCTTTTACAAAGCTTAGTTTTAATTGTTTGCTTCCTTCCTGTACTTTAGTCGAGGATATCCTTTCTTTTGTCAATGAAATTAAATTCTATTTATTTTATTTTATCATACAAAATTTTGGAATTGCTACTGTTTATTTAATTGTTCCAATAGGTCAAGTTTACCATATGGAATGCACGAATTACATTGTTGTCCATAGTTTTCCCTCTTCCTGACTTTTCAAAGACGCGAATCCTGAGCTTTAGGGTGAGAAACGATAGGTACAAGGACTTGTGCAATGAGCGGTTGCATATCTGACAACAAAGCACACGTCTTCGTGTATCTCTGACGCATGTTTCTTTTACGGGCCACCTGGAAAAGTTTAACTGCAGCATCACCAACATTTTCTTAATCTCCTGCTCCTCGTTTAAAAAAGAAACTTAAAATTATTCATAACACTGAAGTTTCTATAAACCTAGAAAATAAAATTTGGATATAGTATGTAGATACTGTAGCTTCCTTAAAGGAAACTGGTAATACGATTTTCATTAAAACTAGAAACGTTTCTCAAAAGAAAATTTAATTTTTTCTCGCAGATAAACTGATACGATCAGAATGCTTTATTTAAGTTGTATGCCAAGAAAAATGTACCTGCCAAATTATATACATGGCAGGTATTTTCCCTTATTAATCGCTTCGATTATTTAGTTTTAGCCAATCCAAGCGAATCGGCTAAAATTAATACACATTTGTATCTGTAAAGCTCATTATATTCTTTTTATAACATTTAGTATCCAAGCTCCTTTTATTAAGGAATTACTGTGTCATGATTACATTATACAGCTTTGTAGGAAACCTAGTTATTATCATTTGAAATATTTTTATAAAAAATGTGCTACCATAGCTTTTTTGCTGAGTCCAAACTTTTAGTGCATTTTCGGAGAAATTCACTAGAACATTTAATTTTATATATATATATATATATATATATATATATATATATATATATATATATATATATATATATATATATATTATGGAGAGAACCTGAAACGAATACAGGTTATATAGAAGAAATGTCATAAAGAAGTGTGTTTTACAAAGCCTTTATTACAGCTTCAATAATCATTGTTCCTCATTTTACTAAAATAATTTTAGAGAATTCATATTTCAAGTAAATCCTTTCTCCGATACTTTGGCAGATTAGTTTCAGTTATAGAGCTTATGGGTCAATAGTCTATTAATTTTTAGCGAATTTTCGTAGAAAAAATTCGACATTAAGAAGACAGCGACTGTTGAATTCTCAAAAAAGATTTCTATGACAGCGTATTAGGCACCCTAAAACCGATATCGGGTCAGCTTCAGTTTATATATATATATATATATATATATATATATATATATATATATATATATATATATATATATATATATATATATATATATATATATATATATATAGTGTGTCCCAAACTGGATGGGAATGTATTGATATCGCCGTTATTATTAGATATAGGGAGACGGTTAAATTAGCAATGTTTTGTAGAATTTCATGCTAGTTCCAAATATGACTTGTATTTTGCCCTGCCTCTTTTCGTTTTCGAGTTATTTTGAAAAACAAAATTTGTCGATTTCTTTTTTCTTTAGTATCTAAGTAGGCATTGATCTGACATGTCTAAGACTTGCACATTATCAGAATACTTTTTACAGAGTAATCTTTTTGTGCTATTCTCAACATTGGATTGTCATTTGTTTTTGAGCTACAGGTATCAGCGTTTGTTTTTATTATGGCAGCCATATTGGATTTTTTGCTCATGTGATAGCCTGTGAAAAGAGCTTTCCAATAATGTACAACATGCTTGAGAAATCTTGTAATTGCACTGACAATTTTGAGAAAAAGCGTTTTGAGGATAGTAGGCTATGAAATCCAATACCAGAAAACAAATGACAAAAAAGTGTTCAAAAAGCAGTCGGCCATGTAGTCTAACAATATACTTCTACTTTTAATATAATTTTCCGTAATGATTCACGATAGAAAATATTGTGATTCCATTTACAATACTTAATTAGGTAATAATGCTAGGTAATATTATGTGTAACAGTTTAATAACGAAACCCGGCAATAACAAATAGAAACTTAAACTCCATAAAACAACACAATTAGAACCGGAACTCAACAAATCATAAAATAGAAACTTAAAAATATACTAAATAGAAAATTGTTCAATATGGCCACCGTTTTGTTCAATTCACTTTATACACCTTTTTTAAACATGCCTGCAAACTCTGCTGAGGGTGCTTTGGTTAATATGATTTATAGCTTCCGTGATTCTGTTTCGTAATTCATTGATATTTTGTGGTGGATCCAATTTATACACATCATTCTTCAGAGTACCCCATAAATAAAAATCGATGGGTGTTATCCCACTAGGCATGGTAACTTTCAAATGCTTACCGCAAC
Organism: Tillus elongatus; assembly: GCA_964006375.1. NCBI lineage: Eukaryota > Metazoa > Arthropoda > Insecta > Coleoptera > Cleridae > Tillus > Tillus elongatus. Next base: position 194,238,925 of record OZ023263.1, read on the forward strand.
GTTAGAGAATTTACCATTAAGCAAGTTAAGTTTGCAACATTTCTAAATGATTGCAGCCAAAAAACCAATGCAAACTTACAAATTAAACTTTAACACAACTTTCAAATGTAATATCTCCTTTGCAGGCTTGTTGTTTTTCTCCATTTGTAAGCTCACGTAAAGTTACAATTGTAATGATTCTGAAAGTTTGTTTTACTTTGTAAACATTTACTTGAACTCCCTCCGTTTTCGTGTTCGTGTATGTTCGATCGTATGTCATCGTCGTCCAATAGCAACATAGCAAAAAAAACACCAACGCCAACAACGAACTGACTCTGGACTCTGACAAAGCGCCCGGCATTAATGATTAATGGCGGATTGTTGTTTATGATTTCATCATCATAAGTTGTTATTTGATCTATGTCTATTTATTTTTCTGGAAGTTTTAAAGATTAAACAGTCTTATTGTAGCCTGAATTGTTAGATTTTTGGTGTAATTAAGTAATTTTTTGTGTGGAGTGTGGCTAATGAAACATGGAGTATATCGACAAACATGTCAATTGAGAATCCCTAAGAGAAAAACAACAAGCCGGCAAAGGAGATATTACATTTGAAAGTTATGTTAAAGTTTCATTTGTAAGTTAGCATTGGTTTTTTGGCTGCAAACATTTAGAAATGTTGCAAACTTAACTTGCTTAATGGTAAATTATCTAACGTTGCAGTAAGCATTTGTAAGTTACCATGCTTAGTGGGATAACACCCATGGATATTTATTTATGGGGTCTTCAGAGTAATATAATAAATAAAAATAAATCTAAATATTTTTTGTAAATTTTTATCAAAAAGCTTTTTGTGGATAAAATATATCTTGGCAGGTGTGTAAATAGCTTGAAGAGGTTCGTTGGCAAGGAAAGTCGGACCAGTTTTGTCGGGTTTATTTTCGGAAAAAAAATGTCCTTTTTAAACAATAAAATCATTTCGATGAAATATGGTACAACCTACTATACAGGTTTAAATTTTTTTACCAAATTTAGTGCTTTTCGTTGAAAGAAAGATATATTTTCAATTAAAAATATTTTAATGAAAATTCACTACCATAATGCAGTTCTGCGTCCAGTCTTTTTATTTCATTGATGTGAATCTAAAATTAATTTGTTAAGGTAACGCTGCGTGTTAAGTAAATGTCCAGAGCTTGAATTTGAATTTATGTACTTTTGTATAGCTTTATAGATAATTTGAGTTGGTAATTGGAAAAAATAGGGAGTACCAACCGAATTATCATGTAACCAAAAATGCATTAGTGGTTTGTCTCACAATGATTTATTGTTGGGATAAAGCTTTTAGTTTCATGTAAATGTATTAGACTGGGCGTTCTTTATACCATTTAAAATAACTGTGCCTCATTATATGTAGATGTACGTCAATTGTTAATAAACTGTAATACTTAACACTGTCATTTTCTCTTTTTCGATTAGTAGATAATAATTTACTGTTTTTACGATGGAATTATTTATTACGTTAATTATAAGTTCTATTGTCTATAGCAGCAAATCACAGTTAAGTGTTGAAAAGGAAAACCACAGTCTAATGGTATTAAAAACATTTTTCGAAAAATTTAAATATGACAATTTTTTTCGCAAATCGACTACGGCTTTTATAGATGTTAATTCAAGTTACGCAAGTGATTTCGAAACATGGTATTTTGCAGAATATAATAAATCAAGAATTGTTATTAACCAAGTAACGACAGGGACTACTAACACAAAAAACCTGAAAATAAACTTATTCGTAATATTTTTAAAAAGTTGGTATGACACGTATTCAACATTGGATGCTTTGGAGGGCATTTCTATCTGGGATAACCTTGTAAACATAATTTTTGTCATTGGTTTAAATGGCAACCTGGAGACCCATGATTCGCTATTAAAGCTGTTTTGGTCACGAAAGATAATAAATTTAAATGTAATAGTTACCACAGCATCAAACTACGAGATTCTCACATACGATCCCTTCACAAATAATATTTTAAACAACACAAATATTACTGAGCTTACAGAGAGCACATTGTTTTATGATAAGCTATCAAATGTTCATGAATACACATTTAAAGTAATACTGTTTCAAGATAAGCCCCGTATTTTCAAAAATCATGCTGGAATTTGGTTTGGAACAGACATTTATTTATTAGAATCAGTAACGTCTATGTTAAATGCAAGGTATGAAGTTATGGAAACACCAGCAGATGAACAGTTTCTTGGTGCACAAAATCTTCTATCGAAAAACATCGCTGACGTTTGTTTCGTCAATTTCTTATGGGTCCCGAATTATACGAACATAGACCATACATATCCTGTTAGGATGGATAAATTAGTTGTATTAATCCCAAAACCTAAACGGATTCCTCAATATAAAAGTATTTTTATGATTTACGATTCAGAGGTTTTGGTGTATATGAACATGTTGTTTTGTGGTGTAGTTTTTTTCGAATTGTGCATCTTAAAAAAATGTAAAAAAGACTTTAACTGGCGACATGGTTTCAGTCTGGTATTGGATAATATGGCAACTGTCTTGGGGTTACCTATTACAAGGTTTGAAAAGAAAACTTCTTCGTCGAAGATTATGTTATCTTCTTGGGCATTTTATAGCCTAATATTACGAGAGGCATTTAAATGCTTACTTATAACAACTTTGCTGACGACCAAATATAGGGACGAAATAAAAACAATAGAGGCATTAAAAATTAGCAATCTCAACATAATGACAACTACAAAGTATAGTGGCTTGGTCTCGGCTGATTTAGGATTGCATAATAAATTTGTTTATACAAATAGGAGCGATCTTTACAGCAGAGCCCAATGTAATTATCATAAAAGTGATATGGCTTATCTTGTAAGACAAAGCTTTAGTAATGCAGTACAAGTATATAATCAGCTTTTTGGCAAGAAAACTAATTTTTACGAAATGGAAGAAGCTACATTTACTGGATTTAGTGTCTATATGATTTCAAAAAATTCCCCATTCAGAAATATTTTTTCAAAATGTATTCTCAAAGATGCCCAGTTTGCTATTTCACAGGGAAGAATGCGTATCGTGATAGAACGACATAGAAAAATCAGGCGTGCTAGAAGTGATGAAAAGCAGGCTCTTGATATTGACCGCTTATACAGTACTTTTTTAATTTTATATTCTGGGTGTTTAATAAGTTTTGTGGTTTTCTTGGGTGAGCTGGTAATTAAACCAAAAGAAAGATAGGCATCTAAAAGTTTTTAATATCTAAAGGGTCTAAAGTAGATGCAACAGCCAGAAATAAGTTATTTTCTTAACGGCGATGCCCAAAAGATAGTCTATTGGTCTAGTGTATGTTATTTTATTATTTTAGTGCCGCTTTTTCCACGTTCTGTTATTTTTGTCAAAAATATGTTATCCATGATAGACTAAGAGAAAAAATACCGATGCCTAGAACGACTGAAGACACTGGTTGAATATTTCGTTGATATGAGTAATAACTAAAGTGGTATGTGTCGCATATCATATTTAAATAACAAAAAAATAAACATTATTAGATGATGGCGAGACTTTTAAAGTACTTTATAGGATAAGTACACTTGGAGAAACCCAAATCACCACAACACTTATTTCAGAGACCTTACGATCGTTTCGTTTACAATGTGAACATCTTCAGAGGAAGAAAAATTCTAAACTAACCAACTAACTACCGTGTATTTATATCACGTCAAGGTAAACGAACTAGTCCGAAGTAAAATTGTCGTCCAAGAACGATCGTTTGTTTATTGTGTAGTGAAACTACGAGGTCGAAGACCTGCTTTAATCTTCTGGTCGACAGATTTATGAGCCCTTATCTAATATACGGATAATAGGTTTAAAGGAACCGAGTTATTTAAGGAATCTGCACGTTCCCTTTCTATCTAGAAATTTACTATGTGGATATTGGATCATGCCGACAAACATCTGGCGAGATAAACAACATCAACTCCGCTCATCTTTTTTAAATAGAAAACTAAAACCGGGTGTTTGGCTCACCATGTTAACTATAACAAAGGATAAATAATTCAACTAAAATACTACATAAAAACTATATTTATATTGATTTTAATTCTTCGTGATAGTAATTTATATTGACTTCATAGATACAAACAAAACAAACGGATCTTTAAGTCGTGACAAACGTAGAGATTAGTATATGTATAAACCGGCCGAGTTATTGACCGTAATTTATTATTCTACTAGACAAATTAGGAGTGTTTAAGAGGTCAAATGCAAAGTAAAAATAAAGGGCTTGAAATTAAAGGTGCCGCACGATTCAATGATGTTTTGTTCTTAATAGACCTTAATATAAAAATACTTTCTAATGAATCAAGCATATTTTAATGTCTAACATTTTTGACAAGTTTCAAATTTTCTTTGTCAATGTGGTGACTATTATCCCATATATGTTTTGCCACACATGATTTGTCAACCGTACCATATCGTAACTGTACGAGATGTTCACGAAATCTGGTGGCTATGTTTCTCCTAGTTTGACCCACGTATTTAAGATCGCAATCTTTGCAACTAATCTCATAAATACCGGACAATTCTGTGATTTTGTCTTTCGTATTACCCAACAAATTTTTTAAATTACTTTTCGTCGAAAAAGTCAAATGTAAATCGGCTTTCTTAAAAATACTTTCCAAACCCTTTGTGATTCGTGGTTCATAAGGTAAACACACAAATTTTTTCTCTATTTTATCTTTCTTAAATGTCGTACATTCAGATATCATTTTCTTTGTTCTGTGTTTGTTAACAAATTTGTCTATTAAACTATAGGTTCCAGTTTTCACCTAGTACTTTATAGGATTTTTTAAATAGTAATTTGTAGTCTATGTTTCCTATTTTGCTAAGGTGAATTCGATAGAGGCACTCACGCTTTAATTGACAAACATAATTTGATTAAGAATATATGTCGATGATCTTAATTAGACTTTGCCGTTTCCATGGACAAAGAAGATATTGCGATAGCAACAAACAATAACTGAGAAAAATGTCAGTGTAAACTTAACTTTTTAAGCGTAAAAGTGTCCAGAGCATCGGTGGTCCACTGGTGAGAACGTATGCTTCTGTGCCCAAGGGTACTTGACTCGATCCCGAGGGTTACACCTTCACTTTTTCAGTACATACTGTAAAATGAACACCAACCGAGGTTGCGGCATTGTGTTTGAGTAAGTTAAATGTCTACACGTTCCGCCCTTCAGAAGGGGCGTAAATCCGTCGTTCCCGTGTACCATGCGATGTTATGCACGTTAAATATCCACATCCTCCTTACAAAAAGGCCGAGGTTCGGCAAAATTTCCAGGATAGTGAGGTAAATTGCTCCCTGGCGTCGGTAACTGGTCAAAGTCGCGGAAATATACCGACATTAAGGAAAAAATTGTAAAAAAAATATCCCGCCTGTCGTAAGAAGCGACTAAGTATTGCATTCTTTTGTATTGTATTTCTTTAAAGTTGGTCTATTTCTGCGACTACGGCCAATCACCGACGCCATGGAACAGTTTCGCCTCACTATCCGAGAAATGTTACCGGATGCATTACAATCTGTAAGAATGATGAGGATATTTAACATCGCATGGTACACGGGGCTGACTGCTTAATGCCCCCTACGAAGGGCGGAACCTGTAGACATGCTTAAACACAATCCCACCACCACGGTGGGTGTTAATTTACAGAATGTACTGAAGAAAAATTTGACGATTCTACTGGGAATAAAACCCACCAAGGCTTGTCATTGTATTAGGTAATTGTATTGTATACTGTATTATGTCCCACAAACAAGTCATTGATTTTTTTTTATGTCAACAACACACCACGAGGGCTTACAGCCTAAATACTATCGTACCGTGGGTGTTGACAAGGAGGAAAGAGGCAGCTTGTTAATTCTGGACTTGAAGGTTTGGAGGTTCGGAGGAGAAGGAAAAACATGTGCCGGCAAGGAATTCCACAACTTGGAAGTCCTCGGGACAAAATAGCGGGCATAACAAGATGTTCTATGTCTGGTGACCTGGACATTAAAAGGGTGCATTCGCTCTGTTCCCCTGGTAGATCTGCTTGGGGCAGCAGGTGGGGGAATTATGGAGGAAAGCTCCTCTAAGCAGTGCCCATGCAGATATCTATAAAAGAGAGAGAGGTCACCAACGGCACGTCGGTGGGCAAGGGATGGAAGCCTTTGGGTGAGGGTAGGGTCACCGATGAGACGTATAGCTCTCTTTTGAATGGAGTCCAGGATAGCGAGTGTAGAAGTGGCAGCTGCACCCCAGATGTGGGAGCAGTATTCGAGGTTTGGCCTTATTTGTGAAGTGTATAAGGTATAGAGATTAGTTGGTGAAAAGTTGCATATGCGTATGCAAGATACATAATTTAGTTTAAGCTGATGCCTGAAGAGATGTCAAAAAGTCTTTAGAATTGTCATTAAAAATTCTCTCATAATTAAAGTTTTTAAAGAAAATACTTGTCTCCCCAACGCAATTACTAACTCTTGATCTTTTAGCCTCAATTTTTAGTGAATTTTCTAGTTCCATCGGAAATAAAAATTTCTTCAAATAATCGCTAACTGAGACCTCTAAAACCGATCTCACAGGTTCACTTAAATTTAATGTATTTATTTTAATAATATACCTTACTAATAGTGTACAATTCTTATGAAAATTCCCTACTATAATGCACTTGCTGCGTCCCGAGCATTTTTTAACCTTGACCTCACATGTCGAATAAAAGTGAATAAAAAATTAACACAGGAAATTTTGACGTTTTCCCGCTCAGAGTTACCAGGCAACCCATATAATCCATAAACCTTGCGAGAGTTATGCACTGGACGCATATACTACAGCATTCGAGACGCAGGTATATGCTCTTCTCCCTGTAGCTATTTGACAGAATGTGAGGACAAGCCCAAAAGAATGTGTATACATTTACTCGGATAGTAGGGCGGTCCTTTGAGTGGTCTGCCCATCCTCTGGACGGTCTGTCGAATCAGGATTAGATCAATGCTGGTTCAGCATAATCTCTGTGGAGTTGGCCAGGGCAAAGATGGCACAACTTGTGTGCGTTCCAGGACAATGCGGTGTGGCGGAGAATGAAGCAGTCAATTACTTTGCAAGGCTTAGTTCCCGGCGTATTTTCTGTGGCACAGATATTTATAGGCATGAGTTGGAATGTGGTCTGCCATAGATAGGTGAACTAAGGGTCCATGGAAAAGCACTGAATGTCGGTCAATGGCTGTAGACAAGCGTGGACACGCCATATAGATATCTGGGCTCTTGGTAAGAATTGTACTGGGGTTACTGTAGTCTTAGAAGGTACCTTACAGTGGAGAGTGTCGAGAGGGGCCCCGTTTGTAGTGAGACTGAGGAAAAGTCCTACCATTACCTTTGTGAAGTGACACTTTTAGGAGTCATTAAGCAAAAATGTTCGGATCAAGGACTTTACAGAGGAATCACGTGAGTTCTATTCCACGGAAGAATATCCTGACTTTCATTTTGAGTTGGAGACGTTTTGGTAACGAAAGCAAGGAGGCGTAGGACATTGTTGCTGGATGCCGGGGTTGGTAAAAAGGATGCGATCTGGCCTACTTGCCTGTCGCTAGTCTTTACACCTACAACTTATTGCTCAATTACTAAATTACTTATAATTGCAGTATATAAGTTGTGTGGCCGTGTTAAATTACAAAAAAATAACCATAAAACAAATTAGAAAACATTTACTGTCTATAAAAGTTATAAAGTAATTTTCCAATGTGCATAATCTAGTATACATAATATGGTAAACAATACATCAGTTTGTTGCAACCGGATTTTCTAAATGCAAGTATATCTTTGTTTTGTTTATAAAAATCTGGTATTTTCTAGATAAAATCTCCGTAAAGAAAACACAAATGCCAATGAACTGGCCAATGGCAAGCATTGAAAATACACTTCGCAGGTGATGAAAACGTAGGTAAATATCATGGTTTCTGATTCCGTGATAGGGCCTTGCCTTGAATGTATCTATTATTTCTTTGCGTTTAGAAAGACCATATTGCTGTTCTAAAGATAATAACTTATTTATCTTTTCCAAATATGGGGAACCTTTAGCGAACACGTAGGCATTAAAACCTGTTACCAATGACTCCTTCATCATATAAAACTTTGAATGGTCGTGTGGAATATTGGAACTGAGTGTTCTACCTCGAACATAATCAGTCAAATAACCACCACTTGTATCACGATGCCTCAACTGTTTTATTTTCTGATGTATAGAAATTATCACAAATTTGTCATGTAAATCCAACTCTCGAGGAATTTGGTCTGCTAAATAGGCCGTTGTGTAGATCTTCAAAGGTAACTTCTTTAAATCAGAAACGTTGTCGATTTTAACCATCGATGGGGGTGATATTAAATTAGAAACCAATACACACTGAAAAACGGTTGTAATAACTGTACACATCAGCAACCACTTGATGAAAAGAAACTTTATTACTGTTGTCATTTTCTTGACGTTATTTGGTGGTTTTCCTATAAGACCCTTCAGCGCATCTAGAAAAGCTTCTGTAAGTGACAAACTTTCTTGCTGTCTATTTTGTGAACAACTTATCAGCAAAGTTAGCATAGACGTGAAGAAAACTAGAGTCAACCACAATTTCAAACTGAAAATGTCTGAAATATTTTTAAATCCCAGAAACATAACGTATTTAGGTATTATCACCACGATGCTATCTATTGCATGAGGATAGGTGAAATCGACTGTTTTGTCTTGCACTGTAGATAATGATATAAAGCGATCCACAAAACAAAAATCACTGTCTTGAACAAGGAGATGGTTTGTGTAGTCACGTAGGTTTTTCGGAGGTTCTAAAATTTTAAGAGAAGCGTTGATTTTATTTGCTATTAATATTAAAATATCATAGCTGTGTCCAGTCCAGGAGCCATTATTTTTTCGAACACCAGATATATCATCAAACATGGTTACTGTTAGGGTATATTTATGTAAGTTGTCTAATTTGCGTTTAGATGCTCCAAATAAACCAAAAACACCATTATTACCTGCATCACGTATTATCTTGTTTTCAGTAAAATAATTGTAAGTTATAGTTTGTAACGTATTATTATAATTAAAAATTAAAAAGCAATTTAAAATATTATGCGCCCACAAGAAGTTCACCAATTCACGTAGAAAACTCGTATCTATCACCTTAGTACATATAAGCACTATCATAAAACTTCTGGGTGTCCAAAAAGAAATATCAGACAGCCAAGATAAGGTGTTGTAAAAATCAGTTATATTTTCTGCTAAAATAAAATACACTCCAGGGACTGCACTTTTGTGATGCACTTTAATACCTGGACCACCAATAATGTATTTTGGAACAGGTCGCATGTACAAGAACCAGGTTTCTAAATCCCTCGCAACGTTCTTGTTTAAACCGACTAGAGCACCAGTTATGAAATCGGATACACTTTCGTTACCTGTAAAATATTTTACATGTTCCTTCAGCATCTTTATGGTCGGATCATCTTCAGGCAGGATTAGAGTATTTATTAGGCATAATGAGATACATATCAAATATGCAACTTCTTTCATTTTCCTTTTTATGTAAATCGCTTGTTAAGAAATTAATATCTGTTAAGTGATATGTTTTGTAAATATGTTACATTTCATGAAGATACACACCTATGAATTGAATAAAGAAATTATAACAACTCTTAGACTTAATAATTATGATAAACGTTTGAATCAATATTGAATACATTTATTATAGCTGTAATTTTTATCATCAACATCTTTTCACTTACCTAGACAGAAGTCAACACATTTTGATGTAATAATATAATTTATTTGGATTAGGAAGTTAATGCAGAACACTGAAGTACTTGTAAAAGACTTTTAGTAAATGACGTAAGTGGTACAGAATTTGTGTACTCGATTTAGCTCGATGTTCAATAAATACAGTGCCATACGCACAGGGTGTGCCAATTAAAAATTCCACCTGGAAAATATTGGTTAAAAAAAAGGAAAAAAAAGTAGAGACACGTCGACTTTGTTTTAAGGGGGACACACGCTGTCGTAAGTTAGTATTAGTGTCTTGGAACCTACCCCTATACAGGGGCGTAAAGTACCCTTAAATTTTAAACGACTCCCTATGTTAAGTGACACCTTATTTTAAAGCTTTCGCCATTCTGCTATAGACAACATACGACTTTCAATTTTGGCTAGAACATGGCAAAACTCTACAATGTGGAAGTTGCATATAATTTACTTTTGATGAAAAACGTATTTAAAGTACAGCAAAATACTCTAAAAATATATGTCTACAAGTAAACCCCCCTTAAAGTGAACCACTAATTAGTAATTAATTATTGAAATATTGAATATAATTCAAAAAGACAGGCTGGGCGAAAACGCGATCTGATTGGTGATAAGGTTTGTGACGTCACGATCCGGTACATCTGCGTGATACCGTTGTGTTTGCATCGAATTCTGAGCAGTTTTGTTAGAATTTTAAGTAGTTTTTGGTGTTTAGTGTATAATATAGGTTCAAAGGTAGTAAGTTGTGCTTAATCTAGTTTAGTGCGTGACTGTGTGATGACTTCAGCAGATTCAGAATTACAATACGAGAATGCGAAAGACATAACAGTGCCTGGATATAAATATTATAAGTGCTGTATAGTGCCCAAATGTACTTCCACAACAATAACTACCCCCAACAAATTATTCTTTAATGTACCTAAGGATGAGAAAATCAGGAAGAAATGGTGTATATTTTTCTTGTACATTATTTGAATGGAGAACATTTTGAGGTTATGCTTTTATTTACATTATATTTTATAAGAAATTACTACATACAATCCAACAAAGATATTTACAGGATAAAATAAGGTTCATATCAGACACATACCTCCCAGCTTTCACTCTTGAAATTCCTAAAAACGCAAACATTGCTAGTACATAAATTTTTGGTAAATTATAAGATTGTCCTTGGGCAAGTCCAACTTCTGTAGCTATACTATAAGACTGTACAGTTTTTTAAAATAATTAATACGAGTATGTAGATATTAATAATAATATAAGTTCATAACAATAACTATCCGGCACACGTAAGTCGCATAAACACTAATGATATGAGGATCTCTGTGTGAGTAAGCGAGACTCGTTTGGCCGATACCGGATCGTGACGTCACAGTAGGCCGTCTTGATTTACGGCTGCGTTTTGGCGCGGAGACAATTATTTTGATTTTCTATATTTTTTTACAGGAAAACTATTAGTTAAAAATTTAAATTTTATATGGCAATTGATTTTATACAATATGGGGAATTGAATAAGAGGAGAATAAAAAAAAAGTGCTAATTCCTCATAATCAATAAAACAAAATATCAATAAATGAGAGAATGTTATTTTATTCAATTTTCAAATTGTTTTTACCTCCACTTCCATAAAATTTATCAAATCTTCGCTCTACTTCCGAACGAACATTGCAAAGAATTTCGGGCGGCAATTCGCCGACGCATCTCCTCAAGTGATTTTGGTCGTGCTGCATAAATTTCCGGTTTGTGTGTCTTCACAGAAAAAAGTCTAAGGGTGTTAAATCTGGCGATCTGAGTGGCCACTAAATCGAACATCTGCGTCCTATCCAGTGATTAGGAGAGTTTTAATGAATAAAATCATGCAGAGCTGCGGAATAATGTAGTGGAGCACTCCTGCTGAAATGACACATCCTCTTCTGCCAAATGGTTGTCATTTCCAATACTTCCACAATCGTTGGGTAAATATGTGTGTCCAGCAGATCCAGATTCCGGATGCATGTTTCTGTCCAGATTTTGCAGTAAGAAGAAAGGCTCTATGAGGTGATCTCCCAGCATGCCCGCCCAAGGATTCCAATTCCCCAGATGCTGCGTATGAGTTTCACGAAAATTCTTGGATTTTCATCACTTCAGTAGCGGCAATTATGACGGTTGATTTGGCTATCCAGTTGGAACGTAGATTCATCGGAAAATCAAACTGAGTATAAAAAGGTTGGATTTCTTCTGGCACGATCACTCATATCTTCACAGAACAGCACGTGGCGATCAGGGTCGTCTTCGCTAACTTGCGTTACCAAATTAATTTTGCATTCGTAGTGCTTTTTAAGATTCGGCAACAACTAGTTACAGAAATTTCTGGAGAACTTGAAGTTTCCTGAGACTCAAATTTGGTTCCGTTGCGATGTAACCCAGGACAGCTATCTGAGTACGCACTATCTGCTCACGTGATGCTTTCTGTTTGCACCCGATCCAGTTTTCCATAAATTAATTATTATTAATTATACTGTATTAAATCCAGAACGTACCAATGCGAAATGTTTTTCTTAAGATGGTGATCATTAAAAATATGTACTACCTGTAGTGCACAGTTACATTATTGTAGAACTAACGAATTATCTCCATTTTCTAGCAATTGTATAGACCAATTTCACGAATTGGAATTCAATCAACTTTGTGATGATTTTATGGGATATTTACTTGTCGCGTTTAAAGTAAAACAGGTAAGAAAGTTAAATCGATCAGGTTTATTAGGAGATAAACGAAAAATCATAAGAGATAATATTATTATCGAGAAATTGTTAAAAAAAAGGTCATCAGATAATGCCCGAAATGGTGCACCTAGAGCAGTGAAGCAAGAAATATTTACAAATGTTAACGATCGTTTTGAAAAGGCTTGATTTATATTTTGAAAACAATGGAAGACATTTTGAACATTTATTTTGACGTCTTGTGATACTTTTTTATTCTCATTTTTATTTATAAGGCAATCGTAGTTTTATTGTTAAATTTGGAAAAAAAAGTTTTATTCACCGTTATATTTTATTGCAAGGATGCGGCTTTCCTAATAATGTACGATGTCCAAAGATTTGCGGTTTTCTGCATCGTTCTTCCATGAACGGTATATACTGGAAGAAAGGTGGTAAATTTCTGCCAGTCTGCTCATTTATTGGAAAGACAACTGAGTTGATGTGAATCTCCCTCAGCTTGTACAGAAAACTCCACAAACTTGATTTACGAGTCGTTGGTACTTTCTTCGTTTATTTTCGGGAGAAGGTATTCATCGAACTAGGTACACCGCGAAATCCACAATGAGAGCCTCTTAATTTATCTGATCAAGGAGCAAAACATTAGACTTGTCGTTTTCTACTACCATGCAAGTGACCACCGGAAGGTTCCATGGCAACCGGATCTGGCGTTTCCGGACAACACAGTCAGACCTGCATTTGTAATAGGAAGGTTCTGACTCGATAAGGCCATACTGTTTTGCTAGTGTCTAATGCATTACCTTCGCTACGTTGTCAGAGTGTTCCTTTTAACCTCACTAGGCCCTAGGAATCACAACCGTCCGCCAAATGCTAAAGCATAGCTCGCTTTTTGTTGACAAAGTCTACACAGATGACTAAAATATTGCCGCAGGTACGCGCGCGTGCTAATGACCTGATCTTATATCACGAACATGAAACCTTTATCACGAAGATGAAACCTCTTGTTTCAACGAACAAGCCTGCCATGCTCAACCATTCCTTGAGATTCGTATGTTAACATGCGGCGAAGTGTTCATGCAGCTTCATTTTCCTACGAACCCGCTGGCGCTCATCCACACTCGAAACCACAGTAGACACATCGATCCCGATTTGGTTGTTTGAGGTCGAAAGCACACAACCGAATCTTCTGTCTTTGCATACATTACACTATGCGTTGTCTTTTCTCCAAGAAATATTCTCTCAACCGCCTGAATTCTCTATCATTCATCATTTACAACTAGAGGAATCCACGTCCCCCATGATACGAAATAAGTGCAAGGGGTGTAGAGAAGGCCTGGAATGCAGCATTAGGTACTTCTTTATGACGGAGCGAATCTTTCTCCCAAACTGATCATCGGCCAATCGAGGATGACACAAGTGTAGGCAACAATAGACATTGCCCAAGTGTTTATGGTTTTATTTTTAATTACCAGCTTAATTGCAAACATTAAATATACCTAAAATTAGGTGAGGCCGTCAAACTTATTGATTATTTGGACACTTTTTACTAAAATTAGTAAAACAGTTGTTAGATTATGTTGGAAAGATGCAATATTTCATGTAGGTATTTACAGCTGAAATTGTAATTTTTTTATGCAGAAGATAAAATTGAAATAAAACAATTAATAATGTGTGATTACCACTGGGCAACCAATTTTATTCGAAACCAGTCAAAGGTATGTTCAAAGAAGAATACAGTTGTGGCAATAGCATGTCCCAAAGCTAATATATAAAAAGCACTCTGTAAATGATAAAGACTTAGGGATTCTATTTGTGGTACTTTTAAATGAGTAAGGTATGTTCTAAAATACATGTTGGTTCGCAATAAAATCCCGAAATCTAGAATTTGCATAATATATTTATTAACCGTAGGAAGATAAGGTGAGTGTTTAGAAAAAACAAACACATTGTAGCCAACAGCGATTGATTTTCTTAACACAAAATATTGATGCTTGTTATGTTCTCTTGGTGACTCATAGAGCTTTGCTACTAAATCATTTATAATGTAGCCTGTTTTGGCATCGAAATGATTTGATACTATTTTCCCCATCAATTCTCCTCTACTTAAAATAATTAGATGCTTGTGAAGACCCATTTCTGGTGGAATCTGGTCTGCATACTGTTTTGCCGTATACATGTTTATGCTGCTTTGTCTTAGTTCGTCTAGTGTTTCAATGTTTCTTAAATACTTGGTAGTTACCAAATTACTTATTAATGAACACTGAAAAGCAGCTGATAATATAAAGGACACAAGAGCCCATTTATTTATAAAGAGTTTTAGTGAATTTCGTTGAAAATTTAAGGCTGGAATTGACTTTCCGGTTAAAGCTGCTAGAGTGTCCAAAAAAGGATTCATTTGCCTTAAAGAACCAAAAGAAATATCGTAAAATTTCAATACTATAATGACCATAAGAAAAGCGGCGATTAAATAATACCAAAAATTGCTTTGAAAAGTGTGTGTGATATTTTCATATTGAGGCACTTTTCCAGCTACAGGAAGCAAAGGAAACAGATTGAGCATTTCAATAGGGTATGTACAATCAAACTCGTTACTTATGTTCATTAAAGTCCTTCCGGGTATGAATTGTCTAATTCCACAAAAATCAGCTCCATTTGTTAATTCATCAAGATGAGTCTCATCAAATATTCCAGGTTTTTCTGATAATAACAGAGTTGCATTCAATTTTTCAATTAATATTTTTAGTAGGTCATAGTCTGATCCAAACCATATACTATTAAATTTGATGGAGTACGGAGGACTCTGAAAAAATGTTACTTTTAGTGTATGTCCTTGTAAATTCTTAGATATATTTCGAAAATAAAATAACATTTCAGATACGTTAGGTTTTGTTTCCAGGATATCTAGAAATGGATCGTAAGTATGTATCAAAAGTGTTCCTTTAATTTGGCATATTATAGCAAATGTTAAAACATTTTTTTTCCAAAAAGCGGATGTCACGGGGGTTAAAGAATTAGCGTCGATAATACTATTGTCAAAAATATACACTACAACCATCTGTTCTGATCTCCATAGTGATAATTTTGAAAGCCATTCCAAAGTATTTATTGAGTCTGTTACATTATCAGCAAAAATAAAAATAACCTGGGGTACCCATGAATACAAAACTGGTGTGAACAGATTATTTATTATAATCCTTGGATAGGGGATTTCTCGACACCACCAGCTAATGAAATCTTTCCCAGTAGTTTTACTGGTGCCTATAAATCCGATGGTTAGAAAATTGGGGTCTGATTCAAAATTCTCTTGTGTATCGTATCGTCTATCAGTTTCGCTTATGAAGGAATTATTAAATGTCATATTAATTAAAGCTTGCGAAGCAGAAATTATCATAATTAAAGTAACTATTCTTTTTGACATGTTGAATCGGATACGTAGTATATAGTATAGTCTTTTTATTTATTATAAGTCGACTGGTAGCTTTCAAGGGTGGACAATATTGACGTTTATAAATTACAATATTCATTTTTATACTTTTTCATTTGAGTAAAGGAAAATGCACCTCGGATAAAGGTAACATTTACGGTCGCTTAGGATCGTCACATCTCAATACACCTTTCATTCTTTCTTTTATAAATAAGTGACAAATATTTTTACATTAAAAGTAATTTACTAAAAGCCCCTATTAAATAGGAATGTAGTCTATCTTCCGTTGTATTATACATTGTACAACAAGCTGATGGAATACACTCAGTATCTCAATTATTGTGCATATTCATAAAAAAGTCTGGACGCAGCATGTCCGTTATGGTAGTGAATTTTCAAAAAATATTTTTAATGACAAATATGTATTTTTTAAATAAAAGGCATGAAATTTGGTATAACCTACGTAAAGTAGAAACAATGTACCTTATTTCATCAAAATTACTTTATTGTTTGAAAAAGCACAATCATTTTCCGAAAATAAACTCTAAATGTTCCCGAAAAAACTGGTCCGATTTTCCTGGGCAACAATCCTCTTCAAGCTATTTACACACCTGCTAAAATATAATTATTCACACAAAGCTTTTTGATGAAAATTTTAAAAAAAATGTTTGAATAAAAATTTGCAAACAAATTCTTTAAAAGAATTACCATTTTCTCTAAAAAATTGACTAAAGTAATGTTACACGAAAATTATTTTTTTTTTCTACGAAAAATGGCTAAACAATTATTTTTCATCAATATATATATATATATATATATATATATATATATATATATATATATATATATATATATATATATATATATATACACGGAAATGTGTTCTAGGGGTCTAGATATCTCCTTATATTAGTGTTTTTTAAACAAAAGTCAATAAAAAACCAATACTAAAATGACTATGGAAACAAAAGAAAAATTACAGAGATAAAATATTATATTTAGTGGAAGTTAACTAAAATCCTAACGTAACATTCAAGTACTTCATTAAATTTGTAGTTACTTTTTTAGGAACTGAAAAACTGAAGTTTAATATTCAGTATGAACGTATGAACGCATCCATATACATCTGTTCGATCATAGAGTAATATGTGTTTTACATTGACATATTAATATATGTCAGCTCAAACCTGGCACTGGAAATCCTTCTCTCTAATTAGAACAAATCATTGTTTAATCTATTTGTAACACATATTATACCTACATTTTATCTTTCTGCTCTCCTTCTTTATATGAACTTTAGCTACGCCAAATCTCACACTGCTTTGCGCGCGCAATGTGCTTAAATGAGGTACAATGCTTTTTCTTCATGTATTATAACCCTATAATTGAAACTACTGCCAAAGCATCAGAGAATGGATCTGTTTGGAATTCATTTTCTGCAAATATTTAAGTAAAATGAACGACAGTGATGACTGAAGCTAAAACTTAGGGCTTTGTAGAACACTCTTCTTAAGACATTTCTTGTATATAAGCCGTATTAGTTTCAGGTTCATTATCTAGAACATGTCAATTTTGACGTTTAGAATCACGACTTTAAGAAGAAAACTATAATACCTATAACTTTTTTTCCTTTTACCATAGAGATCCAGATTTTGGTAGGTGGTTTTATTTTTATGATATAAACCCGCTTACCATGGGTACCATAGCTTTGTTCCGAAAAGAAACACAGACTCTTCCGGGAAAAACTAGTCCGATTTTCCTGACTAACCTACTTATCCAAGCAACTTGCGAAAGGAAGGTACTCACCCAATTATTTTATCAAAATCGGCCCATTATTTTTTGAGTTATTAGTGTGACACACACACACACACGCACACACAGATATATATATATATATATATATATATATATATATATTATATATATATATATATATATATATATATATATATATATATATAAACATATAAAGCCTGAAACTGGCCTCGGATTTGGGTTCCGGGGGTCCTAGTTTGCGCTCATTTGAAGAAATTTTTTCAAAATTCGAAAGTAGCGATCTCCTCATTGGTGAAGTTTTTAAAGAAAATTAACTAAAAATCCCGAAACATGTCAATTTTAGGTTAAAAATGACATCCTGCAACGTGAGAACTTCACCCCTACATTTAACCCCCTTCGAATGACAGTTGCAACCGCCCAAATTTTCAAACAGGAAGTAGGGGCTTGTGATGGCTATTTGAAAGATTTCCTCTGTCTCTATTCTACAATTTTATGGTTTTAAAATGTATTGCAATTAGCAGTAAAAAAAAGAAATTCATCTGATCAACGAACTTCGCTACAACATACTAAAAAATTAAAAAAGAAATTGGGCAAAACGAGCAAACACAATTTCAGTTTCCTTCCTGGACGGTATCAATTTAAAAGAAGACATAAAAAGTTATCATTTTTAATAGTTGGCAATGTTAGTTTTGTTTAAAAGCCACAGTAAATTGCTGTGTGACTCTAACATTATGACAGTAGTAAAAAAAAAACTCTAGACGCAGCAAGTGCGTTATGGTAGTGAATTTTCATAAAATGTTTTTATTGCAAATATGTGTGTTTTCTTTTTAAGAAAGCAGGCATCAATTTTGGTTACCAGTATAACCTATATAGTAAAGACAATGTGCCATGTTTTATAAAAATAACTTTATTATGTGAAAATGTACAAAAATTTCCAAAAGTAAACTTAAAGTGTTCCCGGAAAAACTCGTTTCTTGGTCAACCTTATAGGTTAATAGCAAATTGGGCTATTCAAATATGAAGCATTTGATCAAAATTCGCTACCATAACGCACTTGCTGTATCCAGAATTTCTTTTCTTATAAACATGCATTATATTTCAATGGAAAATGCAAAAATGCAATAACATAAAGCGTGTTTGATTAAAAAAAAAAGAAAATTTGTTTCACCAACGACTTATGGGCCATCCTGTGATTGTGGAAATATTTTTTTAAGATGTAGCTCAAGACACCCTATAATTCATATATACAATTTTTTTTCATATCTTGTATAATAACGGATATAGTGAGCTTTATTAATTTTTTACGAAAATTCGACAAAAATTATATACCATTAAATGATAAACTCTATAGCTAAGGCTACTGCCAAGCATCAGAGAAAGGGTCTATTTGAAATGAGTTTTCTGGAAACATTTTAGTAAAATGAAGGACAATGACGGTTGAAACCAAGACTTCAGGGTGTGTAAAACATTTTTCTTGAGACATTTGATTTCCATAGCCCGTATTAGATTCAAGTTATTTGCCTAAATGTTGCCGATTTTGACGTTTTACATCGTAACTTTGACGTTTTGAGGAAAATCCCAATTTATTTTTCTTTAAATGCCTATAACTTTTTTGTCTTTTGAGCTACATAGCTAAATTTTGGTAGGTAACTTACCTATAAACCAGCGTACAAAATTTGGTTGCCCTTACTTTGTTAATTTCGGAGTTAAAATTTTTTTTTGAAAGAAAATACAAAATTTTCCGGGAAAACCTGGGCAGATTTTCCTGGCTAACGAACTTATCCAAGCCATTTGCAAAAGGAATTTATTCACCAAATTTAATCAAAATCGGCTCATTATTTTTTGAGTTATCGGTGTGATACACACACACACACACACACACACACACACACACACACACACACACATATATATATATATATATATATATATATATATATATATATATATATATATATATATATATATATATATATATATATATATATATATATATATATATATATAAACACATAAAAATTGGAACTGACCCCGGATATGTTTTCTAGGGGGCCTAATTAGCACTCATTTGAAGAAATTTTTTCAAAATTCAAAAGTCGGGATCTCCTCATTAGTGAATTTTTTTTAAGAAAATTCACTAAAAGGTAAGATGCTTACTGGCAATTAGGCCATTGCTGACCCTTTTTGCTCATCTAAACTAACCTACCCTCCACCTTGAGCTTGACCTCAACGACGACAGTGATTTGAAAAATCATCCGCCGCCGGTGAGTATCGAACCGTCGTCCCCCGAGTCCGTATTGGAAAGCCTGGATCGATTTTTCCGCACGGACACGGAGGCGCTTTATGACAGTAGTTGTCAGTTGTTAACCGCAATTCAAAGTCATGGTGTATTTAACATAAATGCATAAAATAACAATTCTACATATGATCTGTAACACCATCGCATATCGAAGTTGCTTGCTTATTTCAAGAAAAATTTCCCGATTTGCCGCCTAAAGCCCAAGGGACAGTTAGTAAAATTTAGAAGTAATTTTGCTTAGTAAAATTAAAAAGCAATTTCGCGAGGTTAGATATGTAAGACAGATACAAAAAAACCTTCTAATGCTTTGAGTAATGATACCAAATTGGACGTAATGTTTGAGTTTGAGGAAAATCCACATTCTTCGCGTCGACAAGCAGCCACAAAATTGGATGTTAGCCATTCATCGAGTATTCGAATATTAGAAAAAAATAAAGTGTATCCCTATCAATTGATACAAACTCAGGAGCTCCTGGAATACGATTTTAATACAAGTACGTCTTTTGGTGAGTATATAATGAAAATGTTAGATAATGATTTTATTCAACTAGAATATGTTTTGTTTTCTGATGTTTTACACTTGTGTGTGTGTTTTTTTTTTGTTTCTTTAACGTCGGACTATTTTCGCGACTATGGCCAATCACCGACGCCAGGGAACAGTTTCACCTCACTATCCTAGAAAATTTGCCGAACTCCTACCTTTCTGTAAGGGGGGTACGGATCTTTAACGTGCCCAACATCGCATGGACACGGGACCGACGGCTTTACGCCCCCTCCGAAAGGCGGAACGTGCAGACATTCAACTTGCTCAAATACAATGCCAGACTGTTAATCTTACAGTTTGTACTGAAAAAGAGAAAGAAGAACGCTGGGATTGAACCCAGTGCCCTTCAGTTCAGAGGCACACGTTCTTGCCCCTGAACCACCAAAGCTCTATATTTTACACTTCACAGCCATGCTAATTGTAGCTACTCGTCTAAAGAAAATCCACACTGGATAAGAGAACATACGCAATACACTGAAAAGGTCAACTGTTTGGGCAGTAATAGTCGGAAATGATGTCATTGGTCCCCTTTCGTTGATGTCAATTTGAATGGAGATAATTATTCAGCACGGCTCCAAAATAATATCGTGCCAACTTTGGCAAACTTGTATCCTGATCGAGCAAATCCACAAGTTTCAGAGAATATGATATGGTTCCAGCGGAATGGAGCACCAGAACATTACAAAATCAATGTCCGGCAGTACCGCCATCCAAATCGTTAAAATGGCCAGCAAAATCACCCGATCTTACGCTATTATGGCTCGTACATGACTACCATATGAGGATATGTGAAAAGTATGGTACACTAAACTAAACCACGCGATTTAACTGATTTAAGAAGAAGAAAAACGATTGCAATTAGGTCAATCACTCCTCAGATGTTGATTAACGGTAGAAGACATTTTTATTTACGATTAGGATGCTGCCAGGACGTTCAAGGCAAGCATTTTGAATGTCTCCTACATTAACATTGATGTCTTTTTTATTAGCAAATTTTTGCAAAATTAGTCATGATAGTAAAACATTAATTGTATTAAATGAGCCCAAACTGGAACTGGGTTATATGGAACATAGTTTGGGCTCATTAAATATAATTAAAGTCCCACAATCATGACTCCTTTTACAAAAATTTGCTAATAAAAATAGCGAACTAGTTGTGCCAAAATAATTGTTTACTTCATTTAAATTTAGGTTTTTTTAGTGAATTTTCGTAGAAAAAATTCACTAATAGGGAGATCCCGACTTTTGAATCTTGAATATTTTTTTTAATGAGCTCGAACTAGGACCCCTAGAACCCACATCCGAAGTCAGTTTTAATTTTTATATGTATATATATATATATATATATATATATATATATATATATATATATATATATATATATATATATATATATATATATATATATATATATATATATATACTTTCAGAAAGATTTCCGCGGTCTTTAATATGAGACATACTTGGTTCTCGGGTTGAACCGCGTCCAGAATTTATAACCACTCGACGTTTCGGCTCCTGTTTTAGAGCCATTTTCAAGAGGTAAAGGAAATATATAAGGACACTCTAAGGCCTCAATCTGCCTACTCCTTAGAATGGTGGACAAATGTGGGTAAAGGAAATATGTAAGGACACTCTAAGAACTCAATCTGCCTACTCCTTAGAGCGGTGGACAAAGGTGGGTTGGGTTGTTGTAGCTCGATTACGGGGCCTCAATCTGCCTACTCCCCAAATCTCGCCGGAGATCGTCTGTGAGGTCTCAGCGTGTTCAACCCTAGATCTCTCTGAGGCGTAGTGTTGAACACACTGTACATGTACCTTCCTTTTGTAAATATCTTGGAAAAGTTCGTTAGTCAGGAAAATCGGACTAGGTTTTCCGGGAAAATTTTGAGTTTTCATACGAAAAATTTTTTTATTCCAAAAAGTAATAAAGCTATGATAACCAAATTTGGTAGGTAGGTTAAGGATATAAAAAGTAAACAACACACCAAAATCTAAATTTCTATGTTACAAGAAAAAAAGTTATTGTAAAATATTTTGTGCCAGATCATTTCTATGAAAATTCACTACCATAACGCACTTGCTGCGTCCAGGCTTTTTTATTTTTCTCTAATAAACTTAAATGGAGATCATATACTAATTCTTATTGCCCTTACTTGCCGAAACCGTCGCATACTAAATACAAATGTAGAGACTTCTTCTCTGATTTCGCAAGTGCTTTTTTTTGTTTTCTCCAACTCATGTTGCCTTTCACGGCGTCGTAAAATGCGAAAACGGTTGCAGGGAAGAAAACAACTAAGTAGAGGTAAGTGTCCTAAAACCAAATCTTTTTTTTTTTAAACGATATATTTCGTTTATTTCTGGTTACAGTAAACTGCAAATGAAAATTTTCTTATCATATTAACAGGCTACATTAAAGTTAGCAACTAAAACTGAATTTTTCGAACACAAAAGGAACAAAATTTGGTTTTGAAAATAACATCAGGTATGCTATTTTACCATAAATAGGTATGCCCTTTTTAAACCTACCGGTCTGATAAAATTCCACGAACATAATACGTAAATACAGATATCACACGTGAATGCTTTTGTTTTCAAGGATACTCCAGCATATTCGTTGTGGGCCTACATATTGCACGTGATACATTTAATCCAAACCGCCTTTGCACGCGAATTCTTATATAACTCATTGCAATACAAGCAAGCACAATCTAGTTCATCGTCTTCACCTCCAAATGGATCCTCCTCATCACAGCTTTCATCATCTACAGGCACAGGAACCTTTTGGAACAAGTAACGTTTGTAGCCTCTTGCCTTTTAAACCCCCTATTTTCGAGCAATTGCCCCTTTCTTTTGGTCGGCCTTCCCTTTAAGCTCTTCTAAATTGGGTGTCGTTGTCTAAATGCAGTGAGTTGTTTCTTCTTTCTTTTTTGCCTTCTGTCGGAATATTTCCTGCAAAGTAATTTTTCTTCTTAAGTCTTTACGTTCATTGTCTTCCTTATCCACCTGTGTCTTATCCTGATTTTTGCCTGGATGAATAACATTTCGCAGAATGTTTGTGCATAAAGTCTCCTGATGGTTTTGGGATTTTTGTTATTCTCGTTGTTTTATCTAGTGATGCTAGCCGAGGCCAGCATCTTTAGTGTAAGAAGATGAAGATGTCTCACCAAAATCATAATTCTGGATTGCACATAAGTTAGTTGTTTTAGCTGGTTCGAAAAACTCACCAGGAGATATGTCAGCATTAAATGGGTGAATCCTTGTGTTTAAGAAACCACAAGTTTTTGTCGCAGCTTTTACATAAGCATTAGCAAACAGTCGGCTAATAAAATATTGGATTATGACTCTCCTGTAATGATTTAGAGTCACTCTTTATCACAAAATGTTTTAAGCTGACCAGAAAACGACACATCCAATGACTGAACAGGATGAGTGCAATGTGCTGGAAAGCACATTAGGATTATGCCATGTCGTTTAGCGAAGGTCACTGCTTTTAAAGATTTGTGGCTAATGTATCCATCCAAAAGCAGTAGTACTTTAGACTCGTTGATTGCACCAACAAAACGTTGGAAAAGTTTTAGCCACAAAACAAAAGTTGCGGAGGTCATCCAGTCTATTTCATCAACTAATCCCAAACCGCCTGGTGGAAAAGCATCCAACAACTCAATGTTTCTATTTTCACTGGGGCAAATGATTTCTGGAGGCGCAAAATTGTCTACAGCGTTCACTCAACATACACATGTAATATGTTGACCTCTTTCAACGGATGTTAGGGCTCCTACCTGCTTTCCTCCTGTTTTAGCAAATACTGCAGGTTTTTGAACAGCAGATAAACTACTTTTATCCGTGTTGTAAATGCGGTGAAGGTCGATTGTAAGGGTATCAAAACTCAATCGTTGATTTTATGGCCTAATAAACGCCATGGCCCTTGCAACAGAAACCAGTTTTGGTTGACGTAAGGATATCTCTAAGTACCATTTTCTAAATCGCCGTAGCCACTCCCTGCCAGCACTTCCATCATTAAGTCTGTTCGGAGTGCCATTTATTGGCAAATTCACAAGTTGTTATTCAAACGCTTCATCAAATGTTGTTGCAAACCTTAGTGCTACCTTTAGCTCCCTTGTTAACTCCTATTAGCCCGTCTTCTTATTGTTGTTTGTTGGCCTTTAACCAACCTATTTCACCAATCAGCATAGCAGTAATAGCATTTTCCATTGCAACCTCATCCCACGATTGTCGTTCGGTCATCCTTTTATAGTTTCCAACCATCTTATGGCGATTATACGAGAGTACTACCGTTGTAATGGTTATCTGCTAGATATTTTACAAGCAGGCGGGGAAAATAACATAATTACATAGCTATGTCATTTTGCCTACGCAATTGCTATGCCAGTTTACCTGCATTGGTGAAATATGCATTTTTTTACCTCAGTTTTGGCAAAACGACAACTATCCATGAAAATTTGTAGCTCATAATACAGCTCACACTTTGGACTATAAGCACTCTTATTTGACCTCGCGTATTAGCACCAAAAACCTTAGAAATTAACATTTGTATGCAGGTCAGCCACAAACTTTTACAGCGCCAATTAACCATTTTACTTAGGTTGTGTTCCTTATCATGGATACAAGTCTTTTCTAGTGAAGTCATTTTGAAACACGCATTTTGTACTGCACTTTAGGGTAAATCGAGGTAAGATGGACATAGAGGAGAGTTGTCCAACTCAAATATTTCTTGAACTACACACTAGATCGCGCTGCAACGCAGTAGTTATCTGCATTGTGATTTGTTTAACCACTTGCGAGCGAAACTGTGTTAAGTTCGACAAAAAAACGTAAGTATTAGGCAAATATTGTTTCGTAGTATGTTAGAAACTTATAGCGGTAACATTAAGAAGCTTAATACACTAGATTTGAGTGTACTTTATTCAATTTCAATACGCTGACTGCATATGTAGACCCTCGGTTGCATTATAACTTGGCGGCATTCACTATACACTGTCGTGAAAACTGGCTATGGCCATCTCACCTAGATAAATAGGAGAGAGGTGGCCATACATTTTCCGAGGAGATATGGTCATATGGCCATCTCTCCTCAAGTGTATTTTAAAACGATAGTATCAATAATAATTAATTAATTAGACACATTCACCTATAGATTCCGAACAAATACGTCAGAAAAACACAATCCAGGGGCTCCTGGACTGAAAGTTATTTAAAAGAAGCCATGAGTGCAGTAAATACACAAAATGCGTCGATAAGACAAGCAGCAGCGGCATATGGTATTCCAAGAAAAACACTGGAAAGACGAGTTAAACAAAATAATGATAAAAAGGGGAATCTTGGACCATCTTTGCTTTTTGAAATAGAAAATGAAGATCGTTTAGTTCGACATATCAAATGATCCAAAAAAGTGGATTCCCTTGAACGAGAAGTGACTTACGCCATATAGCCTACAAATTTGCAGTTCAACTAGAATTAGAAATAAATTCGACGACAAAGAGGAAAAATCTGGGTACGTGTGGTTGCATTCATTCCTTGAAAGACATCATAATATCGCATTGAGAAAAGCAGAAGGCATTTCTTTGGCGCGAAGCTAATCAAAGAATAGAGATGTTGTAAGCAAAATTTTTGCAAAATATTTCAGAAGAAAACAACTTACTGGATAAACCAAAGAATATTTTCAATATGGACGAGTCTGGTTTGCGGTTGAATAATCGTCCGGATACAGTGCTTGTCGAAAAGGGCTCAAAAAGTGTTTATTCACTCACATCGGGTGAAAAAGGTGTTCTACAACCGACTGTTATTATAAAGGGAAAAAACGTTAAACAAGAATTGGCCAATAGTCTGACACCAGGTGCCAAATAATTTATGTCACAAAAGTCAGCCTATATAAATTCTGACTTATTCTTGCGATGGCTAAAAGAACAGTTTGTTCCTAGAAAACCAGACGGTAAAACGTTACTGCTCCTTGATGGGCACACCTTACATTCTACATCCCTTGAAATGTTGGAATACGCAAGTCGTAATGAAATAATAATTGTGTGCTTTCCTAGTCATTGTACACACTATCTGCAACTGCTGGATCGGTGCGTATTTAAGTCAGTAAAAATGGAGTTTTATGAATGCTGTCAACTCTGGTTTAAACAACATCCAGGTAGACATATAACAGGTACCAATTTGACGAGCTATTTACAATGTCTTGGGGGAAATATGCTATTTTACAAAATGGGATTGCTGGGTTTAGATCAACTGGTATCTACCCATTCAACCCTAATGCGATTCCCGAGTACGCCTTTACAACATCCGATTTGCAGCAAATTCGAACCCAAAGTGAACAACAGGAAACCCAAGAAATGTCGAACATAAGCCAAGCAGTCAATATTGAGATAACAGGCCTACACCAAGCAATAGATAAACGAGTTACACCAAGTACTAGTACTGGCTTTGCCACTGGATCCATAAATGAAGGGACACCAATCACAAAATTGCTGACAGATCTGTTCCCAGTACCTAGACCAGAAGCTGAGGCAGTACGAAAGAGATACAAATCTCTCTCAATTGAACTTACTCCTCCAGAAAATGTCGAAGCGTGTCGGGTCAAAAATGCTATAAAAATGAAAGGCAAATGTAAAAATATTCCTGGTTCAAAGCAAGCCACTACAAAACTATCAACCAGTCGCGATCGGGAAAAGACGACACGTAAAAAAAGAAAGTTCGACAGTAGTTCTTCAGATTCATCAGTAGACGTTCAGTATACAAATGATTCCGATTCTGACATTTGCTGCATTTGTGGAGAGTTCGGCAGAAGCGGAAAGACGTGGCACCGTTGCACATTATGTGGCAGGTGGGCTCACAAACTTTGCAGTGGCAAAAGCAGTACCGTTGCATTTGTGTGTGATTTCTGTTAGATGTTTGTAACCTGTCGGCATGATTATAAGAAATGTATCCTAATTTTTACATTAAGAAATATATTCCTCACTTATTTAGATGCGTTTTGTTGTTAAAAGTAGACTAATTACTTCCATAATTAGTATGGTCATCTCTCCTAAACTGAATGGCAATCTCTCCTATAGATCTAAAGGAGAGATGGACAACAGGTAATAACTTTTACATCACGATATATGCATTTAAGGTAAAATTCTGTCAACGTTATCATGAAAAACGATTTGTTCATGAGTAGTACTTAATGTACACGTGTGCAGACCGTACTGCTTCGTAATACTGAAGAGTAATCATTAAAACTAAAAACTATGGCCAATTTCCCTCGAATTACTCTACTCTATTCTCAATGGGATGGCCGTCGTACTTAACAAAATAATTTATCTATGCCATTTTAAACACTATTCCGTTTTAGGACACTTTACCCTAATTAGGGTAGACCGGGGACAGTTGTACCAGGGGTCAATTGTACCATTTCCGTTTTCTGCCCAATTATAAACAATATGCAGATGTGGCAACTATGGAAGACTCGTCTGAACATTTCGCACCTGTGAATTAGTAGAGTGTTGATCTTGCGAACGAACGGTCGCGTCTTTAACTGATAGTGAGATTTTTCAAGCCTAAAGTAAGTTTGTTTACATTTCAATAATCTTAGATTTGATGATTTTGGAGTAGATTGGTTAATTCTCTTAACTGGCATCTATTAAAGTGATTGTTCCTTTCTTGAATTTGCATACTGCCAGTTATTTTATCTTACAATGTAATAGAAAAAATAGCCGAGATTGGCAAAAATACGCACGAGGACGATTGTACCATTGCATACAGG
This sequence comes from Tillus elongatus, assembly GCA_964006375.1. Classification (NCBI taxonomy): domain Eukaryota; kingdom Metazoa; phylum Arthropoda; class Insecta; order Coleoptera; family Cleridae; genus Tillus; species Tillus elongatus. The sequence goes on from OZ023263.1 coordinate 194,267,248, forward strand.
GATGATTGTACCGGTACAATTGTCCCCAAGAGGACTGTTGAAACACGTTGATAAATAATCGATTATTTTAAAATGACGGATAAGTATTGCTACATTATTTCTGTTCTTCGTAGAAAGCCTAGAACAAGAATACGCAAAACAGATAGATCATCGAAAGACACTTGTCTATATGAACGAGCCTATGATGAAGTTGTTACTCGCCCTTTGTGCATTCGTGCTGCTGTTAAGGAGTATGAACTGTCGCATGTATCTTTAATAAGATATAAACGGAAGAGGGAAGCCGCTAATACTGATAACTCAGAAGCTATTGTTTCCATGGGGTACAATAGTTGTAATCGAATTTTTACCAAAAAACAAGAAACATTCATGGCGGACTACATCATTAAAGCTGCAGAGCTGTATAATGGTTGCTCCCCAAAAGAAATTCGAAAACTGGTGTAGGAACTGACCAAGAAATACGATGTGAAGAGACCAGTTCAATTGGATGAAAATCGCTTGGCAAGCAATGATTGGTTTTCATCGTTTATGAAGAGAAATTAGCAATTATCGATAAGATGTGCCCAGCCCACCAGTCTCTCTAGAGCTACAAGCTTTAACACCACCAATGTTAATATGTTTTTTGATAATTTATCTAGAGTCATGGAGAGGAAACATTTCGAAGCCAAATACATTTATAACCTACATGAAACAGGTATCACAACAGTGCAAAAACCAGACAGAATTGTTGCAAAAAGAGGAATGAGACAGGTCGGCGCTTTAACGTCAGCTGAACGTGGAACACTCGTTACTCTTACGGTAGCAGTTGGATGCACTGGACTTCTGCAAAGAGAACGGTATTGTGGTTTTGTCATTTCCGCCGCATTGTTCCCACAAATTGCAACCTTTAGATCGTGCTGTATATGGCCCCTTAAAGAAAGCCGTTAACTCTGCTTGTGTATATCTATGACATTACAGGCATATTAAAAATAGCATTGCCTCTTGCACTCACTCTAACAAACATACAGGCTGGATTTAGATGTACCGGTATATTGCCATTTAATAGGGATATTTTTACGGAATTAGATTTTGCCCCATCATCAATTACAGATAGACCAATGCCTCCCCCAAATAAACCATTTTCACCATCTACAAGCTCGCTTCAACCGTCCAAAATCGTCGCTCAACCCTCCACAAGCACTGCACAACCATGCACAATCGTCGTTAAACCTACCACAAGCACTACACAACCATCCACAATCGTCGTTCAACCTTCCACAAGCACTGCACAACCATCCACAAGCAGAGATCAACCATCCGCAATCGTCGTTCAACCTTCCACAACCACTGCACAGCCATCCACAAGCAGAGATCAACCATACACAATCGTCGTCCAACCTTCCACAAGCAATGCACAGCCATCCATAAGCGAATATCAACTATCATCAAACAGGTCTCAGTTATCCATAGATGCAAGTCAACCAATCATAAAAACAAGTGCATCAAACTTCACCATGATGAATTAGAACCCAGACGAAATTACCCCCAGCCATACATTTTCTCCTGAAAGCGTCCGTCCTTCTTCAAAGCTCCACCCAGGAAAGAGAAAGGGAAAAAATAAGAAAAGACACCCTACCATCTACACAGACACACCAGAAAAAGAAACAAATAGGATCGAGTATGAAGAAAAACAAAAAAAGTGAGTTGGGAAAAACTTTGGGTCAGAAGCCAAGGAAAAGCAAAAGAAAGCCACAACCGTTAAGAAGGCGACAATGACAGAACCACCAGAATCGAGCGATGAAGAAAACGTTTATTTTTATTTAGTATGTTTAGAGCCCTATAGTTTAAGCAAACCAAGAGAAACATGGGTTCAGCGCTCCGAATGTAAACTTTGGTTCCATGTAGAATGTACGAAACAGGAAGATTTGTATGTGTGCCATAACTACCAATCTGAGTGAATTTGATTATGATATGTTAGGTTTTTTTATTGAGCAAAGTATATTACTATTTGTTCTGACAGGTTTAATAATAATAATAATAATAATAATAATAATAATAATATTTATTTGCCATCGAGAAATTACATGGTGTGTCAGGTAAATAATATGTATACACATAAACACAGATGGTCAAATAGATAAAATACAATAGTTGTAAAGAACACCACAGAAACAATAGGAACAAACAACAAACAAATCAATCTATGTACCAAATATATAGAAAACTAAACAACAGAAAATACACTTAAAGTCCCTAAGGAGCTGTTTTAATGCCTCTTACCAACCAGTCTCAAAATACTCATCCACTGTAAACAGTGTCGTCCGCAGCAGAAGTCTTTTAACCTCTCTGGCAAATTGTGATTCAGGCATTTCCCTCAAATTACTTGGCAGTCTGTTATACAGCTTCAAACCCAGATAATTTGCACCTAATTGCGTTCTAGCCAGTCTGTGATATGGTATGCTAAAGTTGGCCTTCTTTCTGGTATCATATTATGTAATTGTTCATTGGCTAGAAATAAGTCTTTATTTTGATGAACATATTTTAAGCAGACAAAAATGAATACCGATACTATGGTAAGTATACGCTCGGGCTCGAACAACCCACAGCAGCTAGTCTTCCAAGACACGTCGCACAAGACACGTAGGGCTTCTTTCTGCTTCAGGAGCACTTGCTGCAAGCCTGGTTTTACAGGAACTATTTCTTATTTTTGCCAAATAATATTTTGTTATTTACAGGGTTTGTTGACTTTGTTAAATATTATTGTATGTATGTTTTCGAAGCACCCAAACGTAATCTCAAAAATAAACGATATTTTTGCAACAACTGAAACGTGTTACAATTGTCCCCATATACTGGTACAATCGTCTCGAAGGTTGGGACGGTTGTACCACTTTGTAATATTTTGAATGAAACCTAATAACTTGTTTTATAATTGCACTAGAAGCTTTTACTAAATTATATTTAGTGAGGAGAGGTATACTGTATCTAAAGATGTCAAAACTATTTTTAGTAAACATCACTTTAGTCTGTATGATGCAATTAAGTAAAAAATGGTACAACTGTCCCCGGTCTACCCTACTTGTAAAGTCAGAGAAGTTTCTATATTTATAGTTTAAATCACATATACAAGTTTTTATATTACTATTTAATATTAGGTAACATAAAACACATGCGCGCGTTCACATTAAAATGAAACAAAGCGAAATAATGTATACCTTTATTTATTTTGAAAGTTAATTTTATTTTTATTAGGTTGTGCACCAATAGGAAAGCTTGGATTTGTGTTACTTATGTGTTTAATACTACGGTATCTAAACGATTCAAAAACACAAAGACTACACACACAAAAATATATAAATATCATTTTACACCGAAATCTCTTTGAAACCATGTGAAAGATAATTCTAAAATCAATACAACAGATGCAATCAAATATCCCAAAATGAGTATGTAAAACGCAGTTTGCAGATGATAAAGACTTAATGATTCGATTATTTGCTCCTCTAAAGTAATCATATTTAGTTTAAGGTATATGTTAGCTCGGGACAAAATCCCAAACTCTTGAATTAACATAATATATCTATTAATAATGTCGAAATATGGTGAATGTTTGGCAAATATAAACACATTATAACCAAAAGCAATTGACTTTCTTAAAACAAAATATTGATGTTTATTTTTCTCTTGGTCTGAGTCAAAAACAGTTGCTATCCACTCATTTACAACGTAGGCTTTTTTCATGTCTAATTTCCCCGGTTGTATTTTTTTCAGCAGGGTACTTCTGTTCAAAATTATTATCTGATCATGGAGGCCTATATCCGGTGAGATTTGATCTGCATATTGCTTTCCGATAATCAGTTTCACACCGGTTTTTTTCAGTTCATCTATGGTGTTGATATTCTCCAAATATTTTGTAGATACCAAATTACTTATTAATGAACACTGAAAAGCAGCCGACAATATAAACGAGATCAAGATCCACAACAGAAAGAAAAGTTTAAATGAGTTTCTTTGCAAAGTAAACGATGTAACAGGTTTTCCAGTTAAACCAGCTAAAGTATCTATAAGTGGTTTCACCCTTTTTACTTCTTTAGAGGAATTAAAATAAATTGAATATAACTTTAACATCATGAAAACTGTAATGAATAGTGTACTCAAAATGTACCAAACATTTCCCTGAAAAGTGAGCGTAATATTTTCATATTGAGGGACCTCTCCAGCTATGGGAACTAAAGGAAAGAGATTCGTGACTTCGATAGGGTATGTGCAGTCAAATTCTTCGTTTAAATTTTCCAAAACATTGCCTGGTACAAGCTGTCTTACCCCACAGAAATCGACACCATCTACTAGCTGCTTCAAATTAGTGTCATCAAAATCAACAGGTTCTTCAGCTAGTAACAAGGATGCATTTAGTTTTTTTATCACTAGATGAAGCAACTCAATATCTACACCAAACCAAGCTTCGCCAAATTTTGTAGCATATGGAGGAAATTCAAAAATTTTAACTCTTAACTTGTATCCTTGCAAATCCTTTGATATTCTTTGAAGGTGAATATGTAAGTTTCTCTGATTGGGCATCAATTTCAGTGAATTTGAGAATGGATCGTAAATATACCATGTAAGTTTGTTTTTAGCTATAAATACTAAGGCAAATTTCAAAATATTTCTTTTCCAGATAGAAAAACAGACGTTCAATGCATAATCGTCATCAATCATTTCTGAGACAGAAACGTATAATATTACTGTCTGATCCGACCTCCAGAATGATAATTTTGAAACCCAGTTTAAAGTATTAAATAAATCTAGTACGTTTTCGGCAAAAATAAAGAACATTTGGGGTATTGCTATAGAAAGCGCTGTAAAATTCTGATCATTGATTATGATTCTGGGTGAAGGATGAAACTGACTCCACCAGTTAATGTAATTTTTGCCGATGCTTTTGTTAGTGCCAATTATGCATACAGTCTTAAATTCTGGATCCGACTCTATATTTTTTGGTGCTTTGTACAAGGATTTGCTTATTAGATGATCATCCAATGTCAAATTAATAAAAGCTTGGCAAAGAGATTTTAAGAGAATAAGAAGGACTAGCTTTCTAATCATTGTAGAACCTAGTACTGAATATGTAACATCCAGATTTACTTAATATATATATGGCGAGTATATTAAGAAGCTATTGTGATTGATGGCCACAAATAATAGGTCTTATAGTTGTATCATGATATAGTAAAATATTGTTTATATCTTAGCTTATGTATGTACTTTCTTCGATAAATATGATAGACAAATTGATATACTGTAACTAAATTACTAAGCGAGACTATTAAATAAATAGAAAGTCTGGACGCAGCAAGTGCGTTATGGAAGTGAATTAAAAAAAATGTTTTTAATGGCAAATATGCCTTTTTAAATGCAAGCAGGCATCAAATTTGGTTACCGGTATTAACCTATAGAGTAGAAACAATGTACCACATTTTATTAAAATAACTTTATTGTTTGAAAAGGTATACAAATTTTTCGAAAATAAACTTTAAATCTTTTCGAGAAAACTGGTTTCCTAGCCAACGTACTTTAGATGAACAGCAAATTGAGTTATTGAAATTTGAAGCATTTAATGAAAATGCGCTACCAAAACGCACTTATTGCGTCTCGAATTTTTTTCTTACAAATGCATTATATTTCGATTAAAAACTGCAAAAATGCAATAAAATAACACATGTACGAAAAAAAATTATATCATTAACAACTTATGGGCGATCCTGTGATTGTCAAAAATAATTTTATAAGATGCAGATCAAGACACCCTGTAACTAACATACACATTTTTTTCTCGTATCTTGCATAATAACGAAGATATTGAGCTTTAGCGTAGAAATGCGTCACCCTGTATATATGTAAACAGATAAAAACTGAAACTAGCCCCTTATAGGGATTCTAAATAGCCTAGTTTGCAGTCATTTGAAAACATCTTTTTTAAATTCAAATGTTGCGGTCTCCTCATTAGCAATAAAATTAATTACAAATTATAGACCATTAAATCATAAAGTTAACTAAAACTACTGCCCAAGCATCAGAGAAAGGAGTATTTCAAATTAATTTTCTACAAATATTTTAGTAAAATGAAGGACAATGACGGTTGAAGCTGAAACTTAAGGGTTTGCAAAATATTCTCCTTGCGACATTTTCTATAAACAACCTGTGTTCATCTTAGGTTATTTGCTTAAATGTTGCCAATTTTAACGTTTCAAATCAAAACTTTGACGTTTCGAGGAACACCCCAAACTTTGCTTTTTTAAATGCCTATAACTTTTTTCCTTTTAACCTACAGAGCTATATTTTGGTACATTGTTTACTTTTTATGATACAAGCAGCCGTACCAAATTTTGTTGCCCTAACTTTGTTACTTCCAGAGACCAAAAAAAAAATCCGAAACAAAACGCAAAATTTCCAGGAAAAACCTGGGTCAATTTTCCTGAATAACGAACTTATCCAAGCCAGTTGCAAAAGGAAGGTACTTACCAATTTCTATCAAAATCGGCCCATTATATTTGAGTTATTGGTGTGATGCATATATATATATATATATATATATATATATATATATATATATATATATATATATATATATATATATATATATATATATATTTATTTATTTATTTATTTATTTGCCAACAACAATTAATACAAATTTATACTCAAAATTTACAACAAAAAAGTTAAAGCACATAAGTATACCCATACTTGTGCGTGCTTCGCCTTATAATGAGCTATCCTATCAAAGCATACACTACAACAAATCCTACATTAGACATCTGACCGTCCTTCAATATTTAAATTATTTAAATTCTCAAGCATCCCTCCATCCACCGCACACACCCTCTCACCTCTATTCCAGTGTGAATAAATGAGGTATATCCGTCAACAACAATCTCTCAAAGCATTTCATCCCTCTAACGTCTCTTTGTTCAAACACATCCTGTCTTCCACCCAATCTACTCCTGGCACAAGCAGAGGACAACCCTGTCTCTAACCAATACACAGCCAAAAGCAACCACTCTCGCTTACACACGCATTTATACTTACCCACAGCCACTCACTAGCTCCTGCCCTCGCACACCATCCCATAAGTCGCTTATACACACCTTTATACTTACTCACAGACACTCACTAGCTCCCGCCTTCGCACATCATCCCATAAGTCACAAGCATACACTCACACATACCCGACATACTCTCACGCTAACGCTACGCCCACACTTGCACACCCACATATGCAGCACTGCTCCATTGCTATTCATTCGTAACCACAATTATAAGCTGTCTTTACGTACCATGGTTTTTTCAAAAATGCTGTATTAAGATTTCTAATCTTTCGTAATTTTGCAATATGTATTCTTTTATTATTTTTTTCCGAAATTTATAATTCTTTTCTATAGTCTAAGTTTGGCTGGAACAAGATTATATAATCTTGTTCCAGCCAAACTCATATGGAGGAAATTCAAAAATTTTAACTCTTAACTTGTATCCTTGCAAATCCTTTGATATTCTTTGAAGGTGAATATGTAAGTTTCTCTGATTGGGCATCAATTTCAGTGAATTTGAGAATGGATCGTAAATATACCATGTAAGTTTGTTTTTAGCTATAAATACTAAGGCAAATTTCAAAATATTTCTTTTCCAGATAGAAAAACAGACGTTCAATGCATAATCGTCATCAATCATTTCTGAGACAGAAACGTATAATATTACTGTCTGATCCGACCTCCAGAATGATAATTTTGAAACCCAGTTTAAAGTATTAAATAAATCTAGTACGTTTTCGGCAAAAATAAAGAACATTTGGGGTATTGCTATAGAAAGCGCTGTAAAATTCTGATCATTGATTATGATTCTGGGTGAAGGATGAAGCAGAGGACAACCCTGTCTCTAACCAATACACAGCCAAAAGCAACCACTCTCGCTTACACACGCATTTATACTTACCCACAGCCACTCACTAGCTCCTGCCCTCGCACACCATCCCATAAGTCGCTTATACACACCTTTATACTTACTCACAGACACTCACTAGCTCCCGCCTTCGCACATCATCCCATAAGTCACAAGCATACACTCACACATACCCGACATACTCTCACGCTAACGCTACGCCCACACTTGCACACCCACATATGCAGCACTGCTCCATTGCTATTCATTCGTAACCACAATTATAAGCTGTCTTTACGTACCATGGTTTTTTCAAAAATGCTGTATTAAGATTTCTAATCTTTCGTAATTTTGCAATATGTATTCTTTTATTTTTTTTTCCGAAATTTATAATTCTTTTCTATAGTCTAAGTTTGGCTGGAACAAGATTATATAATCTTGGTCCAAGAAAGTCAATAGTTTTCCGTGAAATAGTTTTTTTACATCTTGATGTTAGTACATTTCTATTTGTTACCTGCCTTGTTAGATATTGATTCTGTGTCTGTTTTTGTAATAAGGCCTCCCCGTGGGTATACTGTACGAGCGCAAGAATATACAACCCCTTAATATTCATAACACCCGTATTTGAGTTGTATAACCATTTTGTGGGATAATCAACTGCTTTGTTTAGTATAGTTCTTAATATGAAATTATGTGTTATGCAAAGCGGTTTTAACGTCGACTTATAAGCCGATCCCCAACAGGATATTCCGTATCGTAATATGGACGCTACCAGACCATCATAAACGTCAAGCAAAGTATTCAGAGACATTATCTCTCGCAGAACATAAAAAACATAGATAAGTTTACGTAGCCTATTATTCAGATATTCTATGTGCGTTTGCCATTTTAAGTTCTTATCTACCATAATACCGAGGTACTTTAGACTATCTACACTGTTGATAGGTTCATATATATATATATATATATATATATATATATATATATATATATATATATATATATATATATATATATATATATATATATATATATATATATTGTTACACTCGTCTCTATGAGAAATAAGTTTATGAACTTTGTTACTTCTATTATCAGAACCCGGTTGTAAAGTGTGTTGGTAACAGCAAACACTCTGGAATTATATTTCTAGAAGCGACCAGAAATGACAGGTGTAGAACAGTGTAGCAGGTCGAAAATCTCTATGGACAATATAAATAAGCGAACCGCATATAGTCAGTTCAGTATTGAGTTTATGTTGGTGCAGAATAAGTGATAATAGAGTACTAAGCGAATCAGTGTAGTGTGAATTAATAGAGGCGAGAGAAATATTTTAGTTGGTGTGTTTATGGTTGGAAAATAGTTGGTTATAATAAATTAGTTGTTCGAAAATCTGTGTTTTGTTAGTCAACAAATCCAGAACCCCGAAGAACGTAATAACTGTTGTCAGAAGTGGGATTTTCAAGCTGATAGCGGAAATATTTTCCAGAATATTTGTTGAACAACGTGGACATGTCTAGAATCTCTAGAAGATCAGCATTAATTCGTAACTGGGTGTTTGAATCAGAACGACAATACCTAAGACACGTAGCGCAAAAGCCAATATGGACACCCAGCTATTGGAATTAATTAAGGAAATGAAAGTCAGAAAAAGAGATAAAGAAGTGAAAGAAGAGCTGAGAAAAAGAGACGAAGAAGCCAGAGAAAGAGATGAAGAAGCGAAAGAAGACCTGAGAAAAGGAGACGAAGAGGCAAGGGAGGAACTGAGAAGAAGGGACGAAGAAGCAAAGGACGAAATGAGAACAAGAGAATGAGAAACAAAGAAAATTCAATTGAAAATTCGAACGTATGAAGCAGGTAAAAGACATCTTCCAACAAGTAGAAAGTCAAGTACGGCGTATCGGCGAGGACGGGGGTACAGAAGAAAATGCAATCACTTGAAAAGAAGTATGATACCCTAGTCAAGGGAAGCATCAGACTCGAAGATAACCACGTGGTAAGAATTAAGGTCCCCACATTTGATGGCTTAGTTTCATGGGATATTTATCTACGCCCCTGCTACAGCAAATGGTTGGGGCTAGAGAGGTAGAAAGCGACCTCGTTAATTGTAGTTCTCAGAGGAGATGTCCTAGATGTGTTTCAATGTATTTCCAGAGAAGAACCGTTGATTTTTGACAGCATTAGACATCAATTAGGGATGAGGTTTTGCGGCCAGCATTTACAACAGCTGTATCGATTCCAGTTGATAAGCGTTGTCAGAAATCAGGCGATAGTCACCAACATATCCACGCCGACGTTGTCAGACTGACACGATTAGCCTACCTCATAGCTTCAATGGAGTTTTTAAAGCAGCTGTCGCTGCAAACCTTCATTGACAGCATCATAGATACCGACACCCGACAGGCGCTGAGGATGACGAGACACAAAAACTTGAACGATGTATTAGCACATTCCTTGGAGTTTGAAGGAGCCAAGCATGCGTTAGAAGGTCATGTGAAAATTCGCAGTGTCCAAGTCCAAGAAGAAAATAAAACAGATAAGAGCTACGTCTCATGGGCATCCAATAAGAGTTCACCGTGCAAATGTGTTGCGCTGCTGGAACTGCGGCAAGGTGGGACATATACGAGGCGAATGTTGGGCTCTAACATTACGGGCATGAAACAAAGTGAAGCTAAGGTCGGTAACTGTTTCTTAGGCTAGCGATTCTGGCAGCGCTCTCGTTGTACATGGATACGTAAGCGGCAATAAGTTCCAATAAGTCCCAGATATATTTTAAAGAAATCTGTACTAAAACTCGATATATTTCGCTCGGGGTCCCGAGCATCTTCAGGCGTAAGCACTGTAACTAATTACAAAAGCAAGGCCAAAGCATCAAAAACAGGGAAAATCTGCCACAAAGACGTGCAAAAAAACAACAATGCAAAAAACATATTTACATTACATGTAACTTTACGCGAACATTTCCACTTTCAAAACATTCAAAGCAAGTCATGAAAAAGTATAAAAAAGTGTCATTAAGGTTAAAAAACTGAAAAAGCTTTGAAAAATTCGCGTGTAACAAAATGGACATCTAACCCCATTTTTTTCCGGAAAAAAAAGTAGGAAATAATGGGGTTAGATGTCCATTTTGTTACACGCGAATTTTTCAAAGCTTTTTTAGTTTTTTAACCTTAATGATACTTTTTTATACTTTTTCATGACTTGCTTTGAATTTTTTGAAAGGGGAAATGTTCGCGTGAAGTTACATGTAATGTAAAGATGTTTTTTGCATTGTTGTTTTTTGCATGTCTTTGTGGCAGATTTTCCCTGTTTTTGATGCTTTGGCCTTGCTTTTGTAATTAGTTACAGTGCTTACGCCTGAAGATGCTCGGGACCCCGAGCGAAATATATCGATTTTTAGTACAGAGTGACTTTCTTTAAAATATAGCCCTCGTTTTTGGTCGTAATTGCCCTTATAAGTATACAAATTTTAGCACGCTAACGTGTAACGACTGTCAATCATATATATATATATATATATATATATATATATATATATATATATATATATATATATATATATATATATATACCCACACAGCACAGGATATCCAATGGATATCCATTGGATATACATAATATCCATTTTACGTCCATGACCATGATGGATATCATATGGATATACAATGGATATTGTTAGAGCAGAAAAATATTAATAAAACCTAAATAATGTGAACATATGAGCATTTCTTATTCATTAAAATCTAATCACGAATGCAGTAGAATTTCTGGGTGTATATACTTTATACAAGTATGTATATATCCATCAGACATCCAATGGATATCCATTGGATATCCCATGGATATACAGAAGACATCTATTAGTTGATGTTCCGTTAATATGTTCATACCAGCAGGAAACAACATTGATAAATTATTGAAACCGTTATTTACGTTTGTAAAAGATAAGGCAAGAAAAATAACCCGTTCTAGCACAAGAATTACCGGAAATCGTTAAAACTAGCGCCAACAATAAATTTCGATCCAAATTCTCATTGCGATTATAACTATAAAATAAAATTCTTTTTATTTCAATACAGAGAGTATAACTGTTTGTGTCTGTTATTTTGTGAGAAGAATGTATTATCATATTGTTATTCATTAATGCTCTTTCGAACAATTAACGCGGGATCATTTAATAACTCACCTTGGGGCATTGGATACTTGAATTGTTGGCTACAATGACGAAATTCCGTTCGTATTTGTTTGGTTTGAAGTAGTTTGGACCCTTTTGGACTAAAGTTGAGGTTATAAAATTTAGAATTCCATCTTGCCATTTTGCATCAACTGCTAAATGAAAAATGAACAACAGCCTACAACTAAAGTTAGAAGATTGCGATATTTCTCCAAATAATGTGTGTGTTGTTTTTATTAATAAGTTTTCTTGTGATTTTCAGTCAGTAAATGATTTACAGGTGAGTACATAACCTTAAACCATTTAGTTAGGAATATATCTTTTATACTTTTTTACGTAAATACCAATATTATTTATAGCTGTAAAGAGCACGTTGATTGATAATAACATGGCTAGTGAACGTGAACTAGATAACAAATATCTTCTTGATTCAAGTAAATATTTTTTACTTCGTATGAAATCAGCGAAAATTGTCTAGTTATATAACGGAAGTATATGTGTATGTAAAACTGTTAATTTTACTGGTGGATATTCCTCGTCTTTACTTACAAGCAAGTAGCAGATCACTTCCGGTAGATTAGGAAAGTAGATCACTTACAGGTGATTAAAACTATTGGGTATATAGTCAGTTCCGTCGTGATACTCAACATTAACAACTAATACCCATTATTTTGAAATAACCACTAAAGTGTGGTAGTTATAGCTATAATAATTAAAGTAATATTTATACACATTTGTTCATATTATATTATTTATTGGATTGTCTTATGAATTTGATTATAAGCAGTGTGTTTTTTCTTTACAGCAAGAATGCAGATCTGAGCCAGATCATAGATCAAGAAAATAAAGTTATTTAAATCATTTTAGAACACAAAAAATATTTGTTTGCTTATATTAGTGTTTCATTGAGGGGATGGGGTTAGAAATAGAATGGTGGTGGGTTAGCATCGAATATCCATTTTATGTAAAAGCGATATCCATTTGATGACCACATGCATATCCATACAATATCCATTAGATGTATAATGGATATCCATTTCGTGACCACATGTATATCCATACAACATTCACTATATATCCACATGGATTTCCATGTGCTGTGTGGGTATATATATATATATATATATATATATATATATATATATATATATATATATATATATATATATATATATATATATATATATATATATATATAGAGAGAGAGAGAGAGAGAGAGGAATTAGTCATTATAATAGGTGTTTGTATGTGCATCCACTGATGTATATGCTTTGTTCTCTACGTGGAACGTAGTGTCAGCAAGACGAGTCATAACGGATTCCCCTTCTTCGTATTTAACGGCAGGACATCTACTTGAAGAAGGAGTATCAATTGGTTCCCATGTTTAGTTCCTTACGTGAAACTTAATGCCAACAAAGTTACTAACTGCGGATGTATCTTCTTCAGATGGAACGGCATGACATTTACTGGAAGAAGGAGCCTCTATTGATTGCCATGCTTTGTTCCGTACTTGGAACGTAGTGCCAGCAAAGCAACTTACTGTGGGTGCACGTTTTTCAGATGGAACGGCATGACATTTACTGGAAGAAGGAGCCTCTATTGATTGCCATGCTTTGTTCCGTACTTGGAACGTAGTGCCAGCAAAGCAACTTACTGTGGGTGCACGTTTTTCAGATGGAACGGCATGGCATTGAGCTAAAGAAGAAACATTGATGAATTTTTCATTCTAGTGTCTTGCTATTGTGCGAATGGTATATTGACGTGGCCAAACCTTCTTTAAATTAAAAAAAAATCCTAATGTATTGTAGCATTTTCATGTTCACAAAAAAACAGTTCTGGACGCAGAAAGTGCTTTATGGTAGTGATTTTTCATAAAAATGTTTTTAATAGCAAATATGTGTGTTTTTTTTAGAAAGCAGGCATCAAATTTGATTACCAGTATGAAATATATAGTAAAAACAATGTGCCATGTTTCATCAAAATATAACTTTATTGTTTGAAAACGTACAAAAATTTCCGAAAGTAAACTTAAAGTGTTCCCGAAAAAACTGGTTTCTTGGTAAACCTTATAGGTTAATAGCAAATTCAGCTATTCAAATCTGAAGCATTTAATCAAAATTCGCTACCATAACGCACTTGCTGCGTCTAGAATTTCTTTACTTACAAACATGCATTATATTTCGATGGAAAATGCATAAACCTAAGGCGTTTTCGAATAAAAAAATATTTGTATCGCCAACGACTTATGGGCCACCTGTGATTGTAGAACTATTTTTTTAACATGTAGCTCAAAACACCCTATAATTAATGTATACAATTTTTTTTTCATATCTTGTAGAATAACGGATATATCGAGCTTTATTGATTTTTTACGAAAATTCGACAAAAGTTATATACCATTAAACGATAAACTCGATACCCAAGACTGCTGCCAAAGCATCAGAGAAAGGGTCTATTTGAAATGAATTTTCTGGAAATATTTTAGTGAACTGAAGGACAATGATGGTTGAAGACTTCAGGATTTGTAAAACATTCTTCTTGAGACATTTTCTTTCCATAGCTCGTATCAGTTTCAGGTTTTTTGCCTAAATACTAAGTATTGCCAATTTTGATGTTTTAAATCCGATTTTGACGTTTTTAGGAAAACCCCAATTTATTTTCCTTGAAATGCTTATAACTTTTTTGTCTTTTAATCTACAGAGCTAAATTTTAATAGATAATTTACCTGGAATGATATAAACCTGCGTACCGAATTTGGTTGCCCTTAATTTGTTATTTCCGGAGATATAATTTTTTTCGAAAAGAAACACAAAATTTTCTGGGAAAACCTGGGTCGATTTTCCTGGATAACGAGCCACTTGCAAAAGGAAGGTATTCACCAAATTTAATCCAAATCGGCCTATTAAGTTTTGAGTTATTGGTGTGATCCATACATACATACACATATATATATATATATATATATATATATATATATATATATATATATATATATATATATATATATATATATATATATATATATATATATATATATATATATATATATATATATATATATATATATATATATATATATATATATATATATATATTGAAACTGACCCCGGATATGTGTTCTAGGGGTCTCATCAGCGCTCATTCGAAGAAATTCACTAAAACAAAACTCTCTGCCAAAAAAATAAAAAATTAAATTCGTGGCTCGAAAACAGCTACCAAGTAAATGCCTCTATTGGCTATAGAATAGTATAACTTAGCCTATAATTGTAGTTATATATAATCCAATAGGAAAAAGTGGCTATATGAACCTCCCTAACAGTCACAAATCACTTCTAATTTAAATAACTCCCGAACGGCTTCGGCTCACAGCTATAAAAAAGCTTTTTTAGTTCCCTAGAATCAAACACAGTTGCACCCTGTTCATAAATAACGACTCTACAATAAAATTTACCCTCAGTAAATTTTCCTACCCTCTAATACTATCCGTTAACCGGCGGTTTTCTCGTAAAATTCTTTCTTGCGCAAGTCGCGATCTAACACCAACTTACTCTATTATATGTGACTCTGCACCGCGAAAACACTTTCCCCTCATGCTTTGTTCATTAAAAATTTCCCATCCACTTAAAATTTGCAGCCTATGTGTAACGGATAATTCATCACGCCTCTACATCACCAATCGTAGCGTTTACCACTATCGCGAGATAAATGGACTACCAACAAAGAGCCATTATAATACAAAGTAGCAGTCCAAGTATGCAGACACGCAAGTCAGCAGTATCCGAAGGAACCTTGGCAAACTACACACTAAAGTGTGGGCAGCTGTGTCAACATAATAGAAGTCACCTCTAAGAACAATGGTGCTACGCCCGATGTAAAACCTTATAAATAGAAGACTTGCCTTTAGCGGGGCGTGTATTCCTGTTTCCTACATTAGACTCTGCACTTCGCGTGCTAAAGTTAATATATCACAATTATGCTGATATTTGTATTTGTCATTATTTTATATATGTTTTTATATCTTATGTAGTAATGTGTGTAATCAATAATAGAATTGGTTTAACCATTCATGCGTCTTAACCGTAAAGTTAAGTGGCACATTTGGTAGGATTATTTAAAACGTCAAAAGAATATTGATTTTTAAACTTATCTACGCCTAATATTTATATATTGTATTCTGATTCAGACGACCAATCACAAAGTTTAGTAAACCTAGAGTATAGACTTAGATCGATAAGTATTAATGATAATATCGAAGTATGTGTTGTATGTGTTTTGCTTATTTAACGTCGGCCTATTTCCGCGACTATGGCCAATCACCGACGTCAGGGAGCAGTTTCACCTCACCACCGTAGAAATTTTGACGAACCCTATTCTTTCTGTAAGGAGGGTAGGAATCTTTAACGAGCCCAACATTGCATGGACACGGGACCGACGGCTTTACGCCCCCTACGAAGGTCGAAACGTGCAGACATTCAACTTGCTTAAATACAATGTCAGAACCTCGGTTGATGTTAATGTTACAGTTTGTACTGAAAAAGTGAAAGGAGGACCCTGGGATCGAACCCAGTACCCCTCGGTTCAGAGGCACACGTTCTTACATCTGAACCACCAAGGCTCTAATATATCGAAGTAATAAATTCTATCAGTGAAAATAATTATATTGGCAACATGGCAGACCAATTTAAATAATTCTTCTTTAAAGCAATTCCATAATTCTATGGTCAACCGGCTAACGTAGGTAATTTCTTTAAATCTTGTGATCTGTTTATCAACCAATTCTATGAATGAAAACCTTTATATGAATCATTTCCTATTAAATTTCATACAGACTAAATGAACGGGACAAGCATGTCTTATAATAAATACGAAGATAATAAATTCGTGGCTAGACCTTAGAAATGCAATCGTGTAGAATTTTACGGATCAGAGAGACGACACAAGTCTCCTCGCGTAAATGCTGACATTAAAACAAAGAAACGGTCAAGATACACTTGCATTCTCGAACCGTTGCCTACATATATAACAATTACTCATGTCTACCTTAATCGCCAATGAGAATAACGAAGCAGTACGGCAACTTAAAATGACAATTTATTAAAATCAAACGATAAAAGCATTTTTGGGTGGATTAAGAAATCCAATGGGGATGGTTTAAGGTTAACCAATCCCCAAAATATCGTATTTCCAGACGAAAACTTTGATTACAGAGATAAAACAATAAATAGATCAAACTTTAACCAGAACAAAAACGACGGACATAACAGACAACCTTTCCAACGACAAAATAATCCAAATTTCAATAACGCCCAGTTCCAAAGACCGTTTGAACAGAATCATAGACCGTTTCAACAACAAAGTAACGTTCAAATTTTCCAGCTCAGACAAAATGACCAATTTACACCTCGACCGAATTTCCAAGAAAACTTCTCCAATCAGGTAAGGAGACCAAATTTTAACAACAATTATAATAATCAATCAAATCAAATGTGACGACCAAATTTTAATCAGAACGCGGACAGACAATACCCGGAACCGATGGAATTAGGAAGTTCCAATTCAATATTATCGCAACAGTCACAGAGAAATACGTCCCAATTGCACAACATAATTTTTTGAAAATAATGTAGATAATTTTGAATACGAAGTAAATAATGAACAATCGTCATCAGAGCAGTATGACGAACAACACCAAAATGTTCCTACGGTCAGTACGTCACAGCACGAACCGTAATAGATGTAAATAATTTTAACGCCTTATGTTGGTTACCTTACGTGGAACTAAAAGAAATCCAAGGTAAACTATTGTTAGATTCGGGCTCTTCAAAGAACCTTTTGAATCCCATAGTAGCATATTATAATTTTTCTGATAATATATTCGAGGAACCCTTTTTAATCAAGACCGCCCACGGTATGTCGAAACATTTAAAACGTGCGAACATTAGATTAAGTTCTGTATCAGATAGGGCACAATAATTCTGTATTTTTAACTTTAATGACCAGTACAGTGAACTTCTAGGTATAGAATTCCTCACATTAAACAAAGCCAAAATAAATTTAAAAAATCAAAAATTTTATATAGTAAACAGATGTATAGATATTCAATTTCCAAATGAAAGTAATTATAATTTGAAACCTATAAGGACCAAAGCAGATAGCTTATTATTAGAAAATCAATGTAATGCAAACAATATAGGAACCAATGAATATTTCTTACAAGTCAGAGAACTTGGCCTAGTTAATGAGATACTCGACGCAGATATTACGTTGCAGCAGAATGAACCCGAGCTGTATTACATAAATGCGTATGGTAATTATAACAGTGGTCAGCGAACGAATTACGCTCTCCAAGCACCAGACAATTATGAGCACATATCACATACACGTTCGTTAAACAATTAGTCATCAGAATAACAGTCCGAACGCAGTACGGATTAATATTACTAATACGAGGAGCAATCAAAAACCAATTATAAGTCATAATCAGATAATCGGACAAATAAACACCGATTACCTGAACGACGAGGTAAAACAAGTTTTATTAAATTTGTTATCAGAATATCACGATATATTTTTTAACAAAGACAAACCTTTAACACACACAAATGTATGCAAGCGTAGAATACAAACAATAAACGATATGCCAGTACGTTCACAATCAAACAAGAAGTTAAATTTTAAAAAAACACACCAAACAGGTATTCTATTCCCAACATAGATCAAATATAAGAAAATTAGACAAAGCACAATATTTTACACCTTTTGGTTAGTCAGGGGCTCCAGGAACCTTCTCCAGGCTACTGCAGAGCGTATTACAGGGTTTAATAGGTAAAACATGCCTAGTATACATGGATGACGTCATAGTTTTCTACACGTTGCTACAAGAGCATATAGAAAAGTTAAGATTGGTATTCTAACGTTTTAGACAAAGCAATCTAAATATACAACTTGATAAAAACAATTTTTCTAAAAAGGAGGCCGAGTTTTCAGGACATATGGTAAGTCCAGACGGAATTAGACCATATCCAAAGAAACTAGATACCACAAGAAAATTCGCGATACCAAAAACAACCAAGGAAATTAAATCATTTGTAGGACTATTGGGATACTACCGGAAATTCATAGATAATTTTGCACAGGTCACAAAACTCTTAACTAAATGCTTGAAGTAAAACTCTAAGATAGGCGTTAACAATGAGGAATACATTGCTGCCTTTAACTCGTGTAAAGACATCTTAATGAATTCACCTGTACTAATACCGCCACATTTTTCGAAATATTTTATATTGACAACAGACGCTTCAAACGTAGCTATAGCTGGAATATTGAGCCAGGGCAACCAAATTCAAATCACCCAATAGCATACACCAGTAGAACTTTGAACGAAACAGAATCGAGGTACAGTACTACCGAAATATAGTTATTAGCTATCGTATGGGCAACAAATTAGTTCAGACAGTATTTAGACTGACGTAAGTTTACTATATATACCGACCATAAACCATTAAAGTGTGTTTTTAAATTAAAAGAACCAAATTCGAAATTACTCGATGGAGATTAAAATTAGAAGAATATGAATTTAAAATAGATTGTAAAAAAGGAAAATTAAATTACGCAGCAGATGCACTTTCCAGGGTAGAAATAAATCCACTCAATATAATATATATATATATATATATATATATATATATATATATATATATATATATATATATATATATATATATATATATATATATATATATATATATATAACCAATCAATGATTAACAACGTAGACGACGAAGAAATTGTAAGTATCAACGATAACGAGACAGCAAACTGAAATGCCGACTCATACTCATCACCCGGTATATCTATACTCGAAGAAATAATCAATAGTAAAACCAATCAAATATTTTTCGAACAGACGGACACACCAGAGATATTTTCAGTCAGAAAAGATAAGCGAAATTATATTTACGCTAGCATCAATTTAAATTAAACCAATCAGATATATATATATATATATATATATATATATATATATATATATATATATATATATATATATATATATATATATATATATATATATATAACCAATCAATGATTAACAACGTAGACGACGAAGAAATTGTAAGTATCAACGATAACGAGACAGCAAACTGAAATGCCGACTCATACTCATCACCCGGTATATCTATACTCGAAGAAATAATCAATAGTAAAACCAATCAAATATTTTTCGAACATACGGACACACCAGAGATATTTTCAGTCAGAAAAGATAAGCGAAATTATATTTACGCTAGCATCAATTTAAATTAAACCAATCAGATAGAAAAATTCTTAAAGAAGACTGTTTACCACAAATAAAATATTATTGTGTTTTTATAAACGAACTGGCTATGAACTAGTAAGTTCGGCAATAAATCAGAGTTTTAACAATGTAGAGTTACCCAAATTTTACAGATGTTTAGAGACTAGAGAAGAAATAAACGACGACGAATTGACTGAGAAAATTACACAATATCATGAGGGCAAAAGCAACCATATGGTAACCAAAGAGACACACCTAAGAATGAAAAAGAAATACTACTAGAAATCCAAATTCAAAGATCATATCGAGGAATACTTACAAAATTGAAAATTATGCAAAACGTGTAATAACGACAGGAATCCAGTACAAAATGCGTTGTAACACACCCTCAGTTCATCAAATCCTTTAGAAATACTACACATCGATACATTACAAATTAAAAAGGCAATATTTTTACCAATAATAGACCCATTACCCATTCAGTAAATTTGCCCAAGCGTTTCCCATCAAGAGCAAAAGTGCCACCGAGATTACGAAAAAACTAATTAAATTTTTCTCACAATATGACGCCTGTAAAACCATAATCGCGGACCCAGGTACGGAGTTCTCATAATTTAGTAGTAACAGAACTACTTGCGGCTTATCAAATAGATTTGCAAACAACACTGCAAAATCCCATGTCAAACGGACCCATTGAAAGATTTCACAGTACAATAATCTAACACTATCGCTTATTTAAATCTAAATTTAAAAACATGAAACAGATTTAATACCATATTGTATCTTTGCCTATAACACTACAATACATTCACAGACACTGAAAACACCTTTTGAAAATTCAAAACTCAAGACATTACAACGAACTAACAAAAATACTAATCAACCGTCTAAGGAGGGCAACATCGTATATAAAAAGATTCCTCCTGGAGTCCATAAAAACATACAAATCCATTTTCAGGACCATATTCAGTAGTTTCAGTCTTAGAACACAACAAAGCTATTATAATAAATAATAAAAATGACAGACTACAACACATTTACGAAATTTACTCCTTTCAGCTTCCTTACAGCAGGAATAAGTGGCCAAATACAAGAGTTGACTGACAATCCAGGTATGCTACCCAGGAAACTAGGGACAGCCTACTCCGAGAACAACCGATGAAACTTACTGCACGTACATGACAACACAATTACGCAATGAATATGACAAGATAAAACAATACTACACAGAGACGGTAAAATTAATGATTACCCACTATCAGTCAGAATATAATAATTTCATACTAAATTTTAATTTTACTATAAGTAGCTTAGATGATATATTTTACAGGATATTTCCAAATATAAATATCGACAATAATATAAATAAACGTGCTATGATAAACGGACAAGACTCGATTTTTAAATCAATCACGGGTAATTTCGATTCACAAGACGGAGGATATATACATCAGGCGCTAGAGGTATTAACGAAAGATCAAAATAAAGTTCACGATCTAATGAGCCCACAAACTTCGCTAATGTTAGAAGCAATATCAGAATTCAATCAAACGATAACAAAATTGAGACGTAATCAGGACACAATAGCAAAACGAATAAATGAACTAGAATTTACAATTGACGGTCTCAGGAACAATTGACACAATCTTACAGGAGAAAGCACTTAGAATTGTTAAAACAGATGAGGTATTTGCTAAACAATTTCCAGTAAATAGTTTTAACAACCGAAAATGCCATCACCGTTTCAAAATTATGAATATTTCACACATCTATATTGACAATCAAATTAATAATAAATGAACTCACTAAGATACAAAATTACGTAACAAATTCAAGATTAATAACAACCGCTGATCTAAAACTATAGGAAAAAATCTTTAAAATTAAAACCGTTCAAATTGACTTCAAAATTATATTTCAAGTAGAAATACCGCTAGTAGATGAATCAGATTATACTTATTATCAACTGTACACTTTACCACTTCCCAAAAATCCCTACACATTGACCATGATAATTCATAGAACGAAAAACTGATCCTGAGCAGCAAACAATATGCCTACGGCAATAAAGAATGTCAAAATTTAAAGAACCAATTGTATTTCTGCGAAGATCATAATCCAACTGCCCTTAACAATCAAAATCCATGTGAAATCAAGTTAACCAAAAACCTTTAAACAACTGTAAACAAGAAATAGTCAAAATTAATAAAACAACCGTCTCGAGATATGGAACTAGTCAGTACATCATTAGAGCACCAGAAAAGACAGACGCCGGAGTAACATGCGAGGAAAAACTGTGGACCAATATCAATTAGGGTACCAAACTAATTACTCTTCAACCAAATTGCCATCTAAAGATCGGAAACAAAAGACCAGCCCAACAACGTCAGAAACCTAACAACTATTCAGCCTACCTAAATTAGAATCAACGAACCAAGAATATCCAGAAATTCCTGGGAAAGTACCCGAATTAAAACTAGCAAATGTACAGCTACGCGATATCGATCAAATCCAAAACCAACTTGAAACAATAAAATATATATATACCAGGGCCGATCAATATAACTATCCATCACCTGAGTATATGTCCCATATTATTATATGTAGCTGTGGTCATTGCCATCATAACAACAGCAACGAAACTAGGGTTGAAGAAATGAAGGAAAACCAAGAAGGAAGATTCAAGAACCAGCGATACCGGATTTCTCTTGAAAACATGGAACGAACCATAGCTTCGTTATTCAAACGGGTGAGGAGATAAATGGACTACCAACAAAGAGTCATTATAATACAAAATATCAGTCCAAGTATGCAGACACCTAAATCAGCAGTATCCGAAGGCACCTTGGGAAACTACGCAGTAAAGTGTGTGAAGCTGTGTCAACATAATAGAAGTCACCTTTAAGAACAATAGTGCCACGCTCGAGGTGAAGCCTTATAAATAGACGACTCGCCTTCGGCGGGACGTTCATTTCTGTTTCTTACATTAGACTCTGCACTTCGCGCGCTAAAGTTAATATATCACACTTCTACTGATATTTGCATTTGTCATTATTTTATATATGTTTTTATATCTTATGTAGTAATTTGTGTAATCAATAATAAAATTGTTTTGAAAATTCCTACGTGTTAACCGTAAAGTTAAGTCGCGTAAGCTGAATCTCCTGATTTTCTAAGCCCACTAGAATGATCTTCAAAGACGCCATTCTTACGGTAAGAGGTTACTGAAAAACTCTAAATTGCCGATTTACAAGTTGAACAAACTGCATGCTCACCATGCAAGTGTCTTTCTGCTTAACTCGAGTTTTCAGCACGTCCAAGCGGATATTAGGCACCATATAATCGTCTGGTTGTCGCCTATCAGAAGAATTCCACTGCATCAGGCAGTTTCGGATTCCACGCGTTTGTAGCAAAGTAGAACTGAAATGTGTTATAATAATAATAATAATAATAATAATAATAATAATAATAATAATAATAAATTGTTAAATTGTTTTGCTAACACGGAATTTCAACATCTAAGCCACGGCTGAGTTCTTCTTGTAACTTTGTTACAAAATTTTATGAGCTTAATAAATAATACGGCATAATTTGATTATTTAACACTATTCATCATTATATTGTATTTAACAATAGTTAAATTGATCGTATTAAACAATAGAATATACTAAATTACTTGACGACAGCTAAAACTATACCGGCTGTCCCAGAAGTATAACTCCCCATTAAAACCTCAGATTTAATAAGGGGGTCATTACATAAAATTCAAATACCTAAGCAAGCACCTTGCTTACAGATGGATTGGGCGTCTAGGAAAATATAGTTACCAGCTCGAGCGTGAGATGTAAGCCCATGCCACTTTTTTTAGGAAGTCACCTGAAAAATGAAGTGGACAAAAAGCAGCCAAACAATTTTGATGTCCTGAGCCCTCGCATTCCTGGTGCATCTAGAGCAGTGAAGCAAGAAATATTTGCAAATGTTAAACGATCGTTTTTGAAAAGGCTCGATTTATGTTTTGAAAACAATGGAAGACATTTTGTACATTTATTTTGACATCTTATTTTATTGCAAGGATACGACTTTCCTAATAATGTACGATGTCCAAAGATTTGCGGTTTTCTGCATCGTTCTTAGATGAACGGTATATATTGGAAGAGGGGTGGTAAATTTTTGCGAGTCTGCCCATTTATTGGAAAGACAACTGGGATGATCTAAATTTTCCTCGGCTTGTACAGAAAAGTCCGCCAACTTAATTGCAAGTCGTTGGTACTTTCTTCGTTTATTTTCTGGAGAAGATATTCATAGAACTAGGTACACCGCGAAATTCACAATGAGAGCCTTTCAATTCATCTGGTCAAGAAGCAAAAAATAATACTTTTCGTTTTATACTGACATGCAAGTGACCACTGGAAGGTTGCATGGCAACCGGATCTGGCGTTTCCGGACAACACAGTCAAACCTGCATTTGTAATAGGAAAGTTTTGACTCGATAAGGCAATACTGTTTTGCTAGTGCCTAACGCATTACCTTCGCTACGTTGTCAGAGTGTTCCTTGTAACCTCACTAGGCCTAAGATTTACGACCGTCCGCCAAATGCTAAAGCGTAGCACGCTTTTTGTTGACAATGTCTACACAGATGACTAAAATATTGCTTCATGATGTGCCGCAGGTACGCGCGCATCCTAATGACTTGATCTTATATCAAGAACATGAAACCTGTATCACGAAGATGAAACCTCTTGTTTCAACGAACAAGCCTGTCATGCACAACCATTCCTTGAGATTCGTATGTTAACATGCGGCGAAGTGTTCATGCAGCTTCATTTTCCTACAAACCCGCTGGCGCTCATCCACACTCAAAACCACAGTAGACACATCGATCCCGATTTGGTTGTTTGAGGTCGAAAGGACTCAACCGAATCTTCTGTCTTTGCATACACTGCACTATGCGTTGTCTTTTCTCCAAGAAATATTCTCTTAGCCGCCTGAATTCTCTATCATTCATCATTTACAACTAGAGGAATCCACGTCCCCCATGATACGAAATAAGTGCAAGGAGTGTAGAGAACGCCTGGAATGCAGCATTAGGTACTTCTTTATGACGAAGCTAATCTTTCTCCCAAACTGATCATCGGACAATCGGGGATGACACAAGTGTAGGCAGCAATAGGCATTGCCCAAGTGTTTATGGTTTTATTTTTAATTAACAGCCTAATTGCAAACATTAAATATACCTAAAATTAGGCGAGGCCGTCAAACTTATTGATTATTTGGACACTTTTTACTAAAATTAGTAAAACAATTGTTAGATTATGTTGGAAACATATAATATTTCATGTAGGTATTTACAGCTAAAATTGTAATTTTTTATGCAGAACATAAAATTGAAATAAAACAAATAATAATGTGTGATTACCACTGGGCAACCAATTTTATTCGAAACCAGTCAAAGGTATGTTCAAAGAGGAATACAGTTGTGGCAATAGCATGTCCCAAAGCTAATATATAAAAAGCACTCTGTAAATGATAAAGACTTAGGGATTCTATTTGTGGTACTTTTAAATGAGTAAGGTATGTTCTAAAATACATGTTGGTTCTCAATAAAATCCCGAAATCTAGAATTTGCATAATATATTTATTAACCGTAGGAAGATAAGGTGAGTGTTTGGAAAAAACAAACACATTGTAGCCAACAGCGATTGATTTTCTTAACACAAAATATTGATGCTTATTATGTTCTCTTGGTGACTCATAGAGCTTTGCTACTAAATCATTTATAATGTAGCCTGTTTTGGCATCGAAATGATTTGGTACTATTTTCCTCATCAATTCCCCTCTACTTAAAATAATTAGATGCTTGTGAAGACACATTTCTGGTGGAATCTGGTCTGCATACTGTTTTGCCGTATACATGTTTATGTTGCTTTGTCTTAGTTCATCTAGTGTTTCAATGTTTTTTAAATACTTGGTAGTCACCAAATTACTTATTAATGAACACTGAAAAGCAGGTGATAATATAAAGGAGACAAGAACCCGTTTATTTATAAAGATTTTGAGTGAATTTCGTTGAAAATTTAAGGCTGGAATTGGCTTTCCAGTTAAAACTGCTAAAGTGTCTAAAAAAGGATTCATTTGTCTTAAAGAACCAAAAGGAATATCGTAAAATTTTAATACTATAATCACCATAAGAAAAGCGGCGACTAAATAATACCAAAAATTGCTTTGAAAAGTGTGTGTGATATTTTCATATTGAGGTACTTTTCCAGTTACAGGAAGCAAAGAAACAGATTGAGCATTTCAATAGGGTATGTACAATCAAACTCGTTACTTATGTTCATTAAAGTCCTTCCGGGTATGAATTGTCTAATTCCACAAATATCAGCTCCATCTGTTAATTCATCAAGATTAGACTCTTCAAAGATTCTAGGTTTTTCTGATAATAACACAGTTGCATTCAATTTTTCAATTAATATTTTTAGTAGGTCATTGTCGGATCCAAACCATATACTTTGAAATTTGATGGAGTACGGAGGACTCTGAAAAAATGTTACTTTTAGTGTATGTCCTTGTAAATTCTTAGATATATTTCGAAAATAAAGTAACATTTCAGATACGTTAGGTTTTGTTTCCAGGATATCTAGGAATGGATCGTAAGTATGTATCAAAAGTGTTCCTTTAATTTGGCATATTATAGCAAATGTTAAAACTTTTTTTTTCCAAAAAGCAGATGTCACGGGCCTTAAAGAATTAGCGTCGATAATACTACTGTCAAAAATATACACTACAACCATCTGCTCTGATCTCCATAGTGATAATTTTGAAAGCCATTCCAAAGTATTTATTGAGTCTGTTATATTATCAGCAAAAATAAAAATAACCTGTGGTACCCATGAATACAAAACTGGTGTGAACAGATTATTTATTATGATCCTTGGATAGGGGATTTCTCGACACCATCAGCTAATAAAATCTTTCCCAGTGGTTTTATTGGTGCCTATAAATCCGATGGTTAAAAAATTGGGGTCTGATTCAAAATTCTCTTGTGTATCGTATCGTCTATCAGTTTCGCTTATGAAGGAATTAATAAATGAGTAATTAATTCAAGCTTGCGAAGTAGAAATTATCATAATTAAAGTAACTATTCCTTTTGACATGTCGAATCGGATACGTAGTATATAGTATAGTCTTTTTATTTATTAAAAGTCGACTGGTAGCTTTCAAAGGGGGACAATATTGACGTTTATAAATTACAATATTCATTTTTATACTTTTTCATTTGAGTAAAGGAAAATACACCTCAGATATAGGGTACATTCACGGTCGCTTAGGATCGTCACATCTCAATACACCTTTCATTCTTTCTTTTATAAATAAGTGACAAATATTATTACATTAAAAGTAATTTACTAAAAGCGCCTATTATGTAAGAATGTAGTCTAGCTTCCGTTGTATTATACATTGTGCAACAAGCAGATGGAATACATTCGGTATCTCAATTATTGTGCATATTTATAAAAAAAAGTCTGGACGCAGCAAATGCGTTATGGTAGTGAATTTTGAAAACATATTTTTAATGACAAATATCTCTTTTTTAAATAAAAGGCATGGAATTTGGTATAACCTACGTATAGTAGAAACAATGTACCTTGTTTCATCAAAATAACTTTATTTTTTGAAAAAGTACAATAATTTTCCGAAAATAAACTTGAAATGTTCCCGAAAAAACTGGTCTGGTTTTCCTGGACAACGAACCTCTTCAAGCTATTTACACACCTGCTAAAATATAATTATCCACAAAAAGCTTTTTGACAAAAATTTAAAAAATGTTTGCATGAAAATTTGCAAACAAATTCTTCAACAAAAATTGCCATTTTCTTTACAAAAATTGACTAAAGGAATGTTACACGAGAATTATGTTTTTCTTTCTACGAAAATTTGCTAAGCATTTCTTTTTCACAAATATATATATATATATATATATATATATATATATATATATATATATATATATATATATATATATATATATATATATATATATATATATATATATATATATATATATATATATGTATATATATATATATATATATATATATATATATATATATATATATATATATATATATATATATATAGCCACGAAGTCGTGAATCCTGGAGAGATTATCCGGCCTAATTTACCGTCATAGCCACTGCATTATGATACACCATAAACTGCAATTATCATTTGCGAAGGTTGGAATATTTTCCAACATTTTCCGTGGAGTAATATACGAAATCCGACACGTCGAACAGAATAATTAGTAGGGGGTCAATTAGGTGGCCGCGATTTTGGAAAAGAATTGTGGCCAAACGGAACGCCGACGGAAAGTGGTAAATTTTACAGTGACCGCGAACAAGCGAGTACGTCGGCCGCCAGTAAGTGGAATTGTAAAGTACGTGAGGTTTAAGAGAAGGAGGCTGCATCAGAGAGAGAACAGTATAGCGGTAAACAGAAACATCAACGAGGTCGCCGATTCACGAGGCCACCGCTGCAGCGTTTGTTTAGTGAGCATCGTCACCGGAGTGTACCCCACGTAGGTAAAAGCCTGATACTATATATCGAGCCCGTAGTAGGATCGTTGAACGCTCCGCAAGGACACTGGGAACCTTCGAGGGGACCGTTCCTTCCCTGTCTCCGCTCGGGGGATTAGGGGCTGCATTCCAAAGTTTCGGTCCTCCCGGGATCGCGGAGGCATTCGGCCGCACGAAGGTGTTGGGACTCGTCCCTGTTGTAGTGATTGCACTATCAGGGACTGTCAAAAACAGCCTTTCTGGTGGTCGCCGCCGTGTTCCTGAGGGAGGATTGTAACCAGGATATTCCTGGGCTGTGGTAGATTCGTATTGCAGCGACTGCGCTGGTCCGAATCGAAGCAGCTAGGCGGGGCCTGGCGTCCCGAGCTGTCCGCGGCCCCGTTCGGAGAAGGTGTAAATCCGCGAACGGGGGTAGGCATATTCCGCACCGAACAAGGTTTCCCGAGCGTGTGAGTGAAAACGTACGGATGATGGGCCGTAGATAATACCTTTCAATGAAATATATTTTAGTATGCTGCTAGCTTAGTTTAATGTAGTGTCAGACACACCCTGTATGTTGCATGCCCGCTTAGGAACACCAGCTATTATTCACTACCTTGCCACTACCCCGCACCGCTTAAACCTTGCCGCTTTGGCCCCCGGTGTAACCCGCGCGTAGCTTTGATAGTCAAATAACCACCTCTGCCTCTGGCTTCTCATAGTTACTTAATTCCCTGGTAGCAGGACCCAGTTATTTTCTTTTGTAAATAGTTAGTGAATAGATTTTATTTTAATTTACTCATCATTTATTTAAACACTCCAGAATATCCGCCCAAACAAACCTTACCCCTAGACTTGGGAGGAGGTGAGTATCCTGAGAAAGCAGCCTACTCTCTGAAGAAAACTCTATAGGCGTTGGCGCTCAAGCATGATACCGTACTCACCCAATTATTTTATCAAAGCCCATTATTTTTTGAGTTATCGGTGTGACACACACGTGCTCACACACACACACCTATATATATATATATATATATATATATATATATATATATATATATATATATATATATATATATATATATATATATATATATATATATATATATATATATATATATATTGAATATATATTCAATGCGTCGTCTTGAGTAGTCGCATATTCTTTGCTCCCGCTAATAGGTGATAAAATGGTGGTTTGTTAACTAAATAAAGTGGTGCAAACAATAGATCTGTCCATAATAACTATCTAGCTGGAGTTTTGAGATAGTGCTGGTAAATAATACTGTAAAAGTAGTGAATGTTGGCCATTTGTTCTAATAACGCTACCGTTTGCTTCTGATTAACGGATTTATATGGTTCAACCATGTCGATAAAATGCCTGTGACAAAATCACAGGATTTTGAAATTCGTGCAATTTCCAGTGAGGTTTTTGAAAGTAGGTTAGCTGACCATAAATTTATTGAAACGCTAACTAGCAAAATAGCTGAGGTGGTGGTGTCAAAATTACAACCAATCATCGATGACCTCCTCCAAAGATATGCCAAATTAGAGGGTGAAATGGTTCATGTTGAGAGGGAAAACGAAAAATTAAAAAGTGTAATAGAAGATATGGAACAACACATGAAGAACTCTAAAAAAGTTAGAATTTATGGTATTAAAGAGGAAATAGAAGAAAATACAGGGGAAACAGCATTGAAGGCTATTAATGAAAAAATACCCATTAAACTCAACTCTCAAGACCTAGTCAAATGCTACAGAATTGGACCTTCCAATGATAGTGTTGAAGATAGAGCCAAGTCAAGACCCATTCTGGTTGAATTCGTGAGTCAAAATGTATGTAGTCAGCTGTTGTACCAGAGAAAACTATTCAAGAGTTGTGGCATTGGAATATGCGAAGAGCTTACAAGGGCCAAACTTCTTCTTTACAATAAAGCAGTGGAAAAGTTGGGTCGCACAAATGCTTGGGTTTGGAAAGGTAACATCTATGCTAGGATAAAAAATAAAAAGATAGTTATAAAAACCGCTGAATCACTGGATAATATATGATGAACGGGAGCAGCCTCGACAAATTCACTTTGTTTGTTTGTTCCTCAAGTAAAATTAGTTATCATATACTTTTGTTGTATTTTATTGGACTTGTACAGCTTTAATTCTCAACAGAAGATAAACTTGGTTTTGATACAGGTATTTCGTACATTTTATTTTAGGTTTTGTTTAACTGATTCATATCATTTTTAATATCAACTGTGATAGCACGCTGATAGGGTGTTGGAATTCTTTGGAGTATTTATAATATCGGTTTAAAATAATTGTATTTATTGTTTTTACTAAAATATTGTAAGGGATTTTCGACTTTTGTTGGCGAGTTTTCATTGATTTCATTTTACGTTTTATGTCCTGTTTCGTTTACAGAGGTGGGAAGTAATTACTCTAGATAGATACATGGCGGAAGCTAGCGATTTTTTTGAAATTGTTGATGAATCTTCAGGTCTTCCCGATGCTGTCTATAAAGAAATAAGCGAGTATACTTGTGAATTAAATTATCAGGGAATTCGGTTCAATGTTCTTCAGATGAATATACGTAGTGTCAACAAAAATTTTAACGAGTTTTTAATTATGTTAGAGTCTTTGAAAGGTGCTAATCTAGATTGCATAGTATTGACAGAGACCTGGCATGTTTCTAATTGTCTGGATTATCAGATCAGTGGTTATGAGTTGATATACAATGATAGTCGTTTCACACAGAATGATGGCGTTATGCTTTATATAAGAAATAACCGTCCTTTTCAGGCGGAAATAGAAATATTATCTGAAACTGGGCTCATCAAAGTTTCTACAAATTTATTGCAATATAAGATTAATATTACAGCTATTTATAGATCACCGTCATCTAATGAGTACACATTCATTCATGAATTAAATAATTTTATTAAGGCCCGTGATTATGGTGATATAGATTTAATAATAGGTGATACAAATTTTGATATTTCCAACCTAAATAATAGTAGTAACTTGACTTTTATAAATATGATAGAATCTCACGGTTACAGCCCGTATATAACTAAGCCTACAAGAATCACAGAGGCCACACAATCGTGTATTGACCATGTGTTTGTTCGCTCAAACCAGAGACTAAATAATAAGATAGAAAGGGGGATAATTACAATGAAGCCAACGATTCTAACTACAAGCATAACAGACCATTTTTCCACTGTCTTTGAGATTGCAGCATTGGATAATAGTGCTCGAAATCTCGATTCTGATAGTAATTGTTTGATACAGAACCGCAATTTTTTTACCAAGCTTAATGAAGATTTGTTGCTCCAATCCTTACAAAATGAAGGGTGGCATGATGTGTTGTCGGGCACTGATGTACAAACTATATATGATATATTTATAAATAAATTTCTAGTATATATACGCAACGCCACTGAATTCATTCCATATAAAAATGATACTAGTAATAATAAAAAGAAGAATAGCTGGATTACTAAGGGTTTGTTGGCTTCACTCAACAAAAGAGATAAACTTAGAAAAAAATGGTTGAAAAATAAAAATAATACAGATGTTTATCAGGAATATATAACTTATAAAAACACTCTTTCATCCATTATAAAAACTACTAAAAATAATTATTACAAATCTAAAGTTATAAAAGCAGGTAACAATCCAAGAAAAGTATGGAATGTTGTTCGGCAAGCTAGCAACCATCAGGGGTCTCGTGTAGAATTATCATCGTTAAGATCTAGCAATGGAGAAATATTAACTGATAGTACTCTTATAGCCCAGTCATTTAATGAATATTTTGCAACAATAAATGACCATACTGCTTCTAGAAATTCAGTCCCAAACATTGGAAGTAGAAATAATCGAGATAGCTTATTTCTTATACCTGTGGATGATAATGAATTAATTAGTGTTATCTCCTCTTTAAAAAAACATTGCTCTCCGGGAAATGACGGTGTGACTTGTAAAGCTATACAGGTTTCACATGCTTATATTCTTGAACCTTTAAAACATATAATTAATAAAATTTTTGAAACTGGCGATTTGCCAACACAGTTTAAAGAATCAGTTGTTATCCCAATACATAAGAAGGGAGATAAATTGGATTTTTCAAATTACCGCCCAATAAGTTTGATAAATAACTTATGTAAAATTCTGGAAAAATGTGTAAAAAAACGGCTGACTCATTTCTTGGCAGAGCATGACATATTACACAGTAAACAGTTTGGATTCTGTGAGGGTAAATCTACGGAAGCAGCACTGCATGAGCTGGTTTCGGAAATATTAAGTGGATTTGATTCAGATTCTAAGATTCTTGGAGTATTTTTGGATCTGCGCAAGGCATTTGATACTATTAATCATACCAAACTGATTATGAAATTAGAGAATATCGGTATAAGGGGAGTTGTTCTGAAATTGTTTGAAAGTTACTTCACAGACAGAATACAGCGAGTAAGGGTGAATGGTATGTTGAGTGACCCTATTGCCATAGGTTGTGGAGTGCCACAAGGTACAATACTTGGCCCGATCTTCTTTCTTATTTACATCAATGACATACTGTTGGAATATAGTGAGTACTGTACAGTGATATCTTATGCCGATGACACTGCCATTCTGATTAAAGATTCTTCCTGGAATTGTACATATTATAAGGCAACTGACATTATCAGGAACTTGTGTAATGCATTAAAAAATGATTGCCTTTATATTAATATTCAAAAAACTAAATATATGCATTTTTCCCCCACAGTTGCCGGACTGCCCCCTTCCTCGAGAAACATCGTTATCAATGATACGGAAACTATAAATTGTGTTAATAGCTTAAGGTATTTGGGAGTGGAGCTTGACCGGCACCTAAAGTGGCGGTGTCATGTAGAAAAAATCAACTTAAAAATCAGAAAATTAATTAGAACTTTTTATGAAATAAGACATATATTAGATTATGAGAATTTACTTGCGGTTTACAGGGCACTTGTCGAGTCGACTTTGAGATATGGTATAACATGCTGGGGCTCTGCTTATGGTACAACTTTGTCGCCTCTCCAAATTACGCAGAACTTTATACTGAGAATTATGCTTAAAAAAGACATTTCATTTTCTACAGAGTTGCTTTACGGGAAAGATATATTGGACATCAGGGGGCTGTATATTCTAACAACCATTCACCATGTACACAGAAGTAAAAAAGTACCAAGTACTGCACAACACTCTTATCTTACTAGAGGTGTGAGTAGCAAATCTGTTACGTCTTCTTATCACAGAAAAACGGTATCTCAGCGGTACATATCATTTTTTGGTCCAAAGTTGTACAACAAACTTCCAACTTCTATTAAAACTATTAAAAGTAAATACAAATTTAAGAGAGCGCTAAGATCTTATGTTGCTGATAATTGTGTTACTTTAAAGAATATTATAAAATAATGTAAAGTGGGGCATATGAGAACAGGAATAATTTGTAGTAATAAATATTTGCACGAACATGGCAGGTGCATTTTGTAAGTTGGGTGAGTGTTTTCGGGGCTTATAAGTATTTGGCGGACTGTGGAGAGTGAGGGAAAAATGCGAGAGAAAGATAGGGTAATGGAGCATAGGGGAGGAGGTGACAGTGTAGAGTGGGAGGATGTTAGTAAGGGAGAATGTCAGAGAAGAAGAGAAGAGAGTCGGTGGATGTGAATGTGCTGATAATACGGTGGAAAAGATGTGGTGTGAAGTTGTTCTGTGGTAAGACATATGAGTATTGAACTGGAGTGTTTCAAATTGGTATCTGTTGCTTCTACATTGGACAGCGCGGGGGGGGGGGTGAAATTAACTATAGTGTGGATGGCGTGTTTTAGTTTTGTTTGTTTTTATTTCATTTTAGTTTTTGCTGATTAAGTCGAGGAGCCTATTAGGCGGTTTTGCATTTGTTGTTCTTTAAATAAACATTAGTAGACAAGAGTAACGCAATATAAAATAGGTAGGTTATAATGTCACGGACAAGTGTATACTTATGTGACATAGATGTATGTATCTACTTTGTAAGCCTGGTTGTTTAATGTTTGTGTTTATCACTAAGTTACTAAATGTATTTGCATATTAAAATAAATAAATAAATATATATATATATATATATATATATATATATATATATATATATATATATATATATATATATATATATATATATATATATATATATAAACATATAAAGCCTGAAACTGGCCTAGGATTTGGGTTCCAGGGGTCCTAGTTTGCTCTCATTTGAAGAAGTTGTTTCAAAATTCGAAAGTCGCCATCTCCTCATTAGTGAAGTAAGTTTTTAGAGAAAATTCACTAAAAATCCCGAGACATGTCAATTTTAGGTTAAAAAATGACATCCTGCAACGTGACAACTTCACCCCTACATTTAACCCCATTCGAGTGACAGTTGCAACCGCCCAAATTTTTGAAACAGGAAGTAGGAGCTTGTGATGGCTCATTTGAAAGATTTATTTAGTCTCTATTCTACAATGTTATGGTTTTAAATTTTGTTGCAATTAGCAGTAAAAAAAAAATTCATATGATCAACGAACTTCGCTACAACATACTAAAAAATTAATGACTGATCGCGCAAAACGAGCAAACACAATTTCAGTTTCCTTCTTGGACGGTATCAATTAAAAGAAGACATAAAAAGTTATCATTTTTAATAGTTGGCAATGTTAGTTTTGTTTAAAAGCCTTAGTCAATTGCTGTGTGCCTGTAACATTATTACAGTAGTTGCCAGTTGTTAATCGCAATTCAGAAACACGGTGTATTTAACAGAAATGCATAAAATAACAATTCTACATATGATTGATATGTAACACGGTCGCATATCGAAGTTGCTTGCCTATTTCAAGAAAAAATTCCCTATTGGCCGCCTAAATTTTTCTTAGTAAAATTAAAAAGCAATTTCGCGAGGTCAGACAGATAGAAAGCTGTCAACGTTGTCATGAAAAGGGATTTGTTTATGATGAGTACTTGATGTACACGTGTGCAGACCGTACTTATTCGTATTTTTTTATATTTCAACAACACACCACGAGGGCTTACAGCATAAATACTATCGTACCGTGGGTGTCGACAAGGAGGAAAGAGGCAACTTGTTAATTTTGGACTTGAAGGTTTAGAGGTTCGGAGGAGACGGAAAAACATGTGCCGGCAAGGAATTCCACAACTCGGAAGTCCTCGGGACAAAAGAGCGGCCATACCAAGATGTTCTGTGTCTGGTGACCTGGACAGTAAAATGGTTCATTCGCTCTGTTCCCCTTGTATATCTGAGTACCTATGGAGGAAAGCTCCTCTGAGCAGTGCCCGTGCAGATATCTATAAGAGAGAAAGAGAGAGAGAGAGAAGTCGCCAACGGCACGTCCGTGGGCAAAGGATGGCAGCCTTTGGGTGAGGGTAGGGTCACGGATGACACGTATAGCTCTCTTCTGAATGGATTCCAGGATAGCGAGTGTAGAATCTGCAGCGGTACCCCAGATGTGGGAGCAGTATTCGAGGTTTGGCCTTATTTGTGAAGTATATAAGGTATAGAGATTAGCTGGTGAAAATTATTTGCGAGCCCGGAAGAGGAAATCCAATTTATTAGCAGCCGTTTCGTTGCTCATTGTGATGAGTCTAGGGCTGGTGTATCTTTTATGAGATAGAAAGCAAGACTGATATTTGGTGGGGTTGAATTGTACAAGATTTCTACTTCCCCAGTCTAATCTTTTTTGTAGATCCACGGAGACAGAACCCTCCATGAGTCTGAGATCCTCATCTAATTGGGCTAAAGAGACAGGCTTAGGATATTGTATATTTGAGTGCAGGGTGCTGTCGTCCGCGTAACTATGAACTGGGTTGGATGTGCTAGACAGGAGGTCGTTGATGTAGAGAACAAACAAAGTAGGCGCTAAAGCTAAACGTTGAGGAACTCCTGCATTAATTGGATACAGTTTAGAAGAATGGCCATACACGACAACATAAATGCTCCGGTTGGAGAGGAAGTTTGCTGTCCAGGTACAGAGTTTTGGTGGTAGGCCATAGGCCGGAAGTTTATTAAGCAGCGCTGTGTGCCAGACCTGGTCGAATGCTTTGGATATGTCTAGAGCGATAATCTGGGATTCACCTTGTAGTTCATTATACTTGTTCCAAGAATGGGTGACAAAAGGAAGGAGGTCGGCAGTTGATCTGCGCTGACGGAATCCATACTGGCTGTCGTGGATTAGACTGTGTTTTTCAAGAAATTTTAGTAATTCGGTGTTTATATATTTTTCCGTCACTTTAAACACGATTGAAAGGAGAAAAATAAGCCTGTAGTTGCTAGGAAGCGCTTTTGATCCTTTCTTGGGGACGGGTTGTACTCGAGCAGTTTTCCAGTTACTAGGGAATATGCCTCTATTGTAAGATGTCTAAAACAGACGAGTCAGGATAGAGGAGCAAGTTCTGGTGCGCATTTCTTGAGAACAATTGCTGGGATCTCGTCAAGGCCAGAGGCCTTCCTGGTATTAAGAAAAGAGAGCACCTTTCGTACCTTTGTAGTTTTGAAAATGATATCCGTCATTTTATGCGCGACATTGGGGACTGTTGGTGGTTGAACATTTGAAGGTGGGTTGAGAGTAGAATTGCCGGCGAACAACGAGGAAAAAAGTTGAGCCCTGTCCAGGGCGGTAGAAACAATTTCATCCCCTGAAACAATAGGTGGGAACGTGCTCTTGCAGAAATTATTTCCAATAGATTTAGCAAGAGCCCAAAAGGGTTTGCTGTCGTTGAGCTTGAGAGGACTTTGTTTTTGATGTGGTTATTAAACGAGCTTTTTGCCTCAGAAAGAATGCGGACATAGCGATTTCTTGCGTCGTTAAATGCTTGACGGTTTTCTTGACAGGGATTGTGTAGAAGCGTTTTGTGAGCTTTGACCTTTTCAAGTCTGGCCTTGTCACAGGATTTAGGGAACCAGGGCTTTTAATTGGCTGAAGAGGTTTTCTGTGTACGTGGAATAAATAATTCCATTCCAGCTTGGATAGTTTCGGTGACGTTTTGTGAGATATCAGAGGGGCCAGGATAAGAGAAGTAGACAAACGCCCATAAAAATGAGGAAAATTAATCCCGCATTTCGTCCCAGTTCGCTGAGTTGTAGTGCCAAACGATACGTGGGTGTGATGACTGTGTGACCTCGGGTTGCATTGCGCAGGAAGCAGTGACCATGCCGTGGTCTGAGCGACCAAGGGGGGCGGTGACTGATATTTTATAGCATTCAGGTTTTGTAGTAAGAAGGAGATCCAAGGGATTTGAGCTGTGTGTTGAGATGCGAGGAAAGTAAGTAGGTTGCTGAACCATATTGGCTAAAGAACTGCTGACTGCCAACGCTTCCGCTGCTCTCCCTTGTGGATCGGTTTTTTAAGATCCTAGCCATTCCTTATTATGGGCATTGAAGTCACCAAGAATCGTGTCCTCGGAGGAAGTATATTCAGAAATTAGATGGTCTGTTTTTTCAGAAAGGTAGTCGATGAGCTGGACAAAGTTGTTGTCAGAAGGTGACCGGTAAATGCAACAGATGAATTTATTTGCAGCCCTGAATGAGAGAGTTTCATCCAAAGTATGATTTTTCTTCTTGCTACGGACGTATGCGCATACGCCTCCATGCAATATAAAGGAAGTAAGGGGCTCATACCCCGGGAAATTTAGGTGATTAGTGGCTGTTTCGACACTGATTTGGGTTTCGGTGAGGAAGAGGAGTTGGGGCCTATTAGTCTGGAGGAAATGGTGGACGATATTCAGGTTATAATTTAGGCCACATATATTCGAGAAGGATATGTTAAATCTTGATGCCGGAGCCCCCTGTACACCCCTCTCCCGGAGATCCGAATGGAGGGGTATTTTATCTCTGGAATCTTTTGTACAAGGAGGAACCAGCATAATTTTTGTTTATAAGGGAAACCGACTCATACAGCAGAACCGGAGACGTCCGTTAGGACTTCACCGACCTCTTGATGTAAGGGGTGGTACCACCTCGGGCGTGAAAAAATCCATTACTACCACGTAAAGGAAAAGTCAACTGCCACCTGCTTGACTCCGATTAGTCACCACGTACGACAGGCAGGAGTTACCTTGGGCCTATTCTTTTAGTTAGTCCCCGGACCCACAAGGGACAACTAAATACTGAAGAGTACTAAAGAGAACTAAATACAACAAATACTGAAGAGTAATCATTAAAACTAACAAGTATGGCCAACTTCCCTCGAATTACCCTACTCTATTCTCAAGGAGATGGCCGTCATACTTAAGAATATAATTGATCTATGCCATTTTAAACACTATTCGGTTTTAGTACACTTTACCCTAATTACCTGTAAAGTCAGAGAAGTTTCTATATTTATAGTTTAAATCACATATACAAGTTTTCATATTACTATTTAATATTAAATAACATAAAACACATGTGCGTTTACATTAACCCCTTCACTGTACCAGAGGCGAAACACAAAAGGAAAATAACTTTTCTTGTCTTTTTAGAGTCTAATAAATACTAATTGGTAATTTTTGCTAAAAAAAATTATTTCCCCCTCCTTCTCCTGTTTTGGAGCATGTCTCTCGAGAGGGACAAGCACAGTCAGTGGAACACTAGCGAAAGTTGAAACGTTCATTTCAAAAGTAAACTTTATTCATGAGTATCTAATAAACTTACAAGAAAAAGTTACATACAAAATATTTATCGTAAATGAAACTTAGAAAAAGAATTTCTACCTTTTTGGAAACACAGGTGAACCTGACATTTAGTACAAAACACATGAGATTGTAGCTTAAAACCTTCCGTTTTGCACCGCAAGTTGTCTTTGTTGTTGTCGAACTCTGAAAGTTGATTATTATGGATGTTAATTGCACTTGTTGATATTAAATCCATACGTAAACATCAAATATACTTTATTATTTCACTAACTGAATAAACTATATGATACATTTAACTATAAAACAATCACAACAGTACATAACAGGTAACTGACCGAGCGTGGAGAGACGTATCTTCACTGTGTCGGTTGGTAGCGAGGAGAGAGAGAGAGAGAGAGGTCGCCTGGTGTATCTTATATGCGTAGTTCTTGACAGCTTGCTGTCGAATAACGTAACGCAACGTTTAGCTGTCAAGAGAAACATAGAGTGGTGTTGACGGAAACACTGCGGTCGGAACCACCGCCACATACTCCCCTCTCAGTGGCAACGCTATTAGTTCAAGTATCTTCGTGGAAATCGAACTCTACGTACATGGCGTGTAGTTTGAACGGGAACGGGAACTTCACTGTCACTTTCAGTTTCACTAGGTGTTGGACTTTCACTGTCACTTTCAGTTTCACTAGGTGTTGGACTTTCACTGTCACTTTCAGTTTCACTAGGATGTCTCTGAGGCTGGAAAGTTGTCTGTTCGTTATCACAAAGAATGAATGCGGGTTTAAGACGGTCAACAGAAATTGTCTCTTCTCCGTGTGATTTCTTGATTTTGAAGACTTTGTCAGTTCGGGATAACACTTCAAAGGGGCCGTCATAAACTGGTTCGAGAGTTTTCGCGGAATATCAATGCGAACAAAAACAAAAGGAGCTTCCATAAGCTTAGGATGGACAAATACCTTTTTTGCAGTATGATGTTTAAAAGGTACTGGTCGAAGTTTCCTTATGTCTTCTTTCAGCTGAGATATAAGTGGTGGAACATCATGAGCTTGTGTGCTGTTGAAAAAGTCGGTGGGAAGTTTGATTGATTCTCCGTAGACTATTTCAGCGGGTGTTGAGCGATATTCTGGAATTATGTACGATCTGAGTCCTAGTAACACAACTGGCAATTTAGCGACCCATTTTCGTCCATATGAGCTTTCAAGGCCTGTTTCAGAACTCTATGCCATCTCTCGATTACACCATCTGCTGCTGGGTGGTAAGCTGTGGTCTTGATGTGGTCTGCACCTAGTGTTTTAGTGAGGTGTGTGAAAAGGTGGCAATCGAATTGTTTACCTCTGTCTGTGGTGATGTATTGCGGAACACCGAAACGAGAGATCCAGGATGATAAAATAGTGTTCGCTACTGTTTCTGCTGTAATATCTGACAATGGAATTGCTTCGGGCCATCGAGAAAATCTGTCTATTATTGTTAACAGATAGCGTTGACCTTGTGATGCTGGTAATGGTCCCACAATGTCAACATTTATATGCGAGAATCTTCTCATGGCTGGGGTGTATTGTCCAATGGCACTGGAAGTGTGTCTCCATATCTTGACTTTCTAGCAGGGAATGCAAGTTTTAGACCAAAGAGATACATCGCGTTTCAATTTGGGCCAACAAAATCTATCCTGGACCAGATCGACTGAAGCTGATATGGCTGGGTGAGATAAATTGTGGATAGAATCGAAAATCTTTCGGCGAAATTTGAGTGGAATGAATGGGCGAAGTTTCTTTGAAGAAGAATCGCAAATAAGATTCAATCCGTTGTCAAGAGGCATGTTTTGAAATTTGTATGAGGAAGATTTAGACTGCAGAAGGTGTTTGAGTTCCTCACAAGATGACTGAGCTTGCGCAATTTCTTGGAGTGACACAGTGGAAGAAAGTGAAATTGTTTCAATGCGAGAACATGACTGAATTTTGTCTTTTCAGAACTGATCTGCGATATATCAAACTGGGCGTCAACCTGCATTTGCCAGATTTTCACGTTACGTCTCCATATAGGAGGTAATTTTATTGCAACCCTTGCCATGATATTGCTGCTTGAAGAATCTTCGGCCATTGTGAAAAAAATCAGATAATTTTTAAATTAGAAAAGACTGACCTGTTTAGATATTCGTTTTCTGTAGGCATGAGCACGTGCGTGGAAGTTAGGCGACGTCGGTTGGAACATCAGGCTGGGCATCTTCGGCTTGCGGCACGGGGTCACCAATATGGATGTTAATTGCACTTGTTGATATTAAATCCATACGTAAACTTCTAATATACTTTATTATTCCACTAACTGAATAAACTATATGATACATTTAACTATAAAACAATCACAACAGTACATAACAGGTAACTGACCGAGCGTGGAGAGACGTATATTCACTGTGTCGGTTGATAGCGAGGAGAGAGAGAGAGAGAGAGAGAGAGAGGTCGCCTGGTGTATCTTATATGCGTAGTTCTTGACAGCTTGCTGTCGAAAAACGTAACGCAACGTTTAGCTGTCAAGAGAAACATAGAG
This sequence comes from Tillus elongatus, assembly GCA_964006375.1. NCBI lineage: Eukaryota > Metazoa > Arthropoda > Insecta > Coleoptera > Cleridae > Tillus > Tillus elongatus. Next base: position 194,309,381 of record OZ023263.1, read on the forward strand.
TAGTGTTGACGGAAACACTGCGGTCGGAACCACCGCAACAATTATAGCCATCGTATCGTGATTTATTGACTGGTCTAGTCTCATTAGATATTTTTGGGGAGGTTGGGGAGGTTGGGGAGGATCTGCAGTATTGGAAGGCCTTGCTCGTTTAGGGGGATTTCTTGAAAGTATAAGATTTTCCGCTACGGACTGCTGGAATGCAAGCAGATCAAGTTTGTTTTTCTTTTAGATTTATCAGCTTGGTTTTTATACTCTATCCAAGAGTTCACTAAGGCAACATCCACAGCATGTGTTATCATTCGTATAGTCCATTTATTAGATCTTACATACGATCTATATATACTTAGCAAAAAATCGTGTTTGTCTACTCCACCCATATTGGTGTTATACAACTGTCTTGCCTCTGGTCTTTGCACTTGTACATACTCCTTTTTTGTTTTGTCATATCTTTGGAAATAATCTGGCCGGCCAATACCAACAAAACTAGAAGCTGTTACTCTTGTTATCATACCATTTTGTTAAAACTATTCCGTCTTTACTTAGACAAACAGCTGCAGATCGCCGACCTTCCCTCTTCATGTCTTTATCACTTGGCAGTTTGGGATGAGCAAAACGATCTAGTCTAACTGTTCCTACACTAAAGATAGATTTAGCGGCAAGAAATTGGAACAATTGATATGTTCTGAAAAAATTATCGAAATACAGCCCATGGTTATGTTCAGTTATCCTTTCAGATAGTTGCTTGCTGCGGTACCACAATGTGTATACAAAGGCTTAGTTCCTGTAGTTGAACCCTGGTATATCAAAAAATCGTAAATTAGACCAGCCAATACATAAATTTTTATTCCCCACTATTTGGGCTTATTTTTAATGTATTGCTTTTGAGTGGCACAATCTGTTCGTTCACACATAAGTTTCGCTCCAAAGGCAGCTCATGACACCTGTTTATGAATGAATCATGCAAACAGCGAACCTTTCACAATCGATCGGAATTACTTTCTTCCCGACTAGTTATCTACACTAAATGAAGAGTTTGTCTAAGCTTGTAGAATGTACGTAGATTCATGTTTTCACTTACGAGGCGAATTCCAGCTGACGGGCTCCAATACATTTCAACTCGAGGCAATTTCATATTCCCCATCACAATGTGAATTCCTAGAATTTTTTTATTTCTTCGATAGTGGTTGGTGGAAACCGACAGACATCTTTTTGAACGGCATACAAGTTTGTCATGTTTGCCATTTTCCCGAATATCTCATCAGAAATGTACCTTCTAAAAAAATCTGCAGGCACTGGCAAGTCAACAACTGGTTAATGTTTTTGCCAGTGCCAGTCAATATTTCTAGTTTCGTACTGGACTTTATTTAGCCATTGGATGTCTTCTTTTTTCGTAAGACCCTATTTCTCATAAAACTTCTTCGTGACTTTGGATGTTTCTTCTTTATTTTTCTTTGCTTCTTCTCTCTGCTCTTTTTTTGTTTTTGTCCTGACATTCTCAATTGCAAGTATGTTATTTTCTTCGTTATATTCAGATTAAGTGTTTGCAGTATCTTCACTTTTTCCTATAATTTCAGGTTCCTCAATATCATCTTCAGACTCGTTGTCTTCATCTGACCCCTCACTCCTCTCCATAAACTCCAATAATTCATTTATTTCTTCCTCTTGTTTGTCCGAATCCTGATCCCAACCATAGTCGGCTTCATCTGTTAAATCGGCAACATCTGAATCGTTATCATTATCCAAGATCTGAAGAAACTCTTCGTGGGTAAGATGTTTTGTATTTTCCAATGTCTGTTTTTAACAGACATTTTCTGTAAAGAAAATTAAAGCTTGTAATCAACCTTATATCTCAAAAACACTGTATCGTAAAATCAAATTAAATCGGAAGTTTTATCCACGAACTATATTTGTCCCTATGGGGGGACATAACTTTTCAAGGAGAATGTAAACATCTAAAGAATTGCGACATACATAAAATAAACTAGAGGTATCATAAACTAGAATGTTTACTTACCACCGATTGTGAAAAACTTCTATTTTCCTAAAAACTAACCAATTATTTTCACAACAGCACCAACACACAATACACAATCAACTTAGGTTGGAAAACACGACGGCTTCTATCTGCAAATATTTAGTTACAACTTCTTTCCGTAGAGCCCGCCACCTTCCTAAGCGTCCATTGGGATGTCCCTGCGTCGGTACAAATACACTAAGTCGACTTTAACTTTACAGTTAGTATATATGATATCATATAAAGTGATGTCCCTCCCGTGGTACAAAAACAGTGAAAGGGTTAAAATGAAACAAAGCGAAATAATGTATATCTTCATTTATTTGAAAGTACATTTTAATTTTATTAGGTTGTGCACCAATAGGAAAGCTGAAATTTGTGTTACTTATGTGTTTAATACTACGATATCTAAACGATTCAAAAACACAGACTCCACACACAAAAAATTATAAAGATTATTTTACACCGAAATCTCTTTGAAACCATGTGAAAGATAATTCTAAAATCAATACAACAGATGCAATCAAATTTCCCAAAATGAGTATGTAAAACGCAGTTTGCAGATGATAAAGACTTAATGATTCAATTATTTGCTCCTCTAAAGTAATCATATTTAGTTTAAGGTATATGTTAGCTCGGAACAAAATCCCAAACTCTTGAATTAACATAATATATCTATTAATAATGTCGAAATATGGTGAATGTTTGGCAAATATAAACACATTATAACCAAAAGCAATTGACTTTCTTAAAACAAAATATTGATGTCTATTTTTCTCTTGGTCTGAGTCAAAAACAGTTGCTGTCCACTCATTTACAACGTATCCTTTTGTTAAGTCAAATTTCCCCGGTTGTATTTTTTTCAGCATGTTACTTCTGTTCAAAATTATTATCTGATCATGGAGACCTATATCCGGTGAGATTTGATCTGCATATTGCTTTCCGATAATCAGTTTCACACCGCTTTTTTTCAGTTCATCTATGGTGTTGATATTCTCTAAATATTTTGTAGATACCAAATTACTTATTAATGAACACTGAAAAGCAGCCGACAATATAAACGAGATCGAGATCCACAACAGAAAAAAAAGTTTAAATGAGTTTCTTTGCAAAGTAAACGATGTAACAGGTTTTCCAGTTAAACCAGCTAAAGTATCTATAAGTGGCTTCACTCTTTTTACTTCTTTAGAGGAATTAAAATAAATTGAATATAACTTTAACATCATGAAAACTGTAATGAATACTGTACTCAAAATGTACCAAACATTTCCCTGAAAAGTGAGTGTAATATTTTCATATTGAGGGACCTCTCCAGCTATGGGAACTAAAGGAAAGAGATTCGTGACTTCGATAGGATATGTGCAGTCAAATTCTTCGTTTAAATTTTGCAAAACATTGCCTGGTACAAGCTGTCTTACCCCACAGAAATCGACACCATCTACTAGCTGCTTCAAATTGGTTTCAACAAAATCAACAGGTTCTTCAGCTAGTAACAGGGATGCGTTTAGTTTTTTTATCACTAGATGAAGCAACTCAATATCTACACCAAACCAGGCTCCGAAATATTTTGTAGCATATGGAGGAAATTCAAAAATTTTAACTCTTAACTTGTATCCTTGCAAATCCTTTGATATTCTTTGAAGGTGAATATGTAAGTGTCTCTGACTGGGCATAATTTTCAGTGAATTTGAGAATGGATCGTAAATATACCATGTAAGTTTGTTTTGAGCCATAAATACTAAGGCAAATTTCAAAATATTTCTTTTCCAGATAGAAAAACAGACGTTCAATGCATAATCGTCATCAATCATTTCTGAGGCAGAAACGTATAATATTACTGTCTGATCCGACCTCCAGAATGATAATTTTGAAACCCAGTTTAAAGTATTAAATAAATCTAGTACGTTTTCGGCAAAAATAAAGAACATTTGGGGTATTGCTATAGAAAGCGCTGTAAAATTCTGATCATTAATTATGATTCTGGGTGAAGGATGAAACTGACTCCACCAGTTAATGTAATTTTTGCCGATGCTTTTGTTGGTGCCAATTATGCATACAGTCTTAAATTCTGGATCCGACTCTATATTTTTAGGTGCTTCGTACAAGGATTTGCTTATTAGATGATCATCCAATGTCATATTAATAAAAGCTTGGCATAGAGATTTTAAGAGAATAAGAAGGACTAGCTTTCTAACCATTGTAGAACCTAGTACTGAATATCTAACATCCAGATTTACTTAATATATATGGCGAGTAAACTAAGAAGCTATGTGATTGATGGCCACAAATAATAGGTCTTATAGTTGTATCATGATATAGTAAAATATTGTTTATATCTTAGCTTATGTATGTACTTTCTTCGATAAACATGATAGACAAATTGATATACTACAACTAAATTACTAAGCGAGACCATTAAATAAAACGTTCGGGATGCAGCAAGTGCGTTATGGTAGTGAATTTTCATAAAAATGTTTTTAATAGCAAATATGTGTTTTTTTTTTCAGAAACCAGACATCAAATTCGATATGCCATGTTTCATCAAAATGTCTTTATTGTTTGAAAACAGACTTAAAGTCTAACCGAAAAAATCCGTTTCTTGGTCAACCTTATAGGTTAATAGCAAACTGAGCTTTTCAAATATGAAGCCTTTAATCAAAATTCGCTACCATAACGCACTTGCTGCTTCCAGAATTTCTTTACTTACAAACAAGCCATTATATTTCGATAGAAAATGCAAACACTTAAGGCGTTTTCGACTAAAAAAATTATTTGTATCACCAACGACTTATGGGACATCCTGTGATTGTAGAAATATTTTTTTAAGATGTAGCTCAAAACACCATATAATTAATGTATACATTTTTTTTCATATCTTGTAGAATAACGGATATATTGTTCTTTATTGATTTTTTACGAAAATTCGACAAAAGTTATATACCATTAAACGATAAACTCTAAGCTAAGACTACTGCCAAGCATCAGAGAAAGGGTCTATTTGAAACGAATTTTCTGGAAACATTTTAGTAAAATGAAGGATAATGACGGTTGAAACTAAGACTTCAGGGTTTGTAAAACATTCTTCTTGACACATTTTCTTTCCATAGCCCGTATTAGATTCAAGTTTTTTACCTAAATGTTGCGAATTTTGACGTTTTAAATTGTCACTTTGACGTTTTGAGGAAAACCCCAATTTATTTTTCTTTAAGTGCCCATGACTTTTTTTGTATTTTGACCTACAACGCTAAATTTTGGTAGGTAACTTACCTATAGCGATGTAAAACGAAGTACCTTACTTTGTTATTTCCGGAGATATGAATTTTTTTCTAAAGAAAACACAAAATTTTCCGGTAAAACCTCGGCCGATTTTCCTGGCTAACGAACTTATCCAAGCCACTTACAAAAGGAAGGTATTCACCAAATTTTGTCAAAAGCGGCCCATTATTTTTTGAGTTATCGGTGTGACACCTATACACACACACACACACATAGCAAATAAGCCTTTTTAAATGCAAGCAGGCATCAAATTTGGTTACCGGTATTAACCTATATAGTAGAAACAATGTACCACATTTTATTAAAATAACTTTATTGTTTGAAACGGTATACAAATTTTTCGAAAAAAAACTTTAGCCAACGAACTTTAGATGAACAGCAAATTGAGTTACTGAAATTTTATGCATTTAATGAAAATATGCTACCAAAACGCACTTATTGCGTCTCGAATTTTTTGCTTACAAAGATGCATTATATTTCGATTAAAAACTGCAAAAATGCAATAAAATAACACATGTACGAAAAAAAAATTGTATCATTAACATCTTATGGGCGATCCTGTGATTGTCAAAAATAATTTTATAAGATGCAGCTCAAGACACCCTGTAACTAACATACACATTTTTTTCTCGTATCTTGCATAATAACGAAGATATTGAGCTTTACCGTAGAAATGCGTCACCCTGTATATATGTAAACAGATAAAAACTGAAACTAGCCCCGTATAGGGATTCTAAAGAGCCTAGTTTGCAGTCATTTGAAAACATCTTTTTTAAATTCAAATGTTGCGGTCTCCTAATCAGCCAACTTTTTCCACGAAAATTAGCTAAAGATCATTAAACTAAAAGTTAACTAAAACTACTGCCCAAGCATCAGAGAAAGGGGTATTTCAAATTAATTTTCTGGAAATATTTTAGTAAAATGAAGGACAATGGCGGTTGAAGCTGAAACTTAAGGGCGCGCAAAATATTCTCCTTGCGACATTTTCTATAAATAACTCGTGTTCGTTTTAGGTTATTTGCTTAAATGTTGCCAATTTTACCGTTTCAAATCGAAACTTTGTCGTTGGAGGAACACCCCAAATTTTACTTTTTTAAATGCCTATAACTTTTTTCTTTTAACCTACAGAGCTAAATTTTGGTACATTGTTTACTTTTCATGATTCAAGTAGCCGTACCAAATTTTGTTGCCGGAACTTTGTTACTTCGAGAGACAAAAAGCTCGGAAAGAAAACGCAAAATTTCCCGGTAAAACCTAGGTCAATTTTCCTGGCTAACGAACTTATCGAAGCCACATGCAAAAGGAAGGTACTGTGGCGGTGGTTCCGATCGCAGTGTTTCCGTCAACACTACTCTATGTTTCTGCATAAATACTCTTGACTCTTAAACTTTGCGTTACGTTATGCGACAGCCATGAACTACCATATAAGAGACACCAGGCGATCTCTCTCTCTCTCTCTGCTCTCTACCAACCGCTACAAACAACACACGTCCTTCACGCTCGATCAGTTATCCGCTATGTACTCGTGTACTGTTGTAATTGTTATAAAGTGTATTACAGTTAAATGTATCATATAGTTTATTCAGTTAGTGAAGTAATAAAGTTATATTAAATGTTTACGTAAGGATTTAATATCAACAAGTGCAATTAACATCCATATTGGTGACCCCGACTTAATATCCATAGGTACTTACCAAATTCTATCAAAATCGGCCCATTATATTAAAGTTATTGGTGTGATGCATGTATATATATATATATATATATATATATATATATATATATATATATATATATATATATATATATATATATACAGGGTCGCTGATAAGTCTGGAAACGGTCGATTATCCGGGAAAATATACAAGGTGTCGAAAAAAGTTTTATACAAAAGTTTTTGGGTTCTTCAATGTCTACTAGGCGGTGATAATTTTATTTATACAGGGTTGGTCATACAGGCGTGGCACACCAATATTAATTTTTTTTTAATGGAACACCCTATATATTATTCGATATTTCAATCCTTCTCTTAATTTTGAGCAACATTTATCAGAAGCATGATGTACATAAACTCAATCGTTTCCGGGTAAAAAAATAAATAAAAATAAACGCTACTGTTTTTAAAATCTATTGGATGAAGAACAAAAATAAATGAAAAGTAGAATATCTCTTGAAAACAATCTGTGAGTGTGAAAAGAACCGGTTGCGATGTTTTTAACATTGTTTGGAATCCCAAGATAAGATAAGATGCCCATAAGAAACGCAGTATTATTCTTTTGTTTTAAAATGTTTCCAGGACAACGAATGTCAAACATTCATTCAGTGTCAACAGTTTTGAAACATTAGTAATTTAGTGTCAACAGTTTTTGTGCAAAATGGCAAGTTTAAGTGAAACCGAACGTATCGAAATTTTAATGATGATAGGGTACGGTGATAGAACACGAAGTTTTGCTCAAGTGGTGATTATGTTCAATGAGTTGCATCCTGAGCGGGAATCGATCTCCAAATCCACAGTTTCGAAAACTTTGCATCGTTTTCACGAAACTGGCGGTATCAAGGATAAACCTAGAACTGGAAGGCCAGTAACCGTTACAAATGAAGAAAATTCTTTGAATGTAATATTGGATGTGGTGGAAAATCCGAAAACTTCGGCACAGCAATTGGCTTTAAATCACAATATGAGTTGATATTCAATTCAAAAGATTACGAAGCGGGAAAAGTTCCGTCCATATAAAATTCATTTATTGCAAGAACTGAGTGAAGACGATTTTGATCGCAGAATCGAGTTCTGTGAACTTATTATGGAGAAGTTACGCCAAAATTTTAACTTTGCCAACCACATTTTGTTTTCCGACGAATCTACATTTTGTTTGAATGGACAAGTCAACCGACACAACTGTAGGTACTGGTCAGACGAAAACCCACATTGGATGGAACAAATTCACACCCAAAGACCGCAAAAAGTAAATGTTTGGTGTGCTATTATTGGTGGACATATCATAGGACCTTATTTTATACACGGTAATTTGAACTCTGCTCGATATTTGACACTTTTGCAAGAATCAATTGTTCCAGACGTAAGTCGATTATTTCCGAACAATAACGACCCAAATCTACCAGCGGAAGAAATATGGTTTCAGCAGGATGGGGCACCCCCTCATTTTGGAATTGAGGTACGGGAATATCTGAATCAAACCTTTCCTGGCAGATGGATAGGGCGCAGGGGAACTATTGAATGGCCAGCTAGGTCTCCCGACATGACGCCGCTTGACTTTTTTTTGTGGGGTCATGTAAAAAATTTAATTTACCAAAATAGACCGCAGAATATTGAAGAGTTGCAAGCAAGGATTGTGCATGAAATTAATAACATTCCTCAAAACGCTCTTGTAAATGCAGTGCAATGTTTTGTTAAGCGAATTCATTATTGTCAGGAGGTCAATGGAGAACACTTTGAACATCTTATAAAATAGGATTCCAAACAATGTTAAAAACATCGCAACCGGTTCTTTTCACACTCACAGATTGTTTTCAAGAGATATTCTACTTTTCATTTATTTTTGTTCTTCATCCAATAGATTTTAAAAAAAATCTCGGGACGCAGCAAGTGCGTTATGGTAGTGAATTTTCGTAAAAATGTTTTTATTGCAAATATGTGTCTTTTCTTTTTAAGAAAGCAGACATCAATTTTGGTTACCAGTATAACCTATATAGAAAAAGCAGGCATCAAATTTGATTACCAGTATAACATATATAGTAAAAACAATGTGCCATGTTTCATCAAAATAACTTGATTGTTTGAAAACGTACAGAAATTTCCAAAAGTAAACCAAAAGTGTTACTGAAAAAATCCGTTTCCTGGTCAACATTATAGGTTAATAGCAAATTGAGCTTTTCAAATATGAAGCATTTAATCAAAATTCGCAACCACAACGCACTTGCTGCCTCCAGAATTTCTTAACTTACAAGCATGCATTATATTTCGATGGAAAATGCAAAAAAATAAGGCGTTTTCGACAAAAAAAATTTATTTGTATCACCAACGACTTATGGGCCACCCTGTGATTGTCGCAATAATTTTTTAAGATGAAGCTTAAAACACCGTATAATTAATGTATACAATATTTTTTCATATCTTGTATAATAACGAATATATTGAGCTTTATTGATTTTTTTACGAAAATTCGACAAAAATTATATACCATTAAACAATAAACTCTATAGCTAAGGCTACTGCCAAGCATCAGAGAAAGGGTCTATTAGAAATGAATTTTCTGGAAATATTTTAGTAAAATGAAGGACAATGACGGTTGAAACTAAGAGTTCGGTGTATGTAAAACATTCTTCTTGAGACATTTTCTTTCCATAGATCGTATTAGATTCAAGTTATTTGCCTAAATGTTGCGAATTTTGACGTTTTCAATTGTCACTTTGACGTTTTGAGGAAACCCCCAATTTATTTTTCTTTGAATGCCCATAACTTTTTTGTCTTTTGACCTACAGAGCTAAATTTTGGTAGGTGGCACACCTATAACGATATAAACCAGCTTACCAAATTTGGTTGCCCTTACTTTGTTAATTTTGGAGATATAAATATTTTGCGAAAGAAACACAAATTTTTCCGGGAAAACCTCGGCGGATTTTCCTGGCTAACAAAATTATTCAAGCGACTTGTGAAAGGAATGTACTCACCAATTTTGACGTTTAAAATCGCAATTTTGACGTTTTGAGGAAAATCCAAATTTATTTTGCTTTGAATGCCTGTAACTTTTTTATCCTTTAACCTACGGAGCTAAATTTTGGTAGGTAACTTGCCTGTAATGAAATAAATCTGCATATGAAATTTGGTTGCCCTTACTTTGTTAATTCCGGAGATATAAATTTTTTTCGAAAGAAAACACAAAATTTTCCGGGAAAACCTAGACCGATTTTCCTGGCTAACGAACTTATCCAAGCCATTTGCAAAAGGAATTTATTCACCAAATTTAATCAAAATCGGCCCATTATTTTTTGAGTTATCGGTGTGATACATATATATATATATATATATATATATATATATATATATATATATATATATATATATATATATATATATATATATATATATATATATATATATATATATATATATATATATATATATATATATATATATATAAACATATAAAAATTTAAACCGACCCCGGATATGTGTTCTGGGGGGCCTAATTAGCGCTCATTTGAAGAAATTTTTTCAAAATTCAAAAGTCGGGATCTCCTCATTAGTGAATTTTTTTTAAGAAAATTCACTAACAATAGCGTTTATTTTTATTTATTTTTTTACCCGGAAACGATTGAGTTTATGTACATCATGCTTTTGATAAATGTTGCTCAAAATTAAGAGAAGGATTGAAATATCGAATAATATATAGGGTGTTCCATTAAAAAAAATTAATATTGGTGTGCCACGCCTGTATGACCAACCCTGTATAAATGAAATTATCACCGCCTAGTAGACATTGAAGAACCCAAAAACTTTTGTATAAAACTTTTTTCGACACCTTGTATATTTTCCCGGATAATCGACCGTTTCCAGACTTATCAGCGACCCTGTATATATATATATATATATATATATATATATATATATATATATATATATATATATATATATATATATATATATTGTCACTCTCCGTCTCGCATAGTCACTTGTGGGTGTTCCCAATATAACACTAAGTCAGGATTTTTTCTTAAATGATTTTGCACTAACTGGTGTCCCTTTACACTTACCAGAATAGTATACAACAACATTAGATCACGCACTCCATTAACGTAAAAAAATGTGAGTATTTTCATCCGTTCTGCATGACAAAGGTAGCGCATTGGAATTAATGTTTGGATATATTCCGGTTACGTGAAATATGAGCCTATCATATCCTATATGTTTCATAATGGATTGTCTGCAAAATATTTTCATATATTTCAAATTTACCATCTTTAGAATAAATTAATATAATGGCTGCATGAGGTGTTACTTACTTGCTTCATAATTGCTTTTGTGTAAACTTGAGGTAATCCATCGAAGAGAGAATCTATTTTAAGCAATAATTTATTGTGCTATTTAAATTGTTGTGAACTAAATAAAAATTAATCTACCTGTCTACCTACCAGAAATGATTTCACTTAGGATGAAATAATTTCAAATTCAATTCTACTTACCAGAAACCAGCAGAGTCACCAACCCAAACGCGAAAATGGAACTAATAATGATGCGTTTGACGTATCTACATAACGCCAACTTCGTGTTCGTGTCGCTTAAATTTTATATTTGCCTTTTTGCATACAAAGTGCACTTTCATATGGTTTCTCTGCATTTTTAGGCCATTATGTACCAAAAATGGAAAATATCATACAGATACGTTACAATTAGGTGATATACTGTGTCTAAAGTGATAACAAGCGATGAATATGATCATCAAATTCCGCCGAAAGACGATATCTCGGAAAATACGCGTGTGCCCTAATTTTCCCCATCATTTTCGTCACCTACGCACAAAATTACGTGACACTGCATAATCGCTCATATGACAGGGTATTAGACAATCACCAAAAAATATCTAGATGTTTTTTCCCTTAGGACTGGTCTGCGTCTTTGCCACCCCGATAGAACCGCAGCCTCTGGCTTATTGTGTATGCCCTTTGTATTTTCTACTCCACCCATTCCAAAATCACTGTGCCTTGGACTAGTCTGCATAGTAATTGGTAGGGTGAAGTTTTATATTGCTCGGTCTGCGGTCTAGGCTGACCGTAGATCAGTTGTCTTTTGCGGTCCAGAGCTTTACACTCGCACCAGATGTACTGGGCTGATTCCTCCTCCTCGCCGCAGAGTCTGCATGCCAGGTCTCCCTCGAACCGCCCCATTTTATGCAGATGTTTATTGACAGACATGTGCCCCGTCAAGAGTCCTGTTATGTTCCTGAGCTAATATTTAGCAGCTCCACAGCTCTCTTTGGACTGGGCTGTCCAATTAATGACTTCCCGTGTTTGGGCATTGGAAAATCTGCCTAGTATGCAGACAATCGTTAACATACGCGGTACTGGTTTGGTGGCCTAAGGTGACACAATCCAGTGCCAAACAAAAACTAGGCAAGATCCAAAGGATGGCTTTCCTGGGGATCACAGGGGCTATGGCTTCAACCCCAACAGCCGCCATGGAGGTGTTGCTGGATCCCCCCCCCCCCCCAAAACTTAGTTCTCATGGGAGAGGCCAGGCTAGGACTGTACAGATTAGCCTGCAATAGTAGACTGAAGATCAACCCAGGCTTCAGAGGCTACTGCAAAATTCAGGAAATCGTGAAGGAGCCGATGCTTGAAATGAGATCAGATTTCGCGAGTCCGCGAATCTGCTGGGAAAACAATTTTACAGTGGAAATTCCCGACCGCGAGGCTCGGCGGGAGGAGAGGCCGGGCTTACCACGGAAAGCGCTCGTCTGCTTCACGGATGGATCCGGCGGGGAGCGTGGGACGGAAGGACCGAGGGTAAGTCATAATATTTCCCTGGGAGCTCATGCAACGGTCTTTCAGGCCGAAATGTACGCTATCCTGCACTGTGTATGGGAGAACAATAGGAGAAGCTACACCAACAAGCCGATCCTCACAGCCAGGTAGCCCTTAAGGCCCTAAGTAGCCCACGGGTAAATTCCAGGCTGGTAAGTGAATGGCGAGACTAAATGGGCGACCTAGCTGGGCAGAATGAGGTCACCCTCATCTGGGTACCGGATCACTTGGGGGTCAAAGGCAATGAAGAAGCTGACAGTCTCGCGAAGAGAGGGTGAGCAGAACCATTTATGTGACCAGAACCGGTCCTGGGAGTATCGAAAGGCACGGCCAGGGGAACCGCCAGGGAACTGCACGAGGCATATTGGGCAGATTATCCAGGCCTCAAAAACGGGAGGTCATTAGTTGGACAACCCAGTCAAAAGAGAGCTGTGGAGCTGCTAAATCTTAGCAGAGGACAGCTCAGAAATATAACAGGACTCTTGACGGGACACATGGCCGTCAATAAACACCTGCATAAAATGGGGCGGTTCGAGGGGGACCTGGCATGCAGACTCTGCAGAGAGGGAGAGGAAATAGCCCAGCAGATCTTGTGCGAGTGTAAATCTCTGGACCGCAAAAGGCAACTGATCTACGGTTAGTCTAGACCAGAGACAGAGCAATATAAAACTTCACTCTACCAATTGCTCTGCAGACTAGTTCAAGGCACAGTGATTTTGGAGTGGGTGAAGTAGAGACAAAGGGCATGCGCAATAAGCCAAAGGCTGCGGTGCTATCGGGGCGGCTAAGAGCCGGACGAGTCCTGAGGGGGAAAATACTTGTTGGTCTGTTTTTCTATGAGGGCACACTAACTTGTGAGAGCTTCATGAAAGTTATGACTGAAATTGTGAATAATTTGTTAGACTAACTGGATCTTATAAGTAGATAAATCAGCAATTTTAGCAGGATGGCTCACATGCCCACAACTGTAAGTTCATACACTCGCGAAATGCGAAATCGCCGCAAAAAGTATCACTATTGGTTTATTTGAAATAATGTCGTAATATTATTTTAAATGAACCAACAGGAAGAAACAAATGGACCCTTCCAGTGGCCATAGCGATCACCAGACTTATAGCCGCTCTGATTTCTCTTTATGAGATTATTTAAACAATCCATTTGTTAAGAATATTCTCAACAATTTGTATTCTGGCGAGCACTGGTTCTTACACTCATTATTTTATTCCTGGTTTTCTGAGGTTTACTAAATATTGCTGCTAACTTTTGCTAATATCACTGACATGCTTAAGATTTTCACGTTAGTTTGTCAATAAACTATGCATTTATTGAACAGATTTTGCGTTATCCGTATTACCGCTGCTATTTGCTGCCCTAGTTGTATAACTAAGCTCGTGACGTCACGAATTGATGTTTCAGGCATCTATTATTGCAATGACTACGGCACAGCTTACATGGGACCTCAGCAATTACGTCTAAGCTGGCGTTCTTGCGGCTGAAGTTGGGAACTACAGAATTTTGTATTATCGAAATCGGTGTGATTTACATTTTAGTCTTGTTCTTCTTCGAGTATTTTATTAATTATTTAATATTTTTCATTGAACATTCCAACAACAATGGCGTGAAATTTTGAAGAATATTTAGAACTGTCATTGTTAACTAATTGCTTCAGCCCTCATAGTGAGGCTGGTTCTTACATTTTTACGTTTTCAAGGCAGTAGCTTCCTATATATTCCAATGAAGTCTTTTGTAAAATACATGGCATCTGTAATATTTAGCTATGTCTAAAAGACTAAAAAGCAAAAACAAAAAGAGGTGACATTGACATTTGGCAGATGCCATTTCCATGAGCCTAATCTTAACACTTTACAACATAACCTCTCTTTCTATTTACGTTTAACAACACAACTTTAATTTATATCATGTTATTTCTGATAAATTTTAAACTAATTAAAGAGTCAAGCCAGTTTAATATTCATATCTTGCAATTCAGGTGGTAAAAGAATTATAAGATTAATTAAGTGAAAACTAAACAGTTTTTTAAAAACATGTCTCGTATTGTGGTAAAAAATTTGCCAAAAGCAGTAAGTAATTTTTTTATACCTATTTTTTTTTCTGAAGACTTTCACGTATTTATTTAACCCTTAAGGAAGCCTTTTAGTCCATTAAATTGGTAGTGGTGTAGTTTTCTTTATCTCGTCCTTATTTTAGATAACTGAAGAAAAACTCAGGAAAGTGTTTGGAGAAAAAGGTACAATAACTGATATCCAGTTGAAGTACACAAAAGATGGAAAATTTAGACAGTTTGGTTTTATTGGATTCCAGGAAGAGCATGAAGGTGAAGAAGCAATTAAACATTTTGACAAAACCTACATTAGTACAAATAAAGTGTCTGTGGAGCCTTGTGCAGTTCTGGGTAAGTGTTTTATGTTATTCTTATGTCATAATAAATTAAGCTGATGTATGACAGTTTAAAGGATTGAGGATTACACTACTACACTACCCGGATACTTTTTTCCCTCAGGGCTCGTCAGCGTCTTTGCCGCCCCGATAGCACTGCAGCCTTTGGCTTATTGTGCATGCCCTTAGTCTTTTTACTCCACCCATTCCAAAATCACTGTGCCTTGAACTAGTCTGCACAGCAATTGGTAGGGTGAAGTTTTATATTGCTTTGTTTCCAGTGTAGACTGACTGTAGATCAGTTGTCTTTTGCGGTCCAGAGCTTTACCACTTGCACAAGATGTGCTGAGCTGATTCCTCCCCCTCGCCGCAGAGTCTGCATGCGATGTACCCCTCGAAGCGCCCCATCTTATGTAGGTGTTCCTTGACGGCCATGTGTCCTGGTGTTCCTTGACGGCCATGTGTCCTGGTGTTCCTTGACGGCCATGTGTCCCGTCAAGAGACCTGTTATGTTTCTGAGCTGTCCTCTGCTAATGGAGAGTTACACTACAGACTACATATGTAGAGCTAATAGTGTAATTTTTCATTTATCTTGAACACAAAATATAAAAAACATCAAAAACCAAATTTATTTTATCCTCACTTTTCTATACATTTATCTGTATCTGTACATATTTTGAAAGGCAATTCTGGTGAAAGGAATCCTCTTTGTGTCATACAATTAGATGAGAATGTTTGTTTACCCGTTTCAATAAACGTTTGTTTCTTCTCATCTCTTGTAGGACAAGTTTATTCATCTGCATTTGGAACTGACCACCGGCTTGGGTTAACAGCCTCCGTGACAGCTCCTCCGTCCACAAGGTGAACCTCAATGAGGTGGCGCTATACAATATAGTTAACACTGCATATGGGTGACTGTATAAAGATATTCATGTCAGAGTTAAAATGTTTATTAGTTAAAAGAGTACTTTATTTTGAATGCCTGCTTTGCACTTGCATTCTGCCTTCTCATTTATCTCCTACATTCACCATCATATGTAATAATGTGTGTAATAATACTTCCAAAGTACCTAAATATTTCTCCGTATTCAAGTTGTTGAGCATTCAGCTTTATATGCATTTTCCCGGTCCTATCCTCAGCTATCTTCATTAAATTTGGTTTCTTATTTTGCTGTTTTTGTTTGTTTTTATAAGTAGCGTAGCTGTACAATTTGATGGAGTTAGCCCTCACCACTTGCTCAATTTTCTGAGAATATATCTTCTGTTTGAGCATAATATCCGTCTTGATCTGTTGTCTCAACCACAAGTATTTTTGTTTAATTTGTGTTTAATCTCCGTGAAAACCAAGGCAGGTATATGAATGTCACTGATTCAAAAGACACCAGCACTCATTTAAATACAATAACTTACCTGCAAAATTCAATTGTAATGGCACTTGGATACACCTAACATTCAGATGCCGTTGATCATATAAACTTAATGATGCTGACACCAAATCCATCACTGCTGCCACATTTACACCAGTTTTCCCTACAACCTTATCAAAAAACACTTGTGTGGACATTGTCAAATGAAAATTATTTAGAGGGTATCACGTTATTGGAAAAGCTTTGGAGCGTGTGACTGTTAACCAATTAGTGCATAAGATTATAAAAATTAAAAAAAATGCTGCTTTTTTGTTGAAAAACGTACATCGAGATGAAAGTGAAGGACTTTTGTAGGTAAGGTTTCCAATTTTTTTCTTTATTTAAAAAAATACAAGGTGCTTGTTTTATTGAACGTCAAGCCTACATATCAACTTGAGACAAATACAACAAAATTTTGTATATGATAGTTAAGAAACCATTCTTTTGGATGTAGAGCTCTTTGGCATTTCACACACATAAATTTTGCATTTTTTACGCAATAAGCCTGTCGCCTTTCTTTTTTGGTATATTCTGGCAGATGGTTAATTCTATTGATCCTAACTTTACAAAGCCGTGTTGGTGTAATTTTTTTTTTTGTAAGTGTCTGTGATGTTTTAAAAAGGTTCGTTGTGAGACTCTCTATGATTGTTGGTGCTAGCTGGAACAAACTCAGTTTCCACCCTAAGCATAGCTGGACCTAGATGGGAAATGTGCCCATCGTGATCAGCATTAGATAGATCCCTATCGATATCGGTGTCTTCGCTGTCTTTATGTGGTGTAATATATATATATATATATATATATATATATATATATATATATATATATATATATATATATATATATATATATATATATATATTTATATATGTATATATGTATATATATATATATATATATATATATATATATATATATATATATATATATATATATATATATATATATATATATATATATATATATATATATATATATCGCCAGTCTTTGTGTTACTATTTTCCAAAATTTCAATCAATTCGGCAAGCGACAATCTTTTTTTTTTAAATTTCAACAACACACCACGAGGGCTTACAGCCCAAATACTATCGTACCGTGGGTGTTGACAAGGAGGAAAGAGGCAGCTTGTTAATTCTTGACTTGAAGGTTTGGAGGTTCGGAGGAGAAGGAAGAACATGTGCCGGCAAGGAATTTAACAACTTGGAAGTCCTCGGGACAAAAGAGCGGGCATAACAAGATGTTCTAAGTCTGGTGACCTGGACAGTAAAAGGGTGCATTCGCTCTGTTCCCCTGGTAGATCTGTTGGGGGCAGCAGATGGGGGAACTATGGAGGAAAGCTCCTCTGAGCAGTGCCCGTGCAGATATCTATAAAAGAGAGAGAGGTCACCAACGGCACGTCAGTGGGCAAGGGATGGCAGCCTTTGGGTGAGGGTAGGGTCACCGATGAGACGTATAGCTCTCTTTTGAATGGAGTCCAGGATAGCGAGTGTAGAAGCGGCAGCGGCACCCCAGATGTGGGAGCAGTATTCGAGGTTTGGCCTTATTTGTGAAGTATATAAGGTATAGAGATTAGCTGGTGAAAAGTATTTGCGAGCCCGGAAGAGGAAACCTAATTTCTTAGCAGCCGCTTCTGCAATTGATGTGACATGTTGGTGCCAATTAAGACTTCGATCCACAGAAATGCCAACAAGACAAAAGGACTCATTACTTTGAATAACTTGGTTGTTCATTGTGATGGGTCTAGGGCTGGTGTATCTCTTGTGAGAAAGAAAGCAAGACTTAGTTTTGGTGGGGTTGAATTGTACAAGATTTCTACTTCCCCAGTTTAATATTTTTTGGAGATCCACGGAGACAGAACCCTCCATGAGTCTGCGATCCTCATCTAATTGGGCTAAAGAGACAGGCTTAGAATATTGTATATTTGAATGGAGGGTGCTGTCGTCCGCGTAGCTGTGAACTGGGTTGGATGTGCTCGAGAGGAGGTCATTGATGTGGAGAAGAAATAAAGTAGGGGCTAAAGCTGAACCTTGAGGAACTCCTGCATTAATTGGATACAGTTTAGAGGAATGGCCATCCACAACAACAGATATGCTCCTGTTGGAGAGGAAATTTGCTGTCCACATACAGAGTTTTGGTGGTAGGCCATAGGCCGGAAGTTTATTAAGCAGC
Source organism: Tillus elongatus (assembly GCA_964006375.1). Taxonomy (NCBI): domain Eukaryota; kingdom Metazoa; phylum Arthropoda; class Insecta; order Coleoptera; family Cleridae; genus Tillus; species Tillus elongatus. The sequence continues at coordinate 194,328,182 of OZ023263.1, forward strand.
GCTGCGTGCCAGACCTGGTCGAATGCTTTGGATATGTCTAGAGCAACAATCTGGGATTCACCGTGTTGTTCCATAGACTTGTTCCAAGAATGGGTGACAAAGGAAAGGAGGTCGGCAGTCAATCTGCGCTGATGGAATCCATACTGCCTGTCGTGGATTAGACTGTGTTTTTCAAGACATTTTAGTAATTCGGTGTTTATATAATTTTCCATCACTTGACTGAAAGGAGAGAAATAGGCCTGTAGTTGATAGGAAGCGCTTTGGATCCTTTCTTGGGGATGGGTTGTACTTGAGCAGTTTTCCAGTTACTAGGGAATATGCCTTTATTATAAGATATCTGAAACAGACGAGTCAGGGCAGGAGCAAGCTCTGGTGCGCATTTTTTGAGAACAATTGCTGGGATCTCGTCAAGGCCAGAGGCTTTCCTGGTATTAAGAGAAAAGAGCGTCTTTCGTACCTTTTTAGTTTTGAAAATGATATCTGTCATTTTATGCGCGACATTGGGGACTGTTGGTGGTTGAACATTTGGGGGTGGGTTGAGAGTAGAATTGCCGGCGAACAACGAAGCAAAAAGTTCAGCCTTGCCCAGGGCGTTAGAAACAATTTCATCCCCTGAGACAAGAGGTGGGAACGTGCTTTTGCAGAAATTATTCCCAATAGATTTAGCAAGAGTCCAGAAGGGTTTGTCGCCGTTGGAGCTTAAGAGGACTTTGTTTTTGATGTGGTTATTAAACGAGTTTTTTTGAAAGAATGCGGACATAGTGGTTTCTTGCGTCGTTAAATGCTTGACGATTTTCTTGACTGAGATTGTGTAGAAGCGTTTTGTGAGCTTTGACCTTTTCAAGTATGGCCTTGTCACAGGATTTAGAGAACCAGGGCTTTTGAGTGGCTGAAGATGTTTTCTGTGTATGTGGGATAAATAATTCCATGCCAGCTTGGATAATTTCGGTGACGTTATAACAATGTAACAAAACAAACGTACAATAAGTTGGGTACTTATTGTGGGTGGTGCATAACGTTTGATAAGACGAACATGATATGTAAAGACAAATTTCAAGGAAAATATAGAAAAGCGAACGTTTCCTGTAGCAGAAGGTATGTTAGATTATCTAAACCGAAATTCATTGTTATACATTTGTCATAAATAAAATATATATTCTACAAAAACTTACCCGCCACGCCGATTTGAGTACAAACTGGGCTCCATCACTTATAATAAACAAAACTAACACTATTACTTTATTTGACACACACACAGGCGTGAATCAGCAAATCCCACTGTGTCTGTGAACAACTTAATTATGACAGATGATTAACAAATAGCACAGAATATACTTTATCGGCATAAATAGGTAAATTTGAACATCATGCACCAATGGGTTAAAGGTTTATATGCTGAAAATGAAATTTTCATTAAGTGTTGTTGCCTTTACCTGGTGAGACCGCTTCTTACTAAATACAGATATAGATACCTTTTTTCTGGTTTCACAAATGCCTGTTTTCTTTGCAACCAGTTTGGTTTTTTTATGTAAAAAAATATCCTTCCTGACGATGTGGAAAAGGCGAAACTGGTTGCAGCGAAGAACTCAAGCTTTTGTGAAGCCAACGAAAAAGTCTCTACATCCATATTTAATAGAAGATTGTTTTTTTTTCTATCTCCTTTCTTCACAAATACTTAAATAAAAAGGTTTTTCTTCCAGATAACTAAATTTTAAACACATTCAATTTGGTGAAATTCAATGAACAATAAAGTTTGTCCGCAAGAAAAAGCCTTTTAATCAAGTGTTTCTGATCAACCCCAGACTAATAACGTTCAGAGGTAATAACATTTGTTCTTACTTCGTTAGGTCTTCCACTTCTTCCCTTTTCCATTCCTCAGTTTTCTATTAAGAACTATTTTGAGGTAATCAATATATACTTTTTTATCTTAGTAAAAATATTGTTTATATCGTACTATAATATTCTTATAAATCAATAGGCCTAGAGCATATGAGGGGGTACCCAAAAAAAAACTCAACTGATGTTGTGGTGGGCTGAGTTTTTGTAGTACCGAGTTCTGCCGCTAGATGCGTATAGGGCTACTATTCCCGAGTCAGTAGTCCAAGCGTTGTCGCTAAAGAAGGTTCCGTTTGGCTTGTGTGAATTTTTTAGTGAAAGTTGTTTTGTGTGCTCGTCGTTTTTGCAATGGTTGATTCTCATGAACAGCACGCGGCCGTAAAGTTTTGCTTGTTACTTGGAAAAACTGGCACATAAACTATTAAAATGTTTAGGATGGCCTACAACAGGGTGCCCACTCGTCTGGAAAACAGGGAAAACCGGGAAAAGTCGGGGAATTTGCAGAATGAACAGTTTTTTCAGGGAAAATTGTAAACAGTGATTAAGAGTCAGGGACATTTTGTCAGTGTCAGGGAAAAATTATTTACTTCCGTTTTATGATAAATAATTAAAACAGAATGATAGTTGCATATTTCTATAAGTAGCGTTTTCATTTATTTGCAAGGACAATTGTGTATGTTTTATAAATGTAATTTTGGGGAAGTGTGTTTTCCGCCATGAGGCGAAGACCTACTGTATTCTGTAGTAGTGTGTTACACATTTTGGGGGTAGATTGTAAAATACGAAAGTCAGGTTTAACAAGTGCTAGAGGTACATTGAGGAGATTTTAGCAGTTCATGTGGTGCCTTACTTCGAGTACATTGAAGATGAATTTATATTTATGCATGACAGTGTGAGGCCGCACACTGCAAGATTACATTACAGAAGTCGGTTTTCAGGTTATGGAATGGCCAGTATGCAGTCCTGACCTAAATCATTCAACATGTATGAGATCAGATAAAACGAACAATTCGAGCTAGACTTTGTGCACAAACCTTGATCACAGAGATTATTATTGCAGTAGAAGAAGCGTGGCATAGCATCCCACAAGAAACAGTAGCCAACTTGATTAGATCTATGCCTCATTGTATGAGATAAGTTATTAGGGCAAAACGGGTCATATCCATTATAAACAGTTAAGTGTTCAGTTGTTAATTGTTAACAACCCTATTTGTTTAAGTAATAAAAAAAGTTAATTTGCTTCATGGTTTCATATCACATGTTAAACCTAAGATGCCAAAATAAATTTTTATAAATGTAATCTCATATCAAAGCATATTAAATTTTCTTTCAAACAGCCCATTTTTGATCTGATGAATACTTTCTAAGAAACATATAGTTGTTGTTGTTGTTGTTGTTCGAATTATGGCTGTGGCTTTTTGCCATTAGCTCATTTTTCCAGTTTAGGAGGTATAGTCAAATATTTCCAGACCAGCCGATAACTGATACCGATTGATAATAAACAATAGTGTCGGATCACTCTATGTAATGATATATACATTTTTATCTTTCCCATCCATACACCCTATCATACAACATACTTCTCAATAAATGTTTGATATATAATATATACACATATATAGACACAATCATACACACATATGACATATGTACACACAAATATATACACACATTTTTTTTTTTTTTTTTTTTTTTTTTTTTTTTTTTTTTTTTTTTTTTTTTTTTTTTTTTTTTTTTCCATTTTTATTTATTCAGGAAACATATAGTTACAGTGAAAGGTTTACAGTGGGCCGATTTCTATGCATGCAAGTTTATTATAAGGTGTTTTTTACATTTTGCTGCAAAAAGACAATGCACTAAGCCATATTTTTAGATTCTATTTAAACTTTTTATATACAAATTTATATTTGCACCTTACAATTTGCAATGATACAAAACAAAACAGTCAAGTGTCGAAAACACAGTTTCTAATTCTAACCTCAATACTATAGGATGCGGCGACAAACTGTTCATCAAACATATACATGCATGCGGAACCACAGTTTGGAAAGTTGAACGGTCAGGCTAGATGCAAATGCTCTATACACTCCTAGCGACAGAATGCGGTACTGCAAAAACTCCGCCCACCACAACATGGGTTTGATTTCTTTTGGGTATTTCCTCGTATTTAACTACCATCTGTTTTAACATTACTTTAGAATTGGTACTCAGGCTATAATACATGGTTTTCTGTATTTTAAGGGGACACAAGCAAGCCAAAAGCTTGGAGTAAGTACTCAATTGAGGTTGTTAACTCTGAGAAAGGTAGTGAAAGATTGGAAGAAAAAAATGTACCAAAGGTTGTGGAAAAGAAGAAAAAGAAAAAAGGAGACACACAAAAGGCTGAATTACTGGAAAAGGTATGTAAGGTTTTTAACAACTAACAAAAAGTATTGATTAATTGTTATTGCTGTCCCTTGGTGCCTTTCCATACTAAATACACATGTAGAGACCTGATCTCTTGCTCTAAAAGTGCTTGTTATCTTCTCTGCAACTGGTTTTGTCTTTAACGGCATTGTCAGACAGTGGAAAAACTAAAAAATAAAAAAAAAAATCATCCGGCAACAGCTTGGAAATGAAGAGGCATCTAATAAAATTGCAAATGAACAAATTTCTAATTTAGAACACCTAAGTCAGTTGAAAAAGATGTGAAGAAGGCTAGAAAGGTAAAAAAAAATCTAGTTGTTTAGAGTCGTGGAAATCTTTTCCAGCCTGATAATGCCGTAAACAACAAAACCTGTTACAGAGAAGAAAAAAAGCACTTGTTAAGTGAGAAAAGAAGACTACATCTGTATTAAAAAAGTATTGAATCAAAATAATTTTAGCTATTACCAGATTTTTATATAAGGTGAAAATTTGAGTGGCACTAATAAGTTTGAGAGTAGAATTCGAGACTGCTAATCGAGTTCCACTTGGCAGTACTGAGTTCTAGATTGTAGGTTGTTTAGTGAGTTGAATAGGGCTTTTGCCTCGTCTGCGACCCCATTAGATCTTTTGTGCATAACAGGTTTCCTAATAGTTGCCCAAAAAGTTCATACCTTTTATGTACTCTGTTAATCTTTTGGGACCAATTTTACTTATTTTTTGGGGTGTTAAAGTCACCTCTCCAAAATATTTAAGCCTTTTGCAGAACTGAGCCATACAATCACATAGCAAATGTTCTGTTGTCTGCATTGCTTCAGTGCAGTATCTGTCTGCCTTACCCATCTTCATAAGGTGATACCTTACTGGGGAGTGGCCTGTGAAAAGTCCCATGACTATTCTCAAGTCATTCCTGTTCAATTCAAGAAACGGTTCAGACTTCTCTGTTAATATCGTAACGAACTGTTTTGCATGTCTTAAACCTGGTGTTTTCCTTCAGTATGACAATATTTGGTTCAATAGCGGCTCGTGCCTTAATGCATTGGGGGTGCGCAAGAAAAAGAAAGTTCGGGGACGCAGCAAGTGCGTTATGGTAGTAAATTTTTATTAAATTCTTCAAATTTGAATAACTCAAGTTTCTACAAACTTAGAAAGTTGAATTTTGGTGTATAGTAGGGTCTTTCCCAAGGCAACATATCCACCAAATTTCATCAAAATAACTTTGTAATTTTCGGAGAAAAAATTTTTTTCAAAATAAAACTCAAAATTTGAATAACTCAATTTTCTAAAAATGTAGAAAGTGTGTAGTAAGGTCTTTTACAAGGCAACATATCCACCAAATTTCACACGCTCTGTCAAAAGTCCACTACAAACTGAAAGTGTGTAATTTTATAGCACACAACAGAGTGCTTATTCAGTCGTTTTCGACGAAGATCATCATCATCATCATATATATATATATATATATATATATATATATATATATATATATATATATATATATATATATATATATATATATATATATATATATATATATATATATATATATATGTATCCAACCGATAACTCAAAAAATAATTAACTGATTTCAATGAAACTCGGCAAGTGCCTTTCTTTTATGAATGGCTTGGATGAGTTCGTTAGCCAGGAAAATCCGACAAGGCGTTCCCAGAAAATTTTGAGTTTCCTTTTGAAAAAAATTGTTTTCTCCAAAAATTAAAAAGTCATTTTAATGAAATTTGATGGATATGTTGCCTTGCAAAAGACCTTACTACGAACCAAAATTCAACTTTCTAAGTTTATAAACAATTAAGTTATTCAAATTTTGAGTTTTCTTTAGAAAAAAATGTTTTTCTCAGAAAACTACTTAGTTATTTTAATGACATTTGGTGGATACATAGCTTTAGGAAAGACCTTACTACATACCAAAATTCAACTTTCTAAGCTTATAGGAAATTGAGTTATTCAAATTTGAAATATTTAATAAAAATTCACTACCATAGCGCACTTGCTGCGTCCAGAACTTTTTTGTTTCCATCTTCTTTGTTTTCACCCTAGCATATAGAGATTTATAGCAAGCATTACTGTTTGGAAGATAGTGGAGCTTTTTCCTATGAACTTAGTGATTCTGAAGTTAGGTCCCCTTATTCCCACTCCTGCCGCCACCGCCCCCCCCCCCCCCCCACATTTATTTAGGCCTGCCTGTATACTATACGGATGATTCGTTTGTCAGAATTTCACTGTCTCTGTCCCATGCTTGGCGTTCACTTACGACCAAGTCAAATGGAACTACGAAGTCCAGTCTGGCTGGTACTTGATCGGCTGGTTTGTCAAATGACTGCAATGGAATAGTTTTCAGCATTTTCAAGTGGCCAACTAAGTCTCTTGGTTTTAATTTGTCTACTTGAAATAGTCTCAAGGTACTTAGTGCTGCGTCTAATACAGATCAGCCTCTGCAATTTTTTCAATTTGCTTTGTGCTGAGGGTTGTTCCACATATAGTACAGCAGGTATCTTCTTTCAAATATTTGGGCACAAAAACAAATGATCAGATCGATATGAGAAGAAGTAAGATCTAGAATTGAACAAATGAAAACATTCTCCGCAAGATCAGATCTTGGTGTGGTACCTCGAATTCTTATGATCACGTGCTATATCTTCTCAGTTCTGTTATACGGTTGTGAGAGTTGAACCCTTAACCCTAGTCTAGAGAGGAATCTGGAGGCTTTCAAAATGTATTTATATAGAAGAATACTCCACATATCATGGGTGGCAAAGAGCAACAAATGAAGAGGTGCTCAGGCATATGGGAAAACAAAAGGAACTGTCACTGACAATAAAATAACAAAAAACGAGATATATGGGTCATGTAATGAAAGGTGACAAATCTGAATTTCTGATATTAATAATCGAGGGCATAATACAGGGAAAAAGGTAAATCGGCATATGTCAAAATTCATGGTTAAGGGATCTGAGAAGATGGTTTGGATGCTCATCAATAGACATTTTTAGAGCTGCAGTATCCGAGACTGTGTTATCCATTTGGATTGCCAACCTTTGTGAGGAGACGGCGGCTTAAGAAGATAATTAAGTTACTTTTCTTTTTAAGTTGCCAAAGTTCAGGTTGATTTAGATGAAGTGTTGCATTCAGCGGTTTTATAGGTCGCATAATTTATACATGATTTTCATTTAAAAAATGTCGCCAGCAAATGTTTCTCGTTGTGGATTGTTCTTCAATTTTGCCACAATTTAATTATTTTTAACTGAATGTCACCACCAACAATATGTTTTATAAGAATATTTTTAAGGTATTTACTTTTCCTAATTTGTTCTATTTCAGTATAAAAACGATCCACTTTTCAAAGAATATGTGGAGGTTCATCCAAACATGCAACAACTTCTTAAGGACATAAATGAATTAGAACAAAAAGACAAAGGAGTTGAAAATGCAGATCACGCCGACAACAGTGCCGTAGAAATGGAAAAGGACTTATCTGACAGTCAACCTGAAGATGAAGAGATGTCTGATAAAATTGCAAATAAAAAAATTTCTGATTTGGAATACCTTAATCAGTTGAAAAATAAGGTCAAAGAGGCGAAGAAGGTCAAAAAGGTTAAAGAAAAGATCCAGTTGTTTACAGTCAAGGTAATCTTAAACAAATCAAACTTTAATTTGAACTTTTTGCATTCTTTAATTGCATATAGCTTAGGCCCTTTTCTGTATCTGATCAACAAAATTAGGGAACATTTTTGTGTGGTGCATCATTTTCAAAATAAGTCAAACGCAATTATCAAAATTGTATATATTTTACTTTTAACGTTACTTAACAGAAGCAAATAACAAAGGTGCTTCACTTTAATGATTTCCTTGAGCTACATGACACAATTAAAACGACTTTTTTTTTTTTATTATTTATTCACTTGTGATTAAAATTATACACAATAGCCTCAGTAGTTCAGTGGTAAGAACGTGTGCCTCTAAACCGAAGGGTACTGGGTTCGATCCCAGGGTACTCCTTTCACTTTTTCAGTACATACTGTACAAATAACATCAACCGAGGTTCGGGCATTGTATTTGAGCAAGTTGAATGTCTGCACGTTCCGCCCTTCAGAGGGGGCGTAAAGCCGTCGGTCCCGTGTCCATGCGATGTTGGGCACGTTAAAGATCCCTACCCTCCTTACAGAAAGGCAGGGGTTCGGCAAAATTTCCAGGATAGTGAGGTGAAACTGCTCGCTGGCGTCGGTGATTGGCCATAGTCGCGGAAATAGGCCGACGATAAAGAAATAAAACACACACACACAAAATTATACATCATGCCTTACATAGAAGCTATTTTCTGTAACATCTTCTTGGATAAGTCAAGCTGTGACGAAGTAGATATTTTCAGAACAGCTGTATATATTAAAAGCGGCTGTTCGAAAATAAATACAATATAAATCACACAGATAAAAATTCCACGCAGTAAAAATTATTATTTTTATCATTAACATTTCTTAAAAGTACGAATTTTCGATTTATCGCGGCGGAGTAACAACATATCTGCAGAAGATGAGGATAAGGTATCTTCCACCGATTAAGATTTTTCAGCCGGGGACGGGAAGAGAGAGATTTTAACTACTGAAGTAGATAGTTCACCGTTTGCCTTAGCTTGTTGGAATACATATAGCCGGAAGTTAGATTCAATAAATAGAGTCAGTTAATAGAAATTGCAGTAATACATTAGGACACGGTACCCCCGCCCCGTGGTTGTGAGAGGCAATTCCGTAGCTTAATAACCCTACTGAACGCCGTCTAGGTAAAAATATTTTAGGTTTGTCTTATTTAATTTAATTGTAGCGAATTTTCGGATATTTTTCTCAGTTCCCACGCGCCTGCCCGTCGACGTCGAGATCGCGAGATCTAGCGTAGTTCCTTTTCATAGCCCTATCCCATTATTGTTGGCGTGTCGTAATACTTCTGGAAGGTGATGCTGTAGCTAACACAGACCTTCCAAGGGTGTTACCTACGACCGTTCCAATTCGACTCTGGTCTGGACGCTGTAGTACACAAGCAGGCCAAGGTCGAGTTGGTATATGACAATATCCTTTTACAGGGTGTTCCCCTATAACCCTCCCGTTCCTTATCGACGCCCTGACGTCGAGGCGTTGGATCTCGTGGTACCGATTTCGACGGATAGGCGCCATTTTAGCTATTTGAGGAGCGTGTCTCCAATTGACCCACTTAACGGCTGCATGCACGGGTTGTAAACCACAGCACTCGGAGTTTCCGTCCGCATGACTCCCGCATTTTCTTTCCGTGGAGAATAAGTAATTTCGTTGGCCCGTCACCAGTAACATAAGTTGTCTTATAGTAAATTAGCGTGATAAGTACATTTCATATTGTGAGCATACCAGTGTGCTGTAATGTCTTATAATGTAATAAATAGTGTGGAAACTACATTCAGTCTATTTCATAACCGTAAATAAATCTGCTACTCCCTTACAAACTTTTGGAAGGTCAGGCCAATACCGGGGGAGCGATTAAAGCCCGCAACCCCAGAGGTATCTATACGGCCTGCTACATCACAGGCTACCGGACCCTCTCCACAGAGCTATCCAGGCACTCTGACCACAACCGTGGCCAGAGCCTTGTGACGAGGTCGCAGACATTCTCGCAGGGAGTAAACCCTTTTAAAATCTGGCGCCCAGGACCGTTCCCGTAAGTCCGTTAACCTGTTCCACCACATAATTTACCCCGCAAGTCAGGCCTCGTTACAAAGCTGTCAAGGTTATTATGATATGATATTTTACTTGATTCAATTGTAGAATGGTGCAGCAGTAACAAGCTGCAAGTATAATTAATGATGAAAAGACAAAATTCACGTTGTTTAGAACCAGACAATGTGGAGTTATTACTCCCGAAAAAGCAGGTGTAGGTGGTCAGTTGGTGTTGTTCGCAACTTCTGCCAAATTGCTGGGTATTCATGTTGATGACGTATTGAGTTGGTACGCTCATATAGAAAAGTTATGCAATAAGTAGGGGCATGCTGATAACGCAATAAGAATTTGAAATAAATACTTGGATTCTAACGCAATGAAAACTGTATACCATGCTAATTTTTTAAGCGATCTGAGATATGGTATCATTTTCTGGGGTGGCAGTGTGGTCTTCAACATAGGTTTTCTGGTGCAGAAAAAGGTGATAAAAATTTTATTAGGCTTGAATTTTAAGGATTCTTGTAGAGGAGCTTTGAAAAAGCTTGATGTTCTGACAGTAACAGCAGTTTATGTATATGAAGTTCTGGTGTTTATGTGCACACAGAACTCAAGAAATATAACACTTAAAATTTTTGAAAAAAGTGTTGCTAATTTAACCATATAATATATATACAAGTCATAGGACTTTCTTGTACTGACATGTCTAATTTTCAGCAAATAAATAAATAATAATAAATAATAATAATAATGATTATTATTATTATAATCTCATTTCAAATGTAACAAAAAAAAATTTTTTAATAGTGTTTGTGCCCTCTATATTAGCATCACTTACAGCCTGGAATTGTCTAGGCATATTGCAAATAAGATGTCTTAACATGCCTGGTGGCACATTCCTCTATTCCCCACGATAACCTCAGCCAACTCCTAGCATGTGCAGTAGGATTGTAACTTTTTTTATTATTATTAATCACTGGCTAAAAATGCATTGTCATTTATAGTGATTAAAAAAAAAAATAAATAAATAGATCAAATATAAGTAACTTGAGTATGAGATTTAAATTAAATAGAGTGTGAATTCTCGCCATTGTAGTATATATATATATATATATATATATATATATATATATATATATATATATATATATATATATATATATATATATATATATATATATATATATATATATATATTAATTGATCAAACACATCACAAAAAATAAAAATTCACTAAAAAGCCAACAAACATGGAAATAAAACATACGGAATACAGATAGAGAGACTTGCAGACAAACAACCAGTGAAAGTTTGTTTGTTTGAACTGCCCTCATAGAACAGAATATAAACACAGTTGTAGTCATCAAACCTCTAAAATTTTTCATCATTTGATGGTGTTAACTTGGTTTCTGAAAACAGGTCTTTGAAAAATGTGTTATGGGGATTTGGGTTGTTCTTCAAGTGAAAAAGCTTATGCAAAACTGTAAAAAAAACTAATATATAATGCTAGTTTTGAGTTTCTTTAAGAGCTGCAGAAATGGAAAAAAATTGTTTTGTAATGTTTAAAAGAGGCTTTATAAAATATCTATGGGGGCTTAAGTATTTTACAAAATGGTGTCAATTTTACATGTATAGCTGTTTTATAAACACGTTGACAATGATTCAGGGAGTCAGATTATTTTTGAAACTTTTTTTATAGTATAGTACAGTGTGACACACTTAAGATGAAGACACGCCTGTATTTTCTTTATTTTTATAGATAGCAGTTTCATTTTTTGTACGCATATAAAACGTCATTAGGCTGTTTGAATACCCTACCCACTTCAAATGTCAGATGTCAACCCAGCCTACTATGATTTCAGGAATAGGGCCGGTTCTCTATATTTCGCGAAGCGTTAGTGATATCAAAAAAAGTTTATTTAAAAAGTTTTTCAGAATGCAATTTTAATTGCAGATACCGAGTTTGAAGTGAAAATTCGGGTTTTTACTGTTTTGTAAATTCGTAGACAGAGTCCAAATCGTTCATCAGATTTTAACAGGTAGATTGCTATGGAGACAACAAACATCGTCCATATCAATGAAAACAATGGTGCGTGATTTATTTAACTCAACTTAAACATATAAACTCTAACAAAAGTACAATTAAATTGAATATAAAATTATTAAATGTAGTTTGCTTCAACTAGCCCAGCTTCAAGCCTGATGCATTTTTTGATCCGTTTACGATTATTGCTGGCAACATTTCTTGGTTCTGCTATATTTATTTCACGGCAAGCTTGCCTTATTTTCTCGCAAAGTTCATCACGACTTTGGAGCCTTTCTTTGTACACCTTATTCTTAACAGAACCCCAGAAATAGAAGTCTAGTGGCATAATGTCAGGAGACTGAGCAGGCCACTGTTCAAAAGGACTATTCCTGCCAATCCACCTTGACGGAAAATGTAAATTTAGCCAGTTTATGCCTAACTGGCAGTTTTGAATGGATGCACCATCTATTTGAAAATACATATCTTGTCGCACTTTGATAGGCACATTCGATACAGTCCCATAATTCATTATGAAAAAAAATGAAGCAATTGATCTGCGTTTAAGGTGTTGTTAAAAAAAAAAGGACCAGTAATTCTATCCCCTAAAATTTCACACCACGTATTAACTTTTTGTGAATACTGGGCTTTACAATTGATAACCCAATGAGGGTTTTCAGCAGACCAATATCTGGAATTTTGGGAAGATACTATTCCATTGGTAATGAATGTTGCCTCGTCCGTAATTAAAATTTTACTTAAAATTTTTCTATGATTCAGAAAGTTACCTTGGGCCCAAAGGCAATAATCTAATCGTTTCATCTCATCACCTTCTCTCAACGAGTGCAGAAAGTTTGGCTTGAAAGGCTTTATTTTATGACGCCCAAGGCATCTTCTAATTTCTTCTCTACTTACATCCAATGCAACAGCCCTTTTGATGTAAACACATCTGGGGATTGGCTTGAGTTGAAGCCAAGTCATCACTACTTCTTCGATTTCTAACAGCCGAGATATTGTTCACCACACTTCCTGTTTGAGAAAATCGTGCAATCAGAGCTGCTGCAGTCTATGCCTAATTGTATTTCTCTGTGGATGTCTCCGATTGAATTCATCAGCAACTTCTCTGCTATTTGGAACACCATCACCAAACAATCTTATTGATTCAATTTTTTCTCTTACACTGACATGTATAACAGGTATTTTGTTGGCAGACTCACAGTTAATGTCAATTTGACATTTATCGCAATATTTTACAAGGTGCTAATTTGTTTCCATGCCAATCTACCTGTTAAAATCTGATGGAAAATTTGGACTCTGCCTAACATTTACAAAAAAGTAAAAATTCGAATTTTGACTTGAAACTCAGTATCTGCAGTTAAAATTTAATTATGAATAACTTTTTAAAGTAACTTTTTTATATCTCTTAACGCATTGCGAAATATAGAGAACCGGCCCTATTCTGGAAATCATAGTAGGCTGGGATAACATCTGACATTTGAAGTGGGTGGGCTATTCAAACAGCCTAATGACGTTTTATATCTGTACAAAAAATGAAATCGATATCTCTAAAAATAAAGAAAATACAGGCTTGTCTTTATCTTAAGTGTGTCACACTGTATATGTATAATAAAATACAAAATTGCTAGTTGGGTTGAGTGTTCCCCTAATTTGGTTGTTCAGTGTATATTGACTATTTAATGTCAGGTTTATTTCACAACCAATAGGTTTTTATTCAGTTGTAGTTTGGTTATTATAAACATGTTCTGAAAGACAGTGCAATATTTGTATTTTTTTGTTGTTGGCAGCTCAAAGATTTACCATATAAGTGTAGAAAAAAGGAAATAAAAGCATTTTTCAAGCCAAATACACCATATACGATTAGGATACCACCTAAAGTACATGGCATAGCATATGTTGGATTTAAAACAGAGAGAGCTATGAATAAGGCATTATTCAAAAATAAAAGTTTTATTGGTAAGTGGTAAATTTAATTTTTTTGTTTGCTTCATGATGCTTATTTGCTGTTCTAAGTTTTTATGTTCTAAAACTTAATTTCTGTTAATGCCATAATGATTGGACACTCTGTACTCGTAAATAGATTTTAATTCTCAGTCTAAGCACATGTTTCAATTTCAGGTCCTAACCAAATTATTGTTAAGAAGTATACTCTAAATAATAATAACTCTGACAATAAAAATGATGAAATGGATCCAAAGCAGTCCAAATGGAGAAATCAGGAGGAACAACTTAAAAATGAAGAAACAATTGGTGAATCAGGAAGAATATTTTTTAGAAATCTAGCTTACACAACTACTGAAGATGACATAGAAAAGCTGTTTTCGAAATATGGTAAGATTTTGTAACCTATGTTTTGTAATATTAGAGCCTACTTTTATTTTATATTTATGTCTACTTTTGATTACCATTATTACTTGTTAAAAATATACCATTGGTCTTACAGGTCTATTAGCTGAAGTAAATCTTCCGATTGACACTGTAAACAGAAAACAGAAAGGTTTCGGGACAGTAACCTTTTTAATGCCAGAACATGCCGTTAAAGCATATTCAGAATTGGATGGAACAATATTTCAAGGACGAATGCTTCATTTGTTACCAGGAAAAAATAAGGATACTGATCAGGCTGAAGACCTGGAAGGTAAAATTCATATTTAGCATTATATTTAACAATTACAGAGAAGCAAATGTTCAGTAATATAAATTACTTTAATTTAAAATAATTATAATTCATTGGACGAAACTAATTTCAGTTGAAATCCTCAAAAAATGTTTTTTAGTCGTGTATTGTAAACCCATTTAGAATTGTGTGTTCACATTTTTATTTGTATTTGAAAATACCCGATTAGCACAATTGGTCGCTAGAACATGGCAGTGAATGTCATGATAAGTGTTTTGCCGCCAGTCAGTGATCCGATAGGAACATTCCTATCACAGAGCAGCAACCAAAATGGGGAATGGCGGCAATGTTGCAGCATGGTATCGAGAACTATCCAGCTACATTCCAACATCGTACCCTTCACGTAACAACAGCATGGCAAAACGGTTACAGCCACTATCACGGGGTTTATCATTACTTACTCTGTCTAGTGCTTGCTTTCTTTGCCTTGAAAATTATTTCACAGAATCATATCTCTCCCCAAGTCTTATGTACTGAAACCATCTTTGTCCAATTCTGTAGGTACCAGCAACACTACAAGTCAACAATGATAATTACATTTCTGATGCTTGGATGTCCTGTGTGTTTAAATTTAATGAAGTTTACTGACAACATAAAGATTTGTGCATCCAGAAAATACACGCCTTCGAAATTTTATTTATTTTGTTTATTTATTTATTTATACATACACCATCCAACAGCTTAAAAGCCAAATTAAGGATGGGCCGATACACAAAATATAATAACACAAAAGTGAGTCACAAATTAAATCGCTTTGAAAAACATTTTTATCTCTGATATATTACATGAGAAGATATCTAGGCGGCCTTGCAATACAGAGTAATCATTGCACAATTGTTGAATTGGAGACGATCGCAGCAACCGTGTACGAGCAGTCGGGAGATAGAATGTGCTTGGAAAACGTGCTGCAACAAGAGGCACGTTAAAATTAAGTTGTTTATTTAAATTAATCTCTGATATATTACATGAGAAGATATCTAGGCTGTCTTGCAATACAGAGTAATCATTGCACGTCTGGAAAATTAGAGACGATCGCAGCAATCGCGTACGAGCAGTCAGTAGATAGAATGTGCCTGGAAAACGTGCTGCAACACGAGGCACATTGAAATTAAGTTGCTGAAGCAGATCAGGCTATCAAACACAGAATTAACCAGTTTGTATAAAAATATAACTAAACTGCACTGCCTGCGTATCGACAGACTCTGCAGATTAAAGCGAAGAAGTAAACTTTCCCGAGGAAAACCAGTAGAAGGATATTGACCATCCTCACGAAAGCTAAGAAATTTTAGAAATTTCCTTTGCACAGTTTCTAGACTTGCCACATGTATCTCATAAGTAGGAGCCCACACAACTGAGCCATATTCAAGTCTGGACCTAACCAGACAACGAAAGAGCAGGGAGAGGGTGTCAGTCAGTGAGAAATTTTTGCTGTTTCTTATCAGGAACCTAAGAGTTTTGTAAGCAGAACTGACAGTCTGCTCATAGTGTGGTTTAAAAGATAGAGTACTATCAAAAACAATTCCAAGATCCCTAACTGTCCTGGGGATCAAGCGAAAGCCCCCTTATATTGTATTTGAAAGTAATTGAGTGCTTATTTCGAGTAAAGGCCATCACACAACACTTTGAAACATTCATAGAAAGACCACTCTGACAGCACCATTCATCAAGCATCTGAAGACAGTTCTAAAGCTGCAAACAGTCATCAACACTCGAAATATTTGCAAAAATCTTAATATCATCTGCATACATTAAAAAAGGAACATGTAAAACATGTTTAACTGGGTCAATAAATATATTAAACAGTAGTGGACTGAGTATGGAACCCTGGGGCACTCCCGAAGTAAAGTGATTTGTGTTAGATTTGAAGCCCCCAACCTCAACAAATTGCCTCCTTCCATCCAGGTAAGATCTGAATAAGCCAAGCAAGCTCTCCGAGAATCTGATAGCCCTCACCCTCTCAATTAGAACAGAATGATTTAGACAATCAAAGGCCTTACATAGATCAGTATACACAACATCAACCTATGAAGAGCAGTCGAGAGCGGACGTAATGAACTGTGTAACATCAACTAAATTCGTCACAGTCGATCTCTCTGGTATTCGCAGAAAAAGGCAGGCCTCGAAAATCTTACAGAAGACACATAATATGGCTATTGGTCGATAGTTTGATGGATCACCACTATCCCCCCCTTGAAGACAGGGAAAACTCATGATAGCTTTCAAATCGCGGGGAATGTTACAGATCTAAGAATCAATTAAAAAATTTTCTTAAGTGGAGTCAAGAAAGCATATAAGCAGTCGCGCACCAAGAAGCCAGGAACTAGATCAGGTCCACAGGACATGTTAGCCTTAATTCTCTTAGCAGCTGTAATAATTTCATCATCTGTAAAGTGATCAACATAAAAACACTGAGATCTGAAGCCAGGCTGCCGGCTGTAGGTGATGAGGTGGGGGTGGAACCAGAACATCTTGCAAAATAAGAAGCAAAACTGTCAACTGCCTGTTGCTGGTTAGATGAACTCCAATTGAAAAGTTTTAATGGCGCCGGGAAGTGCAGTTCCAGAATTTTTTAGGATTAGACCTAACCTCTGTTTCAACGCTCTGGAAGTAGTTTACTCGAAAAAGATAAATGTCTTTCTTAAGTTTTTCTCTCAGCTCCCTAAGTCTATGTAGAAACTCTACATTTCCAGACTTATTAAACTTACACCACAATGAATATTTATATTTGATACTACCACGGGGATACCTATTACATGCTCCTGGAGCAGTCATGGGAACATACAGATCAAGCAAGTCATAAATTCTGGGATAGAAAAAGTCAAGCATAGAATTAACATCCTGAAGCTCATCCATACCATCCCAGCACAAGCCGCCAAGCTCCGCATACAATCAGACAAAATCACATTTTCGAAAATTATATGATCTCTGCCTAGTGTTACCAACAGGGGAATAGACCACTGAACCTTTGACCGGAAACTCTATGATTAAGGGGGGATGATGACCATTAGGAATCACGGGCGAATCAAGAGCCTCCTCCACCAAGCAAGTGTGTGTAAACAAAATCATGGCAAGAATCCTGTTGTTAATATTCTCAACATGATTAAATTGTCCAAGGAGTAGTAGATTACAGAAATTTTGAAAAGTAGACACACTAGCAGAGGAGTTGTTCCGACGACAAGAAGAATATTCAGGTATGTTAAAGTCACCAACTAAGAATGTCTCGGAACCATATTTTATGCACAGGGATTCGAGAGCTTCAAACTGTTGCAGTTTTTAATGAAAATAATATATGACGTAACATCGAGATTCCACATCATTACCCTAAAAGTGTTGCAATTGTATTCTAATTTACTTTTATATACATGAAAGTAATAATTTTGTACAAATTTCCTGTGATAACTGAAAAAATAGAAATAAATTATTTTTTAGATATTTATTTCCAGCTGAGGTAATAATGGCTTCTTCAATCTCCATATACAAACTGTCGCATTTCAAAACCAACAGGAAATCGCATTCACTAGAATATGGAACTTGAAAGTAGTTACAGCTTGTCTTTGCTGCCAAATCCTAAAAAGCTGGAACTTTAAAGTGACTTTCACTAAAAGTTACCAAGTGGGACACTGACTCGACATTGTATAGTTACTTTGCAGTAACAGCTACGTCGTAATCTATTAAATAGGTGTTTATAGTTCTCCTTGTCACTTTATGGTTTCGAAAACAGAAGAGACTTTTGACATTCTGTGCGTTGCTCCTCATCTGTCATTTTAACTTTACAAAGTTTTAGGTTTTGGTTTACATGGATCTTGTCTTGTGCTTTGTGTGCGAGATTACTTTTTGAAGAGAAGCACAAAGTGCTTTATGAAAAACAAGGTCCATTAATAATATATTACATATCGTTATTTTCATTAAACAGAACATGAGTAATAATTTTTTTAATCGCTTCAACAAAAGAAAAACAGCATATATCTGATAGTGGTTCCTCACTTGTGGGAAGAATGTGGTTTTTTGTTGTAGCCAGAACACTTGGCCTCATTTGTAATTAATGTTTCACTGACGTTTGTTGACAATAATGGTGTGTTCATAACAGCATTATACTGTTTTAAAGTACCGTTTTTTTCCCTGTGTCACTTCTCACCTTCCTGTAGATAGATAGATAGATAGATAGATATTTATTGCACAGATACAGCATAAAATCTGTTCGTGATAATGTCAGTATAAGCGATACATCAGTAAAACTAAAATTTAAATTTAAAATATAGCACGGTACAAACATGAAGCACATCACTTAATCTAAACAAAGAAGTCATCGAGAGAGTAACAGGTCTTTTCCAACAGAAAATTTTTTAGGGTGTGCTTAAAAGTATAAAAAGTATTAGAGGCTTTCACAGCAGATGGCAGTTGGTTATAAAATTTACATCCATTATAATAAACATTCTTCTGGTATAGGGCAGTACAATGTGCACTAGGCCTCAAAATGTCTCTATTTCTGGTAGCATAACCATGATAAATTTGATTTCCTGTGAAGTAATGATAATTCTTATGAACAAAGCAACAAATTTCATATATGTAAGCGTCGTAAAAGGTGAGAATGGAATACTTCTTAAACAAAGGTTTACATGATTCATGAAACTCCGCACCAGCCACCATTCTAACAATCAACTTCTGTATTAAAAAGACACGATTAGAGTCAGACACAGCACCCCCAAAAAATGATTCCAGAGCGCATAAGTGAGTCGAAGCAGGCGTGGTATACACTCAACAGGGTGCTTTCACCGCAGACATTCTTTAAACATTTCACTGCATATACACAACGCCTCAATCTAGTGCACAGAAAATCGACATGAGGTAGCCAGCGCATATGACTGTCAATAAATACTCCCAACATCTTAACATGACTGGAAAAACCGTAAACCATATCATCAACACATCTCATACCACCTGATCGAAAGCAAATTTTCACAGTTTTTTCGTGATTTAAGACTAATTTATTCTTGCCAGCCCATACATTCACCCTTTCATACACCAAGCTACATTTCTGGGTCAGTTCATGGAAACTATCTGCCCTGACAAGAATATTTGTGTCATCTGCATAACACACAACTGTTATGCCTAAAATGTGATGAATGTAAAGAAGAAGATCATTGACATAGATCAGATAAAATAATGGCCCCAAAAGTGAGCCCTGAGGCACACCCAATTTAATCGGCAGTGGTTCGCTTACAGTGCCATCTGAAAGCCTTACCCTCTGACTCCTGCCCTGAAGATATGAAGATAATAACTGATGAGGCCCTCCCCTAATACCACATCTAAATAATTTGCTCAATAGAATGTCATGATCAACTCGAGGCACTTGAAAAATCCAAAAACAGTCCCAAGCAAGGTTCCTTTTTATCTATTGACTTTACAATTTGAAATATGAACTCATATAAGGCTGTGTTGGTACTTCTACCATCAGTAAAGCCATGCTGCCACAATGAAAAAACTGAATTTGCAGAGAAGAACTTACGCAACTGATTATTAATAACACCTTCAAAGATTTTTGAAAAAGAGGTTAACAGGCTGATTTGTCGATAATTCAAGAAACTTTCAGGGTCTCCTTTTTTGAATAATAAGAAAACTAAAGTCTCTTTAAGTTTGCTAGGAAACCTACCCATCTGGAAACTCAAACAAAAGCAGTTGGGCCACAGATAAGATCACTTACTTGTTTAAGCAAATTATTAGAAATACCATCACAACCCGATGAACTGGAACAGTTAAGACCCCCAATAATATCCACAATATCAACATCAATTACTGGGGAAAGGAAAAAAGATGCTTCACCAAAGGCAACTGTAAAATGTTGTAGAACGTCTGTAACCTTTGGTTTGTTGTTAAAGTGGCTTGATTTTATTGATGTATGACGTTATTATTGGAATTAAAGACCCTTACTAGACTTGCACAACCTCAACAATGCTGTTGTGATGGAACAATCGTCCTTTGTAGTGGGAATGTGGGGTGAAAATACTTTATAGTGAATTGAAAATGTTACTAGTACTTTATAGTAGCCACAAATAGTAAAATATACTTCTTCCAGTAGCAGAAACATGACTGCCATCGGAATATATCACCATGAGGTTCCACAACTATTAGTTGTACTATGAAAAGGCTGGTTTGAGAGTGGTTGCAATTTTGGTGTAGCATTTCAAGTTCTGATCTCATTTGGCGTCACTTCCCAACTAGCAATTTGATGTTTTATTGTAGTCATAAGAACGTTTATAAAACAGTTTTTATAAAACATGACTGTTCCTATAAACGTTTTGGTAACGTTTATACAACGCATATAAACGTAAAATGGGCGCAGGTTTATACAACTCTTTAGTTATTTAGTTTATTTTATAAGGGATGTGTAAGGAGTTATAGAATAGTTTTAGAAATGTTTACCGAACTGTAAAAGAATATGATATACGATACTTATACAACAGTTTTATAAGGAACAATAATAAAACTATAAATCATTTACCATGGTGCCAGTTATAGAGCCTTAATAGTTACTGTAAAACATGTTTTATTAGAATTTCTTTATAGTTAACTTCGTAACTTTTTGTTGCATACTGCCATACCTATAAGAGTGATATGTCTTTTAAATGTTTTTGTTAGAACTATTTTATCCTAAAATTGTTCTCTAATATTATGAAAGTAATATAAGTACTAAAATATGATGGCGTAGGTAGGTAGGTTTGTATGTGAGTGGGCCATATCGGCCCTCCACCGCGACCTTAAGGTCTATTGTGGCTCACGCCTAAAGTCTATATTTCGCCCAACAAATCCAGCCTCCTGCAGAGGTCGATAATCTTTGTGGGCGAAAGTTGATCCAGGTCTTCGGGAGCAAGCTTTACCTTGCCAAAGAGCAGGTATCTAGTCCTGTCTGCTGCCGGACAGTAACACAGCACGTGCTCTGCTGCTTCTTCATTCTCCATGCACAGCCAGCACTCGGTCTCCCGACCGACCCCAAGACGGTGCATGTGGTGCCGCAAGCGGCAGTGTCCTGTATACAGGCCGACTAGAGTTCTCAGTTGTTGTCTGTTCAACTCTAGAAGCTTTTTAGCCCTTGACTCGGACAGGCCATTTATGAAGGCCTTAGAGTGGGCTAATCCTGGAAGATTTTGCCAATATTGGATCGTCATTCTTTCTGTCCAGGTCTTTAAGGTGCGTTTTGCTGTGCAAGATGTTATCCCCAGCACCGGTTCTGGTCCAACAAAGTCACTCTGGGCCCCACTCTTGGCAAGCGTGTCGGCCGCAACATTGTCGTCATGGTGCGAGTGACCCGGTATCCAGACCAGCGACACCTCATTACAGCTGCCCAATTCGTTAAGGGCAGATTTACAACTCCATACCGTCTTACACCGGTAGGAACCAAGAGCCTTTATTGCAGCTTGGCTATCTGCATATATCTTTATCGATTTGTTTGTGCACAGGTCTTTTAAACTTTCCCTTGCACACATCTCGATGGCATACACTTCTGCCTGGTGTATGGTTGCGTACTTGCCGAGGCTAGCTGATAGTCTAGCATCGGTGCTGCCCCCATATGCGCCGGCTCCTACTCCCAAATTGGTTTTGGAGCCGTCAGAGTACCAGCAGAGGTCCGCTCTCAACAGGGTCGATTGATTCCGGTCCCAGTCCTCCCTTTCCGGGAGGACGGTCTTGAAAGACAGATCTCTGCTGATTTTTGTAGGCATCAAGTCTGAGACCATTCCCAGTATCCTGTGACAATCACTGTCATCAAGGAGACCGGACCCTCTCAGATTGACTTCCCTCGGCATGTTATCTGCCGTTTGTTTTAGTCTGTACGTTGTCCACCTCGCCACCCTCTCCAACCATATGTGAAGTGGGGGAATATTGAGGAGGACCTCAAGAGCGGCTGATGGTGCGGTGCTTATCGCTCCCGTTATCATCAGACAAGCTTGTCTCTGTATATGAGCCAGTTTGGCCCTCGCGATACCACGAAGTACCCTAGGCCACCAAACTATGGCTCCATATGTTATCATTGGCCTGATAACCACTACATAGAGCCAGTACATCTGTTGGGGGTTTGTTCCCCAGTTGTTACCACAGATTCTCCGGCAGGTCCACAGGGACAGTTTTGCCCTGCGGATAACGTTTTCTAACTGTATGTCCCAGTTGAGCTTCTTATCTAGGATAACTCCCAGATATTTTGCTTGGTCCGAAAATGGAATGGTTTCTCCCATGAGAATAGGTGGTTTTAATTTGTCCAACCTTCTTCTTTTGGTAAATGGAACAATGATCGTTTTGCGAGGGTTCACAGACATCTGTTCCCTCCGGCACCAATCATTGATTACATTTAGTGCTTCCTGAAGAGTACTAGCCAGTTCCTCCTCAGATTTGCCTCTAACCATTATGACAAGATCATCAGCATACGCCTGGACCTCAACCTCCCAGAGTTCGAGAATAGCCAGCAGATCGTCCACAAAGAGGGACCACAGCAGGGGGGATAGTACGCCCCCCTGAGGGCACCCCCTCGCAGCCCTGACCCCGACCACCTCCCGCCGCAATGAGGTAATAATGGTTCGATTGTGCAGCATGTTTCCGATCCAGCCACAAATGGTAGGTTCCACCCCCCTAGCGATAGTGGCCTCGTAGAGGGAGATAGGTAATGCATTATTAAATGCTCCTTCGATGTCGAGAAATGCTGCCACCGCAACCTCTCAATTTTCCAGAGAGTGGGTGATTTTCTCGACGAGGTTATTGAGCGCTAACTCAGTGGATTTGCCAGTTTGGTAGGCATACTGGTGGGTATTCAGGGGGTTATTGGCCAGGATGTTCCCTCTAATGTGTCCATCCAGTATTTTTTCCAATCCCTTCAACAGGAATGATGTAATACTGAGAGGTCTCAGTGATGTGGGTAGGAGGTCCTTACGTCCCAATTTGGGAATGTAAACCCCCCTAACCACCGTCCAGCTGGATGGAATATAGTTCCAGGCTAGGCTGGCTCTGAACAGCCTGATAAGGAAAGGTAGGAGAATCTCCAGTCCCTTTTGTAGTAGGACCGGCACCACCCCATCCTCCCCTGGCAACTTGAATGGCTGGAATGATTCACAGCACACTCCACTGCCCAGGCTGTGACTATTCTCCGAGCAACTTGCCAGTCCTCCCTATGGGGGCGTTTGAATCGTCCCTCAGCTGGTAGGACCTCTCTGTTGCTCAGGATCAGACAATCCGGGAAGTGTGTGTGTGCTAAGATCTCTAACGTTTCTTTCCGAGATTCAGTAAAGGAACCATCTGGTCGTTTTATCGATCCCAGTTCCTGTACTCGGTCGCGTGAGAGAATCCTGTGGATTCTGGCGCTGCTGGGCATATTATTAATGTCCCCGCAGAACCTCCTCCAGGACTCCCTCTTAGCGTCCCTTATCTCTTTGTTATAGTGTGTTAGAGCAGTTTTATATTGCTCCCAGTTGCCTGTAATCTTAGCACGATTGAAGAGACGTCTAACTTCTCTTCGTAGTTTATCGAGGTTATTATTCCACCAAGTAGACCCCCGACTGTCTCTCTTTGACCTTAGTGGGCAGTTTTCGTGATATGCAGAGACTATAGCTTCCCTAACCTGTTCAGCCGCAATCTCAATCTCATCACGATCCCTCACTGTGGGGATAGCGGACCCGAGTCTGGCTGCGAGGGACTGTTTGTACCCCTCCCAATCCGTCCTTCTCGGGTCTCGATACTCCACCACATGTCTAGAGCTTGTTTCAATCTCAAATAGGATATGGGCATGGTCAGAACATGAGGGTTCAGACGACACCTTCCATTTGAGGATTTTTGAGCTAAAAATCCTTGAGCTGATCGTAAGATCTAAAACCTCTCTCCGATTAGCTGTAAGAAAGGTGGGTTCCGAGCCTATGTTGTTGACTACCAGCTCTTCCCCTAATAAGTATTCAAATAGTGACTCACCTCGTCTGTTAGTGTCCGTGCTCCCCCAAGCTAAGTAATGGGAGTTCGCATCACACCCCATTACAAGGTGATAGTTGTTCCTCTTGCAGTAGGCGATCAATTTCCGCACATCTGCTGGAGGTGGTTGATCTGCATCTCTGTCTCCAGGGAAATAGGCCGAGCAGGCCACTACTTCCAGCCTGGTCCTCCCGGATGTGATCGCGAGATGGATGGATGCCATGTCCTTGGTGCAGTATTCTGAAAGTATAAAATACTGCAAGTTGTTTCTGATCCAGATACAGGCTCTGGGGTTAGTACCAGTGCCCACCTCTATTATCTTACCAGAAGTGTTACCCAGCCCTTTAGTTCGTTCCGAATTGGCGGTCCAGGGCTCTTGGAGAAGTGCAATATCAATCTGCTCTTCCTTTAATTTCATGCTAAGGGGGTATGTCGCAGCCTTAGCATGATGCAAATTAGCTTGAATGCACCTTATATTAGTGGGCATGGGGGTGGGGATAGGTGTGTGTAAAGGATAAGGATTAAGGTTAAGGAGCTCGAAAGGATATGGATTTAGGGTGCAGGTTCCTCCTCCTTTTTAGAAGCTCGATTACCAAGCTTCATATGGGAGGGTCTACCTTTGGTAGTAATCCCAGGGGTGGACTTTCCTTTCCCCTGTTGTTTCCCTCTGGAGGGTCCAGTGGAAGGTTGAGTCCTGCCACCTCCTCTCTTGGGGCCAGTTTTTTTGGTGGAGCTACCTTCCACCGCGGTGGCACTACACGAGGGTACTGACGGGGGGGATTGATCCCCCACCACTCCCGGAAGGGCCCGCACCTGTCGCCTCCGGTTTACAAGCGACGCTGGTAGCAGAGGCTGTGGGTTTAGGCTCAGTCGCAGACCCCCAAACCCTCGGCCGGAACAAGACCCGCCCGAAGCCATAGAATGGTCTGAAGCCAATTCCCTCTAGCGTGTTCATGGACATTTCGTCGACCAAAAATGTCCATGTCTGTCCTGATGGTCCCGTCGCCACTCGGTGCAGTACGGTCCACTCCCGAGTGTTCAGGCCACCATTCATACGTCTCAGTCTGGTGAGCACATCCTCGGGCGTCAATGTCTCCACCCCGTCCGGAAGATATGCCACGCAGACATGAGGTCTGGGGAGGTCCTGTCCTCTCACCAGCTTAAGACGAGCCCCCTCCCACGGCTGAAGCCCCCCAACTATTCGCTCCAGCCAGTGCGAGCTGGCCTCGTCCTCGTAATTTATAAGGAGCCATCCGGGTCGATTTGCGCAGCCCCGGAACCTTATATTGGGTTCTTCCTCTGAACTGCTCTGCACAGCCTTCAGTATAGCCCCCTGCAGTAGCAGCAGTTGTTCATTATTCAGCAATGAGGAGGGATATTCAGAGTGGATAATGCCCACTCTCACCCCTCCCGTCACCTCACTGAACGTTTTTCTGACAGCACCCTCACGGGGCTTTTTAGCCCTCTGCTGAGGTGTGCTGTCCGACCGGAGTCGTTTTTCGCTGACGGCCCCATCCGCGGAGGCACCAGGCTCCTCGGGTCGTTTTACCGACCCATCAGGGCCCCCGCCCGAGACCGGCGGGACTCCGCAAGTGCCTGACTCAAGGCGGTTGAATATGGCACCCCCGCCTTGAGTAGTCGTCTGAGCTGTCTCCTTGCGGATCCAGGGAGCCGTTGTCTTTTCCTCTGTTCCTCCTTGGGTCCCGCGGGAGACTTTAAAAGCTCCCGCTCCTCATCGGAGGACGGAGATGCAGAGGATGGGGACAGGATTGTCCTCGTCCCCCCCCTCCATCGGTTTAGCGGTAAGAGAGGGGACAACCCCCATCTCTACCTCCATAGGTTTTCCAGTTTCCTGGAAATCGAGAGTATTACCCATCTCGTTTGGGTCTGTGTTTGTCGTGTCTATAGTTGTTTCTACGAGCAGCAAGGGAAAATAAACCTCCATGGAAGAGCCCCGCATCCCATGAAGAGGCATTGTACACAGGGAGGTCGCCCGGTTTCCCTGAGGAGGGTTAACGTTAGCGACAGAATTATCATCCTGCCAATGCCCGGCCATATCGGCCAGAAGCATCATCGCTTCGGCACCAACCCGCCAAACGACCTTGCGATGTGGGTTTTTTATAGAGGACTCTCCTCGCAATGCCGGCCAATTAAGGCAAGCATTCCCGGCCCTCCTAAGACATGATGGCGTAAGTAATAATGTTAGTACGGTGTGAAAATTAAACTCAAAAAGTCTCCTTTTGGCTACCAGCAAGATGGATTTCACCTGCGAAGACAAATTTTCTGTGTAAAATATGCTACATATACGATAAATTTTGAAGGGCTCTCGAAATAATGAATATTTCTTTAATTTGTAAAAATCAACTTGAAATTAAATTTTTCGTTTTTTTTTTTATTTTTTATTTTATTGACCTAAACCCATTCTGTTACACATTTCGCTTGTTTTATATTCATAATATATTGTGAAAATTGTCAGGTCACAAATATTTCTATATTTATTAATTGATTTTTTTTTTCGTTCAAGATGGCTACCAAACAAATACAGGAATTGCATAAAAACATGGTGTCTGCTTTATAATCACTTTTATCGCAACTGCAACCATTACAGAACTATTTTATCTCTTTAAGACACTGCTACAAAACAGACCATATATTAAAACCTGTAATGTGAACAGAGACGTATTTAAACAAAAATAAAGTAGGCTTGGCATTGACTTTTATTGTCATATTTAAAGTTTCGCTTTTACAGTAAAAGTAGATTAGCGCCACCGATATTTGCCAAGTCTCTCTAGGTATGCTTTACATTATTACTACATTTTTTCTCCCCATTCCTACAAGGGATCAAAAAGTTTTAGGATTTTGATATTTTAATTTTACTATAATCCCCTGTAGTTAATAATAACAAAGCCACTTTAATTAATTTTAAGTCAGAAAATAATTTCGGATCTTAATGCGTGCACATGCGTGTGTGAGGAGGTGTATGTGCACAGAATGATTTTGGAAACAGAATAACGTTCGAAAGGTTTGAGCTAATAAGTTCATTTTTTGGTATAAGTTACATAGTGCTACAAATTCAATCATGACTTCCACATAGATGTGATAATTTATTCTCTTTAGAAAGACATTCTCATGGAATTAATTTGGGGCCCATGAGTTGACCACAAAGAAACTATTTGTATTCCTGTACCCATAAACTTTTGAAACGTTGTATTACCCGAGTTTTATTGAAAAAATGACCATTTCCACCAAATAACCCCTTATTTATCCCCTACCCCCTGAAGTGATCTTGCCCAAAAACAATTCGAAGCGTTCTTTGTCGGGTGCTAACTGGATACCAAATTTGAAGATGATACATCACTTCGTTCGAAAGTTATTGCACCTATTAACAGAGAGACCGACCGAACGAGAGACCGACAGACCAAAAAATTCGTTCCAGAATCAAGTTTTCCATATGTTTTGAGACCTTTTACGCCGTTACCAAAAAAAAATACTTTGCGTGCATAAAAATTATTGAAATACATTTCTAAATCTAATAAACAACGGTTTCCTAATCTCGTTAATACGTTAGTCGCATGTTTAGAGGAAGACAAGAGACGATACGTTCAACTGTCAAAGTGCATTAAAAACTCCACATGACATCATGCATGTGGTTCTGCGAAAACCATATAATTCATAGGTGTAATATCTCTACTTGTTGTATCATGATCATGGGTAACTAACCATTAACAACTATTTATGGCTAAGTATGGTCCTGTGCCCTAATATTTGGGCAAACTGATGATCATATTGACAGTGTGGCTTCAGATGGCCCAGTAAGCAGATTGTTACACAAACAGCGCTTATAGAGCTTTAAAATAATATGTTTTCCATCGCTGCACTGAGAAAGACCTGCGTGTAGCTCTATAACACATATGGTATATTTAATTGTTCTATAAAAGCATTTTCGGCAACACTTACACATCATTATAGTGCTAAACTCGCGTTAGCTGCGATATTTATGTAGCAATGGACTTGACCTCAAACCCAAATTGTTTGTTGTGCTGCTTACTATGTTAAACACTACTAACATGTTTATTAACAAATTTGCTACTTTCTAAAATATTTTTATATTTATTGACTTTCCTTCGAAAAGCACCGCTTCTTTTTACCTGTTTCCATTTATTTATTGATTGCAAATTGGACATATTTAGAAATTACACGCTACAGAATACACAACTTGCCACGAAATAAAAAGTATAAAACGGTGCTTCTTACAAAAGCTATAATATATTTTATAAAGATCCCAGTGAACACACTTTTATGCAAAGGAATAATTTTGTACTATAATTGTTTTCTACGTGTTCTATTACAGTCACATTCCATCCAACAATAAAATAGTTTTTTAACACCTGCATTCAAGTAGACTATGCTATTTGCAGCTATATTGTATCGTAGAAAATGTTAACAAAACTGTTTTATAATTGCTCACATAATCACTTAAAGAAAAGCTTTATAAATGTTTGCAAGTTGACAGATATGTTTGGAAGATCGTTGTTATAAAGCCATTACAGAACAATTTTGTTCTATAAGCTAATATATTCTATAACAATTGTTGTATAGACGTTTACAAAACAACGAAAAACAAAATCTCGTAAACGTTTTATAATTCTGCTCTAAGAACATTCTAACAATAAATTTAAAGAAACATTTTGCTGCGAGAAGCTAAATACTCACCTTGGCAGTCTTAATAGAACAAAACTGCTTTCGAAGAGCAGTAATATAACAGTAACACAACAAATTTGCACTATTATTTAAAAATTATAGAACATTTTTGTTAGTTGGGTTTAGTGCTAGTTGGGTATTAACATTCACATTTTCAGAATTTGTCAGTTTCCAACTGTTGTTATTTTTGTTGAATTGTATTTCCTTTTATTGGGATGGTTTACACACTCTGTGTTTTTGAGGCATAAATAAATTTATTGTTATTGTTCTACTAATAATGTCATGAAAGTAAGAGTTTTTACAATTAGTGCTATTTTCTTTATTGTCACCTCTTTTCCTCAATTGATTTTAGGATTTTATTTTAGAAAATAACCATGTAGCTTCTAACTATTGATGTGTGTTTGCAGAATCTTCAAATTTCAAGAAGAAGAAGCAAGCGCAACAAAAATCCCAGGCAGGCTCCTCTCACAATTGGAATTCTTTATTTCTTGGACATGATGCAGTGGCTAACGTTGTAGCAAGTACATTTGGAATGTCTAAGGAGAAGGTCCTTGATCCTCATGGAGACAGTGGGACTGCTGCTGTTAGGTTAGCATTGGGAGAAACCAATATTGTGGCACAGACAAGGAAGTATCTTGAGAGAGAAGGTGTGATGTTGGATGCATTTAGTAATGTAAGTATAATTTATTAGGTACTTGTATCTTATCCCCCTGTGTGCCCAGACGACGAACTTAAATAATAGGCCCAAGGTAAATCCTGCCTATTGTAAAAGGCGACTAATTGGATTCAAACACTGGCGGGGGTCTAGTCCAGACCAGCCTGGTGGGAGGCGGATATCTCTAAGGAGTGATATATGCTTGAATTTTGAGGCCTCCACTGTGGGCTTCCGAATGGACAATTGATCTCGCTTGGTTGTTACTCAGGAACAGGGTTCCAGATGATACCACCTTGGGTCAAGCGCTGTCGGGTGTCCAAACGACCCGGCGGGTTTTGAGGCCCCCACTGTGTGCTTCGAAACAGGCAAACAACCTCACTTGTGATGCTTGGGAGCCGGACTCAGTGGGATATCGCCTTGAGTCTGGCACTGCGGTGGGGGTCGAGTCTAGATGAACCCGGAGGAGCGCTGAGATCTCCAGGGGTGGATTACAACTCGAGGTTGAGGCCTCTTCTGTGAGCGTCAAAATAGGCAAATGACCTCTCTTGGATGCTGCTTGGGTGCAGAACTTCATGATACTGCGAGTCAAACACTGACTGATGTCGGGTCCGTCCAAAATCGGAGAGGGGTTCTCTCTTTGCGCTTCAGCGACTTCACTCAGATGGCAGTACACCTGTCAATCCAACTTTCGTCCTCAAAGATATTCCGTGCTTACTGTTTGCTTATTGGATGAGGTGCTGATATGTGACCATTGTTCGGAGCTCTTGACTGATGTCACACGCTATGGTGTGCCAGGATAGATAGATATATATTTATTTCACAGATACAGCATAAAATCTGTTCGTGATAATGTCAGTATAAGCGATACTTCAGTAAAACTAAAATTAAAATTTAAAATATAGCACGGTACAAACACGAAGCACATCACTTAATCTAAACAAAGAAGTCATCGAGAGAGTAACAGGTCTTTTCCAACAGAATTTTTTTTATAGTATATAGTATATAGTAGTATGCTGATGAAGATTTACGACACGCTTATTATAATTTCTTAACCCTTTGTTTCATTTTCATATGGACAAAATTTGAGATTTATACACTACGTGAAATAACGGGGTAAAAATACAATGCATTTATACTAGTGTGCTCGCTCTCGCTCACAGCTTTGGGAATGTAGGATACTATCGATCGACTATCCAGTTTAAAATAACAGATAAATAACTGAAGCTGTTATTTTCAACAGTTATTATTAAATAACGTTAACGGCTTCAACTGTTAATAGAAAATAACCGTTTTTCCCATCACTATCTCAGAGGGCTTGCTTGGCTTATTCAGATCTTACCTGGATGGAAGGAGGCAATTTTTTGAGGTTGGGGGCTTCAAATCTAACACCTATCACATTACTTCGGGAGTGCCGCAGGGTTCCATACTTGGTCCACTACTGTTTAATATATTTATTGACCCAGTTAAACATGTTTTACATGTTCCTTTTTTAATGTATGCAGATGATATTAAGATTTTTGCAAATATTTCGAGTGTTGATGACTGTTTGGAGCTTCAGAACTGTCTTCAGACGCTTAATGGTGCTGTTAGAGTGGTCTTTCTATGAATGTTTCGAAGTGTTGTGTTATGTCCTTTACTCTAAATAAGCACTCAATTACTTTCAGATACAATATAAGTGGGCTTTCGCTTAATCGGCCCAGGACAGTTATGGACCTTGGAATTGTTTTTGATAGTACTCTATCTTTTAAACCACACTATGAGCAGACTGTCAGTTCTGCTTACAAAACTCTTGGGTTTCTGATAAGAAACAGCAAAAATTTCTCACTGACTGACACCCTCTCCCTGCTCTTTCGTTGTCTGGTTAGATCCCGACTTGAATATGGCTCAGTTGTGTGGGCTCCTACTAATGAGATACATGTGGCCAGTCTAGAATCTGTGCAAAGGAAATTTCAAAAATTTCTTAGCTTTCGTGAGGATGGTCAATATCCTTCTATCGATTTTTCTCAGGAAAGTTTACTTCTTCGCTTTAGTCTGCAGAGTCTGTCGATGCGCAGGCAGTGCAGTTTAGTTATATTTTTATACAAACTACTTAATTCTGTGTTTGATTGCCCTGATCTGCTTCAGCAACTTAATTTTAACGTGCCTCGTGTTGCAGCACGTTTTCCAAGCACATTCTATCTCCCGGCTGCTCGGACACGGTTGCTGCGATCATCTCCAATTCACCAATTGTGCAATGATTACTCTGTATTGCAAGACAGCCTAGATATCTTCTCATGTAATATATCAGAGATAAAAATGTTTTTCAAACCGATCTAATTTGTGATTCTATTTTGTGTAGTTTGTTTGATTATTGTTTGTTATTATGTTTTGTGTATCAGCCCATCCTTAGTTTGACTTTAAGCTGTTGAATGGTGTATGAATAAATAAATAAATAAATAAAATAGTTCTGCATAATACTTGCTTTATTTTTAGCCTACTTCAAAACGATCAAAGACTATTATATTAGTGAAGAATTTGCCAGCCACAACTGATGCTAAGGAAATTAGAAGCATATTTGAAAAACATGGTGTCCTAAGCCGAGTCATTCTTCCACCTAGTGGCGTAACAGGTATATTTTTTTGACAAAATTTATTTTATTGCACACAGCTAATATACAACGAAACATAGACATCAATAACTAAAACTAAACTTAGTGCTAATAAACAATAAAAAATAACTTTTAATTGTTCAAACTGTCATCAGTTTCATTATCGTTAATATTAATAACTAGTATTTGATGTACATTATCTAACATGTGTTTCCTATTGTATTATTCTTCAATTATTTTTCAGTGTGTTTTACACCACCTAACCATGCTTTTAGGGTACATTTTCGTCAAGCCTTTTCTCACACAGCAAGCACTTTATTAGCGGGTGGTAGTGGAATTTTCCTTTACGTAATAGTAAAGGATTTTTTTCACGCCCGAGGAGGTACCACCCCATACATCAAGGGGCCGGTCAAGTCCCAACGGACGTTTCCGGTTCTGGTGTATGAGTCGGTTTGCCTTATAAGCAAAAATGATGATGGCTCCTCCTTGTACAAAATATTCCGGAGGTAAAATACCCGTCCATTCAGATCTCCGGGAGAGGGGTGTACAGGGGCGCCAACATCAAGATTTAAAATATCCTTTTCGAATATATGTGGCCTAAATTCGAACCTGAACGCCGTCCACCATTTCCTCCAGGCTAACAGGCCCCAACTCCTCTTTCTCACCGAAACACAAATCAGTGCCAAAACAGCCACTAATCACCTTAATTTCCCGGGGTATGAGCTCCTTACTTCCTTTAGATTGCATGGGCGCATACGTCCGTAGCAATCTACCCTGCACCTGACTCCCAATTTAGAAGCTGGAAGAAAAGACATACTATGGATAAAACTCTCTCTCAGGGCTGCAACTAAATTCATCTGTTGCATTTACCGGTCACCTTCTGACAACAACTTTGTCCAGCTCTTTGACTACCTTTCTGAAAAAAGCGACTATCTGATTTCTGAATATCCTTCCTCCGAGGTCACTATTCTTGGTGACTTCAATGTCCATAATAAGGAATGGCTAGGATCTTCAAAAACCGATCCACAAGGGAGAGCAGCGGAGGCCTTCCAGTCAGCAATTCTTTAGCGCATATGGTTCAGCAACCTACTTACTTTCCTCGTATCCCAACACACAGCTCAAATCCCTTGGACCTCCTTCTTACCACAAAACCTGAATGCTATAAGATATCAGTCACCACCCCCCTTGGTTGCTCAGACCACGGCATGGTCACTACTTCCTGTGCAATTCAACCCGAGGTCACACAGTCCTCACACCAACGTATCGTTTGGCACTACAACTCCGCAAACTGGGACGAAATGCGGGATTACTTTTCCTCATTTCCATGGGCGTCTGTCTGCTTCTCTCATCCTGACCTCTTTGATATCTCACAAAACGTCACCGAAATTATCCAAGTTGGCATGGAATTATTTATTCCACGTACACAGAAAACCTCTTCAGCCATTCAAAAGCCCTGGTTCTCTAAATTCTGTGACAAGGCCAGACTTGAAAAGGTCAAAGCTCACAAAATGCTTCTACACAATCCCAGTCAAGAAAATCGTCAAGCATTTAATGAAGCAAGAAACCACTATGTCCGCATTCTTTCTGGGGCAAAAAAATTCGTTTAATAACCACATCAAAAACAAAGTCCTCTTAAGCTCCAACGGCGGCAAACCCTTCTGGACTCTTGCTAAATCTATTGGGAATAATTTCTGCAAAAGCACGTTTCCACCTCTTGTCTCAAAGGATGAAATTGTTTCTACCGCCCTGGGCAAGGCTGAACTTTTTGCTTCGTTGTTCGCCGGCAATTCTACTCTCAACCCACCTACAAATGTTCAACCACCAACAGTCCCCAATGTCGCGCATAAAATGACGGATATCAATTTCAAAACTAAAAAGGTACGAAAGATGCTCTATTCTCTTAATACCAGGAAAGCCTCTGGCCTTGACGAGATCCCAGCAATTGTTCTCAAAAAATGCACACCAGAACTTGCTCCTGTCCTGACTCGTCTGTTTCAGATATCTTACAATAAAGGCATATTCCCTAGTAACTGGAAAATTGCTCGAGTACAATCCATCCCCAAGAAAGGATCCAAAGTGCTTCCTAGCAACTACAGGCCTATTTCTCTCCTTTCAGTCGTCTCTAAAGTGATGGAAAAGTATATAAACACCGAATTACTAAAATTTCTTGAAAAACACAGTCTAATCCACGACAGGCAGTATGGATTCCATCAGAGCAGATCGACTGCCGACCTCCTTTCCTTTGTCACCTATTCTTGGAGCAAGTCTATGGAACTAGACGGTGAATCCCAGATTGTTGATCTAGACATATCCAAAGCATTCTACCAGGTCTGGCACGCAGCGCTGCTTGATAAACTTCCCGCCTATGGCCTACCACCATAACTTTGTACCTGGACAGCAAATTTCCTCTCCAACAGGAGCATTTTTGTTATTGTGGATGGCCATTCCTCTAAACTGTATCCAATTAATGCAGGAGTTCCTCAAGGTTCAGCTTTAGCCCCTACTTTGTTTCTTCTCCACATCAATGACCTCTTTTCTAGCACATCCAACCCAATTCACAGTTACGCGGACGACAGCACCCTCCACTCAAATATACAATATCCTAAGTCTGTCTCTTTAGCCCAATTAGATGAGGATCGCAGACTCATGGAGAGTTCTGTATCCGTGGATCTCCAAAAAATATTAGACTGGGGAAGTAGAAATCTTGTACAATTCAACTCCACCAAATCTCAGTCTTGCTTTCTTTCTCATAAGAGATACACCAGCCCTAGACCCTTCACAATGAACAACCAAGTTATTCAAAGTAATGAGTCCTTTTCTCTTGTTGGCATTTCTGTGGATTGATATCTTAATTGGCACCAACATGTTACATCAATTGCAGAAGCGGCTGCTAATAAATTAGGTTTCCTCTTCCGGGCTCGCAAATACTTTTCACCAGCTAATCTCTATACCTTATATACTTCACATATAAGGCCAAACCTCGAATACTGCTCCCACATCTGGGGTGCAGCTGCTGCTTCTACACTCGCTATACTGGACTCCATTCAAAAGAGAGCTATACGTCTCATCGGTGACCCTACCCTCACCCAAAGGCTGCCATCCCTTGCCCATCGACGTGCTGTTGGTGACCTCTCTCTCTCTCTTTTATAGATATCTGCACGGGCACTGCTCAGAGGAGCTTTCCTCCATAGTTCCCCCACCTGCCGACCCCAACAGATCTACCAGGGGAACAGAGCGAATGCACCCTTTTACTGTCCAGGTCACCAGACATAGAACATCTTGTTATTCCCGCTCTTTTGTCCCGAGGACTTCCAAGTTGTGGAATTCCTTGCCGGCACATGTTTTTCCTTCTCCTCCGAACCTCCAAACCTTCAAGTCCAGAATTAACAAGTTGCCTCTTTCCTCCTTGTCAACACCCATGCTACGATAGTATTTAGGCTGCAAGCCCTCGTGGTGTGTTGTTGCAATAAATAAAAATAAAAAATATTGTCACCATCACCATCCAATAACCATTATGTTCGTTATAATTTTTTTTTTGCATTCACCCATATCATCTCAAATGCATTAAAATGGCAATGATATGGAGGTAATCTTAATACCTTATGACTATTTTTTTATGTTTTTGGTGAAAATTCGTTAAGCTTGTACATTGCTGGTTTCTGACTTTGTTTTGCGATATTCAGAAGTTGTGTTTTAAACATATCTTTGTTAATTGCTATATTTGACTATTCTAAGTATTAAATTATTTAAGGTTCATTCCACGACGTCGTAGGTTGCTTTTCCACTTGAATACTATGCTAGGAGGCATTACCAAGAATAATCATCATTATTTCGGTTTCAGTAACCAATTGATAAAAAACATTAGGGTCTTATTTGAGGAGTCAGAAACAATTCTTTCTGATTCAAGGCGTTAAATCTCCACATATATTAGATGTGTCTTATCTAATTTACGCTGATGACATCAAAATGTATTCAGAAGTGAGTTGTGTTGACAGCTGCAATACACCTACAGAACAATCTTTTGAAGTTTTCTGGGTGGTGCTGTCAGAACACCCTTACTTTAAATGTTGCTAATTGCGGGATAATGTCCTTTAGTCGGAACAAACAGCCAATTTTATTTTATAACTAATTGCAGGGGCATAGTTTGGCACGTCCTAACACAGCTCGTGTCATTAGAGTGATTTTCGATAGAGGTGTGCAAAGCTTCAAAATTTTGAACCGAATCCGAACTCGAACCGAACCATCAGTTCGAAAATATGTTCGCACTAGCGATGTTGAAGTAGTTCGAAGTTCGAAATATGTAATTCTCCACAATAGTTCGAACTTCGTTGCTCAAAAATACTTCGAAATTTAAGTTTATAGGCATTGAATGCTGCCAAAGGTAGCGAAGTTGCGGCTCTGTTAACTCGGTAGCTGCGCTTTAAACTCGTTATCCGTCTCATTGAGTCGATAGGGCAATTTTAGAAGATTTCACTCATGTATATTTTTGACAGTTTGTAGGACATATTTGAGACACAACAGAGCCATTTAGCAATCACAGAATTATGTTTCTTATATATTCTAGCCTCCCAAACCTTTTTCAGTAACAACATTTTGATGGTGATGTTCGAAGGGGATCAATAACGTAAATTTTCAGAATTTATGATAATAGTTGCAGATTTTCTCTGGAAAACACTGGTTTCCACATGCTTTATTTCACAATGAGCCAAAACAGTTACATATTTACAATCAGGGGACAGTTCAAATTTTAAGTGGTCATTTTATACCTATCATGCTCACTTTGAACCCTCTCAATCTGTTTGCTAAAACTGCCTAGTCAATACCAAACAACAACATATTTATAATTGAGCTTATCTATAGATCTAGACAGCTAAACAAGTTTAAAATATTTTTTTCTTTTTGTATTTTTGATTTAACGTTAACCCATTTTCACCCAATCAACCTGCAAATTTGTTGAACGCTTTCTTTTTGAAAAATAATGGGATTTTTTTTTAATATTCTTTATTTACGAACTCAAAACAGTACATTTGCACTGGTAACAAGTTCTACAATTAATAACATAAAATTACATATGATTTTGAGGTTAACTTAACTAAACTTAAACTATATCAACTTAGGTACTTTAGAAACTATACAGGGTGTTTCAAAAACGATGGTCTATGTTGCAGATGCACATTCAACACAAGAAAATAAGACTATTTTTTCATATAAACATGGGTCCCCAAATGCTTAGTTTTTTTAATACAGCATGTTAACCGCTATTCACTTCTGGCCCCGTAACCTTCTTGGGGGTTGTTTCCAGGAATTTATTTGTGTGGTTTGTGCATCCAAATGGGGTCCTAAGCATGTTTCTCCAAAATTTTTGCTAAAAGCCCTCTGTGAGCTTATCTATAAATTTACAAATATGTATTATAACAAAACAAAATTCGTGATCTACTGTCTAGCCGTATATTCAACGTTTACTCACAAGGAAAGTGGCTTTTCCCATCATCTCTGTGATGGATGAAAGTAGCATTCAGTAGTGAATAGTTGAAAATCCATAGCTCAGAAAATCCATGTATTATAAAATTATTCTGTCACAAATATGTAATAATAATGTGATCTGACTTTCCTTGTCCAGGAAAAGGAACCTGGCTTATTTTTATTTCATATACTTGATTGAATAGATTTTAAATTTTGAGCAGCTAACCAATCAAAGGAACTGATCTAAATATGGAGCATTGATGGACGATTCTAACCTCAAAAACTATCATAACAAAAGTTAAAACAATTTTCTCGTCAACATTCTGTGAAATATTCACAATTAACTGCATTTCTCCAAGCAAATTGCAAGAATTCTGCCAGGATTTCTTTTACTACTGATACTGATCAGTTTTCAGGTGATGCAAACTCTCAAACTAATATGACAATTGACATTACAGTCGATTTGAAATTTTGCGGGAACAATCGAGAACAAGATTTTAATTTACATTTTGTATTCAAAAAAGAAATCTGACAATGAAATATCACATGAGTCATTTATTCATCATTATTACTTGTGACCCCTGTGCTTTTTTTCTCACTATTGCATCTATTAACACATAAATGCTTTGATTTCCGTTTCTCCCATAAGGCTCTGTACAAAAAAATAATAAAACATGGCGTTGCTTATCCCACGTGATCCTTGACCAATCAAAACTTTGACGAACGTATGACCGCACTGTCTTTATACAGTCACTGTAGTAATAGTGTCCTAGATGACATATAGCATTAGCTACAACTTGTTGCTTTTCATGTCTTTTGTATATGCAGGTGATTTAGGTTTTGGAAGCTGATGTAGTTCTTTATAGAACCTGAAGATTGTCAATTTAGTGACCAAAACTAGTCAAGTACATTTAAATTTAATATAGTGAGAACTAATTAATACAATAGTAGTATAGTAGTATTTAAATTTCCTATAAGTTTTAATTCATATTGTGAGACCAAAATGGGCTATACATTTTTGTGTATTCAGTAAGTGTGTTTGTTATTCGACTTGGGAAATGAACTAAATTATTATTTTTAGCCCTAGTTGAATTTGCGGAGCCATCTGAATCAAAGAAGGCCTTCACAAAGCTAGCTTATTCCAAATTTAAGAACATGCCACTGTACTTAGAATGGGCACCAGAAAACAGCTTATCTGACAAAATTTCTAAAGAGAACCCACAGACTGAAAATGAGATGCAAGAAAATGATAAGGACACTGAAAATCAAACCGAAGAAAAGGTAGAAGAGAAAGAGGAAGAAGAAGAGGAGGAACCTGAACCTGACACAACATTGTTTGTAAAAAATTTGAATTTCCAGACAACTGATCAAGGATTAAGAGAGGTATTTTTTAGACTTATTTAAGAGTTTATTTAAGTTGCATAGTAGTAAGTAGTAGTAGTAGTGTTTGCTCTATGGATGGCTTAATGGTTTCTGTTAACTTTTTTTAGCATTTTGAGTGTTGTGGAAAAATCAGCTATGCTTCTGTTGCAACTAAAAAGGACAAGGATAGTCCGTCAAATCGATTGTCGATGGGTTATGGATTTGTTAGATTTGTGCATAAAGTCAGCACAGATAAGGCCTTAAAGACGTTACAACAGAGTGTGCTAGATGGAAAATCATTGGAGTTGAAACGATCTGAACGTACTTTGCAGTAAGTAATTTATTTAATTAGAAACTTTGTTTGATTTAAGATCTTAGTTTTTGTGTATTTACTTAGCGTGGAATTTGGTGGTTTCAATTAAAGCCCTTTTCTACCTTGTTGGTGTATCTTGTAATGATGTTTATAGTGATACATAAGTACAGTAGACCTTCAATGTGCATAATGGGCTTTGAACTACAAATGTATATCCCTACAAACAGATACCTTCACACAACGATACATTTGACAAATTAGGCATTATAAATATGCTGAATGGGACCAATTAGCCAATTGTTACTCCTGGTTTCCTTGGGCAGATGTCTGTTTTCAAAATGATAATCCACAGAATGTGGGAATTTTGTTAGGCATCAAAATCTACATTCCTCATTTACCAAAACATGTCAATCCCAATTCAAAACCATGGTTCAATAAGGCTTGTGCAAAAGCAGTAGCTACTAAAAATTCTGCCTACAATCTTTGACGCAAAAATCGGAGCAGCGAAACTCACGCCGCCTTTGTATTGGCAAGGAACAGGTGCAAAAAATCGATCAAGCAAAAAATGAGTCCCACCAGTCAATAAAGGACAAACCCATCTCTTGTCCAAACAATACCCGACTTTTCGGGTCTGTGACAAAAATTATAGTTAAAACCTGACCTATAATGATAATCTTGTTGTGTGAACATCAGGCGACAGTTTCCTCGCATTTTCTGATGGTTATTGTTGAAATTAAATGTTGAAATTTGTATCAGTGTGATGGTTTGTTCGAGTGCTGTTTGAAGAGTTGGTTTGTTTTATTAGAAACGGGTAACTAAGAGTATTATTTTGAGTTATCCATTGCCTCTCCTTAGATGTGTTGAATGGTAATCTTCCGTTATCAGAATTTTGCTGATAAGCTTTACTTGTTGGAATTATAAATTGTGTTGCAAATTCCATCAATATATCAGGACTGATCAAGATATTTTAGTTCATTATAAATCAACTATGGACGCCAAGTGTTTCAATTGTTCTGAATACATAAAAAGTAACCAGCTTTGCTACTGTGATGGTTGTCATGGTGCAATTCACTTTGATTGCACTGGTCTTACATCTTCTGAGATCAGATGTCTTCAACTTAAGGGAAAGAGAACACTGAAATATGTTTGTCCCGATTGTGAGGATGGTCTTCGGCTGGTGCCTCTTCTCAAGAAAAGAATTGATGATCTGGAGAGAAAGATTGATAGTATGGGTGAACAGATTGGGACAGGGTTGTCAGTGCAGGGCGTGATGGAGGATCCGGATTCATCTTCTATATGTGAAGATTTCATCCGGGAGTATGAGGATAGAAGAGCTCGTGAGGGTAACCTTATGATGTATAATGTTCCTGAGTCATCGAATAATGCACCCTCTGAGATAATTTTGGATGATGCAACAGTGATCAGGGATATTCTAGCTCCAGTAGTGGAACTATCTGGAAGAGATTTGAAGGTATTGCGTGTTGGAAGAGTTTCGGATAGACCCCGTCCTTTGAAGGTTATTATTGGAGACAAATCTGTGATATTACATATATTAAAACACAGAAATAAGATTGTGGATTCTCGTCTACGTGTCAGTTCTGATCTTACATTCAAACAGAGGGAGTACTTAAGGAAACTTCGCTTAGAATTACAGGCTAGAACTATAGAAGATAAAAATCTCACTATTAGATATATTGGTGGGGTTCCTAAGATTGTTCCCCTCAAAAAAAAACTAGGGGTGTTGGATGACCATTTATTATTAAGCATTCCTGGTGATTAGAATTCCTTGTTTGTTCATTATCATAATGTTGGTGGACTACGAACAAAATTACCCAGGCTTCGACAGAGTCTGTCTTCTTGTTGTTTTCATGTTGTTATGTTGGCGGAGAGATGGCTTACTGCTTCCAGCTGTGATGCTGAACTCTCTTTTATGAATTTTAATATTTACCGTAGTGATCGTGACAGCAATATCAGGGATCGGGAGGGTGGTGTGTTGATAGCTGTGCATAAAGACCTTGATTCTACTAGGATTGCTGGTAATATTTCACTCAATGAAGTTTATGTGTTGGCGAGGATAGGAAGACGGAGCCTCATTTTTGGTGTTTGTTACATTCCACCTAATTCAGAAGTTGCTATATATGAACATCATTGTGATTCAGTCGATCTTGTCTTGTCTGATCATCCCAATTCTGAGGTCGTTGTCTGTGGGGACTACAACCTCCCAAACGTTACCTGGACAAGC
This sequence comes from Tillus elongatus, assembly GCA_964006375.1. Classification (NCBI taxonomy): domain Eukaryota; kingdom Metazoa; phylum Arthropoda; class Insecta; order Coleoptera; family Cleridae; genus Tillus; species Tillus elongatus. The sequence continues at coordinate 194,370,094 of OZ023263.1, forward strand.
AGTGCTGAGAGTGCTCCAGTTATTAGTGGTTACAGTCCATCAGCCTCACTTGTTTCTAACAGTTTTGGCATTTGGGGCTTGTTCCAAACAAAAAATTGTACTTAATGAATTGAATAGATCTTTAGATTTAGTTTTTAGTAATATAGATAACATATGTGTTGGTGCTTCTTTGGATCCGGTTTTTCCTGCTACTGCACACGATGTGCCCGTGGACATTTCTTTTTCACTTGAGACTCCCCCAGCTGAACGCTATGAAGAGTATTTTTATGACTTTCGTAATGCCGATTATTGTGCCATGAATTATTTTCTTTCCGAGTTTGACTGGGAATATCTTGAGTCATTGGAGATAAACGATGCTGTGAAGTGCTTCTATGACATTCTGTTTAATGCTGTGGATCGGTTTGTTCCAGTTAAGAGATGTAAAAAATCATGTTTCCCTCCTTGGTTTAGTGTTGAACTTAGAGGCATGATAACTGAGAAGAACAGGGTACACAGTCAATATAAGAAATATGATAGAATAGATGATTATATTAGGTTTTCTGGTCTCCGAGAGGAATGTAGGAATCTTCGTGATACTTGTTACAGAAATTTTATTGCTTATACTGAGAATAATTTTGAAAACAATCCGGGTTCTTTCTGGTCTTATATTAACAAGTTGATGAGGGTTTATGATCTTCCTGAGGCTATGTATAATGATGATGTTAGGAGTGATTCTTTGCATGATTCGGTGGGTCTTTTTGCTAGTTTTTTCTCATCTGTGTATGAGGGTCAAGCTGGGAGTGTCGGTCCCGATCCTTTTTTGCGTGAGTCGGTAAATATGACTGCCTAGTGTTACTTCTGCTGATATTATTGATCGTATTTGTAGTTTGAAAGATAAACTTACTCACGGTCCAGATGGAATCCCCTTCCATCTGTTAAAATCCTGTGCCTTCACCTTGGCAATTCCACTGAGGATTCTCTTTACAGAACTTTGTTGTCTGGTGAGTTTCCACATGTTTGGAAACATTTTTATTTGATGCCCGTTCATAAGCAGGGACCAAAGCATTTGGTTACTAATTATAGTGCTGTTTGTATTCATTCAAAGATACCGAAACTTCTTGACTTTTTGTCTCTAGACATACAACTTGGGAATGCAGACATAACAGCAGAATGGTTTTCTTAAAGGAAGATCTACAACAACCAACCTTCTTTACCAGAATGTATTGGTCTCAGCTTTGGAAGAGAGGTTACAGGTTGATTCGGTGTATACAGATTTCTTCAAAGCGTTTGATAAGGTTAATCACACCTTATTATTGTCAAAACTTGCATTGTTGGGTTTTAATGCCAATTTGTTGTCTTGGGTGTGCAGCTTCCTTACGGGTAGGTCCCAGAGTGTAAAGATCAGAAACTTCATTTCTGATAGTATTACTGTTTCTTCAGGAGTTCCTCAGGGTTCACATTGTGGACCAGTCCTTTTTAATCTTTTTATCAATGATGTCATACATTCACTTAAGAATAGTCAGATTTTGTGTTTGCTGATGCTATCAAAATTTTCAAGATTGTCTGTTCCAGACAGGGCGCTTTACTTTTATAGGAAGACTTAAATCGTTTTGCTCAATGATGTGGTGACAATCTTTTGACTCTGAATGTTGATAAGTGTTTCTGCATTACATTCACTAGAGCTCAGTTTCCCATTGACTTTGTGTACTTCATGGTCTCTAGTACTTTACAGAGGAAGGAAATGATTAAAGACTTGGGCATTGTATTGGATAGGGAATTATCTTTTAAGGATTACATAGAATACATAGTATCTAAAGCATATAAAATGTTAGGATTCATTCATAGATCAGCTCTGAATTTTTCATGCAATAGCTTGAGAAGGCTGTATTGTGGTCTGGTTTGCTCTTTGTTGGAATGCCCTTCTGTAGTCTGGAGTCCGAATTGCAATATTTATATTAATCAGATTGAGGCCATACAAAATAGATTCTTAAGAATTTGTGCTTACAGAATGGGCTTGGAGAGAAATGATCTTAACTTCTCTTATTTGCGGAATCGGCTGCACTTGAAATTTTTTTCTCCAAGTAGAGCAACAGCAGTAGTATCACTCGAGACGTGTCCACTGTAAACTTTTAAATATCTTATACCATATCTAGATTTAAATTTTCATAACCACCCATTACTTGCTAGAAAATCATTTTCCCAGTCACTTTTTCGTAGAAAAAATTTGCTTTTGCTCTCAAAATTTCTGAGGTAATAGAAGTGTTTTTCTCGCTGTTGGAGAAATCAATTGTAAAGTGCCTTTTCAATTTCTGGATTTTCCGCCTTGCGTAAAATTCTTCTTTTACCTGCAATTCGTAAATGTTATTATGAACATAAATTTAAAAAGTGACATCAAAGAAACTAACCCATTTCCTCACATGATCTCGCCACAAATTGCCTTATTTCAAACTTCTTCTGTTTAATGTCAAATATGGTAGATTTACCAATATTAAATAGTTGTCAAACATATCTTATGCTGTTGCCTTTATCCAAACTATCCAGAATACGGCACTTATCTTTAAGATTGAATGTTTTTTGTTTGCGTTTAACACTCATTTTAATAATAACCTCACTAAATATCGAGAAACATTGCGATGAAATACGGTACACTTTCACAAGTTAACACTAACTAAACAGAAAACAGAACAATAATTCAACATAGCAGACACTTGGTGGGGATAGCGGACTTTTGGCCTTGGGTAAAACAGGTTGTTTATTGTCGCATGTCCGAGTTTTAGAATCAAGTGTCCGGATGAGTTGCCCGTCCAGATTTATGTAGTGTCTGGCTTAGGGTGTGTCCGGGTTTTTGAAGCTGTGCTGTATATTATTGTAAATTTGATAATGTAGTGCATTCACATTTGCTTACTTCCAATTTGCTGATGTTTACAGGAGTGACCTCAAGCCATCAAAGAAGTCTTCAAACCGTATAAAGCAAACTGGGTCAAAAATATTAGTCAAAAATATTCCATTCCAAGCAACAAGAAAAGAAATAAATGAACTCTTTGGGTATGTATATATATATGTGTATTTTATTCGATATTTTTTCATGCTCATTAGGAAAGAATATAAAATAAATGGTAAGTAAAATAATAAAAAAGTCTGGACACAGCAAGTGCATTATGGTAGTGAATTTTTATAGAAATGATCTGGCACGAAATGTTTTTTATAACTTTTTTTCTTGACACAGAGAAATCTATATTTTGGTGTATAGTTTGCTTTTTGTATAGTAAACCTACCTACCAAATTTGGTTACCATAGCGTTTTTATTTTCTGAGATAAAAAAATTTTTCGAAAGAAAACTTGAAATTTTTTCCAGAAAACCTGGTATGATTTTCATCTCTAACAAACCTATCCAAGCCAGTTACAAAAGAAAGGTACATGCCAAGTTTAATCAAAATCTGCCCAAAGTTTTTTGAGTTATCAGTGTGATACAAAAAATCTGCGCACGCCACTGAATTCGGCGTCCACTAAAATGGGTCTTCACCGAATTTCGTAAAAAAATATTCGATATTAATGATTCTATGCCTAAATGGTGAACAGGGCTGTACATGATGAATTTAAGCTTCTTATCCAGTGGTCCATGTGATAACAAATGAATAACAACTTTTACCAGTAGGCAATTTCTAAGAGAAATTGTACGCATAATAAAAAAATTGTATTATATTGTCGAAATATTTCGAATGGTCGTCACGTCAATTACAATTTTGCTTAACATCCTTTAGACTGGTATCAGATAAACTTAAAAAAGGTTCAGAACGCAGCAAGTGCGTTATAGTAGTGAATTTTCATAATAATTGTACAGTATTATTAAGATATATTATTGAAACTAATTCTTTAAATTTAAATGGACCTTGGAGATCGGTTCTAGAGTCCTAGTTAGCGATTATTCAAAAAAAAATATATATTTTATATGGAGCTAAAAAATGAAAATTTGGTCTGACTTAATATGTAAGTACTGCAAGTGTCTTTAAAAATATTGTGTTACAAATTTCATTAAAGTTACAAAAGTTTTTCAGAAAAAAAATATTTACAAAGGGAATGTACCCGTCAAATTATAAATATGGCAGGTATTTTTCCTTATTAATTGCTTGGATGGTTTGCTTTAGTCAACCCATCCAGTTTTTGCAAACAATAAACAACAAAAAAGGTTTTTTAAAACAAACTTGTAGTTATCTGCGAAGCTCATTATGTTATTTTTCTTTAATTTAGTGCCCACAGTGCGTTTACATAGGTGTCATTATGGTTCAAGATTGAAGATTCCAGCTTAATGGGAAATTTATTGAGCTATCGGATTTGAAATATTTGAAAAATTTTCTACCATAACATTGTTGCTGTATCCATACTTTTTGAAAATGATAAAATATTACAGCTAACTATGTAAGGCTGACAAACAAGGCAACCTCAAAATCATTTCTCGAAACATAATTTAAAAAATGAAATGAGATAACAATTTAAACATAAATTGAAAATCTTGGTTCGCTGCTTCTTTGCGGGGGTTCTCCTTCCCCTTCTGCATGCCTACAATCACCCTCAATGCATAAATAAGAACAATGTAAACAACAAAAATTCCTAATTCCTAAGCTAACTATGTAAGGCTGACAAACAAGGCAACCTCAAAATCATTTCTGGAAACAATTTAAAAAATGAAATGAGATAACAATTTAAACATAAATTCAAAATCTTGGTTCGCTGCTTCTTCGCGGGGGTTCTCCTTCCCCTTCTGCATGCCTACAATCACCCTCAATGCATAAACAAGAACAATGTAAACAACAAAAATTCCTTTCGAGCAACCCCTAACAAAGTTACGGGACCTGCGGTGAATATAGAGGTTCTGCGTGCGGTAAACAGAATTTTAAGGAGGTATGGGTGCTAAATGGGATAAAACAGCTTAAATAGGTCCAACTAGGCTGTTTCTTTCGCACTTTCCGCTCACATTTCCTTTTTATATTCTTCTCCGCCCAGCACCCCTATTCACTCTTGGTCCCGTATCTTTCTTGTGGGCTATTTGCAAGAAATTCTCTTGTGGTTTGGGTATCTAGAATGGGTTCTAAGCACATTTCTGAAAGGATTTTTCTAAACACCTCCCATGTGTTAATCTGCAAATTTACCGAACATTTAATTTTTCTTTACAAACGGAATGCATCTATGAAATTATAGGTGGCAGATAAGTATTTTTCCATATTAATCGCTTCAATGATCGGTTTTAATCAACTAAATCGAACCAGTTTCTGCATACAAAATAACAAAAAAGGTTTTTTAAAACAAATTTGTAATTATCTATAAAGCTCATTGTGTTATTTTTTAAATTTAGTATTCACGCTGCTTTTATATAGGTTTTACTATGTATAAAAACTGAAGATTCTAATTTAATGGAAAATTGGGTTATCATTTGAAATATTTTTATTAAAATTCGCTACCATAACGCACTTAAACTCTTTTCAACACCTATTTACTATTGCTGTATCCATACTTTTTGAAAATGAAATAAATACAAAATTTTGAAATGAAAATTTTAATAATTTAACCTAAACATCTGTTTATATAATTTTAACTACTTTGTAGTACCTACCTAGATATTACGAGTACTTACTGTATTAGTTTGAGGTAGGTATATTTCTTGTAATACCTACCAATGAATTCTGTATGGAGTTTACTAGCTAATACATACCATATCTACAATTTACATGCAGTTTACCTATCACTTTCATATTTGTTTGATTGGATGTTACAATCATAATATACTAGTACAGTCATTTTGTTCAAGTTAAGTTAAAATTAAACGTGGGGTTATTCTTTACCTAGTATTTATATTAACCTTACAATATAGGTAACTAGTTGTTTTATGTCATAAGATCCTAATAAGGTATTAGCATTAGCAATTAGTACCAGCTGAGTCGATTTCCCGGTTATGCGATGTGCAGAGCGTGCACGCTTCTATGTGACAAATAGCTACATGTGGTCAGATTAAACTAGGAGAGAGAGAGGGAGACGGCTTTTAATTTTAAATACCGTGAACATGAAGAATGGGAAGCTTAATATTTATATATAATAAAAAATCGTTCTATATTGCTTTTAAACAAATTGAATCACTGTCATTATATTTTTTATTTATTAGTATACATTCCCATGTTAATATTTAGCGCTTTTGGATGCAAATTTTGTCCCGGTATTAGGAAATAAATCAATGGTCTAAGGCTGACAATTTACAAAATTGTTAGTTACACAGCTCTATCTATAACATTTTGTGTAAACTAGAGTTGTGACAACATACTACCTGGTCCAGCACTGAGATGGCGCCCCTGTCGTATCTCTCAATGTCTGACCTTTTGCAATAATGTCCATTGTTTAGATTTTTACCTAAGATTTATTTAAATAGTATAACAGTACAGATACCGTCATCTGTCTTTGTCCAACATTGTAGATATTGCATTATATAATCTGAAGTGATGTCGAGGATTATTTTCTTATTAATTACGAATAACGTTATTTTCCTTTGATCAAACGACTTGAAAATTGGTACACAACCACATCTGTCTATGTTCTTGAGAGATATTGCGCTTTAAAAAATATCTTTTAATTTTTTATTAAGAAAAATTGGCCGTTAAGATTTGATGAATTTCTCAAATTTGGTCCAAATCAGTGAAGTATTTTTTGAGTTATCGGTTGGATACATACATACATACATACATACATACATACATACATACATACATACATACATACATACATTTATTTATTTATTTATTTATTGAATACATGCCCAACAGGATAATCCCATTAATAGGGCACCATACAAAAAGAACAATATGCAATAATATGAACAAAAAATACTTCCAAAAAAAAAAAAAAACAAACTAAAAACTAAACTAAACTAAATTAAACTAAACTACAAAACTAAAATACTGTGCAAAACATCACAAGGCAGAAATTCTACAAAACAGTACATATAATGGTTCTAATAACCGACAAAGTAAGATATAGCCACCCTACGAATAACTGTAGCATTATCCGAATAGAAGTCGCACAAGTTTGCAATGTTATTAAAGTCAGAGCTCATTGTATAAACAGGTGACTTCATATACAAGTTAGTCCTTGGTATTGGAGGCTTAAACACTCTCATCACTCTAGATGCAGCCCGTGGAACTGAGAAATTTAATTGCATCAATAAGTCTGGACAATCAACTTTACCATTAAACAAGTTATGCAGGAACATGACAGATGCAACTTTTCTATGCGAATACAAACTGGGTATGCCAGCTTGCATCAGCAATTGGCCATGATCACATCCTCTCTGTGGGTAGGTACCAGATGCCCTATATACAAGGTGTTTTAAAAACTTACGCTGAACATCTTCCAGAGCACCAATCTGAACACTATAAAAGGGATTAAAAACCAAGCTACAATATTCAAGTCTCGATCGAATGTAGGCAAAATAGAGAATTTTCAAGCTATCCAAATTGGAAAATGATCTGCTATTCCTCACAATGAAACCCATCAACTTCAAACAGGATGCTGTAATTGTTTGAATATGTCCAGTGAAACTTAAATGTTCATCATATACAATGCCAAGATCCTTGTGCGTTTCAGTCCTAGCCAATGGTACACCACCCACTTTGTAGGGAAAAGCTATACGGCTGGTTTTTCTAGTGTATGTCATCACTTTGCACTTCGAGACATTTAATTCAAGTCTGTTCTCAACACACCACAGCTGCAAGTTGTCAAGGTCTACCTGTAGTCTTGAACAGTCACCAATATCGTGAACACTGGAGTATAACTTGAGATCATCAGCAAATAATAGATGATTACCAGAAATTACAGAGCTTATGTCGTTGATAAATAACAAAAAGAGGAGTGGGCCAAGATTGGAACCCTGTGGAACGCCGGAGCTAGCAGTGAAGGGTTCAGACTTAAATCCATTATAAAAAACATATTGCACACGGTTAGTCAAGTAGGATCCAAAGAATGTTATCAGCCGTCCATCAAGCCCCGCCAAATGCAGCTTGTACAGAAGTGTTGAGTGGTCAACTCGATCGAACGCTTTGGAAAAGTCTGTATAAATAACATCCACCTGACCCCGTCCATCCAAAGCTTCACTTACATACTGTGTGAACAGGGATAAATTCGTCAGTGTTGAGCGCCCCTCCATAAACCCATGCTGGTATTGTGACAAGCGACACTTCACGGCAGGATAAATACGAGCATACATAACTGCCTCAAAAATTTTAGCAAAATTACATAGGATAGCTATCGGCCTGTAGTTGCTGACCCTCGAACGGTCCCCAGACTTAAAAACAGGACAGATCCGAGCAACCTTCCAAACCACAGGGAAGCAATGTGTGCGCAGCGACAAGTTAAACAGGGTTCTAAGGGGTCTGAGAAGAGCATGCGCACAGTCCTTAATCAACAAGGATGGCACCAAATCTGGTCCAGCAGTAAACTTGTTCTTGAGCTTCTTGATGGCTTTAAGAATTTCCTTATCACCAATCACTGTCACACTGACTGCCATATGCGATGGTCCAGAGGTATCTACCGGTTCAGTGATGTATTGAGGACGGTACACACTTTTAAAATAGTTTCCAAAACAGTTAACAATTGTTTGGGGTTCATTATAAACCATGCCATTTTCGTCAGACACAGTACTTGGAATGTTACTTGCTCGCCTCCTTTCCTGCATGTGAGACCAAAATCTAGAGGGATCAATCTTAAGAGACTCTTCAGTTCCACGAACATACTCAGCATATGCCTCTCGTAGCTTGTTTTTAACTATAGATCTAAGAAGACTATACTCTGCATGATCACTATCACGTTTATGCCTCCTATATCTTGCATAGCACCTCTCCTTATTTTTTATATCATTTATTATTTCATTGGTAAACCAGGGAGGAAATTTTCTAGATGACCTCTTGCACTGAGGAACATGTTGTTCAAAGATACTGTAAAGTCTGCCATAAAAGTAACTACAAGCCTCATCAGCGGTAGTAAAGGACTCTAGTTGAGACCAATCTTCATCAAGTATTGCAGCATACAGTGCAGGGTAATTGGCCTTTCGAAAGTTATAAGAGACCTGATTGTTGCATGGAAAGTATTTAGGACCATTGTAATTTTTCCTGAATTCAGGAAATATGCCTAAAGCAGGGTGATATCCATCTTCGGGCACTAGTGGATCCATATCATGGAGAACCGAGCAATTACAACTGGCAAAGACAAGGTCAAGCAGCCTATTGTTTCTATTGGAAATATTATTAAACTGTGACAGGTTTAAAAAATTTGAAAAATCATGGATAGCTTATATATATATATATATATATATATATATATATATATATATATATATATATATATATATATATATATATATATATATATATATATATATATATATATATATATATATATATATATATATATATATATATATATATATATATATATATATATATATATATATATATATATATATATATATATATATATATATATATATATATATATATATATATATATATAGAAACATATAAAAATGGAAACTGACCCCGATATCACACCGATAACTCAGAAAATAATGGGCCGATTTTGATAAAATTTGGCATGTACCTTCCTTTTGTAAATGGCTTGGGTAAGTTCGTTAGTCAGGAAAATCTGACGAGGTTTTCCGGGAAAATGTTGTTTTCATTCGAAAAAAATTCTTCTCTCAGAGAATCAAAAAGCTATGACAACCAAATTTGGTAGGTAGGTTTATGATATAAAAAATAAACTATACACCAATATTTTGATTTCTATGTTACAAGAAAAAAAAAGTCATATTAAAATATTTTGTGCCAGATCATTTCTATGAAAATTCACTACCATAACGCACTTGCTGCGTCCAGGCTTTTGTTATTGATGTAGGAATACAAAAACGTAACCAATTATTCAAAATGTTTCTTTTTCGTGCATCATCAGCGTTAAATGCATTTTTCCCGGAAACCGTGACTCTTAGCGACTTTAATAATGTATATCTTTTTTGTGTAAAAAAGATAGAGGTAACGTTTTTCTGACTCCACAATGACGTACAGTGTGGCCAAAAAAAGTTGGAATGAATCCGATGTGTCGTGATAGCCGCCTGTGCCGCTCTCTACAAAATACATCCAAATCATTGACGAATTTCAATTTCACATGATAAAGGTGATTCGCACTGTATAAAGACAAAAACCCACTGCGGTTATGTTTTTTTCTGTTAACACGATGATGATACTTTGATAAAATTCGAGCGCCCGTATAAAAGATAAAATTAGTGAAAATAAAAAATTATTCAAAATTCTTGAAATTCTGATTTTGGAGTATTGGTGATGTAAACAACACAAAACTATCTTGTCGTCATGGTATACAATCATTATTTAATGTTTTTATCGAACAAAAATTTGATTACACTATATTCAACAAAAATTATATTTCATTTTCCAAGACAATCAAGATGGCTACCGCAAAATTAATTTAATATGACTGCCTTTCTAACATTATTGACCTGAAAGTTAATTTTGCCCTATTTTTTACCTATAAGTCACAATTCCTAATGACAGGGCAAACTAACCAAACTTTGAAGGCATTTTGTCCTATTATGGGAATTTGAACTATATGGTAAACGAATTTTGTTTGAATTTATAAGAAATGAAACATTTTCGGGTATAGAAATATATATTACTTATATCCGTGCATAGCCGAGAGACATATAGGAATGATTATACAGCGCTTTTTGTCTTTGATTCCATAATATATAATAGAAACAAAATAAAATAAGTAAATAAACATAAACATGACAGCTGACCTTGTTGCCACTGCTTCACTCCATTTGGCATGAAAATGGATGTATTATATTGAAAAGGGAAACATGCTGATTTGATGTAAGCCACTTTGAATGATCAGCATCTATCACTATTTTTCTGTGAGCATTCTTTACTACTCTATAATAGTTTGTAGTATGTCTGTAAACTTTTATTGGTTTCAAAGGGGGCATTGTAACACTATATTTGTTACTGGTGCACGCACATTAATAACAAGAATAAACTTTTATTGATGAAGTTTATCAACTGACACACCTTTAAGATTCACAAATGTATTTCACTGCTGTACACTTTGAACTTTGAGGACAATTTTTATTTCAAGTCAGATTTTATGGGTATTTTCAACTTGAAGGTAGGCAATTTGACTTGGAAGACCATTTCTGCAGTAATTATGACTTTCTGGCCGATCAGAAAGCCATTTTAGGTTAGCTCAGTGCCTAAAATATTTCCAGTGCTGTATTGCAATGAAATTGGTAATATATATGTAAGCTGGACTTCATAAGAAGACCTCCAATTTACTATACCACAAAGACATATTGCAGGTTAATATTAGGTAATAAATTACCTTAAAGTAGGTATTTCAGGTATCTGGGCTTGGTAGTCGATTTTCAGTCCAATTTAGGGCACACTTCGACCTAAAAATTACCAGCTCTGGAATTGAAACACAAAAGTATATTCAAGTATATTTTATGAGTAAAATTAAACCAATTTTTTCCCAATTTAGTTACTTATAAGTTACTGACTTTGGAGAAATTTTAATAGTCAAAAATAAGCTAGTTCGAAGCCACATTTCCAAATTTGTAGTCATTATGACAATTAAGGCAACATTTTGGTTAATTATTACCAAATTACAACTTGGTTAGGTTATTTGGACTCGAGTGCTGGTTAACATGCCTTAATTTGATGCTTGGGTTTTAGCTGGTGAATAGTTGATGCTAAATTATTTTTTAATATTTAATTTTTTTACAGGGTATTTGGCGAAATAAAAGCACTCCGACTACCAAAGAAAATGATTTTAGATTCTGACAGTCACAGGGGTTTTGCATTTGTAGATTATGCTGTAGCATCTGATGCAAAGGTGCAGTATTGTTTGAGTTCTTACTGTTTTGCCATTTTGAATACTCATTATTTAATTTGTTGATCTGTTATGTTACAGAATGCTTTTGAAGCTCTTTGCCAGAGTACTCATTTGTATGGTAGAAGGTTGGTCTTAGAATGGGCATCCACAGATGACAGTGTAGCTGAGCTAAGAAAAAGAACTGCAGAACAGTTTGGTCCTGCGAAACAAGCTAAAAAAATAAAGAAAAGTGTATTCACTCTGGAGGAGAATGAGAATGAATAATTGGCTTATTGTTGAATTTTATGTATATTTAAATAGTTTTGTTATCAAAATATATTTATTAAAATAATAATGAGTTAGTTGTTTCATATAACATCTATACATTACCCATAATGGGTGTGAAACTTTTTTTTATTTCAACAACTCACCACGAGGGCTTACAGCCTAAGTACTATCGTACCGTGGGTGTCGACAAGGAGGAAAGAGGCAACTTGTTAATTCTGGATTTGAAGGTTCGGGGGAGAAGGAAAAACATGTGCCGGCAAGGAATTCCACAACTTCGAAGTCCTCGGGACAAAAGAGCAGGCATAACAAGATGTTCTATGTCTGGTGACCTGGACAGTAAAAGGGTGCATTCGCTCTATTCCCCTGGTAGATCAGTTGAGGGCAGCAGGTGGAGGAACTATGGAAGAAAGCTCCTCTGAGCAGTGCCCGTGCAGATATCTATAAAAGAGAGAGAGAGAGAGGTCACCAACGGCACGTCAGTGGGCAAGGGATGGCAGCCTTTGGGTGAGGGTAGGGTCACCGATGAGACGTATAGCCCTCTTCTGAATGGAGTCCAGGATAGCGAGTGTAAAAGCGGCAGTAGCACCCCAGATGTGGGAGCAGTATTCGAGGTTTGGTTTTATTTGTGAAGTATATAAAGTATACAGATTAGCTGGTGAAAAGAATTTGCGACCCCGGAAGAGGAAACCTAATTTCTTAGCAGCCACTTCTGCAATTGATGTGACATGTTGGTGCCAATTGAGATTTCGATCCACAGAAATGCCAACAAGTGAAAAGGACTCATTACTTTGAATAACTTGGTTGTTTATTGTGATGGGTCTAGGGCTGGTGTATCTCTTATGAGAAAGAAAGCAAGACTGTGATTTGGTGGAGTTGAATTGTACAAGATTTCTACTTCCGCAGTCTAATATTTTTTGGAGGTCCACGAAGATAGAACCCTCCATGAGTCTGCGATCCTCATCTAATTGGGCTAAAGAGACAGGCTTAGAATATTGTATATTTGAGTGGAGGGTGCTGTTGTCCGCGTAACTGTGAACTGGGTTGGATGTGCTAGAGAGGAGGTCATTGATGTGGAGAAGAAACAAAGTAGGGGCTAAAGCTGAACCTTGAGGAACTCCTTCATTAATTGGATACAGTTTAGAGGAATGGATATCCACGACAACAGAAATGCTCCGGTTGGAGAGGAAATTTGCTGTCCACGTACAGAGTTTTTGAAGTAGGCCATAGGCCGGTAGTTTATTAAGCAGCGCTGCGTGCCAGACCTGGTCGAATGCTTTGGATATATCTAGAGCGACAATCTGGGATTCACCGTGTAGTTCCATAGACTTGTTCCAAGAACGGGTGACAAAGGAAAGGAGGTCGGCAGTTGATCTGCGCTGACGGAATCCATACTGCCTGTCGTGGATTAGACTGTGTTTTTCAAGAAATTTTAGTAATTCGGTGTTTATATTCTTTTCCATCACTTTAGAGATGACTGAAAGGAGAGAAATAGGCCTGTAGTTGCTAGGAAGCGCTTTCGATCCTTTCTTGGGGACGGGTTGTACTCTAGCAGTTTTCCAGTTACTAGGAAATATGCCTCTATTGTAAGATGTCTGAAACAGACGAGTCAGGACAGGAGCAAGTTCTGGTGCGCATTTTTTGAGAACAATTGCTGGGATCTCGTCAAGGCCAGAGGCTTTCCTGGTATTACGAGAAGAGAGCATCTTTCGTACCTTTTTAGTTTTGAAAGTGATATCAGTCATTTTATGCGTGACATTGGGGACTGTTGGTGGTTGAACATTTGGAGGGGGTTGAGAGTAGAATTGCCGGTGAACAACGAGGCAAAAAGTTCAGCCTTGCCCAGGGCGGTAGAAACAATTTCATCCCCTGAGACAAGAGGTGGAAACGTGCTCTTGCAGAAATTATTCCCAATAGATTTAGCAAGAGTCCAGAAGGGTTTGCTGCGGCTGGAGCTTAAGAGGACTTTGTTTTTGATGTGGTTATTAAATGAGTTTTTTGCCTCAGAAAGAATGCGGACAAAGCGGTTTCTTGCATCGTTAAATGCTTGACGGTTTTCTTTGCTGGGATTGTGTAGAAGCTTTTTGTGAGCTTTGACCTTTTTAAGTCTGGCCTTGTCACAGAATTTAGAGAACCAGGGCTTTTGAGTGGCTGAAGAGGTTTTTTGTGTACGTGGGATAAATAATTTCATGCCAGCTTGGATAATTTCAGTGACGTTTTGTGAGATATCAGAGGGGTGAGGATGAGAGAAGCAGACAGACGCCCATGGAAATGAGGAAAAGTAATCTCGCATTTCGTCCCAGTTCGCGGAGTTGTAGTGCCAAACGATTCGTGGGTGTGATGACTGTGTGACATCGGGTTGCATTGCGCAGGAAGCAGTGACCATGCCATGGTCTGAGCGACCCAGGGGGAAGCTGACTGATATCTTATAGGAGTCAGGATTTGTAGTAAGAAGGAGATCCAAGGGATTTGAGATGTGTATTGGGATGCGCAGGAAAGTAAGTAGGTTGCTGAACTATATAGGAAAATATATGAAATCTAGAAAGTTACTATGTCTTAGTTTTAATTTGTATTTATTTTAACACTATAACTATAACTTTTTTTTTCTTTATTAAAATTTACAATGTTATAATGGGCAAAATAAGAATAAACGCAAAAAATAAAAATAAATCAAGATACTCAAACTACTACTAAAACATATATAAATAATGCAAGGCGTGTGAGAAGCCCACTGACCCTCCCTCTCGGATAACACTGAATTGTTACTTCAGTGGGTCTCTTGGCCAGGTTCTTCTTAAGCGTCTCTCATAAAAAGAGTCTTCAGAGAGTTGTCCTATAAGGGGATTCTCGTGGTCAGGCAACTTTGGACGTATCTTTGAATTTCTTTATGAACTAATGAAATTTTGTGATTTTGATGTAAGGTAAGGTTGAAAACGTACTATGGAGAATTTATTATTGACCGAAGTGTTTTGGTTAGCTGTTTTTGTATAATTTGGATATTTGTTGGTTCAGCGCCTACCCAAAACTGGATTCGGTAGGTCCAGATTGGTTTAAAAAATGCCTTGTGGATCAAGATCTATTGTTGATTGCGATTTTTGACTTTCTTCCTAAGAGCCAATGCATCTGAAGAAACTTTAAATTTATTTGTGCATTCTTTGAGTTTATGCCTTTTCCACGTTAAACTTTGATCAAATTACCAAGATATTTTGCTCAGCTTTTACAGGTATGTGGTTGTTAAATAGAATTACTCTTGGACAGCTCGTGTTTTTATTAGTAAATGTTACTTGAACTGATTTGCTTTTATTTACACTGAAATGCCATTTCTTAAACCACTTATTGAACTCGTTCAAGTGTTGTTGTAAGTTTTATGAAGCTACCTCATCTTTTCGATGTGATGATAGTATTGCAATATCATCAGCAAACATAGCAAGTGTTGTGTTGCCCGACTCTGGTATGTCTGATGTTCTGATTAAGTGCAGTAGTGGTCCCAGCACGCTCCCTTATGGTATGCCAGATACTATGGGATATAGACTTGATGCTGCATCATCCTTTTTCAAATGCTTTGAGAGGAATCTTGAAAATTCGTTGTTTTCAAGACGTTGATATTTTGTTGCCTATTCCGTGAACTTGCCTTAGTGTGGAGTGGTGTTCTCTAAAGGCTAGTTGGTGTCTTGATATTATATTATGCACGTTAATATATTTCCTCAGCGTGTCTGCTATTTTTCCTAGTATGGATAGCAAGCTTATAGATCTATAAGATATAATCCCGTGTTCAAGTTTGCCTTGTTTAGCTATCCTAATAATCAAGGCGTATTTCCATAAGGCTGGGAAATAGGATAGGTTCATCATACGACTGTAGATTGTGGTCAGCAAAGAAATTGCTTTTTCAGGAAGATTTTGAAGAAGTATTTCTGTGATAGATCATATACCAGAGCTTTTTTGTCCTTTAGTTTCTTGATTTCCAATTTTATTTCTTTGTTGGTAAATGGCTTAATTGGAAGTGATATCTGACACTACATGTCTGTAACATATTGTTGGACCCTTTCATTTGGTTTGAAAATTTCAGTCAGGTAATCTGCAAAATCGTTGGCTGTATCCTGAGTTGAGCTTTCTCAGTTTGGCTTTTTTATGGGAGACACTCTCACTAGATGCCTTTTGAAGTTCTTTGTAGCTTTCCAGATGGCATGATCATAGCTATTGTTGATGTCTTGAATATATTTACTGAAATTTGAGTTTATAAGATTTTGAAGGGTCTTGTGAAGTTCTGGGGCTGATCAGTTACAATATAATTTGTCAGTAGAATTAGTGTCCGTTGTCATCTTCCTCCAGCTTGACGTTTTTCTGCTATCAGATGTCCCACTTGCAGTAGTATCTGGTTCATTGATAAGTTATTGTCTGTAACTGGAGGGGTGCTTTTCTAGGCTGCTTCTTGGATCAGCTCAGTAAAATTGTTTACGGTTTCATCAAGTTCATTAGGTTGCTTTATAGTATAACTATAATTAAAACGATTTTTATAAAGTTCTATTTTTTACAATGCAGGCCTTTTATAATTATGTATAAACCATATATTGAGACAACTATTAAACAAGTAACAAATCTTTACTATTGTGGTATGCAGAAGCCTTTACAGTGCATGTAAATAAAACAAAGTTAAATAACAGAGAAATTTAAGGGTTGAGAAACACCCTTATTATAATTGTAGTAAACGAATTGCCTCAGTTCACCAGGCGCCAACAGCTGAGTTTAGGTGCTCATCTGCTGACTACCGATACATTTCTGCAGCTGGAGACTGATGAACGCACTGTTGACTTCAAGCACTATTTTGTGGCGTTTGTCTGTCAGTCTGCGTTGATATATCAAAAAAAGTTGAGTTTCAGCAGAAACTCAAAGACTGGTCAACACATGTTGACACAAATATTCAACTATTGGCACCTGTTGGCGTCTGGTAAACTCTGACATTGAATCATATGATAGCTTTCTTATTAAATATGATACAAAAGTCTAATTCTTATAAAGCATAAAAAGTAAAAATGAAATATTTAGTTTACTTATTCATACACATTGCTCATTTGCCATTACAAAATGTAGTAACTCTTGTAGCCATTTTGTTTACTCCACTACTAGACATTGTTTGTTACATGTTCTTGACTTTCAGGATTTTTTTCTATTTGCTCCTGGTTATTGTGATTTCATGATAGTGTATAATCTTTTGGGTACTTTCTTTTTATGTGCTAAAGCGTTTACTAGTTAAATATAGACATAGAGACTATTTCTCTGACTGCATAAATGTTCGTTTCCTTTTTCTTTTCTATAAACTGTTTCGCTGCTTGGCAGCACCATCAGATAGGGGGAGAAATGAAACTTCATTTCTGATAGTATTACTGTTTCTTCAGGAGTTCCTCAGGGTTCACATTGTGGACCAGTCATCTTTAATCTTTTTATCAATGATGTCATACATTCACTTAAGCATAGTCAGATTTTGATATTTGCTGATGATATCAAAATTTTCAAGATTGTTCATTCCAGACAGGACGCTTTACTTTTACAGGAAGACTTAAATCGTTTTGCTCGGCGGTGTGGTGACAATCTTCTGACTCTGAATGTTGATAAGTGTTTCTGCATTACATTCACTAGAGCTCAGTTTCCCATTGACTTTGTGTACTTCATAGGCTCTATTGCTTTACAGAGGAAGGAAATGATTAAAGACTTGGGCATTGTATTGGATAGGGAATTATCTTTTAAGCATCACATAGAATACATAGTATCTAAAGCATATAAAATGTTAGGATTTATTCATAGATCAACTCTGGATTTTTCATGCAATAGCTTGAGAAGACTGTATTGTGGTCTGGTTCGCTCTTTGTTGGAATGCCCTTCTGTAGTCTGGAGTCCGAATTACAATATTTATATCAATCGGATTGAGGCCATACAAAATAGATGTCAGATGTGCTTACAGAATGGGCTTGCAGAGAAATGATCTTAACTTTTCTTATTTTCAGAATCGGCTGCACTTGCAGTCACTCAGTGGTAGAAGGATTGTCAGTGATGTTTGTTTTCTGCATAATTTATTAGTGAATAAAATTGATAGTCCTTCTTTGCTTGAGTTAGTCTCTCTAAGGATTCTGGACCGCATGAGAGCAAGAGAGGTTTTCGTGGTTCCCTTCTATCAAACCAATTATGGCTTTTTCAGTCCAATGTCGAGAGTAGCGAGAGCTGCAAATGAGTATTCGGAGCTCCTGGATATGTTTAATGATTATGACTGTTCAATTAGAGGCATTTTGAGAGGTGTTATTGATTGAATTGTCATACATACGGTGTACTCGTTATGTTTTACTTTTTTGTTGTGTTCTCGTATTGAGATAGGTTATTTAAGACTAATGTAGTTTTAGATGTTCTTATTATTGTTGCAAATGGTTGATCCGTTGAATAAATAAATTAAAAAAAATTGCATTGCTTTATATGTATTCGGGACAACTGCAAATAAAAATCTGTTATATTTTGAAAAAAAAAATGATCTAAAAAATTAAATAAAAATGACAGATTAAAAATAATTTTTCTTGACCAAAGCAGAAGTTTGAAAATTAGCTTGTAGCGCAAACTACATCTGTCAAACTTCTATAAATTTTAATACTAGATATAAAGAACATATTTCTGCACTTACAAATAACCATACACTACGAATCTACATTTGCAAAATATTTATTGATACTTAACATAGACCCACAGTAAATAATCGGATAAAGCGACTACATTTTTGCAATGACAAGTCCAATTTGACTTTTTTTGAAGCTTTATAAGTAACAAAATTACAAGACAAAGCTACCTCGTTTTAAAAGAGCAAACTGATCTAATAGAATCTCCTTTCTTGGAAGTCCTTCTTTCCAATTAAATACTTGGAACAATATATGTCTACCTATATTAAAAAGGTTGTAATAAGACAATAGATTCATGTGTGTCGATATTTTCGTTGTAGCGAGTATGATTTATTGATGTTATTGTTGAGTTATTTTATTGTTGTAATTATTGTTAGTTATTATTGTTATAGTTTGATTCTATTTTCATGTCAATCTGTCATTTTCATTCTATTTACATAATTTTTTTATCAAAATATCATAATGTAGCAATAGATTATTATTTGCTGTTGTCATGAATACCTATAAATCTTCTTTCCCAGTGTTCCCATAAAAGAAACGCTAACGTATTTAGACCATGTGTTAAAAATAAACAACATATAGATGAACAGGTCTGCAACAAATATATAAGTTTAACAAATCATTGCAGGAATTAGGATATTTTTCTATTTAATAATGAATTTTTTGCACAAATCTATGACATAGCAAGGGGACCCCCTTTCATTGCAGACCTTTTCATGATTAGATTTTAAACAGACCTAGCAAATGAAAATAGCTATTTTCCTAGAGTATGATTTCATTATGTGGACGGTGTTTTTGCAGTATTTAATACAAATGTATGCAAAGTAGATGATTTTATTGCAAAATTAAACCATAAATTTGACCATTAAAATCACCCATGAAATAAAAATTAATAACAAATTACCTTTTGTTGATGTATTAGTTAACAAAAATAGAGTTACTTTAGAATTTGACATCCACAGAAAGGTAACCACCACTGTGGCTTACATTTCGGTTGACTCACACCATAGTTTTCCATAAAAAATTGCTAGTTTTAATTTTCTGGTTCATACATTAATACAGTTTCCCTTAAATAAAGAAAGATACAACAGAGAACTTCAATATCTAAAAAATGTAGCTAAGTATACTGGTTACTATGTCTGTCTAGTAGAAAAGTAGTCAATAAACATAAAACAAAGAAAATGTTAGCTGAATATAAGACTTTCAGAGAAGATAAAATAGACAAAACCGGTTTCCATTTACCATTTGAACCGCATATCACGAGATGTTTTAAAGCATTTTTAAGAAAGCCAATTTACAGCTAACATTTTCTACAAAAAAAAAATATTAAAAAATTTGCTAGGTAACCCAAAGGATAAAGACAAAAGCACAGAGGTGTCGGGAATCTATGAAATAGTTTGTAAGAATTGTGAGCTTACGTATGTTGGGCAAACTAAGATAACTATTGAAACTAGATTTAAAGAACATTTAGCACAATTGAAGTATGGCACTATTGATAAATCATGTATAGCTCAGAATATTTGGGCTAATAATCATCATATATATAAAGGAACTCCAAAGTTAATAAAAAATGTAAGTCTTGACAGCTAGATATGTTTACGAATATATATATATATATATATATATATATATATATATATATATATATATATATATATATATATATATATATATATATATATATATATATATATATATATATATATATATATATATATATATATATATATATATATATATATATATATATATATATATATATATATATATATATATATATATATATATATATATATATATATATATATATATATATATATAGTAGAAATTTGAACAAAAATGTTTCGATGGATGGGATAGGTCCGGTTCTGTGTAGTCCATTGTTCGAACCCTTATCTTAATAATCAGTGTTTCCTACTTAGAAAGAATATTGGATAACGACACGCAGTTTTAGTTTTACAAAACGGGTATGCAATTAATTACAGGAATTTAAACTCAACAGCGCGGGAGGGAGGTTGTCTGTATACCTTCCTACAGGACGCTGTTCACAATTAACATATAAATAGTAGTTCTAGTTGTTATTCGCTTACTTTATTCATCCCTCTGATGACGCTAACGTTGTTAGCGAAACGGTCGTCAGGTCTGAAAACTGTATTGTGATGAATTGGGTTCTTTAAATTGTACTTATCAGTGCTTATCAGAGGTTCCAAACTTCACTCATTTATAATTTAGTTTAAGTATAGTGCACCAGAGATGTAGAAATTTAAAAAGTATTTAATATACCTACCTTCTTATTTTTTTTTTTTTTTTGATTCTATGTTGACCATCCTCACAACTAACATCAACATCGGAAAGTATTTTTACCCAAACAACCGTTTGTTGAGTATCCGCTTTTTATAAAAAGCATAGGGATCTTCTACATACTAAATAATTGTATGATAAAAGATACCTAAATTTTGTATTCAAGGAGATAGATATTGTTGTTGAAAAATTTCAGTGAGGTTCCGAGCAAACATATTTGTTTAGGCCTGCTGATAGTTAAGATCGAAAAAAAATGGGTTTGCACACCTCTACAGATAGTAAAACTGATTGTAAAATATTCAGATTCACCTATGTAACATATACATAGTTTCAATAAGTTATTTTTACTTATATTCAATATCAGCACATCTCAGTACATGATTACAGATAGCCCTCTTTCCCCGGTGTCATAACATTTTTACTCCAAAATATTGTCACTTTATGATTGGTTCTACTTTACATTGTTATGCACCCTTATATTTAAAACATTCGTGTTTGTTAACTTTGTAGAAGGTTGTTCAATATTTCCATCTGAATACTAAAATCCTGATTAGAAATTTAATATTGGAATTATCTTAAGCAAAACAAAGTGCCTCATCATTTGTCAATATTGAACATTAACCTCACACGAGTTTCAACAAGGCGATACTTCTTTATAAATACCTAAACACATAAATTAGTACACTGAAATCTTTCTTTATTATGATCTATGATGGTCAGAGGGATTTGTTCACTGTAAATTTTGTTAGATATAAATGGTCCCCCCATTAAGCAACAAAATTTTAAGTAGTTAAGCATTGCTTAAATCTCCATTAAGCAAGCGTGAAACCTTAATATTAACCTTTAACCCACCATGTGAGATTTCGTTGCACAAAACACCATGTGGTATCTACTAGACTACTCAAATAATTAAGCAACTACTTTCTTAAATGTTGTCTTATTCCAATTTGTTGTAAAAGGTGAAAACAAAAATTTATGAATATTTTCTGGAATAGTTATTAAAAATTCTGGACGCAGCAAGTGCGTTATGGTAGTGAATTTTCATAAAAATCTTTTTAATAACAAATATGTGTGTTTTTTTTAAGAAAGCAGGCATCAAATTTGGCTACTAGTATAACCTATATAATAAAAACAATGTGCCATGTTCCATTAAAATAACTTTATTGTGTGAAAATGTACAAAAATTTCCAAAAGTTAACTTAAAATGTTCCCGAAAAAACACGTTTCTTGGTCAACCTTATAGGTTAATAGCAAATTGAGCTGTTCAAATATGAAACATTTGATCAAAATTCGCTACCATAACGCACTTGCTGCGTCCAGAATTTCTTTTCGTACAAACATGCATTATATTTCGATGGAAAATGCAAAAATGCAATAACATAAGGCGTGTTTGATTAAAAAAAAAAGGAAATTTGTATCACCAACGACTTGTGGGCCACCCTGTAATTGTAGAAATATTATTTTAAGATGTAGCTCAAGACACCCTATAATTAATATATACAAATTTTCTTCATATCTTATATAATAACGGATATATTGAGCTTTATTGATTTTTTACGAAAATTCGACAAAAATTATATACCATTAAATGATAAACTCTATAGCTAAGGCTACTGCCAAGCATCAGAGAAAGGGTCTATTTGAAATCAATTTTCTGCAAATATTTTAGTTAAATGAAGGACAATGACGGTTGAAACTAAGACTTTAGGGTTTGTAAAACATCCTTCTTGAGACATTTTATTTCTATAGCCCGTATTAGATTTAAGTTATTTGCCTAAATGTTGCCAATTTTGACATTTTAAATCGCCACTTTGACGTTTTGAGGAAAACCTCAATTTATTTTTCTTTAAATGCCTATAACTTTTTTGTCTTTTGACCTACATAGGTAACTTACCTATAAGGATGTAAACCTGCGTATAAAATTTGGTTGCCCTTACTTTGTTAATTCCGGAGATATAAATTTTTTTCAAAAGAAAACACAAAATTTTCCGGGAAAACCTGGGCAGATTTTCCTGACTAACGAACTCATCCAAGCCATTTGCAAAAGGAATTTTTTCACCAAATTTGATCAAAATCGGCCCATTATTTTTTGAGTTATCGGTGTGATACATATATATATAAATATATATAAATATATATATATATATATATATATAACATATAAAAATTGAAACTAACCCCGGATATGTTTTCTGGGGGGCCTAATTAGCGCTCATTTGAAGAAATTTTTTCAAAATTCAAAAGTCGGGATCTCCTCATTAGTGATTTTTTTTAAAGAAAATTCACTAAAAAGACACCCAGTAAGAAATCCACCACGAAAAGAACCGCTGACATAAGTCTTTAGCACACTTACCAGCAAAGGCTAAACACTTCATTTTTTTATACATGTAGTGTTATATATAATGGTTTTGAGCACTGTAAACAAATTGCCTTTCTACATTTTACACAGTAGTACTTCTTCATGCAGTGTTTTGTTCGGGGACACAACTAACAGCTCCTACCTTATTCAAGCACAAATATTTCTTCTGGTGGCCGGTCTACTTCTGGTACCACCAAAATTCGGCTAATTGTGGCTCTTATGTCATGCGGTCCCCGTAGATAACAAAGGTCATACCATATTTTCACACACTAACTCAGCTGCTAATTTTTTTGCAAATATTGATTTTTCCCTAATAACCTCATTGTTTTTAAAACATTGATACAAGGCAAATGAGTTTACCATGGAAATGTCTAACATACGGAAGAATATTGTAAGTGGCAATCTGCTGGTATATCTACTGGTAGAGCTTTTAGAACATTTCTCATCTATTGTATCCTCACCGCCCTTATTTTGATTGTAGTATGCCATAATTTGTGGGTTTTGTGTTCCTGGAAGAACACATGCCCTGTTATGTTATATAGATAAAATTGAGATTGTGGCTTTTCCTTGCTTGCCAACATAAATAAGAACCAAGATGACATCTTTGTGAAATCCATACAATGATGATCCTTCCTCCTTCTTATTTGGCCCAACTTCAGGTGGTATTTACATAGGTAAGTTTATTTTTTAGCAGAATATTTACGAGTTCTAAGGCACTAAACCAATTATTGGCAGTTATATTTCAGTTACTGCCAAGGAGACGTTTCGAAAGCTGTATTACTGCCTGCATTGGTTTCGACAATTTACGTTCTTCACTTAGTCCAAATCCATCAGATCCTTTTCCACAGTAAATATATGCATTGTACAGGTAGCTTGTCCACGAGTGTGTTAGACACAATCTTTATACCATATTTACATGGTTCGTTGGGCTTGTACATTTTAAAATGCGTATTTGCAAGAGTTTATTGTTTGTCTACTTAACAATTTGTTGTAAAATGTTCTCAGAAAATAGTAAATTTCATACAGACTGGGTCTGCTCTATCACCTAATCCATGAGCTCTTGCTTTCACAATTGGGATTTTCATGACTATGTTGTTTTCCAACATGTGATGAAGGCACAATGCCAGACGCACACCATCTAAAGAGCTTTCTTCTGTAAAAACATACGTTTTCTTCTAAATCAACAACCACCCTGGCACTATTTATATCCTCACCATCACTGTTGTCACAAGATTCGCCTGCAGAAATCTTAGAAACTGTGTCATGCTCAGATTCAATGCTCTCATCTTCAGACGCACTTTCTAAATCACTAGTATCACTGTTAAGTTCATTATAATATTCAAGAATAGTTCCTTGAAAATTTAAATCACCAAAACTCGTTCTTTTCTGTGGAATGCCCATACTGCTTTACATGATATTACACAAAACACCATGTGGTGTCTGGGAAGCTATGATAAACTAACGGACCCTGTTATTTTGCTTAAAAATGGTCATACTTTAATGCTGATCAGGGCACTATAGTTCAGCAATAGTGGATAGATTAGGTGGCGTGACCAGCTCAGCGACAGTCCCATTTAAGAAATACAGTACAATTGGTTTATTGCATAGTCTTACAGATGCCACATGGCCAGTTAAGGGTTAAGTAAGCTTGAAACGTTTTGAAGTGTGCTGCTAAGGTACTCAACATTTTAATACAAACAGCATAATATATTGTAACTGTAATATAACCTATATAATAAAAGGTACTCAAAATTAAAGAAAATAAACATTTTCCATACGTTTATTACATTAATAGTATGAAATCAGTCAAATATAACAAAAACTTTGACAAGACACAGCAACAAACTCTATTCTAAATCTACAATACCCTGAAATTAAGCTACATCCACTACTACTTTTTTAATAATTGTTCATCTTGCATTGAGAGTTGACCTAGTTTTTTCCCGATCCTTTCATGGATATCCAGGAACTTTGCTACACACCGATCGATGCAAACCGCTTCACCTTTAGCAACTTCACTATCACTATAAAGCGGTGCAATGCACTTCTTGTGACATGCATTGGTAAGTCTTGTATACATATCCGCCATCATTTCAATCTCAAGATCCTGGAGTAATTGCATTTTTTGTTCTTCACCTTTCTGAGCACTAGCAGCTGCCATATTTTTTATTTTACTTAAGACGTTAAGTACTTTACTAGGAAATTGGCTATTTGATTCACTCCTTTGAAACCCTACTTGTACGTTCGTAATCACCAAAGTTAGCCAACTTCATGCGTTCTCTTATTTTCATGTTCTCATAACGCTTCTTGTCTACGCTAGTTTTAGACAAATAGAACATATAAATCCCCAAGACTGTACTAATGGTCCTGAAAAGTAAGAAGTGTTAGCTAACACGTGAAATGTAGGTTATGACATTTTAAATTTTAAGAAAAGATAAATTATTTATGTATTTGATTAACGTACACTTACCAACCGATGGCGATTTTTCCGTGATTACCTAATAGCATATCTTTGACAGTAATTGAATTTAAACAATTGCAATCATATCTGCCTGCAGCACTACTCCGTAAAAATTATGTCAATAAAATAAAATCACACACGACACACGAGTTCGAGTTACGGGCTGACAAGTTGAAGAGAAAATTAGGTTAAGGTTAAGTAACCATAAAGAAAATAAACATTGTCTATATTGAATCCAAACAAGAAAATTTTAGGCCAGAAGTCAAATATTAATCTAACTAAGCACTTATTTTTATACAATAATCACAGCATAATCAACAGTTATTATGCTGTGTAATAATTTTAGACTGCCTTAAAAATAAGCTATTTCTTGTGATACCTACTACTAGATATATTTCTTATCGATTTACACGAAAAGGAAAAATAATACTTTGTAATTAATTTCTAGCGAAACCTTTCTGGTTTTTAATTTCGTTTTCGAAAGTGTTGTTAAACTTTTAGGAATAAATATATGGATATATGGGACTCACTGTTTTGAAACAATGAATCGTCGTTAAACTCTCGTAGTTATTGAAATGTAACCCCGAAACCCCGAACTGGAAGGGACCCGGCACTGCTTTCAATTTCGTCTTTCTGACGCACAAGTGAGAGCGACAATAAAAGGGGTGTTTGTCTATGTTGCACACACACAAAGATAATGCTAATTGGTGATATTTGTAAAATTTCCTGATTTTTCTACCTGGCTTTGGTTTATCCGTAGATTAAAACGTTTGCTTGCGCTAACAAGAATTTAAAAATAATTTAAAAAACGGGTACAGTTAAATACTACTGTAAGGTTAATCAGTGAGAGAAAGAAAGAAACACCTTTTACGCCGCATTTCGTCTGTTGAAAATTTGCCTCAACTGCCATTTATTAGGGTTGCCTTTCAGTTAAAGGGTATATTTCAATGCTCGCGGTCATTTATTGTTATTCAAGTGTTTTATTCCCGAGAAGTAGGGAGTTACCTAGGCCAAGAACAACAGCATTTTGTAGATTGTGATTCGAAAGCTCACTTATACCCATGATATAAATGACTATAGAGATACAATAATGCGGCTACCTATTTTTTTAACTTTTACTCGCATGACGTGTTGTGGAGAGTTCAGTGCAAGAAATAGTATTATGCTGTCGTCCAGTATAATACTACTGTGATACTGTTACCTGTGACATGATAATGAAATCAAGTTTATGACTATTAACGCCCTCTAAATGCCTGCGAACGTATTCTATACTTTTCAAGTTTGTGTAGCTCCAATGTTAATTAAGGACTCCCGCCTTAATTCTTATATTTATCTTGTGCCTATACAGAGCGTCCAAGATAAGGAGGGCCACTATGAGGATCTCCAAAACTGTATCCGATACAGACCTGGTTAAATGGGAGAAAAGTTGAGCCCAACAAAATGGCGGTTAGACATCTCCGAAATTATTTTGGTTTTTCAGATATTTTGAAAATTTAGATTTTTCGATTTTACATATTGTTACGTTCTACGGGGTTCTGGATTTGTTGACTAACAAAACACAGTTTTTCAAACTACTATTTATTATAACCAACTATTTTCCAACACCAGTATCAACTAAAATATTTCTCTCTATTATTAAATGTCCATAGAACTATATTCCACTATTCGCCTTTTATGATCGCTTCTTATACACCAACACTTACTGCTGACTCGCTTAGTACTCTATGATCACTTATTGGCACCACCACTGACTCAATACTGAACTAACTCACTCTGCGCACCGCTCGTCTATTCATACTGTCCATAGAGATTCTACATTTTCTACACTTTTCTATACCTGTCACTTCTGGTCTCTTCTAGAAATATAATTCCAGAGAGTTCGCTCTTACCAACACACTGTATAAACGACATCTGACCATAGAATAAACAAAGTCCATAAACTTAATTCTCATAGACAAATGCGACACTGCCCCCTCTTATATTCGATCGTCCCAATCGAATTCTGACATTTCTTGGAATGGCGTAAGTCTGTGCATATGGGCCACCTTCATCTTGCTTTTCGGTCTCCTCGGAATGCGATAGACAACGTCATTGATTCTTTTGACCACCTTATAAAGACCCATAATTTCTGTAGTTTCGGTGACCGTCCCTTGCGTCGTACTGGATTGTAGAACGACACACGATCTCCTTCTTTAAAACCAGCTGAATTAGCTCGCACGTCCTAACGGGCGTCTTCATGCGGTCGCTTTCTACTCGTATATGCATTCTGACAGCAGAGTGGATGACTTCTATTCTTCTTTCCAAATCTTTTATGTATTCATCAGTTGACCGTGGAGCCTCTGTGGGTTTTCCAAATATGAGATCAGGAGGAAGTCTTAACTCTCGCCCAAAAACTACGCTGGCTGGTGTATGTCCGGTAGTCTCATGTACAGCCGAGCGGCATGCCAATAGAGATAGTGGAATGTGCCACATCTGCAGAAAAACTCATTCACCAATACTTCTGCAACGGTGGTGGCCTTTTGATTCGAGACCGCAAACACTTCTGGCCACTTGCTAAAATAATCAATGGCTACAAGCATATAGCGATTTCCTGCGTCTGTTCTAGGGAAAGGACCAGCTATGTCGATTCCAATTCTTTCGAAAGGACTCACACGTTGTACTGCTTCATTCGTCCGCTGGTTTTTGATTTAGGCCCCTTACTGTATGCACACGCTTGGCAGGTATTGCACCATTCTTCCACATCAGCTCTACATCGTAACCAATAAAAACGTTCTCCCATTTTACTAAAATATTTCCAGAAAATTCGTTTCTAATAGACCCTTTCTCTGATGCTTGGCAGTAGTCTTAGCTATAGAGTTTATCGTTTAATGGTATATAATTTTTGTCGAACTTTCGTAAAAAATCAATAAAGATCAATATATCTGTTATTATACAAGATATGAAAAAAAGTATACACTAATTATACGGTGTCTTGAACTATATTTAAAAAAAATATTTCTACAATCACAGGGTGGCCCATAAGTCGTTGGTGATGCAAATTTTCTTTTTTTTTCGAACACGCCTTATGTGATTGCATTTTTGCATTTTCCATCAAAATATAATGCATGTTTGTAAGAAAAGAAATTCGGGACGCAGCCAGTGCGTTATGGTAGCGAATTTTGATTAAATGCTTCACATTTGAATAGCTAAATTTGCTATTAATCTATAAGGTTGACCACGAAACAAGTTTTTTCGGGAACACTTTAAGTTTACTTTCGGAAATTTTTGTTCATTTTCAAACATTTAAGAAACGCTGAAACACGTCAATTTTAATATTGAGGGGTAGGTACATGTTTTGACATAAAACTCAACTTTGTCACATCAACCCCTTAAGGGTGGTGATAACAACCTTTATATTTTAAATAGGGAACATGGGTCCAGTGTTACATCATTTGAAAGCTCTTTCTTTTATTTCTATTATTCACAGTTGAAGATGCAAAAACGCATTTCACCGATAAGAAATGTACTGATAGTCAATGTTTTGTTGGTTTGTAAACAAAAACTTGACTATCAGAACATTTCTTATCGGAATGAGAGAAATCCGGTTTATTATTTCAGTGTATCGGTCGGTTTGATACTTGATAGTACTACCGAAAGTTAATTTCACAATGGTGTATTCTGTAGAAGAAATAGTTGAAATAATTACTCTTTTTTTCAAAAATATGACTGTGCCAACCGTACCGCAAATTTGTTTAATGAACGACATCCGAACAGTCATGTTAACAGAAAATACATTTTGGAGTTAGTTGCAAAGTTTCGAAAAAGTGGTTCAGTAGCCAACAAAAAACGGGATCCTTAACGTAAATTTTCGGTTAGAAATGAGACTACTGAGATTGAAGTTTTAGGACAAATTGTTGCAGACCAAACTTTGAGCACGAGAAAATTGGCCACTGTTTCAAACATCAAAAGAAGAACTATTCAGCGAATATTGAAGCATCATAAATTTCACCCGTATAACATTCATCTTGTACAACAACTGAATGAAGATGATTTTGATCGGCGGCTGGAGTTTTGTGAAGTTATGACTGCACGAATAGCTGATAACGGGACTTTCTGTTCAATATCTGTTTTTCAGACGAGTGTACGTTTTTATTAAACTCTACAGTCAATCGTCGTAATTGTCGTTATTGGGCAGATAATAATTCAAGAAATTTTCACGAAGTGCACAATCAAACTCCACAGAAATTGAATGTCTGGACTGGCATTTTTGGAGACCGTTTAATCGGAACATTTTTTCTTCATGGCAATTTGAGTGGCGAAACGTATTTGGAGTTACTAGAAGATATCGTTTACCCTCTACTAATTGACATTGTTGAAAATGATGATCGCTATGAAGAAAATCAATTTGTGTTTTAACAAGATGGAGATCCTCCGCATTCTTCACAACGTGTTAGGGAGTTTTTGAACAGAGAGTTTCCAGAGCAATGGATTGGGCGTAGAGGTGCTATTGAGTGGCCCCTAGATCACCGTATTTAACTCCTTTACACTTCTTTCTACGGGGCCATTTAAAGAGTAGAATTTACGCAACAGAACCGGAGTCTCTGGATGAATTACGACGACGCATCTTTGAAGAATGCCGTCTAATAACTCCACAAATGCTTCAGAATGTCAGAGCTCGCTTTAAACAAAATTTGTCTTTTGTATGGAAGCTGGTGGTCAACAATTTGAACACTTACTTAACTGAATAAACATTTTTGAACGTTTGGTTCTGTTTTTTATTTTTTTAAATAAAAAATTGACTAATTAGTGCATTTCTTATCACAATGAATGAAATACGTTCTTGCAGCTCCAACTGTGAATAATTTTTAAGCGAGTTGATAAAACTTCCTAAAAAAATTATGTACTGAATTCAGAAAAGAAAGAGCTTTCAAATGATGTAACACTCGACCCATGTTCCCTATTTAAAATATGAGGGTTGTTATCACCATCCTTAAGGGGTTGATGTGAGAAAGTTGAGTTTTATGTGAAAACATGTCCCCCTCAATATTAAAATTGATGTGTTTCAGCGTTTCTTAAAAAAAATATTCTCTGGACGCAAAGTGGTCTGTTTCGTTTTCAATGCACCACCCTATATATATATATATATATATATATATATATATATATATATATATATATATATATATATATATATATATATATATATATATATATAAATGTATGTATGTATTACACCGATAACTCGAAAAATAATAGGCCGATTTTGATTAAATTTCTTAACCTTTCTTTTGCAAGTGGCTTGGATAAGTTCGTTAGCCAGGAAAATCGGACCAGGTTTTCCCGGAAAAATATGTGTTTCCTTTCCAAAAAATATATATTGCGGGAAATAACAAAGTAAGGGCAACTAAATTTGGTACGCGGGTTTATAGTGTTACAGGTAAATTATGTACCAAAATTTAGCTCTGTAGGTTAAAACGCAAAATAGTTATAAGCATTTAAAAAATAAATTGGGATTTTCCTCAAAACGCCAAATTCGTGATTTAAAACGTCAAAATTGGCAACATTTAGGCAAAGAACTTGAATCTAATACGGGCTATGGAAAGAAAATGTCTCAAGAAGAATGTTTTGAAAACCCTGAAGTCTTCGTTTCAAGTGTAATTTTCCTTCATTTTACTAAAATATTTCCAGAAAATTCATTTCAAGTAGCCCTTTCTCTGATGTTTGACAGTAGTCTTAGCTATAAAGTTTACTGTTTAATGGTATATAATTTTTGTCGAATTTTCTTGAAAAATCAATAAAGCTCAATATATCTGTTATTATATAAGATATGAAAAAAATTGTATACATTATTTTTACGGTGTCTTGAGCTACATCTTAAAAAAATATTTCTACAATCACAGGCTGGCCCATAAGTCGTTGGTGATACAAATTTCCTTTTTTTAGTCGAACACGCCTTATGTTATTGCATTTTTGCATTTTCTAAATATAATGCATGTTTGTTAGAAAAGAAATTCAGGACGCAGCAAGTGCGTTATGGTAGCGAATTTTAATTAAATGCTTCACATTTGAATAGCTAAATTTGCTATTAATCTATAAGGTTGACCAAGAAACCAGTTTTTTCGAGAACACTTTAAGTTTACTTTCGGTAATTTTTGTACATTTTTAAACATTAAAGTTATTTTGAAGAAACGTGGAACATTGTTTTTACTATATAGATTATACTGGTAACCAAATTTGATGCCTGCTTTCTTAAAAAAACACACACATATTTGCTATTAAAAGCATTTTAATGAAAATTCACTATCATAACGCACTTGCAGCGTCCATACTTTTATAATATAACCCTGCGTATCAAATTTGGTTGCCAAAGCTTTGTTTTTTCCGCAGATACAAACTGTTGCCCTGGTTTATTTTGTTTTAATCAAGGTATCGAGAAAAGAACAGTATCTGCAAGCAGACTGTCAGACTTCACCTTGCCCATTTAACTACGTAATTACTTTGCAAGAGAAAGTAACGTAACCTGGCAGCGGCTGGCATTGCCGGTTTAACGCCTTCGAATAACTAACATATTGCTGTAAATAATTCGCGTTTTATTGAATTTTTTCCTACGTATCACGCGATTGGATATCCAAATGGGAGTGTTTACAGTCAGTGTGCTCATATTTATAGCAATAATGGTAACAAGTGCATACGATCCAACGGATCCGGAAGTGAGTTCTGTGATCCCACCCAAAGGTACGTTTGAAGCTTTTTATCTGCGGAATTCAGAGACTGGTTCATCTAGAGCTGCCCATCTACATGGTAGTTTCTACAAACACAGAAATCCAGCTCTAGTTGATGCGAAAAATGCCGCCGCTTATGGGTTTAGATTCGATGGAGGAAGAAGATTTAATTATGACTGAATATGGAGAACTTAACTGGTTTTAAATACATTTTAGTTTCAATAATAATATTATTTGCAGTGAAAGTGTAAACGTCATTCGATATACATATTCACTTTTTAAGAAGTGCTACGCTTTTTGTAAGGATTTTTTTTTGATTACCTATATACTTTCTTACGGTGTAAATACGGTTGCATAATGTAATTTGTTATCTGTTGTCATTTACAGTTAGTAAATCAATATAAATAAAAACATATCGTCAAAGCTATTGTTATTGTTATTTTTAGCGAATACTTTTTGATCTCGTTATAAGAAAACTAATCAAAAAGTATTTGCGAAAAATAATATTAGGTAGGTTTTGCATTGAACGTTACCGGATGCTGACTGCTGACGTCTTTGAGAAATCTTATTTGCCTATTGACAATAAATCAAGTCCATTCAAACAGTTTTTTGCAGAATTGAAGTAGGTTATTGTACAGCACAAGTCCTCAAATTAATGTATAGACATGTTATACAATTACGCCTTAGCTTGATTTTGCTTAAGGAAGATTAATCTATCTCCCTTTTTTTAGTGCAGCGCCGTCCTTATTATTATCTTATTATAAATCCGGATCAGTAGCGGCTCATGCCTTAATGCATTGAGAGTGCGCAAGAAAAAAGTTCGGGATGCAGCAAGTGCGTTATGGTAGTGAATTTTTATTAAATGCTTCAAATTTGAATAACTTAAGTTTCTACGAACTTATAAAGTTGAATTTTGGTGTATAGTAGGGTCTTACCGAGTGAAATATATCCACCAAATTCCATCAAAATAACTTTGTAATTTTCGGAGGAAATTTTTTTTTTAAAAAAAAACCTCAAATTTGAATAACTCAATTTTCTAAAAATGTAGAAAGTTGAATTTTAGTGTGTATTAATGTCTTTTAAAGGGCGATATATCCACCAAATTTCATTAAAATAGCTTTGTAACTTTTGGAGAAAAAGGTTTTTTTTTAAACAAAACTCAAAATTTTCCTGGCAAACCTTATCCGATTTTTCTGACTAACGAACTCATCCAGGCCATTAATAAAAGAAGGGCACTTGCCGAGTTTCATCCAAATCAGTTGCTTATTTTTTGAGTTATCGGTTGGATATATATATATATATATATATATATATATATATATATATATATATATATATATATATATAAACATTTAAAAATTCAAACTGACCCCGGATAAGGGTTCTAGGTGTCCTAGTTCGCGCTCATTTGAAAAAATTTTTGCAGTCTCTCCTTTTTTTTAAAATAAAAATTTACTAAAAATGAAGGGCTCGCCTATTTTTCCCCCGAAAATATTGTATAAAAAAACCTACTTATAAAAATAACTAAACTTAATAATTATTAACTATACTTACCAAGTTTTCCTCTAATAAGTTATAGGTTATAGTAGTTAAAAAGTCCCTTAAAAAGTTAACCTTTTAATTTAAAATATTATCCACTGAATTAATCACAGTATCATAATTATTTTGTCCACTTATTAAGCAACCCGAAGTAGTAGCCATAATAATAATAATAATAATTGTCTTGTTAGAACATGTAAGCAACAACGAAATGATCTAATTAAAATCAATCCGACACGCAGCACTACACGAAAATTACTAAACACATGCTAGACACAGACACGCTCTGCCAAAATTCCACTGCAAACTGCAAGTGTGGAATTGAAAAGCGCACACCAGATTGCTTATTCGGTCGATTTCGACGATGACTCGATCATTTCGCATTGAAGTATCGCATTTCCTCAAGAGCGCCGAAAAATACACACCGCCGGCAACTGATGTATATATGGATATTTGGATATCGATGTATATAACGATAACGTCTGCAACCAAGCATTAACACTATACTTATTCTGATGCTGTATTAATGGCTGCCGACTCTGCGATCCTCGATCCTCGATATACTAATTTTGTTTGTTGAATGCAGGAATGCAGGAGGTAAAAAAGCAAATAAAAATTTATTAAAATATAGCATAGCACAACTATTCTTTTTCCACGGCAGGCCGCAGTGCGCGCGCACGGGCACACTTGTTTAGGAGCCGCCCTGATCTTGATGAGAGCTGAAACAAATCTGAATCTCAATTAAACAACCACATGTGATATATTACTGAATATAGAATTAAACATACTTCAAAAACATGTATTTTTAAATCAGAACCGTATCTAAAAAATTAGGTTGATGAAGGTTTTTAGAGAACGAAACATTGTACTGTAAAATTGACATTTTCGTGGGAAAGCCAGCTGTCAAAAAGTGTTTCTTATTTTGTTCTAGCTCTAATATTGACACCAGAAAAAAAATAGAAGAGAAAATTTTAAAAATCAGTTTTTTTAATTTGTCGAAAACCATAAAAGAATGAAAATTTTATTATTTCGTATTAGTGGTCATTTAGTTCGGCAACTATTTCCTTATTTAACCCAATCTGTACCTATTATGCTTTCAGATATCATAATGATAGACATCTTTAACTTGTTCACAGAGTTTGGCGAAGGTAGTAAAATAGTGCGGTCATGTTTCAGACTGAGGTCAATTTTTGTTAAAATTTACAGAAAGTTATAAGTAAAACAGTCTAAAACCTATTATATTTAGCGTGCATGTGTGTGCAACACTCAGTTTATATAAGGTGGCGCATTGAAAACGAAACAGACGTATTTGCGTCCAGAGAATTTTTTTTTAAGAAACGCTGAAACACGTAAATTTTAATATTGAGGGGGACATGTTTTGACATAAAACTCAACTTTGTCACATCAACCCCTTAAGGGTGGGGATAACAACCCTTATATTTTAAATAGGGAACATGGGTCAAGTGTAACATAGTTTCAAAGCTATTTCTTTTCTGAATTCAGCACACAAATTTTTTTGGAAGTTTTATTAACTCGTTTAAAAATTATTCACAGTTGAAAATTCAAAAACGCATTTCACTCATTCGGATAAGAAATATGCTGATAGTCAATGTTTGGTTGGTTTGGAAACAAAAAATTGACTATCAGAACATTTCTTATCGGAATGAGAGAAATGCGGTTTATTATTTTAGTTTATCAGTCGGTTTGATACTTGATAGTACTACCGAAAATTAATTTCACAATGGTGTATTCTGTAGAAGAAAGAGTTGAAAATTTTTTTTTCAAAAACGATGACTGTGCCAACCGTACGGCTAATTTGTTTAATGAACGACATACGAACAGACATGTTAACAGAAAATACATTTTGGAGGTAGTTTCAAAGTTTCGGCAAAGTGGTTCAGTAGCCAACAAAAAACGGGATCCTGAACGTGAATTTCCGGTTAAAAATGAGACTACTGAGATTGAAGTTTTAGGACAAATTGCTGCAGACCTAACTTTGAGCACAAGAAAATTGACCACTGTTTCAAAGATCAAAAGAAGAACTATTCAGCGACTATTAAAGCATCATAAATTTCACCCGTATAAAATTCATCTTGTACAACAACTGAATGAAGATGATTTTGATCGGCGGCTGGAGTTTTGTGAAGTTATGACTGCACGAATAGCTGATAACGGGAACTTTCTGTTCAATATATGTTTTTCAGACGAGTGTACGTTTTATTAAACTCTACAGTCAATCGTCATAATTGTCGTTATTGGGCAGATAATAATCCAAGACATTTTCACGAAGTGCACAATCAAACTCCACAGAAATTGAATGCCTGGACTGGCATTCAATTTCTGTGGAGACCGTTTAATCAGACCAATTTTTCTTGATGGCAAATTGAGTGGCGAAACGTATTTGGAGTAACTATAAGATATCGTTTACCCTCTACTAATTGACATTGTTTGAAATGGTGATCGCTATCAAGAAAATCAATTAGTGTTTCAACAAGATAAAGCTCCTCCGCATTTTTCACAACGCGTTAGGGAGTTTTTGAACAGAGAGTCTCCAGAGCGATGGATTGGGCGTAGAGGCGCTATTAAGTGCCCCCCTAGATCACCGGATTTAACTCTTTTAGATTTCTTTCTATGGGGCCATTTAAAGAGTAGAATTTACGCAACAGAACCGGTCTCTGGAAGAATTACGACGATGCATTGTGGAAGAATGTCGCCTAATAACTCCACAAAGGCTCCAGAATGTCAGAGCTCGTTTTGAACAAAATTTGTACTTTTGTATGGAAGCTGGTGATCAACAATTTGAACACTTACTTAACTGAATAAACATTTTTGAACGTTTGGTTTTGTTTTTTAGTTTTTTTTACGAAAAATTGAATAATTAGTGCATTTCTTATCACAATGAATCAAATACGTTCTTGCAAATCCAGCAACGAGTTGATATAACTGCCAAAAAAATTAGTGTGCTGAATTCAGAAAAGAAAGAGCTTTCAAATGATGTAACACTCGATCCATGTTCCCTATTTAAAATATAAGGGTTGTTATCACCACGCTTAAGTGGTTGATGTGACAAAGTTGAGTTTTATGTCAAAACATGTCCCCCTCAATATTAAAATTGCCGCGTTTCAGCGTTTCTTAAAAAAATATCTCCGGACGCATATCGGTCTGTTTCGTTTTCAATGCACCAGCCTGTATAAAAAGTTTAGTTTTGAAAGTGTAAATAGTGTATAAATATTTAATTAATAAAGAATAATTAAGGTAAGGAATGGGGAGCCACCCGATAAACACTCGTATAGAGGTTATAGATTTTTTTTCTTACAAACATGCATCATATTTTGATAAAAAATGCAAACATGCAATAATACAAAGATGTTCGAAAAGAAATTGTAGGTATCACCAACGACTTATGGGCCACCCTGTGATTGTCAAAAAAACTTTATAAGATGCAGCTCAAGACACCCTATAGTTAACCTATAAAATTTTTTCTCGTATCTTGTATAATAACAATTATATTGAGCCCTACCGAAGAAATCCGTCACCCTGTTGTATATATGCAAATAGATAAAAACTAAAACTAAACCCGGATATGGATTCTAGTGGCCTAGTTTGCGTTAATTTGAAGAAATGTTTTTAAAATTCAAAAGTCACGGTCTCCTCATTAACGATTTTTTTCTACGAAAATTAACTAAATAATGCTGCAAATTGAATCATAACTTCCACATAGCGGTGATAATTTATTCTCTTCAGAAAGACATTTTCATGGAATGAATTTAGGGCCCATGAATGGACCACAAAGAAAATATTTGTATTCCTGTACACATAAACTTTTGAAACGTTATGTTACTCGAGCTTTATTGAAAAAATGTAAATTTTCGCGAAATCACCCCTTATTTATCCCCTACCCTCTGAAGCGAGTTTACTCAAAAACAACTCGAAGCGTTTCTTTGTCGGGTGCTAACTGATACCAAATTTGAAAATGATATCTCAATTCGTTCGAAAGTTATTGCGACTATTAAAACGTACATGCCGATATAGCGACAGACCGACCGACCGACACACCGACAGGCAAAAAAAAATCGTTGCAGTATCTAGTTTTCTATATGTTTTGAGACTTTTTAGACCTATTTAGCAAAAAAAATTCGAAAATTTTTTCAACAATATTCCACCCCCACACATTCAACCCCTAATTTAATTTCAGCACAGAATACCAGATTTTTGATAAAATTCAAAGTTTTCTAATAAATAAACACTAAAGCGTTATATTGCTCGAGTTTTAACGAAGAAATATCAATTTTCACCAAATCACCTCTCATTCATCCCCTACCCGCTATAGCGATTTTACCCAAAAGCAATCCGAACTGTTCGTTTGGCGAGTGCTAACTGTATACCAAATTTAAAGACGATATATCAATTCTTTCTAAAGTTATCGTGGCTAAAACAGACAAAAATACAGACCGACAGACAAAAAAATTTTCGTTCCCGAATCATGTTTTCTATATGTTCCATACTTTTTACGTTTAATAGAAAAAAAATTGTTGAAATTTTTGTCGCCGATGCGATACTTTCACACGTTGTGACGATGTGGAAGTAAAATTATAGCCCGTTAAACCACAAACTTAACTATAACTACGGGCAAAGCATCAGACAAAGGGTCTATTTCAAATGAAATTTTTGGAAATATTTTAGTAAAATGAAGCAACAGTGACGGTTGAAGCTGAAACTTAAAGGTTTGTAAAACACTCTCCTTGGAACATTTTCATGATCCGTATTTGTTTCAGGGTGTCTGCCTAAATATGGCCAATTTTGACGTTTCAAATCGCGTCTTTGACGTTTTGAGGAAAACCCCAATTTATTTTTCTTTAAATGCCCATAACTTTTTTGTGTTTTGACCTACAGCGCTAAATTTGTAATTTACCGATACCGATATAAAACGATGTACCAAATTTGGTTGCCATTACTTTGTAATTTCCGGAGATATGAATTGTTTTAAAACACAAAATTTTCCAGGAAAACCTCGGCCGATTTTCCTGGATAACGAACTTATCCAAGCCACTTACAAAAGGAAGGTATTCACCAAATTTTGTCAAAATCGGCCCAATATATATATATATCGGTGTGATATATATATATATATATATATATATATATATATATATATATATATATATATATATATATATATATATATATATATATATATATATATATATATATATGTATCACACCGATATATATATATTGGGCCGATTTTGACAAAATTTGGTGAATACCAATTTAGTGAATACCTTCCTTTTGTAAGTGGCTTGGATAAGTTCGTTATCCAGGAAAATCGGCCGAGGTTTTCCTGGAAAATTTTGTGTTTTCTTTAGAAAACAATTCATATCTCCGGAAATTACAAAGTAAGGGCAACCAAATTTGGTACATCGTTTTATATCGGTATCGGTAAATTACAAATTTAGCGCTGTAGGTCAAAACACAAAAAATTTATGGGCATTTAAAGAAAAATAAATTGGGGTTTTCCTCAAAACGTCAAAGTGACAATTTAAAACGTCAAAATTCGCAAGATTTAGGCAAAGAACTTGAATCTAATACGGGCTATGGAAAGAAAATGTCTCAAGAAGAATGTTTTACAAACCCCGAAGTCTTAGTTTCAACCGTCATTGTCCTTTATTTTACTAAAATGTTTCCAGAAAATTCATTTCAAATAGACCCTTTTTCTGATGCTTGGCAGTTGTCTTAGCTATAGAGTTTATCGTTTAATGGTATATAACTTTTGTCGAATTTTCGTAAAAAATCTTTAAAGTTCAATATATCTGTTATTCTACAAGATATGAAAAAAAAAATGTATACATTAATTATAATTATGTCTTGAGCTACATCTTAAACAATATTTCTACAATTACAGGATAGCCCATAAGTCGTTGGTGATACAAATCTAATTTTTTTAGTCGAAAACGCCTTATGTTTTTGCATTTTCCATCGAAATATAATGCATGTTTGTAAGTAAAGAAATTCTGGACGCAGAAAGTGCGTTATGGTAGCGTCCCAAATTTTTATTTTAACCTTAATGACCCTTTTTTATACTTTTTCATAACTTGCTTTGAATGTTTTGAAAGTGGAAATGTTCGCGTGTGGAGTTACATGTAATTTAAAGAAAAGGTTTTTGCATTGCTGTTTTTTGCATGTCTTTGTGGCAGATTTGTCTCTGTTTTGATGCTTTCGCCTTGCTTTTGTAATTAGTTACAATGCTTACTCCTGAAGATGCTTGGGACCCCGAGCGAAATATATCGAGTTGTTTTAGTACAGAGTGACTTTCTTTAAAATATAGCCCTCTTTTTGGTCGTAACTGCCCTTAAAAGTATACAAATATTAGCAGGCTAACGTATAACGACTATTACTCCTCGCTTCAATCATATATATATATATATATATATATATATATATATATATATATATATATATATATATATATATATATATATATATATATATATATATATATATATATATATATATATATATATATTACACCGATAACTCAAAAAATAATGGGCCGATTTTGATCAAATTTAGTATCTTCCTCTTGCAAGTGGCTCCGACGAGTGCGTTATCCAGGAAAATCGGCCCAAGTTTTCCTGGAAAATGTTGTGTTTTCTTTCGGACAAAAAGAATATCTCCGGAAATAATAAAGTGAGAGCCACCAAATTTGACATGTGTGTTTGTATTATAAGGGGTGAACCATGTACCAAAATTTAGGTCTGTAGGCTTAAAGTTATGGGCATTTCAAGAAAAAAAAGGGGGGTTCTCTCAAAACGTCAAAGACGCAATTTGAAACGTCAAAATTGGCCATATTTAGGCAGACACCCTGAAACAAATACGGATCATGAAAATGTTCCAAGGAGAGTGTTTTACAAACCTTTAAGTTTCAGCTTCAACCGTCACTGTTGCTTCATTTTACTAAAATATTTCCAAAAATTTCATTTGAAATAGACCCTTTGTCTGATGCTTTGCCCGTAGTTATAGTTAAGTTTGTGGTTTAACGGGCTATAATTTTACTTCCACATCGTCACAACGTGTGATAGTATCGCATCGGCGACAAAAATTTCAACAATTTTTTTTCTATTAAACGTAAAAAGTATGGAACATATAGAAAACATGATTCGGGAACGAAAATTTTTTTGTCTGTCGGTCTGTATTTTTGTCTGTTTTAGCCACGATAACTTTAGAAAGAATTGATATATCGTCTTTAAATTTGGTATACAGTTAGCACTCGCCAAACGAACAGTTCGGATTGCTTTTGGGTAAAATCGCTTTAGCGGGTAGGGGATGAATGAGGGGTGATTTGGTGAAAATTGATATTTCTTCGTTAAACTCGAGCAATATAACGCTTTAGTGTTTATTTATTAGAAAACTTTGAATTTTATCAAAATACTGGTATTCTGTGCTGAAATTAAATTAGGGGTTGAATGTGTGGGGGTGGAATATTGTTGAAAAAATTTTCGAATTTTTTTTGCTAAATAGGCCTAAAAAGTCTCAAAACATATAGAAAACTAGATACTGCAACGATTTTTTTTTGTCTGTCGGTGTGTCGGTGGGTCGGTTGTTTTTGAGTAAACTCGCTTCAGAGGGTAGGGAATAAATAAGGGGTGATTTCGCGAAAATTTACATTTTTTCAATAAAGCTCGAGTAACATAACGTTTCAAAAGTTTATGTGTACAGGAATACAAATATTTTCTTTGTGGTCAATTCATGGGCCCCAAATTTATTCAATGAAAATGTCTTTCTGAAGAGAATGAATTATCACCGCTATGTGGAAGTTATGATTCAATTTGCAGCATCATTTAGTTAATTTTCGTAGAAAAAAATCGTTAATGAGGAGACCGTGACTTTTGAATTTTAAAAACATTTCTTCAAATTAACGCAAACTAGGCCACTAGAATCCATATCCGGGTTTAGTTTTAGTTTTTATCTATTTGCATATATACAACAGGGTGACGCATTTCTTCGGTAGGGCTCAATATAATTGTTATTATACAAGATACGAGAAAAAATTTTATAGGTTAACTATAGGGTGTCTTGAGCTGCATCTTATAAAGTTTTTTTGACAATCACAGGGTGGCCCATAAGTCGTTGGTGATACCTACAATTTCTTTTCGAACATCTTTGTATTATTGCATGTTTGCATTTTTTATCAAAATATGATGCATGTTTGTAAGAAAAAAAATCTATAACCTCTTTG
This sequence comes from Tillus elongatus, assembly GCA_964006375.1. Lineage (NCBI taxonomy): Eukaryota > Metazoa > Arthropoda > Insecta > Coleoptera > Cleridae > Tillus > Tillus elongatus. Next base: position 194,412,524 of record OZ023263.1, read on the forward strand.
GGTGTATCTGAGTGTTTATCGGGTGGCTCCCCATTCCTTACCTTATTTATTCTTTATTAATTAACTATTTGTACACTATTTACACGTTCAAAGCTAAACTTTTTATACAGGCTGGTGCATTGAAAACGAAACAGACCGATATGCGTCCGGAGATATTTTTTTTAAAAACGCTGAAACACGGCAATTTTAATATTGAGGGGGACATGTTTTGACATAAAACTCAACTTTGTCACATCAACCACTTAAGGGTGGTGATAACAACCCTTATATTTTAAATAGGGAACATGGATCGAGTGTTACATCATTTGAAAGCTCTTTCTTTTCTGAATTCAGCACACTAATTTTTTTGGCAGTTATATCAACACGTTGCTGGATTTGCAAGAACGTATTTCATTCATTGTGATAAGAAATGCACTAATTATTCAATTTTTCTTAAAAAAAACTAAAAAACAAAACCAAACGTTCAAAAATGTTTATTCAGTTAAGTAAGTGTTCAAATTGTTGATCACCAGCTTCCATACAAAAGTACAAATTTTGTTCAAAACGAGCTCTGACATTCTGGAGCCTTTGTGGAGTTATTAGGCGGCATTCTTCGACAATACATCGTCGTAATGCTTCCAGAGACCGGTTCTGTTGCGTAAATTCTACTCTTTAAATGGCCCCATAGAAAGAAATCTAAAAGAGTTAAATCCGGTGATCTAGGGGGGCACTTAATAGCACCTCTACGCCCAATCCATCGCTCTGGAGACTCTCTGTTCAAAAACTCCCTAACGCGTTGTGAAAAATGCGGAGGAGCTTTATCTTGTTGAAACACTAATTGATTTTCTTGATAGCGATCACCATTTCAAACAATGTCAATTAGTAGAGGGTAAACGATATCTTATAGTTACTCCAAATACGTTTCGCCACTCAATTTGCCATCAAGAAAAATTGGTCTGATTAAACGGTCTCCACAGAAATTGAATGCCAGTCCAGACATTCAATTTCTGTGGAGTTTGATTGTGCACTTCGTGAAAATGTCTTGGATTATTATCTGCCCAATAACGACAATTATGACGATTGACTGTAGAGTTTAATAAAACGTACACTCGTCCCAAAAACATATATTGAACAGAAAGTTCCCGTTATCAGCAATTCGTGCAGTCATAACTTCACAAAACTCCAGCCGCCGATCAAAATCATCTTCATTCGGTTGTTGTACAAGATGAATTTTATACGGGTGAAATTTATGATGCTTCAATAGTCCCTGAATAGTTCTTCTTTTGATCTTTGAAACAGTGGTCAATTTTCTTGTGCTCAAAGTTAGGTCTGCAGCAATTTGTCCTAAAACTTCAATCTCAGTAGTCTCATTTTTAATCGGAAATTCACGTTCAGGATCCCGTTTTTTGTTGGCTACTGAACCACTTTGCCGAAACTTTGCAACTACCTCCAAAATGTATTTTCTGTTAACATGTCTGTTCGTATGTCGTTCATTAAACAAATTAGCCGTACGGTTGGCACAGTCATCGTTTTTGAAAAAAAAATATTTCAACTCTTTCTTCTACAGAATACACCATTGTGAAATTAATTTTCGGTAGTACTATCAAGTATCAAACCGACTGATAAACTAAAATAATAAACCGCATTTCTCTCATTCCGATAAGAAATGTTCTGATAGTCAATTTTTTGTTTACAAACCAACCAAACATTGACTATCAGCACATTTCTTATCGGAATGAGTGAAATGCGTTTTTGCATTTTCAACTGTAAATAATTTTTAAACGAGTTAATAAAACTTCCAAAAAAATTTGTGTGCTGAATTCAGAAAAGAAATAGCTTTGAAACGATGTTACACTTGACCCATGTTCCCTATTTAAAATATAAGGGTTGTTATCCCCACCCTTAAGGGGTATATATATATATATATATATATATATATATATATATATATATATATATATATATATATATATATATATATATATATATATATATATATAAACATATAAAAATCGAAACTGACCCCGCATATGTGTTCTAGGGGGGCTAATTAGCGCTCGTTTGAAGAAACTTTTTCAAAATTCAAAACTTGGGTATCCTCATTAGTGAATTTTTTATATATATTTTTTATATATATATATTTTATATATATATATATATATATATATATATATATATATATATATATATATATATATATATATATATATATATATATATAGTATTCAGTTTTTGTGACGGTAATAGTATTATTTACTTAAAAAATTGTGGGAAAGCCGTCAAAATAAAACTCTTTATTAAATGCCGAGCTTTCGGAAAAGTTTATTCCATTATCAAGAAAGAGAAAGAAGTTTACAATTTACATAGGAAAAATACAAAAGTTTAAAATACTTACATATAACGCGTTATATGTAAGTATTTTAAACTTTTATATTTTTCCTATGTAAATTGTAAACTTTTTTCTTTCCATGTTGTAGCCTTGAGAATGGAATAAACTTTTCCGAATGCTCGGCATCTAATAAATAGTTTTATTTTGCAGCTGACGGCTTTCCCACAATGTTTTAAGCATATATATATATATATATATATATATATATATATATATATATATATATATATATATATATATATATATATATATATATAAATTGAAACTGACCCTGGATATGAGTTCTAGGGGGACTAGTTCGCGCTCATTGAAAGAAATTTTTTCAAAATTCAAAAGTCGGGATCTCTTCATTAGCGATTTTTTAAAGAGAAATTTCACTAACAAACTAATAATATACTAGGTTCTTTTATTAAGAAATAACATGTTTTCTGTAAAAGATTGAGGTTGGACACTGTGGCTGCAAACTGAAACAAAAAGCAGAATCACCCTAAAACCACAAACATAATAACAGAGAGTTATACACTGGATATGTATTTCGAGAACGAAGTTGCCTTCATCAGTAGCTGTCGCAGTTTAGCGATCTGTTATTATTTCTGTGATTCTTGGGGTGATACTGCTTTTTCTTTCATAAGTTTTTTGCTTGAAAGAAAGCTAATTATTCAAGGCATTTGATTGAAAAGATCCCCAAAACTCTTATATTTAGAATTTTTGGAAAATAAGGAAGTTAAGGAAGATATGAACGTGATCTGATTCATTATATCGCAAAACGCTACATACTGATAATACAAACTATAGGTATCATGTTAATATTAACGTAGCACATTGACAAAGTAGTATAAAAATTATATCAGCTTTGTTAACAGGTTTTTCATGGCGATACTTAAAGCTAGTAACTCTCAAGCCGCCATCTAAATTAAAAAATATAATTACATTGCCTAATGTAATAAGGCTCTAAGTCCTAAACATTTCAATTTAAGAATTGATTAATGATATTTAAGTGTATAGATGAAATATAGATGTCAAAATATTGACTAGGAGAACAATATATCAAATAGGTTATGACGTGAAATATGTGTTTCCCTGTAATATGCTTAAATATATTGCTTTGTTGGCGGTCAGCAATAACAGTAATTGCTTATAGCTTTGCTGTGTATTTTCGATATGAAAAATTGATGGACTACAAAACTGACAGAATAACTTTAATATTATTATCAATTACACAGATAAAAGGAAAAACATAATGTTTACTTTTGTTACATAATTATTAAAAGTCGCCTTTACTGTAGAAAAAATATACCTGACGTTGTAGATACTGTAATATTGAAAGTTGCGATAGCTGGTTAAGAATTCTTTATATGAGTTTCTTAGCCAATTCAGATAAACATTTTTTCCGTCTTCAAAAATGATGGTTTGTTGAATTTTTGAAGTTTGTATAAAAATCTATGGATATATTTTTTGTAAACTTAAAAAAATTAATAAAAATCTGGACCCAGCAAGGGCGTTATAATAGTGAATTTTCATAAGTTTTACACTATATAATATAACTTACCTTATGCTAATTAAGCATATCATTGGCTAAGTGAAGATTGGAACCTGTGATGAACACTAATCAATACATCTTTTTAAAGACCTGACGATCTGACCAGAACGATATAATTTTCCATCCTCTGATGACGCTGACGTTGTTAGTGAAACGACTGTCAGGTCTTTAAAAAGATATATTATTGAACTTGTTAGTCAATTTTCTTTACAAAATTCACTTATGAGGAGATCCCGACTTTTAAATTTTGAAACAATTTCTTCAAATGAGCGCATATCCGGGGTCACTTTCAATTTTTATATGTTTATATATATATATATATATATATATATATATATATATATAATATATGTGTGTGTGTTTTTTTGTTTCTTTAACGTCGGCCTATTTCCAATCACCGACGCCAGGGAGCAGTTTCACCTCACTATACTGGAAATTTTGCCGAACCCCAGCCTTTCTGTAAGGTGGGTAGGGATCTTTAACGTACCCAACATTGCATGGACACGGGACCGAAGGGCGGAACGTGCAGATATTCAACTTGCTCAAATACAATGCCAGAACCTCGGTTGATGTTAATGTTACAGTTTGTACTGAAAAAGTGTAAGGAGAACCCTGGGATCGAACCCACTACCCTTCGGTTCTTAGGCACACGTTCTTGCCCCTGAACCACCCAGGCTCTTTATATATATATATATATATATATATATATATATATATATATATATATATATATATATATAGTTAAGTAACTTGAATTAAGGGCAGCCAAGAAAGAAAATTTATTTGGCTAATAATTACAAGTTTATTCAATGAGAAAGGTATAAAGATTACTAGTTATGAACTAAACGATGTTATAGCAAGCACGTCTAGAACCAATCTGAATGTTTGGTGTACTTGCTTTAACATTTACAACAGGAACGCTTAATAAGCATAATTAAATAAAATGGAAAATCACACAATATTTGCAACTAAACGTTTTTATATGAAAAAGACATCACGCCACAGATCTTCGTTCTACTTCTTCTAGATGATGGAAGTCGACGATGACTTATCTATCTATCTATCTATATATATATATATATATATATATATATATATATATATATATATATATATATATATATATATATATATGTATATATATATATATATATATATATATATATATATATATATATATATGTATATATATATATATATAAATATATATATATATATATATATATATATATATATATATATATATATATATATATATATAAATATCACACCGATAACTCAAAAAATAAAAGGCAGATTATGATTAAATTTGGTGAAAACCTTCCTTTTGCAAATGGCTTGGAAAAGTTCGTTAGCCAGAAAAATCGGCCTAAGTTTTCCTGGAAAATTTTGTGTTTTCTTTAGAAAAAAATTATATCTCCAGAATTAACAAAGTAAATATAATACGGGCTAGGGAAAGAAAATGTCTCAAGAAGAATGTTTTACAAACCCTGAAGTCTTAGTTTCAGCCGTCATTGTCCTTCATTTTACTAAAATATTTCCAGAAAATTAATTTAAAGTAGACCCTTTCTCTGATGCTTAGCAGTAGTATTAGCTATAGAGTTTATCGTTTAATGGTATATCATTTTTGTCAAATTTTCTTAAAAATTCATTAAAGCTTAATATATCCGTTATTATACAAGATATGAAGAAAATATTGTATACATTAATTATAGGGTGTGTTGAGCTACATCTTAAAAAATTATTTCTACAAATACAGGTGGCCCATAAGTCGTTGGTGATACAAATAAGTTTTTTTTAAGTTGAAAACGCCTTATGGTTTTGCATTTTCCATCGAAATATAATGCATGTTTGTAAGTAAAGAAATTCTGGACGCAGCAAGTGCGTTATGGCAGCGAATTTTGATCAAGTGCGTTATGGCAGCGAATTTTGATTAAATGCTTCATATTTGAAAAGCTCAATTTGCTATTAACATAAGGTTGACCAAGAAACGGATTTTTTCGGTTACACTTTAAGTTTACTTTCGGAAATTTTTGTACGTTTTCAAACAATAAAGTTATTTTGATGAAACATGGCACAGTGTTTTTACTATATATGTTATACTAATTATCAAATTTGATCCCTGCTTTCTGAAAAAAAAACACACATATTTGCTATTAAATTTTTTTTAATGAAAATTCACTACCATAACGCACTTTCTGCGTCCAGAGTTTTCATTTTACATTGTGGGAATCTTTTGTTGACGAATCACTGACATCATTAGTTCGTCGCTGGTCACATATGCTAAGTTTAAACTAACATTTAAATTTTTGTTGTCGTAAAATGCATGTTTTTTTACTGCCTTGTTGTCTCCAACATTTTTCAGTTCAGGCCCCCTTAGAAAAAAGTTATTTCTTCAACCCCTAAACAAGCTGGAGAACCTGGAGCAACTGGACGTCCTGGAGGGGAAGAACATTATTAAGAGACAATTGTGGATGATAAATGCAAAAAAGCTGTTTATAGAAGTCCAACTAAGTTATTTTTGTCGATCTTCCTTCTTTATCTATCGAGTAACTATAGTTTTAGGCATGTTCCTGATTTTTTTTTCTCGAAAATCCGGTTGGACCCTAATATGCGGTGTTACCAAATCTTTAATTCCACGTCTTGCCTTTAGACTACCGTTCATATACGGACATATGGTTGATTTGATCTTAACCATCCTTATTAGTGCCGAGAAAGAGGTCTTGAACAGTGGCGATTTCTCCTAGTGAGCTAGGTGTGCGCCGCACACCCTAAAATATAATTAAAATGTGCACAGTTAAATATGTTTTATTTCTTTTTCCCTTAGTCTTAATACACTACATATGTTATGACAATCGATTTAATTTACTTATTTGATTTCATAAATAGTCGGTTAATAGTGACTTGAATGAAGTCGGCACCACGTCTTCATTCTGAAAATATGAGTAGGTCAATAGCAACTGGGAATGAATTCGGGTTAGGTGTGCGTTGTTATTTCCGAACAACTTCACTCGACAGAGCTGTATTGGTATACAATACAGTCCCCCACCCATGTGTTTAAAATAGTAAGGAAATACCATTCGTTTTAACACTGCAGTGAGCGGTAAAAATACCTATCAAGACATATGAATGGAACGCCGGTTTAACAAACGTTGTGATAGCATTATTTACAAACATTACAACTGCGCTTGCCTGGACCACAGTATTCTAGAATCAAAGACTATAATACATTTTAGTAAATTTTCGTAGAAAAAATTCACTAATGGGGAGATCTCGACTTTTGAATTTTGAAAAATTGTTTGCAAATGAGCGCGAACTAGGACCCCTAGAACTCATATCCGGAGTCAGTTTCAATTTTTATATATAAGAATTTAATTTGAGTCAAGTTTTAAAATATAGAAATTTTTAATTAAAATGAAGAAACTGATTTCAAGTACCATCCATATTTCTAGAAATTGTAATGGTACATATTGAGGTGAGGTAATTTTGGAGATTAGAAATCAGATGACAGAACTTTAGAACAATTGACATTTAGATTAAAATTTAGTCAAAATTGCATCATTTGCAGTCACAAGTTTAGACTTATTTGTAAGATGCTTTGTACTATTTATATAACAATAAACTATATATATATATATATATATATATATATATATATATATATATATATATATATATATATATATATATATATATATATATATATATATATATATATATACATAGGTATCAAACCGCTAACTAAAAATATAATCGGCCGATTTTGATAAAATTTGGCATGTACCTTCCTTCTGTAAATGTATTGGATAATTTCGTTAGTCAGGAAAATCGGACGAGGTTTTCCGGGAAAATTTTGAGTTTTTATTCGAAAAAAATTTGTATCTCAAAAAATAAAAAAGATAAGACAACCAAATTTGGTAGGTAGGTTTATGATATAAAAATTAAACTATGCACCAAAATTTAGATGTTTATGTTGCAAGATAAAAAAGTTATAATAAAATATTTTGTGCCAGATCATTTCTATGAAAATTCACTACCATAACGCACTTGCTGCATCCAGGATTTTTACACATTTTATTATTTAGTACCATATTAACATTAAACTACTTTTATTGTTTACAGTTTTCACCCCGTTCCGGACAGTGCTAACCCTAACACAAATTTGTGTGAAGAGAAGAGCTTGATAATAATTCCATGTTCTTTTCGTGTTTTAAAGTTTTAAGTGACTTTTTAATTTGTTAGTGTTGCAGTGGGAAATTAATTAATTTATCTACGTATCATTCCCATATAGGTCGAATATATATATATATATATATATATATATATATATATATATATATATATATATATATATATATATATATATATATATATATATATATATATATATATATGTACATTTAGTGTTAATAATTTTTAAAACCACCACTAACAGCAACTCGTTACCGCACACCCGAACATTTTGGTCAGGAGACGCCACTGGTCTTGAAGGTGTTCAATGGTTTCGATGGCCATATCAAGTTCACTATCGAGAACGGAACGGAGAGAAGTGTCCTCTTCCTGAATACTAGAGTATACCGGTATTCTACCAACACCGCATTACTTCACTGGTATGTAAAACCTTCTAGTTCTGGTAAATACATCAATTATGCATCTTATCATGATGAAAAGATAAAACTAAACGTCACGTTGGGCATGAAATGTCGAATTTAGGATATCGCTCACCATTCTTTTCAGCATGGAGCTCTATGTCGGTTTGCTGAGGTGATGACGCAGAATGGTTACAACATTAACTAGTTAAATAAGCTGCTTCTCAGTACCCCTTCTATACCTGGAACAGATCAAAAGCTAGCTTTGTCCCCACGTAATTAGCGCACGGAGGTAGTTTGGAATCCTCAGACAGCTCAGAAGCGTGCGGTTTTTAATTACATTGGTTTAGATATAGATTTGTGAAACTTTTTTAGAACTTTACAGACATTAAGTCGCTAAATATAATGTTTCGACTAATAAAAACTTTATCACAACTAATAAGGATAGGATTTCAATCAATCAATCTAAAAACCATGCCATAATCACTTAAATATACCCCTTAACTAGTTTTTTTAGGCACCACCAACTGTCGGCTGTATAGAATACTGCTTTGCCATCTGCGCACTCCACCACTATGCCCAGGCAGGGCATTTTAAAAAGGTCTATAATATTGTCACATCTGTCTCTATCACAATTAAGTTTATGAACTTTGTTACTTCTATGGTCCCAGACAGGTTGTAAAGGGTGTTGGTAACAGCGAATACTCTAGAATTATATTTCGAGAATGGACTAGAAATGACAGATGTTGAATAATGTAGGACGGTCTAGAACTACTCTATGGACAGTATAAACGAGCCGCATATAGAGCAGTCAGTCATTAGTGAGCTATGGTTGGTGTATACTAAGCGATCATAGAAGGCGTAGAGTGAACTATAGTTCTATGGGCATATAGAAATAGAGAGAAATCTTTTACTTGATGGTGGTGCTGGGAAATCGTTGGATATAATAAATTAGTAGTTTGAAAAGCTGTGTTTTGTTAGTCAACAATATTTTGTTACGTTCTTTGGGGTTCTAGTTTTGTTGACTAACAAAATACAGCCTTTTAAACTATTAATTTATTAAAACCAACTTTTTTCCGACCATAAACACAGCAACTAAAACATTCCTCTATTAAAAATGTCCATAGGACTATATTTCACTATTCGCCTTCTATGATCACTTATTCTGTACCAACACTAACTCACTACTGATAGGCTCCATACTATCTGCGGCTCGCCTATTTATATTGTCCATAGAGATTCTAGACCTTTCTGGATTGTTCCATACCTGTGACTTGTGGTTCGTTCTATAAATATAATTCCAGATTGTTCGCTGACACCAACACACTTTACAAGCTGCCTGTGACCATATACGTAACAGAGCTCGTAAACTTGATTGTCATAGAGACGGATGTGACAATATACATATATTAAAAGCAAAGGAACCAAACATGTTCCCAGAGGGACATTCTATACCCTTGGATGGCTGCGTATTGTCTCCTTTATACTAACTACTTGAAACCTGTCAGTCATGAAGCTCTTAAACAACTTATGTTGTTCTCTTCTTACTTCAATACTTTCTAGAACCACCAGTAGTTTCGCACAGTTTCAAAAGATTTATTTAAATCTATAAAAACGCATAATGACGGATGATTGCCTTTGTCAAGACTGTCAGCTGCCTCCATTTTATAAAAATTACGATTTCTGCTGGAAAACTTTTGTAAAATTTCTCATACAAGTTTTCTTTAACGAGGCTACACTAGCCAACAAATTCTAATTTTCTAGCTTTATAGAAAATTGCGTTTTAGGTGCTTAAACCTTTTTCCTTAAAAGGAGAGCAGGGTTTAACAAATTTAGATGATCCAAACAATTTATTCAATTTTATTGACAAAAGAAAATATATTCTCGAATTACTGAAAACTGCTTAAAAATTGAAATTAAGTTTTATACCCACAAAAAAAAGGCGAGAAGCTAGACATAATACCTATATTGGATAATAAGTGGTTACATTGTTTGTGTTATTCACAAATTTCAGATATAACCTCAAACTGACATATTTAAAAACCTAAGAATTTCTGACATGCATGCTCTTCTTCGGATGTTTTTATTCACTTTTTCACCACAAAATTTTTATTATTATTTCGTTCAACTTTTTTAGTGAATTATCTTTAAAAAATTCACTAATGAGGAGATCTCGACTTTTGAATTTTGAAAAAATTTCTTCAAATGAGCGCTAATTAGGCCTCCTAGAACACATATTCGGGGTCAGATTCGATTTTTAAAATTTTGTATTTTCTTTCGAAAAAAATTTATATCTCAGGAAATAACAAAGTAAGGGCAACCAAATGATACACGGGTTTATACCATTATAGGTAAATCACGTACCAAAATTTAGCTCTGTAGGTTAAAAGACAAAAAAGTTATAGGCATTTAAAGAAAAATAAATTGGAGTTTTCCTCAAAACATCAAAGTCGCGATTCAAAACGTCAAAATTGGAAACATAGCTATATAGTTTATCATGTATCGTATATCATTTTTTTCGAATTTTCATAAAAAATCAATAAAGCTCAATATATCCGTTATTATACAAGATACGAATTTAAATGGTATACATTAATTATAGAGTGTCTACATCTTAAAAATTTATTTCTACCATCACAGGATGGCCCGCAAGTCGTTGGTGATACAAATTTTCTTTTTTTTTAGTCGAACACGCCGTATGTTATTGCATTTTTGCATGTTTGTAAGAGAAGAAATTCGGGACGCAGCAAGTGCGTTACGGTAGTTAATTTTGATTAAATGATTCATATTTGAAAAGCTCAATTTGCTATTAAGATAGACCAAGAAACTGGTTTTTCCGAAACACTTTTCGGAAATTTTTGTACGTTTTCAAACAATAAAGTTATTTTGATGAAACATGGCACATTATTTTTACTATTTAGGTTATACTGGTAACCAAATTTGAGGCTTGCTTTCTTAAAAAAACACACATTTTTGCCATTAAGAACATTTTTATGAAAATTCACTATAATAACGCACTTGCTGCGTTCAGACTTTTTAATTAATTGTTTAACTGACTTTCTTTATAGAAACCCAGTCATATGAAAACTCGCTACCATAACGTATATACTGCGTCGGTTATGTAACTTAAAAGACACTGGCTGAGTTTACCAATGGCCAACAGCTGCGTTTAAGCGTTCATCTGCTCACTACTGATACATTTTAGCGGTTGGAGACTGACGAATGCACTGTTAACTTCAGGCTCTATTTTGTGCTTTCTCTGTAATTCCGCATTGACAAATCGGCAACAGTTGAGTTTCAAAAGAAACTCAGCAGAACTGGTGAACGCATATGTTAACACAACTATTTAAATGTTGGCGTCTGGTGAACTCAGGCACTGTTTGTGGACCATTAGGCGATTGTTTTTTTTCTTGCCTACATAGGTAACCATGGTCTTTCTGTTTTTAGAAAACCTATGAATGCTAGGTAGATACATAAGGTACAGAGAAAATATACGAAACATGAATGTAAATCTGACACAAGCCTAATAAAACCAGCTTTGATTTTTTTGGCTTGATAGACGGGTAATATAATAATAATACTGTATATTAGTGTAATCACGAAATCACTAGATGCTGCTTCAGATTCGTTTATACAAATAACAAAGAATTATTTACGTGAGAACAGGTCCAATTAGAAGCTTCATGCGACGAAGTATGTTGTATAACTACAGTGATTCCTTCCGAAGATGATATAATATTTAATACCACCACATGTAGGTACTGTTTCAAAACATAAGATTTATACCCCCCAGCAACTTATCTCTAACAAAATTAGCTCTCCCATCCTATTATCATTCCTGAGCCATCGGAACTTCACACAAAAAACTAACCATAAAGTAGTTATCGACAAGCTGGACAGGGTCATTGACTTAAACAATGGGAATGATTGGACACCTAAATATATATGGGTAACTTTGGTCCCACTAATTATAATAAACTAAAAGAAGATGGTGTATCGTAGTTATTAGATTACAAATTGTTTTGAAAATTAACAATTTAATTGGGTAAATTTTTTGAATCGGTAAATGAGAGTCATATTGATGTTTGTAGTGAATTTTCGTGGAAAAGTTTACTAACGAGGAGATTGCGACTTTTGGATTGTAACAAAATTTATTAAATGAACCCCAACTAGGCTCCCTAGAACTCATAGACGAGGTCAGTTTCAAATTTTATATGCCCCCCCCCCCACTGTCCCGCTCACTTGACCCCTTCCCCCCTCTAACCCTACCCTCTCCCCCCTGTCTCAAAATAACGCGCCAATTTTGGTGAAATTTGGTAGGTACATTCCTTTTGTAAGTAGCCTGGATAAATTCGTTGCTCACGAAAATGGAACTTTTCAGGGAAAATTTTGGGTTTTGTTTCGGGAAATTTTTGTATCTCCGAAAATAATAAAGCTATTGCAACAAAATTTGATAATCAAGTTTCTACTATTAAACCTACCCTACATGCATAAATTCAGATCTCTTAGTTAAAAGAAAAAGGGTATCTAAAGAAGAAAACTGGCTGCCAGTTCTGATCGGAAAAACTCACAAGAACAAAACGTTTTGTGTGGTTGACAAAACACATTATATATTACAGACAAAGATTAATTTTTTTTTAAGCAAAAAGGCCAAGAAATACTAGAAAAAGTAATTTGAAACTTTTATAGTCTTTCTCTTTAAAACGTCAAAATCGCAAAAGAACCTGAAAGGAATATGGGTTATGTAGAAGAAAAGATGTAAAAAGTGTATTTATGAAAGCCTTAAGTGTCAGCTTCAACCATCACATTGCCCTTCATTTTACTAAAATATTTGCATAAAATTCATTTGAAATAGACCTTTCCTCTGATGGTTTGGCAATAGTTTCAGTTATAGAATGTGTGGTATATATCGATACCTCAGTTCTAGAACGTAACAAGTCAAAAATTGTCGTTTTCGAGTTAGTGCCCCCATGTAATAGCCGATACCATGCTCTTTCTATTTCAATAAGGAAACAACTCTAACTATGATATTTGCCCGCAAGATGTCGCTGATTACACTATGGAACAACTCATAATTAAAATAAACTCCTGTTCTATAGTGTAACAAACAGAGTTGTTACGGTTTAGAACTGTAGTAAATTAATAAATATTAGAGGTTACGTATGTTTTATGAACCGAGATTGTGTGTTCTAGACATAAACAATGAATACTTTTAGTTTTAATAACGCAAAAAAAGATCCAAACGAGACGCGTACCAGTTTGTTGTTGCGATTGGCCACCATAAATAGCCATGAAACTACAAATGACACAAAGGTAAGTTAATTCAATATTATTCTTACAGTACAACATAACCTTAATTTGCATCTAGTTCTGTTTATTGGGCTATCACCACTAAGTTTAGAATAAAATTAATAATAACTACTTATTTATGATTATGCTTTGAATGTTACTGTTGAAGATAACTTCAGTTTTTATATTATTATGCAAAAGTTTCTGAATCATGTTTCACTTGTTACACTATTGAATTCAAGAGTTTGTGAAATAATAGAATATAGATGTAACAAGTTGTAGACCTTTAATTATTTTTAGAAATAGAATATAGAGTAAGTCACCGTTGTTGGCATAGGTTTATCGCTATATTAATAATTAAATTATGATTTATACTGTTTTAACTCAAATCAAAAATACTATAAGGTAACTAGTTTCGCCAATAAAATACTCCAATATTTCTGAATTTTTGAATTTATTTTGCCTACAAAATAAATGAAAGCAACACAAACTTCATAGTATGAATATAGAAAAATCTGAAATTTTGGCAAAGTCCTGATTAGGTGTATTGTTTTAGGATTTACCTTCCACATCTATGGAAAATATCGATAATTTTGAGGAAGATAGTGACGACAGTATTGCCGATAAGAATTATGAACCATCCAGTTCACTGTCATCTAGTGGCGAAGATGACAATCCTCCAAAGCAACCAGAACATAGTCTGGCCTCTGGGAATAGCGAAGATCAGTCAACAATGGAAGATCAAAACACAAAAAAATGTACAAGAAAAAGAATACGAGATTGTGATAATTGGGAGAAAAATAAAAAGAAAATAAAAAGAAACTTGGGTGAAGAATATGTGAACGCAGCCAAAAATAAAGTGGAAAAAAAGGTACTTAAAGGTCCTTGTAACGAAATATGTAGGTTAAAATGTTTTACCAAATTCACTGAAGATCAGAGAAAAACTATTTTTGAAAAGTATTGGAAACTGGGCTCGATTGATAAACAAAGAGATTTTATCCATAAAAATATATCCGAAATTATACCTCCTTACAGATATACGAAAACTGGAAGCAATCGATCAAAAACTATAAAATACACCCTTCAGGTAGAAGGGCAAGCTATACGTGTTTGTAAAACATTTTTTAAAAATACATTAGCTATAAACAACAGGACAATCTTTACAACTACGAAGAAAAAAGATGAATACGGGTTTTTGAAACCAGACCAACGGGGAAAGCACGGGAAACAAAAAAGAGTAAAGCAAGAAGTTATTGACGGTATTAGGGAGCATATCAATTCCTTCCCACGTGTAAGCTCGCATTATTGCCGTGCTAGGACTAAAAAAGAATACTTAGATGGCAGCCTAAATATCGCCACTATGTATCGGCTGTATGTAGAAAATTGCATTCAAAATAATCAAGAATATGCCAAAATTTCAATGTATACAAAAATTTTAAATACAGAGACTAACATAGCATTCCATGTACCAAAAAAGGACCAGTGTTCATTATGTACAAACTATGAAAATGGCGATGAAGACAATAAAGAAAAAATTAAGGAAACATTTGAAAAGCATTTAGAAGAAAAGGAATTAAGTAGACAAGAAAAGAAAAAGGATACAGAAGAGACAGACGAAAATGTTCTTGTGTGTTGTTTTGATCTGCAAGCAGTCCTAACTACTCCATGCGGAGAAGTTAATAGTTTTTTTTATAAAAGAAGATTGGCTACCTACAACTTTACCGTTTTTGATGTAAAGCAGAAACTGGGATTATGCTTTCTTTGGCATGAAGGTTTGGCAAAGAGGGGGGCTAACGAAATTGGAAGTTGTCTGTATCACTACTTAAGTAGTGAAGACTGTAAAAGTGAGAACATAATTTTTTATTCTGACAACTGTGTTGGACAGAATAAAAATAAGTTTGTGTTTGCCTTGTATTTATTTTGTGTATTGAATATTGATAAAATTAAAAGTATTACACACAAGTTTTTAGTGATAGGACACACTCAGAATGAAGGAGATAGTGTACATGCCTGTATTGAAAAAGAGAAAAATCGTATACTTAAAAGCGGCCCGATATACGTCCCTGCGCAATGGGCAACCATTATCAGATCTGCTAAAAAAAAGGGAACTCCTTACAAAGTGAATGAAATTTGTACGGAAGATATTTTTGATTTAAAAGCATTATGTACCCAAATGGGCAAAAATTATGTTAAAAATACAGAAAATGAGAAGGTGGTTTGGAAAGACGTTAGAATTGTCAAGGTAGAAAAGATGCAACCTTACATAATCTTTTATAAAACCTCATACTCACAATACAATTTTAAATCCATTGATGTAAGACAAAATTCAAAACACCTTAGAAATAATCAAGAACAGAAAAAAACTAAACTGCTACCTGCCTATAAAAAAGCTCCCTCTATCGATGCTAAGAAGAAAGAAAACTTATTAGAGCTTTGTAAAGAAAATGCCATCAAACAGGTCTATTGGCCATTTTATAAAGGTTTGTCTGAAAAATCGGATGATAATAATCAGAAGGAAGACGTAGATATTTCAAGTTGTAGTGATTCAGAGTCTGAATAACCATTTGTTATTTTTTTGCGAAGTTTATTTTGTAGAGTTACAGTTAAGTTTTTACCGTTTTAAGTAACAAGAAATAATTTTGTATGAATTTTTTAAAATAAAATGTTTGAAAAATTAAAATAACAAAATTATTTATTAAATACCCCTTATATTTTTATTTGTGCAATGATAAATGTAATCCTCAAACAAATTTAGCATCATAATATTGGACCTGTAATGATTTACAAGTTACCTATTCGCTCTCTTTTAAATCTGATTACATAATATTTTAAGTTCAATAATGTAACAACTTGATCAAAATTCAAAATTATCATAAAATCAAACTGTAAACCCAAAAATAGATTGACTTCCAATTACATATACATTATTTATTATGTTCATAATTTTTATTATCATTATACCTAGAACCACCAAATGGTTATCATTAGTTAACATGACCCAATTATTTTACTTGCCGTTTTCTCGTTTATTATATTTTTTGAGGTGTTACATTATAGAATTGAGGTATCGATATATATATATATATATATATATATATATATATATATATATATATATATATATATATATATATATATATATATATATATATATATATATATATATATATATGTAGGGTGGTGCATTTCTACGGTAAATCTTATCTTATACAAGATACGAAGATACGAGAGAAAATTATACAAGGGTGTTTTGAGCTGCATATAAAATTATTTTCACTTTTTTACTTAATTCTATTAACCGATAAGATTATGGCATTATTTCGCGAATTTTTGAAGTACAATAATGAAATATTTCGATAAGTTGATAAGACTATTTATATTTACATTTTCATAATATGTAGGTAAGTAGTTGAAAAATTATTTTCACCAATGTTAAATGAAACTTGAAAGTGACAGACTTAAATAACGTTCTTATTTGTGACCACTTGTGACATGAAAAGATGAGTTATTTATCCACTTATATTTTTCTTTACTTCCACTGGTTCCATTTTTCTTTTTTTTTTCAATTTTAATTACAGATTATGTATGTGGTTTGACTTTGTCGGACCAGTTTCTTTTTCAGGAAAATTTTAAATCTATGTCCGGGAAATAATTGTACGTTTTTTAATAAAAAGTTATTTGGATGTTTCTACAAAAAAAGGTTAAATCAGGTCAGGTCACGTCAGGTCAGCTCAGGTCTGGCCTAACTAAATTAAAGGTCTGGGCGCAGCAAGTGAGTTAATATACTGAATTTTCATAAAAATATTTTAAACAACAAATATGTATTTTTTAAAGAAATCAGTCATCAAATTTGGTTACTAGTATGACCTACATAGTAGAAACAATGTAGCATACATCATCAAAAAAAATTTATGTTTGAAGATGTACAAAAATGTTTCGAAAATAAACTTAAAATGTTCCCGAAAAAAATAGTTTCCTGGCCAACGAACCTTATAGGTTAATAGCAAAGTGAGCTATTCAAATTTGAAGCATTTAATAAAAATTCGCTACTATAATGCACTTTCTGCGTCCCGAATGTCTTTTCTTACAAACGTGCATTATAATTATGTGGTCGAAATTCGATACATTAAAGGTCAGCTCAGAACTTGCACCCATCGGGGAATCCGACTATCTAATTAAAACAAAGCATTGGTTAATATATTTGGACTGAGCAGATTTTAATAAAATATTGATACCGCGCACTTGCTGTGTCTCGAATTTCTTTTCTTACAAGCATGCATTATAATTACGTGGTCGAAATTCGATACATTGAAGGTCTGGTCAGAACTGGAACAGGCCGGAGGAATCCGACTGTCTAATTAAAACAAGGCATTGTTTAATCTCTTTGGGCTGAGCAGATTTTAATAAAAATTCGCTATCATAACGTGGTCGAAATTAGATACATTAAAAGTCATCTCAGAACTGGCACGGACGGGGGAATTCGACTGTCTAATAAAAACACAGCAATGTTAAATTTATTTGGACTAGGCAGATTTTCCTGGCTAAAGAACTTATCCAAGCCACTTGCAAAAGGAAGGTACTCACTAAATTTGATCGTCATCGGGGCATTTTTTTTTTTGAGTTATCGGTGCGACACATAAATAAATAATATATATATATATATATATATATATATATATATATATATATATATATATATATATATATATATATATATATATATATATATATATATATATATATATATATATATATATATATATATATATATATATATATATATATATATATATATAACATATAAAAATTGAAACTGACCACGGATATGGGTTCTAGGGGTCCTAGTTCGCGCTCATTTGAAAAAAATTTTGCAAAGTCTCACCATCGATAACTCTCTATTATTGAATTTTTTAAATAATATATCACTAAAAAGAGAATTTGTATTACCAACGACTTATGGGCCATCGTGTGAGTGTAGAAATATTGTAGGGTGTAGCTCAAGACACCCTATAATTAATGTATAAAATGTTTTTCGTATCTTGTATAATAACGTATATATTGATCTTTATTGATTTTTTACGAAATTTCGACAAAAATTATATACCATTAAACGATAAACTCTATTGTTAAGGCTCCTGGTAAAGCGTGAGAGAAAGGGTCTATTTGTATTAAATTTTCTGGAAACATTTTAGTAAAATGAAGGATAATGACGGTTGAGGCTAAGACTTCAGGCTTTGCAAAACATTCTTCTTGAGACATTTTCTTTCCATAGCTCGTATTAGGCTCCGGTTTCTTGCCTAAATGTTGCCTATTTTGACGTTTTAAATCGCGACTTTGACGTTCTGAGGAAAACACCAATTTATTTTTCTTTAAATGACAATAACTTTGTTGCCTTTTAACCTATAGAGCTAAAGTTTGGTAGGTGATTTATCTATAATAATATAAACTCGTGTGCCAAATTTGGTTGCCCTTACTTGTTATTTCCGGAGATATGAATTTTTTTCGAAAGAAAACTCAAAATTTTCCGGGAAAGCCTGGGCCGATTTTTCTGGCTAACGAACTTATCCATGCCACTTGCAAAAGGAAGGTATTTACGAAATTTATTCAAAATCGGCCCATTATATATATATATATATATATATATATATATATATATATATATATATATATATATATATATATATATATATATATATATATATATATATATATATATATATAAACATATAAAAATTAAAACTGACGCCGGTTCTAGGGGGTCGAATTAGCGCTCATTTGTAGAAATATTTTCAAAATTCAAAAGTTGGGATCTCCTCATTAATGATTTTTTTTTAAAGAAAATTCACTAAATGGAGACGCAGTAAGTGCGTTTTGGTAGCGAATTTTCATTAAATCCTTCAAATTTTAATAACTCAATTTGCTGTTAACCTGAGGTTTGTTGGCTAGGAAACCAGTTTTTTCGGAAACATTTTATATTTATGTTCGGAAAATTTTTGTACATTTTCAAATAATAAGTAATTGTGATAAAATATGGAACATTGACTATATAGGCTATACCGGTAACCAGATTGATGCATGCTTGCATTAGAGAGACATATTCGCTATTAGAAACATTTTTATGAAAGTTCACTTCCCTAACGCACTTGCTGCGTCCAGACCTTTTATAATCGTTTTAAAAACACTAAGTTAAGTTACATATGAATTTGAAGCGGGTATGTGAATATAAAAAAGGAAAAAGTGAGCCGAATTTCTAAAAAGCCTGGACGCAGCAAGTGCGTTATGGTAGTGAATTTTCATAGAAATGATCTGGCACAAAATATTTTATTATAACTTTTTTTTCTTGTAACATAGAAATCTACATTTTGGTGTATAGTTTACTTTTTATATCGTAAACCTACCTACCAAATTTGGTTATCATAGATTTTTTATTTTTTAAGATATATTTTTTTTCAAATGAAAACTCAAAATTTTTCCGGAAAACCTCGTTTAATTTTTCTGATTAACGAACTTATCAAAGCCATTTACAAAAGGAAGGTACGTGCCAAATTTTATTAAAATCGGCTTATTAATTTTTGAGATAAGAATTTTTTTCGAATGAAAACTCAAAATTTTTCCGGAAAACCTCATCCGATTTTCTTGACTAACGAACTTGTCAAAGCCATTTACAAAAGAAAGGTACATGCCAAATTTTATTAAAATCGGCTTATTACTTTTTGAGATAAGAATTTTTTTCGAATGAAAACTCAAAATTTTTCCGGAAAACCTCATTCGATTTTCTTGACTAACGAACTTGTCAAACCCATTTACAAAAGAAAGGTACATGCCAAATTTTATTAAAATCAGCTCATTACTTTTTGAGATAAGAATTTGTTTCGAATGAAAACTCAAAATTTTCCCGGAAAACCTCATCCGATTTTCCTGACTAACGAACTTATCCAAGCCATTTACAAAAGAAAGGCACATGCCAAATTTTATCAAAATAGGCCTATTATTTTTTGAGTTATCGGTGTGATACATATATATCTCACAAAACGTCACCGAAATTATCCAAGCTGGCATGGAATTATTTATTCCACGTACACAGAAAACCTCTTCAGCCACTCAAAAGCCCTGGTTCTCTAAATCCTGTGACAAGGCCAGACTTGAAAAGGTCAAAGCTCACAAAACGCTTCTACACAATCCCAGTCAAGAAAATCGTTAAGCATTCAACGACGCAAGAAACCGCTATGTCCGCATTCTTTCTGAGGCAAAAAACTCGTTTAATAACCACATCAAAAACAAAGTCCTCTCAAGCTCCAACGGCGGCAAACCCTTCTGGACTCTTGCTAAGTCTATTGGGAATAATTTCTGCAAGAGCACGTTCCCACCTCTTGTCTCAGGGGATGAAATTGTTTCTACCGCCCTGGGCAAGGCTGAACTTTTTGCTTCGTTGTTCGCCGGAAATTCTACTCTCAACCCACCTCCAAATGTTCAACCACCAACAGTCCCCAATGTCGCGCATAAAATTACTGATATCATTTTCAAAACTAAGAAGGTACGAAAGATGCTCTCTTCTCTTAATACCAGGAAAGCCTCTGGCCTTGACGAGATCCCAGCAATTGTTCTCAAAAAATGCGCACCAGAACTTGCTCCTGTCCTGACTCGTCTGTTTCAGATATCTTACAATAAAGGCATATTCCCTAGTAACTGGAAAACTGCTCGAGTACAACCCATCCCCAAGAAAGGATCCAAAGCGCTTCCTAGCAACTACAGGCCTATTTCTCTCCTTTCAGTCATCTCTGAAGTGATGGAAAAGTATATAAACACCGAACTACTAAAATTCCTTAAAAACACAGTCTAATCCACGATAGGCAGTATGGATTCCGTCAGCGCAGATCGACTGCCGACCTCCTTTCCTTTGTCACCCATTCTTGGAACAAGTCTATGGAACAACACGGTGAATCCCATATTGTTGCTCTAGACATATCCAAAGCATTCGACCAGGTCTGGCACGCAGCGCTGCTTAATTAACTTCCGGCCTATGGCCTACCATCAAAACTTTGTACCTGAACAGCAAATTTCCTCTCCAACAGGAGCATATCTGTTGTTGTGGATGGCAATTCCTCTAAACTGTATCCAATTAATGCAGGAGTTCCTCAAGGTTCAGCTTTAGCCCCTACTTTGTTTCTTCTCCACATCAATGACCTCCTCTCTAGCACATCCAACCCAGTTCACAGTTACGCGGACGACAGCACCATCCACTCAAATATACAATATTCTAAGCCTGTCTCTTTAGCCCAATTAGATGAGGATCGCAGACTAATGGAGGGTTCTGTATCCGTGGACCTCCAAAAAATATTAGACTGGGGAAGTAGAAATATTGTACAATTCAACCCCACCAAAACTAAGTCTTGCTTTCTTTCTCACAAGAGATACAGCAGCCCTAGACCCATCACAATGAACAACCAAGTTATTCAAAGTAATGAGTCCTTTTCTCTTGTTGGCATTTCTGTGGATCGAAATCTTAATTGGCACCAACATGTTACATCAATTGCAGAAGCGGCTGCTAAGAAATTGGGTTTCCTCTTCCGGGCTCGCAAATACTTTTCACCAACTAATCTCTATACCTTATACACTTCACAAATAAGGCCAAACCTCGAATACTGCTCCCACATCTGGGGTGCAGCTGCCGCTTCTACACTCGCTATCCTGGACTCCATTCAAAAGAGAGCTATACGTCTTATCGGTGACCCTACTCTCACCCAAAGGCTTCCATCCCTTGCCCACCGACGTGCCGTTGGTGACCTCTCTCTCTTTTATAGATATCTGCACGGACACTGCTCAGAGGAGCTTTCCTCCATAATTCCCCCACTCGCTGCCCCCAGCAGATCTACCAGGGGAACAGAGCGAATGCACCCTTTTAATGTCCAGGTCACCAGACATAGAACATCTTGTTATGCCCGCTCTTTTGTCCCGAGGACTTCCAAGTTGTGGAATTCCTTGCCGGCACATGTTTTTCCTTCTCAACACCCACGGTACGATAGTATTTAGGCTGTAAGCCCTCGTGGTGTGTTGTTGACATAATATATATATATATATATATATATATATATATATATATATATATATATATATATATATATATATATATATATATATATATATATATATATATATATAACATATAAAAATTGAAACTGACCCCGGATATGGGTTCTAGGGGTTCTAGATCGCGCTCATTTGCAAAATTTTTTTCAAAATTCAAAAGTCGGGATCTCCCCATTAGTGAATTTTTTCTACGAAAATTCACTAATATAAAATACTGTATAATATGAAGATCGCAATTCAAACAAATGCATCTAGACAGAATAAAACTAGAAAGTGTAATGCATCGCGCTCGCCTGAAGACAATTTGAATATACTTACCAAAAGGAGCGTAGGCGAGTTTTATTAATTACGGTATTAAAGTTTTTGACTGTCCACAAGCCGATAGAGGTACCAAACGAATAATCTATTTATTTATCACTGCATTTATCGTATGTTCTAACAGAAACAACGTAAATACAGCCTCACGGAAACCAGTTCTCATCCATTTATTTATGCCTATATATGTGATACGTAATCACCAGAATTAATGAGGAACCTCGCTTATTACAGGCAAGCGGAGCTTGGAGGACCAAAAGCTCTAACAACCGAAACCACCTACTAATGTTTCCCAAATGTATAAACTGATGACCCCCTTGATAACACTACAGATACCGTTAACTTCACTGGAACACTGACCAATTAAACATTTTAACCTATAAAATACCGAAACGATGTACACAATATTTATGGCGGCAAGTTTAATAAAATTTAAAGAATTTTATGGACATTTATTTTCGTATGAACCTTACCTGTTAAAATGCAGAGGATGCTTGCAATACAGGACCGTACCTGAATAGGCGTTACCTATATTCTGCCCTTTTATTTTATTTTAACGTCGTCCTATTTCCGCTACTATGGCCAATCACCGACGCCAGGGGCAGTTTCACCTTACTATTCTGGAAATTTTGTGAAACCCCTGCCTTTATGTAAGGAGGCTTTTTTATATATCAACAACACACCACAAGGGCTTACAGCCTAAATACTATCGTACCGTGGGTGTCGACAAGGAGGAAAGAGGCAACTTGTTAATTTTGGACTTGAAGGTTTGGAGGTTCGGAGGAGAAGGAAAAACATGCGCCGGCTAGGAATTCCAAAACTTGGAAGTCCTCGGGACAAAAGAGCGGGCATAACAAGATGTTCGATGTTTGGTGACCTGGACAGTAAAAGGGTGCATCCGCTCTGTTCTCCTGGTAGATCCGTTGGGGGCAGCAGGTGGAGGAACTATGGAAGAAAGCTCCTCTGAGCAGTGCCCGTGCAGATATCTATAAAAGAGAGAGAGAGGTCACCAACGGCACGTCGGTGGGCAAGGAATGCCAGCTTTTGGGTGAGGGTAGGGTCACCAATGAGACATATAGCTCTCTTCTGAATGGAGTCTAGGATATCGAGTGTAGAAGCGGCAGCAGCACCACAGATGTGGAAGCAGTATTATTCCAGGTGTGGCCTTATTTGCGAAGTATATAAGGTATAGAGATTAGCTTGTGAAAGGTATTTGCGAGCCCGGACGAGGAAACCTAGTTTCTTAACAGCCTCTTCTGCAATTGTGGTGACATGTTGGTGCCAATTGAGATTTCGATCCACAGAAATGCCAACAAGTGAAATTGAATCATTACTTTGAATAACTTGGTTGTTCATTGTGGTGGGTCTAGGGCTGGTGTATCTTTTATGAGAAAGAAAGCAAGACTGAGATTTGGTGGTGTTGAATTGTACAAAATTTCTACTTCCCCAGTCTAATATTTTTTGGATATCCACGGAGACAGAACCCCCCATGAGTCTGCGATCCTTATCTAATTGGGCCAAAGAGACAGGCTTAGAATCTTGTATATTTGATTGGAGGGTGCTGTCGTCCGCGTAACTGTGAACTGGGTTAGATGTGCTAGAGAGGAGGTCATTGATGTGGAGAAGAAACAAAGTAGGGGCTAAAGCTGAACCTTGAGGGTAGGGATCTTTAACGTTCCCAATATCGCATGGACACAGCACCAACGGCTATATGCCCCCTCCAGAAGGCGGAACGTGCAGGCATCTAACTTGCTCAAATACAATGCTGTAAACTCGGTTGATGTTAATTTATTAGAGTATCTTCCGAAAAAGTAAGAGGGGAACCCTGGGAATAGTACACTTCGGTTCAGAGGCACACGTTTTTACCACTGGACCACAGAGGTTTTTATACTACCCCTTGAACGACTTTTTGCTTATCTACAGTACTGCCATAATTGCCGTAACTTTCTAATCATATTTATATCTAGAAGATATTATAGACAAAAAACAAAAAGCAGCAGAATCACCCCAAAAACCACAAAAATAATAACAGAGAGTTTGCGCTAGATACTTATTTCGCCAACGAAGTTCATCAGTAGCTGTTGCTAGACAGTTTAGCGCTCAATAGTTTATCGATAGTTACTGATGAAGACAACTTCGTTGTCGAAATACGTATAGTACGTAAATCTTTGTTATTATGTGGTTTTTGGGGTGACTCTGCTTTTTGTTTCAGTTTCCAGCCACAGTGTCCAACCTCAGTTTTTTATAGACAAAAGAGTTTAATGAAATATTAAAAAATGCGTTGTGTGTAATTCAATGTTTTAAAAATATGTTGTGAAAAATCAGGATTCAGTCAAAAGTCAGAACACGCGAAAACCGGAAATTAAAACGTGTTGTTTTTTACATTGGACTTTTTGTTTCTTTTAACTTCGGTCGATTTTAATGACTCTGGCCAATTACCGACGCCAGAAAGCAGGTCTATCTCACCATCCTAGAAGATTTGCCAAATCTCTTGATCTCTGTAAGGAGGATAGTGATATTTAACGTACACAACAATGCATGGTACAAAGAACCGCCTGTTTAACGTCCCCTCCCAAAGGTGGAACGTTCAGGCATTTATATTCTTCTAAAACAGTTCCACATCCTTGGCTAATGTTAATTTTGCAGTCATTACATCATTACACACGAAAGGCGATATCGCCATGTCGTCGCAACCATGATTTTCTTTCTCTAGCAGTTTTTTCATTCTGGCTTCCACACTTCATCGGTTCTGCAAGGTTCGACAGAAGCTTCTTCCTTGGTTTACTTCTTCTTTTCCAAGTAGGTGTTCTTCAAATTGTCAGAAAATTATTCTCTGTCAGAGTATGTCCAATAAATTTTGCCTTTCTCCTGATAATTTATTTTAGCAAGCATCTTTCTTCTGTCACCTCTCCTAGTACACTTTTATTCGTCGTTCTGCCAGTGTTATGTGTCTACTATTTTTAGCCATGTCTACATTTTAGAAGTTTCTATTAGTGAATTCTTATCAAGAAAATTCACTAATAGAGAGGTATCGATGGTGAGAGTTTCGGAAAGTTTCTTTAAATGAGCGCGGGTTAGGGTCTCTGGAACGCATTTCCATGGACAATTAAAAAGTTTATATATATATATATATATATATATATATATATATATATATATATATATGTATCCAATCGATAACTCAAAAAACACTTCACAGATTTGAACCAAATTTGGGAACTACCCTTATTTTGTTAATGACTTGGATGAGTTCGTTCATCAGGTCTTAACGGCCAATTTTTCTTTACGAAAAATAAATTTTTTTCTTTAGAACGCAATATCTTTCAAATTCTTTAAGTAATTGAAACGAAAATGTACAACTTAAAAGAACATAGACAAGTGTGGTTGTGTACCACTTTTCAAGTCTTCTGATCAAAGAAAAATAAAATTATTAGAAATTAATACTAAAATAACCCTGGACATCACTTCAGATTCTGTAATGCAATATATACAATGTTGGATAAAGACAGACGACGTTACCTGTACTGCTATGCTATTTAAATAAATGGTGGGAAAAATCTAAACAATGAAAGTTACAAGTATCATTGCAAGATGTCAGAATGTAGAATATTGTGAAATGTACAACAGGGACGCCATATCGCCGCGGAACCAGGTAGTATGTCGTCACGACAGCTCTAGTTAACACAAAACGTTATAGATGGAGACTGTGTACAATCAACTAACAAGTTTGCAAATTGCCAGCCTTGTCCCATTTTTTTCCTAATACCGGGACAATGTTTGCTTTCAAAAGCGCTAAATTTTAGCACAGCTTGATAGCTGATTCACGTTAGACGACACCACTGATCTTTAACAGCAGCAAGTTGCTTGCAAGCTTAACAAGCGCATTATTTCTTAGCTTCGTCGCTTGCTCTTGTTATGTAGCGTTGTTGACATTTTACAACTGACTTTTAACCAACCTAACATATTTACAACATGGATATAAATATTGAAAATAAATATTGGGCGATGGTTATCAATGAAAATTATGAGTTAATGACTTAAAACAATACAGTTTTGCGTAAAATAGAAAATCAGTATGTAAGTAAATCATATTCTAAGAGCAGTGTTAACACTCCGTGTTTAATTTCTCTTAATTAAGCGACAAAAACAGACCCCATAGACATTTCTATTATTATTATTATTATTATTATTATTATTATTATTATTATTATTATTATTATTATTATTATTATTATTATTATTATTATTATTATTATTATTGTATAACCGGGGAAATAACTAATGTATTATGTAGTGATAGTAATAGTATGTGCACTTTTATGGTTTGTCTCCATGCGGAAGACAATATTTGTTAGGTTCGTTGTGTTAAATTTAGTACCACGGGAGTCAATGTTCTTTGCAAGTATCAAAACCTGCTTCAAAAATTAGAACGGTACAGACAGATAAGTTAATTGATCCATCATTTTTATTATCGATAATTCCGCAGGTTAGTTGGTTAATATTTTTAAAGCGTATATCTGCATTTCTGATACTCTACAAACAGGTACAGTCTCCCGCTTAAAGTTAGACATACCTATTTTTGCTAACCGGATTTCATGTAGTTTTGGACAAAAACAGTTTACTGCACGGAGGGTTTTTAGAATTTTTTTTGTCAGAAACATGCTTAG
Source organism: Tillus elongatus (assembly GCA_964006375.1). Classification (NCBI taxonomy): domain Eukaryota; kingdom Metazoa; phylum Arthropoda; class Insecta; order Coleoptera; family Cleridae; genus Tillus; species Tillus elongatus. Next base: position 194,440,379 of record OZ023263.1, read on the forward strand.
AGCCCTCCTTGGATGCACAAGTCATAAGGCAAATTTGTTGCAAACAACCCCCAAGAAAGTTAAGCGATCACGAATGAATAGAGGTGCTGGGCGGAGAGAAAATGCTAAAAAACAATTAGTCGGACTTTGAAAACATGCGTTTTTCAAATTTTGCAACAATACCTCCTTTAAACCCTGTCTACCCCGAACAACACCCATATTCGCCTAGGTCAAGTAACACTCTTGGGGGTTGCTCTCAGGAAATTTTTCTTGTGCTTTATGCTATGGAGGTAGTTGTAGGCATGCACAAGGGCAAGGAGAACTCCCCGTCTCTTTAGGTGAGGGGGCAGAAACCCTCTTTCTACTAGGGGTTCTTTTTCCCCTTCTGCATGCATACAATCACCCTCAATGCATGAACCACGGTAATTTTTTTATGTTCAGTTTTCTGGTGTATTTTCGTTAAGTAACTTTCCTGTTTATCAATTGTTATAAGAATGTTACTGAAAAAAATTTGTAAAACCGTCGGTGCAATAAGCTGTTTATTTACCGAAATTATAGCCCACTTCGTCACTTATAATGTCATTCTCAGATAATATCGAATACAACACTAAAGTAAATAAATTCACTTGATGTTTTACTGTTTTTTTAATTTTTATATTACATATATATGCACAAGCTAACTAAGTATAATAGAGGGGGGCTCTTAGTTAACATTGGGGCTACACAAACCTAAAATGAGAGAAGACATTTAAATCGTGTCTGTGGACAGACAAAAAAATAGTAAAATATATTTATAAAATCTAAAAAAAAAAACAACAGTTTTACGATATTATTGTAAATAAACCAATAGGAATACGTTTCGCGGCGATTTTACAATAAATCTTGCTTTTGTCCAAGACTACACTGAAATGCGGTCGACGTCGCATGCAAGCAGCTTGTAGATTAAGCTCGATAGGCTTGGACGGTTAACAAACGTAGGTATGTCTAATTTGAAACATACAATATGACAAAGACAGAAATATGCTTTAAAGTGCTCATAGACTTTGCTGGGTAGCTAACACACAGATATAGACAAATAACACCACATCAGAACCGTCCTTTTCGTATTCGAGCACAAAAAACCGACTGTCTGCATACGGGATTCAAACCAGCGACCTCCCAATCCGAATTTTTGATGCTGCAGGATTCGTAAACTGGACTTTAGGACCTGTTAAATGTTCAGATTTATTTGTCCTACATAGAGTTGTTTACTTAATGGTTTGAATTAAGAGCAATGTGAACATAAGTAATTTCAAGAAAGTTTCTCATACAAGACACACTAAAATACTTTCTAACTTCTAAGTTGAAGCTTCTGTATACGCTGAGAGTTTCGACAAATGTGTATAACTGTTTTATCCCAACTGGATAAAGTAGGTTTTTAGAGAAGGATTAACGAGGTGAAACACAAAGGAAAGTCGAAATCAAAGACAGAGGAAATAATATTAAAAATAAAATAAATTTTAACCTAGAAAGAGAAAGGCATCCCAAAGTTGGATCACACCTCTGAACATGGTGCAGCGTAAGAAATAAAATGTCGTGGGTTCAATTCCCACCAGAAGGGTCAACTTATTTTTTAATACACACTGTAAAATTTATTCAACCGTGGCTGTGGCACTGTGTTTTAGAAAGTTGAATAGAAGTTCTGCACATTGAATAGCAGGTAAAACCGTCGGTACCGTGTTCCATGTGGTTATATATATATATATATATATATATATATATATATATATATATATATATATATATATATATATATATATATATATATATATATATATATATATATACGTAGATCGCTACCATCTTTGCAGAAACGACTAGGTCCTGGCGTATATGATTGGCCATAGTCAAGAAAATAGATCGACCTTAAAGAAATAATAATAAAATACAATTACCTTTTTGACGAGCGAATACTTTAAAGCTGTATTTGCCTCCCGAACTTTTCTATGAAAAATGTATGTTGGTAGGCGCATTGCAAAACCAAGGCCGAAGTAATGAAACAACCAGTTATACAGCGCACAGAAGAGTTTTTAAAGGAAAAGTGTCCAAATTTTTGACCACAAAGGCTGGTGCACGCTTCACTTCACACATTCTACGACACAGTCTAATCCACGACAGGCAGTATGGATTCCGTAAGCGCAGATCAACTGCCGACCTCCTTTCTTTTGTCATCAATTCTTGGAACAAGTCTATGGAACTACACAGTAAAACCCAGATTATCGCTCTAGACATATCCAAAGCATTCGACCAGATCTGGCATACAGCGTTGCTCAATAAACTTCCGGCCTATGGTCTACCACCAAAACTCTGTACCTGGACAGCAAATTTTCTCTCCAACCGGAGCATTTCTGTTGTCGTGGATGGCTATTCCTCTAAAGTGTATCCAATTAATGCAGGAGTCCCTCAAGGTTCAGCTTTAGCCCCTACTTTGTTTCTTCTCCACACCAGTGACCTCCTCTCTATCACACCCAACTCAGTTCACAGTTACGCGGACGACAGCAAGCTCCACTCAAATATACAATATTCAAAGCCTGTCTCTTTAGCCCAATTAGATAAGGATCGCAGACTCATGGAGGGTTATGTCTCTGTGGATCTCCAAAAAATATTAGACTGGGAAAGTAGAATTATTGTACAATTCAACTCCATCAAATCTCAGTCTTGCTTTCTATCTCATAAGAGATGCACCAGCCCTAGACCCATCACAATGAACAACCAAGTTATTCAAAGTAATGAGTGCTTGTCTCTTGTTGGCATTTCTGTGGATTGAAACTTCAATTGGCACCAACATGTCACATAAATTGCAGAAGCGGCTGCTAAAAATTAGGTTTCCTCTTCCGGGTTCACGAATACTTTTCACCACTAATCTCTATACCTTATATATTTCACAAATAAGGCCAAACCTCAAATATTGCTCCCACATCTGGGGTGCCGCTGCCGCTTCTACACTCGCCATCCTGGACTCCATTCAGAAGAAAGCTATACGTCTCATCGGTGACTCTACCCTCACCCAAAGACTGCCATCCCTTGCCCACCGACGTGCCGTTGGTAACCTCTCTCTCTCTCTTATATATATATATATATATATATATATATATATATATATATATATATATATATATATATATATATATATATATATATATATATATATATATATATATATATATATATCTGCACGAGCACTGCTGAGAGGAGCGTTCTTCCATAGTTCCTCCACCTGCTGCCCCCAACAGATCTACCAGGGGAACAAAGCAAACGCATCCTTTTACTGTCCAGGTCACCAGACGCAGAACATCTTGTTATGCCGGCTCTTTTGTCCCGAGGACTTCCAAGTTGTGGAATTCCTTACCGGCACAAGTTTTCCCTTCTCCTCCGAACCCCCAAACCTTCAAGTCCAGAATTAACAAGTTGCCTCTTTCCTCCTTGTCGACACTCACGGTACGATAGTATTTAGGCTGTAAGCCATCGTGGTCTGAAATTAAAAAAAAAACAAATTTATAGGGGGATGAGAACCCCAGAAGTAGTTTGAATGATAGATATAATTAACTTATCGCCGAGAAAAGGCTGTGAGAAAGAAGGTCCACTGCAAGCAAGATTTCTCAACAACATAATAAGATTTCAGTTATTTCTACGGAGATACTAAACATTCAAAAAATGAAATTATGTTCTCCGAAGTGCACTCAAAAAATGTAAAGGTATCCCAGTCACAATTCCGACATAAACCAATTATATAAAGAAAATTTGCTGAAACCTATGTATGTTGTCCTCTGATTCTTCTACGAAACCAATATTCTAAATAATTTGGCTGCCTTATTAACTAGTTGTAATAATATTCTTTGAATAACGTTTTAACCTTAAAAAATAATGAATAATTAGATTAGTCTCAGTTTTTTCATGGTTGTGTGCTGTTGCTTGGGGCTTACCAAAAAATTTGTATCTATTTTCTAAATGATATGAAATTTAAAGGCACATTACAGCATTGTGTACATATTTTAGTTGATGTTACATAATAACATAGCGCCTGCAGAACTAAATCTGGTTAAGTTACATCATAATTATTCTTACTCCACCGTATAAAAGTAGATTATTTGGGTTCTAAATTTAAGATAGTAGCGATGAAAACAATTGCCTATGGATCCGTTAACAAAGTTAACAAGGCATGACATTGCCTTGCGGTTACAACTAATGCTTTCAATAATCTGAGTTGGCTGATAATTAGAAATACATTTGTCTGTACACGTAACAGGCAAAGCACTCACAAAACGCATTACATTTTCAGGTAAATGTACTGTATGTAAAGTCAAAACAATTTTAAAACAGTTTGAGAGAACCTCGGTGGTTCAGGGGTAAGAACGCGTGCCTCTGAACCGAAGGATACTGGGTTCGATCCCAGGGTACTCCTTTCACTTTTTTCAGTACAAACTGTAACATTACCATCAACCAAGGTTCTGGAATTGTATTTGAGCAAGTTGAATGTCTGCACGTTCCGCCCTTCGGAGGGGGCGTAAAGCCGTCGGTCCCGTGTCCATGCGATGTTGGGCACGTTAAAGAATCCTACCCTCCTTACAGAAAGGCTGGGGTTCGGCAAAATTTCCAGGATAGTGAGGTGAAACTGCTCCCTGGCGTCGGTGATTGGCCATAGTAGTGGAAATAGGCCGACGTTAAAGAAAAAAAATAGTTTGAGCTGCCTTTAAAAATAGTGCTGCAAATTCAATCATAACTTCCACATAGCTGTGATAATTTACTCTCCCCAGAAAGACATTCTGACGAAATGAATGTAGGGTCCATTACTTGACCACGAAGAAAATATTCGTATTAAAGTACCCATAAACTTCTGAAACGTAATATGACTCGAGTTTTAGCAAAAAAAGTCAATTTTCACCAAATCACCTCTCATTTATCTCCTACCCCCGGAAGCGATCTTACCCAAAAATAATTCGAAGCGTTCCTCTGTGTGGTGCTAACTGGATACCAAATTTGAAGATGTGTGCCTATTTAAGCCTAAAAATCCGAGTGTATTTATTATATCTCGTGAAAGATTTCAACTGGATCTAAATCCGGTCAATAGTCAGGTCATCATCATCTCCCAAACCGTAACCTATTTGCACTTATCTCTCAGATTTATTATTTTGTCAGACAAAGAACACACTGTTTGGTTGAAGGTGAAAAGATAATCAAATATTTACTTAGCTTTAATCTTGTTCTGAGGAAAGTCTTATATTTATGAGATCTTCAAGTCAAAACACCGGCAGTACGTTAATTAGTTAGTTTGAAGAGATTTAGATGATAGATATGAAGAATTTCCCGCTATAGCACCACCAGAATTGGAAAAGGTTAAATGAGGAATTTGTTATTCAATAAAAACAGATATTAAAAACACAAATATTTAAATTTATTGAGTGTGTATGTATTTGTGTGTTTTGTTTCTTTAACGTCGGCCTATTTTCGCGACTATGGCCAATCCCCGACGCCAGGGAGCAGTTTCACCTTACTATCCTGGAAATTTTGCCGAACTCCTGCCTTTCTGTAAGGAGGGTAAGGATCTTTAACGTGCCCAACATCGCATGTACACGGGACCGACGGCTGTACGCCCCCTCCGAAGGGCGGAACGTGCAGACATTCAACTTGCTCAAATACAATGCCAAAACCTCGGTTGATGTTAATGTTACATTTTGTACTGAAAAAGTGAAAGGAGTACTCTGGGATCTAACCCAGTACCCTTCGGTTCAGAGACACACGTTTTTACCCCTCAACCACCGAGATTCTTACATTTATTGACATAAATTAATAATGGGAGTTATTTAAATCTAGACTCTTGGTATATCAAATATGAATTGTACATTATCAAGAAACAAAATAAATATCAAATGCAAAGTTAAAGGTTTTTATATTAATTCTACCAATGCTCTCAATTTTAATTTGTTAGGTAAATTTCTAGTTAGTTGCACTGGCCAGAGTATGTCTTGTTTTCTTAAAAATGTGTGAGAGAAGCTCAGATATTGTAAAATTAAGTAATTGTTTACTATTGTTTAAATGAAAGATTACAAGCTACTTTTTTGTAGTCTAAAACATTTGAAGGTTTGAAAAGTTCGTGAGCAAAATGTTAATTAAATAAATATCACACAAATACTCTTAATTTACATATTTGACAAGATACAAAAAGGAAATACAAAATCCATTTATCGAACAATCTCACTGACTAAAATTTTTATTTTTGACTGATTTTAAATTTGTTGCAATTTATTGAGAAATATAAATGATGTAGGAAAGTTTATGTTTGTCTAGTCTTAAAGATCCCTCAAAAAGTTGACTCACGTGTAGTGCCCTCGCACTTCCAAAGATTCATTAGCTGGTCTGGACCTACACCTGAGGTCCCATAGGTGTTAATTTTCCTGCAGACGGAATGTGGAAACTTCACAGGGTAACATCGGAATTCAGCGCTTACCATAGGCGTTTAATTTCCCCAAGAGGGGAGTCAGGAACTGGTGGAAAACGCTTTCAGAGGTGGCGACAGGAAGAGAGTGTACGTGCCTTGTACTATCAAGAAGCTAGGCAGCCACTGGGGTTGAAACTTGATGTACTTGAATCGGAACAGCAAAACTGTACTTTAACGGTAAATTCTAAGACAAAGGTATGTTTGAACGTACAAGGAAAAATCGGACATAAAGGCAAACTTGAAACTGAGACTGAAACTGAAAACATGAACTTGGAAACTCGAAACTGTTTACTTGAAAATGTTCACTTGAAACTACGCCAAAAACATGTCACTGCAGTAAGACGTTTACTATAAACTCACGGTTAAATCCATTTTCTTTCAAGCGAGATGTTATAATACCTAAACCAAACTGAAATTATTTGCAGCATTTGCACGATAATTATACTAGGCGTATATGACCTGCGAAAGTCAACGTTTTACTTCATTGCCTGATAGAAAAACTCCTGAACTGAGCTCGGGAGGTAGCGCAGTTATTGGTTCTGTAGTGTCTTTCGGAAGATCTCCTTCGATTCAGGCATTCACGCCTTTAAGTAGCCGGCTGGATTTGTTCGGCGTTCGACGTCTTTGCCGGAGATATTCTCTCTGTCCTTAGTTACCCATATACCTCCATGTGCATGAGAGAAATGCAGAGATGCATGTGTTTTGCGGCAGTTTCCGCAAAACCAAGTCGGAGCTTCGCAGTTCCAACGGTTGTATGCGATCAGTATCTCTCAAATATACTACATTGCTTAACGATAGCGCTATCTTTGTCGATCTTTCTTTAAGTTGTCAACCTGTCCCATAAATTTGTGACTTTATGACTCTCGGTATCTTTATTAATATTTCCATCTCTAATTTCTAATGCTTTAGATCATGTTATTACGTCATTTCGGTAAATATCAATCTCTGCAACGATATTTTCCTGCTTCTCGATTTCCAATCTACAGACATCTTAGTAGGAAATTGTAATAAATAACGATCTATTTCCTTAAGGCAAATATGCCGTCTGCTGATATTTTAATTTAACGTTTATAAAGGGAATGTAGTAAGGGCACTACGATGGTAAAAGTCAATAGCGAATTTTCAATAAATCTTTTCAAAACCAAAACTTGAATTGCTCCTCAAAAATAAAGTCACCTTTTCTTATTTAAGCTACCTTTGAGGTTCTCGTTATGTCAGTAAGGGAGTTACGGTAATGGATAAAACATAACCGTTACAGATGATACCTCAATTCGTTTGAAAGTTATTGCGCCTACTAACCGGCAGACGTACAGGCCGACAGACCGACCGACCGACAAAAAAAATCCTTCCAGAATCAAGTTTGTTTTATATGTTTTGAGACTTTTTACTCCATTTCACAAAAAAAAAAATGTCGAGATTTTATCACCGACATTCCACCCCCACACATTCAAACCCTAATTTAATTTCAGCACAGAATACCAGATGTTTGATGAAAATGAAAGTTGTCTAATAAACAAACCCTAAAACGTTATATTACTCGAGTCTTAGCGAAAAAATATCAACTTTCACCAAATCATCCCCCATTCATCCCCTACCCCTTAAAACGATTTTACCCAAAAACAATCCGAACTGTTTGTGGGGTGCTAACTGTATACCAAATTTGAAGACGATATCTCAATTCGTTTTAAAGTTATCCTGGCTAAAAACAGCCAGACGTACAGACCGTCAGACGCAAACAATTTTCGTTCCCAATTTATGTTTTATATATGTTTGGACACGTTTTACGACATTTAAGCGAAAACAAATTTTCGCAATTTTTGTTGCGGATGCCATACATCCTCCACACGTACTGACGATGTTGAGGTAAAATTATATGTATGTCAGAATTATACTATAAGTTAGTTTAATTGGTGGATAATATACAGCCCACTGAAGTAAACGCATCCCCAAATTCGGAAAACAAGGCTGGGTCCGGGGCAGCCTCGCAGACAGCAGAAAGGAGCACAACATTCCAACTGTGGACGTATCTGTGCCTCATGGTCTATGGTCTATGGCCTATGGTCTTGTCTTGATGATGAACCAGGGGAGTTCTCCTTTCATCCCGTTATCCTGAGCCGGTTGAATAGTCTTCTGTTGGTTAAGTTATTGTCCATCGTTATAATTAAATAATAATTGAAAAAATTATATTCGCATAACCTTTCTTTCGTTCATTGGTTGCAATTCATGATACATTTCAATGAATTTCTTACATGTTCTTGCCACGATTTTGTCACATGTGCCGTGAAGAATAAATAGTGTCATCAAAACTTCATTTGAGTAATTATTTCGCTCCATATTAACTTGTTTTCAAATAAATATTAAGTGAAAAATCGAAAATGAATCTTAAAACTTCGGCATCTGTCAAACACAGTAAACAATTATGCAATTGTCAAATCAGATGGCGTTGCATGACCAACTAATACAAATTATGTGAAGATAATGTGTTTTTCATTAATTATTGCGATTATTTCGAAAACTTGACTATTAAATACCAGGCTTTTGCAAACTATGCCCGAAATTTCAGCCTTCTATGGCTTTAAATAGCAGCTTAATTAAAATTTCAGTGGTACCATTCCTCTGAGAAAAAAATTAATTAAGTATTATCTCGAAAACCGGTGTAGATAGGTATAGGAAGCCATTAAAAAACGATAATCATAAAGAAATTACAATTCTGAAAATAAAATAATATACAGGATGCCCCATCAAAAATAAGAAAGTTATTACTACTTTTGAGTAGAAGCGGCAACATCGCCAAAATGAAAATGTTTTCGAAGGACAGGTCATGCCTATTTATCACAGTATCCAAATTTTCAGATTAATCCTATGTCTCATTTTTCATAAACGTCTAACCTACCATCGACCATCAATGACCCTGTATATATATATATATATATATATATATATATATATATATATATATATATATATATATATATATATATATATATATACAGGGTGAGTGCTGAGAAGTGCTCATTAAAAGTTTATGACCTTCTCATCCGATTTGACAGCTGAAAATTTGGATTCGGCCATTATACGATATTCCCATTCTGATAAAAATAGTTGCACTACTCTAGCACTTCTGGTTATACCGGAAGTCGCTACCAACTTCGTTATTTTAAATGAGACACCCTGTATATTTTTGCATTTTCAGAAATGCGATCCAATTTGGGATAGATTTTATATAATACTTTTTGCACCTAGCGATATTAGTTTTTGAAATATTGGCGATATTTGAAAAATATTTGTTATCACAGCTCTTTTTATAATTCGATATATCCTTGTAAAGTGTAAATCTAGAAAATTTATTTTTGGACACCAGATTGCTGGTAACTATGTCTTGCAAAACTATTGGAATGAAAATCTATTTTTTATACAGGGTGTGCGATAACAGCTTGACAAAATATGAAAATTCAAGCGGGTATAACTTGATTTTTTTTAATGGAACACCCTATATATTTCTATTCCAAAGCATTTTACAGACATAACTCTGCAAATTTTTTAAACTATGTCCTATACCTCAATAGCATAATTTCTGAGATATTGTTAGTTTCCTGAAGTGATATAGTTAATATCGCAGCAGATAATTTTAATTCCAATGTTTTCATGGCGTTGGATTATCCAGTTTCTTTTTATATTCATGATGACACGCTGACAATCTGAGATCAATATTAAAAAGTCTGGACGCAGTAAGTGCGTTATGGTAGTGAGTTTTCATAAAAATATTTTAAATAACAAATATGTGTTTTTTAAAAGAAAGCTAGAATTAAATTTGGTTACCAGTATGACCTATATAGTATAAACAATATACCATATATCATCAAAATAACTTTATTGTTTGAAAAAAAATGTACAAAAATGTTTCGCAATTAACTTAAAATGTTCCCAAAAAAACCAGTTTCCTGGCCAACGACCCTTATTAAAAACCACCCACCCTTGTGTAATTTGTCCTCCAGAGTCCAACGCACTTGTTAGATTCCTCCCAGCTCAAACATTAAGCAAGTTCTGTTAAAAAAAGAACGTCAACTTATTATGGCCTTATTATTGTAAAAATGTAATAGCAGAACTATTAAAGTAACATGACAATCATACACTAACATTGAATGAATTTAATTCTTATTTATAGAGTAAAGGTACGCTAGATTAGATTATATACAGCGAACGGGGAAAAGAAAACAACTTGTGATGGAACCAGAGCTGAAAAATTCAAAGTAATTGTTCAATGTGACTTCCGTTTTGGTTCAAACACTCTGAAATTCTTGAATGTACTCCAGCGGTGGTCGTTCTTCGTATCTCGTCTGAATCTAACTCGGTAAAAGCTTGTGTTATGCGTTGGATTAGTTCCTCTTTAGATTAGACATGCACCTTATAAACCTTGGACTTTATTATACCCCACATATAAAAATCACAAGGTGTCAAGTCCGGCGATCTTGCTGGCCAGTGCCAAGGGCCGTTTCTGCCTATCCATCTGTCATCAAATATAGCATTCAACTGATGATACACACCTATGTTATTGTGCGCTGGAGCCCCGTCCATCTTATACCATTAATTGAGAGATGAATTTACAGACAGACTCTCCACAAATGGCATCACCACTGTTCTCAGGATCTGAATATACTTCTCAGACGTGAGCGTGCCATCGTAAATATGAAAACACACTCGGTCGTCCATTATCATGCAGAAAACATTACAACTGAATCTCTGCTGGAAATTCCTAGTTCGTGTCATATGCAGATTTTCAGCTGCCCAGTAATGCTGATTTTTCATATTTCGCAAACCCTCTCTGCCAAAGTTAGACTCATCAGTCCAGATTATTTTGCTCAAGAATGTAGGATCTTCCTGCACTCGTATCAGTAGGTGTTCGCAATAATTTATCCGCATCTCGTAGTCGCTAACACGGAGGTGTTGCACGGGAATAAAAGAGAAATTATGCATTTTGTGCTTATTCAATATTCGTTGAATGATCTAGTAAGGCATGTCTAAGTCACTAGACGCATTTCTTATAGAATTTGTTGGCATTGCATGAAAGTATGCAAGAACTGTGACTTGGCATGTTTCCTCATCTTCAAGTTTGCCTCTACATACTCGTCTTGATGTTATACTTCCATACCTTAAAAACTTTGATTGAAGCCTCTTGAACCGGTGTCTGTCCAAAGGTGCCGAGTTAGGAAACTTTTCATTGAATGTACGACATGTTCTTTCAATAATTCTATTGCAGTCACCGTGAATAATGAATATATTCATGATATCTTCATTACTGAAGCGTATTCTACTTCCCATCGCGACTTATATAAAAACCAAGCAACTAATTTTACTGCTGTCACTAAATTAAACTATGTGTCAAATTTCAGTTTTCTCGCCTGACATTGCAACAAAAGCCACCTATTTCCATAAACGAACTCATGTATAAATTCCAATATAGATTCCCCGTTGGAGTGGTAGATATCTCAGAAATTATGCTATTTAGGTATAGGACATAGTTTATAAAAGTTGCAGAGTTATGTCTGTAAAATGCTTTGGAATAGAAATATATAGGGTGTTCCATTTGAAAAAATCAAGTTATACCCGCTTGAATTTCGATATTTTGTCAGGCTGTTATCGCACACCCTGTATAAAAAATAGATTTTCATTCCAATAATTTTGCAAGACATAGTTACCAGCAATCTGTGGTCCAAAAATAAATTTTCTAGATTTACACTTTACAAGGATATATCAAATTATAAAAAGAGCTGTGATAACAAATATTTTTCAAAAATCGCCAATATTTCAAAAACTAATATCGCTAGGTGCAAAAAGTATTATATAAAATCTATCCCAAATTGGATCGTGTTTCTGAAAATGCAAAAATATACAGGGTGTCTCATTTAAAATAACGAAGTTGGTAGCGACCTCCGGTATAACCGGAAATGCTAGAGTAGTGCAACTATTTTAATCAGAATGGGAATATAGTATAATGGCCAAATCCACATTTTCAGCTGTCAAATCGGATGAGAAGGTCATAAACTTCTAATGAGCAATTCTCAGCAATCACCCTGTATATATATATATATATATATATATATATATATATATATATATATATATATATATATATATATATATATATATATATATATATATATATATATATATATATATATATAAATTCAAACGGATCTTGGATATGGGTTCTAGGGGCCCTAATTAGTGCTCATTTAAAAAAAGTCCTGAAGTCTCACCATTGATACCTTTCTATTAGTGAATTTTCTTAATGAAAATTCACTACAAACGTACGCGCCGTTTTTGATAATACAAAATGTCGACACCCCGTGATAATGAATGGTTAAGATGTCGATGACTATCTGGACTCACGGTACCTCACCGCGTACAGTAAGTGGTCACGTTATTCGTAAGACCTGTCAAGATAGGTAAGTGATTACCATAATGCAACGTACAGTTTATCGAAATTACTCTAAAACATTACTTTGTGTCGGCCGTTACAGCCGAAATTATTAAAGGGTATGCGTTTATCTTGTCTTACATATGATATTCTGACATTCCTAGGGTGTATTGAACCATATGCTTATAGACAAACGCGCCTCGGAGCATAAATTGATTCTTTAAATGGTGCGTGTGATGCGTACGATGAAGATTTTTAAGTGTTGAAAATTGGTTGGATCGAAATTGATTTTTTACCCAGCATATGCCCATCAACGTCTAGGCTGTGATTAGGCAACTGATGAGTTGAGCTGTTCATAATTGACTACGAATTAATAACGGCATTTAAAGTGTTGGAAAGTATGTGTAGATACTAAGTTGTTTGTATGTATTAAAATGTTTGCCCTCTTTACTTACAATGAAAAAATGATTACCTGGGCAACAACTTAAGTTTCCAGAAAGCTCTTAGGTTACCTATTTATAGGTAATGTATATCTGATAACTCATATCTCTTGGAGAAGTTCTAAATGATTAGTTTTACTGTAAGCCAAATGGTACCTGCAGCTTTGAGAAAAAATACACTGCGACTAACCCACTGAGCAAAAAAATATTTCATCAAGCTTGTAGAAGGAAATGTAATGTTGATAGATACCTTACAGAAAGCTTGCTGAAAGTTTGCTGTAAAAAAATAAATCTTCCACCCAGCTGCATTACAAATTCAAATAACATTTATGGAATTTCAAATTGCATCTCGAATATTCTGAGTACATTCATTCAGTTACATCCTAAGAAAATTCTTCATCAATATACTGAGAATATTTGACTGGATCATTATTCAAAATATTCGCTCAGAATGTCCGTATAATATTATATAACATTAAAATTTAATGAAAAAGATAGATGATGATTACGGTATAAATATAGTGGTGAGAATTATAAGAAGAACTATTTTGCATGTTTGATTTTGTTACTTGTCTATGGTAAACACATCCGAAATTGTATATTTAGGCATAGAGCGCATGTCCATACCGAAGGGAAGATGGCCGATACACGTAAATGTAAATTAATGTCAACTTAAATGAGGTTAGGTAATGCTGTATAAGGTTATATTGTAACATAATTAAAGATAATAATGTGACGTGAACACCGAGAACAGTGTGTAATTGCAAACATAACACTGAGTATAGAATCAACTTAAACAGGGTGTCAGGTTATCAAGAACTAAAAGGCACCTAGTAAAGAAATAAGTTTTAAAGCATTTCTTACAGTTGACACCGACGAAGGGTTCGCCAATTTTGCCTGAGACGCTCATCTTACGAATTTGGTACACATACATTGTATAATATATAATTAAAAAATTGTGTTCTTAAATAGTAATAGTAAATTATGCCATATAAACTACCACTTAACACTTTTCCAGTAGAGAAGACAAATAAGCTGGAAGATGTTTTCGATTGTTTTGATGAAGCCGAAGACAAATCTGAAAGACATGAAACGACTTAAGTTGGTAAAGTCCAATGCTGACAAAAACGGAATAGTTAGCTGCCACGCGTAGATTCATACATATCACAGGAGTAAACAATAAAAATAACAAGTAAAACATACTATCCGAACTGGCGTTTACGAAATCTCGGCCACTAAAATCCCGAAACTCTTGTCAACACCATGTCAATGCGCGAAAACGAAAGTAAATTACTTTCAGCCCGCTCTCGCATGACGTCAGAATGACGGAGGCATGAAATTAAAAATTATCTGATTGTAAAAGTTATTGGTTTTTAAGCGGAAGATTCAATACATTTTTAAAACACACGATGGTTGTAGCTTGATGAACCGCCCCAATTAAATTTTCAAATAGAAAATGTAGCCCATAGTGAAAAGTTCAATGGTTTACCTATACACTACGGATATATCATCCCGCGAACAAACACTCCTTACGTAGTCTGGTTTGCCGAGTTTTAACGTGTTCAACTGGTGACACGCGAGATACATGGACCACCAACAAAGACCCATTATAATACAAAGTTTCAGTCCCAGTATGCAGACATACGAGCCAGCAGGATCAAAAGGCACCTTGGGAAACTGCACAGTAAAGTGTGGGAAGCTGATTCGACAATAGAAATCACCTCTAAGAACAATAGTGCTACGCCCTAGGTGGCACGTTATAAATAGACGACTCGCCTTCAGCGATGCGTTCATTCCTGTTTCTTGCTTAAGACTCTGTACTTCGTGTGCTCATCTTATTATATCACACTTATGCTGATATTTGTATTTATCATTATTTTATATATGTATTTTTTATCTTAAGTATTAATTGTGTTAATCAGTAAATAAAGTGTTTTAAAAATTCAAACGTGTAATTGTAAAGTTAAATAGCGGGCAGGCGGGGTTCTCAGTCCGGCTATATTCTCGCGCGATCCATCTAACCTGTTTTTCTTTGTTTCACTTTAATATTTTATAGAAACAATAGTTCCCAGATTTCATACGTTTCCACCTAATTCTCATTTTTCTTTAAAACGCCTGGAACGTTGTCACCTTTGAATATATATATATATATATATATATATATATATATATATATATATATATATATATATATATATATATATATATATATTTCTTTAGGAATATTGCACTACACTGTAATCACTTTTAAATATACACTTTATTTGTTTGCTGTACGTTTGTGATTTCTTATTGGTTCATCATCATGAGTAGCGTGCTGATGATGAACCGGGACGGTTCGAAATTGCAGTCCACGCAAACCAATAAGAAATCACAAACGTACAGCAAACAAAGAAAGTATATATATATATATATATATATATATATATATATATATATATATATATATATATATATATATATATATATATATATATATAGGGTGGCGCATTGAAAACGAAACAAACCGATTTATTTGCGCCCAGAGAATTTTTTTTAAAAAACGCTGAAACATGTCAAATTTAATATTGAAGGGGACATGTTTTGACATAAAACTCAACTTTGTCACATCACCCCCTTAAGGGTGGTGATAACAACCCTTATATTTTAAATAGGGAACATGGGTCGAGTGTTACATCATTTGAAAGCTCTTTCTTTTCTGAATTTCGCACACACATTTTTTTGGAAGTTTTATTAACTGGTTTAAAAATTATTCACAGTTGAAGATGCAAAAACGCATTTCACTCATTCCGATAAGAAATGTGCTGATAGTCAATGTTTTGTTGGTTTGTAAACAAAAAATTTACTATCAGAACATTTCTTATCGGAATGAGAGAAATGCGGTTTATTATTTCAGTTTATCGGTCGGTTTGATACTTGATAGTACTACCGAAAATTAATTTCACAATGGTGGATTCTGTAGAAGAAAGAGTTGAAATAATTACTCTTTTTTTCAAAAACGATGACTGTGCCAACCGTACCGCAAATTTGTTTAATGAACGATATCCGAACAGACATGTTAACAGAAAATACATTTTGGAGTTAGTTGCAAAGTTTCGACAAAGTGGTTCAGTAGCGAACAAAAAACGGGACCCTGAACGTGAATTTCCGGTTAGAAATGAGACTACTGAGATTGAAGGCTTAGGAGAAATGGCTGCAGACCCAACTTTGAGCACGAGAAAATTGCCCACTGTTTCAAACATCAAAAGAAGAATTATTCAGCAAATATTGAAGCATCATAAATTTCACTCGTATAAAATTCATCTTGTACAACAACTCCACGACAAGCTGATAACTGGAACTTTCTGTTCAATATCTGTTTTTCAGACGAGTGTACGTTTTTATTAAACTCTACAGTCAATCGTCATAATTGTCGTTATTGGGCAGATAATAATCCAAGAAATTCTCACGAAGTCCACACTCAAACTCCACAAAAATTGAATGTCTGGACTGGAATTTTTGGAGACCGTTTAATCAGACCAATTTTTCTTGATGGCAATTTGAGTGGCGAAATGTATTTCGAGCTACTAGAAGATATCGTTTACCCTCTACTAATTGACATTGTTGAAAATGATGATCGCTATCAAGAAAATCAATTAGTGTTTCAACAAGATGGAGCTCCTTCGCATTTTTTACGTGTCAGGATGTTTTTGAACAGAGAGTATCCAGGACAATGGATTGGGCGTAGATGTGCTATTGAGTGGCCCCCTAGATCACCAGATTTAACTTCTTTAGACTTAGTTCTATGGGGACATTTAAAGACTAGAATTTACGCAACAAAACCGGAGTCTCTGGAAGAATTACGATGACGCATTGTTGAAGAATGCCGTCTAATAACTCCACAAATGCTCCAGAATGTCAGAGCTCGTTTTGAACAAAATTTGTACTTTTGTATGGAAGCTGGTGGTCAACAATTTAAACACTTACTTAACTGAATAAGGATTTTTGAATTTTGTTTTGTTTTTTTTTTTGGTTATTTTTTTAACGAAAAATTGACTCATTAGTGCATTTCTTATCACAATGAATGAAATACGTTCTTGCAACTCCAACTGTGAATAATTTTTAAAGAGTTGTTAAAACTTCCAAAAAATTAGTGTGCTGAATTCATAAAAGAAAGAGCTTCCAAATGATGTAACACTCGACCCATGTTTAAAATATGAGGGTTGTTATCACCACCCTTAAGGGGTTGATGTGACAAAGTTGAATTTTATGTCAAAACATGTCCCCCTGAATATTAAAACTGAAGTGTTTCAGCGTTCCTTAAAAAAATTCTCTGGACGCTTTCTGTTTCGTTTTCAGTGCGCCACCTTATATATATATATATATATATATATATATATATATATATATATATATATATATATATATATATATATATATATATATATATATATATATATATATATTATTTTCAGCAGATATTTTTTATTGTTGATATTAGTGAATTTTTATTAAGAAAGTTTGTGTTTAAAAACATTTATTTGGTTGAAAAATCGGTTCGATTAGGTTGACTTAACTAAAATCATCCAGGCGATTAAAAAGGAAAAATACCTGCCACGTTTATAATTTGGCAGTTACTTTCCTTTTTAGAGTACTTAGACATACCGAATTTTACTTTTATGGTTTCTTAGAAAATTGCGTTTTTTCATTGTTGAACCCAAGATTTAATTTTTTTTTGCCAATAGAAAGATATCGATGGTAACACTTTTCAAAAGTTCTTAAAAACTCTCTGAAATCGATCATCAAGGTGTGTTTAAATTAAAAGTATTCATTTTAGTAATATGCCGTACTAAAAGTGTAAAATTCTTATGAAAATTCACTACTATAACCCACTTGCTGCAGCCCGAAATTGTTAAGTTTGATTATACACGCATTATGTATTGGTCAATTTTTACTGGGTGTTTGGACGTTTTTTTTCAGTATATATATATATATATATATATATATATATATATATATATATATATATATATATATATATATATATATATATATATATATATATATATATATATATATCTACAGAATAGACAGATTTGAAAGATAACCATGAATCGAATTTGGGACAGACTGCATACGTTTGGAAAAACTTGATTTTCTTTGTGCCTATGAATATCTGTTGTTTAAGTAATGTTGGTGAATAACCTGCTATCTGTGTCATAATGATGATACACTGTACCCTGATTACAGGCTTTGAGCTCCACCGAAATCAGATACACCGAATTGGCCACCAACTAGTAGAACAGATACTGGTAATAAATACTCATTATGCAAATGAGACCGCTGTATAGCCACAAAAAATATACATTGATCCGTTTTATCCGTGGTACAAGAATTCATTTAATATTTCTAATAATGATAATGGTTATGCATGCATCTTTTATATGCATACATAGTTTGTAATTTATAATACACAGCGGTAAACACCCAAGTTTATGTTAGTAAGGTAGAATACGTAAAAGAATCTCATTTAGGTCATCTTAAAATCAGACAACAAAATTATATGTTCTATAATCGAATGCTTCCACAAATTAACCAGACAAGGTAGAAATGTGAATTTTATTTATTTATTTATTTAAATTTGCACCTACAGAATTAAACAATTCCAAATGGTACCTAAAAATAAAACCAAAAAAAAACTCAAAGTAACAAAATCACTGTCTTAAGACAGTTTTCATCCTAGACATAGCAATATAAAAGATATCACAATTAGAAAAATTAGCATTATAATTATGCAACAATCTATCCATGAAACTGTCCATCCATAGTTGGTCCTGTGTGTTCGCTCAAAAAAAAAGTTGAGCGTGGTGGAACATGGAAAAGGACCAACTCGAGCAGATCATTACAGTCAATGTGACCATTAATTAACTTACATATAAACATCAATGAAAGATACTCATGTCGCGCTTTGAGACTGACCGTACCACAAAGAAGCAATCTGACATCATACCCAATATCTTGCCAAGGAAAGTGATGCTTATAAAGAAGGTACTTAACAAATTTGTTTTGTACCCTTTCAATACGATTAACGTGGCAAGCATAGGATGGAAACCATACAACACAACAATACTCAATATTACTTCGAACCAAGGATGTATACAAATTAGTGATTGCCCTTGTGTCAGTCATATGCTTAGTGTGTCTTTTAACAAACCCCAAAAGTCTGCAACATTTTACAACCACAGCATCAATATGCAGATTAAATGACAAATCACTTTTGAAAATTACACCAAGATCTGCAACTGAAGTGACAATGTCCAACACCGTGTTATAAATGGTATAGCTATGAACAATCTGATTCTGACCTCTAAAATAGCTCACAACCTTACATTTACCCACATTAAGCGACAACAAGTTTGAACTGCACCAGCAAGTCAAGTTATCGAGATCATGTTGCAAAGTGTTGACACCATGGACAACTTCAAGTCATCTGCATACAATAAACATTTCGATGACTCAAAACAACTCAAAATATCATTAATAAAAAGATTGAAGTGAACGGGACCTATATGTGATCCCTGTGATACCCCAGACAAGACGAGGACCTCATTTGATAGAGCACCACCAATGCTAACAAATTGCTTTCTGTCAGACAGGTAAGATCGAATCCACGAAAGATAACAACAACAGATGCCCATTGCAAACAATTTTTGCAGAAGAAGGATATGACACACACTGTCAAAAGCCTTTGATACATCAGTGTATTATATGAGTAAAAGCACGTACTGCTCATTCCAGATAACGACGCAGCTGAATAAGCTACGAATAGTACCAATATTTGCAGTGTTACCAGCAAAACGACTTGGTCATTGTCACAAAGAATAAAGCTCGTATGCAATGGGAGCAAGAATACAGAAATTATGTGGAAATAATACCATATAGACAACATCTTGTTCAAATATATATATATATATATATATATATATATATATATATATATATATATATATATATATATATATATATATATATATATATATATATATATATATATATATATATCACAGTAACCATAACAAAAATAAAATTAAACTATGGGAAATTTAATTCTCCTCTATGCAAAATAGGCTTATTAGGTTTCAAACGAAAACTCTCCGCAATCTGTTCGGTTTTATGGTGAACAAATTGACGTTCCAAAAAGTACGGTACACCGTGTATTAAAACAAAGTTATTACCATCCATACAAACCTACAATCGCACAAGGCTTAAATGTTGACGATCGCCCTAAGCGACTTCAATTCTGCAGATTGTATCAAGGACAATGTCAGCAAGATGAAAATTTTCATTTGAAAATAGTATGGATTGATGAATTCAGATTTACAAATTGTGGTGTGTATAATCCCCATAATAGGCATTATTGGGCAAATGGAAATCCCCATCTAAAGGAAGAAAGACGATTGCAAGACAGATTTGGTATTAATGTTTGGTGCGGCTTATTAGGTAAAAAACTGTTATTTTTATTTGTAGATTAGACAGTTAATTTAAAAAATGTCATATAACTTCATTGTTGGTCCGTTTTTTTTTTGAAAATCATTTAACTGAGGAAAGGTATCTTAATCAATTGAGATATGATATCTTACCAACAATTAGAAGAGTTCATGATAATTTAGACGAGATTTTGTACCAACAAGAGTTTGTTAAAGAATTTTTGTACCAAAATTTTAATAATCGTGTCATTTGTACCAATGGGCCGGTACATTGGTGTGCTCGATGTCCTGATATAACACTCATGGATTTTTATTTTTGGGGTACTCTGAAGAGTGATGTGTATAAATTCGATCCTCCACAAAATATCAATGAATTACGAAACAGAATCACGGAAGCTATAAATCGTATTAACCCAAACACCCTCACCAGAGTTTGCGGGCATGGTTCAAAAAGGCGTATGAAGTTCATTGAACAAAACGGTGGCCATATTGAACAATTTTTTATTTAGTGTATTTTTAAGTTTCTATTTAAGTATTTGTTGAGTTTCGTTTTTAATTGTGTTGTACTGTGGAGTTTAAGTTTCTATTTATTATTGCCGGTTTGGTTATTAAACTGTTTCACATAATATTACCTAGCATTATTACCTAATTAAGTATTGTAAATTAAATCACAATATTTTTTGTCGTGAATCATTACGGAAAATTATGTTAAAAGTAGAAGTCTATTATTAGACTCCATGGCCTACTGCTTTTTGAACACTTTTTTTTGTCATTTGTTTTGTGGTATTGGATTTCATAGCCTACTATCCTCAAAACGGTTTTTCTCAAAATTGTCGGTGCTTCACCAATAGAAACAAAATTTGGCAATTCCCTTCTTTTTTTTAATAGCTTGGATAAGTTTCTTAGACAGTTTTGACATTCAAATAGTTTAAAAAAATGCGAAAAACTTCTTTAAAAAGCAATATTTTTTAAATTACTAGAAGTATGAAACTAAAACTTCACAAGCATGTAGATATCGTATAGGTGGTCCTGTCTACCAAACTTGAACTTATCCGGTTCAGTAAATTTTGAGTTATAACCAAATAAAAAATAAATAATTTACGATATAACCTGAAATTACCTCTGAATGGGTGCCTATAATGTTAGACAAAGTCAGACAGATATATCAGGGTTACGCTGCTATTGCAAACAGAAAATGCTACAAATCAAACATCAAACGAACAGGCTTTAAAAGTATGTTACACTAAACAAACTGCGGGGTTGCCACTTATCAAAATTCTCAAGATAAACAACTCCAGATCAGAACAATATATAGTAATAAATAATTTTTTTTAATGAACGTGATTTAATTTGTTTAAAGGCAATCTAGAACTACCTTTTATGATGTATAAATATTAAGATACCCATTCTTTA
Organism: Tillus elongatus; assembly: GCA_964006375.1. Taxonomy (NCBI): domain Eukaryota; kingdom Metazoa; phylum Arthropoda; class Insecta; order Coleoptera; family Cleridae; genus Tillus; species Tillus elongatus. Next base: position 194,462,570 of record OZ023263.1, read on the forward strand.
GGGTATTTAAAAGCCATCTCGCTCTCGTAGCTAAATCTGACAAGACCAATTACCTACTTGTCATTTGATATTTTGCCAACTGACAGCAGGGGGGAGTCGAATTCTGTTTACAGAGGTCATAAACAAAAAAGAAGAAAAAGAAGAAGGTAACCTCGAAACCAACTGTTGACTTTTAGTGTTTATTGACTCTTCATCTCGTATATGGAAAATTTGAGGCAAAGGAAACTACATAATATCATACAGTATATTAAAGTATAACTATAAACAAATTTTAATTTCAAAATGTTGTATTGTTTATATTTATTTATTTCCCTTTTAAAAAAGTATGGATACAATAATAGCAAATAAGTGTTGACAATAGTTTAGGTGCAGCAAGTGCGTTATGGTAGCGAATTTGTAAAAATATTCCGAATGTTGATAATTCAATTTCCCATTAAACTAGAATCTTCAGTTTTGATAAATACTAACACCTATATAAAAGCAGCGTGGGTACTAAATTAAAAAAATAACACGATGAGCATCACAGGCAACGATAATTTGTTTTAGAAAACCATTTTTGTTATTTTGTTTGTAGAAACTGGTTCGACTGAGTTGGCTAAAACGGATCATCCAAGCGACTAATAAGGAAAAATACCTGCCACGTTTTTAATTTGGCAGGTACATTCGTTTTGTAAATAAAAATTAAATTTTCGGTAAAATTGCAGATTAGCACAGAGGTGCTTTTTAGAAAAAATTCAGAAACATGCCTAGATTTGCTTTTGGGTGCACAAACCATAAGAGATATTTCTTGCAAACAGCCCCCAAGAAAGTTACGGGACCAGGAGTGAATAAGAGTGTTGGGCGGGGAAGAAGATAAAAAGGAAATGTGAGCGGAAAGTGCAAAAAAACAGCCTAGTTGAACCTCTATAAGCTGTATCCAATTTTGCAGCTATACCTCCTTAAAATTATGTTTATCCCGCCTAGAACCCCTATATTCACCGCAGGTCCCGTAACTTTCTTGCGGGGTTTTCCCAAGAAACTTTTCTTGGTTACATTGTTCTTGTTTATGCATTGAGGGTGGTTGTAGGGATGCAGACGGGGAAGGGGAACCCCTGAGACAAAGCAGCGAACCAAGATTCTCAACTTATGTTTAAATTGTTACCCCATTTCATTTGTCCAAAATATTTTTCCAAAAATGAAATTTAGGTTGCCTTGTTTGTCAGTCTTACATAGAGAGCTACAATATTTCATCATTCTCAAAAAGTGTGGATACAGCAACAGTAAATAGGTGTTGAAAAAAGTCTGGGAGCAGCAAATACATTATGGTAGATACTTTTTGTACAAATATTTGAAATCCGATAACTCAATATTCGATTAAGCTCGAATATTCAATCTTGAACCATAGTAACGTCTAAACTAAAGAAAAATAACATAACGAGCTTTGCGAATAACTACAAGTTAGTTTTCAAAAACTTTTGTTGTTGTTGTCTGGTTGCAAAAATTAGATCTATTGAGTTGACTAAAACAAAACCATCCAAGCAATTAAAAGGAAAATACCGGCCATACTTATGATTTGGCAGGTACATTCCCTCTGTAAATAATTTTTTTTCTAGAAAACTTTTGTGACTTTAATGAAATTTGTAACACAATTTTTTTAAAGAAACTTGCAGTACTAAATAATATCTCTACCAAACTATAATTTTCCAGCTCCATAGAAAATAAAGACTTCTTCACATAATCGCTAACTGCGACCTCTAAAACTGGTCTCCCAGGTCCATTTAAATTTAAAGAATTATAATATACTTTACTAAGTGTACAATTCTTATGAAAATTCACTACTATAACGCACTTCCGAATGCGTCCCGAATTTTTTTGAGTTATCAGTGTGATTAATATATATATATATATATATATATATATATATATATATATATATATATATATATATATATATATATATATATAGTTACATCCCTGTATATTCTCAACATCATACAAAATACGACGAATCCGGAAACTCTGCATCATCAGTTTAGTGACCTGTGTAAGAGTGCTGATGCAGACGTTTGCATTTATGTTAATTCTGTAGAACATTATTTCATTCAATCGCTGTAACTCTAGTTGTTCACATGTTGTTTTGAATCACATATTTTATAATAAATTTTAAGACTGTAATAATTGTACCACTTAAATAAATAAATTACTTTTTTCGGACAATCGCTACGAAAAAACCTAATTGGCGCTGCATAGAACAGTATTGCACATCGAAACTTGATTTTGGCAAGCTTTAAATCTTCGTAAAATTAGTTTCGGTATTTTTTCTAAAAGTTTATGTGCAACATCGAACATCCACACCGGTGCAAATCAGTCCACACTGCCAGAGGGAAATCAGCGAGACACCAATAGCAGAAGTACCAATGAGCTTCCTGTAAGTTTCCTCCAATATTTTTATCTGTGCATTCATATCGTATCTATTTTTATACCTTATATAATTTTGTTCAATAATTCCTATTCGCGCTCTATTTTTCAATTCACCCTGTAATACTTAACAACCATTACTTGTTCATGTATGTTGTGTAATGATAAGAGATAGATCGCCTATTAGGAAAAGAGAACCTATATTAGAATTAGAGGAAGACAATTTTAATCAATTAAGTTTAAATAATTTAGAAATGGCAAATAATCACATTGCCGAATTTTCACAAGCTGCTATCATGATCCCCGAATATTCCGGTGGACAGAAGCATCTTGCTTATTTTATTAAACAATGCGAACTTTATATTACTAGTTATAGAAGGCCAGAAGCCGAAACACACGCAAATCGAATGTTACTAGAATTTATAAAAGCTAAAATCACTGGTAACGCTCGTGACATGTTAATTAGTTTAGAAAACCATACATGGGAAAATATAAAATTTGCTTTGAAAAATCAGTTTTCAGACCCCCGTTCAGAAAATCTTTTATTTAATGATTTAAATACTAGCTTTATGACTAAATCACAAACTATTCAGGAATATTTCAATTTAATTAAAGAAAAGCTAAAAATCTTAATTGAACATGTAGACATACAAGATTTAGTAAACGATGTAAAAGCTTATAAGAAAGAATTTTATCAACAAAATGCAGTGGCAGCATTTAAAGCGGGTGTAATAGAACCTTACTTCTCACATCTTAGATTAGTTAGTGTTAATACTCTTGATTCACTTATGTTAGAATGTAATAGAATAGATAACGAAATTATACAGTCGAATTTCATTAATAGCCTGAGAAACAAAAATAATACGAAAACAAATCATAACACACCTGTACAACATAGACAGACGTATACCCAAAAACCAATATTTCCAGCATTTCCCCAAATTTACAACAAACCACAACAAATCACACAACAAATGCAACCGTTTCCTTCTCGACCAATTTCTAACATAAGACCCGTGCAAAATTTTAATAAAAATATACAACACGTTCCAACTCAATTAAGTAGAGGAACGACACCCATGTCAATAAGCAACCAAACTCCCTTAAGAAATACACGACAAATGCCTCAAAGAAACCACTTTATACCCCAATCTAGGCCCACGTTTCAACATCAACAACTCTTTAACCAAGAGGACCTACCACTAGATCATTCTGAAGAATACCCTTATGACGACCAACCCTCTGACGAAAATATAGAGCCACTAGAATTTCCTGAACCAACTGAAACTTTTACAAATTACAACACCAATCCAAATCGGGATTTTTACGAAACAGCCTCGGAAAACTAATCTATTTAGATATAAATAATATTGTTAATACCTCTAAATTACCGTTTTTTGTCATACCAAGTCTAAATTTAAAAGTACTGATTGATTCCGGAGCGTCAGATAGTATCATAAATCCAGGACCGGCTTACGAGTTATTTAAAAAATTTATTTATAAGGAACCATTTTCAATGAAATCAGTTAACCAGATAACCCATGGTGAAGACAACGTAAGGTATCCTATTTTACAAGAATTTAATATTAATTACCAATTTCCAATGCGTGTCATGCAATGGCACCATCGATTTGACGCGCTTATAGGGTCAGCTCATCTTACAAAATTAAAAGGAAATATCGATTATAATAAACAAATTTTAACTATAGGAAACCAAAAAATACCATTTTACCTTGAAATTAATCCACTGAATTTTACACCTTTCAAACAAATTTGTGAAAATTATGTATCAGTCCCTGTAAATATACAAAAGGCACAGTAGTTTTACCACGTATTGAAGAAACAAATGTTTTAATTCACGAGTCAATAGCCGAAGCAAAAGATGGATATTGTAGAGTGCCCATAATAAAGAAAAACCCAAATTCAAAATTTGTAGAAATACATTTTCAGGAACAAATAGATGTCGATCAATTACAAAATTACTCTGACGAACTACCTAAAATTTCAAAACATTTTGATGTAACAAAAGTTTTAAGAACAGATCATTTAAATACAGAAGAATATGAAAAACTTATTAATTTATGTCGAAAGTATAATGATATTTTTTATCATGAAGACTCAGATCTCTCTTTCACCAATGCAATTAAACATAAAATAAGAACTAAAGACGATGAAGTTGTTCACACCAAATCATACCGGTACCCTTTTCATTTACGTGAAGAAGTCCAAAACCAAATTCAAAAACTCTTAGACAACAAAATAATTAGACCCTCAATATCACCCTACTCAAGTCCGATATGGATTGTCCCGAAGCGTCAAGACGCTTCTGGAAAAAAGAAATGGCGCTTAGTGATCGATTATCGTAAACTTAACGAGAAAACGATCGATGACAAGTACCCATTACCTCGTATCGAAGAAATTTTAGATAATTTGGGACGCTGCTCCTATTTCACGACTCTTGATCTAGCACAAGGATTCCATCAAATTGAAATGGATCCTGGCAGTGTCGAAAAAACAGCATTCTCTGTAAATGATACCCATTATGAATGGATCCGAATGCCGTTCGGGTTGAAGGGGGATCCTAGTACCTTTTCACGCCTAATGGATAATGTATTAAGACCATATTTATACAAGTTTTGTTTCGTATATATGGACGATATTGTTATCTTCTCGAAATCCCTTCAGGAACACCTTTGTCACGTGAAAAATATATTTGATAAGTTAAAAGAGTGTAATCTAAAAATTCAGTTAGATAAGTCAGAATTTTTGCGTAAAGAGGTCGAATTTCTAGGCCATCTGGTCACAGTCCGTGGGATCAAACCGAACCCATTAAAAATAACTGCCATTCAGAATTATCCAATACCAAAGACAAGTAAGGAAATAAGAGCATTTTTAGGATTAACAGGCTATTATAGACGCTTTATTCCAAATTACGCTAAAGTAGTATTCCCCATCAATAAATATTTAAAAAAGGATACCAAGATAAATATTCACGACCCGGAATACGTTGATGCATTTCAAAAAATAAAAGAATTAATTACAAATTCTCCTGTCCTGACCTACCCCGATTTTTCTAAACAATTTCATTTAACCACTGACGCAAGCAATATAGCTATAGGTGGAGTATTGTCACAAAATAATAAACCAATTGCCTTTTACTCAAGAACACTAAATTCAGCCGAGAGAAATTATTCGACCATTGAAAAAGAGTTATTATCCATAGTAGAAAATACAAAACATTTTAGACCATATCTCTTTGGACAAAAATTTGTTATAGAAACTGACCACAGACCGCTTGTTTGGCTATTTTCAATTAAGGAACCAAACTCACGGCTAGTTAAATGGCGACTAAGATTAGAGGAATTTAATTACGAGATAAAATACAAGAAAGGCAAAGATAACGTAGTGGCTGATGCCTTATCGCGAATCGAAATTAACGCGATTGAAGACGACTTTGACCTGGAATCAATAATTAATAACGTAGACCCTGACGAAGACAGAGAAAGAGAAATAATTAACGAACTAGAAAACGACGCAAACAATGCCTCTACTAGCACGACTAATAACCTACCTGAAAGCAATGACTCACAGACACAACACTCGTCTGCAGAAAATCCAATTTTCAAAATACCTATATCAGAAAATCCAGTCAATTATTTTTCCAGACGAATAATTTTAGATTACGGACCAAAATATGACACACGCAAATTAAAAATATTCAAGTTTGAAACAATACATGTAAAGGTTCAACTCAATTACGAATTAAGACAAATAAATGACTTCTTGAAACAATTTATTGATCCAAAATTCACTTACGGAATTTACTGTAAACATGATAGACTATTCAAATATTTCACTGCTGTTTCTTCAACATTATTTAATAGTTCTGTTAAAATAATAAAATCTAACGAATTTGAAAAACAAGAAACTCAACAACAAATTATAGACGAATATCACACACGAAACCACAATGGCATTAACGAGACTTATCAACATTTAAAACAAAAATATTTTTGGCCTAATATGAAAAATTATATAAACGCTTTTATTAATAAATGCTCAATTTGCCTTCAGACAAAATACGAAAGAAATCCGTACAAACCACCATTTTCAGGTCCCCTTCTAGCTAAACGCCCTTTTGAAGTGATACACATTGACACCTTCAGTTTCGATAATTGTAAATTCCTAACTATCATAGATTTATTCTCCAAATATGCGCAGGCATATTATATAACTGATGGATCCGCAATTACCGTGTTAAATAAACTAAGACACTATTTTTCCCATCATAATCATCCCCTAAAAATAGTAGCTGACGCTGGCAAAGAATTTTCGAATACTACCCTTAAAGAATACTGTAATTTATTTAATATTAATCTTCACATAACAACCCCCCAAAATCCTAACTCAAATTCACCAGTAGAGCGACTGCACTCAACTCTTGTAGAAAAATTGCGAATTCTTAAATTACAAAACCCACAAGAGAGGCCTGCAACCCTAATGATAACAGCAACCCTTATTTACAACCAGTCTATTCATTCGACAACTGGGTATTCACCTTTTACATTACTATACGGCCCCTACGACGACTTACCAACAGTCACACCTGAAACTACCCTTTACGAAGAATACAATAACAATAGGCTCAAAGAAATAATGCCTTTCTTCGACAGTGTATACCAGAAACAAAAAGTAAGTGGAGACAAAAGAATTTCTAAAGCAAATGCGGACAGACAAACGACACCAGATTTACAAGAAACGACACAACTAGCTATTAGAGTACCAAAAGTAAGAAAAACAAATCCTCTTTATAAATTACGATCACATCCTAAACAAAAAGAAAACATTGTTACATTTTCTAAACCAAAAGCAAAAGCTCACGTTTCTAACATAAAAAGCGTAAGAAAGACTTTTTCATTACAGGACAAAACTACTACTACTACAAACAACGATGACCCTCATCCTGGTCCATCCACTTCAAATAACACCGATAAAAACTAACGGATATTTTAAAGAGTATTTAGGCATAGCAAAAATACTCAAACATTATCATAAATTTTATTTTTATTTTAATATTACCGATATAGAAATTAATTATAACATATTATTAAAAAATTCTAAATTTTTAAACACTGGACAAATGTCTGCAAGTAACGAACGATATTTACTAATTTTAGATGACCATTTGTCACGATTAAGTAATGAACTACAAAAACTATCAATGCACAGAACTAAACGCGGATTAATAAACGGAGCAGGCTCTTTAATTAAAATGATAACAGGAAATCTCGACCAAGAAGACTTGAAAGAAATCAATAAAAATTTAGATAACCTTATCCAAAATCAAGAAGATATAATTACCCAAATTGATAATTTAAATTCATTTGCTAATATAATCACACAAAGGTACGAAAAAGACCAAAAAATTATTAATCAAAATCTAGATCATATTTATCAGACTTTTTCCACTTTAGATAGCGAAAGAGAATTGTCGAGTAAAATTCATTTCCAAATTCACGTAGCTGTTAAATTACTCCATAATATAGAGATAATTCAAAGAACTATTTCCTTAAGTTTTAACGAAATTACTAATATAGAGCTCTTTACCACTAGTGATCTGTTAAATATTATTGATCACTTAAAGTTAAGTCCTGACAGAAATGAATTGATCGACTTTGACAAAAATCATGTTTTTAAGGTTGTAGAATTTACCAAATTTCATATATTATCGGTTAAGGATACGATTGTGTGCCTTTTAAAAGTTCCTATCCTACATCCCAATCCTGGCTCTTATTTTCGTGTTTATCCTATACCACAAAATTATATTCTCCTGGTACCACCCAGCTCATACTATTTAGAAACACCCTCCTCAAACTTATGGACCCAAGAGAAGTGCCCCTCTATAGAAGACGTGGTTATATGCAATAATCGCCCACGAGAAGAACATTGTCAGCTTGACACCTTACAAAATTGCACTTCTGCCAAAGTAATGAACCCCTACGAAATATCAACTCAGCTGCAGAATGGTCAGATCTTAATATCCACTAGCTCAGCAACCACTATTGTCGAAAATTGCGAAACATCGTTAGAACGAAAAATCTTCCAGGGAAACGGTCTAGTAGCATCCCTCAATTCCTGCAAAGTCAAGATCAATGAGGAAATGTATGAAGACGTTGCTACTAATTTGACGCTACAACCAATAGAAGTCAAAGAATTGCAACCGACACCTCAACATCATATCCATTTTAAGCCAATTCATCTAAAAGAAAACAAAAGGATAAAAGAAGCATTGTCTCAAATACAACAGCATCCATTTCATCTCCGACCGTCCATGCAGTATTCCCACTTAGGCATTACCATTGGTATATCCATCGCTGTTACCATTGTACTTCTGTTTCTTTTAAGAAGAAAAATTCAGAGCATCCTATACAAGTCCAACAGGCAAACGCAAACAGAAGAAGTGTCCGAACACGAGGACGTGTTAAAGATTTAAGGGTGGAGGAGTTACATCCCTGTATATTCTCAACATCATACAAAATACGACGAATCCGGAAACTCTGCATCATCAGTTTAGTGACCTGTGTAAGAGTGCTGATGCAGACGTTTGCATTTATGTTAATTCTGTAGAACATTATTTCATTCAATCGCTGTAACTCTAGTTGTTCACATGTTGTTTTGAATCACATATTTTATAATAAATTTTAAGACTGTAATAATTGTACCACTTAAATAAATAAATTACTTTTTTCGGACAATCGCTACGAAAAAACCTAATTATATATATATATATATATATATATATATATATATATATATATATATATATATATATATATATATATATATATATATATATAAATTGAAACTGGCCCCGGATGTGTTCTAGAGGGCCTAATTAGCGCTCATTAGAAGAATTTTTTTCAAAATTCAAAAGCTGCGATCTCCGCATTAGTAATTTTTTAAAGAATTTAAAGTTTTTTAAAAGAAAATTCACTAAAAATAAGACAACTACCGTATGGAATTAAAGTGGGGTGGGAACATCAATATTTTAGGTATGTACTTAATTAATATAATTTATAAAAATTGTGAATAAAAATAGCCATTTTGGGCTTAGAGTTCAAACACTACGAAACATCAAAAGCCTGGACGCAGCAAGTGCGTTATGGTAGTGAATTTTCATAAAAATGTTTTTAATAGCAAATATGTGTGTGTTTTTTTAAGAAAGCATTTTTGGTTACCAGTATAATTTGGTTACCAGTATAACCTATATAGTAAAAACCATGTGCCATGTTTGATCAAAATAACTTTATTGTTTGAAATGTAAAAAAATTTCCAAAAGTAAACTTAAAGTGTTACCAAAAAAACTGGTTTCTTGGTCAACCTTATAGGTTAATAGCAAATTGAGTTATTTAAATATAAAGCATTTGATCATAATTCGCTACCATAACGCACTTGGTGCCTCCAGAATTTATTTTCTTACAAACATGCATTAGATTTCGATGGAAGATGCAAAAATGCAATAACATAAGACGTGTTTGATTAAAAAAAAAGAGAATTTTTATCACCAGCGACTTATGGGCCACCCTGTGATTGTAGAAATATTTTTTTAAGATGTAGCTCAAGACATCCTATAATTAATGTCTACAATTTTTTTTCATATCTTGTATAATAAAGGATATATTCAGCTATATTGATTTCTTACGAAAACTCGACAACAATTATATACCATTAAACGATAAGCTCTATAGCTAAGACTACTTCCAAGCATCAGAGAAAGGGTGTATTTGAAATGAATTTTCTGGAAACATTTTAGTAAAATGAACGACAATGACAGTTGAAACTAAGACTTCAGGGTTTGTAAAACATTCTACTTGAGACATTTTCTTTCCATAGCCCGTATTAGATTCAAGTTCTTTGCCTAAATGTTGCCAATTTTGACGTTTTAAATCGCAACATTGACGTTTTGAGGAAAACTCCAAATTATTTTTCTTTAAATGCCTGTAACTTTTTTGTCTTTTGACCTACAGAGCTAAATTTAAGTAGAAAATTTACCTCTAGCTATGTTAACCTGCGTACCGTATTTGTTTCACGTTCTTTGTCAAAACATTGCCAATTTTGACGTTTAAAATTGCGATTTTGACGTTTTGAGGAAAACTCCAATTTCTTTTTCTTTAACTGCCTGTAACTATTTTTTCTTTAAACTTAGAGACCTCAATTTTGGTACATGGTTCGATCTTTACAATACAGACATTCGTTGGTTGCCCTTACTTCGTTATTTCCGGAGATATAATTTTTTTTTGAAAGGAAACACAAAATTTTCCGGAAAAACCTCAGCTCATTTTCCTGGATAACAAACTTATCCAAGCCACTTGCAAAAGGAAGGTACTCACCAAATTTAGTCAAAATCGGTCCGTTATTTTTTGAGTTATCGGTGTGATACATATATATATATATATATATATATATATATATATATATATATATATATATATATATATATATATATATATATATATATATATATATATATATATATATATATATATATATATATAAATTGAAACTGACCTCGGATATGTGTTCTAGGGGGCCTAAGTAGCGCTCATTTGAAGAAAGTTCTTCAAAATTCCAATGTCGAGATCTCCTCATTAGTGAATTTTTTTAGAGAAAATTCACTAAAATTGAAACTGGCCCCGGATGTGTTCTAGGGGGCCTAATTAGCGGTTATTTGAGGACATTTCTTCAAGATTGAAAAGTTGCGATCTCCGCATTAGTAATTTTTAAAAGAATTTGAAAGATTTTTAAAGGAAACTTCACTAAAAATAAGACAACTGCCGTACGGATTTTAGGTGGGCTGGGAACTTAAATATTTTAGGTATGCACTTAATAAATATAATTTATCAAATTTGTGAATAAAAATATAGTTATTTTGGGCTAAGAGTTCAAACACTACGAAACATAAAAAATACGTTTTACAAAAACTTGAGAAGCCTGAAAATATTTTACAGCTTCTAAACTCAGTAAATAAATACGTTGGCTGCGATGAATAACTGTCAAGTAATTATTTGGTCAAGCAACGTTAGATAAGACTTTTGAGAATCTTGTGCTAATGCATCCCGACATGTAGATTATACGGTTGCGATAGCGTTTCAAATCAAATTCTTGTTTAACGGGCCTCATGGTATTGGTATAAGTACGGCACTGTTGAGGTTGATCAGTTACTGGTCAATGGTCAGCAGCAGACACTGACCAAGGGATGATGGTAGGGCAATGTCAGGATTATATGACAGGTTATATAAAACTCCTCTTCGGCGCCTACTAATCATTACATTCTTTTAGTGGTGTGTGAGTGAACTCAGGTGTTACAGTTTTACCCATCTACAAGAGACTATAGTTTATACAAGATGTACTGTTGCAATAGGATATTTGTAAGTGTAACCTTATTTGCATAATATGCGGCTCTTTATCCAACAGGATGTATATATTTTATAATTATATTTAAAACAGTCTTACAGAAATTTGCTAATTCAACTACAATGTCCAAAATTATAATGGACAGACAGATAAATATTTTTTAAAGAGGACATTTTGGAAATCGGATATATTAAATTCATCACTTATTTTAATTTAAATTAGTTAAACAAGGTAGAGAAGGAAGTAATATACAGTATAAGTCTCTGGGCTTCTTGTATAAGGCATGTTGTGTAATTTTTGTTAGGAATAAACGCACGATTATTAATTTAAACTAAATTTTTCGAATATCGAGCTTTCTTTTTTAGTTGGACCATTATTTATTCATCGCTTTTAGTGAATTTTTATTTAAATAAATTCACTAATAGAGAGGTATTGATGGTGAGACTTTGCAAAAATTTCTTCAAATGAGCGCGATTTACGACCCGTAGAACCCATATCCGGGGTCAGTTTCAATTTTTATATGTTTAAATATATATATATATATATATATATATATATATATATATATATATATATATATATATATATATATATATATATATATATATATATATATATATATATATATATATATATATATATATATATATATATATATATATATATATATATATATATATATATATATATCTCCAACAGATAACTAAAAAAGTAATTAACCGATTTCGATGAAACTCGATAAGTGCCTTTATTTTATTAATGGCTTGGATGAGTTCGTTTGCCAGGAAAATCTGACCAGGTTTTCCGGGAAAATTTTTAGTTTTCTTTCGAAAGACATTTTTTCTCCGAAAATTACAAAAATATTTTAATGAAATTTGGTGTATATATTGCCTTGTAAAAGGCCTTACTAGATGCCAAAACTAAACTTTCTAAATCTATAGAAAATTGATTTTTTTTTAATTTTCAGTTTTTTTCTCCTAAAATTACAAAGTTATTTTGATGATGCTTGGTGAATATGTTGCCTTAGGAAAGACCTTACTACATACCAAACCTCAATTTTCTAAGTTAATTGAAAATTGAGTTATCCAAGTTTGAAACATTTAATAAAAAATCACTGCCATAACGCACTTGCTGCGTCCCGAATTTTTTTTCCTAAATTATTTTTTATCGCTTTCCGAGCAATATTTAATTGGCAAATGCAGATTTTATTTAACAAAACAAATTATAGATACTCTAAAAGGAAAACTAATATTACATTAATGTTTTAAATTAAAATGTGACCATCCTTGTTTTAAACTGCTAAAATAATTAATATCGTAAATAGTTCATATCCAAATTTGAGGGAGCTTTTTCGTTTGATTTGATAAATATATCATATATGTATTTTTTACATCCCGAAAATTATAGTCCTGCAGAAGCCATTGGTGCTTTGACTAAATTAGGCCTGCAATATGACAATTTTATGCAGAAGGTTCTACTGTTTGTTGTATCACAAAAACGGACACCCGTTTGCAGTTTTCTATGATTAGATTGAAAACCTTTGAGTGAATTTTTATTTTAAAAAAATCACTATTAGAGAGGTATCGATAGTGAGACTTTACAAATTTTTTTTCAAATTGCCGCGAACTAGGACCCCTAAAACCCATATCCGGGGTCAGTTTCAATTTATATATATATATATATATATATATATATATATATATATATATATATATATATCCAACCGATAACTCAAAAAATAAGCAACTGATTTCGATGAAACTCGGCAAGTACCTTTCTTTTATTAATGGCTTGAATGAGTTCATTAGCCAGGAAAATCGGACAAGGTTTTCCGGGAAAATTTTGATTTTTTTTTCAAAAAAAATAACTAGGTACCAAAAATGAACTTTCTAAGTTTATAGAAAATTGAGTATTTCAAATTTTGAGTTTGCTTTCGAAAAAAAATTTTTTCTCCGAAAATTATTACAATGATATTTGCTACACATGTCGCCTTGGGAAATGCCTTACTACGTGCCAAAATGTAACTCTCTCAGTTTATCGAAAATTGAGTTATCCGAGTTTGCAACATTTAATAAAAATTCACGACCATAACGCACTTGCTGCGTCCCGAACTTTTTTAGTCTTCTTTACATTTCACTTTCCTTAGTTGGTTTATTATATTTAATTTGTTATTTATATTTAAAGCCCACACAGGCTTATACTTAAGTGCTTTCTATTTTAGTATAATTGTATCTGCGCTAAATATCATTTGTATTATTATCATTGGTTTGTTATAATAATAATAATAAATGCACACAAAAAGGCAAAAATATGCGCATTTAAACGCGTCAACTTGACAAAAAATGCAAATATTTTAGAAAAAAAAATGCATAACATTAAGTTTGCTAAATCACTGATTATGAATATTATTGTATTTTTAGTGAATTTTCTTAAAAAAATTCACTCTTGAGAAGATCCCGACTTTTGAATTTTGAAAAAATTTTTGCAAATGAGCGCGAACTAGGACCCCTAGAACCCATATCCGGGGTTACTTTCAATTTATATATATATATATATATATATATATATATATATATATATATATATATATATATATATATATATATATATATATATATATATATATATATATATATATAAATTGAAAGTGACCCCGGATATGGGTTCTAGGGGTCCTAGTTCGCGCTCATTTATCACACCGATAACTCAAAAAATAATGGGCCGATTTTGATAAAATTTTGCATGTACTTTCCCTTTGTAAATGGATTGGATAAGTTCGTTAGTCAGAAAAATATGACTAGGTTTTCCGGGAAAATTTTGAGTTTTCATTCTAAAAAAAATTTATCTCAGAAAATCAAAAATCTATGATAACCAAATTTGGTAGGTAGGTTTACGATATAAAAAGTAAACTGCACGCCAAAATTTAGATTTCTATGTTATAAGAATAGAACTTATAATAAAATATTTTGTGGCAGATCATTTTTATGAAAATTCACTACCATTACGCACTTGCATCGTCCTGGCTTTTTCAATTTTTTCGTTGGAAATTTTAATAAATTAAAAAAATACAAGTTTTTTATTCATAATGATAAGTATCATAATTTATAGGATTATACATAATTAATTTAAAAAAAAAATGAAATAAAATAATTAGAAAAACAATACGAAACAATCATAAATCATGTCTTACAATAATTATAAAAAGAATTAATTACTAAGTGTTTTTCAAAGTTTTCTGGAAGGAAACTTTTGTCAGTAAACATGTGTTTAAAAATAGAGAAACTTCGTTCAACATCAACGGAAGTAATAGGAGCATATATATAAATATATATATATATATATATATATATATATATATATATATATATATATATATATATATATATATATATATATATATATATATATATATATATATATATTTAGAGATAATGTTTGTTTCTAATTCAGGTACATTTACATAATCTTCAAAGTTCCCCACAAAAATTTTCGAAATATTTTTTAAAATTTGGAATCCTGCATTATTTTGAATCACAGAGTTAAATATTTTTTCGAAAGAAAACTCAAAACTTTCCCGGAAAACCTGGCCAGATTTTCCTGGCTAACGAACTCATCCAAGCTATTAATAAAAGAAAAGCACTTGCCGAGTTTCATCAAAAACGGTTAATTATTTTTTGAGTTATCGGTTGGACATATATATATATATATATATATATATATATATATATATATATATATATATATATATATATATATATATATATATATATATATATATATATATATATATATATATATATAAACATATAAAAATCGAAACTGACCATGGATATGGGTTCGAGGGGCCCAAATTCGCGCTCATTTGAAATTTTTTTTTTGCAAAGTCTCACTATCGACCTCTCTATTAGTGAATTTTTTTTAAATAAAAAATCACTAAAAACACGTTATTACTCTTTGGTTAGAAATTCTAAAAGCCTAACATCTATGTCAATGACAATCATTGACTACATAAAACAGAATTCGTAAATCATAATAAGTAAACAAAACACACTATCCCATATGGTTTTTACTCCGAGTAGCTGATATAAAACTTCCCTATTTTCCCCCTCACTTTCAGATTAGGATATTTGAACATTTGACAAATCCACGCATCCGAATATACCTGAAGGGGGTCATTAGGGTGGGATCGCCATAATTCGGGTGCGAACGTTCGTTGCATATTAGGATGTTGTGGCGATCCCGTCTAATTAGGTGTGTTGTTTGGTTATCGCTGCATTATCATATTTGCCTGTGGTATATGTACCAATCTATGCGTGACAGGTGATTACTCTGTCTTTGTCTGGCATCATACTTTAACCACTTAAGTTGTTTCAATTCATGACTTTCAAGTTTTATTGTTAATTTGGGAGAAAATTGTGAACCAAATTACTTAAAATTCACAACAGAGGTTTATTTACATAATTTATAGATACATGTAAAGTCCCATTCCAGTTACTTTAATCCTTGAAAATATAGCGTATTGAACAATATTTTTGTATATTTTTGGGGGGAAAATATGTCCGTTATAGCTGATTTACGAACTCGTCTGAGATTGTAACAAGATGAAGACATGTCCCAAGTTTCGTTCAAACCAGTTGAGTATTCTTTGAGTTGTCACTCGGAAACATATGTATTTAAAAAATCTCGGGACGCAGCAAGTGCGTTATGGTAGTGAATTTTTATTAAATGCTTCAAATTTGAATAACTCAATTTTTTATAAACCTAGAGAGTTTAATTTTGGTATGTAGTAAGGTATTTCCTAAGGCAAGGTATCCACCAAATTTCATTAAAATAAGTTTGTACTTTTCGGAGAAAAAAATTTTTTCGAAAGAAAATTTAAAATTTCAATAACTCAATTTTCTATAAAACTACAAAGTTGACTTTTGATACGTAGTAAGAGGCAAGATATATAGTAAATTTCATTAAAACAGATTTGTTACTTTCGGAGAAAAAATTTTTTTTCGAAAGAAAACTTAAAATTTTCTCGGAAAACCAGGTCCGATTTTTTTGGCTAACGAACTCGTCCAAGCCTTTAATAAAAGAAAGGCACTTGCCAAGTTTCATCGAAATCGGTTAATTATTTTGGGAGTTATCTATATATATATATATATATATATATATATATATATATATATATATATATATATATATATATATATACATATATACATATATATATATATATATATATATATATATATATATATATATATATATATATATATATATATATATATACATATATACATATATATATATATATATATATATATATATATATATATATATATATATATATATATATATATATATATATATATATATATATAAACGTATACAAATTGTAACTGACCCCGGATATGGGTTCTAGGGGTCCTAGTTCGCGCTCATTTGAAATTTTTTTTGCAAAGTCTCCATCGATACCTCTTTTTTGGTGAATTTTTTTAAATAAAAATTCACTAAAAATGAAGGGAATTGCCAAATTTGGTTTTGATTGGTAAAGTATTTCAACTGACCTTAGATTTGGCTTCTAGGGGCCCTAATTCTCACCATCGGTACCTCTCTATTAGCGAATTTTGTTAATGAAAATGCTCTAATAAAAAGATTGATTAAATATTGAACGCAGTAATTTTCTATTGTTTTTTACTTAAAAATTTAGATTTTTATAATGATCTAAATTTTTCTTACCATTTAGATTTTGCTCAGTACGCTCCTGGTCCTTTCATCACATGCAGCGGCATATTTCTTCAACTGGGGATCATCAGAATCGTAAGTTAATTCTAAATTACTGTTCTATCTTTACAAGTCAGGTGTACTATAATTAAATTTTCTTTTGTTTGTCTAGATAATAATGATGTTCTAAATTCTAATAAATTAAAAATGCCGGGTTACTTAAAAAAGATTTATTTATGCTTGAATCAATGTAGGTGTAAAAAGTTATAATAGAGATTTTTTACATTTAAGACGGTAAGGCGTTTTGGTCAACTAGTGTTCTATTACTTTTTATCTTAGTGAGAAGAAGCTATAGCTTTATTTAAATTTAAAAACTTATGTTTGTTTTTCACAGAAAATTGAAAATAAATTAACGGCAATGGTTATATAAGTATAATTATTTTTTTCTTTAACAAAAACTACTCTTTTTAATACATTGCGAAATAATATGTCAAACAAAAAAATTTTAGGCATAATTTTATAACCAACTAATTGATTTTCCGGCATAACCCGGAATTATTTATTGTTCATTTATTTTTTGCTTATGGACCTACATTTTCTTGGAGGAATTGTTACAGGAATGGTCTTTAAAATTTAGTTTTTAAATTTATCAATAAAAAATCGGGTTATAGTAGCGAGCTTTCATTAAAATTATTTGTTTGTTTAAAAACTGTTATTTAAATAGTAAATAAGTGCTAAAAATAGTAACAACTTTCGAAATATTTCAAGTTTTAATTCAGTTTTGTAATTATAAACCGTAAGTGACGCGATGTATGCAAAAATGTAAGTAGTACTAACAAGAGGCAGTAGAAGTATTTGTAAAGTAGGAGCTTCCTAAAGAAGCTGTAATTTTAACAAAATTGAAAGTGACAATTCTAGAAAGTTTTATACATTTATTTAATCAGAATAAATTGTGTCTCTTAATATATTGTATCATCTATATTCAAAATAAAAGTCTGGCTGCAGCAAGTGCGTTGTGGAAGTGAATTTTTATAAAAATGTTTTTCATAGCAAATATGTCTTTAATGCAATCAGACATCAATTAGGTTACCGGTATAACCTATATAACAGAAACATGTACAATGTATAATCAAAATAACTTATTGTTTGAAAATGTACAAAAATGTTCTGAAAATAAACTTAAAATATTTCCGAGAAACTGGTTTCTTAGCCAACAAACCTTGGGTTAATAGCAAATTGAGTTATTGAAATTTGAAGCATTTAATGAAAATTTGCAACAAAAACGCACTTACTGTGTCTAGTTTTTTTTTCTTACAAAAACGCATCATATTTCGATAAATAATGCAAAAATGCAATATTCTAAGGGTGTTCGAAACAAAAATTGTACGTATCACCAACGACTTATGGGCCAGCCTGTGATAGTCAAAATAATTTTATAAAATGCAGCTCAAGACATCCTATAATTGACGTATACAACTTCTTCTCGTATCTTATATAATAAGGATTGTATTGAGCTTTACCGTAGAAATGCGTCATCCTGTATTATGTAAACAGATAAAAACTGAAACTAAACCCCGATATGGATTCTAGGGGGCCTAGTTTGCGCTGATTTGAAGAGATGTTTTTAGAATTCAATAGTCGCGGTCTCCTTAAAACGATTTTTTTCTACGAAAATTAGCCAAAAATTACAGACCGTTAAACCATAAAGTTAACGAAAACGACCGCCAAAGCATTAGAGAAAGGGTCTATTTGAAATTAAATTTCTGGAAATACTGTATTAAAATGAAGGAAACTGACGGTTGAAGCTGAAACTTAAGGGTTTGCAAAACACTCTTCTTGAGACAATTACTTTACATACTCCGTATTTGTTCAGGTTCTTTGCTTAAATGTTGCCAATTTTGACGTTCCAAATCGCGACTTTGACGTTTTGAGGAAAATCCCATTTTTTTTAATGCCTATAACTTTTTTCTCCTTAAAGTTACACACCTGAATTTTGATGAGTGGTTCACTCTTTATAATGCAAACACGTGTACCAAATTTGGTTGCTTTTACTTTGTTATTTCCGGAGACATACATTTTTTCTGAAAGAAAATACCAAATTTGCCGGAAAAAGATAGGCCGATTTTCCTGGCTAACGAACTTATCGAAGCCACTGGCAACAGGAAGGTACTCATAAAATTTGCTCAATTGGCCCATTCTTTTTTTAGTTATTGGTGTGACACACACACACAGATATATATATATATATATATATATATATATATATATATATATATATATATATATATATATATATATATATATATATATATATATATATATATATATACATAAACATGTAAAAAATGAAACTGACCCTGGATATGGGTTCTAGGGGGCCTAGTTCGCGCTTATTTGAAGACATTTTTTCAAAATTCAAAAATCCGGGATCTCCACATTAGTGAATTTTTTTAAATAAACTGCACCATACATATATTATATTATAAAATATTATATTATACAATCTAATAAAAAGTCTCACCATAATCCTTGGAGGGCAGTGTAGCGTCTTACCATCATGGTATTACTTCCACATCGTCACAACGTGTTGAAGTATGGCACCGGCGACCAAAATTTCGAAAATTGATGAATGGGGGTGATTTGGTGAAAATTGACATTTTCTCGTTAAAAGTCGAGTAATATAACGTTTTAGGGTTTATTTATTAGAAAACTTTTAATTTCATCAAAAATCTGGTATTCTGTGTTGAAATTAAATTATGGGTTGAATGTGTGGGGGTGAAATATTGTTGACAAACAGTTTTTATCTAAAACGGCGTAAAAAGTCTGAAAATATATAGAAAAATGACTTGGAAACGAATTTTTTTGTCTGTCGGTCTGCAAGTCTGCTTGTTTGTAGGCACGATAACTTTAGAACGAATTAGGATTTCGCCTTCAAATTTTGTATGCAGTTAGCAGCCGACAAACTATTGGTTGGATTGTTTTTGGGTAAAATCGCTTTGGGGGATAGGGGAGGAATGGGGGTGATTTGGTGAAAATGGACATTTTTTCGTTAAAACTCGAGTGATATACCGTTTCAGGATTTGTTAATTAGAAAACTTTAAATTTCATCAAACATTTGGTATTCTGTGCTGAAATTAAATTAGAGGTTGAATGTGTAGAGGTAGAATATCGGTGACAGAAATTTCGAAATTTTTTTTTGCTAAAACGGCCTACAAAGTCTCAAAACATATAGAAAACGAAACTGGTATTCTGTGCTAAAATTAAATTGGGGGTGAATGTGTGGGGGTGAAATGTCGGTTAGAGAAATTTCGAAAAAAATTTCTGTTAAAACGACCTAGAAAGTTTCAAAACATATAGAAAACTTAAGTTTGCAACGAAATTTTTTTTGTCTGTGATTCTGTCTGTCGGTCGGTTTGTCGACCTGTACGTCTGTCTATTAGTAGCCGCAATGAGGTTTGAACGAATTGAGATATCATCTTCAAATTTGGTATACAGTTAGCACGCGACAAAGTAATGCTTAGAATTGTTTTTAGGTAAGGTCGCTTTAGGGGGTAGGGGATGAATGAGGGGTGATTTGGTGACAACTGGCTTTCCTTTCCTTACAACTCGAACAATATAACCGTTCAGAAGTTTATGGGTACAGAAATAAGTATATTTTCTTTGTGGTCCTATATTCATTTCATGAGAATGTCTTTCTGAGCAGAGTAAATAATCACAGCTATGTGGAAGTTGCGAATCAATTTGCAGCACTATTTTAAAGGGCATGATGAATGTGACTTTTCATCTAAACGAATTTTTTTTCGCTTAAACGTCGTAAAAAGTATCAAAACATATAGAAAACCTGATTTGGGAACGAAACTTTTTGTCTGTCGGCCTGTCGGTATGTCGATCTGTCGGTGTGTATGTTTGTCTCTTTGTAGCCACGATAACTTTAGAACGAATTGAGATATCGCCGTATAATTTGATACAGAGTTAGTACTCGACAAGCGAACGGTTAGGATTGTTTTTGGGTAAAATCGCTTTAGGGGGTAGGGGATGAATGAGGGGTGATTTGGTGAAAATGGCTATTTTTTCTTTAAAACTCGAGTAATATAACGTTTTAGGGTTTATTTATTAGGAAACTTTTAATTTTTTCAAATATCTTGTATTCTGTGTAACAAAGTTAGCGTCATCAGAGGATAAAATATTTACGAAATTTTAAGCCCCTGATGACGCAAACTTTAGCCAAGTTTGAAACATTTAATAAACATTCACTACTATAACGCACTTGCTGCATCCCGAACTTTTTTGTGTTATTTGGGAATTTTAATATACAAGTGCAAATTATTCCTTTACAATTTTATTAATTTTAGTGGGTGGACTAAACAGTGTTTGTGATGTTTGTCAACATATATAAAAGATCAAAGTTTTACAAAAAGGGCTGATATACAACAGGTTAGTTATCTTCTCTCTGATGTTTTGTTGGTAGTTTTCGTTAAGTTTATGGTTTAACGGACCATAATTTTTAGCTTATTTTCGTAGAACAAATTCGTGAATGAGGAGACCGCGACTTTAGAATTTTAAAAAGATTTCTTTAAACGAGCGCAAACTAGGCCCCCTAGAATCCATATCCGGGTTTACGTTCGGTTTTTATCTGCTTACATATATACAGGGTGACGCATTTCTACGGTAAGGCTCAATATAATTATTATTATGCAAGAGACGAGAAAAAATTGTATAAGTTAATTATAGGGTGTCGTGAGCTGCATCATATAAAATTATTTTGACAATCATAGGTTGGCCCATAAGTCTTTGGTGATCACTACAATTTATACTACACCATTATTTTCTTGCATTTTTTATCGAAATGTGTTCGTAAGAAAAAAATCGAGACGCAGTAAGTGCGGTTTGGTAGCAAATTTTCATTAAATGCTTTAAATTTCAATTTGCTATTAACCTAAGGTTTGTTGGCTAGGAAACCAACATTTAAAGTTTATTGTCGGAAAATTGTTGTACATTTTCAAACAGCAAGTTATTTTGATAAAATATGGTAGATTGTTTCTACCATATAGGTTATACCGGTAACCAAATTGATGACTACTTGCATTAAAAAGACATATTTGCTATTCAAAGCATTTTTATAAAAATTCACTTCCATAACGCACTTTCTGTGTCCAGACTTTTTTAATTTAATAACTGATTACTCTAGAAATAAATTAAATAATATATTTTATTTATTTCTAGAGTAATCAATTATTAAATTAAAAAAGTCTGGACACAGAAAGTGCTCTAGAAATAAATAAAATATATTATTTTATTTATTTCTAGAGTAATCAATTATTAAATTAAAAAGTCTGGACACAGAAAGTGCGTTATGGAAGTGAATTTTTATAAAAATGCTTTGAATAAACTATATAGTTTACGTGTCAGGAACGGCCCAACCAATTGTCTTCTTGCCCAAATGTTGGGACGGCTCACTTTAACAAATTCTATCCAGAAATTTTATATATATATATATATATATATATATATATATATATATATATATATATATATATATATATATATATATATATATATAGGTAATTTTCATATAAAAATTACGTAGATCATTTTTTCTATAAAAATTTGCTACCACAACGCATTTGCTGAGTTTGAACTTTTGAAGTTATGATTCGAACAAATGCTAGTTATCGCGGACAGATATTTCATTTAAATATTTGCACAAAGTTTATTTGAAAAATACCCTTTCTCCCATGTTTTGGCAGCAGTTTTATGAAGTTTGTAATTTCTAGGTATTTTTTTTGAGAAAATAAGTTGAAAAAATATACACTGTGCTTTAGAAGCCTGGGTGTCGTATTTCATTTCAAAAACTCCTTGACAAAAAAATAAAAATAAAATTTACACTACGGAGGTTACTCAGGATGCCTGATTTTATTACGACATAGGAAATGTTGCCAAGTTTACCATTTTTTTAGATAATGTTGCTGTTTTCAATACAACACTAACGTTATTTTTATTGAAATCAGTTCAGAGCTCTATTGTTACTGGAAGTCCGCAATATTGTATCCACAACTTATTCGGATTTTGAAATATGACAACACGACGTTTTCGTTTACTGCAATAAAAATTAGGCGGGTGTGAAATTGCCATTACCTAGAAAAGCTACAGCACACATCAAATTTTTTATTATTTAGTTATTGTTGGCTTCGAACTAATAATCCAGTTCATATAGCCACGGTCATTGTTTAGCATTAGATTCTGAAACAACCTTGGCTCAGTAGTGATTATCGGTCAAACTATAGCGCCGCATATATATATATATATATATATATATATATATATATATATATATATATATATGTATATATATATATATATATATATATATATATATATATATATATATATATATATATATATATATATATACAGGGTGGCGCATTGAATACGAAACAGACCGATTTGCGACCAGATAATTTTTTAAGAAACGCCGAAGTACGTCAATTTTAATATTGAGGGGGACATGTTTTGACATAAAACTCAACTTTACCACATCAACCCCTTGAGGGTAGTGATAACAACCCTTATATTTTAAATAGGGAACATGGGTCGAGTGTTACATCATTTGAAAGCTGTAAGCTTTCTTTTCTGAATTCAGCACATAAATTTTTTTTGAAGTTTTATCAACTTGTTTAAAAATTATTCACAATTGGAGTTGCAAGAACGTATTTCATTCATTGTGATAATAAATTCACTAATTAGTAAATTTTGCGTTAAAAAAAAATAAAAAACCAAACCAAACGTTCAAAAATGTTTATTCAGTTAAGTACATGTTCAAATTGTTGACCACGAGCTTCCATAGAAGAGTACAAATTTTGTTCAAAACGAGCTCTGACATTCTGGAGCATTTGTGTGTATGTGTGTTTTTTTAACGTCGGCCTATTTCCGCGACTATGGTCAATCACCGACGCCAGGGAGCAGATTCACCTCACTATACTGGAAATTTTGCCGAATCCCTGCCTTACAATGCCAGAACCTCGGTTGATGTTAATGTTACAGTTTGTACTGAAAAAGTGAAAGGAGTACCCTGGGATCGTACCTAGTACCCTTCGGTTCAGAGGCACACGTTCTTACCCCTGAACCACCGAGGTTCTTTGTGGAGTTATTAGACGACATTCTTTCATAATTCGTCGTCGTAATTCTTCCAGAGACTCCGGTTCTGTTGCGTAAATTCTACTCTTTAAATGGCCCCATAGAAAGAAGTCTAAAGGAGTTAAATCCGGTGATCTATGGGGCCACTCAAAAGCACCTCTAGGCCCAACCCATTGCTCTGGAAACTCTGTGTTCAAAAACTCCCTAACACGTTATGAAAAATGCGGAGGAGCTCCATCTTGTTGAAACATTAATTGATTTTCTTGATAGCAATCATTATTTTCAACAATGTCAATTAGTACAGGTTAAACAATATCTTCTAGTAACTCCAAATACGTTTCGCCACTCAAATTGCCATGAAGAAAAATTGGTCCGATTAAACAGTCTCTAAAAATTCCAGTCCAGACATTCGATTTATGTGGAGTTTAAGTGTGGACTTCGTGAAAATTTCTTGGATTATTATCTGCCCAATAACCACAATTAGGACGATTAATTGTTGACTTTAATAAAAACGTACACTCGCCTGAAAAACAGATATTGAACAGAAAGTTCCCGTTATCAGCTATTCGTGCAGTCATAACACAAAACTCCAGCCGCCGATCAAAATTATCTTCATTCAGTTGTTGTACAAGATGAATTTTATACGGGTGAAATTTATGATGCTTCAATATTCGCTGAATAGTTTTTCTTTTGATGTTTAAAACAGTGGCCAATTTTGTCGTGCTCAAAGTTGGGTCTGCAGCAATTTGTCCTAAAACTTCAATCTCAGTAGTCTCATTTCTAACCGGAAATTCACGTTCAGGATCTCGTTTTTTGTTGGCTACTGAACCACTTTGTCGAAACTTTGCAACTAACTCCAAAATGTATTTTCTGTTAACATGTCTGTTCGGATGTCGTTCATTAAACAAATTTGTGGTACGGTTGGCACAGTGATCGTTTTTGAAAAAAATAGTAATTATTTCAACTCTTTTTTCTACAGAATACACCATTGTGAAATTAATTTTCGGTAGTACTATCAAGTATCAAGCCTACCGATAAACTGAAATAATAAACTGCATTTTTCTCATTCCGATAAGAAATGTTCTGCTAGTCAATTTTTGTTTACAAACCAACAAAACATTGACTATCAGCACATTTCTTATCGGAATGAGTGAAGTGCGTTTTTGCATCTTCAACTGTGAATAATTTTTAAACGAGTTGACAAAACTTCCAAAAAATTTAGTGTGCTGAATTGACAAAAGAAAGAGCTTTCAAATGATGTAACACTCGATCCATGTTCCCTATTTAAAATATAAGGGTTGTTATCACCACCCTTAAGGGGTTGATGTGACAAAGTTGAGTTTTATGTCAAAACATGTCCCCCTTAATATTAAAATTGACATATTTCAACGTTGCTTAAAAAAATAATTCTCTGGACGCAAATCGGTCTGTTTCGTTTTCAATGCGCCACCCTATATATACATATATATATATATATATATATATATATATATATATATATATATATATATATATATATATATATATACAGTTTTATGTATCCACTAAGCAGTTTAAAATCAGCTTATGCGAGTCAGTATAAGGGACGCTACAATGAACTTCCCTCGACAGGAAATGACTGATATGATTTATGTGTTAAGAGCAAGTGACAAAAACTGTTTATTCGGTACAAGAATCTATCATGAGAAATGTCCCAATAGAAGACAACCACAAAGAAGCGCCTTTGAAAGACTGATGCGACGTTTTGACGAAACAGTGAACACAGGATACAAGAAGGCTGAGAGAACCAAGCCTGTTTTGAACGAAGGGAAAGAGCTGATAGTAAATTTTTAAGTAATATAAGCCGCCCATATTAGCTCAAGATAAATAGCAAGGGTAATTGATATCAGTAAGAACCCTGTCTTACAAATTTGATGTAAATACAAATTTTACTCATACCATATTCAACGCCTCCAAGAACTTTACGATGATGACCATTTTGTCACTGGACACAGCAACAAATCCAAAGAGGTACAATATTCTTCAACTTTATGTTGTTCACTGATGAAGCAACATTTCGTAAGAACGGACATGTCAATATACATAACTTGCACTACTATTCTACTGAAAACTCACACGACTAGTCCAAGTAGGTGGTCTCTTAACGTCTGGGGTGGAATTATTGGAAATTTTGGCTTCGGTCCGTATTTCTTTGAAGAACGGCTCAATGCACAGTGATATCTTCAGTTTCCAAGGGAAGATCTTGGGCCATTATTAAACGAACTGCCTGCTGGCATACGTGATCATATGTGGTTTATGAATTACGGTGCCCCAGTTTCTCATACAGCTAACATTCATGTTTTTTTAACCAACATTTCACAGAACGCTGGATTGGGAGAGGAGGGCGGAATGCATGGCTGTCTAGGTCACATGATCTAACAAAAATAAACTCCTTTTTATTGGGTTATGTAAAAAATTTGGTTTATCAGACACAACCGTCGACAAAAGAAGATACGAAGCCAAAAATCCGCGGTGTATTTGATAACATTAATTTAAGTAGATTACGAGACGGCAACTATTCTTTTGAAACTCGCTTAAACTTATGTGCTGAGCAAAATGGTGGTCATTTCTAACACTTAATTAACTAGTTTTCACAGTTTTTGTGTCTTTGTTGTATCATCGTTATCACAATTTTCCGTGACTTGATACATTCTAATTTCAGCTTTGAGTTTTATTTCGATACCACTGAATCGAATAGTCTTTAATTTATACTTGTTAAATTTTTCCATAATGTTTTTTTCTTGCTATTAATTTTATCTGTGGAATAATTTTTCTCCATGCTTCTCTATATTGGTAACAATACATTTTTTAAGGAATACGTCACAGTTGAAACAAGGCGGAATTTGTAAGTTTTCTGAAATAATAAAACGAGGTCAAAATAAGTACTAGTAAGCGAGAGCTACCCGAATAGTCCACGTATTTTATGCTTGTGTTCACGATTGCATTGTATTTTCAACCTGTAGATTATTAAGAAATAAATAAGTTTATCTTTAGCTTATCTATTTTGAACGGCTCTAGCAATAAGACTAATTGACTAATTAGAGTAACAAAAACCTAAGCTGAATATCTAACGTTTTCTCATTTTTTTATAGACTGTTATATTAATCGAAATTAAATATTTTATCTAAATAAGAAATTGGGGTACAGGGACTTGGAAGATTTTAATAAAAATTTGCTACCATAACGCGCTTGCTGCTTCCAGACTTGTTTATTATGTAGCAGTGAACATATTTACGGCAGGGCCGCCATCTCGGTACGGAACCAGGTAGTATGTTGTCACGGCATCTCCAATAAATACGAAATGTTGTAAATAGATACTGTGTACAACCAACCAACAATTTTGTTAATTGTCAGCCCTGGCCTATTTTCCTCCACAATACCGGGAAAATGTATGGAAGGCTAGATGCATTCTCACCATAGTTAGAAACGCCTACCGGTTTAGATTTAATTAGAGCTCGTCAGTGCGCTATATTAATTACAGCGAGAATAAACCTAAAGTAATTCGGCTAAAGATGCGAGCCACCTAGAATATTATGAGATGTGCGACAGAGGCGCATTTTAAAAAATGGTGAGAATGCATCTAGACTTACATGTAGCATTGAACTAAATCTTCATAACGGCATGTATAATTAGAAGTTTTCTAAGCTTTTAACAACCACTAATAAATACGCTCCAATTAAGTAAGCCTGATTCACCGCAATGTGCTTTTACACCTAATGATCGTTTTGATTATAAGTTAGTTATCAGTATATCAGAAAATTTTATTTTTCTCTAAGTGTTCTTATAAAAACAATTAGACGAGTGCAAAATCGAAGCTTCTTTGTATTCCGCACCTTTAAGTGAATTTTCTTTAAAAAATAAACTAATGAGGAGATCACTACTTTTGAATTAAAAAAAAATAATTTCTTCACCAGAACGCAAACTACCCCCCCTAGAACCTCTTAGAACCCATATCTAGGGTCAGTTTCTATATATATATATTTTCGTTAAAATGTGAGCAAAAAGTCCATTGTAAATAAAAAATTTTTGGTATAAGGATAAAGACGTTAGAAAAAAATTTGCGTACTAGCGTATATACCGGCCAGTACATCTGTTATGCGACGGTGGTTCGGTGGCCTAAGCGGTTGCATCAGATAAGCAAGTCCCATAATAAAAGACGAGTTATAATCCTAGATAGGGACTTCAGTTTTATAAATTTTTTTAGTCTCATTTCATTTTACCGTTATCTGATCAGATTGTTGTTATTAGAATGAATTTTTTAGCTAGTTTTTGTATAAAAAATAATTTAATAAAGAAGAGATGAAATAGCATATCTGGTTGTTTGTTCTTGCCCTAACTTAGTGAAACCGTTCCATATTTATTGTTTTTTTCTGCGACCGATTTCAATTTTTATACTTTAATTATATATATATATATATATATATATATATATATATATATATATATATATATATACAAAGTTAGCGAGCGTCATCAGAGGATGAAAAATTCTGAGTACCTTTGTTTTGCAAGTCTTTCGTTAGCCAAGAAAATCAGCTAGTTTCTCCCCGAAAATGTTGTGTTTTCTTTCGAATTTTTTTTTATATCTCCAGGAATAACAAAGCTGTGGCAACCAAGTTTTGTACATGGATTTGCGTCATAATAAGTAAATTACGTACAAAAATTTAGATCTGTGGGTTTAAAGACAAAAAAGTTATAGGCATTTAAAAAAATTGAATTGTCCACTTAAAACGTCAAAGTCGCTGTTTGAGACGTCAAAATAGGAAAAATCTAGGCAAATAACGTGAAAAGAATACAGGTTATGTAGAGAGAATGTAGCAAGAAGGGCCTTTGGAAACCCTTCAGTTTCAACTTAACCGTAATTGTCCTTTTTACTAAAATATTCGCAGAAGATTTATTTCCGATAGTACCTTTCTTTGATGACCTGGCAATAATTTTAATTATAGAGTTTATTATTAATGGTCTATAATTTTTAGCGAATGTTTGTAGAAAAAATTCGTTAATGAGGAGACCACCACTTTTAAATTTTGAAAAGATTTCTTCTAATGAGCGCGAACTAGTCTCCTTAGAACCCACATCCGGGGTTAGTTGCAGTTTTTATCTGTTTTCATATATACAGGGTGACGCATTTCTACGGTAAAGCTCAATGTATCCGTTATTATGAAAGATACGAGAAACAATTATATTTGTTAATTATAGGCTGTCTTCGGCTGCATCCCATACAATTAGTTGTACAATCATAGGTGGCGCATAAGTTGTTGGTGATACAAATTGTCTTTTTTTTAATCGAACACACTTTATATAATTGCATTTTCCATCGAAATATAATGCATGTTTGTAAGAAAGGAAATTTAGGACGCAGCAAGTGCGGTATGGTAGCGAATTTTCATTATATGTTTCAAATTTCCATAGCTCAATTTGCTATTAACTTAACTTTCGTTGGCTAGGAACCAGATTTTCGGGAACATTTTGAATTCATTTTCGAAATTTTCTTTAGATTTTCAAACAATAAAGTTATTTTGACGAAATATGGTACATTGTTTCTACTCTATAAATTATACTGGTAACCAAATTTCATGCCTGCTTTCTTTGAAAGAAAAGACAGATTTGCTATTAAGAATATTTTTATGAAAATTCACTACCAGACACTGCGCCCAGAGTTTTTTTTTTCATTGTTTTAATACAGAGTTCGTAATTATCTTTGTGGAGGTGTGTCACAAAATATCAAGTCCTAATAAAAACGAAGCCGGTCTTTGTCTTTTACATCGTCTATGCACACTGGACGTAAACGATTACTTTAACTATATATTATTATTTGTATTTTTGCAATATTGTTTTCGCTTTGTATATTAGTTATGTTTGACGATATTTCTAATTTATTTTACAGTAGTTCACCACATTATTATTATGACCAACGTCTGCTTCAACCAGCCTACACTGTACCACGTGTAGAACCACAGCCTCCATCATCACTTCCTGCTATTCCCATGCAGGTACCATTAAGAGCACAGTTTGCACCAATGCCCCTGGTTCAACATGTCCAACTTGTACCTTGCTTATGCCCTGTTTCCCAGGAGACAGAAAAAGATATAAATAAGCAACAACCACCCCAGAATCAAGAAAATCACTATCTTAAACCTGTAAATGCGGTAAAGAGCCCCTAAGATGATTAAAATACCTACTGGTATCATATTTATTCGCCGATTTCAGGTATTTTAACCAGTCAAAAAGATACGTTATAAAGTTTATTTTAAAATTGTCCCAGTTATTGTGAAGCAAAGGAAAAAGTGGTTTAGATTTGAGGCTTATCCGTGTAAATCACGATTTCTTTTTACCTGAGACAGGAAATCACATATTTTCTATTAAAATATTTTTTAATATTAGCAGATCCTTTAACATAAGAAAGTTATACAATCAATAATATTTCCGTTAAATTTTGTCTAACATCATTAGGGTTGGATCGACTTTAACTTTGTTTTACATCATAATATAACATATTAAAACAGTTATTTATTTTTGTTTTTGTATTATATTTATGTTTTTAAAACGCCTATTTAGCAACTATATTTTCCTTCATATTGCTTTATTAAGTACGATATAAATTTTGTACTAGAATCGGAAAAGCACCAACTACCGTAGCTTTTCTGTTGATTGATGCTTAATTTGAATATGCTTATTTAAATATTTGAAATAATCAGTTATACTTCTTTAAGTACAATTGATTATTCAACATATACTTAAAACCTCCATGTAAATTATGATTTATGTTTACTTTAGGTTAAGATAAATTATTTAGGAGTTTTTAGATACAGTTCTGAGTATAAATACTTCTAGTCTAATAACGACTACAAAATGTAAAGCTGTACTGAAAGAACTTGTCATACTGAAGCACATGGTGTCTGAATTGTTTAATTCTATTTATTTAATCTTATCAAATATTTTATAATGCAACCATAGACTGATAAAATATTAAGTATTATGTTTTTTAAATATATAAATTTTATGTATTCTTATGATGTAATTTAGTGAATTGTTACGTTTCTCTGTTTAGTAATCTTTAAGACTGTTCTTAAGCTTTTATATAAGACTGCTAGCTACGTAAGTAACT
The DNA here is from genome assembly GCA_964006375.1 of Tillus elongatus. Taxonomy (NCBI): domain Eukaryota; kingdom Metazoa; phylum Arthropoda; class Insecta; order Coleoptera; family Cleridae; genus Tillus; species Tillus elongatus. The sequence goes on from OZ023263.1 coordinate 194,494,374, forward strand.
TATTGTAATTTATTATTTAGGTTACAGGACTTAGAAATAAAGTAATTTGACCAGACATACTTTAAACTATTTTTTTACCACCTTGTCTTAAATAATTATCTCGTCCCATCAATAAAATTAGGAATAGAATAACATTACTTAGACGACCTATAGCCTGTATACATTTTTGATGCCTAATAGGCAAAAAAAAAATTAGCCAAATGGTGGAAACAGCCATAAAACGTAGATGGTGGTTACTTCTTAAAATCAATTTTTAGGTATTAATAAAACAAATAATTATCTCATCAATAAAATTAGGGAATAGAAAGTGATAAAAAATTCGGTACGCAGCAAGTGCGTTATGGTAGTGAAATTTTATTAAATCCTTCAAATTTGAATAACTCAATTTTCTATAAACGTAGAAAGTTGAATTTTGGTGTGTAGTAAGGAATTTCTGAAGGAAATATATCCACCAAGTTTTATTAAAATAACTTTGTACATTTCCGAGAATTTTTTTTTTTCTAAAGAAAACTCAAAATTGGAATAACTCAATTTTCGATAAACATAGTACGTTTGATTTTGGTGTGTGGTAAGGTCTTTCTCAAGGCAATATACCCACCAAAGTTCATTAAAATATAATAGTAATTTTTGGAGAAATTTTTTTTTCAAAAGAAAACTCAAAATTTTCCCGGAAAACCTTATCCGATTTTCCCGACTAACGAACTCATCAAAGCCATTAATAGAAGAAAGGCAGTTGCCGAGTTTCATCTAAATTGGTTAATATTATTTTTTGAGTTACCGTTTGTATATATATATATATATATATATATATATATATATATATATATATATATATATATATATATATATATATATATATATATATATATATATATATATATATATATATATATATATATATATATATATATATATATATATATATATATAATATTTTCAACTGACCTTAGATTTGGGTTGTAGGGGCCCCAATTCGCGCTCATTTTAAGAAAATTTTCAAAAATATTACCATCGATACTCTTTTCTTAATGAAAATTCACTAAAATGAGAAGCCCATTTTGATCAACTTTATATAATATATTTCTACCATTTCTACCCTAATATAGGGATCTAGTTGTGGCTAGAATACATCTAGCCTTACATACTTTGTCCCTATATTAGGGTAGAAATGGGCCAGGGCTGACAATTTATTAAATTGTTAGTTGGTTGTGTACAGTCGCTATTTTTTAACACTTTGTATTATTTGGAGCTGGCGTGACAACATACTACTTGGTTCCGCAACTAGATGGCGGCACGTTGCTGCGTGTCTCACCACCCACTTAGGGTTGGAAGGCTGGCTACCATAGCTGTTTTATTTTATAGGTGTATTTTCGCTACAATTAGTATGCCGTACTGAAGAGCTCTAATGAGGGCGAAACCGGTCTATGGTTCTAATTGTGGCGAGAATACATCTAGCCTTACATACTTTGTCCCTATATTAGGGTAGAAATGGGCCAGGGCTGACAATTTATCAAATTGTTAGTTGGTTGTATACAGTCTCCATTCTTTAACATATTGTGTTATTTGGAGCTGGCGTGACAACATACTACTTGGTTCTGCAGCTAGGTGGCGGCATGTTGCTGCGAGTCTCACCACTCACTTAACCGTCCTATACTTACAGACTCTAGTTTTGGAAAGATTTACTTTTAGAATTGCATACCATGATTCGATCAGATTAAGCGATTATTTAGCGAATATTCGAAACAAAATATTTAAATATTTAAATTATCATTGGTGCAAAAAGACAATTAATAGTTAGTTTGGTAGAATTATCTACGTTTACATTTTAATAATATGTAAGTAGTTGAAAAGTGGTTTTTACAAGTGCCAAATGAAACTTTAAAGTGGCAGACTTAACACATCTTCTTATTTCTGACAGCTTGTGGCTTAAAAAAGTGAGTATTTTTAAATTTACATTTTCCTTGCTTCCACTACTTCAAATTTAAGCGAAAACTTTACATTGTTGTTTCCAATCTAAGTTACAGATTAGGTATATAGGTAATTGGAATTTTATGTATTTTTTTAGCAGTTTTTTTTTGAAAAAAATAGTGAAACAGTTTTCGCGGAATTTTTTTTTGTGCTTCCGTAGAAACCATTGTTTGTAACATTTTTGTGAAATTTTGGTTATGAATAATAAATGTTTAATAAGTTATTCCAAAAATTGTTCTCGGATTTTCGTAAAAAAAATTTTCATGAATTTTTTGTGGTTTGGTCTAATAGCTTTTTATGAATAATTATATCTTAGTTGGTGGGTACATAGCTTTAATAATAAATAATTTCAAACAATAAAGTTATTTCGATGAAATATGGCACATTTTTTTACTATATAGGTTACATCGGTAACCAAATTTGATATTTGGTTTCATTAAAAAAATACATATTTGCTATTGAGAGCATTTTTATGAAAATTAACTACCATAACGCACATGCTGCGTTCAGACTTTTGTTATGTAACTGAATTTGTACAATTTCGGGCTTCATTAAATAACTCTAAAATTATGTAATTTTTGAAAAAATGACCTGTACCTTTACATATACAATCCAAATAAGGTATGTGTAGGGAACTAGGAGGAATTCACTAACAGCCTTTAATAATAAATTAGAGCTTTGGAGTGGAAAAAACAACTGACATAGTCAATTCTCAACTAGCGCTTGAGCTCGATTGGTTTGTCAGCGAAATAACCTAAAAGTTTGGACGCAGCAAGTGCGTTATGGTAGTGAATTTTCATAAAAATGTGTTAAAAAGCAAATATGTGTATTTTTTAAGAAATCTGGCACCAAATTTGGTTACCAGTATAACCTATATAGTAAAAACAATGTGCCATGTTTCATCAAAATAACTTTATTCTTTGAGAATGTACAAAAATTACCAAAAGTAAACTTAAAGTGCTCCCGAAAAAACTCGTTTCGTGGTCAACCTTACAGGTTAATAGCGCATTGAGCTATTCAAATATGAAGAATTTGATCAAAATTCGCTGCCATAACGCACTTGCTGCGCCCAGAATTTCTTTTCTTACAAAGATGTATTACATTTCGATGGAAAAAGGCAAAACAATAAGGCGTGTTTCATTAAAAAAAATTCGCCACCATAACGCACTTGCTCTGTCCCAAATTTCTTTTCTTACAAACATGCGTTATATTTCGATGGAAAAAGCAAAAATGCAATATCATAAGGCGTGCTCGATTAAAAAAGAAAAATTGTATCACCAACGACTTATGGGCCATTCTGTAATTGTAGAAATAATGTTTTAAGATGTAGCTCAAGACACCCTATAATTAATGTATACAATATTTTTTTCATATCTTGTATAATAACGGATATATTGAGCTTTATTGATTTTTTATGAAAATCCGCCAAAATTATATACCATTAAACGATAAACTCTATAGAGAAGACTACTGCCAAGCATCAGAGAAAGGATCTATTTAAAATGAATTTTCTGAAAACACTTTAGTAAAATGAAGGACAATGACGGTTGAAACTAAGACTTCAAGGTTTGTAAAACATTTTTCTTGGGACATTTTCTTTTCCATAGACCGTATTAGTTCCAAGTTCTTTGCCTAAATGTTACCAATTTTGACGTTTTAAATCGCGACTTTGACATTTTGAGGAAACCCCCAATTTATTTTTCTTTTTTGTCTTTTGAGCTACAGAGCTAAATTTTGGTAGGTAATTTGCATATAGCGATATGAACCCGTGTACCTAATTTGGTTGCATTTACTTTGTTACTTCCCGTGATATATATTTTTTTAGAAGGAAAACACAAAATTTTCCGGAAAACCTCGGCCGATTTTCCTGGCTAACTACTGGCGAACGAACTTGTCCAAGCCACTTGCAAGAGGAAGGTATTCACCAAATTTGGTCAAAATCGGCCCATTATTTTTTGAGTGATCGGTGTGATACATATATATGTATATATATATATATATATATATATATATATATATATATATATATATATATATATATATATATATATATATATATATATATAAACATATAAAAATCGAAACTGGCCCCGGATAGGGGGCCTAATTAGCGCTCATTTGAAGAAATTTTTTCAAAATTCAAAAGTCGAGATCTCCTCAATGGTGAATTTTTTCAAGAAAATTCACTAAAAAATGAATATCTTACTAAATTTTACCTACTTTCATTTTTAATGAAAAACCTATTTACGAAAAGTTGACAGTTTTCGAGTTATAAGCAAAAAACGGCAAAAATTTGATTTTAAACCATTTTTTCTTAATGTTGAGACACGAATTGTGAGCAAACTGTATATTCGGATTCAACACCTCAAAAATATATAGAATGTAAGAAATCAAAACTACCCCACAACTTTCCTTGTAAAAACCTAATTTGACTGGACTAATAGTAATATTATAAAGTGTAGTGTATAATTTTTAGCAAACACGACAATTTTGCATTTTTCAAATCGTCATAACAAATACAGTTAGCACAACCAGTACATAATTATGTTAGTAGTAGGTTTCTTTACAGATAATTTAAAAGTTTTCTCACATGTTTTTATAGCTGTTTTAATGAACAAGTAACATGTTCTGTAACAGTATATTCCAATTTTAATATGAAATTATAACGAAAATCCGGATCTACATGTATTTCTGTGTGTGAGAATAAACTGTCTTGGAAATCGCGTATATAATAAAGAATTTCTCTATGACATTGTTATTCTTGGTTATTATTTGGTAGTGACTAAACAATGTATTTAGTGTTACAGTTTAGTATTAGTTCTTTTATGCTATGTTGGATTAATATAGTACAAATTTCAGGGTAAGTAGTCAAAATTAAGCATTCATATTGACACAGGGTTTAGATATTAAATTACTACATCAAAATGATGATAATAATAATAATTATTATTATTATTACTATTGGTGCTAGTACATGTAAAATGTTTGCACAAGTCAACGTAATAAATAAAAGCTGTCGTATATACCCAACGAACGTCATAAAATGAAAACAAAATAAACTAACAGCGATAACACAAAGCAAATATCACAGACGATAATATAATATAAAGAATAGAATAGAAGTTATTAATATTATTAAGTTTAGAATATAATTTCAACATGGTGTATAATATATAATATATAACATTGTCATGTTTACATATTATGTTTAGCTTGTCACAGCTTTTACTTTTGTAACTTGTGCCTGACATTTCATTTACAATAAACAAGCAAAATAAAAAAGTCTGGACGCAGCAAGTGCGTTATGGAAATGAATTTTCATGCAAATGTTTTTAATAGCAAATATGTCTGTGTGTGTGTTGTATCATGGGATGGTTGTGGCAAATATGTCTCTTTAAAGCCAACAGAGATCAATTTGCTTACCAGTATAACCTATATAGTAAAGACACTGTGCCATATTTTATCAAAATAACTAATTCTTTGAAAGTGTACAAACATTTTCCGAAAATAAACTTAAAATGTTTCCGAGAAAAGTGGTTTCCTAGCCAACGAACCCTATGTTAATATCAAATGAGGTTATTGAAATTTAAAACATTTAATGAAAATTCGCTACCTAAACGCACTTACTGCGCCTCGATTTGTTTTCTTACAAACATGAATCATATTTCGATAAAAAATGCATCAGAGAAAGGGTCTACGTGAAATGAAATTTCTGGATACATTTGAGAAAAATGAAGGACAATGACGGTTGCAGCTGAAACTTAAGGGTTTGCAGAACACTCTTCTTCCGGATCTTTTTTTCATAATCCGTATTTGTTTCAGGTTCTTTGCCGAAATTTGCCGAATTTTGACGTTTCACATCCCGACTTTGAGGTTTTGAGGAAAATTTAATTTTTTGTTTGTTTTAACTGCCCATAACTCTTTTTTTTTTCAAACTTACAGACCAAAAATTCCGTACGTGGTTTACCCTTTATCGAACAAACATGCGTACCAAATTTGATTGCCCTTACTGTGTTATTTCCTTAGATAAAAATCTTTTCAGAAATAGAAAATTTTCCGATAAAACCTGCGCAGTTTTTCCTGGCTAACGAACTTATCCAAGCCGATTGCAAAAGGAAGGTACTCACCAAATTTTATCAAAATTGACCTATTATTTTTTGAGTTATCGGTGTGGTATATATATATATATATATATATATATATATATATATATATATATATATATATATATATATATATATATATATATAAGTCGGGATCTACTCATTAGTGAATTTTTTAAAGAAATTTCACTAATAAAAAGTTAAATTGTGCTGACAAAAGAAAGCAAAAATGTGATCTATATTATTCATGTCGGACACAATCGTATACATAACTGTTTATTACACACTTTGTTGCAAACGCATGGCCCATCCGCTACGTCTGAAGACAACAGGTAGGTATATTATTTTCGATTAGTTCATTACATCTATATAAAGCATACGAACAGGGACGTCGTAAATAACCAGAATCGTTGTCGTCTTATTACGATCATTTGGAGTCATCAGTAATTGCTTATTATATACACACACACATGCAAATATGAGGAGAGCCATATCTACATTGGATGTCAGTATCCATATTTTTATCTACCTGATGTACCGATGGTAACACATATTTTCTGTTTTTAGGAATTTTTGGTAAGATATTAAAGACTTTCGGTAGATAATAAGTGAAATATTTTTAGGTAATTGTTTTATTTGCTTTGGGTATAACACACAATGGATTGTATTTTGAACGTGAGTCGTATCCATGCTGAAATACTTGTAAAGTATTTCGATTTTTAAAGAAATACTTCAGCAGTTCCACTGTATATAACTGCCTAACACTCATAACGTTGTACTCTTTAAAAGGAGTTTTTGAATGGGATCTCATTGGTTTGTTGTTAATTATTTTTATTAGCATTTTTTGTGTGGCCAGAATTTTACTGATATTTCTATTACATGTACCACCCCATGCTAGAATAGCGTATTTAATAAGTGACTGAATCAATGTGCAATAAGCATTTTTGAGAAGTTGTTTATTTAGGATATTTCGTAAAAGTCTAAATAGATGCAAATATTTGCGCTATCGTTTTGCTAATGTATTTATCTACACATCCCATTTTAATTGGTTGCCAATTATTACCCCTAAGTATGTTATATAATTAACTTTTTAATTGACTGACAACCCCGCACAATCATCTTCACTCCAGCTATTTCGATAGATTTTTAATTGAGAAAGATCAGGTTGTGTCCGCTTAGTGCACGTGAGACAGGCAAACTTTGATTTATTTTCGTTTAGTTTAAGTCTATTTATGTTAAACCAACGACAAATTTGCCAAATTGACCGCTCAGCAACATGTTTTACCTCTTCCCAACTATTTACTTCAACGTATACGGCAGTATCATCTGCGTAGGAAACATTTTAACACCTTCGGCTTGTAAAAATATATCATTTACATATGCTATTAACAAGGGGGGACCCAGCACTGTTCTTTGGGGTACTCCACAGTCTACTGATACAGAAGAACTTTTCACATTATCAATCCGTACCACTTGTTTTCTCTTGGTGAGATAGCTTTTTATTAAGTATTTGCTCTAACCCTTATCAAACCTCGGTGGTTCAGGGGTAAGAACATGTGCCTCTGAACCGAAGAGTACTGGGTTCGATCACAGGGTACTCCTTTCACTTTTTCAGCACAAACTGTAACATTAACATCAACCGAGGTTCTGGCATTGTATTTGAGCAAGTTGAATGTCTGCAAGTTCCGCCCTTTGGAGGGGGCGTAAAGCCGTCGGTCCCGTGTCCATGCGATGTTGGGCACGTTAAATATCCCTACCCTCTTTACAGAAAGGCGGGGGTTCGGCAAAATTTCTAGGATAGTGAGGTGAAACTGCTCCCTGGCGTCGGTGATTGGCCATAGTCGCGGAAATAGGCCGACGTTAAAGAAACAAAACACACACACACACTCTAACCCTTATTCCATACGTATCTATTTTGTCTACTAAAATGGATGGTTAACGGAGGCCTTAGCTAAATCTAAAAACATTACTAATGATGGTTTAGATTTGTCAAGGCTGTTTTGAATTTCATCTGTTAATGCAATGATGGCATCCTGCGTGCCTTTTCCCCATCTAAATCCAAACGCTGATTGCAAAGTACATTATGTTTATCGAAAAAATCCGCGATATTTTCGGTGCGATTATTTTTTCCAATATTTTTGCAAAACATGTAGTGAACGATTTGGGTCTGTAGTACGACATCAGAGCTGTTTCTCCCGATTTGTGCAATGGTTTAACGATACATATTTTAAATACCTCAAGAAATTTAACCTGTCTCGAAACATAGATTTATTAGTTTTGTAATGGGCTGAACAACAAGTTATATATAATACAAGATATATTTTATAGTTGAGGCACTAATATTATCAATATCTGGAGCCTTGTTGTTTTTAAGACAAGTAATTATTTTTAATACTCATTTTTATATTAATAAAATAAAATCTACATGAAGACAACTCATCCCATACAGCAGAAGATATTCTCAGAATGTTCTCATAATGTGAGAATATTCTTTTTCAGAATACTTGTTTTGGAATGTTCTAATAAAAATTATGAATTTCGAACTGCATCCTGAATATTCTGAGTACTTTAATTTAATCACATCGTAAGAAAATCTTAATCAATACACTGATAATATTTGAATAGATTATTATTCAGAATATTCGCTCAGAATGTGCTTGAGATGTCCTTGTAATATTATATAATTTTAAAATTTAACGAAAAAGATGGACGATGATTAAGGTATAGTGGTGAGTCTTATAATAGTAACTATGTTGCATGGTTGATACTGTTACCTGTTCTATATTAAACGCATCCGAAAATTGTTTATTTAGGCAATCCCTTCTCTATGCATAAAGAATCCAGATATCCCCCTTCTATGGGGATATCTGGAAAATAAAATTTATAAAGTTCATCATAATAATATTCAAGATTTAGGAAACGCAATAAGAGAACGTTTCTGCTACTTAAAAAATCATCAGTAGTTTTGCTCAATTCCTTAGGAAGACTAAGAATCGTGTATAGAACAAAATAGAAATCATTTTAAACAGTTCTTGTGCTTTACTAGATTTACTTTAATGCTTACATTACGATTTTTAAAGTTGGTTTTTGTTTAGAAGCTTATTGGATAATAATTATTTATTATTGTTATTTCCTTTTGTTACATAAATCTCGGTAACTAGCACTGTTTTGTGAAAAATGGGCAATAGATAGATTGATAAATAGCTCTTATTAAATAATAAAAAAATTCGATTTATTGTTAGCATATAGAAATAAGTAAAGAGCACAATTTGTTTGCATGGCCTACTGCAATATTTATTAATAATTTAATAGACCCATCTGTGCTTAATATAAAAAAGATTATTTACAAAATTGAATTCCATGTAAAAAAATCTATTCGATTTAGTTTTCAGAGCTCATTTCATCACATAAAGGAGAGATACAGGGGATGCCTAAAAATGACAAGAGAGTGTCATGTCAGTTTTGCTTCCGGCATTATTAATTGCACATGAAAGTAGAACGGTATTCTGGAAACCACAACTTTCTACCTCTACTTATAACCTAAATCCCCACAAAAGCAATGAAAGTCGGACATTCTGCACAATAGAAAATGTCTCTAAATGCATAGAAAGTGTATACCAAATTTCACGAAGATATCCTGGGTGGTGTCAAAGTTATTATAAAAAGTAGAATTATTTTTTAAAACGTTACCACCCTGTAGCTCAAAAGTTAACTCGTTTGAATCATACATTCATAAAAGGTTTTTTTTCTAAAAATAACGCCAGTTATCACTGTGCTTTTTGCAGAATTTTAACAACACCTGTTTATAAAAATAACATTCATTCTACAACTTTAAGCAGAACCTCGGTGGTTCAGGGGTAAGAACGTGTGCCTCTGAACCGAAGGGTACTGGGTTCGATCCCAGGGTACTCCTTTCACTTTTTCAGTACAAACTGTAAAATTAACATCAACCGAGGTTCTGGCATTGTATTTGAGCAAGTTGAATGTCTGCACGTTCCGCCCTTCAGAGGGGGCGTAAAGCCGTCGGTCCCACGTCCATGCGATGTTGGGCACGTTAAAGATCCCTACCCTCCTTACAAAAAGACAGGGGTTCGGCAAAATTTCCAGGATAGTGAGGTGAAAGTGCTCCCTGGCGTCGGTGATTGGCCATAGTCAAGAAACAAAACACACACACACACAACTTTAAGCAACCAGTTACACACAAGAAATTCACTAATTTAATTTCACAATGATAACGTTTGTCAATATGTCTATAATTTTTCCACGAAAAGGATTAAACTGCATAAAAATAAAATACTTTTTTCTATAGTTTTAGGTATGAAAATCAAGAACATCAATTGCAAGATCATAGGTTGGGATATAATGAAATATATCATGCAAATAATGATTATGCAGTCGGTTCATCAGAACTTGGAGAAGAACTAACTAAAAACGTAAACACTCATGGCACTAGTTTAAGCAACATTCCCAATAAAATTCCACAAGATCGCTATTCAAGACCACGTAAACAGAAATTAAAACACAAGAAAAATAAACTTAAACACCGCTTCAGGAGACGTAGGAGGCGCTGTAGACCTTTCAGTAAATATTTTCCAGAATCAAGAAGTGAAGATCAGAATCAAATCACTGAACCTCACCACGAACCCCCTATCTCTGAGGTCCTTTACGATGGAATCAGAAAACACGATATACTTGGTGTAAGAAACTCAGCAGCGTTTGTAAGAGAAAGTCATAATAAAAGAATCAGTGGCAAAGCATTTAAAGAAAACAATTATGTCAATAGAAGAAATAAACCTTCCCCAGCAATGGTACGCTATAAATATGCGGATACTACTCCTTACCGATTTGTTACTCCAGAAGGAATATACGACAACATTTTCTCCAAAAACATGTTACATCGGCCTTTAACATCAAACGTGAATGTAGCAACGATTTCAACACCCAATCCTATAATACACCATCCCTATCCATTTTCCATGGAAGCTAATATTCAGGAACAAAAACATCAGATTTGGTCCAATAAGGAGTCTATGCTTTCAGGTAATAGACCCCATAAAGTTGATAATAACCGACATCATCAAAAGGTTTCATGGGGACTTTATGATCTACCTGCCTATAAAGAAACCCTGCCATATTTTGCTGAAAACAAAATAAATGAAAAGAAAAATGAATACAGAAATATGGAAGAGGTTAATGACAAGACTCAACCCACTGATACTTCAGTGGCCGTAGAAACATTCATAACAGTCACACCCATAGCATCGTGGGTTATAGGAGCCACTTCTAGTTGGCAAGATGAAATTAACCTCGCTGACAAAAATTACATTGGAAAAACTTTAAGGTGTTCAAATAACAATTGCATCTATGATACGTGGATGCCAATTACTACTACAGAAAGACACAATAATATTTTAAATAACAACAAGAACAATATCCTAAACACTTTAGATAAACCTGCTTCTAGCCACCAAGAAATACCCAAAGCAAATACTCGCACTTTGGTTAAACGTAGTCATGGGATCTTAAAGACGCGTAGTGATTCTTGGAGACCACTGGTATTCGTTAATAGACAAAGAAATATAGAAACACATCAAAACGAAAATAAAGACCAAAGACCAATGTGGCAAGATCAAGATCTAACACCAGAACAAAAATCAAATTACATAAGTTTTCCAGATAGCAAAGTAAGCAATGTTATTCTTCAAAGACAAGACCAAGTCAGAACCAGTCCAATGAATCATATAAACGACAAATTTGATATTGCAGATGGTAAAGGCAAATATACTTTTTCAACGACAGAAAAGGTGATCAGGAAATATGACAAAGTTTATAGCCCTAAAAATTACCATATACCAAGGAGGAGATGGAGTGCGATCACAAAGTCGCAGAACGGAGATATGTCAGCTGTTGTTTCTAGTAGTATAGTTGTAGGCGACGAGCATTTCAAATGGCCATAATTGTTAGCTGTATTTTTGTAGTATGTTAGAAATAGAACGATTTTAAAATAAATACAACAAAAAATAAAGTTTTATATTCCTTAAAAAAAAGTTCGGGACGCAGCAAGTACGTTATGGTAGTGAATTTTTATTAAATGTTTCAAACTTGGATAACTCAATTTTCGATAAACTTAGAAAATTGAATTTTGGCGTGTGGTAAGGCCTTTCCCAAAGCAACCTGTACACCGAATGTCATTAAAATAACTTTGTAATTTTCGGAGAAAAAATTTTTTTTTGAAATAAAACTCAAAATTTGAAAAACTCAATTATCATAAACTTAGCAAGTTGAATTTTGGCGCGTATTAATGTATTTACCAAGGAAATCTACGCGCCAAATTTCATTAAAATAGCTTTATAATTTTCGGAGAAAATTTTTTTAAAAAATAAAACTCAAAATTTGAAAAACTCACTTTTCTATAAACTTACAAAGTTGAATTTCTGTACTTAGTAAGGCATTTTCCAAAGAAACGTATCCATCAAATTTCATTAAAATAGCTTTGTAATTTTCGGAGAAAAATTTTTTTTTCAAAATAAAACTCAAAATTTGAAGAACTAAATTTTCTATAAACTTAGAAAGTTGAATTTTGGCACGTAGTAAGGCATTTCCTAAGAAAACGTATCCACCAAATTTTTTTAAAATAGCTTTGTAATTTTGGGAGAAAAAACTATTTTTCAAAATAAAACTCAAAAATTGAAAAACGCATTTTATATAAACTTAGCAAGTTGAATTTTGGTACCTGGTAAGGTATTTTCCAAGGAAATGTACCCACCAAATTTCATTAAAATAGCTTCGTAATTTTCGGGGAAAAATGTTTTTCGAAATAAAATTCAAAATTTGAAAACCTCAATTTTCTATAAACTTAGAAAATTGATTTTTTGTATATAGTAAGGCACTTCCCAAGCCAACGTATCCACCAAATTTAATTAAAATAGATTTGTAATTTTCGGAGAAAAAATTTTTTTTTAAAGAAAACGCAAAATTTTCCCGGAAAAGCTTGTCAGATTTTCCTGGCTTCCTGGCTAATGAACTCATCCAAGCCATTAATAAAAGAAAGGCACTTGTTGAGTTTCATCGAAAAATAGGTTACTTATTTTTTGAGTTATCAGTTGGATATATATATATATATATATATATATATATATATATATATATATATATATATATATATATATATATATATATATGTATATAAACATATAAAAATTGAAACTGACCCCGGATATGGGTTCTAGGTGTGCTAGTTCGAGCTCATTTCAAAAAAAAATTTGCAAAGTCTTACCATCGATACCTCTCTATTAGTGACTTTTTTAAAATAAAAATTAACTAATAGATACTAATAAAAAGTTTGGACGTAGCATGTGCTACGTTTGCTTTTTGCTGAAAAAGTTATTTTTACGAAAAGTAAACAGCTAATTAGAGAATTATATGAATTGTGACTTATTCTCCGATGGCTGCAACACATTTGACTGTTTTGAACTTAGATGTCGTTTTATTTTTAAGTTTAAAACTAAAAGAACAAACTGTTTTGAAATCATGTTCATAGAGACGTGACCCGATTATTTATTTTATACTTATTTCAATCCTTCGTAATCTTCTCATCTTCTTATAATATTTATTTGCAAAAATTAAATTTCCAGTGCGTCATCTCTAAGAAAATGGCAGCAGTGTTGGCCAAATAATGAAGGAATTTTATATATTACGTTTAAGTACGTTTGTATTTGAAATTCAAAAGACCTGACGTTAAGAACCTTATTCTTGGATTTTGGGCGACGATTGTTTTTGAAGAAATTCTATAACAAAAAATTGTCAAATCATTCTTTGGAGAAATCGTCATATTTTCTTAATAAAAGCGATAGTTCCTTACAATGTTTATTGCTTTTCTTAAACCTTAATCTTTCCAGTATATGCTATATTTTCAGTCCAAAACTTAACTGGTGTCGTTCAGAGTGTATTTTAAAAATTTATTGAATCCCCCACCTAAAAAACAATTATCCATAAATTTCTAATTTCATGTCGTCTCTCATTCCAAAGTCGTAGCTGTTGACAAAAGATTTAATCGGTTTTGGAGATTTTAGCAGCTGAGATTTCTCGACCGCTAGTTCGAGTAGTATGCTTTAAGCATATTATTTGTATTGTTTGATTATCGTTGAATTGTGGCTTTTGCCTGTAGTATGTATGAGTGTAGCAGTAGTGACTACTCTGTCTTTCTTAAACATTGGACTTTAACCACTTAAGTCGTTTCAATTTAGGTCTTTCAGATTTTATTTTTAATTTGGAACAAACTCCAAATTTTGTAAACCAAATTACCCGCAAATTCAGATTGCCTAAAAAGTACTGCTACTCATCAGACTACAGTAATACTTTTAGCTCAGAAGCTTTCATCTTTAGGCCTTTTTCTCCGAGGATACTTCTCATATACATTTGCCCAGGAAAAAGTTGAATAACCACGGAGACATTACATTATCCTTTTTTCACACAGTGTTGAGTTCTAAAATAGTCACTGACCATTCAATTAGTTCTCAAAGATGCTCTACTGCCATCATATAGCAATCTAATACCTCGTATGAGCCAACCATCTACACCATATTCTTTCAATTCCCCACGATCTATACAATCCAGTTTAGTTGAATTATCTCTTTTATATGCGCAAGCATAAGCTTTTATGCTCTAAAAACTACGCTATTAATAGTAGCAAGTAAATAAATAGAGACCTCGGCGGTCCAGAGGCAAGAATATGTGCCTCTGAACAGAAGGGTACTGGGTTCGAACCCAGGGTACTCATTAAACTTTTTCAATACATACTGCACAATTAACATCAATCGAGGTTCTGGCATTGTATTTGAGCAAGTTGAATGTCTGCACGTTTCGCCCTGGGGACGTAAAGCCGGAGGTCGCATTCCCATGCGATGTGGGGCACGTTAAAGATCCCTATCCTCCTTACAGAGAGGCAGGGATTCGGCAAAATTTCCAGGGCAGTGGTTTGAAAGTGCTCCCTGGCGACGGTAATTGGCCATAATCGCGGAAATAGACCGATGTTACAGAAACAAAAAAAAAAGTAAATACATAAATCATATTATTAGATACTAGAAGAGTTTTCACAGCTTTAAGTGTAATCTGTTACTTTTTTACGTCTCTCTTGTAAAGGCACAGTAAAACAATAAAAGTCTGGAGGCAGCAAGTGCGTGACTGTAGTAAATTTTCATAAAAATGTTTTTAATAATCCATATGTGTTCTTTTAATGAAAGCAAGCATCAAATTCGGTAAGCAGTATATTTTCTATAGAAAAAACAATGTGCCATATTTCATCAAATAAGATTTTCGTCAAAACCCCAAAAAAAGTTTTTTAGGAAAATTTACAAACCATTTTTTCATGAAAATTCGTAAACATTTTTTTAAATAACCTATAAAAATTTATCGGAAACAATTGAGTTACGATAGTTTTTTTTTAATTCAGTCACTATTTGAGAGCGGCCTGTAGACGTCATTACGATTTTTTCATGAAATAATATAAACGAAAACCTCTCTGAATGCGTAATTTGCATGCGAATCCGATTTCTATTGGTAAAAAAGCCATATCAAAATTTTTGATATGTGCTGAAAATGTGAAAAGTTGCAAAACAATTATTGAAATAACAAGTATGGATTACAATTCGATGGAAAATGCTAAAATGCAATAATATAAGGGGTGTTTGATTTTTAAAAAAGCAAATTTGTATCGCCAAAAACTTATGGGCCCCCTGTGGGGGTGAAAATCATCTATATAAGATGCAGCTCAAGAAACTCTATAATTAACGTTTACAATTGTTTATCGTATCTTCTATAATAACAGTAATATTGAGCATTAGCGTAGAATTGCGTCAGCGTGTCTACATGTAAGCAGTTAAAAACTGAAACTCACTACGCATATAGGTGCTAGGGGACATATTTCGATCTCATTTGCATAAATCTCGCGGTCTCCCCATTAGCAAATTTCTTCTACGAAAATTTCGAAAAAGTATAGACAATTAAACCATAAACTCTATAACTAAAACTACTGCTAAAGCATCAGGGAAGGGGTCCATTTGAAATGAACTTTTTGGAAACATTTGAGTAAAATGAAGGACAGTGACTGTTGAAACTGAAACCTAACGACTTGTAAAACACACCTCTTGTGACATTTTCTCTACATAGCCCGTACCCGCTTTAGCTTTTTTGCTAAAAGTTGCCAATTTTGAAGTTTCAGTCCGCGACCTTGACGTTTTAAGAGGAAAAGTTATCAAATTTTCAAAGTTTTTCCTGGATTCCTTAACCGTTTTGCACCAAAAAACTGAGCCTTTGTCTACAACATATAATATATTTTGTTATCCATACAAAATATATTGCTTTTGTGGGTTTATTTGGTAATCAGTGGCACCCACATTTTTTTCTTTAAATGCCTATAACATTTCTTTATTTTAACCTGTAGATTTAAATTTTGGTGCGTAGTTTACTTTTTCTGACAAAAACCAGGACACGTAATTTAGTTGCCCTAGCTTTTTTATTTCCGTAAATATAAAATAAAAATGTTTCGGAAAAAAATGACAAAACTTTTTTGGGAAAAACTGGATCGATTTTCTTGGCCAACGAACCTTCAAGCCATTTGCAAAATGAAGCTACCCACCAAATTTGATATATATATATATATATATATATATATATATATATATATATATATATATATATATATATATATATATATTTCACACCGACAACTAAAAGAACGATGCGACGATTTTGATCAAATTTGGTGGGTAGCTTCATTTTGCAAATGGCTTGAAGGTTCGTTGGCCAAGAAAATCGATCCAGTTTTTCCCGAAAAAGTTTTGTCATTTTTTTCCGAAACATTTTGAGTTTATATTTACGGATATAAAAAAGCTATGGCAACTAAATTTGGTTCCCTATATATAGGGTGGCGCATTGAAAATGTAACAGACCGATTTGCGCTCAGAGAATTTTTTTTTAAGAAACGCTGAAACAAGTCAATTTTAATATTAAGGGGGACATGTTTTGACATAAAACTCATCTTTCTCACATCAACCCCTTAAGCGTGTTCTTATATTTTAAATAGGAGACATGGGTCGAGTGTTACATCATTTAAAAGCTCTTTATTTTCTGAATTCAGCACACCAGTTTTTTTGGAAGTTTTATTAACTCGTTTAAAAAATATTCACAGTTGGAATTGCAAGAAGGTATTTCATTAATTGTGATAATAAGTGCACTAATTAGTCAATTTCTCGTTTAAAAAAACAAAGAAACAAAACCAAACGTTCAAAAATGTTTATCCAGTTAAGTAAGTGTTCAAATTGTTGACCACCAGCTTCCATACAAAAGTACAAGTTTTGTTCAAAACGAGCTCTGACATTCTGGAGCATTTGTGGAGTTATTAGACGACATTCTTCAACAATGCATCGTCGTAATTTTTCCAGAAACTCCGGTTCTGTTGCGTAAATTCTATTCTTTAAATGGCCCCATAAAAAGAAGTCTTAAGGAGTTGAATCCGGTGATCTAGGGGGCCACTCTACGCCCAATCAATTTTCCTGGAAACTCTCTTTTCAAAAACTCCCTAACACGTTGTGAAAAATGCGGAGGAGTGCCATTTTGTTGAAACACTAATTGATTTTCTTGATAGCGATCATCATTTTCAACAATGTCAATAAGTAGAGGGTAAACGATATCTTCTAGTAACCCCAAATACGTTTCGCCACTCAAATTGCCATCAAGAAAAATTGGTCCGATTAAACGGTCTCCAAAAATGCCAGTCCAGACATTCAATTTCTGTGGAGTTCGAGTGTAGACTTCGTGAAAATTTCTTGGATTATTATCTGCCTAATAACGACAATTATGACGATTAACTGTACAGTTTAATAAAAACCTACACTCGTCTGAAAAACAGATATTGAACAGAAAGTTCCCGTTATCAGCTATTAGTGTAGTCATAACTTCCAAAAACTCCAGCCGCCGATCAAAATCATCTTCGTTCAGTTGTTGTACAAGATTAATTTTATACGGGTGAAAATTATGATGCTTCAATATTCGCTGAATAGTTCTTCTTTTGATGTTTGAAACAGTGGCCAATTTTCTCGTGCTCAAAGTTGGGTTGCAGCAATTTGTCCTAAAACTTCAATCTCATTAGTCTCATTTCTAACCGGAAATTCACGTTCAGGATCCCGTTTTTTGTTGGCTGCTGAACCACTTTGTCGAAACTTTGCAACTAACTCCAAAATGTATTTGCTCTTAACATGTCTGTTCGGATGTCGTTCATTAAACAAATTTGCGGCACCAAAAAAAAAGAGTAATTATTTCAACTCTTTCTTCTACAGAATACACCATTGTGAAATTAATTTTCGGTATTACGATCAAGTATCAAACCGACCGATAAACTGAAATAATAAACCGCATTTCTCTCATTCCGATAAGAAATGTTCTGATAGTCAATTTTTTGTTTACAAACCAACAAAACATTCACTGTAAACACATTTCTTATCGGAATGAGTTAAATGTGATTTTGCATCTTCAACTGTGAATAATTATTAAACGAGTTGATACAAATAAAACTTCCAAAAAATTTAGTTTGCTGAATTCAGAAAAGAAAGAGCTTAAGAGCTTTCAAATGATGTAACACTCGACTCATGTTCCCTATTTAAAATATAAGGGTTGTTACCACCCTTAAGGGGTTTATGTGACAAAGTTGAGTTTTATGTCAAATCATGTCCCCCTCAATATTAAGATTGACGTGTTTCAGCGTTTCCTAGAAAAAAAAAATTCTCTGGACGCAAATCTGTCTGTTTGGTTTTCAATGCGCCACCCTATATATATATATATATATATATATATATATATATATATATATATATATATATATATATATATATATATATATATATATATATAATTCAAACTGGGCCTGGACATGGGTTGTAGGCGCCTAGTTCGTGCTCATTTGAAGAGTTTTGAGATCACCACAATAGAAAAGAAAATTCCCTAAAATCTTACCAATAAGAACAAAAAACGATGTGATCGATTTTGTTGATTAACCAAAAAAACGCCTCTAGCTTGTTATCACAAGAGTAGAACGAAAAGTTAGGGGAGATGGTTAACTTCATTATTTTGTCGAGTAATAAGTCGAAAAGTTAGGGTGTTATTATACATAACTACATAACTGACGTAAAACTATTTAATTTCCTATAGAATAAGTATCCGCTACTCTCAAGGCAGATACCCTGCTTATTGATCACGGAGTGCACAAACTATTTAAACGCAATGGCTCACAAGGGAAGTGATATTATGAAGGTGTCTTTATTTTTCTTAAAACTTCATCGTATATGGCCGTTAGATTTAAAGAAACTTGAGAAAACAAATAGAACCATCCGGCTTTTAATATTTTCTACCATTGCCAGCACTATCTTCATAACTACAGGATACTCTGTCTACTGCACATACAAGGGTAAGATGGTCTCTTTTGATTAATCATTATGTAATAATTTACGTAACGTTAAACTTTTGTAATAAATAAATTAGATTTACGTCTTTAGAAAGAATTAATATGGGACAGGAGTCTATTGCAATGATCCGCCAGTTTGAAGTACAGGATGTTATTTTTTGCTTCTTTCACATTCATACATATGCGCATATACCTTCACCGATTACGAAAACTTCTGACCTCTTTCATCTTAGTGAATTTTCTTTAATAGAGAGGTATCGATGGTAAGACTCTTGAAAAATTTCTTCAAATGAGCGCTAATCCAAGGTCAGTTTATATATATATATATATATATATATATATATATATATATATATATATATATATATATATATATATATATATATATATATATATATATATATATATATATATATATATATATATATACATAGAGTGTGTCTCAAACTGGGTGGGAATGTATTGCTATCTCCGTTATTATTAGAGATAGGGAGACGGTTAAATTAGCAATGTTTTGCAGAATTTCATGCTTGTTCCAAATATGACTTGTATTTTGCCCTGCCTCTTTTCGTTTTCGAGTGATGAAAAAAACCTAAATTTGTCGATTTCTTTTTTTTTCAATATCTAAGTAGGCATTGATCTGACATGTCTAAGACTTGCACATTATCAGGACACTTTTTACAGAGTAATCTTTTTGTGCTATTTTCAACTTGATGCTTTCAGTAAATTCGGTCAGGCCTTTCCGATTAAAAGCAAGAATGCTATAAAAATTTTCAGGGTATTAATAAGATATTTTTTACAATATGGTACAGTAAGAGGCGTCGTTTGCGACTCTGGTACGAAATTCTCAAATGACACTGTCAAAGAGATCCTAAAGTCATATCAAATTCAACTGCCCATAACTACACCTCATAATCCCAACTCTAACAGACCAGTAGAGAGATTCCATAGCACACTGATTGAACACTATACAATTTTCAAAATAAAATACCCAAATCTAAAACCCCCTGACTTAATACCCTACTGCATACTAGCTTACAATTCAAGCATTCACTCTCAAACCATCTTTTGAGCTAATATTCGGATACATCCTAGAAATCTTCAACTTTGATCCCGAAGTTACACTCAAACCAAGATGTCAGTTGTCGATTGGTAGTAAACGATTCAGTACAGTGAAAAGCTCAGTTGAGACAATAATTGTTCTCCTTACCAAAGTGGGAAGAAGCTCCAGAAAGCAAAATGAATATAGAAGAATTGCCAGCAATGGAACTGGAAAACGTCCCTCTGCACGACGTAAGCAACTTCAGGGCTCAGCTGCAGTCTATAAAAAGTAGAATTCCCAACAAGATTAGACTCCCGTTGTACCACACAAGTATTTGGACGATCCTACTCTACATCATAATAATCCTTCTAGCAACAATATTTGGTACAGTTTTTGTCAAGAGAATGTCTGCCCAGCAGAATGAAAGAAGCAAAACATAAGCGGAAAATCCTTTAAGAATTCCGAAACCCAAGGGTTCCGTCCTCTAATGGGGGGAGGAATTAACACATGGCTTCTCACGATATGTCACGTAGATGTTATCAAGTTACATTTACATGCAGCAGTTCCCATCAGCAGATTCTACGAATCATACCGACCGTTGCAGATAGTGCCAGCAGTGCGAGTTCAGAAGAAGCTAGATTAGCATATTCTCGTGAGAACCTGCAACGAACACTTGTCCGATTAGTATATAAAGCCATTGTTTTGTATAGCATTTTTTCAGTTATATTTTAGGCAGTAACTATGTTAGTTTGTTGTTATATAGTTTAAGTAGTTTAATAAATTTAAAAAAAGCAACCTAAGTACAAGTGTTGTTAATTCGCGACAATATTACAGACGAAGATTAAGTTTTTTGGCGCAAAAAAGCCAGGAAATACCAGAAAAGTGATTAAAACGTCAAAATAGCGATTTGAAAGTCAAAATTGGCAACTTTTAGGCAAATAACCTGAAACGAATACGGGTTATGTAGAGAAAATGTGGCAAGAAGTGTATTTTATAAAGCTTTAAGTTTCGCAATTGCCCTTCATATTACTAAAACATTTGCAGAATATGCAATTCAAATATACCCTTTATCTGATGCTTTGGAATGTGTTTTAGTTACATTGTTTATGATTTAATAGTCTATAATTTTTTGCGAATTTTCGTAGAAAAAATTCGTCCTTGGATAGACAGCGACTTTTGAATTTTAAAAAGATTTCGTCACCTGAGCGCGAACTAGGTCCCTTGCAATCAATATCCGGAGTTAGTTTCAGTTTTTATCTGTTTACATATTTACAGGGTAAGGGATTTATACGGTAAAGCTAAATATATTCGTTACTATAACGTATAAGATAAGAGAAAAATTGTATACGGAAATTATACGGTGTCTTGAGCTGAAACTGATAAAATTATTTTGACAATCACATGCTGGCCCATCAGGCGCTGGTGATATAAATTTTCTCTTTTTTGTAAATTTGTGTAGAAAAAGTTCACTAGTGAGGCGAATTTGAAAAAAAATTCCTTCAAATGGGCGCGAACTAGGCCCTCTAAAATGGAAGTTTTTTCTAAAACCTTTTTGCAAATATCGTGGCAGGTGGGTAAATACCTTGAAGAAGTTCGTTGACCAGTTTTTCGGGAACATTTTAATTTTTTTTCTGATTGTTTTTTGTACTTTTGCAAACAATAAAGTTATTTTGAAAAAATATGGTATCTACATTATTTATACTATATAGGTTATACTGGTAACCAAATTTCATGCTAGACTTCATTAAAAAAGTTAAAAAGACAAACCTATTTGCTATTAAAACATTTTTACGAAAATTCACCACTATAATGCACCTGCTGCGTCCAGACTTTTAGTTTATTTCAAAGTTCCATCCCTGAGTGTTTAATGTTTTTTGAATTATTTAACAATATATATTTATTTTAGGTGAAGCGTTACAAATGTTTAACCTAATAAGTACAGAATGGATGTCATTCTTTGTGTGCTTCTACATATTTATTGTTACTGTCGCAAATCAGGAAAGAGTGGCTCGCCTATTTACCCGCATAGCTGATTTCAGTTTGTATCCGATTCCAGAGGAGCAGCTTCAAAGAAAAATTGCAATAGTAAACTGGATGTCCGTTATGTACTATATGACGTCCTTTATAGCAACGATAGCCCACTCATTGTATATGATAGTAACAAAAACCCAATGTGAGCAAAATAGTGACTACGGAGATTATTTTCTTGTGTGTGGAATTTTTTCGTATCTAGTTTTTCCTACCAAAATCACTTCAGGTGCCGTTAAAATTTTGATACATCTTTGGCAGTTTGTTGTTTGTTACCTTATCATTAAAGGAGCTGCACATATACAATATACTTTGTATGAAGTTTGTCAATATCTTAATATTAGAATAGCCAATCTAAATCATCTGCTCATTGCAATGTTTGACGAAACAGAAAATAAGAAGAAAAGAAAAAACCTAAATCATTGCATTCGTTATCACCTGGAAATTAAAAAGTAAGTAAATCATATATTAGTCCGGTCAATTTAGACATTCGAAGGTGCATAAAATCCCAACAAGCTGAAAATCAGTAAAATTGTGAAAATATAATTATAAATATAATTTAAAAGTTCCCCATCATTCCCGTGTATGGAATTTTTTTTTTCAAGGTCAAAGGTTAAAAAAATGAGTTTTTCGCGATTTTCAGCAAAACGGTAAGTTTTATCATAAAAGTATTTTAGACAAAAACTGTAGACCATAAAATTATCTATAAAAAATGTATCAATACTTTTTTTTCTATGAGCCACCGTTTCTGAGATAAAACGATTCAAAAAGTTGTAAAACTTGTTATCGTCATAATATGCACACGTTTCCACGCCACCTATGAGGTAGTGTACTTAGCACTTTTTTTTAACGTGGTTTCCCCAGTAGGCCTACTCCACGGGTCAGTTGTGATCCTGTTTAATTTGAAACTATTGCAAAATAACGGAAATTTTCAAAGATTGGAAAAGATAAAAGCGATGTAAAAAAAGTGGTGAAGTTCATTCGCCTGATTCGTAACTTTCAAATTATTGTTCTTGTTCTTGATCTTCTTCTTGTTCTTGTTCTTCTTCTTCTCCTGCTTCTTCTTCATCTTCATTTTGGATGTAAGTAAATTGCGTCAATAGCGATGTATCGCATGACACTTCGTTGGAATCAAACGAATCCTCCACTGTTGGTGATTCAACATTAGAGCACGACCGGCCTTGATAATTTGTGCATGCCAAATAACAAAACAGTCCGACTTTTTTGCAACCACATTTAGCACTGCATCCCTTTTTGCAGTTGCAAAAAATTGTGTTCAGCAGTTTTTCCGGCGCAGGTGGGAGTAAAGTTTGAACTGGCTCTAATATATTGTTGACCAACTTCCAACCCCAGTCTGTAGGGTCTAGCTGATAACCAAGCCACACTTGAACTTGGTAATATACCCGAAAAAGATGTTGATGAGCAGCAA
Source organism: Tillus elongatus (assembly GCA_964006375.1). Taxonomy (NCBI): domain Eukaryota; kingdom Metazoa; phylum Arthropoda; class Insecta; order Coleoptera; family Cleridae; genus Tillus; species Tillus elongatus. The sequence continues at coordinate 194,518,400 of OZ023263.1, forward strand.
CTGAGGTTGGAGGAAGACAAGCTAATTGAACTTGTTTTTTATTTTTAGTATTTTTAACGAAACATGCATATCGATGCTTATCTAAACAGGTAGTTTTTTTAGGAGCTCCGTACATAGAAAGAAGAAAGCGGATGCCGTTGGTGATAACGTCTTGTTGAGTTGAATTACTCTTTTTAAAAACTTCAGCACATTGAACTAAATCTTGTTTTTCAAACAATTTGAAAACTGCTGTTTTACCCCTCCTGTAAAATGCAGATGTCGTATCACAGCCAGTTATTGCGTGTAAAAATAGTACATGATTTTGACACTTTACAAAAGTAGATAAACTTTTTGATGAATATATATCCGATTGATGTTGAGCTTTTCCTGGTTTTAAGAAGAAAATAGTTTTTTCAGTTGGCGTTCGAGCAGTGAGTAATACGAGTAAGTCTACATCTTCACCAACAACAATAGTTGTATTTGTCAAATTGAATTACTCTATTGCTGTTTCAATAATCAATACATCGGCATCATTATTAGCTTGTTTTACCAATATATTTTCAGCAGTAAACTTTTCTTTCAACATTGAAATGAACCGAGACTTGTTGTGAGTATTTGTAAGAAATTTCTGTTGACTAGTTGGAACTGTCATAAGTTCATCAAATAAAATATCAGAAGATGAAGATGTTGCTAAAGTTTGACGACGTTGTTCTGCAGCTTTGATATTTCTCGTGCAATTATCATGTATATTTTATATTTTAAGTATATGTTACAATGACCAATAGAAAAATATTTCAACATATATAACAACTCTAGAGATGTATATACGTGGCGTACTCATGCATATTATGACGATAACAACTTTTACAACTTTTTGAATCGTTTTATCTCAGAAACGGTGGCTCGTAGGAAAAAAGTATTGATACATTTTTTATAGATAATTTTATGATCTACAATTTTTGTCTGGAGTACTTTTATGATAAAACCTACCGTTTTGCTGAAAATCCGAAAAACTCATTTTTTTGGCTTTGACCTTGATTAAAATTTTTTCCATACACGGGAATGATGGGGAACTTTTAAATTATATTTATAATTATGTTTTGAACAATTTTACTGATTTTCAGCTTGTTGGGACTTTATGCACCTTCACTCTCATTTTTTGGTCTAGATTGACCGGACTATATTTTTTGCGTTATCGGTGTGATACATACATATATATATATATATATATATATATATATATATATATATATATATATATATATATATATATATATATATATATATATATATATATATATAATTCCTTAACCGTCCGGTATATTGTGATGCAATTTGGAACGATAATATATGAAAAAGTCTGAGAGAGTTTATCGTTATATGGTATATAATTTTTGTCTAATTTTCGTAAAAAATCAAGAAAGCTCAATATATCCGTTATTATACACGATACGAAAAATAATTGTATACATTAATTATAGGGTGTCTTGAGCTACATCTTAAAAAATATTTCTATAATCAAAGGGTGGCCCATAAGTCGTTGGCGATACAAATTTTCTTTTTTTTTAATCGAACACCTCTTATGTTATTGCATTTTTGCCTTTTTTCATAGAAATATAATGCATGTTGCAAGAAAAAAAATTCGGGACGCAGCAAGTGCGTTATGCTAGCGAATTTTCATTAAATGCTTCAAATTTGAAGAGCTCAATTTGCTATTAACCTATGAGGTTGAGCAAGAAACCGGTTTTTTCGGAAACACTTTACGTTTGCTTTCAGAAATTTGTGTACATTTTGAAACAATAAAGTTATTTTGATGAAACATGGCACATTGTTTCTACTATATAGGTTATACTGGTAACCAAATTTGATGCCTACTTTCTTAAAAAAAAAACACATATTTGGTATGAAAAACAATTTGTGAAAATTCACTACCATAACGCACTTGCTGCGTCCAGACATTTTTGTAATATTAACATTTATTATTAGATTATCAGGTATAGTGATGAAAAAATACTTTTTAAAGGAGCCACTAGTTTCTCAAATTTAACTTGTAGTTTTACCAATATGTTGTAGAAAAATATGCGTTAATAACGAGACCCCGGCATCAAAATTTTAAAAACATTTTACAAAGTAATCTAAGTACACATATATTTTTTTATAAAATTTTTGTGCAAAATATTTTTAGGCAAATAAAATTTTTTTGGATGAAAAAAATATGGCTTTTTTGGCTAAGCTCGTGAAAAACAACCTTTCAATGAATTTACTTAAAAAAATTAAACGAATATTTTTTAAAATAGTTAATGGCATTTAGCCAAGAAAATTTTAGCGAATTTTTGTTCGAATTTTTTTAAATTGTGGCATATTTTTTTATCAAATTTTCGTCAAACCGCTGTTTTTAATTGCAGAACATTTTAAAATTTTTGTGATTTTTTTTCTATTTTTATTTCGGTGAAAAAAGTCTTTCAGGGAACTTTTATAGAGAATATATTTTGTAAACAAATTTTTAGCTGATTTTCCTGGAAATAAAAAAATTACAAAAATAATTGCAATGAAAATTTCCTACCAGATTTTTGTGAATTTTTATTTTAAAAAAATCACTATTAAAGAGGTATCAATGGTGAGACTTTGCAAAAATTTTTTCAAATGAGCGCGAACTAGGACCCCTAGAACCCATATCCGGGGTCAGTTTCAATTTTTATATGTTTATATATATATATATATATATATATATATATATATATATATATATATATATATATATATATATATATATATATATATATATATATATATATATATATCCATCCGAGAACTCAAAAAATAATTAACCGATTTCGATAAAACTCAGCAAGTGCGTTCTTTTATTAATGGCTTGGATGAGTTTGTTAGCCAGGAAAAATCGGACGGGGTTTTCTGGGAAATTTTTGAGTTTTCTTTCGAAAAAAAATTGTTTCTCCGAAAATTACAAAGTTGTTTTAATGAAATTCAATGTATATATTGCCTTAGGAGAGACCTTACTACGTCACAAAATTCAACTTTCTAGGTTTTATAAAAAATTGAGTTATTCAAATTTTGAATTTTCTTTGGAAAAATTTTTTTTTCTCCAAAAATTACAAAGTTATTTTAATTAAATTTGTTGAATATCTTGCCTTAGGAAAGACCTTACTACATACCGAAACTAAAATTTTTAAGTGTATATAAAATTGAGTTATTCAAAGTTGAAGCATTTAATAAAAATCACTACCATGACGCACTTGCTGCATCCCGAACTTTTTTATATTAATTAAATGTACCGCAAAAGTAATTTTCTTTTAGACTAGCGAACGAAATCGATAGCTGCTACAAATCAACAATGCTTATACATTTTATCCTAACAGCTACCATATTCGGATTGTTTGCAAATCTAATTATTGAGGTAAACTAATAGCCAACCACACGGATACCCTATAATATGTTATTATTTTTCATTTTTAGGAACATAATATTGTCGATATTCTGCACTTCATGGGTTGGCTTTTTCCATTATTTGCTCTTTGTTATGGTGGACAAACTGTGATTGACTGGGTAAGTGATGTGTCTAGCTGGTTGAAACACTGTGTCTGATCTTAATAGAATATACCCCTGTCCCTTGTGGGCCCGGGGACTAATTAAAATAATAGGCCCCAGGTAACTCCTGCCTGTCGTACGACTCGACTAATCGGGGTCAAGAAAGTGGTAGTGGACTTTTCCTTTACGTGATAGTAAAGGATTTTTTCACGCCCGAGGAGGTACCACCACTTACATCAAGGCGCCGGTGAAGTCCCAATGGACTTTCCGGTTCTGGTGTATGATTCGGTTTCCGTTATAAACAAAAATAATGATGGCTCCACCATGCAAAAAAGGATTCCGGAGATAAAACACCCATCCATTCGGATCTCCGGGAGAGGGGTGTACAGGGAGCGCCGGCATCAAGATTTAACATATCCTTCTCGAATATATGTGGCCTAAATTCTAACCTGAACTCCGTTCACCATTTCCTCCAAGCTAATAGGCCCCAACTCCTCTTCCTCGCCGAAACCCAAATCAAAGCCAAAACAGCCACTAATCACCTTAGTTTCCCGGGGTATGATCTCTTTACTTCCTTTAGATTGCATCGAGGCGTGTGCGCATACATCCGTAGCAATCTACCCTGCACCAGACTCTTCAATTTAGAAACTGGAAGAAAATACATACTTTGGATGAAACTCTCTCTCAGGGCGCAACTAAATTTATGTGTTGCATTTACCGGTCCCCTTCTGACAACAACTTTGTCCAGCTCTTCGACTACCTTTCTGAAAAAACCGACCATCTGATTTCGGATGATCCTTCCTCTGAGGTCACTATTCTTGGTGATTTCAATATTCCTAATAAGGAATGGCTAAGATCTTCAAAGACCGATCCACAAGGGACAGCAGCGGAGGCCTTTGCAGTCAGCAATTCTTTGGCCAATATGGTTCAGCAACCTACTTACTTTCCTCGTATCCCAACACACAGCTCAAATACCTTGGATCCCATTCTTACTACAAAACCTGAATGCTATAAGATATCAGTCACCGCCCCGGTCGCTCAGACCACGGCACCGTCACTGCTTTCTGCACAATGCAACCCACAGTCATCACACCCACGTATTGTTTGGCACTACAACTCCGCGAACTTGGACGAAATGCGGGATTACTTTTCCTCATTTCCATGGGCGTCTGTCTGCATCTCTCATCCTGACCCCTCTGATATCTCACAAAACCTCACCGAAACTATCCAAGCTGGCAAGGAATTATTTATTCCACGTACACAGAAAACCTCTTTAGCCACTCAAAAGCCCTGGTTCTCTAAACCTTGTGACAAGGCCAGACTTGAAAAGGTCAAAGCTCACAAAACGCTTCTACTCAATCCCAGTTAAGAAAACCGTCAAGAATCTAACGGCGCAAGGAACCGCTATGTCCGCATACTTTCTGAGGCAAAAAACTCGTTTAATAACTACATAAAAAACAAAGTCCTCTCAAGCTTCAACGGCAGCAAACCCTTCTGGACTCTTGCTAAATCTATCGGGAACAATTTCTGCAAGAGCACGTTCCCATCTCTTGTTTCTGGGGATGAAATTTTTTCTACCGCACTGGGCAAGGCTAAACTTTTTGCCTCGTTGTTCGCCGGCAATTCTACTCTCAACTCACCTCCAAATGTTTAACCACCAACAGTCCCCAATGTCGCGCATAAAATGATGGATATCATTTTCAAAACTAAAAAGATACGAAACATGCTCTCTTCTCTTAATACCAGGCAACATCTGGCCTTGACGGGATCCCAGCACTTGTTCTCAAAAAATGCGCACCAGAACTTGCTACTGTCTTGACTCGCCTGTTTCAGACATCTTACAATAGAGGCATATTCCCTAGTAACTGGAATCCTAGTAACTGGAAACCTGCTCGAGTATAACCCGTCCCCAAGAAAGGATCCAAAGCGTTTCCTAGCAACTACAGGCCTATTTCTCTCGTTTCAGTCGTCGCTAAAGTGATGGAAAAGTATATAAACACCAAATTACCAAAATTTCTTGAAAAACACAGTCTAATCCACGACAGGCAGTATGGATTCCGTTAGCGCAGATCAATTGCCTACCTCCTTTGCTGTGTCAGCCATTCTTGGAACAAGTCTATGGAACTACACGGTGAATCCCAGATTGTCGCTCTAGACATATTCAAAGCATTTGACCAGGTCTGGCACGCAGCGCTGCTTAATAAACTTCCGGCCTATGGCCTACCACCAAAACTCTGTACCTGAACAGACAACTTCCTCTCCAACCGGAGCATTTCTCTTGTCGCGGATCCCCATTCATCTAAACGGTATCCAATTGATGTAGGAGGTCCTTGAGGTTCAGCTTTAGCCCCTACTTTGTTTCTTCTCCACATCAATGATTCCCTCTCTAGCACATCCAACCTAGTTCACAGTTACGCGGACGAAAGCACCCTTCACTCAAATATACAATATTCTAAGCCTGTCTCTTTAGCCCAATTAGATGAGGATCGCAGACTCGTGGAGGGTTCTGTCTCCGTGGATATCCAAAAAATATTAAACTGGGGAAGTAGAAATCTTTTACAGTTCAACCCTACTAAATCTCAATCTTGCTTCCTATCTCATAAGGCATACACCAGCCCTAGACCCATCACAAGGAGCAAGCAAGGTATTCAAAGTAATGAGTCCTTTTCACTTGTTGGCTTTTCTGTGGATCGAAATCTCAATTGGCACCAACATGTCACATCAATTGCAGAAGCGGCTGCTATGAAATTAGGTTTCCTCTTCCGGGCTCGCAAATACTTTTCACCACCTCCCTCCTAAAGCATATGTGCAGTGTAGTAATATGCAGCATTGCCTAAATTGCAGCTGTGGGGGATGATGTCGTAGCTTTCGTTATTTCAAGACAAATCAGCCTCGGCCATTTTTGCATTTTACCTTTTGTTGAGGCTTGTTTGTTTTTAAGCTACAATGTGGTTCGAGTGGAAAAAGTTGTTCAGATTTTCACGAGCATCTTCATTCTGACAAAAAAAAAACAATTGCGTATCGAATTTCTGAGATTGACGTATCAAGTTCCATTAATTAAATAATTTATTGCAGAACATTGTCAGAGTAAATAAATAAATAAACGAATAAATAATAATAATAATAAACGACATTTATTCTATAATTGATAACTGATTATGAGTTGTGACTTGTCTTGCTTTTTACATAAAAAAAAACGAGTGCATTTTTGGAAAAATTGTGTGGTGGAGCACGATCGTGCTGGTAAATTAGTGTTTCCTGCAGCTAATGGCACGGTGTCTAGAATAATGGGTACTTGTTCAGTTAAAAATTGTAGTATCTTTCTGAATTCAGTGTGCCTTCATAAAGATATGGATCGTAGATTATTTCGCCCAGAATGGCGCACCAACTATTAGTTCAAAATTTCTTCTGGGTCTCAATCTCGTCAATTTCATATGGTAGATCCTGACTTCATACGTGAGTATTAATACTATTAAATGGAGAATTTGGACTCATTCGTCTAGATGATGTTACTAAGGAACCTGTCATCTACTTCAACATTTCTCAGGAACCATCGGCAGAATAGGATTCGCATTTCGTTGCCTCCAGGGTGCAATTTTTGTACTGGATACACTAAAATTCTTTATAAGTGTACTTCTTCGGTACTTTATGCACGAAACCAATTAAACAGGCGCATTCGGCAGCTACTTCCCTGTCTGGTTTGTTTATCTTCAATAGGCTAAGAACATTTGTTTCAATTTATTGTTTGTCGATCGGCAATCTTCCTCTGATATTGTGTTTTAGGCAACCGTGCATTCTTATTGGACAAAAAGCAACAATGCAACATGTCATGTTTCTTTGCACATGAATAGTTCATCTTGTTACAAATTGCAAGAACTAAAGTGAAGAAGTTATCAATATTGAACTATAAAAGTTTCGCTAGAATTACTAACTTATGAATTCGAACATGGATTAATAACTACCAAAATAAAACAAAACAAGAACAGGAATAAACTTAATAAAATGAAATAAACGCACTATAACGAATCCAAAAATCAGAGATTAGTAGAAAATATGCAGAGTGGAATGATCGTACAACGTGATTTGTCAAATTGACGTTAGTAATGATATATCATTTCAATGCATTCTCGCTACCTTACCAACTGATGACACATATCGGATAAAGGTATTGCCATACAATGCAGTCAATGAATATGATGTAAGCCATTTTAGGAAGCTTCCACAAGCGTCTGGAGTAGGTATCGAAGTTCTGAAACTAAATTTAGAAAGTTTCCCCGCGCACTAGAAACCCTCCAAGTTATTACTGTCCACTGTGATAGACATACCTACGATTCAAAATATTTGCACGTCACAAGCAGCACAGAATACATCAATGTGATTGAGCAGATGATGACCCTCCGAATCTCAAACTCTGGCGAATAATACATAAATATTTTCCTGACCTGTCAAGACAAAACACAAGATCTAACAATGCCAACTCAGCTTCTAAAAGTGGCTCCTTTCTGTATTCTGAAAAGTATTTCAATTCTAACACTCTTCTTTCAATAATAACGGAGATGGCTATTGTAAACGATTCCCGTGAACGAGCATATCTAGATCTAGATATCTCTCGAACTATGCAGAATGGACAAGAACGTGGTACCTTTATAAGAGGGACAATCGAATTTGAGATTGAATTAGCCAGGAAAATAATTAGCGTTCCCTTTAGAAAAACGAGTTTGATATGTCAATCTCAACAAATCGACGCGCAATTGTTTTTTGACGTCGGAATCGAGATGCCCGTGAAAAGTTGCACAACTTTCCCTATTTGAACCACACTGTAGCGCCAATAATAACAAAGATGGATATTGTAAACAATTCCCGTTAACATCCTGTGTAAGAGGGTCGTAGCTCAGAAAAAATATATAGAACAAAACTCGGGGTTTCAAGAAAAGTAAAAAGCAGATAACAGTGTAACAGGAATATTTTAAGATAACAGCCTTCTAAAAGTTTCATCCGAAAATGCGCCATCTGGTGGCAAGGCGAAGAAAATAATCAAATATTTCCTGAATTTTTCTCGAAATAACCTGTCGAGTGGTTTTTTCCTCCTTCAAAGCTCTAGTTGCCATAGTTACCGATATATGAATGTCGCTCACCTAATGAAACTCGGCTCCGGTTCAGTTTATATATATATATATATATATATATATATATATATATATATATATATATATATATATATATATATATATATATATATATATATATCTATTACATATGTTGTGTGAGGTACTGTCAAAGAGTGCTAGTTTTATTCGTGGCCGCTAAAAATGTGGTCATCCCAGAATCCAATGTAAAATGATTATACCCCTTTGTTACTAAAATATGTTCATGGTGAGCGAAACTCGATATCTCAGCTATATTATTAAAAAAGGAAACAATAGAAAAAATCTGAAAAGCGGTCGTTAAATGGGATTGAATAAGGTCCATTTTAAGCTGAATTTGCATACCTTTCCAAATTTGGAAACTGAGGTTATGACGCCATCGATTTTTTTCCTGGAAATATACATATATTTTTGCGTAATAAAAAGTCTCGTTTTTCTGAACAAATCTTGTGTAGAAAAAATTGAGATCTTCTTCAGTTGAAAAATTATTAGCAAATTTGTCTGTATCTATCTATCTCTTAGCCTATTTGTCACGGTTTTGAACCACATTTAAACCAGAATTTTTACTCAGAGTGGCTGCCCGAATCTGAGAATACATTTAATGCGTTCATCGGATCTTTACGCATCCCATTTTAGCGTTTTATATCATCTTATTTAATTTTAATTACTCATCCATCTACCTACATATTTAAATAATGATCCACTCATACAAGCGCGAGCTTACCCTCATATTCACACAAGTACACATAATGTATAGAGTTATAATTACAATTTGCACCTGCAATATTCTGTATCTATTTAACTAATTATTACTAGATTATATTAAGGGAAATAAAAAACAGGGACACAAATCATCTGCCTCTTAGGGTTCTATCTAGACGACTTTATATAGGGTGGCGCATTGAAAACGAAACAGACCGATTTGCGTCCAGAGAATTATTTTTTAAGAAACGCTGAAAGACATTAATTTTAATATTGAGGGGGACATGTTTTAAAATAAAACTCAACTTTGTCACATCAACCCCTTAAGGGTGGTAATAACAACACTCATATTTTAAATAGGGAACATGGGTCGAGTGTAACATCGTTTAACATCTCTTTCTTTCTGAATCAGGCACACTAATTTTTTTGGAAGTTTTATCAACTCTATTAAAAATTATTCACAGTTGAAAATGCAACAACGCATTTCACTCATTTCAATAAGAAATGTGCTGATAGTCAATGTTTTGTTGGTTTGTAAACAAAAACTTGACTATCAGAACATTTCTTACCGGAATGAGAGAAATGCGGTTTATTATTTCAGTTTATCGGTTAGTTTGATACTTGATAGTACTACCGAAAATTAATTTCACAATGGTATATTCTGTAGAAGAAAGAGTTAAAATAATTACTCTTTTTTTCAAAAACGACGACTGTGCCAACCGTACCGCAAATTTGTTTAATGAACGACATCCGAACAGACAATGTTAACAGAACATACATTTTGGAGTTATTTGCAAAGTTTCGACAAGGTGGTTCAGCAGCCAACAAAAAAACGGGATCCTGAACATGAATTTCCGGTTAGAAATGAGACTACTGAGATTGAAGTTTTAGGACAAATTGCTACAGACCCAACTTTGAGCACGAGAAAATTGGCCACAGTTTCATAATTGTCGTTATTAGGCAGATAATAATCCAAGAAATTTTCACGAAGTCCACACTCAAACTCCACAAAAATTGATTGTCTGGCGTGGCATTTTTGGAGACCGTTTAATCGCACCAATTTTTATTGATGGCAATTTGAGTAGTGAAACGTATTTGGAGTTACTAGAAGATATCGTTTACCCTCTACTAATTGACGTTGTTGAAAATAATGATCGCTATCAAGAAAATCAATTAGTGTTTCAACAAGATGGAGCTCCTTCGCATTTTTCACAACGTGTTAGGGAGCTTTTGAACAGAGAGTTTCCAGGACAATGGATTGAGCGTAGAGGTGCTATTGAGTGGTCCGCTAGATCACCGGATTTAACTCCTTTAGACTTCTTTCTATGGGGCCATTTAAAGAGTAGAATTTACGCAACAGGACCGGAGTCTCTGGAAGAATTACGACGACGCATTGTTGAAGAATGCAGTCTAATAACTCCAGAAATGCTCCAGAATGTCAGAGCTCGTATTGAACAAAATTTGTACTTTTGTATGGAAGCTGGTAGTCAACAATTTGAACACTTACTTAACTGAATAAACATTTTTGAACATTTTTAACGAAAAATCGACCAATTAATGCATTTCTTATCACAATGAATGAAATACGTTCTTGCAACTCCAACTGTGAATAATTTTTAAACAAGTTAATAAAACTTCCAAAAAAATTAGTGTGTTAAATTCAGAAAAGAAAGAGGTTTCAAATTATGTAACAGTCGACCCATGTTCCCTATTTAAAACATAAGGGTTGTTATCACCACCCTTAAGGGGTTGATGTGACAAAGTTGAATTTTATGTCAAAACATGTCCCCTTCAAGATTAAATTTGACGTGTTTCAGCGTTTCTTAAAAAAAATTCTCTGGACGCAAATCGGTCTGTTTTGTTTTCAATGGGCCAGCCTGTATAACTTACACATATGGTTGACCCTAGATAACTTAGGAAAACAAATGGTTAGACAAAAGGATAGCTAAACTATGTACAAACTCCTAAGTAGTTACTACAAAATAAAATTAGAACCATAAAATTTTCAGACCCAAGTTATAAATATGTGTATTTACAATTATATATATATATATATATATATATATATATATATATATATATATATATATATATATATATATATATATATATATATATATATATATATATATATATATATCCCGTTGCAGGTAAGTGTGCCAAATTAAAAGGACACGGAACACCACGTGTCCGCACAATATTTTCAATAAATATTTGAACATGTACCCTTGCATTTGTACAACCCATCAGCATATGCTCTATATCCCCAACTCGCTACACTCGCAAATGGGATCGTATTTTAAATTTAATTTATATAAGTATGAGGGTACCAATGCAAAAATGTGGAACGCTTCAGGATTTTGCGTGTCATCCTTGCGCAGAGGCCATGCTAATATTCTCTGTATCGTTCTAATTTTAGTATATGTACCGCCGAACATTTCTCTAGATAGTTTAACCCAAACGCTTCTGATTTTTATTTTAAATTTTCAAGTCAACAGATGTGTTCTGTAAACTTAATTTTTCAACGGTTTCTACGGGAAGTCTAACGGGACAAGTCCAGTGATTTAGGCGTCCACTGTACCGGTCTATTGACATTAGCAAATTTTCTCCATAAGCTTCATTAAATATTGCTGAACATTTTTTTCTGTCTGCGGTGGAGCTCCGTCATGCTGAAAACACATGTTTACTCGCAGCTGTAATAGCACATTTTCGAGAGGCATATAAGAAACATGTGGATAAGATAAGACTGATAAGAACTGGCAATTGGAAATATTTTAACATAAAATCTCAAGGTATTAATCTGCTATTTATTTATAGTTCGTTCCCCAATTTTATGTTTTGAATATACTTATAAGTCCATGTCAACTTTTATTTTATAAATTAATAAAATTGAAATTAATGTCTGAGCTATAATTTACAAAAATTTGCTGGTGATATTTAGAACAGTCACAAAATCTTGACGATTTCTTACAAATTTGTCAATAATTTAACTTTCACATCGTTAATACGTGTGGAGGAAGTATGGCATCGGCGACAAAAATTTCTACTTTTTTTTTTCGCTTAAAGGTCGTAAAAAGTATCAAAACATATGTTTGCAGCCACGATAGCTTTAGAACAAATGAGATAATGTCTTTAACTTTGATACACGGTTAGTACCCGACAAACGAACGGCTCGGATTGTTTTTGGGTAAAAATAGCTTCAGGGTGTAGGGGATGAATGGGGGATGATTTGGTGAAAATTGAAATTTTTTAGTTAAACTCGGGTAATATAACGTTTTAGGGTTATTAGATAGCTTTTAATTTCATTAAACGTCTTTTGTGCTGAAATTAAATTAAGGATTGTGGGGGTGAAATATCGGTGACAGAGATTTCGAAATTTTTGTTTTTGCTAAAACGTCGTAAAAAGTCTCAAAACATATAGAAAACTGGATTCTGAAACCAATTTTTTTTATCTGTCGGTCTGTGTCTGTCGGTGGGTCTGTCTGTTAGTAGCCACAATAACTTTCAAAGGAATTGAGATATCATCCTCAAAATTGGTATTCAGTTAGCACCCGACAAAGGAACGCTTAAAGTTGTTTTTGGGTAAGATCGCTTTATGGGGTGGGGGATAAATGATGGGTGATTTGGTGAAAATTGAAATGTTTTGGTTAAAACTCGAGTAATATAACGTTTCAGAAGTTTATGGGTACAGGATTAAGAATAATTTCTTTGTGATCAAGTCATGGACCCTAAATTCATTTCATGAGAGTGTCTTTCTGTAGAGAGTAGATTATCACAGCTAAGGGGAACTTATGATTCAATTTGCAGCATTTTTTTCACCGAAGCAGATATCACCTTTTTTTATTTACAAAATTTGCTGATAAAAATTAGCTCTTTTTGAATATGGAAAAATATAGATATACTGTTCCTAAACGTCAAAATGTTTGGGGTTGACATCTTTGGGTGATGAATAAAAGGCCTTTTCTTTCCAAACAAATACTTTATTCCTTGTCCCGACGCGTTTCGACCTTACCTAACAGGTCATCCTCAGGGGAATCTATAATTTATAAAAGGCTTGTCAGAAAAACTGAGTTTTCCGGTAGGCTACTTCTGCGAGGGTACAACGCAGGAATATATAAGATAAAATGAGTTAACAACAGCTAACCCCAACACTAAGTCAAAAAAGGTTAATAGTTAACATGTCAAGCTACAAAAGCTATAAGAACACAAATATACTGTCACTAAGTACTACATGCAACAAAATTGAAAAACAACTACAAGTCAAAAATTAAAATACAATAAAAGGCTAATCTGTCTCCAGATCTTCAAAAATTACAATACGTCTAATATTAAAACTCATAAAGCTTAAAAATTCTCCAAAATTTAAGTTTAAGCTGAAGACAACAACAGGAGTAAGAGCAGACAGCACAAACACCAGCAAGCCATGCAGCCGAGAAGAAACTTTCAGAGAAAACAAAACCTATCAAGTGAATGGGAATTGAAACCGAAGCGAGTTTTTACCGTTGTTTTAAACATGAAAAATGAAAAAAGCGCCAAGATGGCGAACTTACTTACTTGTCTTGCTAAACAGGACTAAAAAACTATACAGTTGAATGCCCAAGGAACATGTTTCATCTGTTGTTATAGGATTGATCTATTTGGTATCAGAAGTGCTAACAACTTGGAAAATAACAACTCTGTTGAAAGTCAAGAAAGAATTTTTGTTTTAAATTTAAAAGGTGAGATATAACGTGCATAACACGTGATGGAGAACAAAAGCCGGCAGAACATCTCAGCGCAAGGTCTATACTTAAACTGAAAAGGGAAAATGACAAGTGACATTTGACATTTGGCAGAAGTGACGTATCGACCACGGAAAACAAAGACGCTAAAAACGAAGGACAGGTCCGGAGTGGGCCAAAATGACCTGACGTAAGGTCGGCTTCTTAATCGGGAATGAAAATGGCAATCAACAAACTGACAGACGTGAGAAATCGACTCGAAAATATACAGACACTAAAAACAAAATGGCAGGTCTGGAAGCCAAGGAGCAGATCCCCTGACTAAGTTGTCTCACGGTCCACTTGGATGGTGTGTGGGCTGGTGATCTGCTAGTTGACTATATAGAGATGAAAAACTTGTGACGTCTGTATTGGAAACATTAAGTACGTTTTTGTTAGAACAATTGATATGTTTATAAATTTCCATCTCTTCAATGACACACTGTTCAATACCAAAATTGGAAGGATGCAGAATTGTTGCGTCATTTTCTTTGCTGAAAGGGTGACCTGACTCCATCAAATGGCAACCAAAGATCGAAGTGTTGTTGTTGGGTTGGTTTCTGCTTCTTAGGTGTTCAGTAATTCTAACACTCAATCAGACTCTTGTATTGTTGAAAGGGCTACCTAATAATTCACCACTAGATAGGAACGTTCAAAATGCTCTTCATTCATTGGTAAAAGCTTGCTTGTCACAGAATTTCTTTAAATTCGATAACAAAATCTATATACAAAAAAATGGTCTCCCCATGGGAAATCCCCTTTCACCGCTTTGTGCGGAAATCTTTATGAGTTTCTTTGAGAAGGAAATAGTCTTCAAGGACCCTAATCCATATTCCAATTTCATTACTTCTTGGACTCGTTACGTAGACGACATTCTAGTGGTTTGGTCTGGCACCGTGGAGCAGCTCCGTCTGTTCCTGGATTGGTTGAACAGCTTACATGTCAACATCAATTTCACAATGGAACTAGAAGTTGAATCGTCAATCAACTTCCTGGACCTCAAGCTAAAAAGAAGAGGTAACTCAATAGAATTTGATATCTACAGAAAACCCACTCAGACCGACCACCTTATACCGTTCAGGTCTTGTCATCATATGTCACACAAGATGGCGTCTATCAGATTCTTGATTGATAGATTGTTTAAAATCCCACTGTCTAGGGAAAATTTCGAAAAAGAGCTAAATCTGATCAAACAGTTAGCTATCAATAACGAATATCCACTAAAATTAATAAGTAAACCAGTCGAAAGGAAAAACCGTCAATTGTTGAGGTCAATGAGTTCGAGTCTGCCCCCAGAACAGTCAGTGAGACTTTCATATTGTTCATTTACTTTTTGTGGTTCCATTACCAACACAGTTACAAGAGCACTCAAGAGAGAAAATGTCAGGTTCTCGTTCAAGTCCACAAACACTGTCAAAAGTTTGTTTATCCATAATAAAGACAGTATTCCAGCTCTCAAGAGGTCAGGTGTATATTGTTTGAAGTGTGGTGAACCCGATTGCAACACGGTCTATGTTGGCAGGACAGGGAGAGCATTGGGTCTTAGAATTACTGAACACCTAAGAAGCAGAAACCAACCCAACAACAACACTTCGATCTTTGGTTGCCATTTGATGGAGTCAGGTCACCCTTTCAGCAAAGAAAATGACGCAACAATTCTGCATCCTTCCAATTTTGGTATTGGACAGTGTGTCATTGAAGAGATGGAAATTTATAAACATATCAATTGTTCTAACAAAAACGTACTTAATGTTTCCAATACAGACGTCACAAGTTTTTCATCTCTATATAGTCAACTAGCAGATCACCAGCCCACACACCATCCAAGTGGACCGTGAGACAACTTAGTCAGGGGATCTGCTCCTTGGCTTCCAGACCTGCCATTTTGTTTTTAGTGTCTGTATATTTTCGAGTCGATTTCTCACGTCTGTCAGTTTGTTGATTGCCATTTTCATTCTCGATTAAGAAGCCGACCTTACGTCAGGTCATTTTGGCCCACTCCGGACCTGTCCTTCGTTTTTAGCGTCTTTGTTTTCCGTGGTCGATACGTGACTTCTGCCAAATGTCAAATGTCACTTGTCATTTTCCCTTTTCAGTTTAAGTATCGATCTTGCGCTGAGATGTTCTGCCGGCTTTTGTTCTCCATCACGTGTTATGCACGTTATATCTCACCTTTTAAATTTAAAACAAAAATTCTTTCTTGACTTTCAACAGAGTTGTTATTTTCCAAGTTGTTAGCACTTCTGATACCAAATAGATCAATCCTATAACAACAGATGAAACATGTTCCTTGGGCATTCAACTGTATAGTTTTTTAGTCCTGTTTAGCAAGACAAGTAAGTAAGTTCGCCATCTTGGCGCTTTTTTCATTTTTCATGTTTAAAACAACGGTAAAAACTCGCTTCGGTTTCAATTCCCATTCACTTGATAGGTTTTGTTTTCTCTGAAAGTTTCTTCTCGGCTGCATGGCTTGCTGGTGTTTGTGCTGTCTGCTCTTACTCCTGTTGTTGTCTTCAGCTTAAACTTAAATTTTGGAGAATTTTTAAGCTTTATGAGTTTTAATATTAGACGTATTGTAATTTTTGAAGATCTGGAGACAGATTAGCCTTTTATTGTATTTTAATTTTTGACTTGTAGTTGTTTTTCAATTTTGTTGCATGTAGTACTTAGTGACAGTATATTTGTGTTCTTATAGCTTTTGTAGCTTGACATGTTAACTATTAACCTTTTTTGACTTAGTGTTGGGGTTAGCTGTTGTTAACTCATTTTATCTTATATATTCCTGCGTTGTACCCTCGCAGAAGTAGCCTACCGGAAAACTCAGTTTTTCTGACAAGCCTTTTATAAATTATAGATTCCCCTGAGGATGACCTGTTAGGTAAGGTCGAAACGCGTCGGGACAAGGAATAAAGTATTTGTTTGGAAAGAAAAGGCCTTTTATTCATCACCCAAAGAAATATAGATATGTTTCCAGAAAACAATTCAATGGCGTCATAGGTTTAGTTTCCAAACTTGGAAAAATATGCACATTTGGTTCAAAATGGACCTTACTAAATCCTATTTGAGAATCTCTTTTCAGACTTTTCCCATTGTTTCTTATTTTACAATAATAGAGCTGAGGCATAGAGTTTCGCTCACCCGTAAATATTCAACAAACTTAAAAAGAATTAGATGTTGTGTTCATTTTAGAGTACTTCAGTAGAAATGGCGGCATATAACTCAAACTGGTATAATGAGTCAGTTGAGTTGCAAAAAGATGTATCGCTAATAATGTGTATGGCACAAGAACCCATTTATATGCATGCAGGTTCCATTGGTATTTTATCAAACCCACTATTTGTAAGCGTGAGTATACTTTTAAAATAGCTTATTTGTTTTTGCCTGGAATTGTATTGTTTCAACAAAATTGATTTTACATTTTTAATACAATCATAAATTTATGTTTAATTTTAGATTATGAAAGCGATGTACGTATGCTTCGTGTTGTATGGACCACAAAAGAAAAAGGCCTCGAAAAATATTGTTACAAACTAGTAAAATCTACATAGTTATGGTTGTTCAATAGTTAATTATACAAAGAATAATGCATCTTTAAAAGTTTTACTGTCACATACTCACTTAGTTGTAGCGCAAAAAATGTTTTATCATTGTAGCTATAATAGCAATGAATAAAAAGGTAAAAATGTAATAGGTTTTAGTCGCAAGTCAGATGTGGCATAGATCAGAGGTCCGTGAGAGCTAGCGCAATTTACCATGCAGCAGCAGCAGCAGCAGCCGCAGTAGCACAAGCCGCAGTAACACAAGCCGCAGTAACACAAGCCGCAGCAGCAGCAGCCGCAGCCAAGTCAGTGCCCATGTAAGACTTCACCTACTTTGCTGTGGGTATAGCGTCCTATAGGCGGTACTCGTAACGAACGTTGGTCGAGAATTTATACGATTCAGTGGTAATTTCACGACAGAAGTTATTGCCGTCCTCACGGTGGAGCATCTATTACAGGTAACCTTTCGTCTCTTTTGAATCCAGTATTCGCCCTAACCTGGTTAACGTTGCTGGCTATCTTAAAGAGATAAGACAAGCTCCTAAGGGTAAATTCTGGGGGGGTGGGCGGTTACGGAGCTCCCTTACCTCCCCTACAGCCATGGGAAACATAAACATGGCTATCCTCGATAGGCTCCCTACGCGATTCTGGGAGCCTATTGTAATTTCCGTTCCCTAGACGTTAAGGTGGCGTTTATAACCGCTTTAACGGCTGAACCATCCTCATTTCCATCCCCAATGACCACTTCAGTTCCCGCTGCTCATCCCGAGCGTGCCGGCTCTACCCAGCCGCCCTTGAAAGCTTAAAAGCGTAAGGCTTCCCCGTATCCATCTCCTGGAAACAGGAAAAATCCTCAAAGGAAAATCCCATCTGATGACGAATCAATGTCTTGCGAGTCAGACTCCGAGGCCAGCCCAGACCCGGAGCGGGCCGCAGGCTCTTCTTCCAAATACACTCTTCCTCCACAATAAGGAAAAGTGGACCTATCTCCTTGGCCACCTTATCCGCCAAAACATTAGCTGCCTCAAGAATAAGAATCTTACAGATTCAGTAAGAATTCACTTGGCTTCAGCTATCAGACAGGCTACTAAAATCATAGATAGCCCGCAACTCCACCACCATTCCTTCCAGCTCCAGGACGACAAACAATTGAAAATTGTCCTAGGGGGGTCTGCGAATCCATCCCTCTCGAAGAGGTTGAAAACGACCTCACCGCCCAGGGCTTCCATCCCGATTGTGTCCACCAAATGCTTCGCAGAGGCAAGGATAATTAATTAATTAATTAATTAATGACAAACCTTCCTAAGTCCGAAAAGTCAATCTTCGGCGTCAAAATTGTGTGCGGTCTCATGGTTAAGGTGGTCGCTACACAAAAAGTCACCACCGAACTTGTTCCATAGCTGACAAAGGTTTGGTTACTCCCGAAGGTCTTGAAGGGGTGCCCATCGCTGCGTAAAATGCAGCGGCCTCCATTTGCCTGTGGAGTGCAAAAATCCGGATATGTCGATGTTGCAATTACGACAAGGGTCACACGGCCAACTACAAAGGCTGTCCCCAATTCACCAAACCCAATAAGCAGACCTCACAAGGGAAGACAAAAATTTTCTATGTAGCTGCCACTGGACCTTCCCATCCCGCACAACCCACAACAGTCCCGAAACCGGAAACCTCCAAGCCGAATCCAGGTCCCTCTGTAAAAGTAGCTTCCACTGAAAGTACAGCTCCCTGCATAGACCTCTCCAATGCACTGCCCCTCGTTACCTCGATCAGTTTCACACAGCTGAAGTTGGTCGTGGGACAAGTCCTGAACCTTCTCCAAACCTCCCTTGATCTGATGACGCTGATCACATCCGCCATCCCACTAATCCCTAAAATCGTGTCAATCTTCCAGATGTAAATGTCTTCTCGAAGAAAGCCACAATCTCGGCAGGTTGCATCCTGGAATGCAAACGGACTAGCCTGCAAAAGAATGCACTCAAAGCTTAAAACTGGCGTTATTCTAGTCCACGAAACCAACATGCGTCCGCCAACCAATCCGAAACTATACATTGTACCGCAATGACCGTCTCCTTCCAGACACGGCAGTGTATGTTAAAACAAATATCGACCACTACCCTCCCAGCACGTCAGCACTGAAGAACATTTAAGCTACACAAATTGTACTCAACACTTCCTCTGCAGTCCCAGTAAAGCTCATTTCTGCCTATAATCCTTCACAAAAGAGAATTCTAGAGGCCGACCTGGACCTTTTATTCGATAACAACCATAATAACTGCTGGCGATTTAAATTCAAAACAGCCCAATTGGCATTCTCGAAATGTCAATTTAGATGGGAAAATTCTTCAATCCTATGTAGATAACCATGCACATTTTATGGTTGACGCTCCTACAAGACCCACACACTTCTGCAGTGTGAGTCGACCCGACGTGCTCGACATAGCAATCATGTCGAACACCATCCTGCTCCATAAAATAACAACCCTAAACGAACTCTGGTCGGACCATAACCTAGTCATTTTGCAGCTCGGATATGACAATGGCGAATCCGACTTCTAAACAAAAACGGTACTTTGGTCAGTTTTCACAGAACACCTTAAAAACACCCCTGGCAATATTCCGGTTATCCGCAGTATCGCCAAATTCGAGGGTGCAGTGGATAATCTACAGTCCAAAATCTAATGTTCTGTCAAACATTAATCAAGGACCTACCCCGCCCCAAGAAATCTGCGCCCATTTCCAACCAGTTTCAACTAAATTATACTAGAAAAGAGCCGCGTGCGAAAACTAGCTCAATGCACCGAAAACCCCGCCGACAAACGAGATGCATACAGACTCATCAAACAAGTACGTTCCGCCTACAAGACCCCGCAACAATCGTTTGGAGGAACGCCTGCAAACCCTGTCAGCCCAAGACAACCCCATCTGGCAAATAACAAAAGTCCTTCGTTCCCAAAAACGAAACGGCTTCGCGCCACCTCAGAGACAAACATCGAGCCCGCTACTTACGAAGAAGTATCCCACATAATCAAAACACTAAAAAATAGGAAAGCCCCAGGATACGATGGAGTCTCCAACGTGGCCTTGAAAAATTCCCGCGCAAAGCAGTGGTGTTCATAGTTACGATTATAAATGCCATGCTGGGATTTCAATATTTTCCATCCATGTGGAAACTGGCCGACCATATCAATATTCTAAAAGCCAGCAAAAATCCGCTGTTCCTTCAGAACTACAAGCCCAATAGCCCACCCCCAGTCATCGGCAAAATCGCCTAGAAGCTAATTCACAAAAGGCTAGCTTTACCCACCTCTGAGAGTCATATCCTTCCCGACGAGCAATTCGGTTTCAGACATCAACACTCTACAGCAGACCAAGTCCTTTTAGTGGTGGAAAACACCACCGAAATATTTAACAAAAATGTTCTTAATAGCAAATATGTCTCTCTAATGCAAGCAGGCATCAATATGGTTACCGGTATAGCCTATATAATAGAAACAAGGAATTTTTTCTACGTAAATTAGTTAAAAATTATGGACAGTTAAACCATAAACTTAACTAAACCTACAGCCAATGCATCAGAGAAAGGGTCTATTTGACATTAATTTTCTGTAAATATTTTCTTAAAATGAAGGAGAATGGCGGTTGAGGCTTAAACTTAAGGGTTTGCGGAACACTCTTCTTGCGACATGTTCTTTGATAATCCGTATTTGTTTCAGATTCTTTGCCTAAATGTTACGAATTTTGACGCTTCAAATCGCGACTTTGACGTTTTGAGGTAAGCCTCAAATTTTTCTTAAATGCCTATAAATTTTTTGTGTTTTAAACTGCAGACCTAAATTTTGGTACGTGAGCACTATTTATAATACAAAATCGCATACCAAATTTGGGTGCCCCTACTTTGTTATCTCCGGAGATATAATTTTTTTCCAAGAGGAAACACAAAATTTTCCTGGAAAACCTGGGCCGATTTTCCTATCTAACGAACTTATCCAAGCCACTTGCAAAAGGAAAGTACTCACTGAATTTAATTAAAATCGGCCTATTATTTTTTGAGTTATTGGTGTGATACATACATACATACATATTTATATATATATATATATATATATATATATATATATATATATATATATATATATATATATATATATATATATATATATATATATATATATATATATATATATATATATATATATATATATATAATTTAATTTGTGAGGTAGGATTGAGCGCTAATGTGTTAAATGTTTACTCCGATATCTAAGTCAAATTGACCGAATCGAGTAAAGAAAAAGTGCAAGAAACAGTTAGATAGTGAGAACATTGGCAGGAGATCTTAGGTAATTGAGAAGATAAATAAATACCACAGCCACCGTGAGTAAATTGAATTTAAAGTACTGTTTAAAGGTTAGGGGCATTGGAGCATAAGGTTCAAAGTTGAATGCAGTGTCTTTATTGATAAGCTGAAAGAATACAACCGATATTATAATTCAGCCGCCGACGACGTCTGGATAGGCAACACGTTAAACAGCAAAGTGTAAGGAGAGTTGTATAAGATGGGTGACAGTGAAGACTATTCTGCTGATGAGGGAAAACGCAAGGCATTTCCAATATCTGATATTTTCCAAAGAAGTAAGAAAATGGCACGAACACCAGAAAAAAATATGAAAAGCGAGAGTAATAAGTTGGATATAATGTTAAACATGCTAACGGATTTAACAGAGAAGATAACCAAAATAGAAGACAAACAAGATAAAATTATAGCTGAGATGAAAGTGATTAAAGAAGAAAATAAAAACATGAAAATGGAAAATGATCAATTAAGAAAAGAGGTAAAGGATATTAAAAAGAAATTAAATATTCTAGAAGAGGAGAAGAAAAGAAAGAATATAGTTATACAGGGGCTAAAAATGAACACAAACGATGCAAAGAGTTTAAAAGAGAACATGGGTATTTTTTTGAAACAGAATTTAGAAGTAAATGTTGAAATAAAACAAGCTAGGAGACTCAGTGAAAAGGTTTGTCTTGTTGAACTTTATAAAATAGAGGAGAAAATAGAAATTATGAGAAATAGATATAAATTAAAAAATTACAAGAATGAGATTGTGTATATAAATGATGATATGTCGAGGGAAGAGAGAAAAATTCAAAACGAATTGAGAAACGTAGCAAAAGATGAAAGAGCCAAAGGTAGAACTGTCAAGATTGGGTTTAAGAAGTTAATAGTCGAGGGACAGCTTTGGAAATGGGATGAAGAAAATGGCCTGGTTAAACAGGTAGAATATAATAGTGGTACGCATGAGACAAAAAATTAGGCAAGAATGAGTGGAAAAAGAGAACTGAACAGGCGAAGAAAAGGGCTACGTATACGGAAAAAGATGTTGGCATGTCAATAAGGGCTAGGGAGTTGTATAGGGACACGAGAGGAGCAAACGCAAATACCAATAAAGATAAAGAACACAGTAACCAAACAGGGAAATACCAGGTGAAACCGAAAACCGAGTATCTAAATCTGGGTACGTGGAACGTAAGGGGTTTGTATGAAGAGGGTGCTTTAAATAATCTAATTATGGAGGTCAATAAATATAGTATGCAAGTAGTAGCGTTACAGGAAACACACTTGAAAGGAAATGATATACAAAGGGTTGGAAACTATATCCTATTTACAAGTGGTAGTGATATGAGAAGGTATGGAGTCGCATTCTTAATAAGCGAAAAGCTACAAGATAAAGTTAAATGTTTCAAACCAAAGTCAGACAGATTATGTTCCATAAGAATTAAGGCAGAAGATAAGATGATTAGTATTGTAAATATGCATGCTCCAACAGAAGAAAAAGAAGAAGAAGTGAAAGATCAGTACTACGAAGAGCTGGAAAAAACGCTAGAAGATATACCAAAAAATGACGTGATAATTTTGATGGGAGACGCAAATGCAAAGATAGGCAATGAAGACATATATAAGTCAATAACAGGAGGTGAAAGTAAACATACGGCGAGTAATGACAATGGAGTAAGGTTGATATCTTTAGCAATAGAACAGAATATGAAAATAATGAGTACACACTTTAGAAGAAGAGATATACATAAGGGAACATGGACGATACCGGGACAAAATAAAACAAATCAAATAGATCACTTGTTAATAAAGGAAGAACATGCTTGGCTAATCACCAATGTGAAAACACGTAGGGGTGCGGAAGCTGATTCAGATCACTTCTTGGTAAAGGCTGTTTTAAGATTCCCAGATACGATTAAACAGACACAAAAAAGGAGGGCAGAAACTAGATACAATGTTAATGATCTACGAAAAGAAGAAATAGCCCTCAACTACAAGAAAAGAATAGACAAAGCTTATAGTAGTGATATGTTCCTGAATACAGACGGCATTGAAGAAAAATGGGAAAAGATAGAAAAGACGGTGACTGAGGCAACGAAAGCAACCCTGGAAAAGAGACGAAAACAAATAAAAAAGTACTGGATGAATGAAGAATGTAAAGCCGCACTAAAAAAAAGAGCAGTATTAAGACATCAAATGCTTCAGGCGCAAACGGAGGAAAACCTAGAAAAATATAACGAACAAAGAAAGAGAACAAAAAATATGTGTAGAACCCAGAAACGAAAATTTCTGGAAGACAAAATAAAAAATATTGAATATAAATATCAAAAAAATGAAATACGTAACTTCTACAAAGACGTGAAAGATATAAAAAGAGGCCACCAAAGCAAAGCAGTGTTCTTTAAGGATAAGGAAGGCAATTTGCTTGGAAACGATAAAGACATATGCAGGAGATGGAAAGAACATTTCGAAGAACTGCATAATGATGGAGATGAAGAAGAACTGAAAGAGTGTCATCAAGAGTTTTATGAAGAGGAAGAAGTTACAGAAGATCCAACGAAGCAAGAAATAGAAGAAATTATACAAACAATGAAAAACAACAAGAGTCCAGGTGAAAATGGCATTATGGCCGAAAATTTTAAATACGGAGGGACTACTTTGGTTGCCATGATGTATGAGCTAATAAAAGAAATTTGGAAAACAAAAGAAATGCCAAAAAAATGGAATAAGACCATCATGGTAACTTTATTTAAGAAAGGAGATATAACAGAATGCACCAACTATAGGGGGATAGCGGTACCAGATGTGACCTACAAAATTTTAGCAACACTAATAAAGAAACGGCTAGAAAAATATATAGAGCCTTTGCTAGGGGAATATCAGGCTGGTTTTCGGAAGGGTAGGTCGACAGTTGACCAGATATGTCTGCTAAAGCAGGTTTTGACAGGCTGTTACGAGTACGAGATTCCAGTACACATGATCTTTGTCGACTTTAAGACCGCCTACGATTCAGTGAAAAGAAGTAAAGTAGTTGATATACTTAGAGAGTTCAGAGTACCCGAGTATATTGTGAAACTGGTAATGATGACACTATGTAACACCACGTGCGCAGTAAGGGTAAACGGAAATCTGACAGAAGAGTTTGATGTGAGAAGAGGAGTGAGGCAGGGAGATCCGCTGTCAACGTTACTATTCAATATAGTTCTGGAGAAAGTAATAAGAGAGAGTGGTATAAACAGAACTGGGAGCTTGTTTGACAGGAGTCATCAGTGCCTTGCTTATGCGGATGATATATTGTTACTGGCCAGAAATAGAAAAGAGCTGGAAAGTATCACTAGAAGTTTGGTGGAAGTAGCAGACAGTGTGGGACTTCAAATAAATAAGGACAAGAGCAAGTATATGGCAATTAAAAAGACTAAAGTGACTAATAGTGAACCTTTTACAGTGAAAATGCGAGGGGAGAGAGTCATAGAGTTCGAAGAGGTTAATAATTACATGTACTTAGGTGTATTAGTAGACAATAGATGTGATGAGGAGGTAGAAATTAACCTAAGGATAGCAAAAGCCAACAGATGTGCAGGAGGGCTTAACAGCTTCCTTAGATCAAAGAACATCTCGCGTGCTGCGAAACTCAGAGTATATAGGACTGTGATAAGACCAACCTTGACATATGGTTGTGAAGCATGGACAATGAACCGAAGACTGGAGGACAGAATAGCGATATGGGAGAGAAAGGTACTACGCAGAATCTTCGGAGGCAAGAAAGTAGATGGCATGTGGGAAAGACGTCCAAATGTGGAAGTGTATGAAATGTATGGAGAACCGCCGGTGTCTCAACTGGTTAAGGCACGCAGACTACAGTGGCTGGGACATATAGAACGAATAGGTGTGGAGAGAATGGTGAAGAAGTGTGTCTGGTCAAATCCAGAGGGTAGAAGGAAGAGAGGAAGACCAAGAAAAAGATGGCTTGATGCAGCACAACAAGACTTTCTAGAAAAACGAGTCCAAAACTGGAAGACGATTGCACTGGATAGGAAGCAGTGGAAACGTATTACCAAGCTATGGGCCTAAATGGCCTGTGAATGCTTCATATATATATATATATATATATATATATATATATATATATATATATATATATATATATATATATATATATATATATATATATATATATGGTTTTCATTTGAAATAACAAAGTTGACACTGAAAATATTTTAGCCAAGTTGCCCCCTATTGACATTAACATAGGCATGTGTACCAATTTTCAAGTCTTTTGATTAATAGAAAATAAAGTTATTTGAAATTAATATTAAAATAATCCTCCACATCACTTCTGATTCTGTAATGCAATATCTACAATGTTGGACAAAGCAGATGACGTTATCTGCACTTCTATGTTATTTAAATAAATGGTAGATAAAAATGTAAACAATTGAAGTTACATCATCAGCACTGCAAAATGTCAGACCCGTATAACATGATGAAATGTACGACAGGGACGCCATCTCGGTGCGGAACCAGGTAGTATGTCGTCACGACTGCTCTAGTGAAAACAAAATGTTATAGATGGAGACTGCGTACAATCAACTTACAACAATAGCCCTGGATCTTTTCTTTCCTAATGCGCCCATAAACGCTAGCATGCGACTACAAGCCGCTTGATAGCTGGTTGACGTTAGATGACACCGCTGTTTTTCAAAAGCAGCAAGTTGCTTACAAGCTCGACAAGCGCATTATTTCTACACTTCGTAGCTTGCGCTTGTTATGTAGCGTTTACAACTGAGTTTTAACTAACCTAACATATTTAAAATATGGATATAAATATTAAGTATTGAAAATAAATATTGAACGATGAATGAAAATTGTGAAGACTTTTTTTACCCTTCATCTCGTATATGGAAAAATTTGAGGTAAACGAAACCACATAATAATATGCAGTAGTTTAAAGTATACCGATAATCATATGTTCAGCGTAAATTATCAAAATTTTTATTTGAAAATTTTGTATTGTTTATATTTATTTATTTCATTTTCACAAATTGTGAATGCAGTAATAGTAAATAGGTGTTGAAAAGAGTTTAGGTGCAGCAAGTGCGTTATGGTAGCGAATTTTCGTAAAAGTATTCCAAATTGTGATGATTCAATTATCCATTAAACTAGAATCTTCAGTTTTGATACATACTAAAACCTATATAAAAGCAGCGTGGGTACTAAATTAAAAAAATAGCACAATGCATAAGCAACGACAAATTTGTTTTCGAAAACCATTTTTGTTATTTTGTTTGCAGAAACTGGTTCGATGGAGCTGGCTGAAACGAATCATCCAAGCGACCAATAAGAAAAAATACCTGACACGTTTATAATTTGGCAGGTACATTCGCACTGCCATCAAGAGTTGTCGGCAATAGATGAAGAGAGCAGGCGTGTATTTTGTGAAGATTTTATGGAACGCGCCAATCAGGATCGCCATTTTCTTTCATCGATTTGCTTTACTGACGAGTGCACGTTTACGCTAAATAATTAACCAACATACAGAATACAAGATACTGGGCGCAACAAAACCCAAGGTTACAACTTTCGACGAGATCCCAATACCTTCAGAAAATTAATATTTGGGCAGGCATTTTTAATAATCATATCATTGGACCGTTAATTTAATTTTTTAATTGGCAATTTAAATTCAGAAAACTATTTGGAACTCTTGATAAATAAGGCATGTCCTGCATTAGACGAAGTTGCAAATGAAAATCGGGAAGTCTGGTTTCAGCAGGATGGGTCTCCAGCTCATTTTGGTGTAGACGTAAGAACCTGTTTAGATAATTTTTTTCCTAATCATTGAATTGGTCGCGGTGATAATATTAATTGGCCGGCCAGATCTCCTGATTTGGCACCTCGTGACTTCTTTTTGTGAGGTCACCTTAAAAACTAAATTTATAAAACTCGTCACCCAAATATTAATTCTTTGATGGAGGCTATCTTTGCTGAACGTGCACGCGTTAATAACCAACAACTCGCACAAGTTCGAAAGGCATTTTATAATAGGTTGGGATATTGTTTATATAAAAATGGGGGACTATTTGAATATTTGTTGTAATTGTTTCAGTAAAATTATTGTTACTTATTTTTTGTTAATAGTTAATTTTATTATTTTTCCGGAACTGCAGGCACTACTGTTATAATTGCATTTTCTTCAAAGTGTCTTATGTTAAAACAAAATCATGGTAAACAAGGATTTTCGTAATTTTTTAATAATGTGCAACCAGCATTATGCAGCTCAAGACACCCTATAATTAACGTATACAGTGTTTCTCTATATTGAGTTTACCGTAGAAATGCGTCGCCCTGTATATATGTAAAGAGATAAAAACTAAAACTTGCCCCGAATATGGGTTCTAGGGAGCCTAGTTCGCGCTCATTTGAAGAAATATTTTCAAAATTCAAAAGTCGCGCCCTCCTTATTAGCAAATTTGTTGTACAAAAATTTGCTAAACCATGAACCCAAAACTAAAATTAATGCCAAAGCATCAGAGAAGGGGTCTTTTTGAAATGAGTTTTCTGCATATGTTTTAGTGAAAGGAGGGACAATGACGGTTAAAGCTGAAACTGAAGGCTTCTAAAAACACACATCTACGACAAATTCAGAGAAGTTATTTTCAGACTTATTGAGATGGAAGAGAATTATATTGCTGAAATCAGAAGTCTAAGGGAAACTGTTGCTGATGTTGCTGGACAAATTTCGGCTCAAAACAATGAGCTGGCGTATATCAACAATTTTATGTGTACTTGCTGCAGTCATAACCAGGAGCCGCATTCTCGGAGCGCAACCGAAGCCGTAGCTGAGCCCGTCAACAGCCAGATTGCGTATACCACTGCTTTAGTCCGTTCAGCCGTTCTGGTCAAACCTAAGAAAACCCAGACTAAGAAAATTACTAAATCGGATATATTCAGGAAACATCTTAAGGATAGTGGATTTATATTAAAGTGCGGTGGACGCGAAAACTCAACAAAACGAAAAAATTTAATGACGGATAAACTTTCTGATGACTTTGTTGTTAAAGAGTTAAAGAACCCCCAGACCCAGGATAAGAATCGTCGGCATGTCGGAAGAACTTTCCAATTATGCTCTTTTAAAATATAAAGCAATACAGAATAGTCATATTTTTTCACAGCCAGATAATTTACAGATTGTATAAGTGTCATTTTTGAAACATAGACATGGCGTTTACCAGGCAGTGTTGTTTGTTGACCATGCAGATTACAGCATCTCTTAATTGGTCTAGACACCTGCAGTATCTATGACGGTGTCGAAGTTTTGCCCTGTTATAAATGCGACTCATTCCATCATTCATGTGTATCGAATATCATTTGTCCTAGGTGCAGCGAGTCCCATGTGGTAGAAAATTATAAAAGTATAACTCTGTCGTGCATCACTTGCACTAAATATAACCTTAAGGTTAGAGCTAACCTCAGTACTGACCATTCGGCACGGGACTACGATAAATGCGGCTTATACAAGCAGGAATTGTCAAAATTAAAGTTGGACCTTTTTCCTATATATCAATCACAGCTTTTTTTGATTCTGAACAATACATCGAAGATGTTTCGTCAGTCTGAGTTTCTTGTATATTCACAAAACACTCGTAGCCCTAAAAATACTTTGTGACTTATATAATGCATGTGTTTTATGTGCTTATGACATTCTGGCGTTCGCTGAAACATGGCTTAACTCTGATATTGAAAACTCCGAAATTGTTGCTGGTGATCATACTGTCTTTAGATCGGACAGAAACTATGTACTGACGAGATATTCACGGGGTGGAGGTGTCCTTTTAGCAGTTAGATCGCACTATGAGGCTAATTTAGTGAACATCTCAAACAGTAACCTTGAAAATCTGCCTCTAATACATTTACTACGTGTAAAACTGTCTTTGCAGAACACAATTGTGTACATAATTCTGAACCTTGTTCCTGATACCTCAGTTCACGATCTCAATGCGTTTTTCGGCGTACTATGTGCCTGTGGTTCCATATTTTCTTCAGGTATATTGCTTTTAGGCAATTTCAACTTACCAATTTACCAGAGTATGTTGCCTATCTGGACCACGGTATTGTTTCCAACAAGCTTCGGGTGCTGTTCAGGATGCAAAATACTTTTAATCTTAAGCAACTTAATGGCATTAGAAATTCTACTGGGAGAATGCTTGATCTTACTCCAGCTAATATTAAGGCTTGCGTTTCCCGAGCATCTGATGTCTTGGTGAGGGATGATGATCATCATCCAGCTATGGAGGCAACAAAAACAACAAGAAATAAATATACTTTGACCTCTTTTCCTTATTGTTATCGCCAGGCCAATCTTCACAGTCTGTACAGTCATATTTTCTCTGTCGGTTGGTCTTTTTTGGCAGATGTGTGAGAGTGACCCGGGATATCTGTTCTAGGGGGTATAGTTCGCGCACATTTGAAGACATTTTTTTCAAAATTCAAAAGTCGCGGGCTCGTTAGTGAATTTTTCTACGAAAATTCACTAAAAATAAAATAATTAAAAACGTTTTTTTAAATAAAATGGTTTTATTTTTATTAAATTCGTGCACTTGACGGTATAAAATAACTTTCTAACTATTTTACACTGCATTGTCATACTATCCTTTACGAAAAAAGTTAAAATCACGATCCTATATTATGTCAACCAAAAAAATATGTTAAAACATAGCTTCATATTTTAGATTTTGATAAATTTATTTTGGTTATAAAATCGCGGAAGCGCTAATTCAATGACGAGAAACTAAATAGTGAATTAATGTTACCTTTGAATATCTTATCTAGCTTCGAATTAAATAAAGTAAACAATTAATAGCTCAATTTGAGTCATACTTTGCAAGCGTCCCCGATTTTTACAACCAAAGTAAATTATCAAAAAGCCTGGACGCAGCAAGTGCGTTATGGCAATGAATTTTCATAGAAATGATCTGGCACAAAATATTTTAGTATAACTTTTTTCCTTGTAACATAGAAATCTAAATTTTGGTGCATAGTTTACTTTTTAGTGAATTTTTATTAAAAAAATTCACTAATAGAGAGGTATCGATGGTGAGACTTTGCAAAAATTCTTTCAAATGAGCGCCAATTAGGACCCCTAGAACCCATATCCGGGGTCAGTTTGAATTTTTATATGCTTATATATATATATATATATATATATATATATATATATATATATATATATATATATATATATATATTATATATATATATATATATATATATATATATATATATATATATATATATATATATATATATATATATATATATATATATATATATATATATGTATCCGTCTGATAACTCAAAAAATAATTAACCGATTTAGATGAAACTCGGCAAGTGCCTTTCTTTTATTAATGGCTTGGATGAGTTCGTTGGCCAGGAAAATCGGACGGGGTTTTCCGGGAAAATTTTGAGTTTTCTTTCAAAAAAAATTTTTTTTTCCGAAAATTTCGATAATATTTGGTCTACATATTGCTTTGGGAAATACCTAACTATGTGCCAAAATTCAGCTTTCTAGGGTTACAGAAAATTGAGCTATTCAAATTTGAAACATGTTTAAATCATAAGTATATGGTTGCTGTTGGTTATTTATATTTCTATTGATCGCAGCTTCAAAATCTCGTATTATTCAATGACTTTGTAGTTCTCATTCTCACTTTTATTGACTAACATTTCAATTCTTGGTGCTCAATGGTTTTATATTTTTACGTTTGACCAGCAGATGTCGCTCACTGTAAACATTGTTATTATTAATAAATGCATAAGTCAATTCGTAGCGTGTTGAATCGGTAACGTGAAAATACTAGGCGGTCCAAGTCGCAGATAGAGGTTCCATCGCAGTTGCAGTAAGATCCTCCATGCCAGTTCGATGCAGATGAGATTTATATCTACCGTGGTTAAATCTTATTCTAATTATGGTAGTTGAAGTTTTTCTTGGTAAATTGAGATCTTTAATTTGATTTTCTAAAGACAATTGCGAGTAGAGCAAGCTATCTCTG
This sequence comes from Tillus elongatus, assembly GCA_964006375.1. Lineage (NCBI taxonomy): Eukaryota > Metazoa > Arthropoda > Insecta > Coleoptera > Cleridae > Tillus > Tillus elongatus. The sequence goes on from OZ023263.1 coordinate 194,550,458, forward strand.
TTATTTGGTTTTAGTGAATTTTTATTTTTAAAAAAATCACTAATAGAGAGGTATCGACGGTGAGACTTTGCAAAAAATTTTTCAAATGAGCGCGAACTAGGACCCCTAGAACCCATATCCGAGGTCAGTTTCAATTTTTATATGTTTATATATATATATATATATATATATATATATATATATATATATATATATATATATATATATATATATATATATATATATATATATATATCCGTCTGATAACTCGAAAAATAATTAACCGATTTCAATGAAACTCGGCAAGTGCCTTTATTTTAATAAGGGCTTGGATGAGTTCGTTAGCCAGGAAAATCAGACGGGGTTTTCCGGGAAAATTTTGACTTTTATTTCAAAAAAAAATTTTTTTTCCGAAAATAACAAAGCTGTTTTAATGAAATTTACATGTATTGCCTTGGGATAGACCTTACTAAGTAACAAAATTTAACTTTCTCAATTTATCAAAAATTGAGTTTTAAAATTTTATATTTTCTTTCAAAAAATTTTTTTTCTCCAAAATTTACAAAGTTATTTTAATGAAATTTGGTGGATATCTTGTCCTAAGAAAGACCTTACTACATACCAAAATTAAATTTTCTAAGTTTATAGAAAAATTTGTTATTCAAATTTGAAGCATTTAATAAAAATTCACTACCATAACGCACTTGCTGCGTCCAGAGTTTTTATATCATAAACCCACCTACCAAATTTGGTTATCATACCTTTTTTTTCGTATTAAAACTCAAAATTTTCCCGGAAAACCTCGTCTGATTTTCCTGACTAACGAACTTGTCCAAGCAATTTACAAAAGGAAGGAACATGCCAAATTTTATCAAAATCGGCCCATTATTTTTTGAGTTATCGGTGTGATACCTACATACATTTATATATATATATATATATATATATATATATATATATATATATATATATATATATATATATATATATATATATATATATATATATATATATATATATATATATATATATATATTGAAACTGACCCCGGATATGTGTTCTCGGGGGCCTAATTAGTGCTCATTTGAAGGAATTTTTTTCAAAATTCAAAAGTGGGGATCTCCCCATTTGTGAATTTTTTCTACGAAATTTCACTAAAATAGTAATCTAAAACATGAATCCATGTTTTACTACTTTTACCATATTTTACAGAAACTATTTAAAAAAAAATGAAACAAGATATTTTGCTATAATCTGATTATTATTCTGCTGAAGTGCTTTTACAATTGAATTGGTGTTCAAAGTGATAGATAAACATTTATTTTAATTATTTTCTTTAAATTAGCCTAGTGTATTAAGATACAATAATTATAAATTAAGATATTAGGATGCAAACAAAATTAGCCACGAACTAGCGTAAAGTACGAATATGAGGTTTTGATTACCTGAAAACAAAAGACAAGATTAGTTAGTGTTTTCTTCACTTTTATATTATATGTACAATTTTATAAAAAACCTATACAGGTTGTTCTACCAGAAATGACATCGACCGATTTCTCAAAAAGCATCAGATGAACATTTTTTTAAATCTGCTTATATACTCGGCTAAAATACTTGTCAACTTTGTTACTTCAAACAAAACACCCTATATTCTTACATGTTTACATTCTAGGACACATTGTGGATATAAGTCTAACCGTGTTTGACATATTTCAAATGTTATGCCAAAACATAATATGAAATTATTCTATATGGAAGTTTTTTTAGTTAACTAAATTGGTTTGCTTCTAGAAAGAGACATACCTTAGTAAACTTCGTATGATATTTTGAGAATCATTAATATAGGTGGCCAAAAAAGAAGGTGAAAGTTAAATTTAAAAAGCCACTAAAATAAGTTTTTTCAAATAGAAACCCCTTATTTTTCTAATATTATCTTATTTAGTATTAAAAAAAAGGACCGGAACGCAACTACAGATGGAGTAGATTTTCAAGTAATGATGTCTGATGACTTGGTAAATGAAGCAACAGTTATATCAAAAAGAATGTTCGAATCTTACTGGTACAAAATTAAATCAAATGCTACCAATCACTTTAACAGTATATATCCTTTCTCGACACAGTTACCACTGCATAGACAGTCCTACCCCGACTTATATCAACTTCCCTAAACCGTTTGATATTTTGGCACGGCACTTTTCCGAAACCTATGTTTAAGTTGGGATTGAAGACCAGCCCCAACTGCGATTGCGACGGGGCAAGTACCGGGGACTTGGAAGATTTAATATTCTCTTGCAGATTCCACAATCAACAAAGAGAGGAGCTGTTTAGGAATATGCTCACCGAAAATATTTGTTTGCCATTAAATGCGGCCTTTCTTTTATATTTGTCTCTTAGAAATAAAAGAATATTGTTTGCAATAATCAAATTTATTGAAAATGCAAAACTGTCTAACTACCTGTAAATTTATTCTCTACTCCTAACAAGTTTTTTTTGAGTAGTAGGTAGAGTAAGTAGATTGAGAAAAATGTTTCCCGCGGTCTGTGTGTGGCGTCTTTAAGTCGTCATAATAGACCCTATGACGTGAACGGTGTCCCCGTTGCTATCCTTAGGCAAATAATATTTTATAGTAGGGATAAAACGGTAATATCATATATTTAAAATGCTCATTTTGCAACATGTAATATAATGTTTATAAATATTATACTTTATATATGCCTATGTGTATGTATCTATGCTTATTTTATATATATATATATATATATATATATATATATATATATATATATATATATATATATATATTTGTTATTTTGTATGCAAACATCTCAATCCGGGAGACATCAGCGCACACTTACATGTGCAGCGGTATAAATTAAGTATTAATGTACTACTGTGCCCGAGTTTTAGAATCTGCTGTTACAAAAGGACCGTGGCTATATGAACTGGGTTACCAGTCCGAAGCCAAAAAAAAAAAAATTAATAAGGACGACTTTGTATGAGGTTGCCAGTCCGAAAATTTTTCGTTTTTGAAACAGTTTGCATTTTCCATGCTCTGATGGAATCTGAAGAGAAACTTTCGAATCCGTTCTTCACCCTTGCCATACAACCTTCCATTGTAGTAAGTTGATTAAAATAAACGCTATTTTGTATCGCTTTCGATATAAAATAATCCAGGACAGCCAAATTAGGAGAACGAGGAGGGCACAGAAGAGGTCCACTTGCAAAATATTTACTCTAAGAAGTTATTAACTAGGAAGACGTTGTGTGTTGGGGTGCATTCGAGGTAGATTTTTAAAATATTGATCATATAAATCTTGCAGTATATTAAAATAGCTTTCTTCTGAAAATTTTAATACCTAATTTAAAATTGAGAAATATTTTAAATTGCACACATAATAACTTACCATTTAAGTTTTTTTTCATAGAAATGCAGTTTTACAACTTCATTATTTCTTGGAGTCCAGAAAACATTAAATTGCCAGGTTTCTTGACAATCTCGCAATCTCACTGCACTAGAATTTGAGTCACATCAGAAATGGCAATTGCGACTGTGAAAAATGGTTTTTTTTTTGTAAATTTTGCTTCGTCATTCCAAATTACATTGTCCAAAAATCGTATGTCATCTTGCAACATTTTTAAAATAAACTCGCAAAACTGAACTTTTTTGGGCAAATCAGTGTCTTTCAGGTGCTGAACTATTGAGAGGAAGTAAGAGTGGAATTGGCATGTCAAAGAGAATTCCATGTATTCATACTTCGATATTCCTGTTTCTAGAGCCACTTGTCTTAAGGACGTTATAGGACATGCTACAAATTATCCCAGAATAGCAATTTCCTGAATGAATGGTTAACTTGACGCTGCCAGATATTTAAAATTATGTATTAGCAGAAGACTTATCACATGTTCTTCATAAGACTTTGTTGCATTCACCATAGATGATAAACAAATTTAAATAATCTTCAGCCGTATATTTCAATCACTTCGGCATGATTATTGATTACTGTCAAATGGAAAGTAATTGGTGACATTCTTATAGCACTTGATTATTCTCTGACGTCGTCAAAGCCATCTGATTAGGATTTTTGCAATAAAAAAATGTTGAAATAATATTTTTTTTGAAAAGTGTGCTAAATAAGATAATACTATTATAAAAATAGGACGTTGCAATTAAAAAAAAAGATTTTTGGCAGTATTTGAATATATTTATTTTTTGACCACCTGTATCAATAATTATCAAAATATCATACGGAGTCTAGAGATGATTTTGATCGGCGGCTGGAGTTTTGTAAAGTTATGACTGCACGAATAGCTGATAAGGGGAAATTTCTGTTCAATATCTGTTTTTCAGACGAGCGTACGTTTTTATTAAACACTACAGTCAATCGTCATAATTGTCGTTTATTGGGCAGATAATAATCCAAGAAATTTTCACGAAGTGCACAATCAAACTCCACAGAAATTGAATGTCTGGACTGGCATTTTTGGAGACCGTTTAATCGCACCAATTTTTCTTGATGGAAATTTGAGTGGCGCCAGTATTTCTAGTTACTAGAAGATATCGTTTACCCTCTACTAATTGACATTGTTGAAAATGATGGTCGCTATCAAGGAAATAAATTAGTGTTTCAACAAGATGGACTCCTCCGCATTTTTCACAACGTGTTAGGGAGTTTTTGAACATATATTTTCCAGAGCAATGGACTGGGCGTAGAGGTGCTATTGAGTGGCCCCCTAGATCACCGGATTTAACTCCTTTAGACTTCTTTTTATGGGGCAATTTAAAGAGTAGAATTTACGCAACAGAACCGGAGTTTTTGGAAGAATTACGACGACGCATTGTTGAAGAATGCCGTCTAATAACTCCACAAATCCTCCAGAATGTCAGAGCTCGTTTCGAACAAAATTTGTACTTTTGTATGGAAGCTGGTGGTCAACAAGTTGAACACTTACTTAACTGAATAAACATTTTTGAATATTTTGTTTAGTTTTTTTGTTTTTTTTTAAACGAAAAATTGACTAATTAGTGCATTTCTTATCACAACGAATGAAATGCGTTCTTGCAACTCCAACTGTGAATAATTTTTAAACGAGTTGATAAAACTTCCAAAAAAAATTGTGCTGAATTTAGAAAAAAAAAAAAGCTTTCGAGCGATGTAACACTCGACCCATGTTCCCTATTTAAAATATAAGGATTGTTATCACCACCCTTAAAGGGTTGATGTGACAAAATTGAGTTTTAGGTCAAAATATGTTCCCTGCAATATTAAAATTGACGTGTTTAAGCGTTTTTAAAAAAAAAATTATCTGGACGGAAATTGGTCTGTTTCGTTTTCAATGCGCCAGCCTGTATATATATATATATATATATATATATATATATATATATATATATATATATATATATATATATATATATATATATATATATATACAGGGTGTTTCAAAAAACATGCACCATCGCTTGTGGGGCAATTCCTTACTAAAAAATAAGAAAAAAAGTTCCTGTGCACATGGGCCCGGAAACGCATAGTTTCCAATATACAGGGAGTTGAATTTTAATTTTTTTTTAAATTTTTTATAAATAATTTCAAAACCACTGGATTGATTTTAATGAAACTTGGAACTTGAAAGTGTATTATGAAAGTGCATATTTTCAAGTGAGAATCTGCTTACAACTTCCTCAGTGGCGTGCGTACGGGGCAACTGTAAAAATTCATTTAGGGAAAAATATGTGCGCCACTGTCTTTTTCCAATTTTGATACATCAGTTATGAAGCTTATTACATAAGCCACAAAAGCTACCTCTTGGTATTTTTTCGTTCAGGGTATCCCCTAGGAGATATGATTAATTTTATAAAAAGGGGCAAAGTACCGATTCGTTGGAGTAATGAAAACAGTAATCGTAAAGTGCCATGAAACTATAATTTTTGACAGTTCTCTAAATTCTACAATTTTGAAGTGCTTTGTAGGCGTCAAAAGACTTTTCGTGCTATTCTTTAAATTTTGATACGGTGCAGTATTTTCGTTTTTAGTTATTTGTTGATACTGAGCTGCTCATTAATATTATTTCCTCCTCTCAAGATGGTTTTCATTAAGTACACTTCAGCGGATTTGACTGATATGTTGTTAATTTATGGACAAACAAGCAAAGTACCGATTAGTCCGCGTAATAATAATAATAATAATAATAATAATAATAATAATAATAATAATAATAATAATAATAATAATAATAATAATAATAATAATAATAATAATAATAATAATAATAATAATAATAATAATAATAATAATAATAATAATAATAATAATAATATATGTTTACTGCAACCATAAGAATATGAAAAACAAAACATACAGTAAACATTACAGCAATAAACGTGCAAATAACTAACCTACGCAAAACTTATTTGTGATAAACATTGAAATGAATATTACAAACATTGATAAAAAATGATAAATAAAAAAAAAATGAAAAAAGTAATCGTAAAGACACCATGATTTTTCCAAACTCTTGTTTTTTGTACATTACTCAATTGACTTTAATAACAAAGCTAAAGAAAATGTTGAAAGTGACCACCATTAGCGTCGTTACAATTATTTAACCTTCTGCGCAAAGATCTTCTTACTCTTCTGCAAATATTTTGATCTTCCCTAATGCTGTCAAATGCATATTCTATTCTTCCCAACAATTCTTCTCGTGTATTTACTGGTGTTTTACACACTATTTCTTTTAAATAACCCCACAAATAAAAATCGAGAGGATTCAGGTCCGGAGATCGAGGTGGCCATGACACCGGACCTCCACTACCAATCCATCGGTGACCGTATGTGTTGGCTAAATATGTTCTTACAACTGCTGCAAAATGTGCGGGCGCACCATCATGCTGGAACCACATTGTACCATTTCTCATAAAAAGCGGTAGTAACAACGGCAAATCATTTTGTAAAAAGTTTAAATATGATTCATGGTCAAGACGATTCGGTAGAACAACAGTGCCTATTATGTGATTTTCAATAATAGCAGCCCAAATATTGATGGAAAATTGATACTGCGAATTTGCAACTCTTAGAGAGTGTGGGTTTTCATCGGCCCATGTATGTAAATTGTGAAAATTAACGATACCTTTTCGCACAAATGACGCCTCATCATTAAATAGTACACGTTTAGAAAAATGTTGGTCGTGCGTAAGTTTGTTTAAGAACCACTGACAAAACATTACCCTTGGTTGAAAGTCTCTAGGTAGAAGTTCCTGGACACGTGTAAAATGATAGGGATATAAACTTTGATCCTTCAGAGTTCTGTGAACTGATGATGCCGAAATATTACCCAGTTCGGTGGCAATAATTTTCGTACTTGTACTAGGATCACGTTCAACTCTATTTAATATTGCCTCTTCAACTCGTACAGTTCGGCGGTATCTTCTGCGTCCAGAGTCAGCTTTTAAAGGTTTTAAAGAACCAGTTTCTCTCAAATGTCTTACAATACGTGGGAAATATTTTTGTCAGGAATTCTTCTTTGCGGATAAGTTTCCTGATAAACTCGCACAGCTTGTCTAGCATTTTGATTTGTTTGTCCATAAATTAACAACATATCAGTCAAATCCGCTGAAGTGTACTTAATGAAAACCATCTTGAGAGGAGGAAATAATATTAATGAGCAGCTCAGTATCAACAAATAACTAAAAACGAAAATACTGCACCGTATCAAAATTTAAAGAATAGCACGAAAAGTCTTTTGACGCCTACAAAGCACTTCAAAATTGTAGAATTTAGAGAACTGTCAAAAATTATAGTTTCATGGCACTTTACGATTACTGTTTTCATTACTCCAACGAATCGGTACTTTGCCCCTTTTTATAAAATTAATCATATCTCCTAAGGGATACCCTGAACGAAAAAATACCTTGAGGCAGCTTTTGTGGCTTATGTAATAAGCTTCATAACTGATGTATCAAAATTGGAAAAAGACAGTGGCGCACATATTTTTTCCCCAAATGAATTTTTACAGTTACCCCGTACGCACGCCACTGACGCAGTTGTAAGTAGATTTTCACTTGAAAATATGCACTTTCATAATACACTTTCAAGTTCCAAGTTTCATTAAAATGAATCCAGTGGTTTTGAAATTATTTATAAAAAATTAAAAAAATAATTAAAATTCAACTCCCTGTATATTGGAAACTATGCGTTTCCGGGCCCATGTACACAGAAACTTTTTTTCTTATTTTTTTAGTAAGGAATTGCCCCAAGAGCGATGGTGCGTGTTTTTTGAAACAGCCTGTATACATATATATATATATATATATATATATATATATATATATATATATATATATATATATATATATATATATATATGCAGCGATTTTATTCGTTTTATTTCTTGAACCTCAAAGTGCTTATGGATATTGTAACACGCTTGCATTCTTGACTGTACTTTCTAAGTCTGCCGTGTAAAGTGTGTATAAGAGGGTACTTAATACACTTCCCATTCTAATAACTAAGGACTACTATATTTACGGTAATAGGTGCGAAAACAAATAATCCATAATATAAAAGGTAACATATCTTACCGCTGCAAATAATGCATTGGATAAGATTCCGAATGGCCCTGCCCGTAAATAAAGAGGATTTTGAGACATTGCCAGCATAAAAGTCAGGTCCCTCTGGATATCAATGTCAGCAGTAAACCAATCTGAGTTATAAATTGCTATAGAAATTGTTTCACCCTATAACAGAAAATTTGTGTAGTTGCGATTTAACTTTTACATGATATTTAATTATATTTTTAAGGTGCTTCTTAGGTATATTTCAGATTTATCTAAATGATCGAAAGTTTAAAATGCAACAAGAAGTATTGATAACATTTTAAGTTACCTGCACAAACTAACATCTTATTCCTATATTGATTTAAGGTAATGAATTTTTATATATTACTTCATTTTTTAAAAGAGTTAATATGTAGCAAGGCCCATCGAAAGCAACTTTGAAAAGCGTCCGAACAAGTCGTTTTTGTTTTTGAGGCGAACACGTTTTTGGGCGCATGTGAAAGCTGCTTCTCATTGTGTGACGGGTTGTTCTTAATAATATTAACACAAGAGTTTGCCTGGCCTCTGGCGCGTCACAATTTAGGAGAAGGACAGAATGAGAAGGAAAGGGAAATTCAACAAGCTGGGAAGAGAAGGAAAGATAGAATAGAGTTCAGTTACACGTTACTCGGAGGACTCGGTAATTTCTGTCAGCAGTTAGTAAAGGTGTCACTCTCATTTGTCAACGTCTAGGAACAGCTGTTATTCAATATTCCAGTCAACTGCTTTGTGGTTAAAAACGTTATATCTGATTTCCACAATCTACTTTAATTAATAAACTTCTAGTTAAATCAAGACACAGACAGAAATAGTTAGCGAAATTTAATATCTGTAATCACAACCTTTCCAAACAGTTAAATTGATATTTTTACAACAATAACTTCTGATGTTTTAAGCTAACACCTAATGATTGTAAAAAAAGAATGACTTATGCCCAGTTTCACAAAGCCCGACTAAATATTTAACGGCCGGTTAGCTAATCAAGGCTTCAGACAACCAATCACAAACTATAATTAGAGTTTTTGCCATGACAACCAAATATTTTGAAGCTGTTATTGGACGTCTGAAGCCTTGATTAACCAACCGGCTGTTAAATATTTAATCGAGCTTTGTGAAACTGGGCATTAGTGTTAGAGATTGACTTAAAGACTATACATATACTGTAACAAAGATGTCACTAGATCCCCTTTCACAGTCGACTGCCCAGGTTTACAAAGGTATGTTAAATATATTGCAACATCTCTATGATTGATAAGTATAACTAAAACTGTTTATATGTGTGCATTAATTATCAGATTTTTCTATAAATAAAAGTTACTATTGAATACTGTGTTATTATTGTAGTTATGGATATACTGAACAGAATAACAAAAGAAACCACCTCGTGGACTTATCTGACGTGGTCCAGGTCTGCAGCCGCTAATATGGTAGTGTGGACCCAGTTACGGCTAGCTCCGCAAATCAGTTTAAAAGAACTTGACAGGTACAGCTTCGGACAATTACACACAACAAGCAGAAAACTCCAGAAGATTTCAGACCCAGACAAGAAACCCTACAATGAACAAATATCTTTCTAGGCAGGTAATACTTATTTAAAATATTATCAGACAGAATGAATGTGGAGAAAATTTAATAATTAATAAAAGTTACTATTGAATACTGTGTTATGATTGTTGTTATGGATATACTGAACAGAATAACAAAAGAAACCACCTCGTGGATTTATCTGACGTGGTCCAGGTCTGCAGCCGCTAATATGGTAGTGTGGACCCAGTTACGGCTAGCTCCGCAAATCAGTTAAAAGAACTTGACAAGTACAGCTTTGGACGATTACACACAACAAGCAGAAAACTCCAGAAGATTTCAGACCCAGACAAGAAACCCTACAATGAACAAATATCTCTCTCAGCAGGTACTATTTATTTGAATTATTATCAGACAGATTGAATGTGGAGAAAATTTAATAATTAATTAATAGAAGCTTACCTAATAGATGAGGTTTCTTTTCTTACAAAAATATAAATAGTGATTCGTACTGACTTATTTCTCAATAAAATTGATGTGGAATTTAATACAGGACAAACACTGTTCTTTAAATCCACCTTTGCAAGTTGTAGGCTAAATGTCCAGCATATAGCTGAAGGCAATTTTTAAGCACCTTTACTGCCACAACTTATGGTTCAGTAACTCGAATCTTAATAAATCATAATTTCATACCAATATTAATCCTTAACCAAACAACAAAAACTTGTTGGAATGTGATAAGAAGTGATAAGAGAGATGTTAATATTTTCTTTAAAAATAAATTTTATTAATTTCAGAAATTATATTTGGTAGAGAGAGAGAATGAAAAAGATGACACTGTACACTGAAGAGTGAGATAGAAAAACTTGGATTGTCATAAGAGACAAGGAGACAGTACATACCCAAGGGCAATTGCTACTATTGAAAATGTAAACAAAACCTCAAATATAAACTTGTTTACTGTTTTGGACTTAGGTTAATTCCTTACAAGTGAAACTAGATAAAGAGTGTTGTTTATTTATTATTAAATCTTAAACTACAACAATAGTGAAAATGTAATTGGCGCCTTTCCAAAGTTTTACAAGTGTGCATTACAAACAAACTATTATTTACCAAAACCTGCAAACTATAAGCTACAGTGAGTATCATGTTCATATATGAACTATGTTTTTCACCCCTGAAGTTGACGAGCTGTTATAAATATAAAGAGAGGTTTAGAACCGTCTCAATTTCCCTAAACAGGATAGCTACCCCCTGGAAACGTTTAAATAGCAAGCAGGAGCGAGTGACAGATCTTTGGATCTGGCTACTCTATTCTATACTTAATCATATACTCGGTTTCGAATATTCTTAAAATTCTTTCAAAATCAACGTTGGAAAGTATGACTAAAAAAATTAATGTCATAACCGAAACGAAAAGGTTTTAATGAAAAGTCTGACACAAAGGCAGTGATTTGGCTAGGAGCTGATACACTGCTTGAGAAAATGTTGAATATAGCATCTACCAACCTCCATGCAAAAATACAAATGTTGTGCAAGTTGTTACATTCTGAGGCATTTCGATTCTTCTCAGACGGAATTTAGAAAAAATGCTACAAATCCTAAAGGTTCGTGAGCTAAGATGCATATATCTTACTTTCTAGAAGTCTCCATAGTAAGACTATTAATACTAAATCAGGCGACCTCGGGTGCATTCAATTTGGCCAAGTTTTCTTATCAATTTGTTCGAAAATCTTTACCAAAATACTGTCGCACTGTCTGTGCGTAATGTGGAGGCGCACCGAGGAAGCTTCATCATAGCTCTCGTCTTCCTTTATAAGATCTGTCAACATGGGATCAATGTTGTCTTGCAGTAATTTTAAATAAATTTCGGAAGTTATGTTTCTATGTATAAGAAGAAAACACCAGCGACACGGTTATCGAAAATCCCAGCTCAACCGTTCAGTTTCAGTGGATGCTGCGTGTGTACCTAGCGGAATATTTTTGACTTAGATCCTGATCAACTACAGCAATTAAGCGATTACAGTACCAATAAGAAACAAGAAGTATTCATTAGAAAAGCAGAATTTATACAAAAAAAAACTCTGTAAAGAGCTTGTCGCATTGGCGTTTCACAAAATTGAAGAGGGCGATCAAAATCGTCTTTGTTTAGTTCTGATAGCAGCTTAATTATGCATGGTTGGAATCTTTTTTCTTTAAAACTTCTTTGCGTATTTGCACGATTTATGCTTGAAACATTTGGTAACATTCTATCGCCTAAGGTGGGAGTAATCGTGGTGTGTCTTAGTAACTACATAACTAGTATTTCGAAACTTTTCTACTAGATCTTAAAAACGTACTTTCATGTGCCTTTGCCAGGACGTACCTGATTAAATAAACATCGTTTTATTCGCGACCTGGTTATTTCCAAAATATAACGCAATAATTTCAACACGCTCCAGAATTGAATACACTATGATTTTAATATAACGAAAAACGAAAGATACACAGTCAATTGAAGCACTATACCAAATCAAAACCGTGTTTAATACGAACTGAATTTTATCTTTTTGTTCTAGGGAATATTCTATACAATAAATAAGGAGATCTGGGTATATATATATATATATATATATATATATATATATATATATATATATATATATATATATATATATATATATATATATATATATATATATATATTGTACTGACAACGTCAAAAATAATGGGCTGATCTTGATCTAGTGCCCTTCATTTGTAACTCGCTTGGATAAATCCGTTAGCTAGGAAAATCGGGACAGTTTTTCCTGAAAAATTTTAGGCTTTCTTTCGGAAAATGTTTGTATCCCCGAAAATAACAAATCTGTAGCAACCAAATTTGGTAGGCAAGTTGCTAATATAAGATGTATCATCTATTATAATTTAGATCTCTAAGTTAGCTTCCTATGTGGTCGGAAATTTGTCTCATTGAAAAACCGCCTTCCCGCATACCAACAATGCTACCCCCCTTTGAATTCACTTAAATGATTGTAATTGTTCCACAAATGGCGTAAACGGCGCCTAGGCATAATGACTTAATAAACTGAGCACAAATCCCTATGCCTTAAATTAAAGGAAACGCAAATTTAAAGAGATACATTTTTTGATAAAACAAAATTAAAAAAGTGTACACCTGTTAAAACTTTTTGTTTATATTGTTGTCATTTATCATCAGATACAAAACAGAGGAGTATAGGAAATTTCAATCCCATTGGCTGATTTTTACTGGGTATTCAATTTTTGGAAAGTATATATATATATATATATATATATATATATATATATATATATATATATATATATATATATATATATATATATATATATATATATATATCATATCGGCTACGATATTGGGTATAGGAACAAATCAAATTAGAATTCAAGGAGGCCCAAAGGGAGTTTAAATTTTATTGATTATAAAAAGCTGGAAGTATTATTACACCGAAATGACTGGACAGATTTTTATTGCCTCAGCGATGTGGATGATATGGCTAAAAAATTCTCTAAAACGATAAATGTGCACATGAACGGTAACAGTAAATAGTTGGCGGAGAGGAGGAAAAAAGTAGAATCCGGCAGGACTTATTAAGTCAGTGCAGACAAAAAACAATATGTAAAAATATGCCTAAGATATCCAACTGATGCTATGTCGAGGGCTAAATATAGTACATACAGAAATAAACTAACTTCCGTAATCAAAAAAACTAAAACTGGCTATATTAGGAGACAGAGTGGCATAAATGGGTTAGAGAATAAGCTCATACTATTAGATAAACAAGAGGTTGTAACGGTGAGCTGGTAAGTGATGGATTAGGTATAGCTAGTAACTTTAACAATTTTTATCATCTAGTTGGCAAAAACATGGCAGGTCGATTCCAGGGTAAGACAGGAATGGGCACCAGGAGTACACACCGCGTTAGCGTTTCACTTTATCTAAATCTAGTTACGGATGAGGAAGTGAAGCAGATTATTTTTGGGCTCAAATCACATAGAGCACCTGTACATGATGGGATAACTGCATATTTGCTAAAAGAGATCATTAAGCTCCTGGCAAACCTTTGTCATGTCTCACTAATAAAGGCATCGTAACCGGCAAGTTTCCTGACTACTTTAAGCTTGGCGTGGTGAAGCCACTATTCAAATCAGCGGTGATGTTCTTGAAATAATAAACTACACAGCGATTACACTGATCACAAGTGTGGGGAGAAATGAGAGGGGGAGGGAATGGATGTTTTTGATGCATGTTAAAATTGGCGAGTATAGATGGACTTTAAACTCACAAATAGGTACATTTGAGTACTTCGTTGGCATTTATTTGTTTATTATAAATTGTAGGCCTTGTGAATTTTAGGAAATCATGTACATCCTACATGGTTTTTATTTTGCTTTAAAGGGAAAGTTAAAGTATCTTAGGTACCTTTTTAACATAACATTTATATAAAAAGTAAATGTATTCCAATTGCTGCCTTATTCTATATACATTGTTCCTCACCATAACGCACATGCTGCGTCAATCTTTTTTTTATAAAGGATAGTAATGAAACTATACAACGGTGAACTATATATATATATATATATATATATATATATATATATATATATATATATATATATATATATATATATATATATATATATATATACATAATTTTCATAAAATAGCGTAGATCATTTCTATGGAAATTGGATTCCATAACGCACTTGCTACGTCCAGACTCTTTTTATTTGTTTTTATGATGATTGGCTAAAAATACTAATAAGAAAACTCTGGCTATCAAAATTAACTAACTAAACACCCATTATCAAAATTACCTAACACTTTGGCGGAGAAATGAGATAACATATATAAAATTGTAATTTTGTTTGCAGATTTTTAAGGATCTTTAAGACCAAGTACAGAATTGAATAGAAAATTGAGTAAGTAGCATTCCCAACAATGTTGCTTACGACGCGAAATGCAAAAATTTGACAAGACCCCTGTTTAGTGGGATAAAGTGGCAGCTTAATATTGATGTGAACATGTGCCGTCTTCAAAAATAAAGTCGACCTGTCCGAACGTTTTTTAAAGTGGTATCTTCAAATGATCGAGTACCCGCTTAAATAGTTGTCGATTTGCTACCATGTATAGGATACTTACGGCATTAATACTTCGTTGGCCAGAAAAGCAAACACCGAAAAGAACAACTATCCAACCCAAAACGTGAAAAATATCATTTGGTCGGTGATTCTGGAAACAAATCTTCTGTAAGTAAAGTTTTCGCAAAAATTTCCTTATAACTATATAATAACGGTATAACGTGGAACAAAGCCAACAAATCAAGTACATTTTTCTAGAAAAACTTGAAGAAATTGCAAATATGGACGTCACCATACTGATATTTAAAAAATATCAAATATCTTTCAATCAGGGCGACTAGAGCTTCAAGAACCTAGTGTAATGCTGTGATTCCTCCCTATCTAGGTTATTTGTCTTTTACCTAACATGGAGTAAATCAATTTAATGTGTAGTAGTTAAGTAGTTTAGAAATGTTCATCCTCTGATGACGCTCATTTTGTTAGTGAAACGATCATGAGGTCTTTAAAAGATGTGTTGTGGTGATTTGGGCTCTCCAAGTGTACTTATTTGAATCTCCTTTCGACAAAAATTTTAAAGGCACTCTACTTGAACAAATATCAATTCAAATAAACAAATTACTTACGTCTATTATAACGTTTCCAAGAACACCAACGATCGTTCCTGTTACTGTAACTAGTATTAGCGTTATCGTGCGGAAACAAAGATCTATCTCCGTTGACCATCTAAAAAGAAAACATAAAAAATTATGTTTCGAACCAGTTTTCCTGGAAAAATTTATAACTATTGGGAAAATTTTTGTATTACCTTTAAAGAGACTGGTACATATCTACTCTCCAACCGATAACGCAGAAAGAAATCAACCAATTTGGATGAAACTCGGCAAGTACCTTTCCCTTATTAATAGCTTGGAGGAGTTCCTTATCCAGGCAAATTTGACAAGGATTTCTGAGAAAATGTTGAGTTTTCTTTCGAAAAAAATTATTTTCTCCGAAAATTACAACGTTTTTTTTGGTTAAATTTGGTATGTTCCATCGGAAAAGGCATTACTTCACACTAAAACTCAACTTTCTAGGTTTATAGAAAATTAAGTTACTCTAATTTGAAGCATTTTATGAAAATTCGCTGCTATAACGCATTTGCTGCGTCCCGCACTTTTTCTCATTAGAGAAGATATTTTATATTATTTGTTGTCTTGTGAAAGAGGTATGCAAGTTGATGTCTGTTGGTTCTAAGTGATGGTTTTCGATTGTATGCTAGCGTCATCTGTGTGTTGCCGTCGAAACAGTCACTGAGAACAAACAGACATTAACACGCATATCTGTTAATTTTTGCAATAAATTATAAAACATTTTTGTATGGAGAATGAAGAGATTTTTCAGATGAGGTATCATGCACATGCATCTACTTCCTATTTAAAAAATTGGGGGTTGCTCGAAGGGGGTTGAATGTAGAGTGAAGTTTTTACGTTGCAGGATATCATTTTTTAGTGTAAAATTAACGTGTTTCGGGATTTTTATGAATATGCATAATATTTTTTTACTTTAACGTCGGCCTATTTCCGCGACTATGGATAATCACCGACGCCAGGGAGTAGTTACACCTCACTATCCTGGAAATTTTGCCAAAACCCTGCCCTTCTATAAGGAGGGTAGGAATCTTTAACATGCCCAACATCACATGAACACGGGACCGACGGCTTTACGTCCCCTCGGAAGGGCGGAACGTGCAGACATTCAACTTGCTCAAATACAGTGCCAGAACCTCAGTTGATGTTAAGTTTTTACAGTTTGTACTGAAAAAGTGAAAGGGAAACCCTGGGAACCGAAACCAGTACCCTTCGGTTCGTTCTTACCCCTGGACCACCGAGGCTTCATGCATAATAACTGATATACTGAATTTATTCTATTTGACTGTTCCAAACTGTACATAATAACAAAAGACTTTTCCAAGCTAGCCAAGTTTATATCAAGAATGAAGCAGAGTGACCCATACAAGCAGCTTTAATTTAAATTGGGTTATAATATACAGTGCTTTCATTTCAAAACTAGTCTTTATCAAGGAAATCTAGTTAAAAAAACAGGTCAATTGGGATTTCTATGGGCACGTTCAAAAGCAGTATTTTCGGAATTTTACTTTTCACCCCTTAAGCACCGGTCACGCCAACTTTATAATTTTAAATGACACCCCCTAGCTTGAGGTACATAATTTTAAAGGTATTTAAAATCCTAATCCAACGGCGTTCACGAAATTTAAATCCACCGCCAACTTTTGAATTTCGAAGAAAAAAACGTCAACAAATTCGGAACTAAAAAAAAATTATTTAATACCCTAAGACAAAAACCTGTGGTGTGGTGAGCAGGGACTCTCCGTAAACCCGGCGAAGACGGAGATGATCCTATTTACCAAGAAGAGGAAGGTAGAGGGGTTCAGGGCGCCCGTGATGTTTGGAAAACCTTTAGCTTTAGTGCGGGAGGTCAAATATCTGGGTGTGATCCTGGACCCGAAACTAACATGGGGGTCGCAAATAAAACGAGTTGTGAGGAAGGGAGTAGCGACCCCCTGGCAGCTGCGTCGTGTGATAGGGAGGACCTGGGGAGTTAATCCTCGGATCCTTCATTGGATCTACACTGCGATCGTCAGGCCGAGAATCCTCTATGGGGCGTTGGTCTGGTGGTGTGGTGTGAACCAAACAACCCGCAGGAAGCTGGCCAAACTCCAAAGGCCGGTTATCCTGGGTATCACAGGCGCTATGAGGATGACACTCTCAGCCGCGCTAGAGGTCCTGTTGATGCTGCCACCGCTTCCCATCTGTACCAGAAGGGAGGCTATGGCGTCGCATCTTAGAATCCGGGACTCAGGTAACTGGTGCGGAGAGGGAGCAGTAATAGGGCATGCAAGAGTCGCCAAGGAGGTGGAAAAGGAAATTCCGATTTTCGCCATAAAGGTGAGGGATGCCGAGGACGATATTAGGTTGACTAGGCCATACACCCTCAGGATCCCCAGTAGGGATCAGTTGAGGGAAAATGAGGTTGCATTCCAGCCCGCAAGCCTGGTCTGTTTCACCGACGGATCGCGGCTGAAGGACCAGCTATCCCCCGGGGCAGGAATATACATCGAGGGCCTGGGGGTGCGCGAGAGCTATGCTCTTGGCGCATACACCACGGCATTCGAAACAGAGGCGTATGCTATCCTGTCTGTGGCCAATAGACAGGATGTGAAAATGAGTCCCGAGAAATGTGTGTGCATTTGCTCGGATAGCCAGGCGGTCCTCCGGGCAGTCTGCGCGGCCAGAATCAGGTCTCCCCTGGTTCAGGAGTGCGCTGACGCCCTAAAAGGGCTAGCCAGGACGAAGGAGTTGCAACTGGTGTGGGTTCCGGGACACTGTGGCGTAGCGGGGAATGAGGTGGCGAATAATCTCGCAAAACTCGGTTCCCGGCGGCCGTTCTGTGGCCCGGAGCCTGCGATGGGCATAAGTAGGAAGACAGTCTCTGTCGCCTTAGACAGGTGGACCGAGGAAGCAATGGAGAGGCACTGGGGGTCGGTTGGTGGCTGCAGGCAGGCGAGGGACTTCGTGGAGGGGCCGGACAGAGATAAAGCTGTCTGGCTACTCGGAAAGAGTCGACCTACGCTTCGCCGCATCCTCGAGGTGCTGACAGGCCACTGCGCCCTTAGAAGACACCTCACATTGATAGGCGTAGAGGGGGATCCCATTTGCCAGGAATGCGGCGAGGATGAAGAAACGTCCTACCACTACCTGTGTGAATGCGCGGCTTTTGGGAGTCTTCGAGCAGAGTTGTTCGGATCAAGGACTCTGCAGAGGAATCAGGTAAGTTCCGTCCAATTGAAGACCGTCATGGCCTTCATCTCGAGGTCGAGGCGGTTTGGCGACGGAACCGAGGAAGAGTAGAGCATGGTTGCTGGGGTTGGCAAAAAGGACCCATTGTGGCCTACTTGCTTGGCGTTGGCCTCCCCACCACTGCTACTACTAAGACAAAAACCTACTTTATTAAGTGCTCAAAGTGCCTTCCATTGTTAGCTAAACAATATAATAGCCGACTGCCGAATTTTTTTCTAACATTTAAATTGTTTTTATCAGTAATTTTTCTGAGCGTAATGCTGTCGAAAATATAGCTCCCCGGTGCCATTTGCGGCTATCAATTTTCCTGGTACGAGGTGATATGGGAACGATAACGCCCATGTCTAATTTAACAAAGAATTTCAGATAAAATGAGTCAGTTTTACTTTCTTGATAACTTTGTTACTTATTCGTATTTAGTGTTCGATTTCTTCACGACTGCAGCGAGTTAAAACCGAATCTGTTGTGATTAAATTTTTAAATTTTGAAAACTTCAAACGCATTTAAATCACTTCAATTTAAAATATGAAATTTAAATAAAACTAACAATCATGGGTTACACTACACAAGAAAGAGTTGAAATAATTTACTTGTATGGTGCTCAGAATAGGTGTGCTCGTAATACCGCCCGAGTTTTCAACGAAAGGCATCCTGAAAAAATGTAGGAGACCAATATCTTGCACGAAAATTTGAAAAAACTAGCTCAGTATGTAACAAAGTGAATAAGCAACTACGAGTTCTTAACGAAGATGCACAAATTGAGGTTTTGGGATGTTTGGCCGCTGAACCTACGACTTTAATTCCAAAAGTCGCTGCATTAACGAATATTTCCGTCGGTTCCATATATACAGTTTTAAAACTTTACAAGTCATTTCCTTATAAATCTACCATTCTCCACGAACTCGGCGAGGATGATTATGATAGAAGGATCCAATTCTGTGAATTAATGACTGCCAGAATTCAAGACGATAGGAATTTGGTAAATAATATTTGCTTTAGTGAGGAATCAACGTTATTTCTGAATGGTTTTGTTAATAAACGCAACTGTAGATATTGGGATAATCAAAATTCACCAGTGTTCGTAGAGGGTCATACACAGTTTCCACAAAAAATTAATGTCTGGGCGGGAATTATTGGAAATGAAATAATAGGCCCTTTGTTTATTGAAGAAAATTTAACTGGTGATTTGTATTTAAATTTTTTGGAAAATTATATTGACCCACTCATAACAGAGTCCTTAGAAAACCAACTTAATGAAGTAGGCAACCCACTGCTGGATGAACAAAATTTGAACTATCAACAGGATCGGTGCACCACTACTCTATGCCTTACGTGTTCGCGTGTGGCTTAATCAAAGATTTCCACACAAATGGTTTGGCAGACGAGGCGCCCTGGAATGGCGCGCAAGATCTCCGGACTTAACACCACTGGACATCTTCTTTTAGGGTTATTTGAAATCAGTTGTGTACCATAATCCTCCACCAGTGAATATTCAGGTTCTAAAACATAGGATCACCCAAGTTTGCCGACAAATTACTACAGAAACATTTCAAAAAACGTTAGACGAGAATTCGTCGATCGACTATTTTATTGTTTAGCTAACAACGGAGGGCACTTTGAGAACTTAATAAAGTAGGTTTTTGTCTTAAACTATTTTTTTTTTAATATTCCGAATTTGATGATGTTTTCTTCTTCAAAATTCAAAAGTTGGCGGTGGATTTAAATTTCGAAAACGCCGTTGGATTAGAATTTTAAATACCTTTAAAACGATGTATCTCAAGCTAGGGGGTGTCATTTAAAATTATAAAGTTGGGTGACTGGAACTTAGGGGGTGAAAAATAAAATTCTAAAAATACTGTTTTTGAACTGCCCCTCGAAAACCCAATTGGCCGTTTTTTTTTTGAACCAGATTTACTTAATAAAGAAATTATTAAGGGTGGCTAGTTTTGAAATGAGAGCACTGTATATAAACTTTACTCTAAAATATATCAAATAAATCGATGCTCAAATACTCACCTGATAATATCTGCGTGATACTTGATACATCTATTTAAACACTTTCGTTTTTCCAATTGCGATTTGCTATCAAACATGTGTGATATAAGATCATTCAGATGGTGGATTCTGACGACAACGTATTCGTGTATTTCATATTGAATATAAGACCATAGTCCGGCTGCAGGTAAATTAAGCAGGGCGAATGTTATTTGCCACAGATGAATTCCATATTTTGTACGATCAGATTCAATTTTGATTGGTATCACAAGCATTGTCAATGTTCCACATACTAGATGATATTTTCCTGGATCGCCAATCTTTTCGCACCCTTTTTTGTTATAAAGCATAGTAGCGGATGTTAGCAGAAGAGTAAATGCAACAAAACTAAAAACAAATACTGAAAGTTTTTCTAAAACTTTTAATTTGTCAATAAATTTAGTTGGAATGTATTCAAAGTCTCTAAAATCTGAAATTTCTTGCCGTAGTTTTGCTAGTCTTGTCTGAATAGCAAACGCAGCTATGTTGATGGCGAGGCATGCATTGTACGATGATGCCTCTGCAAGAATTATGTCTCTTATATCCGACGTATCACCTAAGGAAAAAAAATATAGGCCAAACAGTTTTAATGAATTCGGTCCTTAAAATATGTGGTATTTTTTCTATTGATCGTCTATTTATTTACGGAATAATTGTAAAGTCTGATTAATGAAACTTTTACAGTGGCCTATGCACGGGGCTAAATTAATCTAAAATGATACCTAGGATAAGTGAATAATTTCCTTTGAAGGAGTGTAAAAGCCTTTCCGGCCAACGTCGTAATAATAATAATGATAATAATAATAATAATAATAATAATAATAATAATAATAATAATAATAATAATAATAATAATAATAATAATAATAATAATAATAATAATAATAATAATAATAATAATAATAATAATAAATTAGATACAAGTAAAGAGACCGCAAATAGTGTCCGAGTGAATCCAATGGTCATGTCGTCAACTGATGTGGTTCCTAAGAATCTTGGAGAGAACATAGGGAGACTGGGCCTTGGAGAGCATCTTTATGAGCTTATGCAGAAGGCGGTAATACTTGCAACTGCCCTCGCCGTGGGGAGGTTCCTGGGAAATGAGGATGTGTCGCGTTATCGTTCAGGGCCCGAAAACTTGGATAACTCCGCCATTGTCGGTCTCAAGCCTGGGTCAGAAAGAAGGAGGGGGCGGAGTATAGCCTCATTAGAAAACCAGGGTCCGTCTGACGCCAGCTGTTGGCTGTCCCATTTATCCTCTTTTTCCTTGACCATATTGCCCTTATCTCTCCTGCATACCTACCTGGTCCACCAGGGTTAATTGGTGGCACACCCATAGAAATTGAGGAAAACCAAAGCCTCGGAAAAATGCCGATGTCTGGGGTTCGCTAGGGCATGTCTGGAGCCGGCTCTGGACATGACACTATGTGGGACGTCGGTGGGTGGGTGGTGATGAGGCTGACCCCTGTCATGCGAGAAATTACAGCCTAAAATCAACAGCAGGGGAGCCAAGTAAGACAATAGCTCAACACACTGAGGATGCTGCACAGAAAAGTCAGCTAGCGCTCACCCGGATGAGATTACCAAGACGGCGCATGAAATGGACTATGGATATGAATGAAACAATTACGCTCATTTATTACAGAGTAACACAACTTGGACGACATACGACTGGACATAGGCAACAACTTCACAAAGAATTTCTCTGAATGTCAGAATGTACCCAATCATACAGGTGCCTCAACAGAGAGTAACGGATCAGTATAATCAGTGTAACAGTTAGGAATATCATTATTCCACAAACGAGACTGAATACCATCAAACGATAACTTAAGTGTGAAATTACTAACATAAGCGGTTACGGAAAATAACAATATGCTGTTTGATGGTATTTATTTACAACCTGTACATATTGAGCAAGAACACATCGAGGGTACGCAAGAAAATGAGGAACTCACTGAAAAATTGTCATCAGAAATAAGACGTGCAGTTGCGGAGTATGAAGTAACACACCATCTCAGTAGACCACCATTACGATCATCTAGAAAGCTGGCAATTGTATTGGAACTTTTAAACAGAATACTTTTGCCATCGCACCTTCTAGAGGTCAACACATTGGGCACATGCATACGCTGATTTACTTTGCAGCAACTGCAGCTATTAGAGCACTAGGAATTAAGATTTCTGATTGAATGCTGAATCACAGAAACTCGCATCAAAAGCGCCCCCGTGGGAAAAAAAGGCGGATAAGCAATGGAAACACTTCGAAAAGAAATTTGACAACTGACGCAATATATTGGGGGAGTACAGACAAGAAAATTGCAGAAACGAGTAGGGGAAATAATAGGGCGAGTTCGACAACACACAAGATTCCATCAACTACACTGCAAAAGAATATTTGGACACCTTAAAAGAGAAGCTTTCTGTATACGCAGAACGCTCGAGGAGATATAAAGCGAGCATAGAATTTCATTCATTTCATAGAATTTTTCATCCTCTGATGACACTGATGTTGTCAGCGAAACGATCGTGAGGTGTTTAAAATATGTGTTGTGGTGATTTGTGTTCTCCAAGTGTACTTATCAGTGCTCGTCAAAGGTTCTAGTTTTCACATAGTGAATGTTTTTTTTTTGAAGTGTAAAAGCCTTTCAGGCCAAAGTAGTGAATAATAATAATCATAATCATAATAATAATAATCGATTTATAAGTAAAGAGACAGTGGAGGGCAGATAGTGTCCGCTGATTTCAATAGTCATGTCGTCAACTAGTGTGGTTCCTAATAATCTTCGAGAGAACATTAAGAGATTGGGCGTTGGAGAGCATCTCTATAAGGTTATGTAGAAGGTGGTAATACTTGCAACTGCTCACGCCAAGTGGAGATTCCGGGGAAATGAGGATGTGTCGCATTGTCGTTCAGGGCCCGATAACTTGGAAAGGGCCCCATCTGAGCTCAATCCCTTTAGTATCTGAGATGCCTGGGATGAGTGAATGTTCTCCTCTGAGGGACTGTAGAAGCCCTTCAGGCTAAAGTCTATAATAATAATAATAATGATTCCATTCCGCACACTTGGCTACCCGAAGTCTTGTGACTATACAGGCTGGAGGCATCTCTCTTAGGAGCCCTAGAAGCATGCATGCAAAATTGGCGTACACACCTCATGATCCGAAGCCCGGATGCTATAGCCGCTCCAGTGGAACTCGATATCAACAAGGGGATCTTCCAGGACAGTTTAAGTCGCCTTTGGTTCTGTCTAGCTGTGAACCTGTTAAGCCACTTGTTAAACAAGATTTTCTTACGCATATAACATCGAACGCAGTAATGTTACTCACCAGTTCCACATGGAAGATTTGAAGCTCTACTCCAAGAATGCTGATGAGCTAGGAAACATGATGGAGATTGGGAAGGGCTTCAGCGACGCGATGCGTATGGAATTCGGGTTGGGCTAGTGTGCGGTTCCCCACGTTAGTCACGGCTGACCATTAACAGAGCCGGATATGACGCTAATGTCAGGCGAAATAATTCAGGGCCTCTACTTTCATGGCGCTTACAGGTGCATATTTCAACAAAATAACTTTATTGCTTGAAAAAGCCAAACAATTTTCCAAGTAGAAACCTTAAATGTTCACGAAAAATATGGTCCGATGTTCCCGGCCAACGATTCTCTTTAAGCCATTTACATATTTGCCAAGATATAATAATTCGGAAAAAGCTTCGGAAAATACAAAAAAAAAATTGCATGAAAATTTACAAGCAGCTTCTTACAGGAAAATTCGAATTTTTTTTTACAAAAGTTGACTCAAATAATGTTTTGCGAAAATTATATTTTTTTACGAAAATTTTAAAACAGTTTTTTTTCAATAACTTATTAAACATGTATTATTAATTACCAACATTTTACACATGTGCAAAATATCTTAAAATTTAACAATTTTCGTAAAATCGTCAACATCTTGAAAACCGTAAACTTTTTGATAAGATCATATAGGGTTTTTCTGACAGGGCTTGAGCTACCCTGTCTTCATGTAACATTTGATTTACGACTTTTGGAACATCCTATATATATATATATATATATATATATATATATATATATATATATATATATATATATATATATACAGGGTGTTCAAATAAGGACACGGACCGGCTGTATCTCGAAAACCATCACAGCTGCAGCTTTCGGAAAAAAATTAGCATAAGTAAAGTGGCCATGAGAAAATGTTGGAAATTATTTTCAGCTTTCTAAATCTGCCGCTAGGTGGCGAAAATGCCATGGCTTACCTAAAATCTTTAATTTCTCGAGAATCTTGACGCATAACATAATCTGGTTTTAGGTAATTTGTAATCAACGTTCACTTATCTACAACTCCTGTTTAAAAAAAATTTCCTTATGGACCAGTGGCGGAGGTAGGGGGCGAGAATTTTTTTTACAAACAAATGCCTATAACTTGATAACTAGTAGACATAATTTTGAGAATTTTGGCTTGTTAGAAAGAGCTTTCATAAGAAATTCCAGGTATTAGTATTTTAAATCTACAGTCACACATGCACAAAATACAGCGGGCGCTAGAGTAGAGGAGTCTAGTTTTATTAAATTTTACGAAAATTTTCAAATGGCAGCATAGTATTATAATATAACTATCAAAAAGTGAATGAAGTTAGAAAGAACTCAGTGAAAACCCAAAACGAATATGTTTTTCCGTTTCAGAGAAAACTCAAATTTTATGTATTTTGGTGCTTATTATGCCATTTCTCAAAATTGGATATGAATATAGCAAAATCTCTATAGAATATTTGTTTTGAGGCATCGTTATACAAATTAACATAGCTACCAAGAACAATTAATCACTTTAATATGAAATAAATTTATTACCTTATCATAAAACTAAGATACAAGAGCCAAGAATCGATTTTAAGGTTTTATTCGTAAATTAAGTGATTATATTATGAAACCGAAACTATATGAATGTAAAAACCTCATTTTTAACTAACATTTTATTATTTACAAATGTTCAAACTGCTGTCCGTTTTTATGTATACATTTAAATAATCTCTGACGAGTAGAGGCTACCGCTGTTTGAACTTCAGCCGTAGATATGCTATTAACAGCAACTTGTATTCTTTCCATCATATTTTCTCTAGTTGTTGGTCGAGTTTGATATACCAAATATTTCACTGTCCCCCATAAATAAAAATCTAAGCAAGTCAAATCAGGTAATCTGTGTGGCCATGGAAATAAGCTTCCTCTTCCTATCCACCGATTTGGAAATTGAACATTAAGATATTCGCGTACACTTTGCGCGAAGTGTGCTGGACACCCGTCGTGTTGCAACAACATTATTATTCTTGTTTCTAGAGAAATGTCTTCCAATAACATTTTTATGCTTTGAGTTAAAAAAATTAAATACAGATCTCCGTTAAGTGGTCCGTCAAAGAAATATGTCCAACAATTTTTCCTTTAGCTATACTACACCATACGTTTAGAGTCCATCGATTTTGCCCATCTAATTCTCTCATTCAGTGGGGATTACTGTCCGACCAATAGTGCATATTATGGAGATTTACTTTCCCACAATTTGAAAATGTTGCTTCATCTGTCCATACCATTTGTGATAGAAATCGTGGTGTTTCTTCTAGCATACTCAGCATACAATGGCAGTAATTCAGTCTGTGGTCACAATCAGTTTCATTTGGCGCCTGATGCAATACTATGTGATATGGGTGCATATTATGGTCTTTTAAACATTGTATACAGACCTACGGTCACACCTTAGTTTCTAGAAATTTGTCGTACACTAATATGTGGATTAGCAGTAACAAGAGCAATCACATTAGTAATGTTTTCTTCATTTTTAATCCTACGAGCTCTGACTTGTCTTCTGGTGTGTCTTACAGATCCAGTTTCCTGCATATATCTTGCAATGCGAATAAACACCTCTCTTGAGTAATGTCTTCTTTGCGGGCACCTTAAAGCATATTCTCGTGATGCGACAACAGGATTCCAAAAAAATATAAAATAAATTTCAAGCATATCAAATGCTTCCTCGTGAGAATAAGACATCCTGAAAACGTAAAACACCAACTATTGATAAAAAACACACATAAGCACTACAAATAATTAATAAGATCAGTAATAACTTGAACATAGGATTTTGACGTTTATAAATCAAATTGTTTCAATTTCCTTACCTTCGTTGACAACACATGGACTACATTGATTGAAGTACAAAACTGCATATGAATTTCACATGGGCATTAACAGGTGTTTAAATGATTTTAGACATTGGTTGTATTTATTACTATATTATGATGAAGATTATGTATGGAATGTATGTTCAAAATAAATACTGAGCATTTTCTCTAAACGCTTAATAAAAAGTGTTTTATTTTCATAATAAAAATTAATTTTTTCATGACTTCTACATTACTTCTGTATCGTAATTTTGTAATAAAGTAATAAATTTATTTCATTTTAAAGTGATTACATAAATGCTATTGGTAAGTACGTTAATTTGTATAATGATTGTAATGAAGTTTAAGTTCATTCCGTGTCCGTGTCCACTTGGCAGACATGATATTCTAATTTAAAGTAGACACCTTCTAGAATATAATCAAATAATATATATCGTATTGTTTTAGTGCGTAGGGTGTACAGATGTAAAACATTCAAAATTCTGATGCCGGTACATGGCACATTATGTTCTGAGCATAGATGAACCTGCTCTGTGGTTCTGTGTGCCGGTATGCGCGAGTCGCACTTACGCGATTTAATCCAATCAGAATCACTGACGAGATAACTGTCACGTTCAACAGTGTCAAAATTTCCTATTCACGCAAGGTAGTGTTCTGTGTTCACGCATTAACCATACACAGTTTATTTTCAAATTGCCTCTACTCGTCAAAGATTAGTTAAATGTATACATAAAAAAGGACAGCAGTTTGAACATTTGTAAATAATAAAATGTTAGTTAAAAATCAGGTTTTTATATTCATATAGTTTCGGTTTCATAATATAATCACTTAATTTACGAATAAAACCTAAAAATCGATTCTTGGCTCTTGTATCTTAGTTTTATGATAAGGTAATAAATTTATTTCATATTAAAGTGATTAATTGTTATTGGTAACTATGTTAATTTGTATAACGATGCCTGAAAACAAATATTCTATAGAGATTTTGCTATATTCATATCCAATTTTGAGGAATGGCATAATAAGCACCAAAATACATAAAATTCGAGTTTTCTCTGAAACGGAAAAACATATTCGTTTTGGGTTTTCACTGAGTTCTTTCTAACTTTATTCACTTTTTGATAGTTATATTATAATACTATGCTGCCATTTGAAAATTTTCGTAAAATTTAATAAAACTAGACTCCTCTACTCTAGCGCCCTCTGTATTTTGTGCATGTGTGACTGTAGATTTAAAATACTAATACCTGGAATTTCTTATGAAAGCTCTTTCTAACAAGCCAAAATTCTCAAAATTATGTCTACTGGTTATCAAGTTATAGGCATTTGTTTGTAAAAAAAAATTCTCGCCCCCTACCTCCGCCACTGGTCCATAAGGAAATTTTTTTTAAACAGAAGTTGTAGATAAGTGAACGTTGATTACAAATTACCTAAAACCAGATTATGTTATGCGTCAAGATTCTCGAGAAATTAAAGATTTTAGGTAAGCCATGGCATTTTCGCCACCTAGCGGCAGATTTAGAAAGCTGAAAATAATTTCCAACATTTTCTCATGGCCACTTTACTTATGCTATTTTTTTTCCGAAAGCTGCAGCTGTGATGGTTTTCGAGATACAGCTGGTCCGTGTCCTTATTTGAACACCCTGTATATATATATATATATATATATATATATATATATATATATATATATATATATATATATATATATATATATTATTTCTATTATTATTATTATTATTATTTATTATTATTTGTGTAAAATGTACAGTACGCTAATACAATAAGTCAACGACTTGTGATGTACAGTAACGTAATTTAGTATAAAAATTATCCAAAATTGCTTGACAGATATATATATATATATATATATATATATATATATATATATATATATATATATATATATATATATATATATATATATATATATATATATATATATATATATATATATATATATATATATATATATATATATATATACATCAAATACATGTACATATACTTGAGTATTGCGATAAGACACAGGAGGCCTGAAGCTTTCGGGAAAAGGTTGCAAAAATATGTTATTGAAAAACCCCCTCTAAAAATTTATCGGCGAATAATTGCCTAGATTTTCTCTACTAAGTAAAATAATATAGTAAAACCAATTAATTAATAAATTGTTTTTCTAGGGTTTACCAAGTGCGAGCAAAAACTGGTACTTACCCTGAAAGCAGAGAATTGCGGAAATAGCACTGATAGTACCACTTATAGATCGCAAGAAATTAAGTAGTATGAATTTTATGATTCCAGACTTTTTCACTGGTAGCAGTTCATCCTCTTCTTTTGGCCACATAAAATTCAAACGCATAATTTTTCTAGAATTTTTTAAAATATCTACAGTATTTTCAGACATGTTTAAACACGTCGGAACTGTTGAAAATAAAATTTAATTCTAGCATTTTAAAGTAGGAATATTTTTCCTCGTTCCACATATATTCTTTTTTTTGTGATAAACTTAGTATATAATTAACAAAAAAAAAAAAGAATATGATATAGTTTCTGAATCTTTTGATCTTTGAATCACAAAGTGCATCAAAGTGAATCAAATGTTATGAGAACGTTTAATTTTAAAGTAACTCTGTTAGAAATATTACAATTTAATATATACATACAATGCCTGCCATAAAATTGGCCACATATTTTTATCACTGATATTTTAAAAAGTTCTTTAAGGGTTTGTTTCTGCATGTCCAAAAACAAAACAAAAAATACTTTTGAAACTTGTTACATGGTCGCAGATTTAAAAGAAATTAAAAAAAATCGGGGCACAACAAGTGCGTTAGAATAGTGAATTTTCGTAAGAATTTTATACTATTAGTACGGCATATTACTAAAATTAGTACTTTTAATTTAACCAGATGCCGAAGACTGGGTTTAGAGATCCTAACAGTGGCGGCGTATCATAGGTTGGCAACCGGGGCGGTTTTCTATTGAGCACACTCAAAATAAAACCACAAATTAAATACTAAACGTGCTTATGTGACTTTGTTTTGCTAAAATATCCGACCACAATATCAAAATTTACTTTCCTGTCTTTTTCAATGGACAATATGGAAAGATTGGTAACTCGCGCTTGGCTGATTGTGGATCTTAAGCAAGATATTATCAATTTTAACTTTGAGAAACTTCTTTCACAAGAAGCCAACAAGACGCAAATAGTTAAGAAAATCTAAGACACAGCGCTAGACTCGGAACAGACTCAGAATAGTCTCATTGTACAATTAATTTCAGAAGCTCCAACGTAGTCCATTGAACCGCTTTTTGAGAATAAATGCTGGAGGCTTCTAAATTGCGCCTTGGCCGTAAAATCTTCAAAATAATGTCCTCTGCAGAAAATTCATCGTAGATTTTTGTCAGATTTGGAACTATACCACGAAGTAGTTCTTCTGTTGACGTAAGCAGAGTTTTCGGCTGAACAACACCAAATGTTATGGGAATGTCATCCATTGCCTTGTAACGATGGTCTAGTTCTTCTTAAAATCTAAACATTCTAACATAGCTCTCTGCAGCTCTTCTGGCAATGTTAATCCAGCGCCTTGGGCCATTTCTTCTGGCATAAGTTTTAGAAGTCTCCCCCTTCCTCTCAATTTAAATATCCAAGTCCTCAAACTTCGACTGCAGTCTTTCCAGCTATATTGGGAAGAATCCTATAATTATTTTCTTTACTTTAACTTGATCGTCTTCAATATGAACATATCCGATTACATAACTCATCTGATCAACATGTGATATGTTTGGAGTGCTATTGTAAAGAATTCCGAAATATTTAGCTTTTTTATGTCGTTCACAATGTTATTTTTCACCTCTTTCCCCGAAAAGCTGATAAACTCATTTTGAATGTCTTGGACAAATACGAATCTACCCGTTTCCTTTTTCTACAGGCGACAGTATGTTAAGTTCTTAGCATGTGCTCTTTTAGCACTGGGATATCTTTCGGCAATAGATTAACTAATTCTAAAAAATTGCCACTATTGTCTGATGTAACTCCCTCTCTATGCCCTCTAAGCGGAAGAGTGTCAAGAAAAGAATAAGATCTAAAAGGCGACTCAAAATGTCACGCCACTTCTTTTTTTTTCTTGGTCTAAAACCATTTGATGTTTATGGTCGATGGTTTCTTGCAGCCTCAATCCATTTTCCAAGATTTTTCATTCATGAAAACAGGACATATGGGTCTCAGAATTCTCGTGTTCAGACACTTTATGATTTAGTTTCCACCATGAATTAAAACTGTTGGCAAAACTCTGCTGTTTTTGTTTCATGGTGCGTAAACAGTTTGCAGCAAAAACAGTATAAACTGTTTTTTGTTGGAGAGTATACCATCCATTTTCGGAGTATTTTTTCTCCATTTTATAAAGCCATTCTGAATCGAAATGTTGGCTATTTCCTTTTATTTTATCTCCAGACAGTATCTAAAAATGGGCCATCTCTATTTTGATAAGGTTCACCTCCCGTTTTAGCAATTTCAATTCTCAAATCATCAGGCATTGGTGTTGGCCAAGTAGCAACATCGAAACGAGTTGTGTCATGTAACTTTTCTTCATCGTTTTCAATTTGGTGGAGGGAGGGGCCGAAATCACTTGCCCCTCCACCCGCGCCTCCTCGTCGGGCAGATGCACCAGTGGCTGGCAACTAAGCTATGCGACCCCTTGGTGCTTGGCACCCGGGGTGGACACCCCCCCCCCCGCCTTTGCGCCGCCATTGGATCATAATACAAGCTCTTTTGAATAAATTCTTTCTGTTTATTACTATAAAAAAGATTAAAATTTTGTGTTCCAGCTCCTTTGGAGAAAAATAGTGCCCAAAACTCTATTTCCTATGATGCTGGAAAATTAAAATTTGATTGCTCTAGGTACTGTAAGTCTCTTTAAAAAGAAATTTGTATCACAAATTTCATTAAAGTTATAAAAGCTTTACAGAAGAAAATTTAATTCATGTTCAGAAAAGGAATGTATCTGCCAAATTATAAATGTGGCAGGTATTTTTCCTTGTTAATCGCCTGGATAATTTAATTTTAGTCAACCTAATCGAACCGGTTTTTCCAGCAACAAAAAAGTTTTTTAGAACAAATTCTATTGGCTAATTTTATAAAAAATTTTTTCTAATGTTAACAATAAAAAGTCTGGAGGCAGCAAGTGCGTTATGGTACCGAATTTTTTTAAAAGTATTTTTAATATCAAATGTCTTTCTTTGATGAAAGCAGGTTACCTTGGTTACCTATATAGTAGAAACAATGTACCATATTTCATCGAAATAACTTTATTGTTCGAAAATATATAATCATTTTTCAAAAGTCTGGGTGCAGCAAGTGTGTTATCGAAGTGAATTTCCATAAAAAATGTTTTTAATAGCAAATGCTTGCAGGCATTAATCTGATTACCGGTATAGCCTATGTAGTAGAAACAATGTACTATATTTTATCAAAATTACATATGGTTTTAAAATATACAAGAATTTTCCGAATGTTGGTTTCCTAACCAACAAAGCTTACGTTAATAGCAAATTGAGTTATTAAAATTTGAAGGATTTAATGAAAATTTGGTAAATTTGCAGATTAGCTCCGGAACGCTTTTCAATAAAATGTTTTCAGAAACATCACTAGGACCCCACCTGGATGCAAAAACCACAAGAAAAATTTTTTGTTCACACCCCCCAAGGAAGTTACGGGGCTGGGAGTAAATAGGGGTGCTGGGCAGGGTAGGTAGTAAAAAGGAAATATGAGCAGAAAATGCGAAGAAAGCTGCTTGAAAGCTGTATATTTGAAGCCATATCCCCATTAAACCCTGCCTACCCCGCAGAGCACCCCTATTTGCCACAGGTCACGTAACTTCCTTGGGGGTATGAACAAGAAGTTTTTCTTGGGGTTTGGGGGTGGTTGTATGCACACGGAGGGGGTCTGGGAGGAAATGCCTACGACGAAGTAACCCCTTTCCCAGTTAGACTTGTGACAGGGATGGGGGGGGGGTGGGTGGCTTGGGGGGTGGATGCTTCGTCATGGGGATTTTCCTTCATCCTCGCGTGCATACAATCACCCTCGCTGCATAAACCACAAGAAAAATGTCTTGTTTCTACCCGCCAATGAAGTTACGGCACCTGGGGGGGGATAGGGGTTCTGTGAGGGGTAGGCAGGGTTTAAGGGGGATATGGCTTGAAGATGTGAAAAAGACAGCTTTCAAGCCCGTTTTATTCGAATTTTCTGCTCATATTTCTTTTTTACTAACCACCCCGCCCAGCACCCCTACTCACTCCTAATCCCGTCACTTCCTTGGGAGGTGTGAACAAGAAATTTTTGTTGGGATTTCTGGATCCAGGGGGTGCCCTAGGCGGGTTTCTGAAAACTACGAAAATTAGCTAAAGAAAAATTATACACCCCTACTCCCCTACTCACTCCTGGTCCCGTAACATCCTTATGGGGTGTGAACAAGAAATTTTTCTTGGGGTTTGTGGATCCAAGGGAGGCGCTAGGCAGGTTTCTGAAAACAGTTTTTTGAAAAGTTTTCGGGAGTTAAACTGCAAATTTACCGAAAATTCGCTACCAAAACGCATTTACTGCGTTCAGATTTTTTTCTTACAAACGCATCATATTTCGATAAAAAAATGCAAAAATACATAAACGAATTTGTTCTACGAAATTTAGGTTAAAAAAAATTATAGACCGTTAAACCATAAACTTCACTAAACCTACAGCGAAAGCATCAACTTAACTAAACCGACAGCCAAAGCATCAGTATTATTTGAAATGAATTTTCTCCAAATATTTTAGTAAAATGAAGGGCAATGACGGTTGAATCTGAAACTTAAGGGTTCGCAGAACACTCTTCTTGCAACATTTTCTTTTCACAATCCGTATTTGTTTCATGTTCTTTGCCTAAACGTTGCCAATTTTGACGTTTAAAATTGCGAGTTTGACGTTTTGAAGAAAACTACAAAATCTTTTTTTGTCTTTAAAGCTAGAGACCTAAATTTTGGTACAGGGTTCACTATTTATAATACAAACACGTGTACCAAATTTCGTTGCCCTGACTTTGTTATTTCCGGAAATGCGAATTTTTTGAAAAGAAAATACAAAATTTTCCGGGAAAACCTGGTCCGATTTTCCTGACTAACAAACCTATCCAAGCCACTTGTAAAAGGAAGGTACTCACCAAATTTAATCAAGATTATCAGTCGGATATATATATACATATATATATATATATATATATATATATATATATATATATATATATATATATATATATATATATATATATATATATATATATATATATATATATATATATATATATATAAACACATATCTCCTCATTAGCGAATTTAAAAAAAAATTGCTAAAAAACTTAAACTCACACCATTTTACCCCCACCACTTTACCCTTTTTTTTAAATAGCAACCCTACATTTTTCCATCACAATTCGATGGATCACATTTTTCTGAATTTGGAGATACCCCATATGTATGGTCTAATACTACAGTTTTCAATACAGGGTAGAAATTTAATACCGGAATATTAAAACTAAACAGTTTACCCTGAAACGTAAATTTCGAAAATAAACTCAATGAAAACGTCCCTTTCTTATAATATATGTTCAAAATGTTCTCCATTCACTTGCACACAATAAAATAATCTGCTATGGAATTCTTCCCTAACTCTGTTCAACACGTCAGGCGTTACGTTCCTAATTTCTGTTGTTATTTTCATTTTCAAATCATCTAAATCAGGAGGTTGCGTTTTATACACTCTGTTTTTAAGGTATCCCTATAAAAATAAAACAAGAGGTGTAAGATCTGGACATCTAGCGGGCCATTCTACAAAACCTCTTCGTCCAATCCATCTTTGTGAAAAGATTTAGGGTAAATACTCCCGTACTTGAAGAGCAAAGTGGGGCGGTGCACCGTCTTGTTGAAACCATATACTTTCATGGGGAATATTAGCTTCAATTACATTTGGATACAATTCTGCTAACATTGGGACAACTTGTCTCTTAGCATTTCTAAATATCTTGCACGGCTTCTATAAAAACAGGTTCAACTACGTGATCCCCAATGATACCAGCCCAAACGTTCAAATTCTGAGGACGCTGAGTGTGTGTTTGTCGCATCCAGTGGAGTTTTTTGGCAGCCCAGTATCTGAAATTTGGCCTGTTTACATCGCCATTCAAAAGAAATGTGGCTTTCTCGGAAAACAGAACGTCAGCAAAAGAAATAACATTTCTATGTAACAAGTCTAGCAGTTGTGTATTCTTCTATCAGAATCACTGTCAGTCAACTCTTGAATGTGTTGTAGTTTATAGGGGTGCATTTTTCCGTTTTTGAGACACCTTAAAACTCTTGATTGGCCAACATCATTTTCACGTGCAACTTGACGGTTAGAAGTTGTTGGTTCTTCTTGAAAAACCAATAAAGTATTGAGTTTTACATCTTCTTCAACAAACTTGGGTCTCCTAGGCAGTGGTCTAACGTGTCCATAACCACGAAACTGTAAATGTATCTTAGACACAGTTCCCTGGCCTAGTGGGGGCAAATCTGGATGTTTTTCATTAAATAGGTTAAAAACTTGTGCCTGTGTTTTACACATCACCATACCCAATCATCATTAATATTCTCTGTTCGCAGAGTTTCAGCTAAGTATCGCATTTTTAGACAAAAAATTAATTGAAATTATCGGAACAAAATTATGACTAATTTATTGGTGACCGTGCATTAAACAAAATACACCACAAAATAAAACAGAACTGTTAAATTTCACCTTTCACACTGCAAACATTGGTAGTTAATAAGAAACTATTAATGATACCAAGTACGTTTTAGATAAAAGACAAGATAAGAAATTTAAGATAATAATCAGTGAAGAATTCCAGAGCAGATTATTTCGTTGTGTACAAGTGAATGGAGAACATTTTAAACATTTATTATAATAAAGGGACGTATTTATTTTCGAAATTTGAATTTCAGGGTAAACTGTTTAGTTTTAATATTCCGGTATTAAATTTCCACCTTGTATTGAAAACTGTAATATTAGACCATACATATGGGGTATCTTCGCATTCAGAAAAATGTGATCCATAGAATTGTGATAAGAAAATGTAGGGTTGCTATTTAAAAAAAATGGATAAATTGTTGGGGGTAAAATGGTGGGAGTTTAATTTTTTTAACTATGATTATAAGATAATGTTTGACAAATTAAACTTCACGTATCTCAGCGTTTTCCACAAAACCTATTTTTGCTGAATAATGAATTTTATTCCATAAGTGTGTTTCACACTATATATATATATATATATATATATATATATATATATATATATATATATATATATATATATATATATATATATATATATATATATATGTTTTTTGTTGTAGATGTAGGTTTGGTAAATTCGTTTATTACATTTTGTCAAAGGATCCAAGGACAGGCTGTGAACGTATATTGTAATACATACAGACTTGGAGATTACTTCACTGGCTTCATTGTTAGATTTCATTTCTGTAAGTGAAGGACGTGGCCACCGCGTAAGGTCGCTGGAGCAAGTGGCCGTTTTGAGTTCTGAGCCAATTCTAAGAAAGCTCTTGTCTGATTACAATACCTGCAATTTTGGTCGTACTAATAATGTTGCTATTTCTAATATTACATGTGTTGTGTTGTGCACGGTGGATCCTTGAAGCTTATACGATTCATAATCTAGTCCTGCTTTGAACTTTGTACGAACGCCATATAGGAATAGGCCGATTTCATAATCTGAAAAATATCGTAATATCAATGGAAATAACAGTATTTTAAATATAAAAAAAAATAGTTGTTTGAAACCTACTGCTGCAAAAAATGAAAAAGATAATACCCCAATTGGTCCAGCATTCATTACTAAGGGAGTTTGAGACATTTTCAACATAAACATTACATCTTTTTGCAATGCAATGTCAACTTCATACCACCTTGAATTATATATTGAAACACTTATTTCTTCGCACTAAAATAAATACAAACATGATTAAAAATATTTTATTCACTCCTTTTTTTGGTTTAAAACATAAGTATAATAAGTTTTGTGTTAAAACTGTTTACTGTTACGTCTATTTATAATTTAAAGTCAACAGCAGAGCACAATTCACTCAACTTTTGGCAATATTCGTATGGTAATGACGCAGCTTCTTTCACTTAATATTTTTGTGGCCAAAATTAGTAAATTTATTTTCAAAGAACATATAGACTATTTGAATCAACATATTTTCTATAAACTGTGGAACAGCCAAATGGAATAGATTCAGTAATTGTTTAATTATTGTGCATGCTTATAAAAAATCCCAAAACATGTAAATTTATGATTGAATAATGAAATCCTGCAGCGTGAAAACTTTACCCTACATTGAGCAGAGGTTGCAACTGTCACTGGACTCTATCCAGTGACAGTTGCAACCAAAAATTTTGAATTAGCAAGTAGAGGCTTGTGGTACCCCATTTGAAAGATCTTCTCATTCTCCATTCAAAAATCTTCTCGTTTAAAAATTTATTGCGAAAATTAACAATAAAGAAAGGAAATTCATCTGATCAACCAACTTTGCAACAACACACTGAAAAACTAATAACCAGTCGAGTTTCATTTTTTATAATGAGAAAGCAAGCAAAAAATTTTAGTGTCTCTTTTTAACTGTTTTATATAAAAAGAAGATATCTGCACTCTTCATTGATTGAAGATTGAAACCTGTGATGAGCACTGATAAGTACAATTTGGAGAACCAATTTATCACAATCCAGTTTTTAGACTTGCCGGTCGTTTCTCTAGCAAAGTTAGCGTCATCAAAGGGATGAATAAAGCAAGCGAATAAAGACTAGAACTACTAGTTATATGTTAGTTGCCAAGCAGTTGCGAACAGCGTCCGCTAGGAAGATATACACTGTTGAGTCTTAAATCCCTGTAATTAAAGATCCATACCTGCCTTTGTAATACTGTAAGAGTTATCAAATATTCCTTCTAAGAAGCACACGCTGGTTATAAGATTTGTGTTTAAATTTCTAACGATATACACACACACACACACACACACACACACACACATATATATATATATATATATATATATATATATATATATATATATATATATATATATATATATATATATATATATATAGATATATATATTATATATATATATATATATATATATATATATATATATATATATATATATATATATATATATATTCGTTAGCATCGAGCTGACGCTACTGCAACTTTATTAACTTGAGGTTTCCGTTATCTACATAATGATTATTATTCCAACTATGCTGAGCAATACATGATTTGTCAATAGTGCCATACCTTAGTTGCGCTAAAGGTTCTTTTAATCTAGCTTCAATAGTTCTTTTACTTTGCCCAAAATATTTAATTTCACAACCCATCTCATAGATTACTGACACTTCTGTGCTTTTATCTTTATCCCTTGGGTTACCTGGCAAATTTTTAAATGTAATTTTGTAAAAAATGTTAGCTGTAAATTGGCTTTCTTCAAAATGCTATTAAAACCTATCGTTCTTAACATTTGGCAATGTTGGTTTTAGTTAAAATGCCTTAGTAACTTGCTGTGTCATTGTACCCGCAATTAGTTGTCATTCTAAAATTCAGAAATATTGGTTGCTCGCTTATTTGAAGAAAAATTTCTCGACATGCCGCTTATGTGCCAAGGAACAATAGGAAAAGCAATTTTGCGAACTTGGACCTGTCAGGAAGGTCCAAAAAACCTTATATACTGAGCAATGAAACGAAATTTTGTGTAATATTTAAGATTGGGGAAAACCCTTATACTTAGACTTTACAAACCGCTACAACATTGAATGTTAGCCATTCATCGAATATTAATTAAAAATGAAACGAAGTCCTATAAATTGATACAAACTCAGGAGCTGATGGAAGACGATCTTGATAGAAAAACCCCTTTCTCTGAACATCTGATGGAAATGTCATATAACAATGTTATCCAACTAGAACCGTTTTTGTTTTCTGGTGAGTGCATTTTTACACTTCATCGCCATGCCAATCATCAGAACTGTCGCCAATGGTCTTAAGAAAATGAGAGAAGAAAATGCGAAATACCCTGAACGGATTAATGTTCGGACCAGAATAGTTGGAGACCATGTCAGTGATCCCTATTTTATTGACGACAATTGGAATGGATATAATTGTTTCGCACTGTTCCAAGGTATGCCAAGTGTGGAAAATTTTATCCTGATCGAACAGACCCGCAAGTTCCAGAGAATGTGATATGGCTCCACCAGGATGGAGCCCCATCACATTACCAAATCAGTGTCCACCAGTACCTTGACTTGATAGTTCCAAATCGGTGTATAATAAAAATAATATCTTTATTATCATCAACGATACATGCCATGTCAAAAGCAATATATCATCATCTCAATCATTCCACCATAAAGGCACCCATACATCAGATACACACACACACATACACACACACACACACACACACACACACACACACACACACAGAAAATTCCACTAT
This sequence comes from Tillus elongatus, assembly GCA_964006375.1. Classification (NCBI taxonomy): domain Eukaryota; kingdom Metazoa; phylum Arthropoda; class Insecta; order Coleoptera; family Cleridae; genus Tillus; species Tillus elongatus. The sequence continues at coordinate 194,590,299 of OZ023263.1, forward strand.
CTACAACACTTTACAAAAAGGTAAGAAGTCGCCCGTAAGCATACGCGATACAAAGAAACATATACTTTATACTTTAAAAACTAAAAAAATAAAACAGATATGTAAATCTGTATCAGACTTAAGATTTAAATTTTAAAAGGCACAAAACAATCTTAAACAACTACACAAATTAATCCCTTAAGTATACAAGGAACAAGATTGAAAAAGGTACTGATACATAGGGTCAAAGAAACAATAAAACCAATATATAACATCACTCTAAAATCTGAATATCCAAAGGCTAACCGGTCACACTTTCACCACTTAAAAATTCCTCAACCCTATAACAGGTTCTTGGAAGGAGTAATCTCTTTATCTATATGCTAAAACCCTTGGTGATATTTATGTCTATGACATTGCTTGGCAACTTGTTTTATAACTTCACACCAATGTATATCATATTTCTCTGTGGGGACCTAAGTCGAAAATGTTGCCGGCTTAAACAGTCTTTAAATCGGGTGTCGTAAGCGTGAAAATCTCTATTCCTCACAAACTGATCTTCGTTGTCATGGATATAAACCACACAGTGAAGAATGTAAGCACTGACAGCGGTAAGTATTCCTTCTTGTAAAAAAAATCTTCTAAAGCTCTCGCCTGGGGATACACTGCACAGAACTCTAATTGCTGCCTTCTGCTGCTTTGGAACCAACTCAACACTGGCGGAACTTCCCCACACCAAAAGTCCATAGCACATCAACGAATGGAAGTTCGCAAAATAAGCAGTTCTAGCTGCAAGTTAAGTACCGTGCTTTTTCAAATAACGAACGCTGTATATTACACTAGACAATTTTTTGCCAACTAGGGAGGCGAGGATCAATAGAATAGCCAGCACTAGCACCCAATCTTACGCTATTGGACTTATTCTTATGAAGATATGTGAAAAGTCTGGTATACAAAACTGAACCATGCTTTTAACTGACTTAAAAAGAAGAGTAACGATTGCGATGAGGTCGGTCACGCCTCAGATGTTGATTAATGTTAGAACACATTTTTATTTACGATTTGGATGCCGTTCAAGGCATGCAGTTTAAAACGCTCTTGCATAAGACTTATGTGTTCTTTTATTATTTTTTAATATCAAAAATGAAACGCGATAAGTTACGAATTTTTTAGCCTGTTGTAGCGAGGTTCGTCAATCAAATGACTCTCTCTTTGTACTGTTAATTTTTGTAATAAATTTTAAAGTCATAGCATTTTTGAATAGAGAATTAAGATATATTTCAAATGAAGTATCGCAAGCTCCTATTTTCTATTTGAAAATTTGGGGGTTACAACTGTTATTTGAAGGGGGTCGTATGTAAGTTGTTATGAAACTTTGCACTTGTATCCTTTAGTAAATGGCTTGGATAAGTTCATTATCCAGAAAAATCTGAACAGGTTTCGGGGATAATTTGGTGTTTTTGGAAAATTTGTATATTTTTGGCAATATCAGATATATTGCAATCAAATTTAGGGCGTGGTTAATCCTATATAAGGTAAGGTATATGCGAAGATTCAGACCTATGAGTTAAAAGAAAAGAGCTATGTACATTTTAAGAAAAAATATTATGGTCACATTGGAGGTCAAAAAAGGATACCAGACCAAAATATTATATGTGGGTAAAGCAATATATTAAATATTACCGACGACGATTAAGTTCGCTTGGTGCAAAAAGGTCGGGAGGTCAAAAAATACTTCAAAGTTTTTTCGATTTTTATTCTTAAAACGTCCAAGTGACGATTTGAAACGTCAAAATTCGTGATTCTTTAAGCAAATATTCTGAAACAAATGCGTTGATATGTACAACAAATATTAGCAGAGGCTTATTCAACAGCGTCTTAAATATATGTTTTAAAGGCTATTGTTCTTTATTTTACTTAATTATAAGCAAAAAAAGTATTTGATATATACCCTTTCTGTGATGTTTTGGCAGCAGCTTAAATGATAGAAGGTGTGATTAAAACGTGTTATAGTTTCCTTATTAACATAAATAGATTCGAATACATTTCCCCCTTGAGTCAATAAAGTGATAAACGGACAAAACACATATAACCAGTAGTAACATTCTGGATGCAAGTGCCTTATGGTAGTGTATTTTCATAAAGTGTTTTTATATATAACTGACAAATGGTTTTGACAAATGTCACATAACACTTCAAATTGACAGACTTGATAATCGAAGAATTTCTCACAACATGTGAAATGGTAACTTAAGGATTTACATCAGCGGTACAGTACAGTTACGTGTGGACGCTTCTTAATTCGAGTTAAGCAACGTCGGGCACGGTCAGTTAGTTATTGTACGGGTAAAATTTGCGCAAAAAAATTGGTTTCATTGAGCTGGCTAACAAACTTTTCTAAGCTATTACAACAACAACAAAAACGATACTTTCCAAATTTATAATTTTATCTTCGTTGATCCCTTGGAAGAGTTGGTATGCCAACCCAACGAAACCTCCCGAAAAAAATTTTTCTCAAAACAAATTAGTATTTCCGTAATTAAAAGTTTTATTATCATCACAAGTTGAAATATATTGATGAAAATTTGCTACTATAACATACTTGCTGCGCCCAGACTTTTATTGGCATTGCTTACTTCATTAATTGTCAGTTGTCCTGCTAGACAAGCTAAAAAAGTTGTCGAAATCCAGGCTGATAAGTGAAGAACATCAGACGGCTTATTATCCTACAACATAGCTATATATTTTTACGAGTATCTCCAAGACTACTCCTACTGCTCTACTACTATTACCCTTTAGGCTATTCTCATAAAGGGGCACGCCAACTATAGAGCACATGCTGCTAAACAATATTTCTTCGTGCACTTTTATCGTGACATTACAAGGATGCAATTAATAATGTAATTTTACCTGTATTATTAGATTTGCTAGGAGTCCAAAAACTGCGCCAGCCATTAATGCATGTACAAATAAAACTCTTTTGTAGCAAATGTTTAATTTTTTCGCAACTCTATAATCAAATCGTCTATTAGTATGTAACAAAAAAAACATGTATTATTTAGTTACGGCGGAATGTATCGTCAAAGCTTCTATTTTTTTCCTCAGATAGTAATATTTGCTTATAATTAGCGATTGCCTTGTAAATGTCTAATTTGTGGCCGCTTCATAAAAGGATCATTTGGAAACTAATCAATTATCAATTAAGTACGAACGCATTGATCAGTTTTAGCGAATTAAAAAAAAAATCACTAATGAGGAGATCGCGACTTTTGAATTAAAAAAACTCTGGACGCAGCAAGTGCGTTATGGAAGTGAATTTTCATAAAAATGTTTTTAATTACAAATATATCGCTCTAATGCGAGCAGGCATCAATTTGGTTACCGGTATAACCTATATAGTAGGAACAGTGTATCATATTTTATCAAAATAATTATTTCAAAACGTACAAAACTTTTCGGAAAATAAACTTTAAATGTTTCTGAGAAAACTGGTCTCCTAGCCAATGAACCTTAGGTTAATAGCAAATTGAGTTATTGAAATTTAAAACATTTAATGAAAATTCGCAATCAAAACGCCCTTGCTGCGTTCATACAAAAATTTTCCGAAAATACAGTTAAATGTTGGTTTCCTAACCAACAAAACTTACGTTAATAGCAAATGAGTTATTGACATTTGGAGGATTTAACGAAAATTTGCTACCAAAACGCACTTACTGTGTCCAGATTTTTTCTTACAAACATGCATCATATTTCGATAAAATATTCTAGAATGCAATAACGAATTTTTTCTACGAAAATTAGCTAAAAATTATAGACCGTTAAACCATAAACTTCACAGCAAAAGCATCAACTTAACTAAACCGACAGCCAAAACATCAGAGAAAGGGTCTATTTGAAATGAATTTTCTGCGAATGTTTTAGTAAAATGAAGGACAATGACGATTGAAACTAAGACTTCAGGCTTTGTAAAACATTATTCTTGAGACATTTACCTTCCATAGCTCATATTAGTGTCAGGTTCATTGCCTAAATATTACCAATTTTGACGTTTGAAATCGCGGTTTTGACGTTTTGAGAAAAAGCCAAATGTATTTTTCTTTGAATGCCTTTAACTTTTTTGTCCTTTAACCTACGGAGCTAAATTTTTATAGGTAACTTGCCTATAATGATATAAACCCGCGTATGAAATTTGGTTGCCCTTACCTTGTTAATTTTGGATATATAATTTTTTTTCGAAAGAAAACATAAAATTTTCCGCGAAAACCTCGGCGGATTTTCCTGGCTAACGAACTTATTCAAGCCACTTGCAAAAGGAAGGTACTCACGAATTTTGACGTTTAAAGTCGCGATTTTGACGTTTTGAGGAAAACCCAAATTTATTGTTCTTTAAATGCCTGTAACTTTAAATGTCCTTTAACCTACAGAGCTAAATTTTCGTAGGTATTTTACCCATAATGATATAAATCCGCGTGTGAAATTTGGTTGCCCTTACTTTGTTAATTCCGGAGTAATAAATTTTTTTCGATTTTTTTCGAAAGAAAACACAAAATTTTCCGGGAAAACCTCGGCGGATTTTCCTTGCTAACGAACTTATCCAAGCCACTCGTGAAAGGAAGGTACTCACCAAGTTTTATCAAAATCGGTCTATTATTTTTTTAGTTATAGGTGTGACACATAAATATATATATAAATATATATATATATATATATATATATATATATATATATATATATATATATATATATATATATATATATATATATATATATATATATACAGGGTGTCCCACCGAAAGGGGCAAGTAGCTTTTGGGTGTCTCTGTGTCTAGTAAATGGAAATTTCTTTCAGCCATCTGTTACAGAATTTTAAGGAGCATATTCCGAAAATAATTTAACATACACAGGCTGTCCCATAATTCAGTGGCAACACAAACTTGTATTTTTTTTAATGGAACACCCCATATATTATTACATATTTCGATTTGCGATGAAATTCTGACTCAAATATTATAGAGGTCTTATAGCTTTAATCTCAACGGTTTTTGTGTAAATGTCAATAAACTGTCAAAATGAGGTTATGTTTGGCGTATTTTTGCTACACCGGCAGTCGAACTGCAATGAATTTGTCTGAAGGAATGTTTTAGGTAGATGGTCTTCTATGTAGAATACACTCCAAGGTGTCAAAAAAATAATACATTGTACAGGGTGATCACTTTTCATGAATAATTAATTTACTGCATTTTTTCAAATGGGACACCCTGTATATTATTACATATTTGAATTCTCCATAAAATTCCGCGTACAACGGTATAAAATTATAGAGCAGTTCAATTACCGGATTTAGAAATATTTAAAAAAAAAATCGAGATTTTTCTAAATTTGTCAATTGCATTATGTATTAACGGAAGAAAATTTTATAGATTATCATCTCCAATCTAGTTTACAGTGAAATGATGCACATTAATGAAAATCTGTCTAAATTCTCAGTCGAAAGTTAGTAAAAAATATCTTTGATTAAATTCGTCGAGTTACATGTCGTAATTACCGATCCGTTCAGTTAAAACTTCCAATAAACGCTTCTACAATGCATTGAACTGGCTGTGTGATAGTCAAAATACATGAACAAGCAGTTGATGCGACATTTTCTTGGGTATTTGCAATAGTTTGCGGAAAATTCTCACTTCGGTGCCGTACAAAGTCATATGTTAGTTATAGGGAAAGGTATATCCGCAGAGTAGAGAATAGGAAAATTGAATTGTCTGTTAAAGAAGGCTGATGTCATTTCATACCTGTCATTGAATGTTATCATTCATCGCTTGTGTAATAATTGTTTTATGATATTTTCAAATAGTTTTTGGTTCATCTCTGTGTATTTCTAGTTTTTCTTGTTCACTTTTGTTACGTCAGTTCGTTTATTCTCAGTTTTCTGTTCTTTTTCGTAGCGTTAAGTGATAATTTTAAGTGTACAGTTCAGGTGATTTTTTGGAGTTTCAAACATGAATTTATCTGTAAGTGAAAAAGTTGACATGGTATTCTGTTTGGGAAAAGCTGACAAAAATTCTCTTCTTGCTGCAAGGATTTATCATCAACAATTCCCACATAGACGGCAACCAAAGCGGCAGGCTTTTGAACGAGTGAAGAGAGAGTTCATAAGTAAGGGAAGTGTTAACTCGTATCCTAAAAATCGAAGACCAGTTATTGCTGTTACTGACGAAGGTACGCAGTTGAATATATTGTTATCACTAGAGGAAAATCCTCACACATCCACAAGAGAGCTGGAAAATGAAACAGGCATACCCAAAACAACAATCAATAGAATTGCAAGGAAATATAAATATCACCCATATCATATGAATACACATCAGAATTTAACCGAGCACGATTTCGAAACACGATTGTTCTTCTGCCGTACGATGTTAAACCGAATACATATGGATAATGAGTTTGTGACAAACATTCTATTCACTGACGAGGCGACTTTCAGAAGTACAGGCATCGGCAATAGACACAATATGCATTATTATAATGTCAGAAATCCACATTGGTTGAGGAAAATCGACAATCAAAACCGATGGTCACTGAATGTTTGGGGAGGGATAATTGGGGATTATGTCATTGGACCATATTTCTTGGATGGCACGTTGACCGGTGAGAGATATGAACTATTTCTCAGGAACGAATTAGGATCACTCCTCGACGATGTAGATCTATATTCGAGGCAGCAACTGTGGATTCAACATGACGGTGCTCCAAGCCACTCGTCTATTTCTGTAAGGAACTATCTGAATCAGCGCTTTCCAAGAAGGTGGATAGGCCGAGGTGGACAGATCATCTGGCCCCCAAGATCACCAGATCTTACACCCTTAGATTTTTTCCTTTGGGGGTATGTGAAAGACATGGTCTACAAAGAACCAGTTACGACAAGTGAGGATATGCGGAGAAGAATCATTGATGCCTTTGGTAGCATAACTGTGCCTATGTTAATAGAAGCCAGGCAAAGTTTCGTCAAAAGGCTTCAGCTTTGTATCAGATATGAAGGAAACATATTCGAGCACCTGTAATTTTATTTATTCTGCGAATAAAAACCAGTAGAAAAAATAAGAGTTGTTTTATTGCAAATACGGCAAGTATACATTATATCATAACATAACAGTAGTATTAAATTCTCCCGACTATTTGCATCTTTGTGACATTATCTTGAAGAGCATAATTATGGCTTCTTACTTTTGACCTTATAATCGAATTCCCCTTTGACTAAAAAATTAATTGCAGATTTCATAAATTATCATTGTGAAGTTACGTTATTCAATGAATCTATTTGTCTGTGAAATTCGTCACATTTTTTAAATATTTTTAAATCCGGTAATTGAACTGCTCTATAATTTTATACCGTTGTACGCGGAATTTTATGGAGAATTCAAATATGTAATAATATACAGGGTGTCCCATTTGAAAAAATGCAGTAAATTAATTATTCATGAAAAGTGATCACCCTGTACAATGTATTATTTTTTTGACACCTTGGAGTGTATTCTACATAGAAGACCATCTACCTAAAACATTCCTTCAGACAAATTCATTGCAGTTCGACTGCCGGTGTAGCAAAAATACGCCAAACATAACCTCATTTTGACAGTTTATTGACATTTACACAAAAACCGTTGAGATTAAAGCTATAAGACCTCTATAATATTTGAGTCAGAATTTCATCGCAAATCGAAATATGTAATAATATATGGGGTGTTCCATTAAAAAAAATACAAGTTTGTGTTGCCACTGAATTATGGGACAGCCTGTGTATGTTAAATTATTTTCGGAATATGCTCCTTAAAATTCTGTAACAGATGGCTGAAAGAAATTTCCATTTACTAGACACAGAGACACCCAAAAGCTACTTGCCCCTTTCGGTGGGACACCCTGTATATATATATATATATATATATATATAAACATATAAAGTCTGAAACCGACCTCGGATTTGGGTTCCAGGGGTCCTAATTAGCGCTCATTGTAAGAAATTTTTTCAAAATTCGAAAGTCGGGATCTCCTCATTAGTGAATTTTTTTTAAGAAAATTCACTAAAAAAAATCTACAAACGAGCGCTATTTACGACGCTGGAACCCAAATCCGAAGTCAGTTTCAGACTTATATATATATATATATATATATATATATATATATATATATATATATATATATATATATATATATATATATATATATATATATATATATATGTGTGTGTGTGTGTGTGTGTGTCACAACGATAAGTCAAAAAATAACGATTACGGTCAAATTTACTGAATACCTTCCTTTTGCAAGTGCTTTGAATAAGTTCGTTAGCCAGGAAAATCTGTCCAGTCCAAATAGATTAAACATTGCTTTGTTTTAATTGGACAGCCGGATTCCCCCATCCAGGCCAGTTCTGAGCGGACTATTAATGTATCTAATTTCGACCACGTTAATTTTAATGCATGTTTGTAAGAAAAGAAATTCTAGACGCAGCATGTGCGCTGTGGTAACGAATTTTTATTAAAATCTGCTCTGTGCAAATAGATTAAACAATGCTTTGTTTTATTTAGACAGTCGGATTCCCCCGGTCAGTGCCAGTTTTGAGCTGACTTTTAATGTATTGAATTTAGACCATGTAATTATAATGCATGTTTGTAAGAAAATAGATTCTGGACGCAGCAAGTGCGTTATGGTAGCGAACTTTTATTAAATGCTTCATATTTAAATAGCTCTATTTGTTATTAACCTATAAGGTTCGTTGGCCAGGAAATTAGTTTTTTTGGGAACATTTTAAGTGTATTTTAGAAACATTTTTGTACATCTTCAAACATAAATCTTTTTTGATGATATATGGCTCATTGTTTTTACTATATAGGTCATACTGGTGACCAAATTTGATGCCTACTTTCTTTCAAAAACACATATTTGCTATTTAAAATATTTTTATAAAAACTCACTTCCATAACGCACTTGCTGCGTCCGGACTTTTAATTTTTAGCTAGACGTATCTATTTCATTGCACAAATATTATGAAAAATCAGGTATTTGAGGAAGATAACAATAAGGCGGTTTGAACATACACTTCATTTAGTATCCCTATCTAGGTATCAAATTCCAGACGGCATTTACTATTATTTTGAACGAGCTCCGGCATTTTAAAAGTGATGTTTGTCATCTGCTATATATACGTGTATATAAGGCTTTGTTTATATATTCGTTGTGAATCATTGAAATATTTTCTTATGTTTTTAGTGAATTTTCTTAAAAAAAATTCACTAATGAGGAGATCCCGACTTTTGAATTTTGAAAAAATTTCTTCAAATGAGCGCTAATTAGGCCCCCCAGAACACATATCCGGGGTCGGTTTAAATTTTTATATGTTTATATATATATATATATATATATATATATATATATATATATATATATATATATATATATATATATATATATATATATATATATATATATATATATATATATATATATATATATATATATGTATCACACCGATAACTCAAAAAATAATGGGCAGATTTCGATTAAGTTTGGTGAATAAATTCCTTTTACAAATGGCTTGGATAAGTTCGTTAGCCAGTAAAATCGGTCCAGGTTTTCCCGAAAAATTTTGTGTTTTCTTTCGAAAAAAATTTATATCTCCGGAATTAACAAAGTAAGGGCAACCAAATTTTATATGCAAATTTATTTCATTATAGGCAAGTTACTTACCAAAATTAAGCTCCGTAGGTTAAAGGATAAAAAAGTTACAGGCATTCAAAGACAAATAAATTTGGATTTTCCTCAAAACGTCAAAATTGCGATTTTAAACGTCAAAATTGGTGAGTACATTCCTTTCGCAAGTATCTTGGATAATTTTGTTAGCCAGGAAAATCCGCCGAGGTTTTCCCGGAAAAATTTGTGTTTTTTTTCGCAAAATATTTATATCTCCAAAATTAACAAAGTAAGGGCAACCAAATTTGGTAAGCTGGTTTATATCGTTATAGGTGTGCCACCTACCAAAATTTAGTTCTGTAGGTCAAAAGACAAAAAAGTTATGGGCATTTAAAGAAAAATAAATTGGGGGTTTCCTCAAAACGTCAAAGTGACAAGAAAACGTCAAAATTCGCAACATTTAGGCAAATAACTTGAATCTAATACGATCTATGGAAAGAAAATGTCTCAAGAAGAATGTTTTACATACACCGAACTCTTAGTTTCAACCGTCATTGTCCTTCATTTTACTAAAATATTTCCAGAAAATTCATTTCTAATAGACCCTTTCTCTGATGCTTGGCAGTAGCCTTAGCTATAGAGTTTATTGTTTAATGGTATATAATTTTTGTCGAATTTTCGTAAAAAATCAATAAAGCTTAATATATTCGTTATTATACAAGATATGAAAAAATATTGTATACATTAATTATACGGTGTTTTGAGCTACATCTTAAAAAATTATTGCGACAATCACAGGGTGGCCCATAAGTCGTTGGTGATACAAATAAATTTTTTTTGTCGAAAACGCCTTATTTTTTTGCATTTTCCATCGAAATATAATGCATGTTTGTAAGTTAAGAAATTCTGGAGGCAGCAAGTGCGTTGTGGTTGCGAATTTTGATTAAATGCTTCATATTTGAAAAGCTCAATTTGCTATTAACCTATAAGGTTGACCAGGAAACGGATTTTTTCAGTAACACTTTTGGTTTACTTTTGGAAATTTCTGTACGTTTTCAAACAATCAAGTTATTTTGATGAAACATGGCACATTGTTTTTACTATATATGTTATACTGGTAATCAAATTTGATGCCTGCTTTTTCTATATAGGTTATACTGGTAACCAAAATTGATGTCTGCTTTCTTAAAAAGAAAACACACATATTTGCAATAAAACCATTTTTATGAAAATTCACTACCATAACGCACTTGCTGCGTCCCGAGATTTTTTACATTTACTCTTATAACTGGTAAAATGTTTTGTTAGTAAATTGACGAAAGAGTATGATTTTCTTCTTCCATTTATTGTTTCAGGCATTTTATTACATAAGCCCGTAATTGTAATGTATATATATATATATATATATATATATATATATATATATATATATATATATATATATATATATATATATATATATATATATATATATATATATATATATATACCTTTGGAAATGTTGCACTACACAGTAATCACTTTTTAAATATAAAATTTATTTGTTTGCTGTACTTTCTGTGATTTTAGTGACTTTTCGTAGAAAAAATTCACTAATGGAGAGATCCCGACTTTTAAATTTTGAAAAAATTTTTGCAAATGAGCGCGAGCTAGGACCCCTCGAATCCATATCCGGGGTCAGTTTCAATTTTTATATGTTTATATATATATATATATATATATATATATATATATATATATATATATATATATATATATATATATATATATATATATATATATATGTATGTATGTATCACACCAATAACTCAAAAAAGAATGAGCTGATTTTGATAAAATTTTGCATGTACCTTCCTTTTGTAAATGGCTTGGATGAGTTCGTTAGTCAAAAAAATCGAAAGAGGTTTTCCGGGAAAATTTTGAGTTTTCATTCGAAAAAAAATTATATCTCCGGAATTAACAAAGTAAAGGCAACGAAATTTGGTACACGGGTTTCTATCATCATAGGTAAGCTACCTGCTACATTAATTATAGGGTGTCTTGAGCTACATCTTAAAAATATTTCCACAATTACAGCGTGGCCCATAAATCGTTGGTAATTCAAATTTTCTTTTTTTTTTTGTAACGAACACGCCCTATGTTATTGCATTTTTGCATTTTCCATCGAAATATAATACATCTTTGTAAGAAAAGAAATTCGGGACGCAGCAAGTGCGAATTTTCATTAAATGCCTCAAATTTGAATCAAATTTTGGTAGGTTTCTTACATATAATAATATAAACCAGGGCACCAAATTTGGTTTTCCTTACTTTGTTAACTCCGGAGATATATATTTTTTTGGGACTTTTCTTGTAAAAATTTTGTACAGATTCATGCCCTTTTTTTATTTGATCTTAGGAAAATCCAAAATATTTTACCTATTATTGCCTTTCAAATTTAAAAAACTCTAGAGGCAGCAAGTGCGTTATGGTAATGAATTTTCATAAAAATGTTTTTAATAGCAAATATGTTTTAAGAAAGCAGGCATCAAATTTAGTTACCAGTATAATCTATATATTAGAAACAATGTACCATATTTGATCAAAATAACTTTATTGTTTAAAAATGTACAAAAATTTCCGAAAGTAAACTAAATTGTTCCAGAAAAAACTGGTTTCGTGGTCAACCTTATAGGTTAATAGCAAATTGAGCCATGCAAATTTGAAGCATTTAAGAAAAATTCGCTACCATAACGCACTTGCCGCGTCCCGAATTTCTTTTCTTACAAAGATGTATTACATTTCGATGGAAAATACAAAAATGCAATAACATAGGGCGTGTTCTATTAAAAAAAAAGAAAATTTGAATCACCGACGACTTATGGGCTACCATGTAATTGTGGAAATATTTTTAGCTCAAGACACCCTATAATTAATGTATACAATTTTTTTTCGCAACTTGCATAATAACGGATATATTGAGCTTTAATGATTTTTACGAAAATTCGACAAAAATGAACCATTAAACGATAAACTCTATAGCCAACACTACTGCCAACGCATCAGAGAAAGGGTCTATTTGAAATGATTTTTTTGGGAATATTTTAGTCAAATGAAGGACATTGACGATTGAAACCAAGAGTTCAGGGTTTGTAAACCATTCTTCTTAAAACATTTTCTTTCCATAGTTCATATTACTTTTAGGTTTATTGCCTAAATATTAGCAATTTTGACGTTTAAATCGCGACTTTGACGTTTTGAGGAAAACCAAAATTTATTTTTCTTTAAATGCCTGTAACTTTTTTGTCCTTTAACATACAGAGCTAAATTTTGGTAGGTTGCTTACATAAAATGATATAAATCCGTGCACCATTTGGTTGCCCTTACTTTGTTTAATCCGGAGATATAAATTTTTTTCGAATGAAAACTTAAAATTTTCTCAAAAAAACCTCGTCCGATTTTCTTGACTAACGAACTTATCCAAGCCACTTACAAAAGGAAGGTACATGCCAAATTTTATCAAAATCGACCAATTATTTTTTGAGCTATAGGTGTGATACATACATTATATATATATATATATATATATATATATATATATATATATATATATATATATATATATATATATATATATATATATATATATATATATATATAAAAACATATAAAACTTGAAATTGACCCAGGATATGTGTTCTAGGGGTCCTAGTTCGCGCCAATTTGCAAAAAATTTTTCAAAATATAAAAGTCGGGATCTCCCCATTAGTGAATTTTTTCTACGAAAATTAACTAATAAGGAATTAAAAATAAGTAAAGAGCCTTGACCACAGAAATCTGATTTGTTTAGAGTTGGGCATGCACCTAGAACAAGTAATCTAACCTATCTGGCCAGATTGAATACTCATTTGTGCTTATTTTTAAGAATTTTTTTAATCTATTGCTTACTGATTGACCATTTTCTACTTTAATAACCTTTTTTTTTATTACTGTCTTATCTGAGAAAGGGTCTCGAGTGTTACAAAACGCATCTCATCCTCATTCACGTTCTCGAATTGTATGCAACTGGCTTCATCTGCCTCGTTTATGTCGTCTACCTCCTCCTCTTCATACTTGGCGCTCGTACCGGCGATATTTCCCTGGTAATGTTGCCAAAAACTGTACTGGGTAATTTTGCGTAATATTACTTAAATTACCAGTAATATTGGTAATATTAAAAGTCTCATCACTATTGACATGTACAGTTTTTGTGTAAATTGCTTTAATTGGCCAGGAAAATCGGACAAATTTTAAGTTTATTTTTGGAAAATGTTTATACTTTTTTAAACAATAAAGTTATTTAATGTTGTATGGAACATTGCTTCTACTATAAAAGTTATACTATCTTAATGTCCTTCTTTCAGAGATATATATATTTTAAATTAAAAACATCCTTATGAAAAGTTGCTACCATAACGCACTTGCGGTGTCAAAACTTACTGTTTATTTAACTCACCCTATTATGTGACGATGATACTTGACACACTCGGTGAATTGACGACGATAGCTACCTTTATATTGCTCATCAAACATCTTCGTTAATTTTCTGTTTAAATGTTTAATTTTCAATACCAAGTACATATTTGTTTCATAGAAAGCAAATGCGCATAGAGCCCCGCCTTGCATTACAAGAAATGCACTAGACAACTGCCATATAAACAACAATGTTACAGATGTTGTCGTTTCTACTTTGAAAGGAAGCATCGTCTCAATAAATTCGCAATTAACGACATATCCTTGTTGCCTGTACCAATCTTCACATGATTTCCTATTTAATAGTCCATTTAAAGACTGCATTAAGAACGCTGTATTAACATATAAGTAACTAGAAACTGAGAACGCGTTCACGAATTTATGCAACTTGTATAGGTTGTCTGGTTCACCAAATTCTGCAAAGTTATATAGATCCTTATAAGAGTCGACAAACTGATCATAAGTTACAGCGGTTGTTATGAATATATAGAGCGTACCAAATAATGAGGTTCCATAGGCCAGAAATTCATTTAGGACTGATGCAGCATCATCTGAAAAAAAGTTAATTTAACTAAACTCGGTGCACATATAACCTTTGCCAAGACTTTTTAGTACGTATCAAAATTACAGTTTCTAGGTTCATAGGAAATTAAGCTATAATAATTAGAAACATTCTCGTGAAAATTTCTTACCACAAGGCACTTTATGCGTCTGAACTGTTAGTGAATTTTCGTAGAAAAAATTTACTAATGGGGAGATCCCGACTTTTAAATTTTGAAAAAATTTTTGCAAATAAGCGCGAACTAGGACCCGAGAACCCATATCCGGTGTCAGTTTCAATTTTATATCGGTGTGATATATATATATATATATATATATATATATATATATATATATATATATATATATATATATATATATATATATATATATATATATATATATATATATATATATATATCACACCTACAACTCAAAAAAAGGGCCGATTTTGATAAAATTTGGCATGTACGTTCTCTTTGTAAATGGCTTGGATAAGTTCGTTATTCAGGAAAATCGGACGAGGTTTTCCGGGAAAATTTTGAGTTTTCATTCGAAAAAAAATATATCTCCGAAATTAACAAAGTAAGGGCAACCAAATTTGGTACACGGGCTTATATCATTATAGGCAAGCTACCTCCCAAAACTTAGCTCTGTAGGTTAAAGGACAAAAAGGTACAGGCATTTAAAGGAAAATAAATTTTGGTTTTCCGCAAAACGTCAAAATTGCGATTTAAAACGTCAGAATTGGTAATATTAAGGCAATGAACCTAAAACTAATATGACCTATGAAAAGAAAATGTCCCAAGAAGAATGTTTTTCAAAGCCTGAACTCTTGGTTTCAATCGTTATTGTCCTTCATTTTACTAAAATATTCCCAGAAAATTCATTTCAAATACAACCTTTCTCTGATGCTTTGGCTAAAGGACAAAAAGTTATAGGCATTTAAATAAAAATTAATTGGGGTTTTTCTCAAAACGTCAAAGTTGCGATTCAAAACGTCAAAAATTGGCAACATTTAAGCAAAGAACTTGATTCTAATACGGGCTATGGAAAGAACATGTCTCAAGAAGAATGTTTTACAAACCCTGAGGTCTTAGTTTCAACTGTCATTGTCCTTCATTTTACTAAAATATTCCCAGAAAATTCATTTCAAATAGACCCTTTCTCTGATGCTTTGTCACTAGTGTTGGCTATAGAGTTTATCGTTTAATGGTATATTATTTTTGTCGAATTTCCGTAAAAATCATTAAAGCTCAATATATCCGTTATTATGCAAGTTACGAAAAAAATTGTATACATTATTTATAGGCTGTCTTGAGTTACATCTTAAAACATATTTCCACAATTACAGGGTGGCCCATAAGTCATTCGTGATTCAAATTTCCTTTTTTTTTAATCGAACACGCCCTATGTTATTGCATTTTTGTATTTTCCATCGAAATGTAATACATCTTTGTAAGAAAAGAAATTCGGGACGCGGCAAGTGCGTTATGGTAGCGAATTTTTATTAAATGCTTCAAATTTGAATGGCTTAATTTGCTATTAACCTATAAGGTTCACCAGGAAACCAGTTTTTTCTGGAAGAATATAAGTTTACTTTCGGAAATTTTTATACATTTTCAAACAATAAAGTTATTTTAATGAAACATGGCACGTTGTTTCTACTATATAGACTACACTGGTAATCAAACTTGATGCCTGCTTTCTTAACTAAACATATTTTTTTGCTATTAAAAACATTTTTACGAAAATTCACCACCAAAACGCACTTGCTGCATCCAGAGTTTTATTATATATGAACAAAATAGTTAGTTTGTGGCGAGATTGTTACTGTCTGTTAGAGATTCTTCAAAAAAGGGCTTCTTTTATGACTCAACAAATGCTTGTTTGTTCTCCAACCGGTTTCGCTATTTATGTCTGACGATTTCGTAAGAGCTAAAACCGGTCGCAGGGAAGATAACTAGCGCTTGTTAAGCACACATATAAAGTTATATGTCTGTATTTAAAAGTTGAACTTTTATTTGCAAAACACATTGTAAAGTTATGATAAATATAGCTACTACACTACTGTACAGGTGTCCCATTTTGGTTGCAATTGCTGGGAATCTCGGTTTTTAGTCAATATACAACCTTTCAGCTTTCGCGAATCTTAGCTACTTTTTGTAAAACGAAAGTTGCTGCAAACATAATTGTCATAGCCCTTTTAGTTTTCGAGCTACAGGGCAATATTGAAAATATTGCATTTTAAGGCACTTCTTCTATTTCAGTTGTCTGACAACTTGTCACAAAAGTAAAAAGGCATCCTCTTAGAACTTTTTACGTAGAGTGTAGAAGTGTAGTGGCGTAGCTAGTTTTTTCTAAATATTTTTATTTGGAATATTGTCCAGTGTTTTTTTTTTAAATGAGACGCTCTGTATATTTGTCAAGAATTTAATTTGCATTTTGGCAAGCTTCTCAAAAAAACATAAGATCAGGGGCCCATTTTTAATAAACAACGAAAAAAAAATTAATTTTCATAATTCGCATTCAAAATTTTGCAGTACGCTATGCAAAAAAATGTTGCTGTTTATAGTTTACTTGGAAGCAAGCGACAGTTCCCAAATTTTGTTCCATGCCGTGTCACTGCATGTCTTAATTGTATAAATTTTGTGTTTCATTTTCAAGTTTGGCTGTTTTTTCATTTTGTATTTATTTATTGTATGAAGATATCTTTGTGACTATGGCAGTAAACTAATCTTTCGAACATTTTGAGAAATACGATTTGTTAGCTTTTTTTATTTCAATTACACACCACGAGGGCTCGCAGCCTAAATACTATCGTACCGTGGGTGTCGATAAGGAGGAAAAAGGCAACTTGCTAATTATGGAGTTAAAGATTTGGAGGTTCGGATGAGAAGGAAAAATATGTGCCGACAAGAAATTCCACAACTTGCAAATCCTCGGGACAAAGGAGTGGGCATAACAGGATGTTCTATGTCTGATGACCTGGACAGTAAAAGGGTGCATTTGCTCTGTTCCCCTGGTAGATCTGTTGGGGGTAGCAGGTTGGGGAACTATGGAAGAAAGCTCCTCTGAGCAGTGCCCGTACAGATATCTATAAAAGAGAGGGAGGTCACCAACGGCACGTCGGTGGGCAAGGGATGGCAGCCTTTGTGTGAGGGTAGTGTCACCGAGGAGACGTATAGCTCTCTTCTGAATGGAGTCCAGAATAACGAGTGTAGAAGCCGCAGCGGCACCCCAGATGTGGGAGCAATATTCGAGGTTTGGCCCTATTTGTGAAGAATATGAGGTATCGTGATTAGCTGGTGAAAAGTATTTGCGAGCCCGGAGGAAGAAACCTAATTTCTTAGCAGCCGCTTCTGCAATTGATGTGACATGTTGGTGCCAATTGAGATTTCGATGCACAGAAATGCCAACAAGTGAAAAGGACTCATTACTTGAATAACTTGGTTATTCATTGTGATGAGTCTAGGGCTGGTATATCTCTTATGAGATAGAAAGCGAGACTGAGATTTGGTGGAGTTGAATTGTACAAGATTTCTACTTCCCCAGTCTAATATTTTTGGAGATCCACAGAGACAGAACCCTCCATGAGTCTGCGATCCTCATGTAATTGAGCTAAAGAGACAGGCTTAGAATATTGTATATTTGAGTGGAGGATGCTGTCATTCGCGTAACTGTGAACTGGGTTGGATGTGCTAAATAGGAGGTCATTGATGTGGAGAAGAAACAAAGTAGGGGATAAAGCTAAACCTTGCGAGACTCCTGCATTAATTGAATATAGTTTAAAAGAATGGCCATCCACGACAACAGAAATGCTCCGGTTGGAAAAGAAATTTGCTGCCCAGTTACAGAGTTTTGATGGTAGGCCATAGGCCGGTAGTTTATTAAGCAGCGCTGCGTTGCAGACCTGATCGAATGCTTTGGATATGCCTAGAGCGACAAACTGGGATTCACCGTGTAGTTACATAGAATGGGTGACAAAGGAAAGGAGGTCGTCAGTTGATCTGCGCTGACGGAATACATACTGCCTGTAGTGGAGTAGACTATGTTTTTCAATAAATTTTAGTAATTGGTGTTTATATACTTCTTCATCACTTTAGAGACGACAGGACAGGAACAAGTTCTGGTGCGCATTTTTGAGAACAATTGCTGGGATCTCGTCAAGGCCAGAGGCTTATCGGGTATCTTTTTGGTTTTGAAAATGATATCCGTCATTTTATGCGCGACATTGGGGACTGTTGGTGGTTAAACATTTGGAGGTGGGTTGAGAGTAGAATTGCCGGCGAACAACGAAGCAAAAACTTCAGCCTTGCCCAAGGCGGCAGAAACAATTTCATTCCCTGAAACAAGAGGTGGGAACGTGCTCTTACAGAAATTATTCCCAATAGATTTAGCAAGAGTCCGGAAGGGTTGCTTCAGTTGGAGCTTGACAGGACTTTGTTTTTGATGTGGTTATTAAACGTGTTTTTTGCCTGAGAAAGAGTGCGGACATAGCGGTTTCATGCATCGTTAAAGTCTTGCCGTGTCACAGGATTTAGAGAACCAGTGCTTCTGAGTGGCTGAAGAGGTTTTTTGGGTACGTGGGATAAATAATTCTATGCCAGCTTGGATGGTTTCGGTGACGTTTCGTGAGATATCAGAGGGTTCAGGATGAGTGAAGCAGACAGACGCCCATGGAAATGAGGAAAAGTAATCCCGCATTTCGTCTCAGTTCGCGGAGTTGTAGTGTCAAACTATACATGGGTGTGATGACTGTGTGACCTCGGGTTGTATTGCGCAGGAAGCAGTGACCATGCCGTGGTCTGAGCGACCAAGGGGGGCGGTCACTGATGGCTTATAGCATTCAGGTTTTGTAGTAAGAAGGAGATCCAAGGGATTTGAGCCGTGTGTTGGGATGCGAGGAAAGTAGCTAGGTTACTGAACCATATTGGCTAAAGAATTACTGACTGCGAAGGCCTCCGCTGCTCTCCCTTGTGAATCTTTTGTACAAGGAGGAGCCATCATCATTCTTGTATATAAAGGAAACCGACTCATACACCAGAACCGGAAACGTCCGTTGGGACTTCACCGACCCCTTAATGTAACCGGTGGTACCTCTTCGAGCGTGAAAAGAACCCTTTACTATCACGTAAAGGAAAAGTCCACTACCACCTACCAAATATAATATTGTATAATATTAAGGAATGAAATTGCTGAAGCGGCATCTAGGACGTATTTTAATAGGTAAATAGTCGGTTTTCAGTTATGTTTAAATACTACTGATTAATTGTTATTTAGATATCCAGAAAGGGGACAACCCAATACATCTTACTTAGTCACTTTAACACACCTCGCTCAAAAACTCAAAAAAGAAAATAGAAACGCTGAGTAAGTAACAGTTTTGGCTAATGTAGAAGCTTTCCCTACAAACTCTTGTAAAGCCATTGAAAGGAGCGCAGGGATCTCAAAAGCTAACGTCAAGAAAATTCTGAGAAAACAAAAATACCACCCATACAAATTTAAGCTTGTCCAGCATCTACTGAACCCTGGAGCTGCTCAACTGCAGGTAGTCTTCTGCAATTGGTTTCGGAAAATATGTGATACGGTTGAAGATTTTGCAATTATGGTTATATGGTCAGACAGCAAGGCAGGTTTGGTCTGAATGTGGCTTGCTTCATAATAGGAACACACATACAATTTTATATATTTGAGGGAAACCTAACAGCTACTCGCTACGTTGCAATTTTAGAGACAGCTATACCTGAATGGCGGCTCGATGATGTTCCTTTGGCGCGTGACAACAAAATAAATTTTTAACAGGAGGTGGCTCCCGCACACAATTTTCAAATAGCGAGGTTATTTCTAGCGAATGATTTTCAATGTCAATGAATCGAAGTGGGACAATAAAATGTCTCCCTAGGTCCCCAGACTTGCTCATATTGTTTTTTTTTTCTATGGGGATATCTTGAGAATAAAATTTACAAAGTAAATTATGATAATATTCAAGATTTAGGAAACGCAATAAGAGAAAGTTTTTGCCACTTACAAAATCATCCCGCCGTTCTTTTGATTTACTAAATTACTTTAGTGCTTATGTTATGATTTTGGAAGTAGGTTTTTGCTGATGGGCTTATTGTATTATAATGATTTATTAATGTTACTTCTTTTGGTTACATAAATCAAGGTAGGTAGCACTGTTTTGTGGAAAATTTGCCATATATATATATATATATATATATATATATATATATATATATATATATATATATATATATATATATATATATATAGATATATATTAATAAATAGCTGCTATTAAATAATTTTCTCGATTTCTTCTTAGCATGTAGAAATAAATAAACGGCATCATCTTTTGCATGGCCTACTACAAAGTTTTGAATGCGAATTATGAAAATTAGGATTCGTTTTGTTTATTACAATAGGCCCATAATGTTATATGTTCTCGAGGAGCTTGGAAAAATGCAAATTAATTTTTTTTACATACATACAGTTGTGCCAATAAAAAAACATTGGTTAATATTAAAAAAAAAAACAGTAATACCTAGAAAAAAAACTACACCACTAGTTTTTACGTAAAAACTTCTAAAAGGATTCGTTTTCGTTTGTTTGACAACTTGTCAGACAACTGAAGACAAGGGGCACCTGAAAATGCAATATTTTCAATAATGTCAAAACAATCACGTGCTACAACGTGAAAAGTTTACCCCTATAATCAGCTCCATTTGGGGGACAGTTGCAACTCCCAAATTCAAAATAGGAAGTAGGGGCTTGTGGTACTTGAAATACCTCTCCGTTCTCTATTTATATGGTTTTAAAAATTGATTGCAAAAATTAACAGTAAAAGAAAAATAAATTCATCTGATTGACGAATTTTGCCACACCACACTTAAAAATTAATAACTAATCGCGTTTAATTCTTGACAATGAGAATGCAAGCAAAACAGTGTCAGTGTCATTTTGAACGGTATAAATGAAAAAGAAGACATAAGACTTATCAACATTCTTCCCAGTTGACAATGTTAGTTTTGTTTAAAACGCCTTAGCAATTTGTTGTGTGATTGTAACCGCATGACAATAGTTGTCAGTTGTTAACTGTAATTCAGAAACATGGATCATTTAACAGAAATGCATAAAATAACAATTCTAACCATGACTGGTTACGGAGATAAGATCACAGATTGAAGTCGCTCCCCTATTTCAAGAAAAATATTCCGATTTGCCGCCTATATCTCAAAGGACAATTAGTATAGTTAAAAGGCAATTGAGCCAGCTTGGACATGTAAGGCAAATACAAAAAACCTTCTAATGTACTGAGTAATCATACCAAATTTGATATAATACTTGAGTTTGAGGAGAAACCACATACTTCCAGCTGATAGCCACAATATTGGATATTAGCCATTTATCGATTATTAGAATATAAAAAATGCATCACTATAAATGATATAAAGGGGCTTATAAGACACGATTTTGTTAAAGGATGTCTTTTTGTGAACAATTGATGGAAAGGTTAGATACAACGTTCTCCAACTAGAACATGCTTTGTTTTCTGATGTGCGCAGTTTTATACTTCGCGCCCATGCTAAGTGACAAAAGTGTCGCTACTGGTCTAAAGAAATCCACACTGGATGAGAGAAGAACATACGCAATATCCTGAGAATGTTAAGGTTTGGACAGGAACAGTTGGAAACCATGTCATTTATCCCTTTTCCATAGATGAAAATTTCAATTGAAATAAATATATCAAAATAGTATCGTGCCACTTTCGACATACTTATATCCTGATCACGAAAATCCACAATCTTCGGTGAATGTGATATGGTTTCAGCAGGATCAAGCACCAGCACATTCAAAACTCAATGTTCGGCAGTACCTCGACTTTATACTTTCGAATCGGTGAAGAGGGAGGTGATGATCGATATAATGTCCAGCACGATCACCCGAGCTTACGCTATTAGATTTCTTATTATGGGACTATGTGAAAAACATGGTATACAAAATTGAACCCCGCCATTTAATTTATTTAAGAAGAGTAATAACGATTGCAATTAGGTCGGTCACACCTAAGATAACTAACGTTTGAAGACATTTTTATTTACTATTACGTACTAACAAGACGTCCAAGGCATGCATTTTGGAAATATTCTACTTTAAGATTGATGTGCTTTTTAACATTTTCTTCCAATATCAAGAATGAAAATTAATTATTTATTAATTTTTATCGTGTTTTAGCAAAGTGCGTTAATCAGAGGAATTTATTCTTCTTACTGTCAATTTTTGCAACAGATTTTAAAACAATAGCAATTTTAAACAGAGAACAAAGAGGTCTTTCAAATAATGAAGGTGAAGGTATCACAAGTTTGTAATTCTTATTTAAAAATTGTGGGGGTGTAACTGTCACTCGAAGGGGGCTAAATGGAGGGGTGAAGTTTTCACGTTGCATGGTGTTATTTTTCAATCTAAAATGGACATGTTTCGGGATTTTTTATAAATATGAACAATAATTTTGAGATACTGAATTTGGGTGTTCCAGGCATTATGCGACTAATATATATATATATATATATATATATATATATATATATATATATATATATATATATATATATATATATATATATATATATATATATATATATATATGATCATAAATTAATAATAAAATTAGGTACTTACATTTAATTGCATAATATATGCTAGATCCTATACTTGACAAAAAAGAACATCCAAGAAAAATAATCATTAAAAATTTTACTCTGTAGAGTATGCTAGGGTTTGTTTCTTGATTTTTTGGAGGCAATAGTTGATGAAAACGTAAGAAAATAAGGGTGTATTTCATTACTTTTGGATGGTTGGTAATGCTATCCATTACAAGTGCATTTACAGACAAGCTTGTTTGTCAGCATTAACTGACTCTATTTGTTTCGGGGTTATTTATAGGTGAAAAAAAAACGTGTTCCTCCCCAGTTATTTCTCGTGATTTTTAGGTACCTACTACTTAGCTTCTAATTAATTTATAGCAACCCATAAATTGGCCACTATCAGGGAATTCGATTTTCCAATATGGGATAATTAACTTCTAATTGATAGTTTGCCAACATTACGGACTTGCAAGTTATTTTTTATCTAAATGCTTTAATAACATTTTGCAGTTATTTTCCTTCTGCATCCTTCCATTACGAAAATAGAATTCACATTTTTAAGATAACCCGTAAAAGTAAACTAAAATTAAAAACTATACGATGGCGAATCCTTATGCTCTACACTGACCAATTTACAAGTAATAGTAATAATGATAGTATCAGGGGCGTTCCGACCCGGGGGTGCAAAGGGTGCTGCGCACATGGGCATGTTACCGACAAATTGAAAAATCTAAGCAATCTAAGTGGACAGGATTACGATAATGATGCTAACAGAATGGTCGCAATAACGGTTTGCAAAAAATATTCTTGACATAAACTCTAGAGCTTTTTATGTGGCATGTGCTGCTCATACTTTAAATTTATTTGTTTTTAATGACGCCGCAAAGGCGTCTTTAGAAACAACAAGCTTTTTTGCTATTATAAAAGAATTTTGTGTGTTATTTTCGGCATCGACTAAACTTTGGCAGGTATTAAAAAATGAAATTCTAGATTTAACATTAAAACCTCTTTCGGATACCAAGGGTTCTTAGGCACAATCTTGAGAAAATATATGACGCTCTGTTTACGCTCTATTCTGATATCGTCAAAGTTTCCGAAGCTATAAATACGGCCAATTCAATAATTTAAAAAATCACGTGCTTTGCATTAATTTGTTCTCTTATGACATGGTATAATGTATAAACAAAGATAAGCATCGTAAGCAAAGCCATGTCAG
Source organism: Tillus elongatus (assembly GCA_964006375.1). Classification (NCBI taxonomy): domain Eukaryota; kingdom Metazoa; phylum Arthropoda; class Insecta; order Coleoptera; family Cleridae; genus Tillus; species Tillus elongatus. Next base: position 194,614,857 of record OZ023263.1, read on the forward strand.
AATCAAATACTGCACTAACAATTAATTATTTTAATGTTAGAGCAAACTAAAACATATTTATATAATATTAGATCAGACCAAGGTTTTAACGATACTTTAGAAGAGTCAAACAATATTGCTGACGGTATGGATTGTGACCCATCATTTTTACCACTTCATATTGTTAGAGTCTGAACAAGAGCACGATTATTTAACTATGAGAGTAAAGATGAAGCTCCAAAAAATCCCCGCGATCAATTTAAAATAAATTTTTAATTTGTAATATTGGACAATGCATAATCAAAAGTAGAAGAAAGGTCCAAACAAATAAAACAACATCATACAGTTTTCAGTTTTCTTAACGATCTAAATAATTTCCCTAACTAAAGTAGGTCTAATAATAAAATTTTACATGATTCGTCTAAAAATGAAAAGGATATTATAGCCCAAAAGTTATGTTATCAAAACGAGAACATTACAGCTTATATTACTCTTGAAATGAACGCCTTAAATATTATTACAATGCCCATCTACAAATAACTTCGTCTATCTGTTTTCGAACATAGTGATCGCTATACGAATTTTTTAGCATTACTCGTGACAGTTGGACAGTTGCTAGCGGCGAGAGAAGCTTTTCAAAAGCTAAAATAACAATAAAAACTTATTTGCGATCAACAATGGCGCAAAAAGGGCCTTCTGACTTAACTATTATTAGTAGAGAAAAAGAATTTTCAGAAAATATGAATGTATCACACATTATATCAGAATTAGCATTAAAAAAAGCAAGAAAGCCAACGTTTAGTTAATATTTTTATGTACCTATATTATATACAGGCTGGCGCATTGAAAACGAAACAGACCGATTTGCGTCCAGAGAAAACTTTTATTAAGAAACGCTGAAACACGTCAATTTTAATATCGAGGTGGACATATTTTGACAAAAAACTTAACTTTGTCACATAAACCCCTTAAGGGTGGTGATAACAACCCTTATATTTTAAATAGGAAACATGAGTCGAGTGTTACATCATTTGAAAGCTGTTTCTTTTCTGAATTCAGCACACAAGTTTTTTTGAAAGTTTTATCAAATCGCTTAAAAATTATTCACAGTTGCAGTTTCAAGAACGTATTTCATTCATTGTGATAAGCAATGCACAAATTAGGCAATTTTTCGTTAAAAATAACTAAAAAACGAAACCAAGCGTTCAAAAATGTTTATTCAGTTAAGTAAGTGTTCAAATTGTTGACCACCAGCTTCCATACAAAAGTGCAAATTTTGTTCAAAACGAGCTCTGACATTCTGGAGCATTTGTGGAGTTATTAGACGGCATTCTTCAACAATGCGTCGTCGTAATTGTTCCAGAGACTTCGGTTCTGTTGCGTAAATTCTACTCTTTAAATGACCCCATAGAAATAAGTCTAAAGGAGTTAAATCCGGTGATCTAGGGGGCCACTCAATAGCACCTCTACGCCCAATCATTGTCCTGGAAACTCTCTATTCAAAAACTCTCTAACACGTTGTGAAAAATGCGGAGGAGCTCCATCTTGTTGAAACACTAATTGATTTTCTTGATAGAGATCATCATTTTCAACAATCTCAATTAGTAGAGGGTAAACGATATCTTCTAGTAACTTCAAATACATTTCGCCACTCAAATTGCCATCAAGAAAAATTGGTCCGATTAAACGGTCTCCAAAATACCAGTCCAGACATTCAATTTCTGTAGAGTTTGAGTGTGGACTTCGTGAAAATTTCTTGGGTTATTATCTGCCCAATAACGACAATTATGACGATTGAGTGTAGAGTTTAATAAAAACGTACACTCGCCTGAAAAACAGATATTGAACAGAAAATTCCCGTTATCGGGTGAAATTTATGATGCTTCAATATTCGCTGAATAGTTCTTCTTTTGTTATTTGAAACATTGGCCAATTTTCTCGTGCTCAAAGTTGGGTCTGCAGCAATTTGTCCTAAAACGTCAATCTCAGTAGTCGCATTTCTAACCGGAAATTCACGTTCAGGATCCCGTTTTTTGTTGGCTACTGAACCACTTTATCGAAACTTTGCAAGTAACGCCAAATTGTATTTTCTGTTAACATGTCTGTTCGGATGTCGTTCATTAAACAAATTTGCAATACGATTGGCACAGTCATCGTTTTTGAAAAAAGAGTAATCATTTCAACTCTTTCTTCTACAGAATACACCATTGTGAAATTAATTTTCGGTAGTACTATCAAGTGTCAAACCGAGCGATAAACTAAAATAATAAACCGCATTTCTCTCATTCCGATAAGAAATGTTCTGATAGTCAATTTTTTTCTTACAAACCAACAAAATATTGACTATCAGTACATTTATTATCGGAATGAGTGAAATGCGTTTTTGCATCTTTAATTGTAAATAATTTTGAAACGAGTTGATAAAACTTCCAAAAAAATTAGTGTGCTGAATTCAGAAAAGAAAGAGTTTTCAAATGATGTAACATTCGACCCATGTTCCCTATTTAAAATGTAAGGGTTGTTATCACCACCGTTAAGGGGTTGATGTGACAAAGTTGAGTTTTATGTCAAAATATGTCCCCCTCAATATTAAAATTGACCTGTTTCAGCGTTTCTTAAAAAAATTCTCTGGATGCAAATCGGTCTGTTTCGTTTTCAATGCGCCACCCTATATATTATATCTATAAGTGTTATAGATTTAATAATCGTGACTCATGTGTATTATTTACTTTATATTTTATACAAGTATTTACTTCATTTTGTTTGTACATGTTTGGTTATTACAATAACTGTTTTTATAAACAGAGTGTGTATTTTTTACATTTCTTGTGTTTTATTGAAGTAGACTTTACAATTAATTAATAGATAATATGGGGGCGGCAAAATTATGCTCGCATAGGGGCGGCGGATACCCTAGGAACGGCCCTGAATGGTAATATATATATATATATATATATATATATATATATATATATATATATATATATATATATATATATATTGAACATAAATGATACAATGTATTACACAATGTGATAATAAACATAATTCATAAACGCGTTTTTTCATTTTTTCAAGCAAAACTCTGGGACAAATTATTTTTATCTTTTCAATTGCCAACTTATGACGTAAAAATTATATTTATGTCGTCGCCTAATTTTGAATGGTGACGTCATCATAATTTTTTTTTTAAATGGTAACCTGTTTTTTTGCTGTTTTCCCATAAACTTGCTTACTACTCTCGGAATAAACACTTGTAATCTGTAGTGGCTAATCACAATTATGTCGAGGCCATACCACCTTTTTCACCACCACACCACCACCACTTGTGATCTGCCTTGAAAAAATGGCGACCGTTGGCCAACACGCTACCTGCCATCCCATGTGTTCAACCGACATAAATCGTTAGGTAACATTTGCACAACGTTGGGATGGGGCGAACGCGGCTATTTACTTGCACGATTTGACCTAAATATAAGGCCTAATAGATATACTAACAGGAAAAGTCAAATACAACTTGTAAATACGAAGACAAAACATGATAACTCCTTGATCGAAGTAAATCTGCAATATTAAATTGATTGATAGTTGTTGCCCTGTGCAACTGGTCCATACTACATACAGACTTGGAGACTACTTATCTGGCTTTACTGTTGGGTTTTGTTTATGTAAGTGAAGGATGTAGCGTAAGCAAACTGGAGCAAGTGGCCCTTCTGAATTCTAGATTTTCTAGGATATTCTTCAACGTTTCTGTAACCGGTTTCGCTGCTTGGCAGCATCCTCAGACAGATAAAAAGTGAATCAATACGAAATCATGACAACTATAAGTAAAGATCTGTTGCTATGTTATGATGTTTTGATCAAAAAATTCTTAAGAATTGAAAATAAAATAAAACACAAATGACGGATGAGGCCTTTAAAATGTCTACGTGATGTATGTCAATATTAAACATAAAGATAGTACTAACCTATAACAGTAATAACTATGATAACAGTTACAATAACAAAATAACTAAACAATAACAGTAATAAAGCAGGCTCAATACAATGAAAATATTGACATACATCAATTCATAACTTTTTTGAAAAAATAATAAGGTTTATTTTGTTTGATTTATTTAATTAGAAATAAGAACATCCAGGAAAGGGGAATTCGTTAAATAAGTTTGCTAACTTTAAACAAGGTAGCTATTGTCGTGTGTGTGTATTTTGACTACTAAAGCCTGAAAAAAAGTCTAGTTTACACTTGTTATTACAAAAGTGTTGTGGTTTTATGCGGTTATTTACGGTAGGTCTATGTTGGGTATCAATAATATGTTTGGCAAATGTAGATTTGTCATGGTTATTTCTAAATGTAGAAATATGTTCTTTGTATCGGGTGTTAAAATTTTTAAAACTTTGACCTATGCAGATTGCGTTACAATGTGTACAAGCTAATTTATAAACTCCAGCTTTTGTCAAAAAACAAGATTTTTCTTTCGGGTTAAATAACAAATCACGCGTCCTGTTGTAAAATTTAAAAGCTACCTTTGTATTTGTACAGGTATTTAACGTTTATGAAATGTTTTCTGAACTGGTTCCAAAATAAGTTATCCAAACACACCTGTTGTCTTTTTTGTCTCTAATATTTAGATAAATTAAATTAGTCGCTAATTTGTATTCTTTTCTCTCTATCATTTTATCTTTTATATTAACATAGTAGTCATTATTAAATACTATTTACTTAATTATTAAAATTTCTTTTTCAAAATTGTTTTGGGACATAGTTATTAAAAATGCAGGATGTAAATGCACGATGCATCATAGAATGATAAAGCTTTTGTGAAAAAGAGTGACATGCATCGTATGGTATGGTTTGTCAATGTAAGTTGGTTTTCTATATATTAAAGTCAATGAATTATTTTTTAACTTTCTAATCGTTAAGTCTAAAAAATTTATACAACTACTAGTTCCTTCTTATAAACTTAATATATGTGTATTTGTGTGAAGGTTACTAATTACATTTAAAAATTCATTCAATTCTGTATGGCGACCTTGAAAACATGCTGAGATATCATCTACGTATCTGTACCAAGAGACAATATTATGCGAAAGTTCTGATGTTAAAATTTGCGTTTCTAAGTTTTCCATAAATATGTTGCAAAATGAAGGCCTTCCTATGGGTAGATGTTGTCTCCTTTATTAACCAACATATTTATGGAAAACTTAGAAAACCAAATTTTAACATCAGAACGTTCACATAATATTGTCTTCTGGTACAGATACGTAGATGATATCTTATGTTATGTTTTTAAGGTAGCCATACAGAATTAAGTGTATTTTCAAATTTTATTAATAACCTTCACACAAATATTAAGTTTACTTTAGAAGAAGAAGCGAATATTTGTATAAATTTTTTAGGCTTAACGATTAGAAAGTTAAATAATTCACTACTTTTCAATATATAGGAAACCAATTTACACTGACACAACCATACCATACGATTCATTTTACCGTTTGTCATAAAAGCTTACAGCCTATTATTCAATGATACATCGTGCATTTTCAATACCTATGTCCTAAAACAATTTTTAAAAACAAATTTCAATAAAAAAGCAAATAGCATTTAATAGTGGCTATTCTGTTAATATAGATAAAATGATAGAGAGAAAAGAATACAAATTGGCGACTAATTTAATTTATCCAAATATTAGAGACAAAAAAAGACAACGGATATGTTTCGGTAACTTATTTTGGAACCATGTCAGAAAACATTACAAAAATTTAAATACCTATACAAATACAAAAGTAGCTTTTAAATCTTACAACACGACGCGTGACTTGTTATTTAACGCGCAAGAAAGATTTTGTTTCTTGACAAAAGCTGGAGTTTATAAATCAGTTGGTAAACATTTTATTGTAACGCAACCTACATAGATCAAACTTCTAGCAATTTTAATACCCGATACAAAAAAAAACATACCTCTGCATTTAGAAATAACCACGCTGACAAATATACAAACATATTATTGAGACCCAACATAGACCTGCAGTAAATAACCGCCTAAAACCACAACATTTTTGTAATAAAAAGCGTAAACGAGATTTTTTTAAGCTTTAGAAGTCAAAACCACACACACGCCAATAGCTACCTTGTTTCAAATTAGCAAACTGATTTTATGAATTCCTCTTTCTTGGACATTCTTCTTCCTAATTAAATAAATAAAACAAAATCAATCTAACTATTTTTTCAAAAAAGTTGTAATAAGGTAATAAATTGATGTATGTCGATATTTTCATTGTATAGAATCTGCTTTATTACTGTTATTGTTTATTTATTTTATCATTGTAACTGTTATTTATTTATCACTGTTATAGGTTATATTGACATACATCACGTAGACATTTTAAAGGCCTCATGCGACATTTGTGTTTCATGTTATTTTCAATTTTAAAGAAATTTGTCATCAAAACATCATAACATAGCAGCACATCATTATTTGTGGTTGTCATGATTTCGTATTAATTCAATTTATATCGGTCTGAAGATGCTGCCAAGCAGCGAAACCGGTTACAGAAATGTTGAAAAACATCCTAGAACATCTAGAATTTAGAAGGGCCTCTTGCTCCTGTTAGCTTATGCGCTGGATATGTCCTTCACTTAAAGAAACGAAACCCAACAGTGAAGCAAGTATCCAAGTCTGTATGTAGTGTTCAATATTACTTGCTTCGGCTTCTAAAGGCTTTATAAATATTTTCCCTACAACAAAGTGAAACACCGTGTATAATTATGAAACTAGTTTTTAGTTAATAAATAGTTTTTATTGTGTCTACCAAGTACAAGTACATACTGGTACTTACCTTGAAAACAGAAGATTGCAGAAATAGCACAGATAGTACCACTTATAGATCGCAAGAAATTAAATAGTATGAATTTCATGATTCCAGACTTTTTCTCTGGTAGCACCTCATCCTCTTCTTTTGGCCACATAAAATTCAAACGCATAATGTTTATATATATATATATATATATATATATATATATATATATATATATATATATATATATATATATATATATATATATATATATATATATATATATATATATTTAAACATCTAGCGTATTTTCAGACATGTTTAAACACGTCAGAACTGTTGAGAATAAAATTGAATTCTATCATTTTCAAATACGAATAGTGTCCCTCGTCCGAGGTAAGATATTATTTAGTATATAATTAAGAAACAACAAAAAATAATATGATATAATTTCTGAATCTTTTGATCTGTGAATCAAAAATGGTATCGCAGTAAATCAAATCTTATGAAAACGTTTAATTTTGAGGTAACACTATCGGAAATATTACAACTGAATATACAGTGTGTCCCAGACTGGTGGTGCATGTATTGCTTTCGGTTATTATAAGAGCTACAAAGTCGGTTAAATAAATAATTTTCGGGGTTCTATTATCATTTCAGAACTGCCTTTACATTTTATCAACTGTTTTTGTTTTTGAAATAATCGCGCAAAACCAAAATGCTGCGTTTTTGACAAAACTTCCTATTTCGGTTATCTGAGAACATACAGTATTTCGGTTTAGACATTTTATGGGAACGTTTTAAGGCCTTTGAAATAAATGATAAAACAAAATAATATATTTTAGCGTTTTCGAGATAATGATTATAACTTTGTTTTAGTGAATTTTCTTAAAAAAAATTCACTAATGAGGAGATCCCGACTTTTGAATTTTGAAAAAATTTCTTCAAGTGAGCGCTAATTAGGCCCCCCAGAACACATATCCGGGGTCAGTTTCAATTTTTATATGTTTATATATATATATATATATATATATATATATATATATATATATGTTTATATATATATATATATATATATATATATATATATATATATATATATATATATATATATATATATATATATATATATATATATATATATATATATATATATATATATATATATATATATATATATATATATATATATATATATATATATATATATATATATATATATATATATGTATCACACCGATAACTCAAAAAATAATGGGCCGATTTTGATAAAATTTGGTGAGTACCTTCCTTTTGCAAATGGATTGGATAAGTTCGTTAGTCAGGAAAATCGGCCCAGGTTTTCCCGGAAAATTTTGGGTTTTCCTTCAAAAAAAATTTATATCTCTGGAATTAACAAAGTAAGGGCAACCAAATTTGGTACGCTGGTTTATGTCATTATAGGTGAGGTGCGTACCAAAATTTAGCTCTGTGGGTCAAAAGACAAAAAAGTTATGGGCATTTAAAGAAAAATAAATTGGGGGTTTCCTCAAAACGTCAAAGTGACAATTTAAAACGTCGAAATTCGCAACATTTAGGCAAAGAACTTGAATCTAGTACGGGCTATGGAAAGAAAATGTCTTAAGAAGAATGTTTTACAAACCCTGAAGTCTTAGTTTCAACCGTCATCGTCCTTTATTTTACTAAAATATTTCCAGAAAATTCATTTGAAATAGACCCTTTCTCTGATGCTTGGCAGTAGCCTTAGCTATAGAATTTATCGTTTAATGGTATATAATTTTTGTAGAATTGTCGTAAAAAATCAATAAAGCTCAATATCTCCGTTATTATACAAGATATGAAAAAATATTGTATACATTAATTATACGGTGTCTTGAGCTACACCTTAAAAAATTATTGCTACCATCACAGGGTGGCCCATAAGTCGTTGGTGATACAAATAATATTTTTTTTAGTGGAAAACGCCTTATGTTTTTGCATTTTCCATCGAAATATAATGCATGTTTGTAAGTTAAGAAATTCTGGACGCAGCAAGTGCGTTATAGTATCGAATTGTGATTAAATGCTTCATATTTGAAAACCTCAATTTGCTATTAACCTATAAGGTTGACCAAGAAACGGATTTTTTCGGTTACATTTTAAGTTTACTTTCGGAAATTTCTGTACGTTTTCAAACAATAAAGTTATTTTGATGAAACAAGGCACATTCTTTTTACTATATAGGTTATACTGGTAACCAAATTTGATGCCTGCTTTCTGAAAAAAAAAACACATATTTGCCATTAAAAACATTTTTATGAAAATTCACTACCATAACGCACTTGCTGCGTCCAGAGTTTTTTTCTTATGGACGACGATTTTTATTGCATTAAATAGCACTTTTTATGCCCTTTTTAGAAATGTATCGCAACATGGTATTTTGTTTCGAATAAATACTGAAATAAACAAAGGTAAAAAATATCCTAATACATTTTTCTGATATGTTCGATGTGGTGTAGTAGGTCAGACAACAATTTGCTTATCTTATAACTGTCAAATAAGATTTAATTTGAAGTGTTTTCTGTAATGTTTTCATTGAATTTCATTCGTTCAATTTGAATTTGATATTTGCTTCTCTTTAGTTTAATTTAATTTCATTACCTTGATATGATTTTTAAATACCCGACCATTAGACATGGCTCTTAATTATCCTAATGAAGAAAAATTAGACATGTTAAAAACCTACTTCGTAGCCAACAGAAAGTCTGCGGGGGCCGCCGAAATGTACGTAAATAAATTTCCTAAACAACATCAACCAAAAGCAAGACACTTAAAGGATCTGGTACTAAACTGGTTTAATTATGTGAGTTTTTTAAAACCCAGAAATGGTAAATATGCTGTGGAAAATCAGGAGAGAATTGACGCCGTGTTACAATACACTGATAATAACCCCACATTATCGGTTAGAAAAATTAGTAATGAGACGAACAGCCCTAAGTCATTCGTCCATCGAATACAGGACGTTGGTAAATACCAGTGGCGGCACGTGACTTTGGGAGGGGGTGAAGCAGAATCCGCGCGGCACCTATGAGGGCACACAAAACAGCTTTTTTGCAAGACACCAGTACAAACATTTAAATAACTTTTTCAACGCATAGAACTAGCTTTTGTAAGATCTCGGCAAAAACCATCGCATTTTTGCCAGAGTAAGAAGATCTTCGCACCGACTATTCGGGGTTTGTAATTAGGGTCACTTTCCACACTTGCTGTGATTTCGTTCAGGTACTTTTAATTAGTAAATAATTTAAATTAAGGACCTTAAAAATGTAAAAAAAAATCTATACACTACATTACACAAGATAATTACATTTGTCTCAGCAATGTAATTATTTGTAAATAAATAAAAAAAAAAAGAGAGATCGAAATTTATTGTGATCGACTTTTTAAACCGTCGTACATTTTTAATTACCTTACCAATTGTTTGAGAATTTTCAATGGCTGCTATATTTTTTCATAATAAATAAGCGAACAAACTATCTTCGCAAAGAATTATGAAAATTTGCTACTTGGTAACACACGTCTAACCTCGTGTTAAATATTTTGAAAAGGAATAATATTAGATGACGCTGAACGATTTTAAATGCGAGCATATTTAATACAAAGGAATATTGATGGTGAAATAAAATATATTATCTTCTTGAAAAATAAACGAAAGACGCAGTTGGATTTCCTTACGTCGAATATTAATACAATGAGCCTATTCATTTAAAAAATATCGAAATATAAGGCACAATTGGATTGTCAACGGCCAGTGCTGTTTTTTATGCTATTCTCGGTAACCGGGCGTTCTCCTGGCACTTCAGTATTTAAATGAAAAATCCACCTGTACAAAAATATAGACTGTCACAAGTAATAATTTTCGGAATAATGACAAAGAATATTCGGTAAGACGACACTGTATACTCACGCATACGGTAATATAATACGGCGCGCGTATTACCCATGAAAACCTGTTTATAGATAAACGGGCTACAAGCATTTTTCTCAAATTCAAGGCCCCTCTCTTTTTTATAACTTGAAATTTTATATATAATATTTTATTATTTTGAAATTACTCTTTTAGAGGTGATAATAAAGAAATCAATACCACTTACCAAACAGACACATGAAAAATCCAGCTTTTTAAAGTCTGTAAATGTGACACATACCAGATTATTTAACGGCACCATAGTAAAAATAAAAATTCGCCAAAATGATCCAACTCAATCTAAACAAACGACGGACACTAAGCTTTGAAGCAGGCTCAGAACGCTGCATCACTTTTGGCACTAATTAACACCAACCTACCAGTGCTGGTGTCGTTGCCATGGTAACCGTCTCATGCAAGCGTCCCAAAGCAGACGCAGCATCTGTATATGCGCGAATCTGGCTCAGTCAGTCCGCTGATGCCTGACGCTTTACAGTAGTCTGTGGATCGCAATACGTAAGCGCTGCGCATGTATATATTCAATTCGGTGATCAGGGGCGGGCTTGCAAATTATATCGTACCATAGATTACTATAAAAATACATTACCAACTGCGGCGCGACGTAACAAGACATTTTATGTGGTTGTACCAAATGAATTTGAGAGAATGAAAAAAAAAATATGGTAAATTTTGAATTAAAAAGTTTAACCAAAAAATATAGGTGAAGCAACGCTTCACCTGCGTCATTCGACGAACCGCCACTGGTAAATACAATTCATACAAGCCTAGGATAGTACAAGGTTTATCGGAAAATGATTTTCCCTGAAGTGAATATTCAAAATATGCAAGAAAATCTCAATTTTTCCATTAATGGACTGGCCAAACTTGATTTACCAATTACGAAGTTTTCAACAGCCATGATACCCATCATTGAGCTATAGGAAACCCACAGCTCACCTCACCGAGACGATTTCAAACAAAATTTGGATTCAACGTTTAATGAATTTAAAATTAAAATTATCCAGTAAATCAATTAATTGAAGCATTCATTTGTAATTTCAATTTGAGTGCAGCACGATATCTTCAGCTCTTACAAGATAAGATAATGCCAGCTGTAAGGGCAGATGTGTGGAACTTGGATCAAACTTGGTACATGCACGATGGTTATCCAGCTCATAAAGGCGCCAATTATTTAGAAAAAACTTTCCCAATAGATCAGTTGCGAATAATGGCGATATTTTGTGGCCTGCTAAATCCTCCGACATAAACCCCATTGACTTCTTTTTATGAGGACACAATAAGAACGAAACTTATGCACTTGCAGCTCCCGAAAATGTTGCAATTTTAGAAGAAACAGTCCGAAACACTATACGTGCATTAAAAGAATTACATTAATTAGGGCAATAAGCTCTCCACAAAATCGATGTCAAATGTGTATTGATCAAGGTGGCGGCGACAAAGAACAATTTATTCAACTTGAACAATTCAGATCTAAACTTTTTTGTATAACCTTGTATTGTAAATTGTCCCAAATTTATCGCAAAATGCATGTTTTATATTCGTTTTAATCGATAATAATGCAAGATCAATTTCCTAATTGTCTAGCTAGTGTAGAGTGAAGCATTTAATCGCCTACTGGATTGAGTGAACGAATGAAAAATTGGACGTTATCGTGAACCAGAGCCTAACTGGATTAACTTTTTTTTTGCGAGTTACAGGTAAATAATATGTTTTTATTATTTCTGTATCAGAAAATACCATGTTGTGTGCATTTTTGAAAACGGGATTAAAACTGCTATTTAATGCAGTAACAATCCAATATGGCGTCCATACGAAAAACCATGTTATAATCTTTATCTCGAAAACAGTAAGAGATATTCTTTTGTGTTCTTTTTAATCGCAAAGACCTTAAAAAAGTGTTCATAATATTTTGAAACCTAAATACTGTGTGTTCTCTTTTAACCGAGATACAGGGATTTGTCAAAAACGAACAATTTTTTTTTTCGGGATTATTTCAGAAACAAAAAACAATTGATAAATGCGATGACAGTTCTGAAATGGTAATAGAATCCTGGGAAACACTACCTATTTGTAGCTCTTATAGTAACCGAGATAACAATACATCCACCAATCTGGGACACAGTGTATACAATGTCTGCCATAAAATTGGCTACATATTGGAATTTTTTGTTACTAATATATTTAAGAGACCTTTAAGGGTTCGTTTCTCCATGTCCAACAACCAAAAAAAAAATAATTATGACACATGTCATGTGATCGTTAATTTCATGGTACCTAAAATGGGACAAAAAAAATATATCGAAAAATTTTATAAAGAGGAATTGTTTACCCATTAATTATTTTCTAGTGAATTTTCATAAAAAAAATTCGCTAAAGAGCAGACTGCGACTATCGAATTTAATTGTTTTTGAGTGAGAGCAACCAGGACCCCTCAAATCCAAATCCAGGCACGGTTGCAATTTTTATAAGTTCATATGATGACTTAAATAATCCGAACACCCTGTAAAGGTTGATAAATTTTAATAAAATTTATACATAATGTATGTTTAATCGAATTTAATTTTTTTAAATATTTTTAAACTAAAATATAAAAAATAACAAAGTTATTTAATAATGAGTGTGTCCAACGCAGTTTTTAATGCATTCGATAACTCTGCATGCTTGAAATTAAATGATTTATGACATGGTGTTCTGAGGAATGTCATCACAGGCTTCTTGAATTCTGTGACAACGATCAAATAGGTTATTTGGTGGTTGGGGTAAATTACCCAGTTGATTGCCAATCATTTTCCACACATGTCCGATTGGTGAAAAATCTGGGGAGCGAGAAGGCCGTGGAAGCAGCGTGGCGTTATTTTCTTCTAAGAACCTTGTAGTAATCCTTGAGGTATGACGAGGTGCGTTGTATTGTTGCAAAGGTGGTTGAATTAACCCTCGTAGGTTTGGCAGTGCAACATGCTGCAGTAGGTTACGTATGTAATTATTTGCGTTCAAATTTTTGCCAAAACAAACTAAATGCGACCTGCTACCGTATGTTATAGCACCCCATTCCATCACCCCCGTATAAGTGCCGTATGTCGTTCCACAGCAACTTCAAAATTTTTGCGTTCTCCACGTAATCGTCTTAACCATCGTGGACCCAAAAACAGAATCGCGATTCGTCAAATAACACAATACGACTGTATTCGCCGTCTCAGTTTGATCTGCCGTTACACCCCACAAGCCGAGTAGCACGATGTCGAGTTGTCAGTGGAAGACATAAAAGAGCCTAAAAGCGCATGTTTTGCGATATATATTTCCACAGAGACTCTTTGTTGTAAAACTTCCAACCAAGCATTTTCAATTGACCGTGTTTAGGAAACTGTCTTGTAAACCGTAATTCGCAAATGACCATCTTACTGTGCTAAAGTTCGAGATCGTCCGGATTCATGACGTCGGCTATGAATTCCTTCATCAGACCACCTGGACAAAAACCCTAACACTGTTGACACACTGCGTCCTATGCGGTCAGATATTTGTCTGATTGAAAAACCGGCTTCCCGCATCCCAACAATGCGCCTCCTTTCGAATTCACTTAAACGATTGTACTTCTTCCATAAACTGCCCCTAGGATTAACGACTTATTGACTTAAACTGAGGGCAAATCGCTACGAAATGTTGCTTTAAACTGAAGAGAAAACTTTTATATAAAACAAAATTTAAAAATCTCTGGACCATGCAAGTGCGTAATGGTAGCGAATTTTCTTTAAAATATTTTTAATAGCAAATTTGATGAAAGCAGGCATCAAACTTGGTTGCCTATATAGTAGAAACAATGTAACAAATTTATTGTTTGAAAGTATAGAAACATTTTTCAAAAGTCTAGATGCAGCAAATGTGTTATAGAAGTGAATTGCCATAAAAATGTTTTTAATGGCAAATGCGAGCAGGCATCAATCTGATTACCGGTATAGTTTATGTAGTAGAAACAATGTACTATCTTTTATCAAAGTTACTTATGCTTTAAAAATATACAAAAATTTTCCAAAAATAAACTTAAATGTTGGTTTTCTAACTAACAAAGCTTACGTTAATAGCAAATTGAGTTATTGAAATTTGAAGGATTTACTGAAAATTCGGTAAATTTGCAGAGTAGCTCCCGCACGCTTTTCAACAAATTGTTTTCAGAAACATAACTACCCCACCTGGATGCACAAACCACCAGAAAAATTACTTGTTGACACCCTCCAAGGAAGTTACGGGACTGGGAGTGAATAAGGGTGCTGTGTGGGGTAGGCAGGGTTTAAGGGGGATATGGCTTCAAGATGTGAAAAAGACAGCTTTCAAGCCCGTTTTATTCGCATTTTCTGCTCATATTTCCTTTTTACTACCTACCCCGCCCAGCACCCCTATTCACTTCTGGTTCCGTAACTTCCTCTTGGGGTGTGAACAAGAAATTTTTCATGGGTTTTGTGGATCCAGGGGGGCCCTAGGCAGGTTTCTGAAAACAGTTATTTGAAAAGCGTTCGGGAGCTAATCTGCAAATTTACCGGAAGTTCGCTACCAAAACGCACTTACTGCGTTCAGATTTTTTTCTTATAAACGCATCATATTTCTATAAAAAATGCAAAAATGCATTAACAAATTTGTTCTACGAAAATTAGCTAAAAAAAATTATAGACTGTTAAACCATAAACTTCACTAAACTCACAAATAAATATCCAAAAAAGCGTCAACTTAACTAAACCGACAGCCAAAGCATCAGAGAAAGGGTATATTTGAAATTAATATTCTGTAGATATTTTATTAAAATGAACGGTTGAATCTGAAACTTAAGGGATTGCAGAACACACTTCTTGCAACATTTTCTTTTCACAATCGGTATTTGTTTCACATTCTTTGCCTAAACATTGCCAACTTTGACGTTTAAAATTGCGAGTTTGACGTTTTGAGGAAAACTTGTTTCTTTAACTGCCCATAACTTCCTTGTCTATAAGGAGAGGGTGCCAAATTTTGGTCCAGAGTTCAGTCTTTATAATACAAATACGCGTGCCAAATTTGGTTTCCCTTACTTTGTTATTTACGGAGATATGATATTTTTTAGAAACAAAACACAAATTTTTCCGGGAAAAGCTGGTTTAATTTTCCTGGCTAACTACCTTATCCAAGCCACTTGCAAAAGGAAGGCACTCACCAAATTTGATCAAGATCGGACTATTATTTTTTGAGTTTTCGGTCGGATATATATATATATATATATATATATATATATATATATATATATATATATATATATATATATATATATATATATATATATATATATATATATATATAACACAGATCTCCACCTTAGCGAATTAAAAAAACTCGGGACGCAGCAAGTGCGTTATGGTAGTGAATTTTCATAAAAATGATTTTAATAACAAATATGTGTGTTTTTTTAAGAAAGCAGGCATCAAATTTGGTTACCAGTATAACCTATATAGTAAAAACAATGTGGTATGTTTCATCAAAATAACTTTATTGTGTGAAAATGTACAAAAATTTACAAAAGTAAATTTAAAGTGTTCCCGAAAAAAACACGTTTCTTGGTCAACCTTATAGGTTAATAGCAAATTGAGCTGTTCAAATATGAAACATTTGATGAAAATTCGCTACCATAACGCACTTGCTGCGTGCAGAATTTCTTAACTTACAAACATGCATTATATTTCGATGGAAAATACAAAAATGCAATAACATAAGGCGTGTTTGATTTAAAAAAAAAGGAAATTTGTATCACCAACGACTTATGGGCCACCCTGTGATTATAGAGATATTATTTTAAGATGTAGCTCAAGACACCCTATAATTAATATATACAATTTTTTTTCATATCTTATATAATAACGGATATATTGAGCTTTATTGATTTTTTACGAAAATTCGACAAAAATTATAAAATATAAAAATTATATACCATTTAAACGATAAACTCTATAGCTAAGGCTACTGCCAAGCATCAGAGAAAGGGTCTATTTGAAATGAATTTTCTGCAAATATTTTAGTAAAATGAAGGACAATGACGGTTGAAACTAAGACTTTAGGGTTTGTAGAAGATCCTTATTGATACATTTTATTTCCATAGCCCGTATTAGATTCAAGTTACTTGCCTAAATGTTGCGAATTTTGACATTTTAAATCGCCACTTTGACGTTTTGAGGAAAACCCCAATTTATTTTTCTTTAAATGCTTATAACTTTTTTGTCTTTTGAGCTACATAGCTAAATTTTGGTATGTAGCTTAGTCATAAGGATATAAACCTGCGTACCAAATTTAGTTGCCCTTACTTTGTTAATTCCGGAGATATACATTTTTTTCGAAAGAAAACACAAAATTTTCCGGGAAAACCTTGGCAGATTTTCCTGGCTAACGAACTTATCCAAGCCATTTGCAAAAGGAATTTTTTCACCAAATTTAATCAAAATCGGACTATTATTTTTTGAGTTATCGGTGTGATACCTATATATATATATATATATATATATATATATATATATATATATATATATATATATATATATATATATATATATATATATATATATATATATATATATATATATATCGGGATCTCCTCATTAGTGAATCTTTTTTAAGAAAATTCACTAAAAAAATCGCTAAAAAGTGTACACCTGTTAAAATTTTCTGTCCTTATTTTTATCATTTCTTATGAAGACAAAACACAGTAGTGTAGAAGATTTCATTGCAATTGGTCGACTCTTATTGAGTGTTTTTTGGAAAGTCTGTTTATATCGATTTTGACAAAGTCGAATAATATTTATAATAAATCATATTTATAAAAAGTCGTGTCCCATTCACTTATGCATATTAAACCTCTAATAGCACTTAAATTTTGTTAATTTCATTACCAAAATAGCAGGGTATAAGCGATTATTATGCAAATTAGTTGCATATACATCATTCTGTGGCGTACGCTATCACAACGGAACTAAGTATTCATGACACTCATCTGTAATAGAAAATTAGCCCGATAGCGATCTGTTCCTTTCTTTCTAGAGGCGAATGAGCGATCCATAACACATCAGGTCGCTCACGTAACACAACCTTTCAATATTGTAACATTAAATCAATTTTAATGAACAACTTTCCTTTTATCTTACCTTAATCTGAGTAATTACTAGCGCACTAGATTATTATTTTACTATTTGCTTTACATAGGAAATAGATGTTATTATTTTCAATGAATTTAATACCGCTCTTACGTAACGATTTTTTGTTTGATTTTATTTAGCAATACACTAATACATGTGTGTCCGAGCGGAAACGCCACACGTCAATACTGAAGCAAATCTAGATTAGAGAAATTAAAAAAGCATGGTATACTTTTATGTCAACCTGCAAAAATGCTCTTTTTCATTTTACAGGCAGTAATAGTAATAACTTATCAGTGCTCGGATTTATATGCAAACTTTTTAGGTAAAATATGCACATATACAGGGTTTTTTACGATAGCCGTGCATTTAAGCAAGTTCTAAAGCTGATCAGCTCTTTAATAGTTGGCTGGTATGGTATACTTGTAATATGGTAGGTGATAGTGGAATTTTCCTTTACGTGATAGTAAAGGATTTTTTTCACGCCCGAGGAGGTACCACCCCGTACATCAAGGGCCGGTGAAGTCCAAACGGACGTTTCCGGTTCTGGTGTATGAGTCGGTTTCCCTTATAAGCAAAAATGATGATGGCTCCTCCTTGTACAAAAGATTCCGGAGGTAAAATACCCTTCCATTCGGATCTCCTGGAGAGGGGTGTACAGGGGGCGCCAGAATCGAGATTTACAATATCCTTCTCGAATATATGTGGGCTAAATTCTAACCTGAACTCCTTTAACCATTTCCTCCAGGCTAATAGGCCCTAACTCCTCTTCCTTACCGAAACTCAAATAAGTGCCAAAACAGCCACTAATCACCTTAATTTCCCGGGGTATGAGCTCCTTACTTCTTTTAGATTGCATGGATGCGTGTGCGCGTACGTCCGTAGCAATCTACCCTGCACCAGACTCCCCAATTTAGAAGCTGGAAGAAAAGACATACTATGCATAAAACTCTCTCTCAGGGCTGCAACTAAATTCATCTGTTGCATTTACCGGCCACCTTCTGATAACAACTTTGTCCATCTCTTTGACTCCCTTTTTCTGAAATAACCGACCATCTGATTTCTGAATAACCTTCCTCCGAGGTCACTATTCTTGGTCACTTCAATGTCCATAATAAGGAATGGCTAGGATCTTCAAAAACCGATCCACAGGGAAGAGCAGCGGAGGCCTTTGCAGTCAGCAATTCTTTAGCCAATATGGTTCAGCAACCTACTTACTTTCCTCGCATCCAAACACAGATCTCAAATCCCTCGAATCTCCTTCTTACTACAAATCCTGACTGCTATAAGATATAAGTCACCGCCCCCCTGGGTCGCTCAGACCACGGCATGGTCACTGCTTCCTGCGCAACGGAACCCGAGGTCACACAGTCATCGCGACCACGTATAGTTTGGCACTACAACTCCGCGAACAGGGACGAAATGCGAGATTACTTTTCCTTATTCTCATGGGCGTCTGTCTGCTTCTCTCATCCAGACCCCTCCGATATCTCACAAAACGTCACCGAAATTATCCAAGCTGGCATGGAATTACTTATACCACGTACGCAGAAAACCTATGCAGCCCCTCAAAAGCCCTGGTTCTCTAAATCCTGTGACAAGGCCAGACTTGAAAAGGTCAAAGCTCACAAAAAGCTTCTACACAATCCCAGTAGGGAAAACCGTCAAGCATTTAACGACGCACGAAACCGCTTAGTCCGCATTCTTTCTGAGGCAAAAAACTCGTTTAATAACCACATCAAAAGCTCTTACGCTCCAGCAGCAACAAACCCTTCTGGACTCTTGCTAAATCTATTGGGAATAATTTCTGCAAGAGCACGTTCCCACCTCTTGTCTCAGGGGACGAAATTGTTTCTACCGCCCTGGGCAAGGCTGAACTTTTTGCCTCGTTGTTCGCCGGCAATTCTACTCTCAACCTACCTCCAAAAGTTCAACCACCAACTGTCCCCAATGTCGCGCATAAAATGATGGATATCATTTTCAAAACTAAAAAGGTACGAAAGATGCTCTCTTCTCTTAATACCAGGAAAGCCTCCAGCCTTGACGAGATCCCAGCAATTGTTCTCAAAAAATGCGCACCAGAACTTGCTCCTATCCTGACTCGTCTGTTTCAGACATCTTACAATAGAGGCATATTCCCTAGTAACTGGAAAACTCCCCGAGTACAACCCGTCGCCAAGAAAGGATCGAAAGCGCTTCCAAGCAACTACAGGCCTATTTCTCTCCTTTCAGTCATCTCTAAAGTGATGGAAAAGTATATAAAGACCGAATTACTAAAATTTCTTGAAAAACACAGTCTAATCCACGACAGGCAGTATGGATTCCGACAGCGCAGATCAACTGCCGACCTCCTTTCCTTTGTCACCCATTCTTGGAATAAGCCTATGGAACTACACGGTGAATCCCAGATTGTCGCTCCAGACATATCCAAAGCATTCTACCAGGTCTGGCACGCAGCGTTGCTTAATAAACTTCCGGCCTATGACCTACCACCAAAACTCTGTACGTGGACAGCAAATTTCCTCTCCAACCGGAGCATTTCTCTTGTCGTGGATGGCCATTCCTCTAAACTGTATCTAATTAATGCAAGAGTTCCCCAAGGTTCAGCTTTTGTCCCTACTTTGTTTCTTCTCCACATCAATGACCTCCTCTCTAGCACATCCAACTCAGTTTACAGTTACGTTGATGGCAGCACGCTCCACTCATATATACAACATTCTAATCCTGTCTCTTTAGCCCACTTAGATAAGGATAGCAGACTCATGGAGGGTTCTGTCTCTGTGGATCTCCAAAAAATATTACACTGGGACAGTAGAAATCTTGTACAATTCAACTCCACCAAATCACAGTCTTGCTTTCTTTCTCATAAGAGATACACCAGCCCTAGACCCATCACAATAAACAACCAAGTTATTTAAAGTAATGAGTCCTTTTCACTTGTTGGCATCTCTGTGGATCGAAATCTCAATTGGCACCAACATGTCACATCAAATGTAGAAGCGGCTGCTAAGAAATTAGGTTTCCTCTTCCGGGCTCGCAAATACTTTTCATCACCTAATCTCTATACTTTATATACTTCACAAATAAGACCAAACCTCAAATACTGCTCCCACATCTGGGGTGCTGCTGCCGCTTCTACACTCGCTATCCTGGACTCCATTCAGAAGAGAGCTATACGTCTCATAGGTGACCCTACCCTCACCCAAAGGCTGCCATGCCTTGCCCACCGACGTGCCGTTGGTGACCTCTCTCTCTCTCTCTCTCTCTCTTATAGATATCTGCACGGGCACTGCTCAGAGGGGCTTTCTTCCATAGTTCCTCCACCTGCTGCCCCCCGCACATCTACCAGGAAAACAGAGCGAATGCACCCTTTTACTGTTCAGGTCACCAGACATAGAACATCTTGTTATGCCCGCTCTTTTGTCCCGAGGACTTTTAAGTTGTGGAATTCCTTGCCGGCACATGTTTTTCGTTCTCCCCCGAACCTCCAAACCTTCAAGTCCAGAATTAACAAGTTGTCTCTTTCCTGCTTATCGACATCCACGGTGCGATAGTATTTAGGCTGTAAGCTCTCGTGTTGTGTTGTTGAAATTAAAAAAAAGTAGAAGTTTATGAAGTTTCCTAATATCTTAAATTTTGAAATTTTGACAGCGGTCACAATTCGTAATTGTCTTTTATTCTAAAATATTTTCAAGGTCACATCACATTCCGGTTAGACCGGAAGTAGTCATCAACTTACATCAACAATTTAAAAAGAATGCCCTATTTTTTAGCATATTCGAATTCTCCATAATATTTTGTGAAGATTTATATTAGGTTTTCCTATCCCTACCTTCAACGTTCCAAAGATATTGTGATTTCTCTGTATTTCGGTGATTTTGCAACCTTATTTATAATAGTTTGTATTTCACATGTTTTCAAAGATAAAAGGCTCGCATTTAGAATTTCGTAACTTGTGTGAGCGGGCTTTCATATTATGTGCCTTAAGTTTACCTGTGTTATACAGAGTGTTCTAAATTTAGTTATTAACTTAGACATATTCAACGTGGCAAAAGTATTTTTGTGCACGCTATATATTATTAAAACCCGCTATATATTATTAAAGAACACGCTATATATTATTAAAAATACTAGTTCTAAATTTAATTCTACACCGATTTGATATACATTTTTCTATACCTATATTTAATATGTTGCTTGTTATTAGTATTTTTAGGTAACAACCTCCTCTTCTAAAGAGTACACGTTAGACTACACAACAAATGCGGATGTGATTGTCAGTCAGATAAAAAAAGTGATATGATTTAATAAAAATATTTAATGTAATTAAAAAAAAAATAAAAAAAATTATCAACTAACAAAAAACTGAACAAAGACAGATAAAAAAGAAAGTTAATTCAAATTTAAATGCTACGATTACTATAAATGTTCTATGTGACCAACATCTTGGTCAAGGCACTGCAAAATTCTACGGTTCATCTCACTCGTAGTAGTTCTTTTGATTTCATTTGGATGAAAATCTCTAAAAGCTCTAATTACACGATTTAAAAGATCCTCTCTACTTTACACTTGACTTTTTATACGCCCCCAGAGATAAAAATCGGCAGGCGTTAAATCAGGAGAGCGTGGAGGCCATCTCCAAGACCCTTGGGCCCAATCCATCTGTCTTCAAATAATTGCGTTAAGTGCCAGTAAACTTCACCAGTCGAGTGGGCAGGCGCGCCGTCTAGCTGATACCAGCAGCTTTGCCTTATATCTAGTGGTAGCCTTGCCAGAAAATTAGGGACAGATCTCCTTAATAGTTCCAAATACTTTTCACCGTTTAAGTTTTCTTCGTAAATTTCATAAGAGACCTTATTTTCCATAATAATTCAAAGCACATTAAAACTTTTTTTTTTTGTGGAAAACGCCCTTCTCTAAATATATTGGGGTTTTCACTTGCCCAAAAATGACTATTTCTCCTATTCACAATTCTTTTTCTTCTAAATTTCTATTCGTCGGTCCAGATAATTTTAGAGAGAAAATTCTCATCTTATTAAATATTCAGAAACATGTGTTCGCAGAATTCCACTCTTTTTAAATGGTCACCAGGTCGAAGTACTTGTAGTACTATTTTTGAATATGGGTGGATTTTATGAGATTTCAATATTTTATGCACACATGAACTTGATATTTTCAATGTTCGAGTAGCTGCAGGAATAGAGCTACGCGGGCAAACTTGAAAATAAGCCAAAACGTTTATCTCATTATCTTCATTTTCAGTTATTGGCTTTGGATCATGTCGTGTAGTTTTGACACTTCCAGTCAATTTAAATCGTTCCTCTATCCTTGAGAATTTTCCCCTAGTCATTGCCGATATATTCGGATACCTCTCGTTAAACATTCTGCATGTTCTGCAATCCAATTGCATTTCCTATGAATATAAAATAAATCAAAAATATCCATATTAGAGTACTCTTCACTATTGTGCATTTTTATTGGCTTATTATTTCTATAATGTGAGTAATACAAACACACTCAGATTAACTCTAAAATATAAATGACGCCTTAGAATTCATGTGTTGTCAAAATTCTGTTTTTTGACAGCCACAGCTGCCTTTATTGTGCAGTGAAATGTATATTCTCTATAAAAGGTGTTTGTTACCTAAAAACTCTAGTAGCAAGTTACTCGTAAGAGATACGTGTAGGAAAACTTATATGAAACCGGTGTAGAATTAAATTTAGAACTCGAATTTTCAATAATATACAGGTGCACTATTTGAAAAAATGACTTTTGCAACATTGAATATGTGTAAGTTGGTCTTTAAATTTAAAACACTCTGTATGATACAGGTAAACTTTAGGTGGATAATATCCTAGAAGTTATAGTATTCTAAATTCCGGCCTTTTATCTTTAAAAACATGTGAAATACAAAGTATTATAAATGAGGATAGAAGTTCCGCAAAATGTAAAAAAATCGCAATATCTATGAAATAGTTGAAGATAGGGATAGGAAAACCTAATACAAATCTTCACAAAATATTATGGACAATTCGAATATGCAATAAAAAATAGGGCATTCTATTTAAATTATCAAAGTTGATGACTACTTCCGGTCTAACCAGAAGTGATGTGACCTTGAAAATATTTTAGAATAAAAGACAATTACGAATTGTGACCACTGCCAAAAAAATAATCAAAATTTCTGTCACCGAGATTGCACCCCCACACATTCAACCCCTAACTTCATTTCAGCATACAAACCCTAAAACGTTAGATTACTCGAGTTTTAACGAAAAAATGTCAATTTTCACCAAATGACCAAATGACCCCCTATACATCTCTTACCTCCTGGAGCTATTTTCCAAAAACAATCCGAACCGTTCGTTACTGGGGGTTATATACAAAATTTGAAGACTATATCTCAATTTGTTCTTAAGTTATCGTGGCTACAAACGGACAGACATACAGACTGGCAGACTGACAGACGGATAGACAAAAAAAAGTTCGTTTCCAAATCAGGTTTTCTGTATGTTTTGACACTTTTTACGACGTCCAAGGGAAAAACAAATTTTTGTCGCCTATGCCATATTTTCACACGTATTGACGATGTGAAAGTAATAAATGGTGATTTTTAATAGGTCTAGTCTCGCCACTTCCCTGTTCAACTCTTCTGATTAGTAAGCTGGAAAACGCATACTCAGCTAATTACACTTTTAAGTGATTTCCTGGTTGATTTGACCATCCCATGTTTTCATCCTCTTAGACCAATAATACCTGTGTAATTGAAGGGGTTAGAGCAAAAAGGGTATAAGTGACATTTTCAATTTTTTTGATCTAAGTGCAGAATATGAGACTTAAGGGTGCATTTTTTCAGTGCAAAGAGGATACAAGTAAATTTAGTAACTACTAGCCTCATCTATGCTTAACAAACAGGCAATAATTGTGTGGGCAACACAGGTATAAAATCACTTGTACCGGTTTTGAAGTCAACTATCTTCGGTTGTCAGTTGTCATTATTGTATTAATCTGTCAAGTGTTCTAAAGTTATTTTAAGGTGTTCTGCATTGGTTTTTGTGTGGATTTTTATTACTTTTGTGTGCTGAGGGTTTCTAATACGAAGATCTTTTGGTTTGTTTTATTGAACATGACCAGCAGTGAAGGTAAAGGAATAAAAACAAATATCACTATTCTCTTAGGTTAACTTCTTGTGTTTTCATAGACTACAATTCCGAATCAGTTTCGTACAATATGGATGAAGAGAAACATAATAAATCAGAAGACGACAGAAGAAAATTCACACGTCAGACAATGGGCAGCATGAAATTCACCATGTTACGCCAAATAGAACAAGAAAACAAAGGCAAAACATCAGCAAATGGAAAATAAATGAAAAGAAGCTGTTAAGAACAGAAGGAAATAAGTACGTAGGGCAGAAGGGTCTAGTCCATGCAAGTAAACAGCTAATATCTTTTTATTATTTGTGCAGATATAAATGTAATGAAAATATTTCTGAGGTACACAGACAACCATTGTTTGACAAAGTTTACAAAATACCAAGTTATGATCTACACACAGCCTATTTACCCAGTGGACGCCCATATTATGTAGTTAACAAAATATTCACCCAGTTTCGTACAGTTGCAGTGTCAATTAAACTGTAAAAAATCTACACACCCTCTTAGACTACATGCGTTCAGTGTTCTATCCATTTTACCTGGATATGAACCATGAAGGCCTCAAAAGAAAAAAAAAAGGAAAAAAAACTGTCATCGCAAGCTGGACCCAGCACAGCTCCAGCTCTAGAAGACCATGATCCTGAAGAATCGGACAAGGAAATCTAAAGTTCCGATTATGAACCTTGATTGTTGTAATGTTTTTTTTTGTTACTTTTTCTGTACTTTTTCATATTATTTCACAACATGTTATTATTTCATATTGGCAATTAATCTTTGGTTGGTGTTTAATGTGTTTTTATTTATTCATTTAAATGATATAATTTATTGTGTTTGCGCAAAAAGGGTACAAGTGCATGAAATTCAGTTTTTTTTTACAAAATGTACATTTTTCGGATATAGTGACTTTACTAATATAATTGTGTGTTGAATTTTACTATGATAGATGACACTAAAGCATTGTGGTGCTTTTATATAATCTTTAAAAAGCAATAAACTTTGGAAGTAAGTATTTTAAAAGTAACTGGGGTGTACTTATATTCTTTTTGCCCCAACACCTTCAATTGTATCCCTGGAAACCTTTCTTTATGGGGTGACCAAAAGTAAAAGCAAAAGCAACTCAATCTTCTCTACTCTAAAACATCATGTATGAGTAACTTGAATTTTATTGAATACGATGTAATTTTTTCAAGTTGTAGTATGTTGTTTACACTGTGTCGTTAAATGATAGCTGGCAGGAGTGTTCCAGTATTTTTATAACAAAGGATACTGTTTGGACTTCATTTTCTATATGCTTACTTTCACTAGAAAATTATATACTATGCACAATACTAATAAGTAAAACTATGGAACTGATTGAAAATAATTCACAAAAGGATGAAGATACGGACAACTCATTAGTTGATTGTTAGATTATCTTAATTGTAATCATTATTTAATAACTTTATACCGTCTCACTAATTGTTGCATTGTTCAGTAAGAAAGTTGATTTATGGAATTTTTCATATAAAATTCTACGGTTTGTTTACTTAAAATAAAAATGATTTATGGCCAGAACGGCATTTGATTGATAAATATGTAAAATATACTAATAATACTTTAATTCGCTGGAAGTAATCTTCAAGAATAATTGCACAAAATATAAGACTCATCACGCAAAGCTTGCTGTGTAGAAATGTGAAACATTTTTACTTCCCTATAGTCACGTGTGGAAGTATGGCATCGGCAAAAAAATTACAAAATTATTTTTTTTTCGCTTAAACGTCGTAAAAAGTATCAAAACATACAGCAAACATGATTTGGGAATGAATTATTTTTTGTCTGTCTGTCTGTATGTTTGTAGCTACGATAACTTTAGAAGGAATGAAGATATCATCTTCAAATTTGGCATACAGTTAGCACACAACAAATGAACGGTTCGGATTGTTTTTAGGTGAAATTACTTTAGGAGGTAGAGGATGAATAGGGGGTGATTTAGCAAAAATTAATATTTTTCCATCAAAACTCGAGTAATATAACGTTTTAGGGTTTATTTATTAGAAAACTTTTAATTTCACCAAACATCTGGTATTATGTGCTAAAATTAAATTAGGGGTTGAATGTGTGGAGCTGGAATATTGTTAACAAAAATTTGGATTTTTTTTTGCTAAAACGGCGTAAAAAGTCTTAAAACATAGAAATCTTGATTCTGGAACGAAATTTTTTTGTCTGTCAGTCGGTCGGTCTGTTGGCATGTACGTCTGTCTGTCAATAGGTTCAATATTTTTCGAACGAATTGTGATATCATCTTCAAATCTGATATCCAGTTAGCACCCGACAAAGGAAAGCTTTGAGTTATTTTTGGGTAAGATCGCCCAAGGGGGATTTGGTAAAAATTGCTATTTTGTCAATAAAACTTGAGTAATATAACGTTTCAGAAGTTTATGGGTACAGAAATACAAATATTTTTTTGTGGTCAAGTCATGGGCCCTAAATTTATTTCATGAGAATGTCTTTCTGAACAGAATAAATTGTCACAGCTATGTGGAAGTTATGATTCGATTTGTAGCACTACTTATTTATTTATATTGTTTACGTAGAATGAATCAAACCCAATGGCTCATGGCATTCCTGAAAATATATATCTTACATCTAAACTTCATTTTTATTATAAACTTTATTACTAAGTGAGGATTGGAACCTGTGATGAGCACTAATAAGAGAACCCAAATCACCGGAACACATTTAAAAAATCCTGACGATCGTTTCGCTAACCAAGCGTCATCAGAAGATAAAAAATTCTAATGTTTGGTTAGTGAAACGATGGTCCGTTTTTTTTAAATGCGTTGTGGCGATTTGGGTTCTCCAAGTGTACTTGCTATAAACTATGTTACTTATATTGAAAACTCTGTTTGGCTTATGCTGTATGGTTGTTTGTAACTTTTAGATTATAAAATATGTTATTTAGTTTTACTGTGCAGAATGCTTATTCAAAATTTGAGGCTTCGCCAAAAGATAATGCTAAAATCATGGGCTCCATTTTAGAGGTAATTATCATGGTTTAGACAAAATTTTAAAAATCTTGTACTGTATTGTAGTTTCTTTCTGTAACGTCGGCCTATTTCTGCAGCTATTCTCTATCATCGACGTCAGAGAACAGTTTCAGGTCAACATCCTAAAGATTTTTCCGAACCCCTTTCTTTCTGTAAGAACTGTAGGGACATATAGCGCGTCCAACATCGCGTGGTACACCAATCAATAGCTTCATGTCATCTTCGAAGTGGGGTACGTACAGGCATTTAACTTGCTCCAACACATAACTGATATTAATTTTACAGTATATATTTTTCTGTTCCCAAGATACAGGCTAAAATTGAAAGTAAACTAGTCTTGAAAATTTATTTTATTTTAATTAATTTATTTATTTATTGACATGAATAATTAATTATTCTATGAATAACAAAGAAAGAGTTAACCATATTCTATTTGATAAGTTTGTAGTGGGACGTGAAAATAAACAGATTATTTCAAGACTACTAGCACTGGTCAATGACTAGGATTTTTATACCGGTTGGTCCGGGTTTTACCTTCGATAATTCTAGAATCAAGAGAAACAATTAAGACAATTTGAGTTTTCTTAGTAAAGTTATATCGAAATCTCAACCGTTCCAGAAATACAGATAATTGAAGTTCATATTTTTCTTTTCATAAATTCAATATCTCCGGAACTTAGCACTGGCCTTTCGAAAATTATCATATTTGCAAAATCATTATAGATAAGCAAACTGGCTGCCATTTTTAAAACTGGATTTAGTCAACAACAGAGGGTAACTTAACACTGCTTAAGATTTTCTAACTTTGGATTTAGTTAACAAATAATGACACCACAAACCTTTCTGGAAATGGCCGCCATTTTAAAATGAGGATATTTAGCAGAAAAATACAAGAAAAGGTGACTGTTTGTTTTTAAAGTAATGTATGTAACAATTATTCAAAAGATGCTTTTTTATTTTGGAAACAAAACCAGAGAAGAACCTCAAAATAGCAGGATCTGTATTTAATTGAGTAATATATTTGAGAGCTACAAATATTGCTTGGGCGAACACTTAGTCCGTTAGCTCAAGGCTTTCTGAAACTATTATTGTTCACAAAATCGGTCTAGATACAAACACATTGACCGCCATTTTAAACTCTTGCTCTTTGCGAAAAAAAGCCAACAATTTACTATTCTCCATGCCTGCTTAAAAGAATTTTTAATCTTCATATTTGATCAAATAACAACCACCGTAATTTTCGTTGATAAAAAGTGGTCACCATCTTTAAGTTGGTTGCTTTAGAAAAAAATTAGAAGTGGCATTATGTTTAAGCGTTTAAATTGATAACAAAACATTACTTTATATAAAAGTTTTCAAACTAATAATAAAGGTACTCATTTCTTTTAAAAATTTTGAAAAAAAAAAGCAAAAAGACATTTTAAAGTAAACCGACGTCGCTGCTTTCTTAACCACTGAAGTTATTAGCTGAAGGTCTTGGAGTTACAATGTCTATAAAATTGTTTTAAATATAGTTTGGCCGCCATTTTGAAATGCTTTAGTTTAACAAACAAAAATGAATCGAAGCTATAAATGAAAAATTTTTCAAGTGCACTCGACAATAGTTTTCGTCTATAGATTTAATCTAGTAATAACGGAAGTAATTTCTTTCCATAAAAAAATCCTGCCATTTTGAAATGCGTGGGATTCGTTCGATATACATATACAAAACATATACATACAGAACTTCGATTTTTAGATTTTGTATTTTTTGTGTTTAGAATGTTCTCAAATGGATTTCTGTGTAGACAATTTTCTGATGCGACGAAAAAATTCCTCAATACAATATATCTTCTTCCCAAAGTGAAATAGACAATAATGACGGAGACATACATTGTATACACAGGGTCACTTACGGTCGATGATAAGGTAAACGTTTACGAGAGTCAGGACAGAGGACATATGGTTTCTTGAGTAATTAGTTTTGCTCTATCGATGTAAAATACTTCTGCACGGCGGCGCGGAGCGTCGTTGGCGCTTATATTGAAAAGTAGCAACAACTTTAATATTTCGAATGAGACACCCTGTATATTATTACACTTTTCGATTCGCTATTTCTTTCCGATTATTTTTGTATAATATTTCCCCCATACCTGAGCGGTTTTCGAGAAATGAATCGCATTGCATATTTTTGTAGCTTCGATTAAATATTTATAACTGCGGTATTTGGATTCGTAGATAGCTGAAATTGTAGGCGTAGTTTACCAATGTCCTGTGTATTAGTTATGTCTAAGAGAATTTGTTCTACATTATACAGGGTCGTTCAAAATTTGTGATTTTACCCATAGGTGCAAAAATGAAAAAAAATGGAACACCTTCTATACTATCAAACATCCTCAAAGACAATTAGAGTTCCTTTCAAATCATGTTCCCATATCTAAATATTTAGATTTATAAAATAAACGTAAGTTTTTTTTAAATAATAACATCACAATAGACAAACTCCGCACCCAGAAGCCTTAGGCATGTGCGG
Organism: Tillus elongatus; assembly: GCA_964006375.1. Classification (NCBI taxonomy): domain Eukaryota; kingdom Metazoa; phylum Arthropoda; class Insecta; order Coleoptera; family Cleridae; genus Tillus; species Tillus elongatus. The sequence continues at coordinate 194,645,436 of OZ023263.1, forward strand.
GGGGAGCTTACATACACATATAGACCAAGGATACCACTCATAACTCATCGAAAGCCGACATTTCCACATTCCAGTGAAAAAGGCCGACTGTGTTAATACGGGACTCGAAGCCGCGACCTCCTAGTCCGCTTCAAGAGGTTACTCACCTCTGAAACTGTGCTTTTCGGCCTGTTTACAGTTTATATAGGGTGGCGCATTGAAAAAAAAAATAGACCGATTTGCGTCCAGAGAAAATTTTTTTAAGAAACGCTGAAAGAGGTCAATTTTAATATTGAGGGGGACACGTTTTGACATAAAACTCAACTTTGTCACATCAACCCCTTAAGCGTGGTGATAACAACGCTTATATTTTAAATAGGGAACATGGGTTGAGTGTTACATCATTTGAAAGCTCCTTCTTTTCTGAATTCAGCACACTGGTTTGTATTATCAACTCGTTTGACAATTATTCACAGTTGAAGATGGAAAAACGCATTTCACTCATTCCGATAAGAAATGTGCTGATAGTCAATGTTTTGTTGGTTTGTAAACAAAAAATTGACTATCAGAACATTTATTATCGAAATGAGAGAAATACGGTTTATTATTTCAGTTTATCGGTCGGTTTGATAATTGAAAGTACTACCGAAAATTAATTTCAGAATGGTGTATTCTGTGGAAAAAAGAGTTGAAATAATTACTCTTTTTTTCAAAAACGATGACTGTGCCAACCGTACCGCAAATTTGTTTAATGAACGACATCCGAACAGACATGTTAACAGAAAATACATTTTGGAGTTAGTTGCAAAGTTTAGACAAAGTGGTTCAGTAGCCAACAAAAATCGGGATCCTGAACGTAAATTTCCGGTTAGAAATAAGACTACTGAGATTGAAGTTCTAGGAAAAATTGCTGCAGACCCAACTTTGAGCAAGAAAAAATTGGCCACTGTTTCAAACATGAAAAGGTGAACTATTCAGCGAATATTGAAGCATCATAAATTTCACCCGTATAAAATTCATCATGTACAACAACTGAATGAAGATGATTTTGATCGGCGGCTGGAGTTTTGTGAAGCTATGACTGCACGAATAGTTGATAAGTGAAACTTTCTGTTCAATATCTGTTTTTCAGACGAGTGTACGTTTTTATTAAACTCTACAGTCAATCGTCATAATTGTCGTTGTTGGGCAGATAATAATCCAAGAAAAGTCCACATTCAAACTCCACAGAAATTGAATGTCTGGACTGGCATTTTTGGAGGCCGTTTAATCGGACCAATTTTTCTTGATGGCAATTTGAGTGGCGAAACGTATTTGGACTTACTAGAAGATTTCGTTTACCCTCTACTAATTGACATGTTGAAAATGATGATCGCTATCAAGAAAATCAATTAGTGTTTCATTTATATATATATATATATATATATATATATATATATATATATATATATATATATATATATATATATTGAAACTGACCCCGGATATGTGTTCCAGGGGCCTAATTAGCGCTCATTTTAAGAAATTTTTTCAAAATTCAAAAGTCGGGATCTCCACATTAGTGAATTTTTTAAGAAAATTCACTAAAAGCTTTTTTTTAATGAAAATTCGCCACTATAACGCATTTTCTACATCCGAACTATTTGTTTTAAATGGTAAACAGTTTGTGGCTAATCAAACAAGCGGCCACCTACACCGCAGTAGAACACTATATTTTAAAATATCTAGATGTATAGCAGATATCCAATTTCCTATTTTATTATAATGCTTAAGAATAGTAATTTATATTTTAAATAATAATTTTTTAGGAAGATATTTTTAACTTGGTCTCTGGTATCTTTGCAGTCTTAATAGAAAAGCGAGCAAAAACCTAAGCCTTACATGCCATGTTCTGTTTTACAGGTGGTATTCGTTAAGAAATGTGCTTGAAATGGATGATTGACTTCGAAAGAAATGCACATGTTATTATGCGGACAAAACATTTATTGTAGAAATTTCGCAGGAATTCCATTGTAAAATGCATTTTTCTTTAACGATTGCTATCGTGAAATAAATTAAAAACAACAACCAAAACGGAAGTTAGTTTCTTTTACAAACATGAACATCGTCGCGTGCTTGCTAATGCAGATGATAAATTTGCATGGTCTGTGATAATCCGACTATGAATGGAAGGAAAGCGAGAAGAATGTTACAACATTTTGTTACTAATTACACGTTTTTTCTTCAATATTTTATCTTTTATTGCCCATAGTTCAATACTGGATGATATTGTTACACATATTATTATTATTAATGTACAGGTGAGAGTTGTTTTCGCTGTTACACACAATTAGGATACTTCTCCTTCTATCAGAGTGGAGCTTTTAGATGAGTGCCCCCATTCGAAACGCTCTGTATAAATGCAATTAATCCAACCGCTGGAATGTCATACTAATTTTAGTGATCCAACAATTAAGTGTAAAAAATGAATTTCGTGTCTTGGGTAAGAAGTGATTAATTGATTTGATGGTTTGATGTAATAACTGTTTTACATGTTTACAGTTGTTTCTGTGTTTTGTGTCTCTACTCTCCTATCTGGGAGTTAAAGGAGATGGCCATGGAGGACAGTAAGTATTAGACATATTACTTTATTAAGAGTTTTCAGTGAATTTTCGTAAAAAAAATTCACTATCGGGGAGACCCTGACTTTTGAATTTAATTTTTTTATTTCAAATGAGTGCGAATTAGGACCTCTAGAACCCATATCCGGGGTCAGTTTCAATTTATATATATATATATATATATATATATATATATATATATATATATATATATATATATATATATTTCAAAAAATTCTGGGAAATCCGTCAGTTGTAGAATAAAACTCTTTATTATAGGGCGAGCTTTCGGAAAAATTTATTTCATTCTTAAAGATATAACGTGAGTTCTACTAAACTAATTATTCAATAACAAATAAATTTATAAAAATTTTTTTATGTTTGTTATTGAATAATTAGTTTAGTAGAACTCACGTTATATCCTTGAGAATGAAATAAATTTTTCCGAAAGCTCGGCCTATAATAAAGAGTCTAATTTTGCAACTGACGGCTTTCCCACAATTTTTTGATAAATAACACTATTACCGTCACAAAAATACTATATGTGTATATATATATATATATATATATATATATATATATATATATATATATATATATATATATATATATATATATATATATAAACGTGTGAAAATTCAACCTGACCGCGGATATGGGTCCTAGTTCGCGCTCATTTTATTTATATATATATATATATATATATATATATATATATATATATATATATATATATATATATATATATATATATACAGTGTGTCCAAGATAAGGAGGGGATAGCATGGGAAAATCGGAAACCGTAAGAGATACAGCAGATATTCTTAAAAAAGCGAAACTCGCCAATTTCGATTTAATTTTTTTCTGACGTTATTTGATAAGATATTGAAAATCAGAATTATTTGATAAGATATTGAAAATCAGAAAACACTTTCTCACGTACACTTTTTAAGCTCTACAAGTCGGGGTTTACAGATTTTTTATTAGACGTTTCGTCTCCGAGAAACCATCATCGACTTTATTTTTTTTAATACGGCCCTGCAATTTTTATTTAAAAAATTAAAACCATTTTGAAATCTAAATTTGAAAATATATTATTTCTAATGGTTTGAATATGTTTTCAGCTTGTTTCAGCCATAAAAGATGACTTTTCAGGAAAAATCTTTTGAGTACGGCCCTGAATACTCGAAAAGCATTTATTCCTATAAGTAGTACCTTTTAAAAAGTCAATGAAGTTAAACGTTTTCAGTAAGATTTCTTAGTTATTAAAATGTAACACATAAAACTAGGTCCTAAACATAGAGGGCTTTGAAAAATAAACAAGTTGTCTCTAATGACAATAGAGATCTTTCAACAAATATAAATGTCAGTGTCAGTTACTTCACTTTGCTACATACAGTTAATTAAGTACAAGCTCTTTCAATTTGTTTAAAAATGGCTGGACATTTTTCTTTTGAGGAAAAGTTCGACATGTTTAAATGGTACATTTTGTGGTATAGTAATACAGGAAAAGCTGAGCAAATGTATTCAATTTATTACCCTGAAGGAGGACAGCCAAATAGAGAGATATATGGAAGAATAGTTACAGTATGGTTGCGGTATGGTTCATTTAAGAAACCAATTGTTACTAGAAACAAACCATGCACTAAAGTAACTCAAAATAATGTACTGTTAGCTGTAGCACAAACCCTACATCGATTATAAATATTGAAAGAGTAACTGGGACGCTAAAATCTACTGCAAATTTTATTTTGCATAAGAAGAAATAGCATCCCTATAAATTTCGAATCTGCCAAGGATTACGGCTCGGGGACGATATAAAACGAAGGGCATTTTATGAGTGGTACACTAGAAAATGTCAAGAGGATGAACATTTTGTTAATAAAATATTATGATCTGATGAGATTATGGTGACTAACAACAGAATATTTAACAAGCGAAATACACATTTCTGGTCCAGAAGAAATCCGCGTTTATACAAAACGTCTAAGCACAAACACCGTTTTGGTTTCAACATGTGGCTGGGGATGTTGGGCACAAGGATAATTGGGCCATTTTTTTATCATGAATCATTAACTTCCGACCGGTATCGAAATTTTCTGCAGAATAATTTGGAAGAATGGTTCGATGCTCACTTATCATTAGCAGAAGTCAATAACATCTAATTTCAACAAGACGGGGCCCCGGCTCATAATTGTAGAACTGTTCAAGAATACCTATCAAACAGGTTTTCTGACAAATGGATAGGTACGCATTCAGCGGTCTCTTGACTTCCATCTTTGGAAATATGTCAAAAACTACGTATACAACGAATTTTTCACACTGAGGAACAATTACGTCAACTGGTTTTGGAAGCATTGCAAACCATTACACCAGATTCAGTAAACAATGTTTTGGATTCCACAATTAGACGATGTTACCTATGCCTAAAAAATAATGACGATTTGTTTGAACATCTCTCATGATTAAGGCATATAATCTATTTACATATAATATTCATTAGTTAATAAGGTAGCTACATTTAATGAATTCAAGTTATGTTATTGGTTTATTTATTAAAAAAATGTATCTTTTTCATTAATAAGTTTGAAGAATCTTACTGAAAATGTTGTCCTTCATTGACATTTTACAAGGTACGACCTTACCGAAATAAATGCTTTTCGAGTATTCAGGGCCGTATTCAGAAGATTTTTCTTGAATAATTTTGATTTTTGACTGAAACAAGCTCAAAAATAGTTAAAACCGTTACAAATGATACATCCTCTAATTAAGAATTGAAAATGGTTTTAAGTTTTGAAATAAAAATTGCAGGGCCGTATTTAAAAAAATAAAGTTGATGGTGGTTTCTCGGAGACCAAACGTCTAATAAAAAATCTGTAAACCCCGGCTTGTAGAGATTAAAAAGTGTACGTAAGAAAGTGTTTTCTGTTTTTCAATATCTTCTCAAATAACGTCAGAAAAAAAATAAAACCGAACTTGGTGAATTTCGTTTTTTTTTTTCGAATATCTCCGGAACTAATCGGAATTTCCAAATTTTCAAAACACAATTTAATTGAGCTCTAAAATGTGCAACTTTTTTTAAATTCAACCCACCGTGTATCTCTTATGGTTTCCGATTTCCCCATGCTATCCCCTCCTTATCTTGGACACACCGTATATGGATATACATATAAAGATGTGTGTGCATCACACCGATAACTCAAAAACTAATACTCCGATTTTGATGAAATTTCGCAAATGCCTTTCTTTTGTAAGTGGCTCGGATAAGTTTGTTGGCCACGAAAATCTAACCAGTTTTTCCTGAAAAATTTTGGGTTTTATTTCGGAAACAAAATTTCTTCGCAAACAAAGCTATTGTAACCAGATGGCATGTAGGTTCACGTTATAAAAGGTAAATCAGACACAAAAATCAAGATTTATATGTTACAAAAAAAAGTTATAAGCATTTAATTGAAGAAAAATTCAGTGGCAGATCACTTCTATGAAAATTCACTACCATAACGCACCTGCTGCGACCAGACTTTTGAAATTAAATAAGTTACTGTCACGCTGCTAACTGAATCTGCTGACAATTTACACAATTTTAGTTGGTTGTACACAGTCTCTATTTTATAACATTTTGTGTTATTTGGAGATGTCGTAGCAACATGCTACCTGGCTGTCAATTGACAACCCTGGCCCATTTCTTACCTAACACTGGGATAATGTATGTATGTATGTATATTTGCAAAAATTGTTGGTTGTTTGTACATAGTCTCTATTTATAACATTTTGTGTTAATTGTCGTGGCAACATACTACGTGGTTCCGCACCGAGATTGTGACCCTGTCGTACATATCACAATGTTCTAGGAGGCTGGCTACCATAGCCGTATTACTTTATACGTGTGTTCTCGCTGTAATTAGTATACCGTACTGACGAGCTTTAAATAGCGCGAAACCGGTCTGCGGTTCTAATTATGATGAGAATACATTTAGCCCTATATTAGTTATGTAAGTATCTAGATGTTGGCAAACTGTGAACTAAATAGTGTTGGTAGTTGTTATTTCAAATTTAAACAATTGCAATGAAATTGTGATATTTTAAATCTTACTTTTAGAAAGAGAACCTCGGTGGTTCAGGGGTAAGAACGTGTGCCTCTGAATCGAAGCGTACTAGGTTCGATCCAAGGGTACTCCTTTCACTTTTTCAGTACAAACTGTAAAATTAAGATCAACCGAGGTTCTGGCATTGTATTTGAGCAAGTTGAATGTCTGCACGTTCCGCCCTTCGGAGGGGGCGTAAAGCCGTCGGTCCCGTGTCCAGGCGATGTTGGGCACGTTAAAGATCCCTACCCTCCTTACAGAAAGGCAGGGGTTCGGCAACATTTCCAGGATAGTGAGGTGAAACTGCTCGCTGGCGTCGGTGATTGTCCATAGTCGCGGAAATAGGCTAACGTTAAAGAAACAAAACACACACACTTTTAGAAAGGCCTTTTCTACTTGAAAATACACACAATATGTAACATGAGTTTTGGTAATTATGTGTAAACTGTCTATATTTTCGTCCATACCAGTTTAAATAATACATATATGTTGCTTGTGAAAAATTTACCTGAACTGAACACAAAGTGTAAGTAGGTAGTTAAATTGGATCTATTGATTCGAAATTGGAATCCCATATTTTCTAAACCAGCATTACTGTTTGCTAAGTTATATAGATGAACGGTTTCAGAGCACATATTAATTAATAATGATTGGAACTTGTGATGAGCACTGATAAGCGCAATTTGGAGAACCCAATTAATCACAATGCAGTTTTCAGATCTAACTATCGTTTCGCTTACAATGTTAGCATCATCAGAGCTATGGATCGTTAGGGATAAAAACTGTATTGGGATGAACTGGCTTGTACAATTGTACTTAACATTGTAATAATTTTTGGTTGTGGTCCAGATTTTTATAAACGTGTTTATGTGAAATTGCATAGAAATTGAATTATAATAAATTATATAATGTACCTATGTAAATGTGCACTATAGTAGTGAATTTTCATATGAATTGTACACTAATAGTAAGGTATATTATTAAAACTAATTCCTTCAATTTGAATGGACCTTAGAGATCGGTTTTAGACGTTTCAGTCAGGGATTATTTGAATAAATGTATGCTTTCTATGTAACTAGAAACATTAAATTTGGTAGATATCTGTAAGTGCTTCAAGTCTCTTTAAAAAATTGTTACAGATTTCATTAAAGTAACTAAAATTTTCCAGGAAAAAATTAATTATATAGAAAGGGAATGTATCTTTCAAATTATAAATATGGCAGGTATTTTTGCTTATTAATTGCTTGAATGGTTTTGTCTTAGCCAACCCAATCGAACTAGTTTTTGCAAACGAAATAACAAAAAAGGTCATTTAAAACAAATTTGTAGTTATCCCCGTAGCTCATTATGTTATGTTTCCTTAATTTAGTACCCACGCTGAGTTTAAATAGGTTTTACTATAGTTCAAGAATGAAGATTTTAGCTTGCTGGGAAATTGAGTTATCGAATTTAAAATATTTTTACGAAAATTTTCTACCATAACGTATTTGCTGCACCCAGACCCTTTTCATCACTAATTTACTTTTGCTGTGTCCATACTGAAAATGATAAAATATTATAGCTCTCTATGGAAGACTGACAAACAAGGCAACCTAAAATTCATTTTTGGAAAAATATTTTAAACGAATGATATCGAGGTAACAGTTTAAATATAAATTGAAAATCTTTCGCTGCTTCGTCGCGAGGTTCTCCTCCCCCTTCTGCTTGCCTACAACCACCCTAAATGCATAAACACGAACAATGTAAACAAGAAAAAAATCTTGGGAACAACCCTAAGAAAGTTACGTGATCTGCGGTGAATAGGGGTTCTGGCCAGGGTAGACAGGATTTTAAGGGGGTATAGCTGCAAAATGGAATAAAGGTAGCTTAAAGAGGTTCAACTAAGTTGTTTTTTTTTTGCACTTTCCGTACAAATTTCCTTTCTATCTTCTTCCCCGCAAGCACCCCTATTCACTCCTGGTCCCTTAAATTTCTTTGTGGCTATTTGCAAGAAATTTTTCTTGTGGTTTGTGCATTCAGAAGATGTTTTACGCATGTTTCTAAAATTAATTTCTAAAAACCCTCCGTGCACTGATCTGCAAATTAAGAAAAAAATATTTTATTATTTACAAAAGGAATGCACCTCCCAAATTATAAACATGGCAGGTATTTTTCCTTATTAATTGCTTGAATGATCCGTTTTAGTCAACTTAATCGAGCCAGTCTCTGCAAACAAAATAACAAAAAATTTTTTTTGAAACAACCTTGTAGTTATCTGTGAAGCTCAATGTAATATTTTTTAAATCTAGTCGCTGCTTTTATATAGGTTTTACTATGTATCAAAACTAAAGATTCTAATTTATTGGGAAATTGAGTTTTCGCCATTTGAAATATTTTTACGAAAATTCGCTACCATAACACGCTTGCTGCACCTAAACTCTTTTCAACACTTATTTACTACTGCGGTATCCATACTATTCTCAATGAGGGAGTAAATCTCTTCCATAGCCTTTATAATGTAATCTGCCTCGGGGCGTCCACGTTTGCTACCCTCTTCTGGAGGATTGTGGGACACAAATTGTTGGTAGCAGTCCAGGTGGTACACTCCATCAGCAGAGACAAGATCGCTAATGCCAGACAGACGCAGCCTAACTTCTTCTGCCTTTTCATCATTTCTCCTGTCTGCAGAATTCAATACAGTCGTAATCATTTCCTTACTTCGACAATAGAATGCGGGCTTTTATAGGTTTCATTATTTGTTTTTTTAAAAACTCTTCATCAATAACATCTGCACAGAAGAAACATTTTGTTTTGAATTCAAATAATGTTTTCACAGACGACCTTGTTTGGGGCAAAGAGCTATCTTGTGTTGACGAAGAAGGGTCTGCAGCAGACTGCTGTTTCAGGAAAGCCTTTATAGACTCATCCCGTGTGTACTGTTTTCGGCACTGTGTAATATAATTGTCTCAATACCACGAAGCTTAGAACCCAAATCATCTCTCCATTGCACACTAGCGAGCAGTAACGATCTGATTCCCTTCAAACCAACTTTCGTTACACCAGAAGGTGAACCAAGAATTTTGTCGCACAACAAACAGTTCTCTTCCATTTCATATGTCTGTTATGTAAACAAAACATACGTCTACTATGCAAAAAACTACTAAGGCACTGACTAAACGAAAATGGTAAGAACGCACGAAAATGTAATAAAGAAACGAATGACCTCACATCAGACTCATGCACCGACGCGGATAGTAGGGAAACCTGACTGGAACTAACTGCCACTCTGCCGCTCCGCGCCGGTTTAGTATGAATTGAAAGTACTATATTTAATTTAGTAACTTATTATTGTCACATATTATTAGAAATGCCATATTGTACCGCCCTAACGTGGTTTTTTACAACACGCTCTCTTTTAGCGCCTATAACTCGGGAACCGTTGGAAACACGAGAAAAATGTATCTAACCATTTTTGTAGCAAAATTGATAGTCCTTAATTATATATATATATATATATATATATATATATATATATATATATATATATATATATATATATATATATATATATATATATATATATATATATATATATATATATATATATAAAATCACTTTTGCCCTTCACCAACGGTTCTCGAGATATTAACGAAAAACCAAAAAAAGTGCCCTATTTTCGCTAATTGCCGCTAGAGCTCGCCTCATATTCATGAGGACTTTCGGTATATTCATTCTTATGTACCCTTAAATAAGTATGCGAAGTTTCAAAACTTTCGGATTTTTCAGGAGGTTAAACATTGTTTTGAGTGGACTATAGGTGCAGTAAGTCTCTTTAAAAGAAAGTTTAATTACAAATTTAACTAAAGTTGCAAAAGCTTTCCAGAAGAAAGATTAATTTATATTTAGGAAAGGAATGTATCTGCCAAGTTATAAATGTGGCAGTTATTTTTCCTTTTTAATCGCCTGGATAATTTCGTTTTAGTCAATCTAATCGAACCGGTTTTACAACAAAAATGGTGTTTTAAAAACAAATTTTCTTCTTTTTTATTAAAACTATCTGCTGAAAAATATAATTTTAGACTCAAATGTGATAAAGCTATCAGGCATTTTTTGTAAAAATGAGATCTCGGTGCAAACGTATGAAATCTGGCCACTATTGATTCTACCAAATATCAAAGTTACTGAAACAAAACAAAACGTTACACGAGCAACGCGCGAGAATAGAACACGGGCAAACACTTTACCTCTCGACCAGGAAAGATGGCTAATAAATTGTTTGTTTACGTGATACTTATAAACACGACAACTTACTGCCCCAGAGAATTTTATACAATATCCTATGAGTAAATTAAGTAAATAGCTAATTACAGAATTAACAAACTGTTTTAAAATAATTTTTATAGAGACGAATATTTAGTTCATCCTTTCGTATCTTCTCATATTCTTTAAAATGAAACTTATCAAATGATTGTGTGGCAAAAACGTCACATTTTCTTTATAAAAACCATAGTTTTATAAAAAAAATATTGCCTTCTTTAAACCTTGATATTTCCACTATATACTATATTTTCATTCTGGTGGTGGTGTAGGGTTGGGTGGGAGGTATGGCTTCCGATAGTTTCATTCTAAAAATTCTAAAACTTTAATTGGGGCTGTTCATCAATCTACAAATATAGCGTATTTAAAAAATTTATTGAATCCTCACTCAAAAAGAAATCACGTCATTTTTAATTTCATGCCATCTGTCATTCTAACGTCGTAATTGTTGGCAACGGTTTTCGGGATTTTAGTGACCCATATGTCTTGATTGTTAGTTCGGGTGATATGGTTTACCCGTGTTATTTGTATTGTTTGGTTTGGCGTATTAATCAATATATGCATTTAATCTAACTACCCCGTCTGTCAGGCATTGTACTTTAACCACTTAAGTCGTTTCAACTCATGTCTTTCATATTTTATTTTTAATTTGAAGAAAACTACAAATTTTGTCATCCAGATTATTTATAATTCACAACAGAGGTTTATTTATACCATTTATAGCTGCAGGTAAAGTATCATTCTAGTTACTCTAATATTTAAAAAAATATACCATATTTAAAAATATTTTTGTATATTTTTGGGAGAAAAAATGTACGTCAGTTGTGTATTTTTGAGTTATCGCTCGGATATATATATATATATATATATATATATATATATATATATATATATATATATATATATATATATATATATAGATTCTGACATGACTATTTAAATATGAGAATGACAGGACAAGAATGGAAAGGCGTGAAAAAAGAGGCGATACAGGAAAACAAGAGTTCGGGGCGCAGCAAGTGCGTTATGGTAGCGAATTTTCATTGAAGGTTTCAAATCTAGAAAGTTAAATTTTGGTGTGTACTAAGGCCTATTTAAAAGAAACGTATTCACCAAATTTCATCAAAATAGCTTTGTAAGCTTCGGAAACCTTGTCGCATTTTTCTGGCTAACGAACTCATCCAAGCTATTAATAAAAGAAATGTACTTGTCGAGTTTCATTAAAATCAGTTAATTAATTTTTTAGTTATCGGTTAGCTATATATATATATATATATATATATATATATATATATATATATATATATATATATATATATATATATATATATATATATATATATATATATATATATATATATATATATAACATCTGTGGGATCCAAAATGCATGACTTGACTGGGGATGTACCTGCTTACGTCGCGGTTATTACCATCGCTTTCCACACTTGAAACACCTATGTAATATGTAGCATTCATGTTTATAGCGATGTTTTACAATGCATTTACTACTTGCTCGCGAAATTTTCACACTTAACTCAAGAAAGCCTAAGGAAATATATGTATTTAATTGAAAATATATTTATAGGCTAGAATTTTATTGAAATGCGGTAGTTCGGTACATTATGGTAAAAAACGGTAGATCTACCGTATAAACGGTAGAGCTGACAACACTGCTGCGAACTGCGAAATCTGCAGCTCTTTTCTAGCATGCATTCGGCGGTTTCGAAGCCGTGCGATGGCCAGGGGTGCCCGTCGAACCGCTCGCAATCAAGCTGGCAGAACAACGATGTTAGACAGCGACTTCTTTGACCGGGCTGGGAGACATTATTTCAATATCCATATAATATTGGCTGACTGGGACTGGCGTCTGGCGCTTAAGCGCCTGCTTAAATCTTTAACGCCAGAGAACCGCGAGCTTTCCAACAACAACGTAATTAGTTTCCGACAATAAACTAGGATTTTAATGGTTTCATCCAATTAGGAATAATGTTGTTCGAATTTCTGGTTGTTCTGCAGCACCACATCACTTATGGTCAAGCCGCCCCTGATACCTTCATTCTTAAGAAAATATAAAATTCACTATTTTCTAGTTCAATGTGTTGTGAATATTTTTAAAACTGTAAGGGTGTCGGAAGCTGTGCTCTATCTGCTAGAGCAAAACTCGAAATTAATTATTTTTCCACTATAAAAAAACTCGACTAATTTTTAAGGGAATACCTATCTAGATACCAGGGAAATCTAAATTTCATTTCTCGTTTTAAAACAGTATATATTTTTTAATTTTAAGTTTTAGACGGAAGTGCTCTTGGTTAGATCGTAAGACTTTGATACCAAAACTCTACTACTATTGTGTTACATTACTCACAATAGTACAGCCCATACTAAATAGATATAAGATTACAAAGTTCTGTAAACCAAAGCGTCAAAATCCTTGTTAATTATTTTAATGTTTATTGTGATTGCAGTCATCACCATGTGAAGATTATAGTTCCTTACCACGTAAAGACCCACAAGCACACCCACACCATTTACAAGACCATTCACCATGGTCATGGAGGTGGAGGCGGAGGCGGTGGAGGAGGTGGACACAGTCACGGAGGTTCCAAACTGGACTGGCATTAACATCTAAGCAGTATTACCTTTCCTGAATATAGTCAATGTAGTTTTTTTCCTAGCTCTGTGTAGATCAGTCTTGAAGATGAATCCTTTCTGTTCATGTCATCTTTATCTACATATAGTGGAGTGGACTGCAAGCCATGACATGAAAGTCTTTAAACGGTGGTGTGTACTGTTATTGTACTTAAAGCAAAATATAAGAAAGCAGATTTTTAGCTTTATCATAAGATCCTTAAAATGTATATAAGATTTACCAGGCTTTAGTATGTAAATATTTTCTGCATAGTCATTTTTAATCTTTAGCAACTTTAGTAAAAAAAGTTACAAGTGAATGTCAAAATATCATGAAGATTGTTTTTTTTTCAAGACTAGCCATGGGTTTTCCAAGAAAAACATTTTCTGTACCCTATTTTGTCAAATTTTCACAATTGTAATAGTGTTGACATGTTTGCTGTGCATCTTAGTAGCTTCCTGGATGCCTTTTCGATTTTCAAATGAAGAAAACGTTGGTCTTTTGATGTAAATTTTCAGAAAATATTTTCTTGTAGTGCTTTAAAACTTAACATTTTCAATGTGCTATCATAAATCTTGAAAATAGTGTTATTTTGTAGCTACAAGCGATCAAGAAAGTTCTAATATCTCTAAAGTAATTTTATATATTCCCTTGATATATATATATATATATATATATATATATATATATATATATATATATATATATATATATATATATATATATATATATATATATATATATGTATGTATATATATAGTTTAACGTTTGAATTAACCCCCTACTGCATGATTTTTATTTTTGCTCACAAAAATTTTGAGGTACAGGGTATAAAGTATAAACAACAGGAAAATATTGAAATAAGTTTATTTGGAATTGGAACGACACAAAACAGCAAAATAAGGGTTTGTACCATATATGCCACAACACGCAGCTACGACTTTTGCACAAAAATATTCTTTATGCTTCTGTCTTTGTTTAAACATAGAAATCCTTCACATTTCTCACATTTTATAAAAGCCCTCTCGAATAGGGAAATCAGTTTTTCAGCCTCGACGCTTCTTAGCCTGCAGTTCTTTCTGAATCGATAATTTTGGCCGGCCTCTTGTTTTAGCAACCGGTTTATTTGGTTTACGTAAACATTGAACAATTACATAAGCATTGAGCAATAGCCAGTTTGAAGTCTATTTAAGCCAATCTATTGTTCTCTGGGTGCGCTTGTCTCCAAAGAATCCAAGCACTGACACACGCAAAATCAATTAGGTGGAAAAAATCCGCATATACCACTTTTTTTGAACGTATTTTTAGTCTGTAGTATCCTAACATGGGGTCCAGAAGGTTAAATCCACCCATATATTTGTTATTAATGAGAACCGCCTTTGGACATGGTACATAAATATATTTATTCCCTCGTTTTCAAATTCGTTTTACCTCGATGTTAGGAGTACTGTCGACACCATGGTTACAATTTTGTTATGATACAAGGAAGTGACATATACTGGTAGATCAGCTACAACTGCTACTTTCTCGATAATAGCACCACGACCTCTTTTCTTCATCTCCGATTGTTTAGGCATTCTAATTCTGTACTTGATTCAACTTCACTGTTCCTAGAAGTATACAACCTATCTTTTTCAGATATGTTATAAGTGGTACACTGCTGAACCAATTATCTAAAAATATCAGGTAACTTTGATGCCTTGGAACAGTTTGAGTGAGTCGCACAACAACATTAAAAATAACTCCTAGATTCGGAGCACCACTTGCAACTATATCATTTTGTCTTCCAGCATAAATTTCATAGTCGTATGAGAACCCACTAATGCCACTGAGCAAAACAGCTTTGTAGCCGCATTTATGAGGTTTCTTAGGGTTATATTGCTTTACTAGTGAGCTCCCTTTCGTGTGTATAATCTGTTCGTCAACGGCTAAAATTCCTTTTTTTAGGAACATTCAACAACGGCTCACGTATTTTGTTTAGTAGATGCCTTATTTTGAACAGCTTATCATGTCGATTATCACCTGGTGGAATATAATCTTTATTGTCGTTGAAATTTAGAAATCTCTCTTGCTCCCATATATTACGTGACATGACATCAGCAATTAACGAATGCTTCAGAGTTACATTCCAGTACATCCTTGTAGCTGGTAAACGTAGAGCTGACATAAATAGACAGACGCCAATGAACTGCTCTAAATCATTGACTGTCAGAGCAAATGGTTTTGCTGGACATTGTTGGGTAGAGTACAAACATGACTGACAGACAATATAGTCAAAAATTTCATCAGTCATAAAGAATCTGAAAAATTCAATAGGAGAGTCTAATTAACCTTTTTGTTCTAATCGATCCCAATTCCCTAAAAATGCTGTGTATGCTTCAGAAACATTAAGTGTGTGTTCTTTCCATACTAAAGGCTGATTTCTCCCAGGTTGAATTTTCTTTAACGCCGCACTGAGAGGAATGTCATCTTCAGGATCACTATCACTTGCAAAATCAGTTTCAGGTATCACAGTATCATCATCATCTCTGTTCTGGAAATATTCTTCACTGTCACAAGCACATTCTGGTGTAATATGTTCCCCATCAGAATCTGATGTCATCATGTTCATTATCCTCTGGTATTTCTCGAATGGTTGCTTTATAAACCCCATAAAACAGTTTTGGATCCAAAATAACTGAATCACAAAAATAAAAATTTGTTGGTCATGAGCATTCAAGGTGAGTCCATGTTCTAAATGCATGTTGTGTCATATATGTCA
The DNA here is from genome assembly GCA_964006375.1 of Tillus elongatus. Lineage (NCBI taxonomy): Eukaryota > Metazoa > Arthropoda > Insecta > Coleoptera > Cleridae > Tillus > Tillus elongatus. The sequence continues at coordinate 194,661,789 of OZ023263.1, forward strand.
CAAACAAATTTTTTACAATAACAAGTATCTACTATGTATAAAATTCATACTCACCTCAAAAACATATTCTTGGGACCATACTTTCAACCACACATATTTTAGGCGAATGAATTGACAATATATCCAGAGATATACAGCATGCAAATGTCAGATTGTATAACAGATGTCAGCTGTTGTTGGCTGTTAGAGAATTTTATTGTAACTTTAGAAATTTAATACTAGATGTCGCAAATGCGATACATAACGATAGAGTGTTTGCATGTTAATAGACTTATGCCCAGTTTCACAAAGCCCGATTAAATATATAACGGACGGTTAGTTAATCAAGGATTAAGACGACCAATAACAGGTTGTGATTCGGGTTTTTGCCATGACAACTAAATATTTTTAAGCTGTGATTGGTTGTATTAAACCTTGATTAACTAAGCGGCCGTTAAATATTTAATCAAGCTTTGTGAAACTGGCCATGTGAGTCACATAGTATGTTCAGTAATAGCATTAACAAATTATAAGCAAGCAAAAACTGCTTTGTCCCATATATGGTACGGTATGCGGAACCGGGTTAAGAAAGAAGTTAAATACTTTTTATTTTTGTACTATTTTAAAGTAACTGTAACCAATAAAAATTCTTGAGAGCCCTTCACAGTAACTGTAATATTATTATTAATGGTAATCTTTACATTTATCTATTAACAATTATTATTTGTTATTGCATGATTTACGTTTTTCAAAATCATATTTGGGTTTGTTAATAGTGTAAATTGTGTGGCAAGTATAAGCTTTTCAGTACGGCATGCTGTAAAATTACTCTAAATTAAATACCATACTACTACATATACTACATATACTACTATATACTTTGTCTGCTCCGTTTAAATATTTAAGTGAAAAGTGAATTAAGACTTAGATTTATATATTTTTTACTTTTATATCATTAACGTTATTGATTTGTTATTAGTTATTGTATTGCTGCTTTAGTTATTACTTACTCATTATCACAAGCTAGTAACCGCAAGTTTATTCCAACTGTACATATTGTTACAAACATATACTAGCCTGATTGTTATAGCTAAAAATGTAATGTAAATAAATGTTTTGTTAATAAAAATAATAAAGAATCTTTACCTACTTAACAAATTTAGCTAGTTAATGATTTTAAGCAAACTCGATGACAGAAAAAATTAATCTCAATTGGTGGAGCGGCTAAAAATGTTGATCACTTTTCATAATTATGACCAAAAAACTAACTTATTACTTACGAAAAAATAACCACCACTGTGAGACCGTAAAGTTGTGTCTAAGTAAGACAATGTCTGCCAGTTCCATTCTTCCCAAGGGGCGTTAAGGAGTTGCTGGTGTCTTGTACCATGTGATATTGAGCACCTTCTTACCTTGCGCGAAAGAAACATTAATTTGCAACTTGGTGAGGTAAAACTTCTCCCTGGCGTCAATGAGTGGACGGAAATAGGCTTATGGAAAAGAAATCAAACACATGATGAAAGTTCCTATTTTTAAAGAGAAGTCGCAGCACCGTCAAGACATTTTGTAACTGATAAATGACTGTATCTTTCTATATGAGAAGGAAACACAGTCCACTTCAAATAAAATTTTGCAAACATTTTAGACAAATGAGGTAAGAACTTAAACATGAACCCCTAAAGTGAGTTTACCCAAAAACAATCCTAACCGTTCGTTTGTCGGATGCTAACTGTATACTAAATTTGATGACGATATCTCAATTCGTTCTAAAGCTACAAACAGATAGATATACAGACCGATAGCATAAAAACTCGTTTCCAAATCATATTTTCTATATATTTTGATACTTTTTACGACGTTCAACCGAAAAAAATAGTGCTTCAAATTGAATCATAACTTCCACATAGCTGTAATAATTTATTCTCTACAGAAAAACATTCTCATAGAATTAGGGCCCATGACTTGAGCGCAAAGTAAATATTTGTATTCCTGTACCCCTAAACCTTTGAAACGTAATTATATTGAAGTTTTATTAAAAAAATTTAAATTTTCACCAAATCGGCTTATTTATCCCCTACCCCCTGAAGCGATCTTACTCAAAAACAATTCGAAGCGTTCCTTTGTAAAGTGCTGACTTAATACCATATTTTAAGATGGTTATGAATTCGTTCGAAAGTTATTGCGTCTATTAACAGACAGATGTACCTGCTGACAGACCTACAGACAAAAATATTTTCGTTCCAGCATCAATTTTTCTATATGTTTTGGCAAAAAAATTCGACATGTTTATCAAAAATATTCCACCCCCACACATTCAACCTCTAATTTAGTTTCATCCCAAAATACCAGATGTTTGATGACATTAAAAGTTTTCTAATAAATAAACCCCAAAACGTTATTTTACTCGAAAACATCTTAATTTGCACCAAATCACCCCCCATTAATCCCCTACCCCCTAAGCGATTTTACAAAAAAAGCAATGGCAACCGTTTTGTCGAGTGCTGAAGCTAATTTGGAGACGATGTATAAATTCGTTCTAAAGTTATCGTGGCTACAAACGGACAGACATACAGACCGACAAAAAAACAAAATTCGTTCCCGAATTATGTTTTATATATGTTTTGATACTTTTTAGGGCGTTTAGAGAAAAAGAAAAATTGAAATTTTTGCGCCGATGCGATACTTCCACAAGTGCCAATGTGGAAGTAGTTATACGCATTTAAAAACAAAAATTGGATGCCACTGATGACCAGCGAAACGCATAAAACCAAAATATTTTGTGGATAACAAAACCTATTGTATATTACAGTCCAAGATTAAGTTTTTTGGCACATAAAGTCAAGCATTACCAGAAAAATTACTTTGAAAATTTTATAGCTTTTCTTCTTAAAACGTCAAAGTCGCGACCTAAAACGTCAAAATGTGCAACATTTAAAAAAAGAACCTAAAACAAATAGGAGCTATGCCCGCTTTCACAAAGCCCGAATAAATATTTAATGGCCGGTTATTTAATCAAGGCTTAATACAAACAATCACAAGAGCTGTCGGCGGTCGTATATTTATGCGTTAAAATGGTAAGATGCTTACTGGCAATTAGGCCATTGCTGACCCTTTTTGCTCATCTAAACTAACATACCCTCCACCTTGAGCTCGATCTCAACGAAGACAGTGATTTGAAAAATCATCCGCCGCCGGTGAGTCTCGAACCGTCGTCCCCCGAGTCTGTATTGGAAAGTCTGAATCGACTTTCCCGCACGGCCACGGAGGCGCTATATTTATGCGTTATTAGTTTAAGTTAATGTTGATTTGTTAGTTGTTAGCAAAATGACGCCTTTTATGTAACATTAGCCTCATATCATTTATATAAGAAAATAGGCTAACTTTCTTTTCGGCTAATGACAATTAGTTTATATGTAAGTTCTAGTATTAACTCCCCCAACTGACAACAGCTGATTGCGATTGCCGCCAAAATGTTTTTCCAGATGCCACCATTTAAAGTACTTTTTACGTTTTTTTAGCAGATTCCTGAACTTTTCGTTATAGCTGGTGTGATTACTTGAAGGTTTTTATATCGTATAAAGTATTGATTTCTGGAAGGTAACTCATAGTTTTGTTTTAATATTCATATGAATTATAAAATATTGATTACATCACCAATATTTTTGCTGTTCTTAGATTTGAATTTAGACAAATTTTGCTTCTACATGCTACAGTATTAATATTAAAATAATCCTCGACATCACTTCAGGTTCTGTAATGCAATATCTACAATATTGGACGAAGACAGATGACGTTACCTGTACTGCTAGGCTATTTAAATAAATCGGAGATAAAAACAATGGAAGTTACACTATTGCAACATGTCAGAATGTAGAATATAGAGAGATGGACGACAGGGACGCCATCTCGGTGCGGAACCAGGTTGCATGTCGTCACGACAGCTCTAGTTAACACAAAATATAAAGGCTGTGTACAACGTTTGATATTTTACAACTAACTTTTAACTAACCTAACATTCTAACATACTTAAAACATGGATATAAATATTGAAAACAAATATTGGACGATGGCTATTATAATACAATTTTGCGTAAAATAGAAAATCACTATATCAGTAAATCATATTCTAAGAGCAGTGTTAACACGTGGTATTTAATGTTTCTTAATTTAGCCACGAAAGACCCCTTAAACATTATTATTGTATAACCGAGGGAAATAACTACCACATTATACAGGGTGATTCATAGGTGGTGACCAAAAATGAAACCCCATGTTCTTTGAACAATTTTAGAGAGGGTATGTCCTACAAAATTTTTACCTATAATGCTTCATTAAAAAGATACATGGTGTTGAAGTTGAATTTCAAAAAATAAAATTTCCCAATTTTTTAAAAAGTAGCACATATGTTTTGCTGAAACTTCGCATGTGTAGGCTGCTATGTAAGGCGCGTATTCTACCATAACAATTGAATCGGCTAATCCAGCAGTGGCGCGCGTACCCACATGTCATTGGTTATCCCTCAAGAAAAAAACGGCTAAGCCAATGATATTTTTTTTATTTTTTATTATTTAAATCTAGCTTTCATTAGTGAACAAAATGACTCTCTTGATAATTTTCTGTACGACGCTTATTTTACGAGTAAGCAATGAATCAGGTAAGTGTTTTAGAGCACAGTTCATGATTTTTAACCAGTCGTTGTTTGGTAGAAAATCGCAATGTTACACTTTTATGCCTCCATTTGCCTGAATACACGGACGACATCTTTTTAATATGGAAAATTTAATGTCTTGATAATTTTTTGTACGACGATTATCTTTGTTGTATTTTAGTAAGTAGTAGTCTGGTTTGCCAAAGTTGTCATTAAGTGTCACTTGACGTTTAGGTTAACAAGTTATTATTTTGAATAGGTGTAAGTGGTAAACTTATTAAATTGCAAAATTTTCTACTCTTTTACTTCTTATAATGGAGTACACCTCAGAAGAGTATGCAGATATAGTTTTTATCTACGGATATGCTGATGTAAATGCTCTAGCTGCTTGTCGGAAAAATCAACGTAGGTTTCCCACTCGCCGTCAACCTACACCAAGGGTTTTTTCTCGATCGTTTTCAAGACTTCGGCAGTGCGGTATTGGACAACGTCCTGACGCTAGAGCTGATGGTAGAAGACAACATCAACTTGAAGACTAAGAGAGAGAGTGGTGGATGCAGTGATGAATCAACCTTCTACAAGTACTCGGAGGATTGCCACGCAGTTACAATATTCTCAAAGCTTTGTTTGGAGAACTTTACATCGAGAAGCCTTACATCCATATCATCGACAGAATGTTCATTGCCTTTTACCTGGAGATAATGTGCATCGACGAGTCTTTTGTGAATGGATGTTGGAAATGAACAATCAAAATATCTTATTCCCTAATCTAATCTTCTGGTTTGACGAATCAAAATTTACAAGAAATGGTATTTATAATTCTCATAATGAGTATGTCTGGTCATTGGAAAATCCACATGCAACAAGGACTCGCACATTTCAACATAGATATTCCATTAATTTATGGTGTGGTATTTTTAACGGCTCACTGTTCATGGAAGTCCTGCCACAACGTTTAAATGGATCTTCGTACTTAGCGCTCCTAGAAAACCGTATAGAAAACATTCTAGATGACATTCCACCAGCAGCAAGATGTATAATGTGGTACCAGCATGACGGTGCACCAGCGCATCATAGTCGAAACATTGTTACATGGCTACATGAACATTTTAATGGAAGATGGATTGGCAGAACTGGACCAATACATTGGCCTGCAAGATCATCGGACTTAAACCCACTTGAATTCTATCTTTGGAGTGATTTTAAGCGACTGGTCTACAGTGAACAAATAAATACACCAGAGCAACTACAACTGATAAATAATGCTTTTCATCATATTCAAGCAACAATGAATCCTCAAGACATTAATTAATTTTCCATATTAAAAAAATGTCGTGCGTGTATTCAGGCCAATGGAGGCATTTTTGAACATTTATTGTAATAAATAAATTACTATAAGCCTGATAAAAGTGCATCATTGCGATTTTCTACCAAACAACGACTGGTTAAAAATCATGAACTGTGCTCTAAAACACTTACCTGATTCATTTCTTACTCGTAAAATAAGCGTCGTACGGAAAATTATCAAGAGAGTAATTTTGTGGACGAATGAAAGTAAAATTCAAAAAATGAAAAATAAAAAAAATATCATTGGCTTACCCGTTTTTTTCTTGAGGGATAACCAATGACATGTAGGTACGCGCGTCACTGCTGGATTAGCCGATTCAATTGTTATAGTAGAATACGCGCCTTACATAGCAGCCTACACGTGCAAAGTTTCAGCAAAATATATGTGCTACTTTTTAAAAAATTGGGAAATTTTATTTTTTGAAATTCAACTTCAACACCCTGTATCTTTTTAATGAAGCATTATAGGAAAAAAAATTATAAAACATACCCTCTCTAAAATTATTCAAAGAACATGGGGTTTCATTTTTGGTCACCACTTATGAATCACCCCGTATAGTAATAACAAGAGTATCGGAATTTTTATAGTTTGTCTCCGTGCGGAAGACAATATTTATTAGGTTTGTTTTGTTAAATTTAGTACCACGAGCGTCAATGTTCTTTGCATGTATCAAGACCTGCTTACAAAATGAGAACGGTACCTACTGATAGATAAGTTACTAGATCCATCATTTTTATTATCCAGGATTTCGCAGGTTAGTTGGTAAATATTTTTTTTAATAAATAGCACTTTAAAGCGTATTTCTGTATTTCTCATATTATATGTTTCAAACAGTAGTCTGCTGCTTCAAATTAGACATACCTACGTTTGTTAAACATCCAAGCCTATCGAGCTTAACCTACAAGCTGCTTGCTTGCGGTCGACCGGATTTCAGTGTAGTCTTGGACAAAAGCTGGATCCTGCTACGTTTTTTTTAGACGTAAACAAATAAGCAGGAATGATCAACAAATCTACCGCAGAGAAACGAACAATTATCCAATGATGAGAGACGCTCTATGGCTCTTCGTCCGTCATAATATTTCTATTATAATTATTACTATTATTACTGTTCGAATGTCGAACACATCAGGTGACAGTGACAGCGAGGATATATAATAGGTTACCTTTTAATTTATGTTTAACAAATAAAGGTCTAAAACAGTTAGTTACGAAAATGATTAAACACTTTGGCTGGCTTTTGCAGCAAACTATTACTCAAGGAGAATTTCATCAAAAGAAATAGGTGTTAATTAAAGTATTACAAAGATAACGTGATTTTTAAAACGTATAATCTGATAACTGATGAATAATAACTTGTAAATACCATAGTAAGTTATTAAAAGTTTCTGGTCTCTTTTTTTTACTCAGTTTCAAATTAGGTATTAAATAGCATATATACAAAAGTAAAAAAAAGTGTTGCCCGTTAGCAGACTGCGACGGTTTACATTCAAGATAACCAGTATAATTCTTTATATTATTATCAGATTCATGCAAAATAAGTATAATATGTTAAAATGTTTCTAAATCAACAGGTTATTAAATACAAGGTAAACGAAATATTGAAAAGATGTCACCTGGGTGCACAGAACATTGGAGTGAATTTTCTGAATGTAAACTGTTAAGGATGGCCCTTGTAGACAGACTACTTCATATGGAGTTGGTCACTTGGACACTGTGTCAGTGCTCTACGGCAGTTTGTAGTACAATTTCCAACCAAGAGGACATACCAAACTCAATAACAGATTATTCGGGTAGTTTACATATACTGTATAAAGTTAAAAGAAGGACGGAGAGAATGAATGAGGTAACCAAAGAGCCCTAAAATACAATATCCGGTATTAAATGTATGCTTACAAGAAATTTATAATTATAATGACTTACTCGTAGGTTACGAAGCCCTGTATTTTCAAGTGTTTCTTCGCTTAATCCCAACAAAGGATATTCCAACCAAAAACCGGTCTGGAATTTAACGAAATAGACAAGAGCTTAATCCGATCTAAATCGAGACCATAAAAATTGTCTAACAAAGCACTTGCACTATTACAGAAGAAATCACCAGTGAAAAGAATGAAACGGAATTAAACGTTGTAAGAGAACAGAATTTAATTTTATTAATGTTTTTGTACACTTATAAGTGGATAGGTGAGAAAAAAAATGTTCTGAATTTTACATGATTTAAATATTTAAAGCTTTCAAAATTTTTAAATGAGTGGAAAAGACATGAACATTGAAAAAGATGGAAAATACCCCTAAAGTCTGGCATGAAATTAGGTATGACAAATATGTCACTGTCAGATTTTTAAAAATGTAAACAACAGAAAATGTAGGTTAAACTTATTCAATAAGGGTTTGCATGATTTAAAGTGATTTTGTGTTGGTGGCATATATTTATGAAGTCAAAATTAGAACTTTATTTAAGAAAAAGGTTTGGAAATGCACAACCGTGAGTTCATTTAAAATCTTATTTATATATATATATATATATATATATATATATATATATATATATATATATATATATATATATATATATATAATATCACTACAAGACGGAAACATTTACATTCCTCCTTTTTAAAAGCACTTTTTAACCGTGGCAATTCATACACTCGCGAATTGCGAAATCGCCGCGAAACGTATTCCTATCAGTTCATGTTAAATAATATCGTGAAACTGTTGTTTTTTATTAGATTTTCATAAATGTGTTTTACTAATTTTTGTGTGCATCCAGTTAGAAGTGATTTTTTTAACCAAACTTATGACTGTTAGCACGATCTAAATGTCCTCTCTACTTTAAAGTTTGTGTAGCCCCAATGTTAATTAAGGGCCCCCCTTTATTCTACTTACTTATCTTGTGCTTATATCTGTAATATAGAAATAAAAAAGAAGTGAAACAGCAAGTGAATTTATTTACTTTAGTGCTGTATTCGATATTATCGGAAAAAGGCATTATAGGCGACGTTGTGGAATGTAATTTTGGTAAATTTACAGTTTACTGCACGGAGGGTTTTTACAAACATTTTTTTAGAAACATACTTAAAACCCTCCTTGGATGCACAAGCCAAATTTGTTGCAACCCCCAAGAAACTTAAGGGGCCAAGAATGAATAGGGGTGCTGGGCGAGGAGGAAATATGAGCGGAAAATGATAAAAAAATGTTTTGTTGGACTTTGAAAAGATGTGTTTTTCACGTTTTACAGCAATACAAAACCTGTCTACCCCCGCACCGCATCCATATTTGCCTAGGTCCAGTAACCGTCTTGGGGGTTGCTCAAAAAGAATTTTTCTTGTGCTTTATGCTTTGCAGGTAGTTGTATGCATGCACAAGTTCTGGGAAGCAGAACCCCCGTGTTTTTGGGTGAGGGGCAGAAACCCTCTTCGACCTGGGGTTTCTTCGTCTCCTTCTGCATGCCTACAATCACCCTCAATGCATGAACCATGGGAATTTTTTTATGTTCAGCTGGTGTATTTTTTGACTATATTTCCTGTTTCTTGGTTTGAGTTTTGCATCCAAATTACTGTATAAATATTTATGATTGAGACTATATTCTTTCTTGCCTTTCTTTACCTTATTTTTTACTGTTCCTGAGTAAATAAAGTAGTGTTTTACACCTTTTAATATAAGGCTACATCACTAAAATATATTAACCTTATGAAAGTTCACTACCATAACGCACTTGCTGCGCCCCGAACATTTTATTTAAGATTCTTCATAGAAACAAGTATGTGGCTCAAAATGTAGTTTTCTTTGATTATTTAACCATTTAGAGTTTAACATGCAATAAAATTGTTTGTACGTAAATATATTTCTGTGAATAAAAATTAATTATTATTGATGATCATTATTTAAAAGAAGGTAAATATATATTCCTTTCTTAAGGTAAAAGCGTAGTTTAGCAAAATATTTTCACTTAGCTGTAAAGTCAACATCTGTTACTATAAATGGAAATATCCTTAACGTCAAGAACCTATTAATGTTAATTGTTTTCTCGGAAATTGTAGGAACTGTACAATTATCTACAAATAGAATACAAGAAAACTCATTACTTAATGTAACAAGGTGGAAGTAAAAGTCCGAATGGTCTCTTGTACATATATAGATTACTTTTTTTAGTGAAGAAATTCAAAACGATCCCGAGAGCCTCGGTGGTTCACAGGTAAGAACGTGTGCCTCTGAACTGAAGGGTACTGGGTTCGATCTCGGGGTTCTCCTTTCACTTTTTCTGGCATTGTATTTGAGCAAGTTGAATGTCTGCACGTTCCACCCTTCGGAGGGGGCATAAAGCCGGCGGTCCCGCGTCCATGCGATGTTGGGCACGTTAAAGATCCCTACTCTTCTTACAGAAAGGCAGGGGTTCGGCAAAATTTACAGGATGGTGAGGTGAAACTGCTCCCTGGCGTCGGTGATTGGTCATAGTCGCGGAAATAGACCGACGTTAAAGAAACAAAACACACACACACAAATGGTTATCTAAAACAAATTTATCGTTGTGTGTGAAGTCATTGTGTTATTTTTTAAATTTAGTACCAACGCTGTTTTATATAGCGTTTAATATGTATCAAAACTGAAGATTCTAGTTTAATGGGAAATTGAATTATCACCATTTGGAATATTTTTACGAAAATTCACTACCATAACGCACTTGCTGAACCTAAACCCTTTTCAGCATTTATTTACCAGTGCTGTATCCATACTGTTTAAAAATGAACTAAATTAATATAAACAATACAAAATTTTGAAATTAAAATTTTAATAATTTACAGTGAACATAGGTATGTTTATAGATATAGATTAAACTACTGCATGATATTATGTAGTTTTATTTACCTCAAACTTTCCATATACGACATGAAGAGTAAATAAAAATGCAAATTCACTAAATACTAAATGTAAACAATAAGTACATTATTCTAAGATTCTAAGGTATTAGCTGACTCTTATTATTTGTTTATGACGTCTGTAAACAAAGAAGAAGAAGATAACCTCTAATTCGACTTCTCCACACTGTCAGTTTGGAAATCAACAATTAACAATGATAAATAGCTAACTGGCGTTGTTAGATTTAACTTGGAGAGGGCGATGGGTTTTAAATACCTTGAAGAATGGGGAGCTTAATATTTATACATAATAAAACGCAGTTATAGATTGCCTTTAAACAAGTTGAATCACTTTCGTTATAATTTTTATTTATTACTATATATTTTCCTGATATCTTCAAACTCAGATGGCAGTTTTGACAAATGGCAACCCCGCTGATTGTTTATTGTAACATATTTTTGTAGCCTTTTCGTTTGAAGTTTAATTTGGAGCATTTGTTTGCAATAGCAGCGTAACCCTGGTATATCTGTCTGACATTGTCTAACATTATAGGCACCCAGTCAGAAGTAATTTTAGGTTATATCGTAAATTATTTATTTTTTAATTGGTTATAACTCAGAATTTACTAAACCGATTAAGTTCAAATTTGGTAGAGAGGACAACTGATGCGATACCTACGTGCGTGTAGAGTTTTTTTTCATTCTTCTTGTAATTTAAAAGATATTGCGTTTTAAAAGAGTTTTTCGCATTTTTTCTGAAAGTATATGAGTGTCAAAACGATCTAACGAACTCGTCCAAGCTATTAACCAAATGAAGGGAATTTTCATATGTCGTTTTGATTGGTGAAGTATTTTTTTAATTATCGGTTGGATACAAATATATATATATATATATATATATATATATATATATATATATATATATATATATATATATATATATATATATATATATATATATAGGTTTCAACTGACCTTGGATTTGTGTTCAAGGGTCCTAATTTGTGCTCATTTAAAGAAATTTTCCAAAAATCTTAGCATCAATAGTAATTTTTTTAAATGAAAATTCACTAAAAAGTCGAGCGTAACAAGTTTTCCCCTTGAGATTGACATTTTTATAATAATAGCATTTAAGAGGCACTTTGTAAGACACAGCTAGAGATAACAAACCAAATATAAGGAAGTTTTGTTGTACTGTTTTGTAATGAATGAAGGTGTTATGTGCATTTTCGCATATGTATTAGGATGCTATGCTTACACTTTTTAATGAGTGAATGAGGCATGTGAACTTAGCTCCATCATATACTAGGACTATACTTCAGGTTGGGGTATATAATAGCTTCATCCATCAGTATCTTTCATATCATAGCTAATATGAAACTGATTAATGAGAGTGTGGTAGAGGGGGCTCTTACCAACTTTTTTCACAAAAAATCTGAAATTTTCAAAAAATGTTGCATAACACCTCCATCCACTTGCCCCTATATAAATGTGTTTGTGTGTTTTTTATTTCTTTAACGTCGACCTATTTCCGCGACTATGGCCAATCACCGACGCCAGGGAGCAGTTTCACCTCACTATCCTGGAAATTTTGTCGAATCCCTGCCTTTCTGTAAGGAGGGTAGGGATCTTTAACGTGCCCAAGATTGCATGGACACGGGACCGACGGCTTTACGCCCCCTACGAAAGGCGGAACGTGCAGACATTCAACTTGCTCACATACAATGTCATAACCTCGGTTGATATTAATTGTACAGTATGTACTGAAAAAGTGAAAGGAGTACCCTGGGATAGAATCCAGTATCCTTCGGTTCAGAGGCACACGTTCTTACCACTAAACCACCAAAGTTCTACCCCTATATAAATGATATTTAACCCTTAAGTACTAATGCTACGTCTCAGAGACGGGACGATATTATACAATATGTGTAATGCGCATGCTCTTGGGTGTTTTGACTATGAGCTTCTATGTAATTTATCATCGTTTAGTTTGCCATCAGTATTCCAAGAGTGGTGACCGTATAGTGTTTACTTTTTGGAATATTACGCATCAAAGTGAAGAAGCCGTCTCCCAGACGTCTATAAAAGTCAAAAGCCATCACTCAGACGTAGGATTAATTTTTAACAAATTAAAAAGATTTGGCTATGGATTCCCGACCCAGTACTTCTAAATAGGTGAAATTCTCAGACCCTAATTACGAAGAACATTTACTGAAATGGTTCGATGAAAGTCTTAGTGATACCAGTGGGGTTCAAGAAGAATGTGATGAAGAATTTTACATAAACAGTGACCACAATACGGACTCCGAAGAAGAAGGTTAATAGTTCTTAGATGATATCAATCGAAATATATTTTTTTTTTTCTGAAATCGATCGGAATGTCTAGAATTTGTTTATAATATTAATTGCGTTTTTCAGAAAAATAGTATGTGCACCTTGTAGTAAAAGCACACCACCAGACGCCGACCGGACGACGATGTAATAATTTACATCGTCGTCCGAGAATGTATTGCCTTTATTTATAGATGCACAATGTAATATTTTTTATTATTGTCTACAGCTGGAGTTGATGAAGATAGCGACAAGAGAAACGAGGACACAGATAAGGAAGTTCCAAGATACTATTATGGCGAAACTAGGTTCAAGGGGTCCAGTAAACTCGCTGTTTCTAGTAGGGGACGTCGTTTACAGGAAAATATCGTTCTTCATTTGCCTCGTTTACGTCCGTCAGGTACAGCAAAAGCACTGAGAAGAAAAGCAAGTCCTCTTCAAATCTGGAAACTGCTTTTTATAGAAGAAATGTGCAATATAATACTATGAGAGTATACATACGCTATTTGCTACAAATGGAACTGGTAGATAAATATTTAGGTGCATCATGAGTAAGGAAAGATTTGCTTTCTTGCTCATATGCTTTAGATTTGACAACCCAGACAATAGGCTAATGAGAAGACTGGGTGATCCAGCGGCTGCCATAATTCAAGTGTTTGACCTCTTTGTGCAGAACTGTCAGGCTTGTTATACTATCGGAGAATCAGCTTGCATTGATGAGATGTTGGTCGGCTTTAGAGGGAGATGCAAGTTTAAAATGTATAACCCGAATAATCATGATAAATACGGGATAAAAATCATGTGTTGTACAGACGCTTGTACTGGATATTTTTACAACGGCTACATTTACACAGGCAAAGACTCAGATGGAAGAAGTTTGCCAAATGAAGATAAAAAATATAGTACACCAGCCCAAAGTGTTCTGCGTCTTACACAACTAATCTACAAAACAAATAGAGGTATCACATTTGACAATTGGTTTACATCCGTTGAACTTGTAACAGTAATGAAGGAAAGGGGACTGACCTGTATCGGACAATAAGGAAGAATAAAAAAGAAATTACATCGAAGTTTTTACCGAAAAACAAGACAGTCTGGACTGTACGGTTTTACCAAAGATATGATATTAGTTTGTTATGTACCAAAAAAAATTAAGCCGTTATTTTTCTATCCTCTTCGCATCACCATGAAAGCTACGATCCAGAGTTTGGAAAACCACATATTATAGTCAACTATAGTTCTACAAAAGGCGGGTTGGACGCAATGTTCAAAATTGTCATCCAGTCGCAGAAGCCGTCGACGGCCGATGACAATACTCTACAGAAGTTTTAATATTAGTACTGTCAATTCCCATATTATTCACAACTCTTATCCAGAAAATCCTAAAATAGAAAAAGGTGAATACGTCAAACAACTTGCTTTACAATTAGTGACACCCCACTTACAAAGGAGAGGAAATAATCCATATTTAAGCCGAAAACTGCGATTCAGTATTTTTGAGATATTAGGTAAAGATTACATCGAAAATGTTCCCCAAACAAGAGTGGAGAAGTTGGAAAAACGAATAAATTGTTCTCTTTGTCCATATCAAAAAAGGAGACGAATAGCATATATTTGTTTTGATTGTCAAAGTCCTATAGGCTTAGAGTGTGCCAAAAAAGTTTGTCCAGAGTGTGCTTCATTTACATAGTTTTAGGACATTGTCAGTTTTTTAGTGAATTTTCTTAAAAAAAATTCACTAATGAGGAGATCTCGACTTTTGAATTTTGAAAAAATTTCTTCAAATGAGCGCTATTTAGGACCCCTGGAACCCAAATCCGAGGTCGGTTTCAGACTTTATATGTTTATATATATATATATATATATATATATATATATATATATATATATATATATATATATATATATATATATATATATATATATATATATATGTATATATATATATATATATATAAATATATATATGTTTATATATTTATGTGTCACACCTATAACTAAAAAAATAATGGACCGATTTTGAGAAAATTTGGTGAGTACCTTCCTTTCGCGAGTGGCTTGGATAAGTTCGTTATCCAGGAAAATCCGCCGAGGTTTTCCCGGAACATTTTGTGTTTTTTTAGAAAAAAATTGAAAAAAATTTATATCTCCGGAATTAACAAAGTAAGGGCAACGAAATTTGGTTTATATCGTTATATGTAAGCTACCTACCAAAATTTAGCGCTGTCGGTTAAAGGACAAAAAAGTTACAGGCATTTAAAGAAAAATAAATTTGGGTTTTCCTCAAAACGTCAAAGCCGCGATTTTAAACGTCAAAATTGTTAATATTTAGGCAATGAACCTGAAATTAATATGATCTATGGAAGGAAAATGTCTCAAGAATAATGTTTTACAAAGCCTGAGCTCTTAGTTTCAATCGTCATTGTCCTTCCTTTTACTAAAATATTCCCAGAAAATTAATTTCAAATAGACCCTTTCTCTGATACTTTAGCAGTAGTGTTGGCTATAGAGTTTATCGTTTAATGGTATATCATTTTTGTCGAATTATCGTAAAAAATCATTAAAGCGCAATATATCCGTTATTATTCAAGTTACGAAAAGAAGTTGTATACATGAATTGTAGGGTGTCTTAAGCTACATCTTAAAAAATATTTCCACAATTAAAGGTGGCCCATAAGTCGTTGGTGATTCAAATTTTCTTTTTTTTTTAGTGAATTTTTTTAATCGAACACGACCTATGTTAATGCATTTTTGTATTTTCCATCGAAATATAATACATCTTTGTAAGAAAAGAAATTCGAGACGCAGCAAGTGCGTTATGGTAGCGAATTTTCATTAAATGCTTCAAATTGTGAATCAATTTGCTATTAACCTATAAGGTTGACCAGAAAACCAGTTTTTTCGGGAAAAATTTAAGTTTACTTTCGGAAATTTTTGTACATTTTCAAACAATAAAGTTATTTTGATGAAATATGGTACATTGTTTCTAATATATAAATTATACTGGTAACCAAATTTGGTGCCTGCTTTCTTAAAAAAACATATTTGCTATTAGAAACATTTTTATGAAAATTCACTACCATAACGCACTTTCTGCGTCCAGAGTTTTTTTATTTTTAATTCGTTTTCTTTATTTCTGTCGCATATACTTAGTTCCATTAATATAGTGTACTAAATAAAATTCGTTTATTGCAAATATTAATGTTTTAATTTTACTTTTAGTATTTTAAGAACTCGATGTCGATAAATAGAAATTTCGACACTTCTTAAACATAACAAGTTTTTTTAATAACTTTTGTTATTATTTTAATTTTAAACGCCATTATCATATTGCCAAATATACTAACAACATTCAAAAAGACGTTAACCCTAATAATCACCTAAATTTTGAAAAAAATATAGTACATATTTATAGCCGCCTGTGAGACGTTGGGTTAGAAACAACGTTACATATTCAAGACTTTAGTAGTTAAAGGTTAATATCATTTATATAAATGAGAAAGATATAATCCTAGAAGCGAACCCTGCCGCCCTACATATTACGTACCTAGTCCTGATTTAGCATCAGCATAAGACAAACTGACAACGATTAGTGAAATAATATTTTAATAAAGCAGTGTTGTTCGCGTTCCAACCACGAAAAGCTAACTTACCCAGTAGAATATCGTGCGACACATCAAGTTATTTAAATGTTATGTATAGTAGATAAAACATTGTCACCTATAAGCAATTAAAATTACCTACAAATAAACCAAACTAAAATCTCTGTCCATATATATTCTATGACAAATCAATTAAAACCTTTATTTAAGATTGCTCATTAAATGTTGCAGCAATCTTAATAAAAATAATACAAAAACTGCTTTTATTGGTATTACTGCACCAAAATATATCCTATCATTGTAAGTATTTTGAGGTGCTAAAAACGACGGTTTCGGTAGCAAAATTCAATATGGTCTTGCGGATGACTTGCATATTTTCGAAGTAAATTGAAAGAAATGGCCACAATACACTGGTTTTGTACAATTGCTACAATTTCACACTTTTATTGAACTAACGTTATTATATAACTATGTAAAACAAAATCGTTGGTTGGTGCGGTTTATATAATAAGGAACTAAGAGGTATAATAACAGTTTTATAAGTTGTGAACATATATATTTCCTTGCATTTTAAATTATTTTAATAGCGCTATTAGGTATAATTTGGAGAATCCAATTCATCACTATACAGTTTTCAGACCTGACGATCATTTCGCTAGCAAAGTTAGGGTCATAAAAGGGATGAAAAACTAAACTAATAAAAGCTAGAACTGCTATTAGTGAATTTTCTTTAAAAAAAAAGTCACTATAGATAAGACCCAGACTTTTGACTTGTGAAAAAATTTCTTCAAATTAGCGTAAACTAGGACCCATAAAATCCATATCCGGAGTCAGTTTCAGTTTTTATATGTTTAAATACACACACACACACACACACACACACATATATATATATATATATATATATATATATATATATATATATATATATATATATATATATATATATATATATATATATATATATATATATATATATATATATATATATATATATATATATATATATATATATATATATATATATATATATATATATATATATATATATACTTAGCCGCAAAAATAACGCACAACCAAAAATTATGCTCAATTTGAAAGTTGATTTTTTCGCGAACCGATAAATTTATTTCGATCTTTTTTTTTAACTGTAGCTTTTTTCTTTGGTAATTGCACTGTGAAGAACTTTTTATTTAGATTTCAGTTTAAGGCTTATACAGGGTGCAAAAATGAGAATAGTTTTTTACGTTAAATTTAAGACACCCTGTAGGGACCATTAGCCACAACAACGGCTGCGTAATGAAATCATACTGTAGCCTCATGTTTTCTGAACATTTTGTTTTTTAAATTTCTCTGATATCTGCATATCAACTAAAATACACAGTTTTATTCCAGAACATGTTTATTTTTCATTAAAATAACATTTTGACAATAAACTAAGAATAACACTAACAATAATTAACAATACATAGCAAAAAAGTACATTAGTAGCGCGTGTTTTCACCTCTACTTCTAATAACTGCTTCACATCGCCGACGCATACTCGATATTAAATTGGATATTTGATTTTGGTCAAGTCCATTCCAAATATCGGTAACCATTATTTCGACATCTTGCAGGTTGGCAGGAGCGGGTTGATGCTGTCTGAGTGGCCTACCAATAATATCCCATAAGTGCTCAATAGGATTCATATCGGGACTGTGCGGTGGCCAATTAACAGTTCGAATATTTACTTCATGTAAATATTCATTGATGATCCGTGCTACATGAGGTCTTGCGTTATCGTGCATTAGTAAAACATTATTCCCAATGTACGGAGCGAAAGGGACATCGTGCTCAGACAAAACGTAATTGATATATATTTCGATATTTAAAGCACCCCCATGTAAAGGTACGATATCCGTTCATGCTGTGGAGGAAATTCCAGCCCAAAACATCACAGAGCCTCCATTATATAAAGTTGTTTCACGTATGTTGCATTGTGCATAACGCTCATCTGTCCGGCGGATAACTCTTAGACGTTTATCGGAGCTATATAGACAAAACCTAGATTCGTCTGTAAATAGAACCTGTTCCCAGTCCTCAATAGTCCAGTTTACATTCTCCCTGGCGAATTGCAGTCTAACTCTGCGGTGGTCTGCATTTAATCCAGCGCCTGTCGCTGGAATTCTGACATGTAAATTGTGTTCAGAAAGACGTCTTCTCACAGTATCAATGCTTGGTTGAATATTACAAATTGCACTGAGTTGTGTCAAAAGTTTCCTTGACGTGGTGAAACGTTCTCTTAAAGCACGCAGTCTAATATAGCGATCTTGAACAACGGTAGTTACCCGAGGTCTGCCTTGTCGTGGACGTATGTCATAGTCATTAGTTTCCCTGAAGCGTTTGTCCAACACGAGAAATTGTTGTTTATGCAAATCCTTACTACTTCACTATGTAACGTCACTGTTTGAACACATTCATCACGAGTCATATTTCTTCTAACACGTTCCATTTTCACCAAAGAACAATATATCACAAATTATGAACTTAATTATACAAGTAGAAATGGGCCAGGGCTGACAATTTTCTAAATTGTTAGTTAGCTGTATACAGTCTCTATTTTTATAACACTTTGTGTTATTTGGAGCTGGCGTGACAGCATACTACTTGGTTCCGCAACTAGGTGGCGGCACGTCCACCACTCACTTAGTAACTTACTTATACAGTTTAAGACGATAGGTACATAAATAAAGAAATTGTTTTTGCTGATATTGTTTGTTTATCAAAGACTAATGTGTATTCTAAACCAAATAAGTATCCAGTAAAACTGTGATTAATGAAGAAAAACATGTGCTGGTATAAAACTGTGTATTTTATTTGATATTGCAGATATCAGAGAAATTTAAAAAACAAGATGTTCAGAAAACATGAGGCTACAGTATTATTTCATTATCATCCGTTGTTGTGGCTAATGGTCCCTACAGGTGTCTCAAATTTAACGTAAAAAAACTATTCTCATTTTTGCACCCTGTATAAGCCTTAAACTGAAATCTGAATAAAAAGTTCTTCACAGTGCAATTACCAAAGAAAAAAGCTACAGTTAAAAAAAAAGATCGAAATCAATTTATCGGTTCGCGAGAAAATCAACTTTAAAATTAAGCCTAATTTTTGGTTGTGCGTTATTTTTGCGGCTAAGAGTGTATATATATATATATATATATATATATATATATATATATATATATATATATATATATATATATATATATATATATATATATATATATATATATACCGATAACTCCTAAAATACTGGCCCAATTTTGATCAAGTTTGGTGAGGACCTTCCCCTTGTAAATGTCTTGGATAAGCTCGTTAGCTAAGAAAACCGGATAAGGTTTTCTGGGAAAATTTTAGGTTTGCTTTCGAAAAAAAATCATATCTCCAAAAATTGAAAAGATATTGTAACCAAATTTCGTGTGCTGATTTCTGCCATAAAGAGTATCCTTTGTACCAAAACTTAGAGCTATAGTTTAAAAGGCAAAGAAATTACAAGCCTCTGATTAAAAAAAAATTGAAACGTTAAAATTGATAATTCTGGTAGTCGTACATTAGTACGCATTAGCGCTTTGTGAGTTAAAAATACGGCTCTAAATGACTAACAAGCTCTTAGATTTGTGTCTCAGCCATCAATTTCCTTCATTTCATTAAAATATGAGAAAAAAATCAATTTTAAACAAAAAATGTATGATGTAAATAATCAAGACGTTAGAAAAGTAATATACTAGAGATACCTGTTAGTAATACATCTGTCATGTCGAAAATGGCCGAGAGGCAAATGCAGCAGTGTTGATTTAATAATGGACTCCTATAACACGCGCTCTAATCTCAGTTAGTGACTTCAGTTTTTTTTCTTTTTTTAGTCTTATTTCATTTTATCGTTATCTGATCAGATTGTGTAATTCCGATGAATTTTTTAGCAAGTTTTTGTATGACAAATTTAATTAGGACGAGATGAAAACTTAATTCAATTTGAATAGCACATCTGGTTGTTTGTCATTGCCTAACTTAGTGAAACCGTTCCATACTTAAGACAGCCGTAGACTTTTCCCGTGGCTTCACAAGTGCTTGTTCTTTTCTGAAACCGATTTAAATTTTAACTGGACGCAGCAAGTGCGTTAGGTCAGCGAATTTTCATTAAAGTTTCAAATTTTATTAGCTCAACTTGTTATTAACCTAACGCTTGGCCAGGAACCAGTTTTTTCAGGAACAGTTTAAGTATATTTTCGGAAAATTGTTGTACATTATTAAACAATAAAGCGTTTGATTAAATATGGTGCATTGTTTCCACTATATATGTTATACTGGTAACCAAATTTCATGCCTGATTTCTTTAAAAAAAGACATATTTGTTATTAAAAATATTTTTATGGAAATTCACCACCATAACGCACTTGCTACGTCCAGACTTTTTATATGTTGCGTGACAAGCTTATAAATAATAGTTCTAGCTTTTTATCTCTTATTTTGTTCATCCCTCTGATGACGCTCTCTTTGGGATGAATACAGTAAATTAAGAAAAATAGAACCACTATTTATATGTTGCTTGAAAAGCATATATGGATATAGTAGCTTTAATTCGCTTAGTTTATTTTCTTTATAATTAAAAATTCCCTTCAACCCAAGGGTTATTAGCGAGAGGTATTAGTTACAGCATTTTTTTTAATTATACACACCACGAGGGCTTACAGCCTAAATACGATCGTACCGTGGGTGTCGACAAGGAGGAAAGAGGCAACTTGTTAATTCTGGACTTGAAGGTTTGGAGATTCGGAGGACAAGGAAAAACATGTGCCGGGAAGGAATTTCACAACTTGGAAGTCCTCGGGACTAAAGAGAGGGCATAACAAGATGTTCTATGTCTGCTGACCTGGACATTAAAAGGGTGCATTCACTCTGTTCCCCTGGTAGATCTGTTAAGTGCAGCAGGTGGAGGAACTATGGAAGAAAGCTCCTCTGAGCAGTGCCCGTGCAGATGGGATGGCACCCTTGGGTGAGGGTAGGGTCACCGATGAGACGTATAGCTCTCTTCTGAATGGGGTCCAGGATGGCGAGTGTAGAAGCGAAAGCTGCACCCCAGATGTGGGAGCAGTATTTGAGGTTTCGTCTTATTTGTGAAGTATATAAGGTATAGAGATTAGCTGGTGAAAAGTATTTGCGAGCCCGGAAGAGGAAACCTAATTTCTTAGCAGCCGCTTCTGCAATTGATGTGACATTTTGTGCCAATTTAGATTTCGATCTACAGAAATGCCAAAAAGGACTCATTACTTTGAATAACTTGGTTGTTTATTGTGATGGGTCTAGGGCTGGTGTATCTCTTATTAGGAAGAAAACAAGACTGAG
Organism: Tillus elongatus; assembly: GCA_964006375.1. Taxonomy (NCBI): domain Eukaryota; kingdom Metazoa; phylum Arthropoda; class Insecta; order Coleoptera; family Cleridae; genus Tillus; species Tillus elongatus. The sequence continues at coordinate 194,683,938 of OZ023263.1, forward strand.
ATTTCTGGGGTTGAATTGTACAAGAGTTATACTTCCCCAGTCTAATATTTTTCGGAGATTTACGGAGACGGAACCCTCCATGAGTCTGCGATCCTCATCTAATTGAGCTAAAGAGACAGGCTTAGAATATTGCATATTTGAGTGGAGGGTGCTGTCGTTCGCGTAACTCTGAACTGGGTTAGATGTGCTAGAGAGAAGGTCATTGATGTGGAGAAGAAACAAAGTTGGGGCTAAAGCTGAACCTTGAGGAACTCCTGCAATAATTGGATACAGTTTAGAGGAATGGCCATCAACGACAACATAAATGCTCCGGTTGGAGAGGAAATTTGCTGTCCAGGTACAAAGTTTTGGTGGTAGGCCATAGGCCGAAAGTTTATTAAGCGCTGCATGACAGACCTGGTCGAGTGCTTTGGATATGTCTAGAGCGACAATCTGGGATTCACCGTGTAGTTCCATAGACTTGTTCCAAGAATGGGTGACAAAGGAAAGAAGCTTGACAGTTGATCTGCGCTGACGGAATCCATACTGCCTGTCGTGGATTGGACTGTGTTTTACAAGAAATTTTAGTAATTCCGTGTTCATATATTTTTCCACCACTTTAGAGACGACTGAAAGGAGAGAAATTGGCCTGTAGTTGCTGGGAAGCGCTTTGGATCCTTTCTTGGGAACGGGTTGTACTTGAGCAGTTAACATAAAAAACTATCCACATTACAAAACAAAAGAACTACCACACTATAAATAATTATAGAATAAGTTTAGTTTCAACGTCTGTCATATGGATTGCGCTGAGGTACGCTATTGTATTATTAAAGGAGCACTTCGGTCCAAGGGCCTGTTCAATTGTGGAGCGAATTCCATGGGTAAGTCTTTCTTGGTTGAACAGTGGATACTCTACCAAAAAATGTCTGACAGTCTGGTTTACATCACAGGGAACACATATTGGTGGCGGATCACTTTTTTAGGAGGTGCCTATGAGTAGGTTCGATGTGATCTAGTCTCAGGTGTGCAATAGGGACTTGGCTCCTTCGGTCATTGGGTGTTGTTATCCAACATTTCACTAATGATTTAGCTCATCCTAATTTTGATATTGAGTTTATCCACCGGGTTTATCAGTTTTCCACGCACTTAGCACTATGTTTAAGTTTTTTACGTCACCTATAGACTTGACTCACTTTAGTAGCATCCTTCGCACTGATTGCTTAGCGGGCTTGGTTATCAGCTTCTTCATATCCTTGAATTCTGATATGTGATGCGATCCAGATAAAAGTTACCTCTTTACCTACAACTTGGGACTGGTGCAATTTTTCCTTGATTTTCATTACGATGCTATTTTTTTAATATACTTCTTAAATACTTTGTAAATGACTTTGAGAGTCAGTTAATATTATATTTTGGAGTTCGAAGAATTGATCATCAACACTGCACGGTACAGTACATAAAGTATGCCTGTGTGAATGTTACTATGGTATAGAATTGTGTATTTTTCTGTTGATGTGGTTGTAACTACCGCTGCTTCTACTCTATCAGCTGTTCTTGACGCATCTGTATGAATTTTTTCGACGTCTTAGGGGTCATAGCTCCGGCATATCTAAAAAAAATCCAACAGTTTCAAAGCTGTGATCTAGTTATAAGCAATCTTTTTTGCAAATTCGCTACAAAAGTGTTGGTTATGGTAGTTGCGTTATGGTAGTAAATTTTCATTAAATGTGTTAAATTTTAATAATTCTATTTTCTATAGATTTAGATAGATGAATTTTGGTATGTAGTAAGTACATATTTGCCAAATTTCATTAAAATACCTTTGGAGAAAACATTTTTTTTTCGAAAGATAATTAAAATTTTCCCGGAAAACCTTGTCTGATTTTCCTGGCTAACGAACTCATCCAAGCCAATAATAAAAGAAGGGTACTTACCGTGTTTCATCCAAATCGGTAATTATTTTATGAGTTAGCGCTTGAATACATACATATACACACACACACACACCTATATATATATATATACATATATATATATATATATATATATATATATATATATATATATATATAAACATATAAAAATTGAAACGCATCCCGGATATGGGTTCTAGGGGTCCTAGTTCGTGCTTATTTGGAAAAATGTTTGCAAAGTCTCACCATCGATACCTCTCTATTAGTGAATTTTAAAAAAAATCACTAAAAACAAGATGCATTAAATGCGCTAAGGCTGTGTTCAAATATCCACAAAAGTTATGACAAAAATGTGTTATTGTATTTGAAATGTTATTTCTATAGAAATTGGCTGCCAAAATATTACGTACAAAATTTGTTAAAATATCTTACACAAAAAATCACATCAAAAAATTTTTTGCACGAAAATTCGCTAGAAAAATGTTCAATCAAAACTTCGCTGAATATTTTTGTACACGAGATTTAGAAACACTTTTTTTTTCAAGAAAATAAGAAACTTTTTAAAAATTTCCGGTACAAGTTTGCTGTAAGAATATCCGCTAGTGCAAGATTATTTTGTACATGAATTATACAAAATCATCTGAATACATGGACTTTTCCTGTAGCTTCACAGAGAACATTTTCTTTTGGCTGACTAGGCCCGTGAAAAGGACATTGGCTACAAGGAAGGAAAGAAGAACAAGCCCCAGAAAAGGTCTCTATGTCTGTATTAAGTATGAAACGGTTTCACAAAGTTAGGGCAACAGCCAACAAGGATTTATTATTAAAATTGGATTGAATGTCCTGGTATCTGCGAATTTTTTTCTACAAAAATTTAAATTTATTTTTCCAATTTTATTTACATTGATGATAAGTTAGCACTGTTTATCGCTGGAGCGCAGTGCAACATAAAAAATGTCCGGACGCAGCAAGTGTGTTACAGTATCTAATTTTCATAAAATTTAATAGAGGAGAGGTAACTTAATTTTATTTAAATTAAGAATCACCAAACTTTGTAGATGGTATAACCTTTACCTTAAGGATCCTATGTACAGAACTCATTATTTGCGGAAATACCAAATGATATGGATTCTACAGACCGTAGATGCGCTCGTTAAAAAAAAGAAGCGGTGATCTCATAGGGCATTTTTTGCATAATGAAAAGCTGATCCAAAATAGTTAGTGAATTAAAAAAAATAGACAAAAATCCATATTTTTCTACAAAATTTTGTTAAAAAAATTGCTCTACGATAATTTGCAAGAAAATGTTTTCTGTATAGTCTGCCATTAAAGAATGGTAAGTTAAACAGTTAAAAAAGCAAAAAAATAATACAAAATTATATCTAATTCTATCAGCAAAATTGTGGCGAGCAGTCTCGGCAGTCCAGTGGTAAGAACACGTGCCTCTGAACTTAAAAGTACTCTGTTCGGCTCGCAGCAGGCGAACCTTTCACTTTTTCAGTATATAGTGTAAAACTAACATCAGCGGAGGTTGTAGCAATTGTGTTTGAGCAAGATGAATGCTGCATGTTCTACCTTTCAGAAGGGGAGCGGGTAGGTTCCGTGTTCCATGCAATTTTTGGTACATTAATTATTTATACCTTCTTTACATAAAGGAAAAATTTCCAGTATAGTGAGGTAAAACTGCTTCTTGCCGTCGGTGATTGGCCATAGTCGTGGAAATAGACCGACGTTAAATAAAAGAAAAAAAAAACAGGTGTTGCCCTAAAAATAAAAAAATAAGAACATACTTATATTTGCATTCCGCATGTTGCCAGAATAGAGAACTGGAGATTAGTAAATATGTCAGTTTTGAAGCTAGATTTGTCAAAATAATTTGTCAATTTTATAGGTGCTCGCTCACGATTGGGTCATAGATTAACTATAGATTCTGATTCTAGGCAGGATAATAAAAAGAATTATTCACTGATTGTTGTTGCCCTTACTTAATGAAACTGGTCCATACTACCTACATACTTTTTTTTTACTAACAAAAATCTGTGGCTAATGAAAGGAAACTTTCGAGGCTAACTTACGACCACCACCATCACATACAGACTTGGAAACTAGCTCTCTGGCGTCACTGTTGGGTTTCGTTTCTGTAGGTGAAAGGCGTAGCCAGTGCGTAAGATCACTGGAGCAAGAGGCCCTTATGAATTCTACATGTTCCCGGATGTTCTTCAACGTTTCTGTGACTAGCTCAGACAGATAAAAATTTAATTAGTATGAAATCATGACAACTACAAATAAAGATCAGTTGCTATGTTATGTTTTGATAAAAAATTCATCAAATTGAAAATAAAATGAAACACAGATGACGGATGAGGCTTTCAAAATGTCTACGTGATGTATGTCAATATTTAACATAAAAATAGAATTATCCTATAATAACTATAATAACAGTTACAACAATAAACTTACTTAACAATAACAGTAATAAAGAAGACTCTATATAACGAAAGTATCGTCATACATCGACTCATTGTAACGCAATCTACATAGATCAAACTTTGAAATGAATGAAATTTTAACACCAGATACAAAGAACATATTGTTTCTGCATTTAGAAATAGCCACGCTGATAAATATACATTTGCAGAACATATCATTGAAACCGAACATAGACCTACAGTAAATAGCCGCATACAACCACAACATTTTTGTAATGACAAACGTAAAATATCCTTTTTTGATGCTTTAAAAGTCAAAACGCACACACACAACAATAACTGCCTTGCTTTCTCGGATATTCTTCTTCCTAATTAAGTTAGTCAAAGAAAATAAATTTAACTATTATTTCAAAAAAGTTGTAACAAGATAATGAGTTGTTGTATTTCGATACTTTTGTTGTATATAGTCGCCTTTATTACTGTTATTGTTTAATTATTTTATTGTCGTAACTGTTATTATAGTTATTAAAGTTATTATAGGCTAGTTCTATTTTTATGTTGAATATTGACATACATCACGAAGACATTTTGAAAGCCTCATCAATCATCTGTGTTTCATTTTATTTTAAATTTGATGAATTTTTTGATCAAAACATAATCATAACATTGTAACATGTCGCATGTATTTAACATAAACGTGACATGTCACACGCGTTAATGCCTTTTATTTTGTCTACAATAAGCTTCTGAATCAGTCCCTTTAGTGACGTCAGAGTCTGAGTCCCTCTAGTGACGTCAAACTCGGCGGTCGGTTACTCTACCGCATCACAACTCGATGGAATACGCCTGCAGACGCGACAGCTCCATGACGTGTCTAGATAAGAAAATCTTTATAAACGCTTGCAATGCGTGACACGCTTCTGTTTCAAGCTAACCGGAAATGTTGTCGTATAGCTAAATTTTCAATCGGGACAACAGCATGCCTAAATGGGTAAGTTTGATACTTAAATACTCGCTTATTTCTAGTTGCTCGTACATTTCTTTGGTTGAGATTAATATGAGATTGCTTGTTAATGTATACCGTGCTAAATCCACTTTAGATAACTGATCTCTTTGTTATAAAATATATAGTATTAAACGGTGGCTTGTGGTAGCGTTAGTTCAGTAATTAATTGCTATTGTGCTGCCTTAATTGCATTTTAAAAGAGATCATTTGAGATTTTATTTCATTTACGTTACTTTATTACTAATTATTAGCGCAGATAAATTTTGTATGTAAACGCAACCTGCCACCAGCCGCCTTATGTAGACCATTAAGCCCTGAACCAACAGTAATACATCTGAAACTTTATAGCACCCCGCTAGGAAGAAGCTCTCAATAACACCTTGCTGAACAGAACCACTGGGGAGAAGCCCTCAATAACACCTTGCTAGACAGAACCGCTAGGGAGAAGCCTTGAATAACACCTTGCTGAACAGAACCGTTGGGGAGCAGCCCCAAGCAACACATTGCTGAACAGAACCGTTAGTGAGCAGCCCTATGAGTAGTAGCACTATAAATGGAGCCGCTATGGAACAGCCCTATGAGTAGCTGCTCTATCAATAATATCTTGCTAAATTACACCTTGCTGAACGGAGCCGCTTCCCCACGAAGTCTCTTAGGCACCCCCAGCATCCAAGGCTAGACGAATGGGATCACCACTCTGAAGGCAGCAGTCTGAACCTCGAGTTAAGTACATCATTTATCTGTAATTTTCTTTTTAAAGTAGTGTATGATCCACAACTCATTTTGACCGTGCTATATGTCCATTTAAAGTAATCAATTTATATTTTTCCTTAAATTAAATTTGCTTAATTAAATCTAGCTGCATTATCTAACTTCAATAACCTTTTAATAAACTTATTTTACTTATAACTCCTGACTTTTATTTGTGCATCTTAAAACCAACTGACTGCAAGTGTTGAAGCCCACACCCTGCGTCAATTTATATTATATTTGTGCCCCGATTGAGTAGCCAAACTTATCATTAATTCTTTAACAAATACCTAGGGCATAATGAAATTCTGTTATACTGACTCCACAACGTGGGAATTAGTTTTTTTTGTTACAACATAGCAACTGATATTTATTTGTATTTGTCATGATTTCGTACTAATTCAATTTTTATCTATCTGAGAATTCTGTCAAGCAGCGAAACTAGTCACAGAAACGTTGAAGAACATCTGAGAACATCTAGAATTCATTAGGGCTTCTTGCTCCAGCTAGCTTACGCGCTGGCTACGTCCTTCACCTACAGTAATGAAACCCAGCAGTGAAGCCAGAGAAGTAGTAGTCTCCAAGTCTGTATGTAGTAAAAATAATTATCTAAATATACCTTATAAAATATTGCTCGCCTAAAAGAGATATAACAAAGCCTGATTTTCAATTTATTATTTATTTCATAATTTTGACGGTTTCAGAAAAAGTGACTTAAAAACACCAAGAATAGGTTAATTGGTGATGAGAGAAATTGTTTAAAATCTCAGTCATTACCTCTCTATAAACGAATTATTTTTTTGAAGGAGTTAATAGAAAACTAATCGGGTTTGAGGAGATTCTTACATAGAAATTATTTTACATAATCGCATTCAATGTATGGTTCCATTGTATATAACCAAGCTCCATTGTTATTTTTCTTGTTGTTTCAGGAAGCCTACAATACCACGATTTCTGAGCATTCCGTTTATCATTGCAGCCGCCACGCTTCTGCGATTATTATGCTTCGTTTTCTACAGTTTTTATTATTAAAAGGTTGAAGATTTGTAAACCACAAAACAAAAGTTCTTAGAATATAGCGAGGTGATATAAAATAGCAATCAAACTGCGATAATGCAGTTTAATAAGTTTCATTTCAAAGGAAGCATCAAGTGGTTTATGGTGCTATAGACATTGTGTAGTTTGATATGTATGTTCTTGGTTTATATGTTTTGGTGGTTGCGTACAGTATAGAAGTGTGCAATGGCGGTGTAGCGGCAAGTGAAAAGTGAGTGGCAGACCCTTAAATCACCAGTTGCCCAAACACCACACATTTTCATATGAATACACTGTGTTTATTAAGTAACGCATAAATTTAATAAAATTGAAAGTGACCATTATTAAGGGGAGTTTACAAACAGGACGATTTTTATTGTCAAAAGTTAATTTTTTGATATAAAAATCTCGCCGCTATTCGTTCTTCAAAGGGTAGTTACCCCTTCGAAATTTTGAAATTGGATGGTGTGATACACCTTTTTAAAACTAATCCAATTCTATATACAGCAACGCCAATTTTTTTCTAGGTTTAAAATATCGTGAGTAATAACATTTTTATTACTAGTAACACCTAACACTAGTAAAGCCTGTGAATAATTACATAGACCAGTCTTATGATACTAATATGATACTTATGATATGATACTTGAATATCTTAAAGTCTGTACAAACAACGTTCAAAATGTTGGGCTTCTTGTACGAAAAGAACTCTAGAGATTTTCTTGTATATTCCCAGGCAACACAACTTCATAACAATCATGTATTTTGCATGTAACAGCGCGACATTGAACATCGCAGAGGTGTACTTTGTAAGTTCTATGCAAGTTACCAGAGCTAGGAAATGTCAGCAACTGCCAACATTGACAATACATCCCAGGGACATGACTGCTTAACATGCTGGAGACATCGCCTGTGCTGTTAAGGAGATGTAGTTACTAATATTTCAATAATGTATCTAGACTCATCTCTAGCATGGAACTAAATCAAGTATTTGAGATGTCCTATGATATATTCCCAGTATATAATTCATACTTCATGGCTGTCATGTAAATTATATACATACATACTTACACACACATACACACACACACACACACACATATATATATATATATATATATATATATATATATATATATATATATATATATATATATATATATATATATAAAGTTACTAATAATTATTGGTAATAGTAAACTCAATCTGCATCTGAGTTAAGAGTCTAAAATATTTATAAAAGAATGAATGGGACAATAAAAACAACAGATGAACATCTATAAAATGGAAATATATATTTTATACAACATACAAAACTATAAAATTTTTAGTAAATGAAGAAAATTCAAAATTCTCATATAGTACAAAAACAAAAATGAATTCTAAATATATACATAAATAGAAGCTTCTAAAAAATGTATCATATAGTTAATGCAGTACAAAACAATACAATTTCCAACCAACCCTAAATTTATAGAAAAAACAAAGTCTCATAATATAAATATAAAACTATAAATGAATTCCAAAGGTGTATAGGTAAATGAAAACTTCTAAAAAATGTTAACATGTATTTTATGGACCACAAAACAATATTGTTTTCAGTAAACACTAAATAAAAAAACGAAATTCTCATAATACAAATCTAAAAATAAAAATGAATTTAAAACATATGTATAAACTTGCTGGAATTTGTAAACATAGAAACAACAATGATCCCATATTGTCTATATAAATTAAAAGTTAAGCTGTAAATTTCCACTTCTTTAGTGAAATATGCTTTTTGTAATTTCTCTGTTTCCGCTGTCTTGCTTGATAGAACCACTCCGAACCAGAAATTTTACACCCTTTTTCTTTTAGTTGGTTGTTCTGCAGAGATACATCTAAAATTTCAAAAACGAGCTGTTAGAAAAATTGGTATTATTTTTATTGTTGTTTTATTAAAACACTGTGTCAACCTTTGAGTCCACTGGAGGTATGGCTGATAATATTAAACACATACATGATGATATTACTAATGCATCATCAACAATATTTTTAGGTAGTGGGAATTGATTAATAGCGGAAGTCGAATTCGGCTCGACATATGGAAAAGTTGCAACTTCCCTATATTATTTTTATTGCAATCTAAAATTATTTCCCTGTATGGCAATGAAGCATGACTGTTAATTTGTTTGCCTTTTAGGTTTCGTGTCTTTTTTGTCTATATAAAATCAGTGAAATTACGTTTTGAAATTTTACAAATTGACGAGTATAAAATTATCTAACTCAAATAGGTAACATAAACACCCCAGCATAACAATTGTTTCTTACCTTGTGCAAACACAAAAGTATTATGATCATGACATGTGGATTTAAAAAAATTGGCCCTAACTCTTGACAAAACCAGTGACACAATAACAGATACGTGCAGTATACATTTTGTCTAGATTCGCGATTTAAGCAGATAATTTTCTGTGGCGGTTTTACTGCTACTGCCTACTGCCATGTTAAATCCATGTAAATAAATGCTGTATTGTTTGTAAACAATCGCTATGATTTGCTTAACATATTAGATGTTCATCATATAATAAATAGGTATACACTTAACCTAGAAAATGTACTTACTAGGTAATAGATATATTCTATATAGGTAGGTACTTACCTCGTAATTGTAACTGCAGGATAATGCATAATGTACAAACACAAAAAACTTCTGCCTAAAACCCAAATTGCAAGAAATAATCCAGGTCCACAATATACATGAAAATATTGTATGTCATTGTCGTGCGTCACATGTCACACAGAATAAAAGTTAAAAAATAACCAAGCGTCAATGCGATTCCAGCGATGACAAACGGTGTGGCGTGAATATGAACTGTGAATCTATAAAATAACGGTCATCGTGTTAATTACATGGTTGGCATGTTATTTTTATGAAGTAACAGCGATATAGTTTATAATATCGCTAGCATATCATTAAAATTAACTTCTGAAATGTAAATTATAGCTATGTCGCTGTTACATACTTGGCATGTAAAGAATAGCCATGTATCTCAAAAGTAACAGCTAACATCGCTAACATGTACTAGTGTAAGCGCAAAATCATAGGTAACAGAAAAGAATCCCAGAAACATGACATGCATGTATCAGGATATGTCGCATTGGTTACTTAAAAATAACATCTCAGCGATGTGAATATCACAATTGTGTTGCCTGGGCTATGTCGTATCTGTAACAAAGGACTGACGATAACATTTATCTGCTGTGTGACATGTGTCATAAAGACTAATCAAGCATAGATTTAATAATTTTTTGCGATACAATCGACAGATAATAGTAGTAAACTTAGGTTTTGGTTGTTGTGCAAAGTGAATACGTATAATTTTAAACTTTTGCTTTTTGAAATTAATTGCTAAATTGTTGGTAAAATGCGCTTATCAATAGCTTAACGAATTGAAGGTCTAATGATGATTGGTTGTGGTGATAGCATCCGAACTCAGCCAAAGGTGTGTTCTGTTTAATATTAAATATACAGTGACATTCAACGCCTTATTGGCAGTGGAAGAGAATCCGTACAGTAGTGTTCGGTAAATTGGCCAAGACAATGGAATAACATTTTAGACGGCACATATAGCATTAAAACTTGAACAGCTTCATCCTTATAAATTACAGCTTTTGCAGTTGTTATCCGATCCAGACCTAAGGTTGCAGTTTGGTGCAACATTAATGGATAAAAGTAATGATAACTCTCCGCAAGGGCCGACTATTCTGTTGTAGGACCAATCTACTATTACACTACTTGGAGAACTTGACCCTCAAAAGTGCAGATATTGGGCAAGGAAAATCTGGCGACCGAATAACACACAATATCCACAAAGTTTGGGCGGAAATTGCTAAGGGTAGGATTATTGGTCCCTTCCTTTTGTATGGAACTCTAAATGGACCACAATACCTACAATTTTTACAGTAATATCTCATTCCCACATTATTGCACTTATTTGCTGGTGGACACAATGCTCGTATGGTACATCATAACTTATGGTATCAACAAGATGGTACCCCCGCACGTTATGACGTCAATGTTCGACAGTATCTAAATCAACAATTTCCCAACAGATGGATAGCAGGCGTGGTGCAACCGAATGGCCGGCAAGATCACCTGACCTAACTGCCTAAGATTTTTTTCTGTGAGGTCAATTGAAGAATGTGGTAATCAAAAGTAAACCAGATATTATTTACGAATTGAAAACAAGAATTAGAACTGAATGTACCCACGTTTCTCCAGAGATTATACATAGAGTCCAACAAGAATTTGTTGACTGTTTGGGATATTGTCAGACACAAGAGGGCGGGCATTTCGAACATTTGATTAGATAAGACTGAACTATGTAATTTTTTATAGGCTTCACTTGTGTTAGGTGTTACTGATAATAAAGATGTTATTACTCACTTTATTTATACCTACAAAAAAAATGGTGTTGCTGAATAGAGAATTAGATTAGCTTTAAATATATATATATATATATATATATATATATATATATATATATATATATATATATATATATATATATATATATATATATATATATATATATCACACTACCCACCATCCAATTTAAAAATTTTGAAAAGATAGCTTCAACTTGAAGAGATATAACGATAGGGGTGAGATTTTTATATCAAAAAATTCATTTTTGAAAATAGAAATCGATTTGTTTTTGAATTTTCCCTAATAATGGTCACTTTTAATTTTATTAAATTTATCCGCTACTTTATCAACACAGTGTATATGAATATCTTGGTATTGTTTTTCTTCTTTCGCTATGAATTTTAAAGAATTTAAATATAGCGACCAGCGACTGTAATATTCTAAAAAATGGTGTATATCTCAATCTGTTCTTTCTAAATTCTTACATTTATTTATTTTAAATACCCAACAGAAAAGAGTCTTTATTAAAAAACATTGTAAGTAAAAAATAGTTAATATACAAATAGGTAACCACAAAAGAAGAACAAGTGTAGGAATCCATCCTAGAATATTATTAAATAACAAGTAAACATATGCACACTTGGGGAACACAAATCACCACAACACATTTAAAAAACCTGACGATCGTTTCGCTAACCAAGAATCATTCATCCTCTAATGACGCTAACTTGGTTAGTGAAACGATTGTCCGTTTTTTTAAAGGGTTGTGATTCTCCAAGTGTGTTTATCAGTGCTCATCACAGGCGCCAATCTTCACCTAGTGAACAAGTAAACAACTAAACTAACATAAATATGACCCAATCTTTCCTCCAGCCCCAAAATAACACCAAGCAGTGATTTTTTCTGGGTGAGTTTTTTAATAAACTAGCGAGGAACCTCAGCAGCTCAGATATACAACAGTTCTGTGTGTTCACATACCCGTCTAATTGAATATGCGCTAAACGTGATTTTCTTCGAAATTCCACTGCTTCTTGATTTTTGGATATCCAGTTGACAAATTCACGACTGCACATGATCTCCAGGCTTAAGTTTGTGAATGAACTGGATTTTATAGACATATACAGGGTAGTTCAAATTCGATCCTCACCATTGGTATCTTGTTAACTGTAAGACATACAGGGATGCAAGGATGTTCACATTGGGGCAAAGTTGTGCGTTTCTATGGTGATCCGTTATCTGGAGGAAAATACGATATTTTTTTCAAGCCCGTTCCCTTGGCAGTTGTTTCGCTAGATAGTTGGTAGGGAGAGTGGGAATCTCGTTATTCATTTTGTGTTTTTTAATTATTCGCAAAAAACCCAGAAATGTTCAGTTTTCGTTATTTTATAAGGAAATACCGGAACAACTAGACTTTTTTTAACTATGCCATTGTGAGGAGACTTTTGTATGGGCAATCTTAATCTCTGATCGAGTTTTTCAAGGCGTTTTTGATGCAGAAGTTACAATACTTGATTTTGATTTTTCTTAGAGGCGCCATAATAAATTTTGCACTTTTACAGTCTCTTCTTTTCTGATTAAAATGATATATCACATATATTCTGTGAACAGTGCTTTGGTTTCTGATCACTTCACTTGGGCAGAAACTCTCCACACTGGTCTGCAAACAGGCGCGTTTACCTCTAGGTGCATATTGTTATCTGAATTTGACCACATCAAAGAATGATTCTATTTAAATTATTATGAGTGGTGCAGTATTTTTAAAATTATTTTCATTCAAACTTTATCGGGGTGTAGAAACAATCATGGGCCTGCTTTAAAGGACAACGGACCAACATAACACAAACTAAACTTGTATAACTTCAAAAACACCAGAAGAGAAAAAAACAGAAGAACTAACTAAAAATAAAACAACTCTGAATAATTACAGTAGTATTTAAACTTTTCACTTTCAACTGCTACTTTCATTTCATCACAGAATACCAAATAAGTGATCAAATTGAAAGTTTTCTAATAAACAAACTGTGAACCGTTAAATTACTCGACTTTTAACGAAAAAATGTAAATTCCCACCAAATTACCCCATATTTATCTCCTAATCGCTTGAGCAATGTTATCCAAAAATAATTCGGTCTGTTCGTTTGTCGGATACCAACTGTATACCAAATTTGAAGACCATACCTCAATTCGTTTAAAAGTTATTGTGTCTATTAATAGACAGACATACTGGTCGACCTACCAACAGACCTATGGACCGACAGACAAAATAAATGTTCTTTTCTATTATGTTTTCTATGTTTCGACACTTTTTACGCCGTTTTAGCGAAAAAAAAATTCGAAATTTCTGTCGCCGATACCATATTTCCTCACGTATTGATGATGTTGAAGTAATAATCAACACTGATAACGATAAATTTAATTTGGAGAACTCAATTCATCACAATGCAGTTTTTAGACTTGACGATCCTTTCGCTAACAAAGTTAGCTTCATCAGAGGGATGAATAAAACTTCTATTCACAATTAACGATATTAACGATCGTCAGGTCTTAAAACTGTATTGTGATGAATTGAGTTCTCCAAATTGTACTTATCGGCGCTCATCACAGGTTCCAATCTTCACTCACTTATAACGATTTTCTTCATTCATAAGAACAAAAAGTAAATCAATTAAACGCCTACCAGCTGTAGTACGAGAATTTCGCCAACTTCGTCAATTCTACCAGAATACATGTTTTTGGATTTTCCAAATGAACCATATTATTTCTAATACGAACTAGTCCATCAAAGTAGGAATAGTGTGGTTTGCACCTTTCCGGATAGTCATTTAAATAGTTTTCACTAATAAGTCTAGCGTTTCTATTATTTTGGTAATACATTTATATCATGACTCTCTTTTCACCATTTGTAAGACTCATGATTTTCGAATGAATGCCATAGAGACAATGTAGGTACAGACGTACTATAAACATCAAAATTTGGCTGAACTGTTAATATTTAGATCGTTAAACAAATTTATTGGCGTCCTTTCCAAAGCACTTTTCGCAAAAACGATTTTTTTCCAAATTTTGATAGCAGCTAAGATGTCATCATATCATGTGATATATCATTCCAATTATACAAAATTGTTTTTAGAAATTCAAGAATCCAATACGGAGCATATAAGAAAAATCAAAGTTAAACATTGTAACTCTTGCATTAAGAACGCCTTGAAAAATATGATGACAGATTTAGATTGCCCATAAAAAGTGTCTTAACATAGTCGTAGTTAAAAAGGTCTAGTTTTTTCGATATTTGCTTTAAAACATAAACAACGAAAATTGAAGATTTTCGTTTTACGAATAATAACAAAAATATTCTTTCAGGTAATTTATCACCATAGAAACGCGCAACTTTTCCCCAATTTAATCATACTCGTATATCGAGTGGATTACAAGATCCCAATGGTGATACTTTAATTTGAACTAACCTGTATATGAAACCCGTTTTCAATAATTAGGCAAAGTGATTTTTGAAATCTATAACTCTTTTTTTTAACAACACACCACGAGGGCTAACAGCCTAAATGCTATTGTACCGTGGGTGTCGAGAAGGAGGAAAGAGGCAACTTGTTAATTCTGGACTTGAAAGTTTGGAGGTTCGGGGGAGAAGGAAAAACATGTGCCGGCAAGGAGTTCCAGAACTTGGAAGTCTTCCAGACAAAAGAGCGGGCATAACAAGATGTTCTATGTCTTGTGACCTGGACAGTAATTGGGTGCATTGGCTCTGTTCCCCTGGTAGATCTGTTGGGGGCAGTAGGTGGAGGAACTATGGAAAAAAGCTCCTCTGAGCAGTGCCCGTGCAGATATCTATAAAAGAGACAGAGGTCACCAACGGCACGTTGGTGGGCAAGGGATGGCAGCCTTTGGGTGAGGGTATGGTCACCAATGAGACGTATAGCTCTCTTCTGAATAGAGTCCAGGATAGCGAATGTAGAAGCGGCAGCAGCACCCCAGATGTGGGAGCAGTATTCGAGGTTTGGTCTTATTTGTGAAGTACATAAGGTATAGAGATTAGCTAGTGAAAAGTATTTGCGATCCCGGAAGAGAAAACCTAATTTCTTAGCAGCCACTTCTGCAATTGTTGTGACATGTTGGTGGCAATTGAGATTTCGAGCCACAAAAATGCCAACAAGTGAAAATGACTCATTACTTTGAATAACTTGGTTGTTCATTGTGATGGGTATAGGGCTGGTGTATCTCTTATGAGAAAGAAAGCAAGACTGTGATTTGATGGGGTTAAATTGTACAAGGGTTCTACTTCCGAAGTCTAATATTCTTTGGAGATCCACGAAAACAGAACCCTCCATGAGTTTGCGCTCTTGTGAACAGCGACAAGTCGCAGTTTGTACATACACGGCAACACTTTCGGCCAGTGCGGCAATATTAATTAATAATACGCCCTGGACAACGACGAATCTGTGTTTTTTATCAACGCCTGAACCAGTTTTTTTTAATTTTTACTCGCTTAACCGATTAAATACTGGCTGCTATTTTCCAGCCAAAAATCGGGCGTTTAACTGTTCTCGAAAAACTTTCTTGATATTTTAAGTGGATTAGATTAGGGATATTTAAGCCCCCCTCCGCGACCTTAGGTTTATTGTGGCTTACATCTATTGAAACAAAAAACAGAATTACCCCCAGAAAAACCACAAAAATAATAACAAAGAGTCTTGCGCTAGATACGTATTTCTACAACGAAGTTGTCTTCATCGGTAGCTGTCGCTAAACAAACATCTTTGTTATTATTTTTGTGGTTTCTTGGGGGTGATTCTGCTTTCTGTTTCAGTTTCCAGCCACAGTGTCCAACTTTAGTCTTACATCTATTGCTTAAATTTTACCCATCAAATCTATAGTATTTTTGAGGGTAAAAGTAGGTTTGGCAGTGCCATTTAGGGACTTGTTTTCCACCAGTTGTTGGGATGTACTGCCATATAAGCTAAGTAGCTTGCCCGTTTCTAAGCTCAGAGAGAGATACTTGATATAAGAGAGGCCGTTTTTGGTTTAGAAGCTCACAGCAAAGGCCTCAATTTCCAGGTGTAATTCACACATAGATATATTACATTTCCCCCCGCTTTGGTCTAGAACAGACACATCCTAGTGCTTGACTTGCGATATTCAATGGAGTCCCGCTCCCGAGTATCACCACTAAGCACCAATAAGCAATTATGTTCGACTTTATACACATGTAAACATATAAAAATGTTCGGGACGCAGCAAGTGCAATATAGTAGTGAATTTTGATAAGAATTGTAAGTTATATTACTAAAACTAATTCTTTAAATTTAAATGGATCTGGGACATCGGTTTTAGAGGTCCCAGATAGCGCTCATTTGAAGAGGTTTCTATTTTCCATGGAGCTAGAAAATTATAATTTCGTAGAGATATATGTAAGTCTCTTTTAAAAAATTGTGTTACAAATTTCATTAAAGTCACAAAAATTTTCTAAAAAAATTAATTATTTACAAAGGTAATGTACTTGCCAAATTATAAGTATGGCAGGTATTTTCCTTCTAATTGCTTGGATGGTTTTGTTTTAGTCAACCCAATCGAACTAGTTTTTGCAAACAAAACAACAACAAAAGTTTTTTGAAACCAACTTGTAGTTATCTACGAAGCTCATTATGTTATTTTTCTTTAATTTAGTACCCAAGCTGCGTTTAAATAAGTGTTACTATGGTTCAAGATTGAAGATTCTGGCTTAATAAAAAATTCAGTTATCGGATTTCAAATATTTTTACAAAAATTATCTACCATGTATTTGCTGCACCCTGACCGTTTTCAACACTTATTTACTGTTGCTGTATGCCCACTTTTTGAAAATGATTAAATATTGTAGCTCTCTATGTAAGACTGACAAACAAGGCAACCTAAATTCCATTTTTGGAAACATATTTTAAACAAATGAAATGGGGTAACAATTTAAACATAAATTGAAAATCTTGGTAGCTGCTTTCTCGTAGGGGTTCCCCTTCCCCTTCTAAATACCTACAACTACCCTCAATGGATAAAGAAGAACAAGGTAAACAAGAAATTTTTTTGGGAACAACCCGCAAGAAAGTTACGGGACTTGCGGTCAATATAGGGATTCTGGGCGGTATAAACAGAATTTTAGGGAGGTATAGCTGCAAAAGGGGGAAAGGCAGCTTATACAAGTCCAACGAACTCTTTTTTTCGCACTTGCCGCTCACATTTACTTTTTATCTTCTTCCCCGCCCAACACCCCTATTCACTCCTGGTCCCGTAACTTTCTTGGGGGCTGTTTGCAAGAAATATTTCTTGTCGTGTGTGTATCCAGAAGGAGATCTAAGCATGTTTCTGAATAAAAATTTTTTAAGCCCCTTTGTGCTAATCTGCAAATTTACCGAAAATTTAATTTTTATTTACAAAACGAATGTACTTGCCAAATTATAAACGTGGCAGGTTTTTCTTATTAGTCGCTTGGATGATTTGTTTTAGCCAGCTCAATCAAACCAGTTTCTGTAAAGAAAATAACAAAAATTGTTTTCTAAAACAAAAATTACCGTTGCCTGTGAAGATCATTGTGTTATTTCCTAAATCTAGTACCCACGCTGCTTTTATATTGGTTTAAGTATGTATCGAAACTGAAGACTCTAGTTTAATGTGAAATTGAATTATCACCAATTTGGAATACTTTTACGAAAATTTGATACTTTAACGTACTTGCTGCACCTAAACTATTTTCAACATTTATGTACTATTGCTGTATTCATACTTTTTGAAAATGAAATCAATAAATATAAGCAATACAAAATTTTGAAATTAAAATTTTGATAATTTGCGCTGAACATCTGTGTATCGGTATACTTAAAACTACTGCATAATATTATGTAGTTTCATTTACCTCAAATTTTTCATACACAAGATGAACAGTAAAGAAAGTCATTATCTCACAATTTTCATTTATAACCATCATCCAATATTTATTTTCAATACTTAATATTTATATCCATATTTTAAATATGTTAGGTTAGTTAAAAGTCCGTTGTAAACGCTACATAACAAGCGCAAGCCACGAAGTGTAGAAATAATGCGTTTGTCAAGCTTGCAAACAACCAGCTATCAAGCGGCTTGTAGTCGCATGCTAGCGTCTATGGACGCATTAGGAAAGAAATGAGCCAGGGCTATTATTGTTAGTTGATTTACGTAGTCTCTATTTATACCATTTTGTGTTAACTAGAGCAGTCGTGACTACATACTACTTGGTTCCGCACCGAGATGGCGTCCCTGTCGTACATATCACAATGTTATTCGGGTCTGACATTTTGCAATGCTGATGATGTAACTTCAATCGTTTACATTTTTTATTTACCATTTATTTATTTATTTATTTTTATTATTAAAACTTGTTTTGACCTCGAGAAAAGCTCTTTTAGCCACGGTCACTCTAGGTCACCAACTAGTGCTTCGGCTCCCTACTACATTACGATGTTTTACATAAAAAAAGAACAAACAAAAGGGATTCTCTATGCTGTCGTCTACCAAGCTCAGCAAACAAATTCTCAAATTTCTTTTACTTCATATAAACAAATAATAATTTACGAAAAGAGAATATGCCCATCATACTTAACATTTTGTTTTTTTGGGTAAGGTGTATGTGTTTAAGTCTTCTTAACTAGGATTATAATTAAGGAGAAAAAGACATGGGATCACAAACTTCACGCCTAGGGGTCCACCAAGGCGATTTTATTTGCGGCAAACTAGACTGAACCACGGTAAAGCTAGGTTAGACACAGGGACATACAAAATGAAACTATAACTATATGACTATTAACAATCATGTCAATTGCTTCAACAAAATTTCTTTAAAAAACAAAACAAAATTTGATCTCTTTTTAAGTTGAGCTAAATTACCTCATGTAATTTATTACACTTAATAAAGTTCAAAAGTATGTCCAACATTTCTTTTTCAACATAAAAGGCTACATGCAACCAATATGCTATATTCATTGGTAGTGAAACTCCATGATCAAGACCTTTTTTACTGGATTGTTACATGCGTGGATGTGTTTTTACAAATAAAAAAGATATGATCAATATCACACACACTTGTTCCATCACAACTACGCAGAAAAAATAGAATAGATATTTTCGAACCAAACCAAGTGTTTTTTCTGTCGCAAGATAAAAAAGCCCGGGTATCTATAGGCTTGATAGCGGCAAATACACAAGCTCCTCTCCTGATGCATGTCGAATATCTTGTCTCATTGCCTTATCTGCCAGCGTTCCCAAGGATCTTATTGTGGCGACACACAAAAATGTTGATCGGGGTGAGCCTTATGGTGATCTGCCCCAGGACGACTCAATTTGAGAGGTACGGTAACAACATCTCTCTTACCCTCCAAGGTGGTATTATTTCTTGGGAGCAACCGAAGGTACGTGCCACTCTTAGAAATTTCAAATCCGTGCTCCTTTAGTTTCTCAGGGAGGTCAGTTAGTGTTCGGGAACTGCGAACAATTTCTGAGCGACGTCGGTCCTCCGCAGAAGCACCAAACATGACCAAATCGATTATAGTTTTTAGCAATTCCGGTTGTTGCTCTTCGGCTGTTGGGGCAGAACGCGCCTTAAGAAGACAAGCTACATTGGGACTCTTAAATGTACTTTTTACGTTAGTAAGGTAAACAGTTATTTTTTCTTGTTAAAAAAGTTGAAAACTGAAAAGTATCTACTCGTGCTCTTCGCCTTCAAACTCATCTTCAGATTGATTTGCAAAACTTACCTCCGCTTTGGACCGTAGCTGATTAGCTGGTAGATTATCAGGTGATATTTCATCTTCGACGCCTGAATATACGAATGTTACACTTCAGGTAGAAACATCAAGATGACAACTACGCCATCTTAACACTTTGTGTTTTGAATCATCGCCAATGCATTGTGTAATGAAAACTTCTGAAAGTATTGAACTAAGTTTCACGGGGCTGATTTATTTTTTATTTAGTCTATGGGGTTACAGTACGATACACGTGATAGAAGCATACAAAATATACAAAATATATAAAATACACAAAATGCACAAAATACAAAACACATATAAACAGAGAAACATCAAATATATAAGAACAAACATAACTATTATGACAAACTATATATCTACATCCAAATTGCCAAGCCATTTGATTGCCTCTGGTGTGACTTTCATAAAATCTTCGAGGTCACAAGCGTAGGAACGGTTAGGACATTCTGATACGTTGTGGTGGATAGTTTGCCGCGGAAATTCGCAATCACATTGTAGGGATTCTGCTCTGCCCCTTTTGTGTTAGGAGTCGGCACATTTCCCGCAACCTGTTCTAACTCGGTTGAGCTTTGACCATAGTCGGCGTGGCAGGTCGGATCCGTTGAATCAGTGTGTTGGATCATCTAGTTGAATGTAGTGGTCTCCTGCAGTCCCTGTCCATATGGTAGTCCATTTATTAGTCGCACGAAAGTTTTCGTTCCATTCTAATGCTGATCGGATGGCTAGATGTCTTGATTTGAGCCGATGGTATTGTCCCGCCAAGTATGGAATATCGGTATGGATTGGTAGGGCTACGTTAGCCATGATTTTTCTATATTCCCTGATGAGAGCTGCAGTTCGTCGGATATCTGGTAGTGTGATATTACTGAGCACTGGGAGCCGGCTCGTTGATGTTGGCCGTATGGTCCCAGCAATAAGTCTCATTGTTTGGTTCAGTTGCACATCTACTTTTGTGGTGTATGCACTGTTGATCCAAACAGGACAGCAATATTCTACGACAGAGTATACCAAGGCCAGAGCCGCTGTCCGAAGTACTGTCGCTGTAGCTCACGAGGCTGATAAAGTGATTTATTTGGTACAGATTATAAAAACTTAGAAAAAAACTTACCTGCAAACCTGATGGTTCAGTTCTCCTTTTTAACACATTTCACAAACCTTTTACTACAACCTAAATTTTTTGAATCTCAAAGAAAGCTATATAAAAGATTCTGGACCCAGCAAGTGCGTTATGGTAGCGAATTTTGAATAAATCTTTCAAATTTGAGTAACTTAACCCATTTATGGCCAAGGTATCAAAAAACGTTCAAAATTGAATGTCACTCATTTTCTCCAGCAACAATAAAGTTTCTAAACATAAAACCAACAAACAAAAAAATATTTTTTATTTAATTAGTGAATTACAGGCTGATGCGTAAACGCATCAATGGCCAAATATATGCAATACAAGTGCTAACTGATACTATATAAAAATATAATGTACAAACATTATTTCTTATGAAATTCTTCGAAGCAGTAAGCGTGAATATGTACATTACACTTTTTGCACATATATATTGTTGCACTATGACATAATCGACATCGTCGTCTAGCTTTCGTTGCTTCCTGAACCACCACATGGTCAAATTTATCTGTCCGTATTTCAGTTGGTATACTATTAGATATGGATACCCGACTTGAAGATTGTTCGCCTCCTTGATTCTGGATTTTCAAGAGACGATATGCAATATATGACTTGAAGTCAAGTTGTGACATCTTTTTTTCATTAACCAGATTGAAAAGTTTCCAAGCATTTACAATAGTACTATCAACAGCATTTGAGAATAAAGGCCACCACCATTTCTTTTCCAAGATCCTGGTACGATAGTTTGCTATTGCATTATCGTGTAAATCTACCCCTCCCATGAATTTATTGTAATGGGAAATCACTGCAGGCTGATTTATATTTTCAATTTTTTTCTCTTTTCGATTATATCGCTTCGCTATATTCATAGGTTGAACATTGTAACAGTTGCTTATCACCGTCACCACTGAATTGTCATTCCATCGAACAAGTGATATACCAGCCTCTTCATCATAAGCGCAGCTATGTGACCCACGCTGCTTCTTCGAAATTATTTTGTTTGTCTCCAGTGGACAAACTCCTGTTCGATTGTCGCGTATCGTACCAGTGGCAGAGTATCCTTTATCAGTTAGAACTGAAAATAGTTTATAGGAGGAGAAAAAAATTGTCGAAGAAAACCTTGTGTGCGGCATTTTCTTTGATGACTGATAATAAATTGACCACAACTTGGCCTCCTAAACCAAGTGGAGTTTTTTCTGTGGATGCACCAGCATACGGAATAAATTGGTAGAGGTAGCCATCAGATGAACAGAGACACCATAATTTAAATCCGAACCTGACAGGCTTGCCTTTCATATACATTTTACATGAATGTCGTCCGAAATAGGGCACCATTTGTTCATCTATTGACAAACAAGTCGAAAACACACCGAACTTCATGAACTTTTTATTCAGGAGGTCGAAAAACGGCCGAAGTTTGGCAAATCTATCATGTATGTCTAAATTGTTATTATCAGACAGGTGAATGTTTTTCTTCATATTTCTAAACTTGTTTCGACTCATGCAATCTTTTACAATTTTCAAGCCTTTGTCCTCTTCTGTAGACCAATATAAGTCAGCTTGAGGGAGAGTGTGGTACCCAGATAAAATCATGATACCCAGGAAATTCAGCAAATAATCTTTGTCGATTATAAAGTCATGTCTGTTATTGTCACGTGCATATTTCTGACTATACTGAATTATGTTTTCAAGCATTTCATCATCAAAGTACATAAAAAATAAATCTAAAGGTGTTTTGCCGTCTAACTCATTCTTCAGCCTAGCAATATTTTCTTTTTCTTTGACATCGTGATTGCTGTTTGAATTATGCAAGTGTTCTCCTGTTTTCCAGATAGGTTTTCGATCTACACCTTTATATTGTAACAACTTCTTACGTTTCGCTGCCAAACATTCATCATCCGAGTCATAAAGCAAATCGTCATCGGCTGTATAAATTTCGAATGTCCCTGCAATATCATTGAATTCGTTTACTTTCTCACAGTCTTCTTCGAAAATCTCTTCGTCAGTTAGTTCGTCTACATCTGGCGGTATATACACTGCATTTACATTATTATCTGTATAAAAAAAAAAACATAAGAATTACTTCACGAGCACACAATAATTATAAATATAATTTTATTTTACCTCGATCATCTGCTAATTCTTGCACGATCTCCTCTAAAGCAAGTTCTAATTCTCTTTGGGTAAGAAATTGCGGCATTTTCTCACACGACAAAAAATATCACTTCACTATTCACAACACTAACCTAACGTAGCACAGTCAGGAAACAAACTAATGCTATTATATCCGTAATCTGGAATCAGAATACATCACAGTGCTCTAACACGTCTCGACATGCAGAAGTGCAGAAGTTGACGGTTTCGGGCATTGATGCGCATACGCATCACACATGTTTAGCTGCTGGTTTTTTCTTTCCATTCAAAAATTTTCTGAAGGACTCTCATTTAATTGTTTCTCCTTTAGGTTTCCAATAGAACTTTCAAGAATTTTTAGCTCATTCTTCTGTTTACCATTTGTAAGAACAAATACAAGTATATGCCGACAAGAATCCTAATTTCTTCCTATTTCAATAATTTCTCCAATATAGATATTCTATGATATACGTGTCTTTTATTTTTCATTAGATAATAGCATCTTTATATAACATCGCACATTAGCTGTATTCGATTTTGCTTAAGGTGGTTGCACAGAAAAAAAAATTTATATGACTGATGCGTAAACGCATCAGCGGCCGGAAATGGGTTAAATCAGTATGAACCTAAAAAGTTAAATGTTGGTATATGGTAAGGTCTTTACCAGCGCAACGTACCTACTAAATTTTATCAAAGTAACTGTTATTTTTTTAGATACGGACACCGGAAGTATCTTTTAACTCTGTTATTTCAAATATAATGTTATAGTTTTTATTACATTTTTAGATATAGATTGAAAAATAAGTATGACTTTTTGTATCATTCAATATAGATACCCTTGATATTTGTAAAAATATTACGAGCTTCCTTTTTTTTTTCGCTCCCATTTATATGTTATTTCAAACGTATGCTGTGGGCTAAGTTTTACTGCCCTAAATTCTAAATACCAATAGCCGATATTCAATTATTTGAAATAGTTAAAGAATAATTTAACATCATTTTACAGTGTATTTTTTGGGTTACAACATATCTAACTAAAAAGTGGAATAACTTGTGTTTCCAAACGAAGCACACTACTTTCTATGGATTGGTCAGGTAGATCATTAAATTCTGCATCGACGTAGTAAAGGTTTCCCTATAGATATAGTTAAAACTTTTAGAGCTATAGTGGTTTGTTTTACTTTCGATTGTAAAAACTGTATTCTGTCAGATACAGGAGGCACAGAGAATCAAACAACTGACATTTATTGTGAGATAACAGATAAATGTCACCTAACCAAAACTGTAACAATATTTTCAGTTATCAGGTGCTTGAGCCAAGTTATATGTTCTAACTTTCGAGTTATTTAATTAGAAATGAATTATAATATTAAAGAATGGGTTGATGACACTTATTATAGGCCAATGTCAGCGAAATTGTTTTCTAGCATCCGTGTGTATGCACAAACATATCCCCACTGAAGATATCCTCAGACAAAATGTTTTGTCAAATAGTTGAACCGTTTTTGCGAGCTGCTAAAGCCAATTATCAAATGTCAACAGGCCAAGGGAGAGTAAGTGGCAATGAGTAACGAATTTTGTGTTGTTGCATCGGCATTAGATAATCCGCACATAAGCGTCAGGCAGAATTAGGAATATCAAAATCTTCAGTGAACAGAACACTGAGAAAATACAAGTTTCTCCCATATAAAATCAAGTTGCAGCAGCCATCGAGGAATGCTACATTCGAAGTCGCCTCAGTTTTTGCGAGTGGGCAGTAGGCAATAAGTACAATGAAAGCGAAAATGTTTTTAAATTACACGACGTTCAGTGATG
This sequence comes from Tillus elongatus, assembly GCA_964006375.1. Taxonomy (NCBI): domain Eukaryota; kingdom Metazoa; phylum Arthropoda; class Insecta; order Coleoptera; family Cleridae; genus Tillus; species Tillus elongatus. Next base: position 194,709,318 of record OZ023263.1, read on the forward strand.
AATGTTTATTTTCAAGTTGTGGTAGGGTTAACGGGACACAACTTATATTATTACGCTTCCGAAAATCTGAATTTTTTAGGTGAGTGGACAACCCGCACCGTTTACGATAAATGTTTGGGCTGAAATAATTGGGACAAATCTTATTCGACCATATTTATTTGACGGCTACCTCAGCAGGCAGAAATTACTGCGTATATTGGAAGAACATGTAGCGGCTTTTCTGTAAGATTAACCTCTAGATTCGACGTATATGGTTTATGCAGGATGGGACATCAACGCATTAGGACATAAATGTTTGCTGAGTTCTAAATGATCGGTACCCCAATAATTGGATAGGTCGAAGTGGTCCTGCCTCTTTGCCTTGAACGTTTCATAACGTCACACGTTTAGATTTTTTCCCATGGGGCTATATCGAGGAAATGGTGTATCAGAAACCATCCAACACCCCACAGAAACTAAGAAATGAAATTCCAGACGGATGCAGGGCAGTAACTCCGCAACTATTGAACAATATACAAAAAGAATTCTGAAGGGGGTTAGATGCAGGTCAGGTCAGAGGGCTAAATTTCTAATAGTTCTAATGTATCGTTGTTTTTAGATTAGTTTTTTATGTTAGCGACTGTGGACTATTGCTATTATTATCAAAGATATTTATTATGGTTTACGTCACCTTCTAGTTCACATGGTTACAATTAACTTTATTAAACTGTGTTTCACTTTTTGTATGGTAAAATGTCCATGAGTCCCATAAAACAATCATTGCATGTAGTTGCGTTCTGTAAGTTTCTGTATCGAGACATTATTTATTTTTTTTTTTTTTTTAACATTACACTACCCAACAACAGCCCAATTATTGGGTAGGAAATACAGAAATGACCTACAAAATAGGATTAAAAATTAAAATTAAAACTAAAAATAAGCATTTTGAACCATAATTTCCAATTTCATAACAAAGTGTAACTAAAACAGAAAAATATAAAAAATCACAACAATCAACAATGAGTAAAAAACAATCAGAAACACAAATCAGTCCTCAATAACTGTGAAATACAAACCAGTCCTTCACAACCGTGAGACTGCAAACCCTTTGAGCAACCTTGGATCCGACACAAAGATAGCAATGGAAGACGCATGTCTGTTGGAAACAGAACACAACTATAAAGCGGTGAGAACTTCACAAGATTAGTTCGCGGCGTAGGTAACCAAATGGTGACCGGATTTCGGGAAGACATTCTCGGAACATTAAAGTTTAGTTGCTCAAGTAGACGAGAACAGTCACAGGATCCCCTTACTAAAGCATTTAAAAAAAATAGTGCAGCTTGTTCCTTTCTAGATTCTAGACTTGGTAGCAAGAAGTCCCGCTGCATATACTCCGAAGGCTAACCCACAGAGGGATGTATACCATTGACGCGGAAGTAAAGATATTTTAGAAAGCGTCTTTGGATATTTTCCAACTGGAGAATATGGTTCTGGTAACCCGGAAACATACAACTGAAGCATACTCAAGTTTATTACGGATAAAAGTACAGAAAGTCATTTTAAATGTGTCAATATTACCAAACTTGCGACAATTCGTAATAATAAAGCCCATTAGTTTAAATGCGTTGAATACAACATTTTAATATGACATATAAAAGACAATTTTCTGTCAAATATTACGCCCAGATCACGGATAGATACCGGCCTAGCCAGAGACACATTATTAAGACAATAATCAAATTGTATGGGCACCAACTTAAGCGTAAAGGAAAGACAGCTACATTTGGCAACATTTGAAGAAAGAGAATTTATATTGCACCACTTCTCCACATCCTCTAATGCTAATTGAAGTCGAATGCAATCATCCACCGACTTCACCTCACAGAAAATTTTGATGTCATCGGCATACAGAATACATTCAACCCTCAAACCACCAACGAGATCGTTAATGAAAATATTAATGAACAAGGGACCCAAAATCGACCCCTGAGGGACCCCTGATGTGGCTGAAATATATTTTGATCTGCAGCCATCCACAACCACATATTGCTTCCTGTCTATAAAGTAATTCGCAATCAGTTTTCGGAGTGGTTCAGATAAGCCAAATGCTTCTAATTTACGTAGCATAATAGCATAGCATGATCAATGCGGTCAAATGCCTTTGACATATCAAGGTAGATGACATCGACCTGATTACGATTATCTAAAGCTTCCGCAATGTATTGCGTAGCGCAAACTAAGTTTGTAACTGCTGCTCTGCCTGGCATGAAGCCGTGCTGAGAAGGAGTGATGAAGCTCTTTATATGGAAGAATATATGCCTGTATAATAACATTTCCAAAGCCTTAAGGAAGTTACAGGATAACAATATCTGTCTATAATTATCTATCAGTCTTCTATGACCAGCCTTATAAACTGGACAGGATTTCGATATCTTCCACACTATTGGAATTTTACAGTTTTTTAAACATAAATTAAACATAACCTGTAAGGGAAAGGCTAAAACGGCTGCACAATCCTTCAAAATAAATGATGGGAATAGGTCAGGACATGACGTCATATGAGGCTTAAACGCCCGAAGAACCTCCTCTACTTCTGAAAGAAGCAAACTCACTATTTGTAATGAAGCATAATCATTGTCTTTCAAGGTGGTATTTACTACAGATTGCGGTGCAGGTGTGGAGTGCCGAGATACATATGTAGACTGGAAAAAATCAGCAAAACTATTAGCAATCTCATCAGATTGATGCAAGTTGAGATCATTATACTCCATTGTTTTGGGAAGAGAGTTATGTTGCTTTTTTAGAGTTCAGAAATAATCAGAACTTCTTTGGGTTATTAGAGACTGAAACTTCACAGCTCATGCGGTAATTATTATATTATCTAGTTACGAGGATAGTATCAAATAATTTGCCTTAGAAGCAGCTCATTTTAGTTGCGATAGTTTTATTGAAATTATTGTTAAAACAAACATGTATTAGATGTAAATACCAATTTCCAACGGAACTTGGTTTTGGGTTTTAGGGTCCCAAATTCTAGCTCATAAGAAAACTATTCAAAGTTCTACCATCGATATCCCTCTATTAGCAATTTTTTTAAAATAAAAATTCGCCAAAATGATAAATTTAATGTTTAACAGTACCTCATAAAGATGGCAGCACATTACACTATAAATTTTGTTATGGTCCTTACATAATATAAAATGCCTACATCTAGGCCATTTGGGCAGATCTGGGTTAGATGACATTAATCTTGTGATTTTGCTGTAAATAGCATGCCTAATATAAAGTTAGCTTCTTGTTTTAAATAAAATTGAAATTTTATTTTTATTTTCAGGGTCCACATTAAAATACACGTACCTGAGTTCATAAAACACCACCACCACACAAACGTTGTATACGTTCATAAAAAGAAGCCTTGGTATCACGAGTGGTCCGAGAATTATGTACCTTTCTATAATAAAAGGGAAAATATAGTTGTACACAATCACGAGCACAAACATAAGCATGAACACGGGCACAAACATGGTCATAAGCATGGTCACAAACATGATCACAAACATAAACACGGTCACAAACATGACCATAAACATAAACACGATCACAAACATCACAAGGACCATAAGCATAAACATCACAAAGATGATGGACATAAGGATGATTATGGCTTGGCTGATTACAAACCAAAAAAGTTTCATCACAGCGATCAAAATTTCGAGTGGGAAAAGAAACACGAAAGTCTTATTAACTACAATCCTCCCGAACCTATAAAAGCTGACCCAGAGTACGCCTTGGATGAGCACTCTTTAGACGATGATGGCTACCAAACATCCCACAAAAAAATCGAAAGCGAACGTTATGAATTTGAATCCAACGAGGATCCGGTAGATGTGTTCGATTTTCCGAAAACATCGTACGTTATTAAAAACAGCTATAGTGTCGAAGAGAAAGATCCTTTTGATATCACATCTCATGGCTACCATCATGAATATAATTATCCACCTCTTGAATCATTTTCTCTTCCAAAAGGTGAGCACCTAGAAGACTCTCCAGAAGGTTATGATTTTGAACATGAATACAGCTACCCCAGTTTTGATAGGGAAGAGAAAAAAAGTAGTTTACAAAAGAAACCAAAGCCGAAGGCTCAATTTGAAGTTTTCACTCCATCTAAAAGTCAACCTCAAAAAGAAAGCCATAACAGTTACGAATTTGGCTATGACTTCACCTATCCTAGCTATGACGATGGGCATGTCAAAAGCAATTTATTAGACGAGGTCCAGTCAAGTGAAAATGAGAAAGAAGACTTGACGGATTATGAAAACTTCTATAAAGGTCTTAAAGAGTTCAAGAATGAAGACTATGCTGTAGTAGTCCCGGATTATGACAGTGAACGAAGTCAGAAATTGCAAGCAAGCGAAGAATATGATGACTATGGAGAGTATACTCACGCAAGAGTACAGGAAGTCCCAGCGCCAGTTATGCAATTTAATAGCAAAATAAATCGAAGATGCGCAGATGAAAGCGGTCATGATTGTGATACTAGTTTGAGTAATAGGTGATGTTTTAGGTAATTATTGTTTGGTTTTGACGTTCTGTAAAAATTGTAGTATATATAAAACTTTTTAATAAATTTTCAAGTATAACTTTTTAGACTGTTTATTTCAATTACTAAAGTCCAAGATACATAGAGCTAAATTAAAGTATTGTTACGTTTGTGCTTTCTTATTTCACCATGGGTTCAAGGATAAGTGAGACTTTAACGGAAACAAAAACTTTATTCAACCAGATAACAGAAATAACAATAAAATAACAGGAACTTTCTGAAGATGTTCCCCAGGTCACTTCTCTGCAGACGCTCGCCAGGTCTCTTCTAAGGATGTCCGCAGGCGTAGTCGTCGTCTGGATCACTCTATGTAATAGCCCTGCAGTGTCGTCGCAATCAGGCTCACTCAAGTCTCTCCTCCAGGTAACTGTATTTGCCGGGTGCTCTCTGTAGATGCTTCTTTTCTTACACTACATTGGGTATATGATAAAAGCTAGTCTTTTTACACTATGGACTCTCTAGACACCATGACTGCTCACTTGGCACTTGCTTTTTGACTAACTGAACGTCCCCGTTCTTTTTTTGTTTCATTTTTGGATACAGGAGTGGATAATGCATCAAGCAGACCTCTTTCACAACACGGTAGAGTGTGGGATATCGAGGTACTGTGTGACTCTTACCCACTAAACTCCGATCCCTGGAGTACCGGACCTTAGTACATGCCTTCGTCGGAAAGATTTCATACAATCACGTTTGAATTTAAACGTTTCCATTCTTTTTTTCCGCGGGTACGTTATCAGGTAAGTAGAAGCTATGAAGGCCTATGCCTATGTGGACGTTGTTAGTCGTAGCCGTTGGTACTACGGAGAAGAGCATTTGGGTCAGAAGCTGGTTTGCAAACTGAGTGATGGATAGTTGAGTTATAAACTCAAGTATCGAATGCATTTTCAGATCAGAGTGAATCTGACTATTTCTGATAAACCATGGTGCTCCGGTAACCATTCTCAGAATTTAATTTTGGATGATTTGAAGGGTCTTGATGTGTGTGTCGGTCGCGGTTGCCCATGCAGGGGATCCGTAGGTCAAGACTGGCCGGATTATGACTTTGTACATGAGCAGATTATTGTTCATCGGCAATTTGGAATTTCTGTTTAGAAGTGGAAAGAACTTTGAGATGAACATCAAAGCTTTCCGTCGGGTATGTTGGACATAGAGGCGCCATGTTAAGCGTTTATCGAGGAAAACCCCGACGTATTTGGCGGAGTCGGGCCAGGAAATTAAACTGTTGCCTAATGATACGTGTTCGTGAGGTGTGTGTCTCCTCTTGAAAAATAGTACTGCTGAATCTTTATCGGGGTTTATGCCTAGACATGATTTCCCATACCAGTCTTGCAGCTCCTCTACGGCGGTCTGTAGGCGTTCGGTTATTATCCTCGGCTGAGTGGATCTGTTGAGGATGGTAGTGTCGTCTGCGTACATTGCGGATGTCACTCTTATTGGCGGTTTCGGTATATTTGCGACAAATATGTGGTACAGCAGAGGGGAGATAGCAGAGCCCTGCGGGAGGCCAGCCGTGGCTGAGTAGGTTCTAGATCTGATTCCCAGATTGTCACCTGGAATTTTCTCTGTTACAGGTATGACTTGATAAGCAGAATTAGAGGGAAATGATAATTGAATGATAGAAGTTTGTTTAGGAGGCCTGAGTAAGGAGGTTTGAACAATGTCCAGAAATATTGTACCAGTTGACTTGTTTTTGTCGAATTCTTCAGTGATGTTTTCCACCACTCGAAACACTGTGTCTGTGATGGAGTGCTGGTGTCTGAGACCGAATTGCTCGCCAGGAAGGATATGGTTCTCAGAGGTGAATGAGGTTAGCCTTTGTTGAACTAGTTTTTCTGCGATTTTGCCGATGACTGGGAGTAACCGGATAGGCCTGTAGTTCTGCGGGAACAGCGGATCTTTGCTGGGTTTTGGGATATTGATAATGTCAGAAAGTTTCCACATGGAAGAAAAATGTTGAAATCGCAGCATGGCATTCATAATCGTAACTATCAGTACCACTTTTTGCGGGGGAGATTTTTCAGGGCTATTTTGGAGACTCCACCGTGTCCCGGAGCTTTCTTATTTTTTAGTGTTTTGATTATTTGGGACACTTCTTCGTAAGTAGCGGGCACGATGTTTATGTCTCGCGTGGCACGAAGCGTACTGCTGATATAACGGTGCGTTTTTGCAACGTACGACAGATCAACGATTGGAGGATTTTCCCATTTAAATTGACATTACAAAAATGCCAATTGGGGTGTTTGTAATTTAAATTGCCAGCCTATATTATGGATTGGTTCGTATCGAATAAGAGGTCTAGGTCGGCGTCTAGAATTTTCTTTTGATAATAGCACCGATTTCCATTAGAAAACCGTGTTCATTTAACCTTGCTTCTGCGTGACCAGGTGGATCATCTGACGTCACAAAAATAGCCGGAACGTTTATGGTCACGTGATAAAATCTAAAATAATAATGATTTTTATACACGTATAAAAGTTCTAAAATCGAATGCTTCTGATTTGTTTTTGATTATTGATGTTTACTATAACATTCAGGTATGAAAATAATGGAAATAGATGTGGATTAAATTTTATTCAAGCTCCCCATTCTCAAATCTTGTGTGCTTTTTGTAAATAATAATATCTTGGCAGGTGTACAAATATCTGGAAGAGGTTCGTTGGTCAGGAAAAGCGAACCAGTTTTTAGGGAATCCTTCAAATTATTTTTCTTGGAAAATTTGTGAACTTCTTCAAATAATAAAGTTTTTTGATGAAATAAAGTTCATTGTTTCTACTCAACAGGTTATACTTTTAACAAAATTTGATACCCCTCGCTCAAAAAGACATATTTTCATTAAAAACATTTTAATAAAATTTCGCTACGCACTTGCTGCATCCAGACTTTTTTTCAGTTGATATTCCATTTATGATGATAAAACATTTGGAAGTTGAAATTTACTTCGATATTTTAATAACAACCATAATCAAGTCTACTTGCTTTATTAAAATTGTATTGCTTGATTACAAATTTTCAATATATTTTTATGATGCACCTCTTCTTGGCTCCAAATTATTAAATTGGACGACAATTACAGCGTAGCTGAAGGCAGTTGAAGCGAACTAAAATGTTAAACATAATTTTATTATAAATTATAGATTATAGATTTGGTACTTAGAAAGACTGCTCTCGAGAGATGGAAGAATGGGTGATGAGATGCAAAGTAGAGTAAACGAAGGTAGAGCGGTGCTGGGAACAAAGATCTCTAGCTATGAGTGATATATATATATATATATATATATATATATATATATATATATATATATATATATATATATATATATATATATATATATATATTTGAAAACGCAATTTTTTTGGTAAGTATCAGAGTAACTGGATTGTGGCTATAAATGGTGCAAATAAGCCTATGTTGTAAATTTTACGTAATTTAGTAGACAATATTTAGAGTTTTCTCCAAATTAAAAATAAAATCCGAAAGACGCGTTGAAACAACTCAGTGGTTAAAGTCAAATGCCTGACAGACAGAGTAGTTAACTGCCACGCGTAGATTGATTCATACAACTGATATAAACCATACATCACCGGTAGCCGAACTAAATAAATAACAGTCATAAAACATACTACCCGAACCCACAATCGTGAAATCTCGGCCATAAATATCTCAAATGATAGATGACATGCAATTAAAAATGTGGCAAGTGATTGTTATTCAACTGTGGAATTCAATCAATTTTTAAAATACACTATAATTGTAGCTTGATGAACGGCCCCATACAGTTTTAGCGCCGCATATATATATATATATATATATATATATATATATATATATATATATATATATATATATATATATATATATATATATATATAATGCTGCGGTTTTAGACTGAAAGTTTAGCATAATATAGTAAAAATGTAAACAAAATCAAGTAAAGTCTATAAAAATGATTCTAAGATAGTTTATTTTATTTTTAAACTTAAACATAAGACTATTATTTCTCCAAATGTCAAAATAAAACAAACAAAAAAGCCATACATTCATCGAGCTGGAATCGATCACGCGACTTAGAGTTGTACTTCAATTGAACTTCATAAAGTTAAATTTATTTAATTGAAGTTACAGTACAACGATATATATATTAAAATTTAAATAATATAAAAATTACAATAAAATACATATGAGTAATCTAATACCATTAAGGCTGGATGGTAAAGACTAACTGTTCAATATTAATGTTCGACATATATTTATAAACTATTAATTGCTGATCAATTTCCCCTCGGTAATGTCGCTGCACTTCAACCGGACGCTGAGTCGACGGAAAAGCCGGTGTAGCGCAACGTACCCATATGTGCTGACAGTAGCCTTGGTGTGTGTAGTATACCGGGTGGTGCAACCATAACTCCTCCGGGGCCAGATAGAAAATTTAGGGAAGCTAAATTTTCAAAGTGATATTCTCCAGGGGGATTTCTTCCATGGGGCATCTTTGTTGTTGTTGGTTGGTGTTGGATCTTGGTTCTTTGGTTGGTTTTCTTAGTCTCCATAAAGCATAGACTGCTATCAGGGCAACAATCACGTACAACAGGATGGTCCAGATGCTAGTAGACAGGCTTACTTTCGGATGTTGAACTGCATTCAATAATGACCGTTGGTGTTGTAGTTGATGCTTTGTTTTTTGTAATTCATCCAGATCTATTGATTCTAATTTGATTGGGGCTGTATTTACTACCTCTTGTAGCTGAAAGTTGGTAAGCTTCAACTTGGGTAGTTGGATGTGGTAGGTAGATACTATCTCATTGTGAGATGGGGAGAACATTTGCTTATTTACTGTCATTTGACATCCTTCGGGGATTTGAACCAAGTAGCTTCCTTCTAGATTTGTGGTTTCTTGTCGGCTACGGCATCGTTGGTGTGCTGTACTTTCACGGGGGAATACCATTATCCATTTGTTTGCACTTATCTTCTGGCTCTTCATCTGCTGTATGTTGACTGGGTGGTGTTCGCAAGTTTCGTATCTGGTGGTGAACTTGACCAATTGGACTTCACAAGGGCTGCTATTACTGATCTGATTCATCGTTTGACCTCTGCATAAGTAGTCTCCAGGGCTGACTTCTTGGCATAGTGTGTTTTGTAAGTTATAGCTTTCATCGTTAAGGGCTAGGTATTTGGATTGAGGGATGATGACGGTATAATTTTGACTAGGACCTTGTTTCACAGGAAATGCATAAAGGTGGTAATAGTTATAATGTTTAGATTCTACTAATGGAATTTCAATAGCAAACACTAAAGTATAATTTTTGTAGTAACACTTAATTATTGACACCTCCTCGTATAAAGCTACATTATTTGCATCAAGCTTATAGGGGAGATTGGTTACAAAACTCTCAATTCTTTTAAGTTCTATTAGTAAGTCTTCAGGTTCTAATATGGATGGATGCATTGTTTCTAATCTTGCAAAAGTTATTGCGTTAACTAATGTGCTTAAAATGCTTTTAATATTAATGATTTCTGTAATCAATTGTATATACACCATCTGCAGACGCATTATGTGTTCGTTATTAATTTTTTCCTGTTCGAAACCTAACGTGATCAACTGCAAACGTTCCTCAATTTTGTTTTGGTTTAAAATGACCGAGGATATGGTTTTATCAAATTTTTCTATGGCCTGTTCTGTTAACATGATTTGATTATCAACTATTGTTTTAATTTTGTCTTGATTTGATGTTAATTGAGAAATTGCCGTATCATAACGTTCTGCATCGTCTGCGTCCATGTTGCCTGTTAAGGTCTTTATGATTGTACCTACAGCATTAACTAGTCCTCTTTTATTACGATTATTATTAGAGGGTATAATTTGGTTAAGTTGTTTTTCTATAGGAACATCTGATATCTGAATACCTATTTTTGGTTCCACATTTACTTGTGAATGATCACTGTCTCGTAAGTCGTTATTTTGTTCAAGTGTTGTTTTGTCTGTTCGGCTTATAGGTGGAATAGTGTTGCTTGAGGTGCTAGGAATTTCTACTGGAATAAAAGAGAGTTCTGGAGGGCTCATTGGCGGAATATATTCGGGTTCAGTTGGTTGCACAACGTCATCAAAATTTGGGGTGTTGAGCTGCCTTTGTAAATCTTGGAGAGGTCTTTCGTCCTCATCAAAATTATTAGCGATTGATGAAATTTCTGCATCCTCTAAAGCATGAACTTGGATGCGGGACAAGGAATCTGCGTTGCAGTTTAGAGACCCTTTTTTATAAATTATTTCATAGTCATATTCCTCGAGTTTTAAACGCCAACGTGTTAATTTTGAATTGGGTTCCTTTAGTTGCATAAGCCATACTAAAGGCCTGTGGTCAGTATATATATAGAACTTACGACCGTAAAGATAGGGGCGGAAGTATTTGGTGGCCCAAACAATAGAAAGAAGTTCCCGTTCAATGGTGGAGTATCTCTGCTCTGTTTCATTGAGGGTACGAGAAGCATAACTAATAGGTTTATCATTACCTACTGACCCTTGAGAAAGGACAGCTCCAAGTGCTACATTGGAAGCATCCGTAGTGAGTATAAAGGGTTTTGTGAAATCAGGGTATTGTAATACGGGGTCATTCATTAATATATTTTTGCATGTTTCGAAAGCTTCTATAAAACTACTATCATGAACTATAGTTGCATTTTTTTTTAAGCATCGAGTCAATGGTTTTGTTAATTTACCGAAGTCTTTAATAAATTTTCGGTAGTACCCTACAAGACCTAGAAATCCTTTGATCTCTTTTCTTGTTTTAGGTATGGGGAATTCTCTTACAGCCTTTACTTTATCAGGATTTGGTTTCACGCCTTCGGACGTGATAATGTGCCCGAGGTAGGCTACTTCCTTTTTTAAAAATTCACTCTTGTCAAGCTGTATTTTTAAATTAGCCTTTCTTAACCTTTCGAATACATTTGTCAACCTTTCTATGTGTTCTTGCAAAGAAGTACTGAAAATTATGATGTCATCAAGGTAGGTAAAACATTTTTCATTTTGAATACCCCTAAGGATATTATCCATAGCCCTTTGAAAGGTACTAGGCGCTCCCTTCAACCCGAATGGCATACGTCTGTACATATAGTGCCCCCCTTCAGAGCTGAAGGCAGTTTTTTCCATATCTTCAGGATTCATTTCAATTTGATGATATCCTGAGGCTAAGTCTAAAGTGGTATAATACTGGCTACGACCTAATTTATCCAATATTTCCGAAATATTGGGTAAGGGATACTTATCACCAATAGTTTGTTCATTAAGACGTCTATAGTCTATGACCATGCGAAATTTTCGTTTGCCACTGGCATCTGATTTTTTGTTAACAATCAGGACAGGGCTATTCCACGGGCTGGAAGATGGCTGAATAATTTTTTGTCTTAACAAGTCGTCAATTTGTCTTTTGACTTCTTGCTTTTGAGCTTCAGGTAATCGATATGGCTTAACAAATACTGGGTTAGGATTAGATAACCTAATACTATGTTTAACTTGATTAGAAAATGATAATGGGACACCTTCGCAATAAAATATGTCTCTGTACTCGTAACATAAGTTTTCTATCATGTCTCGTTCTTCGTCATTAGTGTGATCAAGTCTTAATCTGTTTAAATTTTGAATTTGTAATTTGTCAATTTCATTAGCAGTACCATCTATGTTTTCTAAGTCGATATCTTTGTTATGATGAATGGAATTTAATTCGTTAGTTGAAACAGGTTCTGCATAAATAGCTTTATGTATAATCAGCTGTACGGGATTTTCATTACTATTCACTATAGAGGTTATAGCCTGGCCATTTGAAACTGTCACGATAGATGCAGGAATAATTACACCTGACTCGAGTTTTATATTATTTATTATGCCTATGTTGGAACTACAGTCTATAGGAAGTTTGACTATTGTTTCACATCTCGCAGGCAGTATTATGTTATTTAATTCTTGTGGTTTCGAGTTACATTCGCGATGTATGTCGTCGTCACATGGTAAATACAAGGGAATGCATGTATGCTTCGTTACCAATTTCCTATTATAAAAATCTATTTTAGCTCCCAGTTGTTTGAGAAGGTCAGTACCAATTAACCCATGATATTGATTATTGATGTTAAATACATAGAATTTAAATTTGGCTCTGCCTGTTTTAAATATACTTGGTAGAGGAATTTTTAGAATTTCATTATGAAAACTGGTTTGGTGAACAGATTTAATTTGAAATTTTTCATGCTCTATAAATTTGGAATAAAAATTATGGGCAATATTTTCACATAACAGCGATTTCATCGAACCGGTGTCAAGCATAAGTCGCATTTGAAATGAGGGGTTGATTTCGACCAGTATATAAGGCAATTTAGGGTGGTTTACAGAATTTATCTGTACTATATTTTTTTGTTTAGTTCGATAACCTGAATAAAATTTTGTTCGATGTTATCTGTTTGTTCAAAAGCTGCTTCAGGTCTAGTTTCTTCTTCGTACGTTTCATGATTCGTTTCGTCAAAGTAACGAGCGTCATCTTCAGGAATTGTATAAGAGTGTGTTTCTGAAGGATAATTTTCATAAGATTCGTCATAAACAGGGTTGTCTGATTTAAATTCATGTTGAACCTCTTGATGGTATAATTGGGTAGGTGATGACTGTGCGTTAGGCCCGTTAGGACCTCTCGGATGAGTATTGAAATTTCTAGATGATGTTTCCATAGGTTCGGGCTGGAAATGTTGTCTAAAATTTGGATTGGGACGTGTATGTATCGAGGAATTTTTTGCAGATACCTCCATAGGTGTTGGCCTATAGTTTGGTCTGAAATTTGGATTTGGTCTGAATACGTTTTGTGTCAGCTGTTGTGGGGGCTGATTACGTAAATTTAAGGGCTTTCTGTATGTGGGTTGGTTATGGAATTGTCGGGGGTGCGTAAAATGCGGAACGTTATTTCTATTATTTTGCTGATTCTGTATGTATTGAGGTTGTTTATTTGGTACATTTGAGTTTTTAAAATTTGTGGATTGATTGTGGAGATATTTCATTTGTTTTTCTCCATATTGAAAATTCTCTTCTTCCAGAACAAGCGACATAGCGTGTTCTAGATTAGTCGGGTTTTGTAGCCTAACTGCTAACCCTAGTTGACCACTCAAACCATGTAAATACGTTTTCAGTGCCACTTTATCGTAAAATTCATTTTTAATTAAACGAAATGCTTCGTTTGCAGTTGTTAGTCTTACTTTTGAAGCTAAAAGACTACGTGAGTCTTGTATTCTCATACCGAATTGGTATGGGGTTTCTCTAGGGTCTGGCTTTAAGAGCAAGAGGTCCCTAGCTAAACAGTCTTCGTCTCTCTGGTCGCCGAAGTATTGTTGCAATAATTGTTTAATACGAGGCCAATTTGTGGCATCTTCCCTACTACCTATCAATGTTCTAGCTCTACCTTCTAATTTACTTATTACTATTCTAAGCATCCATTGGTTATTTGGATTGTCATCATTTGTTCTATCAACAAATGAAGTGAGAAAATTTTCACACGCTGAAATAAATAAAGCTAAAGTATGCTGGTCCCCATCGTATGCGGGAATAGCATTAATGTGATAATTTTGTAATTGATTTGCCATAATTTGATTGTTATTTGAGCTTATTGTATTTTTCTCTGTTACTATAAGTTTGGGAGGTGCTAAATTTATTTTTACTTTATTATTAAAATCGTCAACTGTCTCTGTTTCAGAGTCTGACATTAATTTATTAATCAATAATTTAAATTTGGGTAAAATTTTAATTAATATTTCCCGTAATATTTGCTTCTAACTTTAATCGATTTTAGATTAAGGTAGGACAAGGAATTCAAAGGAACAATGAAAGCACTTACGCCAATGTGAAGATGAAGACGATTTCTGTTCTTCTTTGCTTCAGCATCATAAGATACAGCGAATAAGGCAGACAACTTCGTAGGCAGAAGTTCCGTATCAAACCTTATTTTCTCTTATGATCGCTCGCGCACTCACTGTATTTTTAATTGAAAGTTACTTAAATTATTTTTATCAACTTGGACGATGCTGTTCTTTGTTGACTTTGAAGCTGGTTCTGAGTTTTTAACGATAAAAATCGAAGTGCGGACTTTTGCGATTTTTGTCAAAAGGGCACTAAACTCATACTAACGACTGCGCCACTTAGAGTTGTACTTCAATTGAACTTCATAAAGTTAAATTTATTTAATTGAAGTTACAGTACAACGATATATATATTAAAATTTAAATAATATAAAAATTACAATAAAATACATATGAGTAATCTAATACCATTAAGGCTGGATGGTAAAGACTAACTGTTCAATATTAATGTTCGACATATATTTATAAACTATTAATTGCTGATCAATTTCCCCTCGGTAATGTCGCTGCACTTCAACCGGACGCTGAGTCGACGGAAAAGCCGGTGTAGCGCAACGTACCCATATGTGCTGACAGTAGCCTTGGTGTGTGTAGTATACCGGGTGGTGCAACCATAACTCGCGTAAGACACGCCACCACTGGGCTATCTAAGCGGATACGTTAACTAACATGTTCTTTACATTATACTTAACACCGTCTTCATGCCTGGGATATTATATTAAAAGTATACGTAAATACAGAATTATAGAATTGCCATTGAAACTCATTCAACAACGGCTATAAGACTGAAACCGTCGTTGAATGAGTTTCAATGGCAATTATATAATTCTGTAATTAATTGTTACGTGTACTTTTAATATAATATCCCAGGCATGAAGACAGTGTCAAGTATCATGTAAAGAAAATGTTACTTAACGTATCCTTAGATAGCTCAGTGGTGGCGTGTTTTACGCGTGATCGATTACAGCTCGATGAATGTATGGCTTTTTTTGTTGTTTTATTTTGAAATTTGGAGAAACAATAGTGCACAGATTTCATTAGTTTTGGACAATATTTCATTTTGTTTAAAACTCCTGAATTACTTTGTCACCTTTGAGTCTGAAATTAAAAATTTCAGCAGACATTCTGTTATTGCTGATATTGAAAAAACCGGTTTGATTAGGTTGACTAAAACGAAATCATACTGGAGATTAATAATAAAAAGTAAGTGCAACGTTTATAATTTGGCAGCGAACTTTTCTAAATAACTTTAATTAAATTTGTAATACAAGTTTCTTTTAAAACAATAGTGCACAGATTTCATACGATTTAAATTTTATTTTTGTTTAAAACGCCTGACTAAGTTTGTCACCTTTGAGTCTAAAAGTATAATTTTGTTATTGTTGATATTGAAAAAACCGGTTTGACTAGGGTAACTTAAACGAAATCATACTGGCGATTAATAAGGAAAAATAACGGCTACGTTTATAACTTGGCAAATAATTTACTTTTCTAAATATGAATTAAGTTTCCTTCTGGAAATCTTCTGTGTAACTTTAATAAAATTTGTAATCCAAATTTCTTTTAAAGAGACTTACACTATCTACATATATAGCAAAATGTAATTTTTTAGCTTTATAGAAAATTAAGTTTTTGGCATTCTTGTCAAAAGGAGTTACACAAGATTTTTTTGATAATAGAGAGATATCGATGGTAACACTTTCGAAAGAATTATTCGAATCTGCGCGTACTAGGACCTCTTAAATCGATCTTCAAGGTCTGTGTAAGTTTAAAGTATTAATTTTAGTAATATGCGGTATAACAATAGTGTACAATTCTTATGAAAATTCACTACTATAACGCACCTGCTGCGTCCCGAAATTTTTATATATTTATTTATTTGCCAACAATAATTAATACAAATTTACACTTGAACTTTAAAAATAAAATGTTAAAGCACATACATATACTTATACGTGTGCGTGCTTCGCCTTATAATTAGTTATCATATTAAAGCATACATTATAACACTTTTACATTAGACATTTGACCGTCCTTCACTATTTAAATTCTCAAGCATCCTACCATCCACTTCACACACACTCTCACCTTTATTACACACCTTTATTACAATGTGCAATAGATGAGGTATATCCGTCAATAATAATAGCTCGAAGCATTATATCCCTCTAACGTCTATATGTTCAAAACTGTCTTTTCTTCTACTTAGTCTACACCTAACACAAGTAGAAGATTTGGTATCAAATGTTATTATCCAATATTGCTTTTAATTAATATATACAGCCAAAAGCGACTATTCTCGCTTATACACACATTTATACTTACACACAGATACCTGCTAGTCCCGGAGCTCGCACTCGCATCCAATAGTCACATCCATATACTCACATTCGCATATACGACACGTACTTTGTTACGCTCGCCTTTTTAGGTCTGCTTACATTTTAGGACCTCAGGCATATGCAATAACAACTGTTTGCAATTCTTTTTAACCTCTACTTGTCTTCGTTGCTTTGGATTTAAGTGTGTGCAAAATATTGTGTTTTTTCAGCAACACACCACGAGGGCTTACAGCCTAAATACTATCCTACCGTGGGTGTCGACAAGGAGGAAAGAGGCAACTTGTTAATTCTGGTCTTGAAG
This sequence comes from Tillus elongatus, assembly GCA_964006375.1. Taxonomy (NCBI): domain Eukaryota; kingdom Metazoa; phylum Arthropoda; class Insecta; order Coleoptera; family Cleridae; genus Tillus; species Tillus elongatus. Next base: position 194,726,420 of record OZ023263.1, read on the forward strand.
GTTTGGAGGTTCGGAGAAGAAAGAAAAAGATGTGCCGGCAAGGAATTCCACAACTTGGAAGTCCTCGGGACAAAAGAGCTGACATAACAAGATGTTCTATGTCTGGTGACCTGGACAGTAAAAGAGTGCATTCGCTCTGTTCCCCTGGTAGGTCTGTTGGGGGCAGCATGTGGAGGAACTATGGAAGGAAGCTCCTCTGAGCAGTGCCCGTGCAGATATCTATAAAAGAGAGAAAGGTCACCAACGGCACTTCGGTGGACAAGGGATGGCAGCCTTTGGGTGAGTATAGAGTTACCGATGAAACGCATAGCCCTCTTCTGAACGGAGTCCAGGATAGCGAGTGTAGAAGCGGCAGCGGCACCCCAGACGTTGGAGAAGTATTCGAGGTTTGGCCTTATTTGTGAAGTATATAAGGTATACAGATTAGCTTGTGAAAAGTATTTGCGAGCCCTGAAGAGGAAGCAGCCGTTTATGCAATTGATGTGACATGTTGGTTTCAATTGAGATTTTGATCCACAGAAATGCCAACAAGTGAAAAGGACTCATTACTTTAAATAACTTGGTTGTTCATTGTGATGGGTCTAGGACTCGTGTACCTCTTATGAGATAGAAAGCAAGACTGAGATTTGGTGGAGTTGAATTGTATTTCCCCAGTCTAATATTTTTTTTTTGGACGTCCACAGAGACAGAACCCTCCATGAGTCTGCGATCCTCATCTAATTGAGCTAAAGAGACAGGCTTAGAAAATTGTATATTTAAGTGGAGGGTGCTGTCTTCCGCGTAACTGTGAACTGGGTTGAATGTGCTAGAGTGGATGTCATTGATGTGGAGAAGAAACAAAGTAGGGGCTAAAGCTCAACCTTGAGGGACTCCTGTATTAATGGGTTGCAGTTTAGAGGATACAAATAACAGAAATGATCCGGTTGGAGAGGGAATTTGCTGTCCAGGTACAGAGTTTTGGTGATAGGCCATAGGCCGGAAGTTGATTAAGCAGCGCTGCGTGCCAGACCTGGTCGAATGCCCTGGATATGTCTAGAGCGACAATCTGGGATTCACCATGTTGTTCCATAGATTTGTTATAAGAATGGGTGACAAAGGAAAGGAGGTCGGCAGTTGATCTGCGCTGACGGAATTCATATTGCCTGTCGTGGATTAGACATTGTTTTTCAAGAAATTTTAGTAATTCGGTGTTTTTTTTTCTTTTTCATCACTTTAGAGACGACTGAGAGGTGAGAAATAGGCCTGTAGTTGCTAGGAAGCGCTTTGGATCTTTTCTTGGGGACGGGTTGTACTCGAGAAGTTTTCCAGTTACTAGGGAATGTGCCTCTATTGTAAGATGTCTGAAGCATACGAGTCAAGACAGGAGCAAGTTCTGGTGCCCATTTTTGAGAACAATTGCTGCATTCTCGTCAAGGCCAGAGGCTTTCCTGGTTTTAGGAGAAGAGATCACCTTTCGTATCTTTTTAGTTTTGAAAATTATATCCGTCATTTTATGCGCGTCATTGGGGACTGTTGGTGGTTGAACATTTGGAGGTGGGTTAATAGTAGAATTGTCGGCGAACAACGAGGCAAAAGGTTCAGCCTTGCCCAGGGCGGGAGAAACAATTTCATCCCCTGAAACAAGAGGTGGGAACGTGCTCTTGCAGAAATTATTCACAATAGATTTAGCAAGAGTCCAGAAGGATTTGCTGCCGTAGGAGCTTGAGAGGTCTTTGTTTTTGATGTGGTTATTAAACGAGTTTTTTCCCCAGAAAGAATGCGGACATAGCGGTTTCTTGCGTCGTTAGATGCTTAACGGTTTTCTTGACTGGGATTGTGTAGAAGCGTTTTGTGAGCTTTGACCTGTTCAAGTCTGGCCTTGTCACAGGATTTAGAGAACCAAGGCATTTGAGTGGCTGAAAAGGTTTTATGTGTACGTGGAATAAATAATTCCATGCTAGCATTGATAAGTTTGGTGACGTTTTGTGAGCTATCAGAGTGGTCAGGTTGAGATAAGCAGACATACGACTATGTAAATGAGGAAAAGTAATCCCGCATTTCGTCCCAGTTCACGGAGTTATAGTGCGAAACGATACGTGGGTGTGATGACTGTGTGACCTTGGGTTGCATTGCGCAGAAAGCAGTGACCATGCCGTGGTCTGAGCGACCAAGGGGGTTTAAAACCGATGAGCACTATTTATGAAAATTCGCTGCAAACTAAACACCGCTCTGACTCCTTGCTTAAATCAGAATGCTTTAATAATATCTAGCAGTGTAAAATGTCTCGTTAAATATTTCTTTAGATTTATATTTCGTTCGTTCGAAGAGGATATTTCCTAAATAATAATTGTTCCACAAAGAAATAGGCATAAATAAGGAGGATTTATGACCTAAATGTCATCATTAAAATTGCCGACAAAGAAATAAGAGACTCGTAAACAACTTGGATTGTTGACAAGTAGTTTCCCACTGGCAGCTAAGATAGGACTAGCTATACTGCGCATATGTGTGTACTCCCTTCAATACAGAGAGCGGTTTGAGTTTTAGAGAAGGGCAGAGAGAAGGTTCTCGAACGAGACCGCCGTGAGTCGACGGGCGAAGGAGATACTCGGCCGACACTAGGCTAGGTAAGCAGTGATGCTAACTTGGAATTTTTTTACTAAATTTGACATATTGTCTGAATGGTTTCTAGCTCAGTTAGTTGATATCCGTCCCATAGTTATTCAAACGCAGATATCTAGCGCGTTTTCAGCCAAATAAAATTGGTGAAGACCAAGCTGCGCAATCGCTTAGCAATCGAAACATTGAATGCTACTCTCACTCTATACATCAGATTTGATCTTAAGCGAGCAGAAAAACTGCTATTCAGATACAGTGCCAGGAAAGGGGTTACATGCCATCTGCACAAAAAGTTTATATGAGGCTGCACACTTTTCTACGTCATTGGCCTCAGAGGAAACAGACAATGGGCGAGTTTGATTTTTGACATGACAATGGAGCTGCAGGCAGCTACTGACACCTGGTAAACTAGCCGCAAGATGAAGATATTAATATTTAATATTCTCTTCGAAAATAATGTTTAAGTGCCATAACGTGTTTAATAGTGTTTAAGTTACCATAAGGATCAATCCTATAATTTTCTTATATAAACAATAAATAATGATGTTCTTGTAAATAGGAATAACTTCAATTGCTTCTTTGCCATTTTTTAAGCATTTTTTACACAAATTTGGCATTTTTCTGTCAACCGTTTGCCATATTTGACGGTAAAAGAGTTGGTAACACTGTAGGTAAGCACCGTCGGTTGGCCTGTAGCTCTCGAAGTGCAAGCAAAGTGGAGTTCTCCAATGACTATGCTGGCCAGTACCACGTGATTGAGAGATGCCAACATGAGTATATCGACTTATAAATCCAAGCTCAGCTGGTTGAAATTCCGTGATAAATTGAAGTGATTCTTTTATGCTGCAGTAGTCTCGCATATAAGCTAAAAAAATGTGTTTGCGGACTTTATATCATAAACCTCATCAGAGATGATGGTAAGGCAAAAAAAGAACATTCTTTATAAATTTCAAAATCTTACAGTGTTGATTTCTTTTATTACAGAGGTGTTAGATGTGGGCCATCAATTGCCAAATTAAGTTATTAGTTATTAGGCATTAGTTGCCGGATTTCAGTGAAAAACCTGTCGTCATTGGATTTTAACTTCTGGCTCTGAGTTCCACTTCCGAGTTTTGAGTTTATAATTACTGGAAGATTGCCTTGGATTTGGAATTTTGGTATTAAGTCCAGATAAAGATATAATTTCTGGATATTTACTTTCGAGTTTCAATTTTGGTAATAAACGGGTAATTAAGCGGCAGGAAAAACAAGTGAGTCCACAACTTGAATTGAGTTAATCTCCTAATATTTTTTCAATTTTCGAAAATCCTTAAAAAAGCAATAAAGTAATAGCCAGTTAGAAACCACTTATTTTTAGTTTATTTTTCTTTTGAAGTGACATTGCTAAAATAGAGTTAGGTAATAATAATTTAACAATACTTCTACTTAATGTATCATGTAGTAGAAAGATCTGAAATTAGTTGCGTTATTTCTGTAATTGAATATTTTTTTCTAAGTTAACATAAACTAATTTAGAAGTGCTGCCCATAAAAATTGCAAAACATCAGCTAATATTTTTTTATATATAAAAATTTATATTAGATTTTTTTAGTCTGAGTAAAATCTTCATATATTATTTTCTCTCAAATTTGACTGATAAATAATAAAAACAAAACGAGAAGCATTAGGCTCCAATTGGTTTCTAAAGCAGAGCATATAACTACGTCTTACTAATTAACCTATCTGGCCAGATATATATATATATATATATATATATATATATATATATATATATATATATATATATATATATATATATATATATATATATATATATATATAGAGAGAGAGAGAGAGGGAGAGAGAGAGAGTGAGAGAGAGATTCAAGGGAGGAGTAACAGTCGTTACAGGTTAGAGTGCTAATATTTGTATACTTTTAAGGGCAGTTACGGCCAAAAAACTTGAGGCCTATATTTTAAAGAAAGTCACTCTGTACTAAATATTCTATATATTTCGCCTGCATTCCAGGCATCCTCAGGAGCACTGAAATAATGAATAAAAAGTATACAAATATAAGCACGCTAACGTGTAACGACTGTTACTCCTCCCTTAAAAAAATCAATAATATTAGAAAACTCAAATGCTTAATGTCAGACAAAGTTTGAAATGTCACATCTCAAAACCGTTGGACAGTCAATTTATCCAATGTTTCGATTCCTGACAATGTACTAAAAATGTTGTCTTTGGGACCTAAATTTGGTATACCTCCTAGAAATAGTCAAATTTCTTACAAAAAATGATTGTCCGAGTTTGAATATATAGTTCAAGATATCTCCGTTGAGAGCCAGAATGTAATCAGAGCTCAAGCTGTCAATATTGGTACTAATTTTTATCGAGAAAATGTGTACACTAGTAACATTTCAAATCGGTTGTATTGTGAGACGAGGGACTTCCTTAGATAACATTGTGAACTGTTGGTGATGAAGTCGGACAAGGGTAATGTGTCGTTGGTGATTGACAAATACATGTACAGGGAGAAGATGAACATGTTGGTCAACTGGTCAGTATATAGCAGACTAACTAGAGATCCGACCTCGAAACTGGAAAGACAAAACAACGAAATAGTAAGAGCACTGAAACTGGCCTGGTTTATCACTCCAGAGCAGGCTAAGAAGCTTTATATATATGATACTATTGCACCCAGATTATATGGACTACCGAAGGTTCATAAAGAAGATATACCACTTCGCCCAATCGTTTCCACGATTTCATCTTCCACTTCCAAACTCAGTGGTTTCATGGCATCCATCTTCAGTGTGTCCTTTATGGACTACAATGAATTTGCAGTTAAGAACTCAAAAATTTTCGCCCAGCAGATAAACTACTTTGAACTGGAAGAGAGATACGGTGGTCTCCTTAGATGTTGTCTCCTTGTTCACAAATATTTCATTGCAGCTCACACTTCATATTATTGATGAAAACTGGGAACTTATTGAACCAAACACAGATATTCCCAAGGAGAATTTCATTCAAATACTTAAAATTATTTTTCAATCAAATTATTTCCTGTTCAACGGAACATATTATAGACAGTCTTTTGGGTGTCCAATGGGTAGTCACCTCAGCCCTGTGTTGACAAATATAGTTATGTCATCCTTGTTGAAGTTTGCAATACCACGTCTGTCTTTTAGACTGCCTTTTATCTACCAATACATGGATGATTTGATCCTATTAATACCGAGGTGGAAGTGCTAACAATTTTTAATGGATTTGATGAACACCGAAAATTTACCGTTGAGAGAGAGACAGATAGAAGTGTTCCCTTTCTTGATACTAGAGTATATAGAAGTATTCATACTACAATCAAGTTGAATTGGTATAGCAAGCCTTCCAGTTCCGGAAGAAACATTAACTATGCATCATACCATGATGAGAAGATGAAATTGATGTTATGTTGGGCATGAGGAGGCGGATTTTGGATATTGCTCACCCGTCTTTTCACTGTGGGGGTCTATGTCGATTTGCTGTTTTGATGGTGAAAAATGGTTATAAGAGAGGCTACATGATGAAACTACTTTTCAGCGTTCCATCCGAACCTTCGCCCTACCGAGCAGCTGATAGGCCTTCTCCACCCGCACATGGTTGAATATCAAATATGCAGTGTTACCTTACATCGGTGGACTGACACAGATTTATAAAGCTTTTCAAAGATTGTACAGACATAAAGGTGGCAAAATACAATGTTATGACCAACAAAAACTTTTTCACTAACAACAAGTACAATGTTCCGGTGTATAAACAACGTGATGTGGTCTATAAGTTGGACTGTAAAAACTGTTATCTTTCATATGTAGGTCAGACATTACAATCTGTTGGTAGGAGGATTAGTCAACATAGGAGTGATTCCAGACTCAGACCTGATAGATGTGCCTTGGTACATCATGTGTCAACGTTAGGTCATAACATAGATTTTGATAATGTTAAAATTTTTGATAGAGAAACAAATATAAAAAAACTTTCCCTTCTGGAAATGTGCCATATTCTTGAAAATGACACTATGAACTCAAAATCGGATATTCAAAAATTAAGTAACATATATAGTTATGTATTACTATTTGATAAGTCTGATGGCGCCTCTATGTTGGCCGGTTCTATGATTTAGAATAAGAAAATAACTATTTGTTAGCAACAGAGTAACAATAGTCTATGATCAATGATTGTTTCTGGGGTTGCAGTTGTGACTGATGTCTATGGTCGGTGTCTAACTTGATAAAAATGGGGTTAGATGTCCAAATTATTACACGTGAATATTTCAAAGCCTTTTTAATATTTTAAACTTGTTAACTCTTTTGTATGCTTTTTGATGGCTTTGAATGTTTTTAACGTACAAATGTTCGCATTAAGTTACGTGTAGTTTTTAAATAGCTGTTGCACTTCATGTTTTTGCATGTGTTTTATGGCAGAATTTCTCTGTTTTGATGTTTCTGGCTTGCTAATAAATTAGTTACAGTGCTGTAAGTGTTCATTGTGGCATAATTTAGGTGTTATGTTAACTTTTATTCATTATTTCAGTGCTCCTGAGGATGCCTGGAATGCAGGCGAAATATATAGAGTATTTGGTACAGAGTGACTTTCTTTAAAATATAGCCCTCAAGTTTTTTGGTCGTAACTGCCCTTAAAAGTGTATATATATATATATATATATATATATATATATATATATATATATATATATATATATATATATATATATATATATATATATATATATATATATATATATATATATAAGAACCTTTCAGTATAAGACTCATTTTGAAATTCAGTTGATTGTTATAATAACTAATTATTATCCACATTGGCAATGTAATTGTTTTCTCACTGTTTATATGTTTATATTTTGAACAATTAACAAAACTATTGTTGTGTTTTACTATTGGCTCTTATTACGATAAACCTCCTTACCAGTGTTTTGCCAAGTTCATCAATTTTATGAACAAGATAATGTTGTAGTGAATACCGAGATATCGAACTAGTACCGCTACCCAAGTGTAAGAATGTTGTATTAAAGGTCTGATAAATCTGAGCTTTTGGTCAAAATTATTTCAGGAAAATTAAGTACTTGGTTTGATTAAATTTTTAATATTTCCAATGGTCAACATCCCTGTTCTGACTAATTAAGGAACAAACCAATAAAAAAATAACACCAGGAAAATCCCACACGAAATCTGTATTTAAAATTATACAATTTTACCCTCAATTTTAATCAGCTTAATGATTGACATGTTTTTCTTTAAGTAATTAAAATGAAATACTACTTTTAAAAGGGTGGTCGGGGCAACTTACACGCTAACGCTAGACCCACACTTCCACATCCACGTATACCGCATATTCCTTTATTATTATTTTTTACGAAAATTATAATACTATTCTATAATCTTAAATTTGGCTGGTAGAAGATTATATAATCTTGGTCCAAGAAAGTCAATAGTTTTCCGAGAAATATTTTTTTACATCTTGATGTTGGTATATTTCTATTTGCCACCTGCCTTGTTATATATTGATGTTGTGTTTGTTCTTGCAATAAGACTTCCTCGTGGGAATATACAACCCCTTAATATTCATAACACCCGTATTTTAGTTGTATAATAATTTTATAAAATAATTCACTGCTTTGTTTGGTATAGGCATTAGTGTGAAATTATGTTATGCGACGCGGTGTTAATGTGATAATGAAATTTGGATTGTGCTCGAACCGATCTATCAAACTTTATACGTCAACAATGAAAGTAAATTGAACTGTCAAAACTCTATAGGTCGTTTTAGCTTAAAACAGACATATTTTCAAAACACCCTTTACAAAATTGGTATTGTTGCTTTGACCAGAAAAGGGGGCACCCGGTATAAGAACAACGTTTTTAGATGTTTTGGCCTTATAGAAAGAATGGATGATGATAGAAGGTGCAATTTATGGAGAATTAGTGTATGGTAAAAGAGGTTCCGGAAGACCCAGGAAATCTTGTTTAAATATTGTTGGAGATATATTAAACAAGAAATCTCAGGGGTTTGCGAAGTAGAAGAGAATCTATAAGTCGATGTAAAAAGGTAGATGATATGAAAGTACTATATCTGGATAAAGTGCTCGGAAAGATATTGTTAGAAAACGGGATAAGCTCTATATAGTATTTACTTACCGAATATAATAGAGTCCAGTTGAATTCGAACATATGGAATATGGTGAACTTCACTTCGTTGTTTAGCGTAAATAAGCAAAATAAGTCACCCTGAAACATAACAAAATATTTGTTATTGATTACCTATATACAAGTTGCGCATAAGTAAGGCAGCAAGGCCATGACTTTTAAACCGAGAAAGGCACCTAACTTCAAATGTGCATAACATATTATTTGCACCTATCTGGTGGCATTATTCACATTTTTAGAAACACCCTGTGACGGGTGGTCACACCGTATATAAATATCTAAACATAGGCATAAAAAGGATATTTAATAGAGCTTCATCAAACTGCATCTCAAGCACTGGATACACAAACAACAACACTTAATGCAAAATAGTAGTAGTGGTAGTAGCAGCCATACTTTCAATAGTCGAAAATCCATTGCTCGTTTATTGTTTTATCCTGGTAGTGTCGTCCCTGGAGTCTCCTTTGAATGTAGCTTATTTTGTTTCTCGTATATTTATATGCCGGTCTTATCACAAGATAAGGGAACACTTAAAATTCCAACATTTCCGAACAATTTTTTGATTTATTCACTCATTAATCAATGTGGTCGATGTTTGTCTTTTGGGTAAAGAATAAATTGGATATAAAAGTAATTACTGTTGAAAAACTGAGTAAGTCATTGGTACTGCAGTTTTAATCGATACATGTTGCGAATAGCAGTTTTACACTTTGTAGGTTTTTTTTTCTTTCGTTCTGGGGTGTTTTCGTTAATTTATCTTAGTATTAGCAGTCATATTTTCAATAGTTGAAAATCCATTGCTCCTTTACTGTTTTGTCTTCTAATAACACTGTATAGTGTCTTCCCTAATAATTGAAATTCCAACACTTCTAAACAAATTTTTGATGTATTCTCTAATTAATTAGTGTGATCGATTTTTGTCATATAAAAGTAATTACTGTTAGAAACTAAGTAAGTTATTGATACTGCAATTTTAATCGATACATTTTGCTAATAGCAGTTTAACATTTTGTAGGTTTTTTCTTTCCGGGGTATTTTCGTAAATTTATATTGTAAATTTATGGCTGGAATCAAAGTCTGGTTTATTGGTGAAAGCTTTGATTCAGAAATTTTGAGTGAAAGCTGTGAAATATAATTCTCTCTGAAAGTTTGGAATTCCATTGATGGGGGTTTGTTAGTGGTCAATCCATACACTGGAGTTATGTAATTGGTAATTTAAATGTGGCCAAGAAACCTGTGGCAAGACAAATAAGTTGTAAAGTCAAGTAAGTAGAGAAAATATGCATCCTATTTATATGTAGTTTATAATGTTAAAAGTCTGATTTACCTAACGTCTCTATAGATCATAAACGCCGGCAATATTTACATTTGTGTGTATTTAGTTAATTTTCATTAAGAAAATTCATTAACAAAGAGGTATCGATGGTAAGATTTTTTAAAAATTTCTTCAAATGGGCGCGAATTAGGGCTCCTAGAAACCAAGGTCATTTGAATTGTTTAATTGTTTATATATATATATATATATATATATATATATATATATATATATATATATATATATATATATATATATATATATATATATATATATATATATATATATATATATATATATATGTGTGTGTGTGTGTGTGTGTGTGTGTCTGTGTGTGTGTAAACTACACCGACTAAAAAAATACCTCACCAATCGAAACCAAATTTGGCAACTCCCCTGATTTTGTTAATAGCTTGGATGAGTTCGCTAGACAGTTTTGACACTCCAATACTTTTAGAAAAAAATGCGACAAACTGTTTAAAAACGCAATATCTTTTAAATTACTAGAAGTAGGAAGCTAAAACGCACGTAGATATCGCATAAATGGTCCCCTCTACCAAATTCTAACTTAATCGGTATAGTAAATTTTGATTTATAACTAAATAAAAAATAAATAATTTACGATATGACCTGATATTACCTCTGAATGGGAGCCTGTAATGTTAGGCAAGGTCAAACATATATATCAGGGTTACGCTGCTATAGCAAACAAATGCTCCAAATCAAACTTCAGACGAATAGGTTACAAAAATATGTCACAATAAACAATCAGCGTGGTTGCCATTTGCGAAAACTCTCATCTGAATTTGAATATCAGAAAAATATATAGTAATAAGTAAAAATTTTAATGAAAGTGATACTTATTGAGCTTCCCATTCTTCACGGTATTTAAAAGCCATCTCCCCCTCGTAGTTTAATCTGACAACACCAGTTAGCTATTTGTCATTTGTTATTTTGCCAACTGATTCGAATTCTAGGTTATCTTCTTCTCCTTCTTCTTATTATTTGTTTGCAGACGTCATAAACAAAGTAGAAGTAGATAACCTCGAAATCTAACACACCATGCCACGCGAATTCTTATCTGACAGGCGATGTCCGTTGTGACAGTTATTTACTCTATCACGAGTTTACTGAGCCTCATCAACAAAATAATGTTTTTGTACGATTTCTGTTTACCGATGGCAAAATTGCAATTTCTGAGCATGATCGCCTTCGTGAAGATTTCCAACGGGTTGGATACAGAACTATTTCTGTAAAGAGTCTTGCATGTAGTGGTTTAATTCATTTGAAGACGAGTTGCAATGCATCTTGTAGTCACAGCAGGACGACGATCTGCCATATTAGACATTGTTTCTTCTACGGCTACATCACCACCAAATTGTCTTTCAGATACAATAGCAGAGTCTGCTCTAATATTTAAAGGTGCTCTGGAACCCCTAGCAGTACAAAATGCTGATGGTGAGTGTTATATGGCGAATAATGGAGGAGTAGATCAGTGACCTATGAAATAAATAACAAGGAAGTGGAGCGAGTACGAGACCCATACACCACAACAACCATTAAAAGCTTGCTTTCGTTTAGTAAGAATGAAGCCAAATATCTTAGCAACGCAGGGTTGAATGTATCGTCAGATCATATCACCTTAAACGACAACAAGCTTCACCTGCTCCTACCTCTTAGGTTCCTCTTCAGTTATTTCCATCACTTTAAAGGAGTGCTCTGCGGTAAACATACTTCCCGATTTACAAGAGCTCGGAATGATGACAACAGCTATTGCAGTACTGGCACAGCAAGATCAAAAACTACCGTGACCAACATGTTTTTAAAAGTAAAACATTTATTGCCAAACGATAAAATGAAGTTGGAACTGATGGCTAAAATTGCAGAAGACACACCTATATTTCTAGCATATCGCAAATGGGATATATATATATGAGCTGCCAGCACTTAAAGATATTACTAAAGATGTGTGGTCTCTTAAAACTGCAACAAACTTAAAAAGACCTAGATATGTGATTATAGCATTTCAAACAGATCGAAAAGACAACGTAAGCAAGAAAGGTGACTTTTTCTATAATATTAGTATGGTAGATCTGTGAGTGTTCCTAAATTCAGAGTGCTACCATTATTAATCTATGAATATGGATTTTGAAAAATCTAAATATGCTGAAGCCTACCAGATGTACACAGATTTTCAAAAAAAGTTTTTGTTATAAAAACATAGCTGAGCCTCTCTTAAATTATGATGAGTTTAAAGCTCGAGCTCTGTAATCGACTGTCAACACCAGAATGAGTCAATCAAGTCGTCAACGGTGAACATCAAAGTTGAGTTTATGCGCAAAAAGAATTTTCCAAATAGAACTTAAGCTTACTGTTTAATTATTCATGATTGTGTATTTGAATATAAACCACTGACTGGTATTGTAAGAGTCATTATCTAATATTTTAGTATGTAAGTCTTGTGAATTAATCCAAATAAATTAATTGTATTTAAATCAGTTGTTTTACTTTCAACCTTAAACTGGTAACATCTTGCTTTCGTTAAATGACATCACCTGACTGAAATGGTAAACACATGACTCATTTCCTGTTACATGAATCGCAATTCAGATTGTAGTCGAGGTCACTCTCAGTTTGCAACTGTTGTTTGTTGCTATGTTACCATGTTGCAATATTGAACATATCTGGCAGTTGCATATTCTTAGGATTTTTGTTTGTTGCTATGTTGCCATATTCAACATGTTTGGCAGTCGCACATTCTTAGGATTTTTGTTGTTTAAAGCTCTTACCCCCCATCTCTCCGCCTCTTGGTTCTTGCTATGTTGTCATATTCAACATGTCTGGCATTCGCATATTCTAAAATTTTTAAATCTGCTTGCTGAGCCGAGTAAAATGATACCAAACATGTGGGGGTTTAGGCTAAAACTGCAAAAGTTGGGTTTGCGCACACGCATATGGTAAATTTGAATCCTGCTTCCTAAGCCGAGTAAAATGATACCAAACATGTGGGGTTTAATGCAAAAACTAAAAAGCTGGGTTTGCATCTGCGCCAATCTCCATATTTGCTTACGTTTCTTTTAGCAAAAATTAAATGGCGGAGCATTTTATTTTAGAAACTTAACCGAAATATTTTTAAATTTTAAAATTGTCGAATTTTTGCGCCAACGGCTGCGATCTTGGACGCCATCTTGGATTACGTCATCTCAGGTTAGAGCTTACGTCGTCCTCAATAAATTCCACCTTCCACCTCCTGCCTCACGCCTCTCAAGCTATCTGGGAGGTGGGAGGTGGGCCCAGAACTCCCCATTTATAACTACTCATGTATTGTACAGGCTGGCTCAAATTCGAGCCTCATCATTGGTATTTCGGAAACTGTAACAGATACAACGTCGGTTACATTATGGCAAAGTTGCGTAATTTGATGCTCAGGAAAATGCAGTTTAGAAAATTAGAAAATTCCGAATACTTCCGGTGATAATATGAAAAAACGGAAAACTCATAAAATCTGTTTTATGTTTTTCTGGCGTTATTTGAAAAGATATAGCAAAATGAATCACACTTCATCAAGGTCACTTGTCCTCTCCTACAAGACAGCGTTTTCAAATTTGAAATCAGCTGTTTCGTCTTTGAGAAACCATCATTAACTCTATTTTTTCAAATACGGCCCTGGATTTTTTATTTCATATTTTGTTACGTTTAGACTACCTCAAAACAATGCCTCATCACAACTTTTGAATTTTAAACGTTTTGATAACAAAAAATGACATTTTCAGTATTTCTTGAAAATATTTAATGCCTACTTAACTTTTAAAATGGACAAATTTAAAAACCTAAAGTAAATGCTCGAATAAGCGCGCTTGGACTTCTACGCATTTTCGCATAAGTCTTCGCAGATTGTTCGTAACAGCCCGGGGGATTATTCTTCCTCTTGCTCGTAGAGTTGTGAATTCTAACACTAACTTTTGGCGCAAAATGTTTATATCATTCGGAAAAGTATCCTTGAATAAGGGATTTTTCAAGAATCCCAATAAAAAATAATCCAGCGGGGACAAATCAGGACTTCTGGCAGGCCAGCGCACCACTCCTTGGTTTCCAATCCATCGATTGGAAAATGTTTCATTAAAAAACTCGGTTACTGCCCATCCATTATGGGGTGGTGCACCATCCTTTTGCCACCACAGCTGCCGCAGCATATTCAACGGTTCATCTTCAAGCGCATCGAATATATAATTATGAATTAAATTACGATGCCGTTCAGTATTTAAGTTTCCATCATAAATAATTGACCCTAAGATTTTGGTTCGATACATTCCAACCCAAACATTGAATGATTTTCGTCCCTGTCTTCGAACTTGCCGATTTTGGTACGGATTTTCTACTGCATAATATTGCTCATTGTTTCTGTTAAAAAAGCCGCTTGTGGAAAAATTACATTCATCTGTCCAGATGATTTTATTTAAGAAATCATCATCTTGTTGCATTTTTCCATTAAGCCAATTGCAGAATTCAAGTCTTCTGTCCCTGTCTCCTGGTCTTAGTTTTTGGCAAATATGAAGTTTATAGGGATGATACTTATGTTTTTTTGAAAAATCTCTGTATTCGGCTTATAGCCATATTCAGTTCTGAAGCAAATTGCCGTATTGAACTACGAGGATTTTCCGTAACCTTTAACAAAACGTTTTCGTAAAATATCTTTGACATGTTATCGCAAAATATTATAGTAATAAAAGATTGCATAGCATCATTTTATAACGATACTTACAGCATTTAAAACAGGTTCTTCACCTTCAGCTTCCATTCGTTGACCGTACGAATTTCTAAGTTTACCAAAACTACCAAAGAGACCTAAATTTCTGTCCAAATTGTTAAAATATGAACAATGGGGTTGTGGACGCTCGGGGTATTGCTCTAAATACCGTTCACATGAAATGTGCGAGTTTCTGTTATTACTATAATAAATCCGAGGCATATCAAGTTTCTCGAAATTGGAAAACACCATTTTTGCTCTCTTAATGTTTATTTTGAAAGTTAAACCGTCAAAAGTTCTATTGTCATATCATGACAAGCAAGCTTGATATTTCTGAATATCAAATCCGCCGAGATGAATGAACAGACATGTCATGGCATTGCAATTGGAATGAACTCAAAATATTTGACTCATAATCATAAATTTGGGTTCATCTTTACCTACCTAATCAAATTATATTATTGAAGAAATATTTTGTTTCAAAAGCAGAGTCGTATTAAATATTTTCAAGAAAGACGGAAAATGTCATTTTTTGTTATCAAAACGTTTGAAATTCAAAAGTTGTGATGAGGCATTGTTTTAAGGTAGTCCAAAGGTAACAAAATATGAAATAAAAATCCAGGGCCGTATTTGAAAAAATGGAGTTGATGATGGTTTCTGAAAGACGAAACATCGGATTTCAAATTTGAAAATGCCATATTGTAGGGGAGGAAAAGTGAGTGCGAGTCATTTTGTTATATCCTTTCAAATAAAGCCAGACAAAAATAAAACAGACTTTATGAGTTTTCGGTTTTTTCCGATTATCACCGGAAGTATTCGGAATTTTCTAATTTTCTAAACTGAATTTTGCTAAGCATCAAATTAGGCAACTTTGCCATAATTTAACCGACGTTGTATATCTTACAGTTTCCGAGATCTCAATGATGAGGCTCAAATTTGAGCCACCTGTACATAAAAAAATCACTTAGAAACATAGCATATTGTTGCCGTCGTTGATTATATCTCGGAAAAGTTTACCTGAATCGGACTAGATATGTAGCCAAACAGGTTAAGCCCCTCCATTTTTAAATTTTTCTCGGCTTAATATAGATTTTTGTTGAAATTGAACATAAAGTTTCAAGCCAACCTTACCAACCCACACACACACACACACACACACACACACACACACACACACACACACACACACACACACACACACACACACACACACACACACACACACACACACACACACACACTTCATTTGGGTAATTACCTTTTTGTAGGATGTCTTTTCCGTTGCACCCAGCTTGGTCTGTATCACGCCCACCAAATGTTCATACTAAAAACATATATCATGTTCTGATTAACTGTTCTAAATATTTTTAATGTACTCACTTTATCGATTATTTCTGTAGTGAAATAAATAATGCTTAGCAAATCGCCTACTGCAAAAAAGCTCCAAAGCAAGAGGCCAATGTACACTGTAGCTATGACATACGACTTTATGAAGAAAATACGAATAAAATAATTTACAATAGCCATTAAAGTTGCAAAGGCAACAAATAATTTAATCAATAACATTGACCAATAAATTTCAATCAGGTTAACCAAGGCTCCATAAAAAAAGACGGTATGCTTTACTGAATCTTCAGATACAAATCTTAGGTCCACACTAGTGAGTCTTTGATTTATTTGTATTAGAAAGAACCAAAAGGTGGCGCTTAAAACGGAGTATGCTACTGAATAGCAACTATAGATAACTGTCTGAAAAATATGAGTGATTCCAGATGTAATTTGTATATGGATGTCAGCTGTCAAATCATATAAAAATAGAACGCAAACAATTATCACATACCTTCTAAATGTCTTTGTGTCTTTTGCTGTAGGTAATTTCTTAAAATTGCGATCAAAATTATGAATGTTTTCGATTAAATTAATTAATTTGTACTTGGTTAGATTTATTATTAAATACACAAAGAAAGAGCCTAACGCATTTCCAAAAGCGAAAATATAAACGACTAATAATAGCATCCCCGGGTAATTATCTGTGTTTGTAGGAATCAGAAGATTAATAATGTTACCTGTGACAAAAAATATCATGAAACCAGTATTCAAAATAACGTCTTTTCTTTTTACAACATATTTTGAATCTTGGAAGCTAAAAGCAAACAGACCACAATAGTGACCTAATAGAAAGAGTCTTTTAAACACCCTATCAAAATCACTCATTTTTGGAGGCTGAACTAGCTAACGTTAGTTTTGCTATAACAATTTTAATCAATACAGTTTCCCTAATGGCGTAATATTATTAAACACGTATCTTTGAGTGGCAATATAATTAAGTCTAATAGCATTACTACGAATCGATTTTATGCTTACCAATACTAAAGTTTCAAATAAATTAAAAGTTCTTACGAAGCAGATAACTTATTGTCGATAATCTTCATACTTATTTTATCATATGTAGGTTAGGTTATGTAAATTTGTGAGTAAGCCATAACGGTCCTTCCATTGCGACCTTAAGGTATATTCTGGCTCACGCCTAATTGTCTTATATTTCGCCCAGCAAATCCAGCCTGCTACAAAGGTCGACAATTTTTGTGGGCGAAAATTAACCCATATCTTCTGGTGCAAGCTTTGTCTTGTCAAAGAGCAGGAGTCTTTTCTTGTCCGCAACCTAGGCACGTGCTCTGCTGTTTCGTCACTCTCCATACACAGCCGGCACTCAGTCTCTTGACTGAAACCAATTCAGTTCATGCGGTGACGTAAGCGGCAATGTCATGTATAAAGGCCGACTAGAGTTCTCAGTTGTTGTCTGTTTAGCTTTAGAAGTTTTTTAGCCCTTGCCTCTAAAAGGCCCTTTATGATGGCCTTAGAGTCTGCTGATTCTGGCAGATTTTTCCATTGCTGGATTGTCATTCCAGGTCTTTAAGATGTCTTTTGTAGTGCATGCTGATATCGCCAGCACAGGTTCTGGTCCGATAAATTTCTTCTCGGCACCACCCCTGACAGTCGGCCACTGCATTGCCATCAAGGTCCGAGTGTCCCGGTATCCCGATCAGAGACACCCCACTGCAGCTGCCTAGTTCGTTGAGGGCAGATTTACAGCTCCATGGCGTTTTTCAATTGCAACGGTCGGAACCAAGTGCCTTTATTGCAGCTTGGTTATCTGAATATATTTTTATCGATTTGTGTGTTCAATGGTTTTGTATACTTTCCCTTGCCGACATCTCGATGGCATACACTTCTGCTTTGTGTATGGTTGCATACTTCCCGAGGCTAGATGATATTATTTCCTCGGTCTTGCTCGCATATGCGATGGCTCCAAAATCAACCAGGAGGCAGGAGCCGTCGCATATGCGATACCTGCAGAGATCTGTCCTCAATAGGGTCGTTTGGTTTCGTTCCCAATCCTCCCTTTCCGGAACGATGGTCTTGAAAGATAGATCTCTGCTGATATTTGTAGCCATCAGGTCTGATACCATTCCCAGAATCTCACGACTTTCAATGTCATCGAGGAGTCCGTCCTTCCCAAACTGATTGCCTTCGGCATGCTGTTGGCCGTTTTAATCTGCACATTGTCTACGTAGCCTCCTTCTACAACCAAATATGAAGAGGTGGAACGTTTAGGAGGACTTCAACAGCGACTGATAGAGTGGTGCTTATCGCGCCCGTTATTATCAGACAAGTTTGTCTCTGTAGCTGAACCCATTTGGCCCTCGCAATACTACGAAGTGCCTTAGGCCCCCAAACTATAGCTCCATAGGTTATCATTGCTCTGATAACCACTACATAGAGCCAGCTTGTTCCCCAGTTATTTCCACAGATCCTTTGGCATGTCCACAGGGGGAGTTTTGCCCTGCGGATTACATTCTTTAACTCAACGTTCCAGTTGAGTTTCTTATCTAGCGTAGCTCCCAGATACTTCGCCTGTTCCATAAACCGAATTGTTTCCCCATAAGAATATGTGGTTTTAATTTTTCCAACCTTCTTCTTCTGGTAAATGGAACAGTGATGATTTTGCGGGGGTTCACACACATCTGTTCTCTCCGGCACCAATTATGTAGAAAACTAATCTGTTAAGTTTATCACCACGGCAGTCTAAAGGTATGTTGTTGCAGCCATATCTCTCTGTCTCCATCAGCTACTGTCGTTTCTGCTTCTGATGTTTCTGCTTTTGCACTTAGTCAGTTGAGTCAAATTTGCCAGAAGTTTTTCTCTTGATGTTTTTTTTTACTCAAAGTATCTGCTCTGCAGTAACGGTCTCAGGAAGTTTTTTGTCTGTCCAAAAGATGTTGCCTTCCTCATTTCAATTTCTCCCAGAAAGCATTTTTCCTATTCATATCTGACATTTTCCAACACACTTTGTGCCTCACGTATTTTAAGTGTAGCCTTGAAGCCCGACACATAACAGCACTCAATACGTTTCACCTGATAAACCTTTTTCTTGATTCTAAGTTACGTTTGTTAGCGAGAAGAGTTTACAAGGCCAAATAGAGTTAGTCAAGCGAGTAAATTGTACAATTCAGTGCACGAGGTCGCGAGATCAAATACCGTGCTTGGTAGGTAGGGTTTTTCACTTTTCTATCCAAGTGTGGAAAGGCATGTTTTGAATAAGTAGTGAATGTGTCCTTTGTTTATATGCGTATATAAGCTCACGTCACATAGCTGGAGGGAAATTTCTTTAGTTTGGTGTTCTTACTCGCCAGAAGAGTAGAAGAAAAAGTGGTAATATGAAACAGCGTCTGTAATCTGGAGCTGCATCATTAAATTACACCCAGTGGCGACATCTAGTACCGAGTTTCTAATTTCAATAAACGCCTTTACGTAAAGCCGTGTTAGAAAACTGCGTCATATATTTCACATTAAACTTGAAGTAATTCAAGGTTATGCTAACGGACATAAAACGCAAGTTTTCTCGTGCCATTTTATGTCAAAAGTAAAGTACTTTAAAGTATTTTTCAGGTAATTTTTAGAGTCTCGGTGGTTCAGTGGTAAGAACGCGTACCTCTGAACCGAAGAGTACCTGGTTCGATCCTAGGGTTCTCCTTCCACTTTTTCAATACATACTGTAACATTAGCATCAACACAGCATTGTATTTAAGCAAGCTGAGTGTCTACACGTTCCGATCTTCGGAGGGAGCGTAAAGCTGTCGGTCATGTGCCCACGTTAAAGATCCCTACCCTCCTTACAGAAAGTCAGGAGTTCGGTAAAATTTCCAGGATAGTTAGGTGAAACTGCTCCCTAGCGTCTATGATTGGCCATAGTCGCGGAAATAAACCGAAGTTATAAAGCAACAAAAAATCTCGGGACGCAGCAAGTGCGTTATGGTAGCGAATTTTCTTTAAAATATTTTTAATAGCAAATGTATTTCTTTGATGAAAGCAGGCATCAAACTTGGTTGCCTATATAGTAGAAACAATGTACCATATTTCATTGAAATAAATTTATTGTTTGAAAATATATAAACATTTTTCAAAAGTCTAGATGCAGCAAATGTGTTATGGAAATGATTTTCCATTAAAATGTTTTTAATAGCAAATGCGATCAGGTATCAATTTGATTACCAGTATAGCCTATGTGGTAGAAACAATGTACTATATTTTATCAAAATGACTTATGGTTTGAAAATATACAAAAATTTTCCGAAAATAAACGTAAATGTTGGTTTTCTATCCAACAAAGCTTACGTTAATAGCAAATTGAGTTATTGAAATTTGAAGAATTTAATGAAACTTTGGTAAATTTGCAGATTAGCACCCGAACGCTTTTCAACAAATTGTTTTCAGAAACATTACTAGGACCTCACCTGCAGGTTTCTAAACAGTTTTTCAAAAAACGTTCGGGAGCTAAACTGCAAATTTACCGAAAACTTGCTACCAAAACGCACTTACTGCGTCCAGATTTTTTCTTACAAACGCATCATATTTCGATAAAAAATGCAAAAATGCATTAACGAATTTGTTCTACGAAAATTAGTTTAAAAAAAATTATACACCCCTACTCACTCCTGGTCCCGTAACTTCCTAGGGGAGTGTGAACAAGAAATTTTTCTTGGGGTTTGTGGATCCAGAACGGTGGGGGCCTAGGCAGGGTTCTGAAAACAGTGTTTTGAAAAGCGTTCGGGAGATAAACTGCAAATTTACCGAAAATTCGCTACCAAAACGCACTTACTGCGTCCAGATTTTTTTCTTATAAACGCATCATATTTCGATAAAAAATACAAAATTGCATTAACGAATTTGTTCTAAAAAAATTAGCTAAAAAAATTATGCACCCCTACTCACTCCTGGTCCCGTAACTTCCTTGGGGAGTGTGAACAATAAATTTTTCTTGGGGTCTGTGGATCCAGGGGGGGGGCCTAGGCAGGTTTCTGAAAACAGTGTTTTGAAAAGCGTTCGGGAGCTAAACTGCAAATTTACCGAAAATTCGCTACCAAAACGCACCAACTGCGTCCAGATTTTTTTTAAGATAAACGCATCATATTTCGATAAAAAATGCAAAAATGCATTAACAAATTTGTTCCACGATAATTAGCTACAAAAAATTATAGGCCGTTAAACCATAAACTTCACTAAACCTACAAATAAATATCCAAACAGCTACCAAACTTAACTAAACTGACAGCCAAAGCTACAGAGAAAGGGTCTATTTGAAATTGATTTTCTGTAAACCTTTTAGTAAAATGAAGGGCAATGACGGTTGAATCTGAAACTTAAGGGTTTGCAGAACACTCTTCTTGCAACATTTTCTTTTCACAAATGGTATTTGTTTTACATTCTTTGACTAAACATTGCCAATTTTGACGTTTAATATTGCGAGTTTGACGTTTTGTTGAAAACTCCAACATTTATTGCTTTAACTGCCCATAACTTCTTTGTCTTTAAAGCTAGGGATCTAAATTTTGGTACAGAGTTCACTCTCTATAATAAAAACACGCTTACCAAATTTGCCCTTACTTTGTTATTTCCGGAGATATGAATTTTTTTATAAAGAAAACACAAAATTTTCCGGGAAAACCTGGTCCGATTTTCCTGGCTAACGAACTTATCCAAACCACTTGCAAAAGGAAGGTACTGTGCAAATTTTATCAAGATCGGTCCATTATTTTTTGAGTTATCGGTCGGATATATATATATATATATATATATATATATATATATATATATATATATATATATATATATATATATATATATATATATATATATATATATATATATATATAAACACAGATCTCCCCATAAGCGAATTAAAAAAAAAATTCGCTAAAAACAACAAAAAACTTGTAATTTTTTATAATTATCTGCCTTCAAAGGTGAGTAGGCGTTTAATTATGATTTAATAAAACTACGAAAATTTGTAATCCAGCATGCATTGTGGTCAATATGGAACCCACGAAGTGATGGCAATTTGGACTGGAGTTCCATATTATAAACAGGGGTTCCATAGTTTAAACCCGAAAGTATGATTTACACAAAGTTCTTATGAAAAGGAAATTATTTATATAATTTACTTGTAGGCGATATATATATATATATATATATATATATATATATATATATATATATATATATATATATATATATATATATATATATATATATATATATGTCTCGCAAAGAATTAACACCGAAAGTTAAATCTAAACGGAAGACTTAATATAAAAAAAAGTATGGTTGATGCTGTTAGCGCGGTTAGGGCCAAAATGATGGAAATAAAGAGAGCTTTTAGATGTTTTATTGTGCCAAAAACGACCCTGCAGCGATTTGTACACAACATAGAAATTTTACCGGAAGTTGTGAAAAACGACACCAGTTCTTCCGGTACACATTGATGAGGAATTACCCCTCCACCACCACCACCACCATGGACTTGAAGCTGACTACCTTGTCACACAGCAGGGTAACAATAATCTCGCTGTATAGCATGGTCGAGCCACATATGGTAGGTTCCACTCCGCTACCAATACCAGCCTGTCATCCAGAGACTGTGTTATTTTCTCAACAAGGTTATCGAGTGCCAACTCAGTAGATTTGTCAGTTTGGTAGGCATATAGGCGGTAGGTATTAAGTCGGTTAATGCCTAAGATATTCCCCCTAATTTGTCCGTTCAGTTTTTCTCCAATCCCTTAGGAAACAATAAAGTTATGCTGAGAGGTCTCAGAGATTTAGGTTGGAGATCACTACGTACCTAATTTCGGTTTGTAGACTCTCCTAGTCCCCGTCAAGCTGGATGGAATATCATTCCAAGCCACACTGGCTCTATATAGCCGAATGAGGAATGGGAGGAGAGCCTCCAGTCTGATGTGTAGCAGAACCGGAATGGCTCCATGCTCCTCTGGCATCTTGACAGACTGAAACTGTTCAACAGCACACTCAAGCGCCAAAGCTGTTTATGTATTTTTCGAGTAAACCGCCAGGCTTCACTATCAGGGCGTTTAAATCGTCTCCCGGCCGGGAGCAAGGAATGTAGGGAATATTAGAAAAATAACATGACCTATGACTACCAAGTATTATTACTAGGAAGAGTAATGATTTGTTTCTCAAATATCAAACGCAAAATGCTCATAATGTCCACCAATAACCTCAATACACTTTGACATACGTTAGAAAAGATACTGTCTATCTTTAATAGTGTTTCGTTTCTAAATAAATTGAGAGCCTTTATATTTTTTGCCATGATTCTTTGCGGGTGTTTATTGAGTAGACAACTGATTTAAGGTAACCCCCAAAAAATCTAGTAAGCTAAGATCACAGATACGAGCTGGCCAAGGGTAAGTTGCCACGGCCTATCCATATTTCGGTATGCCTTATATTTGTGTAATTTAACACTTAACCAGGGAAGTGAACCGGTGCACCGTCTCGCACAAAATAAAAAACTGCCGTTCCTTTCAAGTCCACTGTACTACTGCATAAATCACATCTAAAGTCATCTTAATATTTTAATACTTGTGTACGATTATTCCAAAATAATATTAAACACTGCCTCCCAACTTTTCGCCAATTATTATTGTAGTCTCTTTTAAAGGTTCCCGACGTCAATAGCGGGGCAAAGAGATGGCAGGGTGGGGTATTTGATGTTGCGAATGCCTTCCAGCGTAAAGGCGTCTAGTCTAAAAGTATTTCCATTAGCATGACTATACCGGAAATACATGTCGGTCATCTCAGCATCAGGATAAACCATATTCTCCTTATAATATTGAAATTATAAAGAACTAAGTAAGTATTGGAACCTGCGATGAGCACTAATGCGTGTACTTGGAGAACCCAAATCACCACAACACAATTAAAAAAAACCTGTCGATCGTTTCACTAATTAAGTTGGCGTCATCAGAGGATAATTAATTCTAAATACCTTGCATCTACAACTCGATTTATATTCTTCTGCAGGTTGATTTAGCGAGGTTTAAGGACACAAAAAATTA
This sequence comes from Tillus elongatus, assembly GCA_964006375.1. Lineage (NCBI taxonomy): Eukaryota > Metazoa > Arthropoda > Insecta > Coleoptera > Cleridae > Tillus > Tillus elongatus. The sequence continues at coordinate 194,750,675 of OZ023263.1, forward strand.
ACATATTTCGTATGACTGAAATACCTGAATTCCTTTATTATCTGTCGGACGTGCATACCGTTATGACCATACGAATGAACGGTTCGGATTGTCTTCGGGAAAATCGCCCCAAGGGGATAGGGAATCAAAGGGGGGGTGATTCGGTGAAAATTGATATTTTTTAATTAAAACTCGAGTAGTATAACGTTTTACGGTTTGTCTATTAGAAGACTTTCAATTTCATCAAACATCTGGTATTCTCTGATGAAATTTAATTAGGGATTGAATGTGGAATATTGGTGACAGGAATTTCGAATATTTTTTTTCGCTAAAACGGTGTAAGAAGCCTCAACATACATAAAAAATTGACTCTGGAACATTTTTTTGTCTGCCCATCTGTCGGTCGTGCGGTCTGTCGGCATGAAGGTTTGTGTATTAGTAGGGGTAATAACTTTCGAACGAATTGAGACATCATCTTTAAATTTGGTATAAAGTTAGCAGCAGACAAAGGAACGATTTACGTTGTTTTTGGGTAAGATCGCTTCAAGAAGTAGGGGATAAATAGGGGGTGATTCGGTAAAAGTTGGCAGATTTTCGTAAAAAATGGAGTAATAAAACGTTGCAGAAGTTTATGGGTACAGGAATAAGGATATTTTCTTTGTGATCAAGTCATGGACCCTAAATTCATTTCGTGAGACTTTCTTTCTGAGGACAGTAGATCATCACAGCTATGTGTAAGTTAAAATTCAACTTACGGCACTATCTTTTTACTATCTACAGGCTACTTCTTTAAATCCATATAAGGCAAGAACGCATTTTTGAAATTACTAAACACATCACAAGTTTTTACATTAACAAGCTGGAACAAGAAATCAGCGAAAACAAAGAAATATCACTATAGAATATTACCTTTTTGTAAGACGTCTTTTCCGTACAATCCAGGTTTGTCTGTACCACGCCCACCAAATCTTCATACTAAAAAAATATATCGTGCTTTAATTAACTATTGAAAATGTTTTTAATGTACAGGATGGGCTACTAATATGGTTGTTGGCCATATCTCAGGAACGGTTTACAGCTTCCAGAAAAAAATTGCTATGAGAAGAGTTGCCATGGTAAATCGCTGTATATTATTTTATAGTCTCTAAAATCCCCGCTAGAGGGCGTAAGAACCACTATTAGTTGGAAAATTGATATTTTCATCACAGTTTGGCTAATTAGCTGATACCGTTGATACACGCATAATAATGGCCAAGCAAGGTATGTCATTTCTTGTCTCGCATATTTTTGATTTTGTCAAGAAAAGTGGTGGGGGTACGTTGAATGTGTATTTTTCAATTCCTAATCACTCCGGTTTCGCCTGATGAAACTTCATAAATTTGGACTTGTTGAAAAGAACCTTTCGTGTCCTACCATCTGCGCTGATTCCAGGTTTCCTTACATCTTACATACACCGAAAGAGGGCGTTGTTTGATTAGTTAGTATGTTGCCGTTTTTCTGACGAAAATCAAATGGAACGGTATGTCAATAGGAACACAGTAAAATAGGCTACAAAAGACTGTAACTACTAGTGAAAACCGCAGTTCGATATCTTGGCCTAGCGGTAGATATAAGCGATCAACATTGTAACTAAGAATTACCAAATCTTGTAACAAGGTAGCACCAACAACGAAGTTTTCGAACATTTATAGACATAAATTATCCTAAGAATATTGAGGTGGGTTGAGTACAATGCCTTTACCACATAGGTATCAAAATATCAATCTGTATCCCCTCAGTAATTAGTTCTGATTTTTTTATTTTGTTACAACAACACACCACGAGGGCTCACAGCCTAAATACTATCGTACTATGGGTGTCGACAGGGAGAAAAGAGGCAACTTGTTAATTCTGGATGTGAAGGTTTGGAAGTTTGGACGAGAAGGAAAAACATGTGCCGGCAAGGAATTCCACAACTTGGAAGTCCTCGGGACAAACGAGCGGGCTTAGCAAGATGCTCTATGTCTGGTGACCTGGACAGTAAAAGGGTGCATTCGCTCTGTTCCCCTAGTGGATCTGTTGGGGGCAGCAGGTGGAGGAACTATATAAGAAAGCTCCTCTGAGCAGTGCCCGTGCAGATATCTATAAAAGAGATATATATATATATATATATATATATATATATATATATATATATATATATATATATATATATATATATATATATATATATATAGAGGCCACAAACGGCATGTAGGTGGGCAAGGGATGGCAGCCTTTAAAAGAGGGTAGGGCCAGCAATGAGACATATAGCTCTCTTCTGAATGGAGTCCAGGATAGCGAGTGTAGAAGCGGCAGCGGCACCCCAGATGTGTGAGCAGTATTCGAGGTTTTGCCTTATTTGTGAAGTATATAAGGTATAGAGGTTAGCTGGTGAAACGTATTTGCGATCCCGGAAGAGGAAACCTAATTTCTCAGCAGCCGCTTCTGAAAATGATGTGACATGTTGGTCCCAATTGAGATTTCGATCCACAGAAATGGCAACAAGTGAAAAGGACTCATTACTTTGAAAAACTTGGTTGTTCATTGTGATGGGTATAGGGCTGGTGTATCTCTTATGAGATAGAAAGCAAGACTGGGATTTGGTGGAATTGAATTGTACAAGATTTCTACTTCCCCAGTCTAATATTTTTTGGAGATCCACAGAGACAGAACCCTCCATAAGTCTGCGATCCTCATCTAATTGGGCTAAAGAGACAACCTTAGAATATTGTATATTCGAGTGGGGGGTGCGGTCATCCGCGTAACTTTCAACTGGGTTGGATGTGCTAGAGAGAAGGTCATTGATGTGGAGAAGAAACAAAGTAGGGGCTAAAGCTGAACCTTGGGGGACTCCTGAATTAATTGGATACAGTTTAGAGGAATGGCCATCCACGACAACGGAAATGCTCCGGCTGGAGAGGAAATTTGCTGTCCAGGTGCAGGTTGTTTGTTGTAAGGCGATAGGTGGGAAGTTCATTAACGAGCGCTGCGTGCCAGACCTGGTCGAATGCTTTGGATATGTCTAGAGCGACAATCTTGGATTCACCGTGTAGTTCCATAGACCTGCTTGAAGAATGGGTGACGAAGAAAAGGAAGTCGGCAGTTGATCTGCGCTGACGGAATCCATACTGCTGTCGTGAATTAGACTGTGTTTTTTTAATTTTAGTAATTCGGTGTTTATATACATTTTCATCACTTTGGAGACGACTGAAAGGAGAGAAATGAGCCTGTAGTTGTTAGGAAGCGCTTTGGATCCTATCTTGGGGACGGGTTGTACTCGAGCAGTTTTCCAGTTACTATGGAATATGCCTCTATTGTAAGATGTCTGAAACAGGCGAATCAGGACAGGAGCAAGTTCTAGTGCGCATTTTTTGAGACCAATTGCTGGGATCGCGTCAAGGCCAGAGGCTTTCCTGGTATTAAGAGAAGAGAGCATCTTTCGTATCTTTTTAGTTTTGAAAATGATATCCGTCATTTTATGCGCGACATTGGGGACTGTTGGTGGTTGAACATTTGGAGGTGGGTTGAGAGTAGAATTGCCCGAAAAAACGAAGCAAAAATTTTAGCCCAGGGCGGTAGAAACAATTTCATCCCCTGAAACAAGAGTTGTGAACCTGCTCTTGCAGAAATTATTCCCAATAGATTAAGCAAGAGTCCAAAAGGGTTTGCTGCCGTTGGAGCTTGAAAGGACATTGTTTTTGATGTGGTTATTAAACGAGTTTTTTGCCCCAGAAAGAAGGCGGACATAGCTGTTTTTTGCGTCGTTAAATGCTTGACGGTTTTCTTGACTGGGATTGTGTAGAAGCGTTTTGTGAGCTTTAACCTTTTCAAGTCTGGCCTTGTCACAGGATTTAGAGAACCAGGCTGTTTGAGTGGCTGAAGATCTTTTCTGTTTACGTGGAATAAATAATTCATGCCAGCTTGGATGATATCAGTGACGTTTAGTGAGATATCAGAGGGGTCAGGATGAGAGATGCAGACAGACGCCCATGGAAATGAGGAACATAATTCCGCATTTCGTCCCAGTTCACGGAGTTGTAGTGCCAAATGATACTTGGGTGTGATGACTGTGTGACCCCGGGTTGCATTGCGCAGGAAGCAATGACCATGCGATGGTTTCAGCGACAAAGGGGGGCGGTGACTTATAGCATTTAGGTTTTGTAGTAAGAAGATCCAAGGGGGTGAGCTGTGTGTTGGGATGTGAGGAAAGTGAGTAGGTTGCTGAACCATATTTGCTTAACAACTGCTGACTGCGAAGGCCTCCGCTGCTCTCTCTTGTGGATCGGTTTTTGAACATCCTAGCCATTCCTTATTATGGACATTGAAGTCACCAAGAATAGTGACCTCTGAGGAAGGATATTTAGAAATCAGATGGTCCGTGTTTTCAGAAACGTAGTCGAAGAGCTGGACAAAGTGGTTGTCAGAAGGTGACCGGTCAATGCTACAGATGAATTTAGTTGCAGCACTAAGAGAGAGTTTCATCCAAAGTATGTCTTTTCTTACAGCTTCCAAATTGGGTAGTCTGGTGCAGCGTAGATTTCTACGGACGTATGCACACACGCCTCAATGCAATCTAAAGGAAGTAAGGAGCTCATACCCCGGAAAATTAAGGTGATTCGTGGCTGTTTTGGCACTGATTTGGGTTTCGGTGAGGAAGAGGAGTTGGGGCCTATTAGCCTGGAGGAAATGGTGGACAGAGTTCAGGTTAGAATTTAGGCCACATATATTCGAGAAAGATATGCTAAATCTTAATGCCGGCGCCTCCTGCACACTCCTCTCCCGGAGATCCGAATGAAGGGGTATTTTATCCCCGGAACCTTTTGTACAAGAAGGAGCCATCATGATTTTTGTTTATAAGGGAAACCGACTCATACACCAGAACCGGAAACGTCTGTTGGGACTTCACCGGCCCCATAATGTAAGGGGCGGTACCGCCTAGGGCGTGATAAAAATCCTTTACTATCACGTAAAGGAAAAGTCCACTACTATCCATGTGTAACAAAAACTGGCTCCGTGTGACAAAATTTCGAAAACATTAAGCATACTGTGACAATGATAAAATTCATAAGCAAATTGTCGAAACCATTAGATTGTCATTTACATTGTTGTTGGTGTGGCTAAATGCTACTATTAGATGATTTTAACGAATGGAGCAGGACATGCTAGCTGTATACTCTGGATGCATATATACACTAGAGTGTATGCGGTGAAGTACGCAGAAAGACATCGGTTTTCTAAAGGAGTTTCTCTCCGACTGGTGCATCGGTTACGAACTACAGGAAACCTGTTCACCAGAGAACCCGCACGGGTCGCGGTGCTGAGAATGTCATCTATGTGTTGGCTTATGTCAAATTCAATCCATATATAAGTACCCGTATATCCTCCAGTGACTTAGGCTGGTTTACACACTGGCTGTCTAGTATATTATTGCTAAAATGTAAGACATTAATTAAATCAAGCGTTTCCTGACAGATGGACAGGAAGGGAAGTCTGTTTCAGTGGCAAGTTAGGTTGCCTCATTTGAGTTAATTTTCGGGCTACTAGAAGGGAAGATATTGTACTAAGATTGGAAAATGCTGTTACAAATATTTCACTGGTAGAGATTGTTAGTGTCGTTTCATCAATTTCTTTGAGATTGCAGTCTTGTATTGAAAATGATGGACGATAGTTTGAATACGAGAGAAGCCACTCACCCGGATTTAAATGATTAAATTCTATTATATTTTTTTTATAATTTGTTATTACTGTTAGTATGTTAGCTTCTATCTCATTACGTCAGTAGAACAAATGTTATTTGTCGAACTTCATCTGTTATCTTATTGTTGCTACATTGTTATCAAGGTGAGGTAATTCGTTGTTTTAACTTTGATCGCTAATATCTATCGCTAGACCAATTCGTTGATGATTCAACTGGGATTTCCATCGGTAGCTTTAGTCTTTTGCAGCCTATTCTACTGTTTTATTATTGATATACTGTGCTATTCAATTTTCTTCAGAAAAGCAGAAACATAACCTAACTTTTTAAACAACGTCCTCTCTCGGTGTAAGTAAGATACAGAGGAAACCTCGAATGAACGCGAATGGTAGACCAAGAAACTAGTCCAAACGCACTAACTTACATCGAGCTAAACCGGGGTAATTAGCAATTAAAAAATATAGTTTCAACGTCCCCCCACCACTTAATTTTTAAAAATGTCAAAAAATATGCGAGGCAATAGAAAACACCCGTACTCAGTCATTACTCTGTCTGTGTCAAAGGAACCAGTTGTGTGTGTATGTGTGTTTGTTTGTTTGTATCTTTAACGTGGGTCTATTTCTGCGACTATAGCTAATCACCAACGCCAGAGAGCCGCTTCACCTCACTGTCATGGAAATTATGCCGAACCACTGCCCTTCTGTAAGGAGGGTATGGATATTTAAGTTACCCAACATTGCATGTACCCAGGACCGACGGATTTACGCCCACTCCGAAGGGCGAAACGTGCAGACATTCAACTTGCTCAGATACAATGCCAGAACGTCGGTTGATGTTAATGTTACAGTATGTACTAAAAAGTGAAAGGAAGACCCTTAGATCGAACCCAGTGCCATTTGGTTTAGTGGCTCACGTTCTTACCACTGAACCACCGAGGCTCTTACGGTACCACTTAGTTGGCGAAAATGTGATGAAAACCACAAGTTTTCGACCAGCACTAGTTCTTACGCTCTCTAGCGGTGATTTTATAAGCTTAAAAATAATTTCCTGGGATTTATCATAACAACATTCTATATGGCAGTTTTTTCCTGAGGCGGTACAATGTTCAAATGTTCCTGAGATATGGCCAATTATCATTCTTAGTTGCCCACCCTGTACGTACTTACTTTCTCGATCATTTCTGCAGTAAAGTATATAACGGTTAATAAGTCTCCTGCTGTGAAAAAATTCCAGAGCAATAAAGAAACGTACATCGAAGCTATGACATATAACCTTATGGAGCAAATATAAATCAAAGAATGTACAATAGCCATTAAAGTTGCAAAGGCCAAAAACAATTTGATCAATAATGTTGTCCAATAAATTTCCATCAGGTAAACCAAGGCTCCGTGAAAAAAGACGATATATTTTACTGAATCCTGAGATACAAATCTTAGATCCACACTAGTGAGTCTTTGATTTATTTGTATTAGAAAGCACCAACAGGTGGTGCTTAAAACAGAGTAGGCTACTAAAAAGCAATTATATATAATAGTCTGAAAAATATGACTGGCTCGAGATGTAATTTGCATATGGATATCAGCCATCAAATTATATAAAAATACAAAACAAATAGCTATCACATACCTTCTGAATGGCTTTGTGTCTTTGGCTGTAGCTAATTCAGGAAAGTTTCGATCAAAATTATGTATGTTTTCAATTAAATTAATTACTTTATACCTGTTTATATTTGTCATTATATACACAAAGAACGAGCCAAATATATTTCCAAAAGCGAAAATATAAACGACTAGCATTAGCACTCCCGAATACTTATCTGTGTTAGTAGGAAACAGAAGATTAATAACGTTGACGGTGACAAAACATATCGTGACGGAAATATTCCAAATAACGTCTTTTCGTTTTACAACATATTTTGAATTTTGAGAGCTAAAAGCAAACAGACCACAATAGTGACCTAATAGAAGGAGTTTTTTAAACATCTTATCAATATCACTCATTATTGGGAATCGAGTTGTTAACGCTTGTTTCGCGATAACAATTTTAATCAATACAGTCTTCAACTATGACATAATGATATTTTTAAACAAATATGTTTGGTTTACAATATAATTAAGTCTAATAGCATTATACTAATCGATTTTATTCTTACCAATACTAAACGTTGAACTAAATTAAAAGTTATTATGCAGCATATGCCTTATTGTCGCGAACCTTCATACTAATTTTAGTAAATTTTCGTAGAAAAAATTCACAATTGGAGAGATCCCGACTTTTGTATTTTGAAAAAATGTTTGCAAATGAGCGCGAACTAGCACCCCTAGAATTCATATCCGGGGTCAGTTTCAATGTTTATATGTTCATATATATATATATATATATATATATATATATATATATATATATATATATATATATATATATATATATATATATATATATATATATATATATATATATATCACACCGATAACTCAAAAAATCAAGGGCTGATTTTGAGAAAATTTGGCATGTACCTTCCTTTTGTAAATGGATTGGACAGGTTCGTTAGTCAGGAAAATCGGACGAGGTTTTCCGGGAAAATTTTGAGTTTTCATTCGAAATTTTTTTTTATCTCAAAAACTAAAAGAGCTATGATAACCAAATTTGGTAGGTAGGTTTACGATATAAAAAGTAAGCTACATACCAAAATTTAGATTTCTATGTTACAAAAAAATATTTTGTGCCAGATCATTTCTATGAAAATTTACTACCATAACGCACTTGCTGCGTCCAGGCTTTTATTCTTTATAGCAAACTGGTGTGTTAGGTTATCAGCACCACTACAGTCTCAAGGTAATCTCTCCTTGTCGTCGCAGCCTTAACACTCTGTCTCCAACAGCTCTTTTCGTTTCTGCTTCTGCCCTTTCTGATCTTGCACTTCATTAATTTAGTCAATTTCCCATGAGTTTTTCTTTTAATCTCGTCTTTTATTCAAGTATCTGCCCTGCAGTAACGGTCTTCGGGAAGCTATTATGTCTGCCCAAAGTATGCTGCCTTCCTCCATTCAATTTCTTCCAACAAGCACCTTTCCTATTTAACATTTTCTTACACAGTTTGATTCGTCATTCTAATGTCTTCGTCTAAAAGTGTACAGTATACAATGCATCCAATATAAGGAGGGCCACTATGGGGATATCCAAAACGGTAGCAGATACAAACTTGGTTAAATGGGAAAAAAGTTACGCACTCAAAAGCCCAACAAAATGGCGTTTAGACATCTCCGAAAATTGTTTTGGTTTTGAGATATTTTGAAAAATTTTAATTTTTGATTTCATATGTTATTTTTTCTGACCTTAATGGTGGATCTATACCAATACCGATGAAACATTTCCACAGCAACTTTTTATTTTATTCAACGTAGCATTGCTAATGTTTTATTCCGACGTTTCGTCTTTGTGGGACCATCATCAACTTTTTTTTAAATACGGCCCTTATTTTCTAATATCATATCCTGAAAGCCCTTTTTATTTCAAATTCAGCAATGTCTTACACTTTGTGGTTTAGTACCATTTTAGCCTTTTGTTCGACCTTAATCAAGAAAATTCCTATTACGGACCTGTACATAGCTTTTACACTTAAGGACTAAGCAGTTAGCTATATGAATTGAGACCTTATGTCATTTAGGCGTTTAGTAATAATCCAATTATTGAGGCAATAATTTAATGGAATAAACACATAACAAATAAAATTACATTACCAGAAGACCTAAATATTAAAAAAAAACAAGTAAATTTAGAACACATGTTCAAATAAGCTTCCACTATTTTCCAATCAAAATCTCACCTTTTAGCTGTCAGTTCTAAAACCATACTCAACATTTGTGGAGTAATACTGGGAAATGCTTCCAGAACTAACCACCTCAGATCTTGTTTTGTAGAAAAATTTTGCTGATATACATGATTCTTAACGTATCTCTATACGAAGAAATGAAGCGGGGCTATATCTGGTGATCGCGCTGGCTAGGGTGTTTCCATATACGTGCCGATTACCTTATCTGGAAATCTCTTTGAAAGATATTCCCGAACGCCTCTGGAGTTATGTGCAGGCTGCTGTATCCAACTGTTGCAAATTCTCTCCAGAGGCATGTAATCGAGATCATCCTCTAAAGCGTTCTTCTGTTAAAGTATGGTAGTAAAAAAATGGTCTTAAATTCGTTGTACCCAAGATACCAGCCCACATATTGAAAGCAAAACGGGGTTGATGCGTCGACGTTTTATTTGGGCGTTGATTGGTGTCAGACCAATAATGAACAATAATAATCTATTGAAAATACCATCATTCTTAAACATGTTTTCATCAGACCATATTATTTGACGTGGAAAATTAAAAGTGTACCACTTACAGAATGATCTACGTTATCCTAAATCATCTGGTCTGAGTCCTTAAAAAATTCTCTGCTTGTCTGATGTAACTTTTCTTTTCATAAAACAAAATGTGCCGTTGATTTTGCTATACCAACGTTTTATTCAATCCGCCGGACTGATGTACCGGGATCCTCACTAACATATAACAAAATATTATGTACTGCTTCCTCATTGAGAAACTAGAGGTTTTTTAAAAGAACCATGTGCTTTAAGATTTGTAACTAATTTGCTATAAGTCCTTTTATTTTTCTTCTTCTTTCCGGATATTTCTGCAAATACATACACCCCGCAACAGAACAAATTGAGGTGGATTAAACAAATCATGCCGACATGTTAAACTTTTCTTCGTTAGAAGACATATTTAGTAGAAACGGCTACTAAGTAATACACAATAAATGAAACAAGAAACTAATGTGTCAAGAATTTATGTTACTGTTAATCCAAATACGGCTATTGTCACATCCATTTATTTTCCAAAGGATAATTTTGTCTTTTAATTTAAGTTTAATTGTCCTGTGTTTTTTCCATTAAATTATTGCCTTAATTCATCCACTGGATTATTATTAACGCCTAAATGACAAAGTGTTAATTGATTAGATAGTTGTTTATTACTTATTACTAAGTTTAAAAGCCATGTACTGGGTGGCCAATTAAGCGAGGTAAGCGGCTGTATCTTAGAAACCGTTCACCATAGAGCTTTGGGAAAAATATCTTTGGTAAATGTAGCCAAGCGAAGTCGTTGGGAATAATTTTCAAGTTCGTCATATACCCGCTAGGGGGCGTAATACCAAGAGGAAAAATAGGGTATCTCAGTAATATGTCGAGATAAACTGTGTTAAAAATGCCTGTAGATAATTGTCGCGTGTATCACAAACAATTTTTGTTGTGACTATTTTTCTCTAACTCTTCAGATAAAGTAGTGGGGGTTAAGTAAATATTGATTACGAAAAAAATGCATTATCTCGGGATCGCCTCCTTGGAAATATTGAACTTAGTGTCATTTAAAAGAGTATTTCTTGTTCTATCAACTGCATTGCAACCCATGGCTTTTTATTGTTACTGTAATTACTAGATGGCGCTTTTTAAAAATGTAACATATTTTATGATTTTTCTCAAGAAACCTAAACACAATGGTACAAATATGACTACGCAGGTAGAAAGAGAACTAAAGGCCAAAGCAAGTGGTAAAAATCCCAAGTCTCTATCTTTTGTTTAGCCGGAGATATTAATAAAAACCTGATACTGCAATCTAAAAAAAAGATTTAATTCCCTCTGTATGTAATTCTAAAAGATGCACTCTAGTGTCTCCTTAAATGCTCAAAGTGTTTTCCGTCACGTTTTACACACTGCTCGGGCCTATTTAGAGTAGAAAAAACGGCAGCTTCCACTTCCGCTGTTGACAGACTACGAATTGGATTTCGGATTCTATTATTCGTATCTTCCTTGCTCGTAGGCTTTGTTTGGAAGACAAGGTCTTTTATTCGTCCCCACAAATAAAAGTCTAAGCATGTTAAGTTAGTTGATCTGGCTGGCCAGGGTAATATACTTCCTCTTCCTATCCATCGGCCTGGATACGTCTTATTGCACATTAATGGAAAAATATGCTGGACAACCATCGAGCTGCAAAAACACATTTCACCTGGTTTCAAGGGGCACATCTTCCAATAAAACTGGCAATTCATTTCTTAGAAACTCCAAGAAGACGTTACCAGTAAGAGACTGGTCAAAGAAATAGGGTCCAATAATTGTACCTGCTATTACGCCACACCATACATTAAGACTCCAACGTCCTTGATGTTGAACTTCTCGCATCCAGTGGGGGTTCTCGGTAGATCAATAATGCATATTATGCGAATTCACATTACCGTCGCTATGAAAAGTAGCCACGTCCGTCCAAAGAAATTGCGTAAAAAAGTTAGGATTTTCATTGATCATGTCTAAAAGCCAATGGCAATGATCCCACCTCCGATCATAATCTTGCTCATTCAGCGCTTGATTCAAAACAATATGATAAGGGTGTAGTCTAAAAATCAAAATAGTTATTATTATATATTCAAAAGAACATTGTAATAGAAATATGTTTATGTGCTGACATAATAGAGGCATTATGTTATCGGATTTAAGTAACATAAAGCTGTTCATTATACCACAAGAAATGTTCACTCAAGCTAGACAGTTACGTCATCAATAATTCATAAGGCTTAACTGTTACTAAGTTGAAAGTTGACCAGATGTGGTAATTTCAATGTTGTCAATAAACTTTGAGTAAAATAGTACTCATATACCAAAAAGCAACTCCAAATTGGACAAAACATACTTCCTATTGGTTTGAGAAGATGTTGGTGGTTGATGATGTAACTGTCTAACTTGGGTGAACAGCCCATAGTACGATAATGAGATTCACTATAGCACTACTGCTATTCTAACGAGAAACAAAATACGAATGGTTGGCTAACTAATGCAATAATAAATGACAAATAAACGCTACATTCACACCAATGAGGTTAAGTAAAAAATGTCAGTTTCATCGTATGAAATAAAATTTAAATCTTTTAAGGGTCCTAAGTTTTAATGAATGACAACAGATAAAGTTTTGTATCTTACTTGGATCATAGACGATCATTATGGTAAGACGTCGTGTTATGATATCATAATTTTTACGACTGTCGTCTGATTTTTTTCACAACAGTCATTATGATCCATGTGAGATAAATAACAACAACTATTTTTAATTTCAAGATATAATAAGCTTACTTATACTGTTTCAAAATAGTTTGGATGGTGGTCCGTGATATTCCCAAGTCAAGATGCAATGTTGTTGTGCTAACATGAGGATTAAATTTTATGTATGCCAAAACATTGAGAATATTTTCTTCAGTTCTGGCAAAACGGCGTCTCCGCAGCACCGGTCGGATTAAGCTTCCAGTTTCACGTAAGTGTTGCACCAAACGAGGAAAAACTCTTCTGTTGTAACAATGTCATTGTGCTAACATGAGGATTAAATTCTATATATGCCAAAATATTGAGAATATTTTCTTCAGTTCTGGCAATACGGCGTCTCCGCAGCACCGGTCGGCTTAACCTTCCAGTTTCACGTAAGTTTTGCACCAAACGAGGAAAAACTCTTCTGTTGTAATGGTGGCGATTCGGATGCCGTATTGCATACACTCTTTCAGCAACTGCCGCATTTTGTAAGCACTCAAAGTAAACACCAATAATATCAACGGCTTCATTTGTAAAAAGCATTTTTAATATTTACATTATATGCCAAAGAATTTAGAGTAACTAAGTGGACGTTTCTTTAAAGTATTGTAATTTTGTCTTTTTTCCAAAGCCTACCTATTCAAGTTTTAGAGTACAATTATTGGACCGAACGAATAAGTTATAGTTGCGTTATGCATGCGTAAGTAAGTTTTATTTTTACCAAAAAAATATAATACTAAATTTGAAAATTAATAAATTTCTGTTTTCGATCTTTAAATTAGTCAATGCTGAAAGTGTTTTTGTTTAAATTCCAGTTTTATAAGTTTTTCAATAATATCTCCGGTTAAACAAAAGATAGACACTTGGGATTTCACCACTTGCTTTGGCCTTTAGTCCTCTTTCTATCTATGTAGTAATATTTATATCACTGTGTTTAGGTTTCTTGAGAAAATTCATAAAATGTGTTAAATTTTTAAAAAGCACCATCTAGTGATTACAGAAACAATAAAAAGACATGGCTTGCAATGCAGTTTATAGAGCAAGAAACACCCTTCTAAATGACACTAATGCCAATATTTTACGTTGAGGCGATCCCGAGATAATGCATTTTTCCTAATCAATATTTGCCTTACCACCACTTTATCTGAAAAGTTAGAGAAAAATAGTGAAATCAAAAATTGTTTGCGATACACGTGACATTTATTTGCAGGTATTTTCAATAAAGTTTATCTGGGCATATTACTGAGATTTTCTATTTTTTCCATTTCCTCTTGGTATTACGCCCCCTAGCGGGCATCTGATGAACTTGAAATAATTTCCAACGAGTTCCCTTGGCCATATTTACTAAATATATTTTTTCCTAAAGCTCTATGGTGAACGGTTTCCGATATACAGCCGCTTACCTCGCTCAATTGGCCACCCGGTACAGGTCCGTAATAGGAAATTTCTTGATTAAGGTCGAAAAAAAGACTAAACCACAAAGTGTGACACACCGCTGAATTTGGAATAAAAAGGGCTTTAAGAATATGATATCAGAAAATGAGGGTCGTATTTAAAAAAAAACATTATGATGGTCCCGCACAGGCGAAATGTCGGATTCAAAAATTAGCAATGCTAAATTAAAGAAAATAAAAAGTTGCTGTGGATAAGTGTCATCGGTATTTGTGTAGGTCCACCGTTAAGGCAAGAAAAAAATAATATGTTAAATAAAAAAATCCAAATTTTTGAAAATATCTCAAATACAAAAAAAATATTGGAGATGTCTAACCGTCGTTATGTTGGGCTTTTGAGTTCGCAAATTTTCTCCCATTTAACCAAGTCTGTATCTGCTGCCGTTTTGGAGATCCCCACAGTTACCCTCATTATCTTGGACATACTGTATATTCTCTTTTTGTCTCACTTATTTAAGTGTAGTCTTGCAGCCCTATACATTACGACACTCGATACATATTACTTGATGAACCTCTTTCTCAGGTCTAAGTTAAAACGTTTGTTATTGAGAAGAGTGTACAAGGCCAAATAGCCGAGTTAGTCAAGCATGTTAATTGTAAAATGGAATGCTGGAGGTCGCGGGTTTGAATACCGTTTGCGGCAGGTTGAGTTGTTCCTTTTTGATTCAAATGTAGAGTTCTGAATGTTCTTTGTTTATATCTGTATGTAAGCTGCCTTTGCATTGAATTTTTCTAGTTTGGTGTTATTATTCGTAAGAAGAGTATATAATCTACTAAACGCTTGCTTTGTCATTGCGATTCCTTTCGATAGATTTTACCAGATTTACCACCATTTGTGATAATACTTTTAAGTTGCCTGAATATTTCTACTTGTTCACGTTGTTGGCCGTTAGATTAGTGTTCATTTTCACAGTCATTTCCTTACTTATTCTCATTTGGTTTTCGTCATTTTGATTTTCAGTTTATATATTTACCATCCAGTACCTTGAGCATGACAACAGTTTTTTCTGTTTTTTTCTTTCAGCACTATGTTATATGCGTGCATTTTGCAATAGAACCGTTGTTCTGATACCCCGCTGTTTTATTTTGTGGCCTATTTACTATGCCTTTTATAATTAAATTAAACCAATATGACATTTATGCCCTACACCTTCGCAATCCCAGATTCAATTTCAGATCCATTAATTACCTAAGCTAACATTGCCACTTATAATGAGCACTGATAAGTACACTTGGAGAAACCAAATTACCACAACCGATTTTTTAAGACCATTCCAAATAACTCACATCATACTTTACAAAAAACGGCTGGCTAATATTATTTTATTGAACAGATTAATACAATATCCCTTAGGCAAGAGCAGATAGAGTAAATAATTATTAGAGTACATGAAGAACGTGGCTAAATATAACGGACACTCGGTTTGCCTAGTGGAGAAACTAAAGGACGAAGAAAATGTTAGCGGAATCCACAAGTAGAAAAGATAAAGTAGACAATTTTTTTTCTGCTTACCATTTGAACCAAGAATTACGAGTGATCTCGAGAGAATCTTTTAGAAAACTGATTTATTGCTAAATCTGTAGCCAAAAGATGTTAAAAAATCCTACGTAATGCAAAAGATAAGGATAAAGCACCTGAAATGTCAGATATCTATGAGATAAGTTGTAAACATTGTAATATTAAATACGTAGGACTGACTAAAAGAACTATTTAAACTATTTAAACTCTGGTAGAGATACATTATTATACATCGGTCATGCCATATTTTTTTGGTTCATGATGCATACTACAGGAGAAAATCAAATAATTTAAATCAGCTGGGCTGGTATTGTTACTTGAACACAATGGGACCTAAAAGCGCCATGACCTCTGATAATTCTGTTAAGTGTTGTAGACAAGTGTCTAGGCAATGACATATATCTTTGTAGATCAGCTGTTTTCTTAGGTTAGTGATGATACAACCAAAGGGATTGTTGCAGCAACTTTTTACCTTATTCCAATGATCCTGCCATCTTACATTACAAACATGCTTTACTTCCGGAAGAAGATCACCGCTACAGTAAAAGTCATGTTTACAGCCTATTTTTCTTGTTTGTTTTTAGCAAAAGAGCCAGCCTTCTCATTGCCCTCAAGCACTGGATGACCTTTTACCCGCATGAAAGTAACTATCTGTAACTAAACAAATTATTGCGAAGTCACTGGCAGTTCTAAAGACAGCTGACGAGCGTCTTCTTTTAGGTGGTGATATTCAAGCGGCTTTGATGTTTTGAAAAAGTTAATTTTTGGCTACTGAGATTCTTCAAAATTTTTAAACAAAGTTTATTTTTGATTTTTTTAAACTCTATTCTCTTAAAAAAATATGCTAATCTCGGAGGTGGGTTCTAGGTGCCTTAGATCGCGTTCGTTTTCAAGAAATTTGTATGTACAATAATATGTCACAGTGTTATATTCACGGTCGATTCATTTGTACGAAATTTTGCTGAAACATCGCTAAGAGTTGTTTAGCAATAAACATTTTGTAAAATATGCGAAATTTTATTAAACATATTTCTTTATTATTCTAACAATTATCAATGTATAGCTAACTCTAAAGAAATACGCATTAGAATGTTTTTATTTTTATTTATTAAAACATAAACGTAACAAAAACAACACAATACTGTAAAATTAAATAATATTATTAACAATAACAGACTAGTAAACGATTTGTTAAAGAGGAAAAAGGTAACTAGATCCTAGCTTTGCAGTACTTTATTTTAGTCGTAACCGTGGTGACCACCGTCGTCACCACCGCCACCGCCGCCATAACTCTCATAACTGTTGGAGATGTCTCCACCGTGTCCGCCATCGTATCCACCGGAGCTCAGTCCACCTGAGTAGTCACCTCCACCTCCTGAGGAAATTCCTGCGCTGTGGCCTCCGTAGCCGCCTCCAAAGCCACCTCCGTATCCGCCGCCGCCACCGCCGCTAGTTTCTATGCCGTGGCCGTGACCGCCGATGTCACCGCCTCCACCATAACCACCTACAAAAAATATAATTGTGAAATTTCCAAAATTAAAGCTAATAACTAAGGTACCACAAAAATGTATATATATATATATATATATATATATATATATATATATATATATATATATATATATATATATATATATATATATATATATATATATATATATAATATTTATGTTTTAAGCCAGTTTAAAAAATAGTAAGCACTCTACGCAGTTATATTAGAAAGTGACATAATTTTATAGGTATGACTCAAAAGACTACAAAGTTTATTGCTTAGCCCTTAAAGCTCTTCAATATAATACCAATGTCAAGGGATTGTGAAAAAAGAAAAAATTCCACATCTTGGTATGACTTTAGAAGTAAGAAAGCACCTACACTCTAATAGCTACCTGGTTTTAAATGAGAAAACTGATCTAACAGATTCCCCTTTCTTGAAAGTTCTCCTTCCTGATTAAATACCCACTTAAGACAAAGTACTTCTTACTATATTACAAAAGTCTGGACGTAGCAAGTGCGTTATGGTAGTGAATATTCATAAAAATATTTTAAATAGCAAATATGTGTTTTTTTTAAGAAAGCAGGCATCAAATTTGGTTACTCGTATAACCTATATAGTAGACACATTGTACCACATTTCATAAAAATGACTTTATTGTTTGAAAATGTGCAAAAAAATTTCGAAAATAAAATTAAAAGATTCCCGAAAAAAATGGTTTCCTGGCCAACGAACCTTATAGGTTAATAGCAAATTGAGCTATTCAAATTTGAAGCATTTAATAAAAATTCGCAACCATAACGCACTTACTGCGTCCCGCATTTCTTTTCTTGCAAACGTGCATTATAATTCGATGGAAAATGCAAAAATGCAATAATATAAGCCATGTTCGATTAAAAAAAAAACTTGTATCACCAACGACGGCAACCTGCAGAAATATTTTTTTAAGATGTAGCTCAATAACCCTATAATTAACGTATACAACTCTTTTTCGTATCTTGTATACTAACGACTATATTGAGTTTTCTTTTTTTTTTACGAAAATTACTAAAAATTATATACCATCAAACGATAAGCTCTATAGCTAAAACTACTGCCAGACCATCAGAGAACGGGTCTATTTAAAATTAATTTTCGGAAAATATTTTAGTGAAATGAAAGAGAATGACGGTTTAATCTGAAACTTAAGGGCTTCTAGAATACTATTCTTGCTGGATTTTGTTTACATAAGCCGTATTAGTTTCAGGTCCTTTGTCTAAATGTTGCCGATTTTGATGTTTTCTCATCCAATCCACTTGCAAAAGGAAGGTACTCAAAAATTTTTATCATCATCAGCGTATTATTTTTTGTTATCGGCGTGACACAAATATATATATATATATATATATATATATATATATATATATATATATATATATATATATATATATATATATATATATACAGTGTGTCAAAGGATCGAGTGTGGGTAAGCTATAAGTGACAAAAACATTTGAAATTAAATTATGATATTCTGGAAATCGCTCCAGATTTGTTTTAAACTGAGATGTTGAGAAAATGAACAAAATCAATTAATATACAGGGTGGTTTATAACTGATGTAATGAAATGTATTAAGAGTAAACTACCTTCGTTTATGAAGATACCGCAAAAAGTTTTTAAGAAAAATTGTTTACAATTAAAATTTATGACCGGCTCTCAATTTTCAAACAGATCAACCTACTATGATTTTTTTTAGCTGCGACTTTATTTCAATATCGTTCGACGGCTAGTGTGATTAGGTGTACTTTAAAAAATACTTGAAACGGTATTAAAAAATGTCTTTACCATAATTAAACTTGGGGTAGGTTTGCTTTTATTTCAACCAATAAAAAAAAGTAAAGTAAACGCACAATTGGACATTCGAAGCAATAATTGGCGAGTTTCATGGCCACTTGAGCTCTGCCTTGTTGTACGTTTCCCGGGATACTATTTATTTGGAAAATTTAAACGTCAATTTTATTTGTCACGAACGGCAAGCTTCTCTATTTAAAAATGTTAACAACAATAACAACAGAACAAGAAGTGTTTATTGTGCAGTGCTATAGTTTGGGTCAAAAACATTCTTATCAGGGAGTGATAAGAAAACTCCTTGAATGGTGGCCAAATTATCCGGTTTCCGCTACTGGTGTAAAAAAAGTTTGTACACCAGTATCCGCTGGTGGCAGATGCTGGGGACATATGGGTGCCGTTATATTTAAAAAAAATCATGTTATCTCTGATTGAAAATTTTCAAATTGAAATGTATGTTATTAATAACAGTTATCTTAAAATCGTATTGTGTTGATAATTGTAGGTAGGAATTTTTACGCTCTATGGGATAGTGAGAACCACATGTTTCTATCTTGCATGCCTTTAAATATATCGGAATTTTTCTAAAGCGCTCCAATCGTAATTTTTTCTACAAAATGGCGAATAAATCCGAAACGGTACGAACTATCCCGAATATGTTGTGATCAAAGTGGTCCTTAAATTGAACGCGTAATTCAAAAAGCTAATAATATACAGTATGTTCCATTTAAAAAAACAAAGTTTGTGTCGACTTCCAGTATAACCGGAAGCGCAGGCTAATTGAAAATATTTTAGTTAGAAAGACCAGTATCAAAAACGTGCGGATACCAATTTTCAGAATTTAAATAAATGTAGTTCTCCAGAAAGGTCTAATAGGCCACTCACCGTGAAGCACCCTATATACAGTGTGGAACAGCCAAATGGAATAAATTCGATAACGGATAAATGAGGACGTGTTGGGAAAAACGCTTTGACACGTCGATTTGTATTTTTAACTGCGCATCTTTTTCAAGAAAAAAAATTATTTAGGGTGCGTCATGTGACAGTGGCCAATACCAACTTTCTTATTTTAAATACAAGCCCCTGTATATTATTAATTTTTTGGATTCTTCAGAAAATTCTAGACATAATTCATGTACAATGTCCTATACCTATCTTCAACTGTTTCGGAAATATTAAGTATTTTCAGATTTATTACAAAAATTAACATTAAAAATAGAAAATTATTTTATTTCACAAATTCTAATAAGAAATACTGATTATTTCTTAATAATTTAAAAAAACAAAAAAAAATTAATGTCAATGTAGTAAATGTTCAAAATGCTCGCCACGAACATCTTGGCAACATGCTAATCTGGTATAGAAATGTCTTCTAACATTACTCAACATCTCAGGCGTGACTGATCTAATCGCAAGCGTGATTCGTCTTTTTAGGTCATCTAAGTTGAGGGGCTTAGTTTTGTATACAATACTTTTGACATATCCCCACAAAAAGTAGTCTAATAGCGACAGATCAGGAGATCGTGCTGGCCATTCTATCGATCCGCGCCTCCCTATCCACCGATTTGGAAAAATTTGGTTCAGGTACTGCCGGACATTGATTTGGTAATGGGGCGGTGCTCCATCTTGCTGAAACCATATTTTATTGGCAGGAACTTGTGGGTTTGTTGGATCTGGATATAAGTTTGTCAAAGTTGGCACGACATTATTTTGGAGCAGTTCTAAATATTTATCCCCATTCAAGTTGCCATCAATGAAAAAGGGACCTACGATATGATTTCCAACAATTCCTGCCCAAACATTAACTTTTTCAGGATATTGCGTATGTTCCTCTCTCATCCAATGAGGATTCTCATTAGACCAATAGCGGCAATTTTGACGATTAACATGACCGTGAAGTGTAAATGTGCTCTCATCAGAAAACAAAACATCTTCTAATTGGATCACATTGTTATCTAACATTGCCATCATTTGTTCACAAAAATACGTTCTCCTATCGAAATCGTCCTCCATGAGCTCCTGAGTTGGTATCATTTTATAGGGATGCATTTTACTTTCCTTTAATGTTCGAAAAATTGCTGTGTGGCTAACGTTGAATAGTTGGGCTGCTTGTCGACCAGAAGTATGTGGGTTTTCTTGAAACTCAAGCGTAATATCCAATTTCGTATCATCACTTACTGCATTGGCAGCTACTTTTTTTATCTGTCTCACATGACCAAGCTCGCGAAACTGCTTTTCTATTTTGCTAATTGTTCCTTGGGATACAGGCGGCAAATTTGGAAATTTTTCGTGAAATAAGCGAGACACTTCCATCTGTGTCCGTGTGTTATCTCCATAACCAATCATTTGTAGAATGGTTATTTTGTGCATTTCTGTTAAATGAACCATTTTTCTGATATTATTACGTACAGTTAACGAAATTCAAACGACAATAGCACTGACACTAATCACTACTGTCATGCAGGCAGACAACAAGTTGCTAAGGCTACGAGTTTTATACGAACAGAAAGAAAACTGTTTTTGTTTTTGTTTCATTTCATATCAGTAAAAAGAAACGCAGGAATGGTTTTTGTTTACTTTCTCATTATCAAGAGCTGAATGGGAAATAAGTATTGAATGCAATGTAGCGAATTTGTGAAATAAAATAATTTTCTATTTTTAATGCTAATTTTTGTAATAAATCTGAAAATACTTAATATTTCCGAAACAGTTGAAGATAGGTATAGAACATTGTACATGAATTATGTCTAGAATTTTCTGAAGAATCCAAAAAATTAATAATATACAGGGGCTTGTATTTAAAATAAGAAAGTTGATATTGGCCACTGTCACATGACGCACCCTATATAATTTTTTTTTCTTGAAAAAGATGCGCAGTTAAAAATA
Organism: Tillus elongatus; assembly: GCA_964006375.1. NCBI lineage: Eukaryota > Metazoa > Arthropoda > Insecta > Coleoptera > Cleridae > Tillus > Tillus elongatus. The sequence goes on from OZ023263.1 coordinate 194,772,656, forward strand.
CAAATCGACGTGTCCAAGCGTTTTTCCCAACACGCCCTTATTTATCCGTTATCGAATTTATTCCATTTGGCTGTTCCACACTGTATATATATATATATATATATATATATATATATATATATATCTTTATATATATATATATATATATATATATATATATATATATATATATATATATATATATATAAACATATAAAAATTGAAACTGACACCGGATATGGGTTCTATGGGTCCTAGTTCGCGCTAATTTGCAAAAAAATTTTCAAAATTCAAAAGTCGGGATCTCCCCAATAGTGAATTTTTCCTACGAAAATTTACTAATAATCCATTTTTAATATTAAGGAATTTAGGAAATATAATTACTTTTAACTTGTAGCTTTGTCTGATATACATCTCGCTGTAAAAAACGATTAAAAAAAGGGTTAAATTTTGGCTCTTCAAACTGGGAAGTTACCGCTTGCCCACCGTCTATATTAATGATAAGGTTTTACATACCCCCGATGTCACCTCCGCTGGCAATGGCGACAGCATGACCCCCTCCAGTGCCTCCTCCGTATCCACCGCCATGGCCTCCACCAATGCTTTCGATACTGTGATGCTCTTCGGAACCGCCATGTCCGCCGCCGAAACCTCCGCCGAATCCTCCTCCGAATCCGTGACCTCCGCCTATGCCGCTACCTCCATGCCCTCCGATTTCGTGACCTCCTCCACCCCCGCCGTGACTCACGATCTCTCCGTCGTCAATACCTCCGGAGTAACCGATTACTTTGTAATACTCTCCACCACCTCCACCTCCGCCATGACCTCCTACGTGCTTGTAGACTGTGTGAGTGTGGTGGATCGTTTTTACTTTATACGGGACGTGGATGATTACCTTCTTGTGCTCTCTATAAAGAAAAAAGAAAAGTGTTATTCATAGTCCAATTTTATTATTTTTGTTAACTAATTGATTATTAATTACGACATCGCAGAGCCGTTATACCTCACAACTGGTATCTTTTTCAACCAAGATTTTTAATGAAAAAGTAGGAGTCTTAATCCATTTCACTATAAAACCCCTTTTTGCACCCTTTTTTAAAAGTAGACCATGCAGGTAAAAACATTCAAAAATAAACTTTGCCATGTTTTTTGACATATATAACTTTTCCTGCAATCAGAAGCTTGGCAATACTCTTCCAAATCTACCCATACCAAATTAAACAAACAAAATTAAATAACCAAATTTTTAGTTATCCAAAAAACCAAACAAGTTTGTCCTGTGTCGTATTTGACAACCATTAGTTATAGTTAAACATGAAATCCATAAATGCATTTATATACGCTGTGTCTCTGGATCGATGCACGACTATGATGAAAGGTACAAAAAAATCCACTTTGCGGCTCTCCTATTTTGGGGCCCTTTCAAAAAGTTAAGCAAATGTTAAAGAAATTCTAAGGCTAACGCTATGGTTTTAGCAACGTCGGGTTATTTTTTGTGTGCCCTATGAATAAAATGCATGGCCAGTGCTGACGAGGGGTCAAATTTTCTGACTGTGTCGTTATTTTTTTATATATTCTATTTTGGATACTGCCGTTTATCCTACATGAGTTCTGTAATAGTCTGTAAAAGGAAATTCCTAGATTTAATGGGGTTCGCATGAAATCCTTGGGAGTTTCTAACAAAGGCTGTCAAGTTTAATAAAAACTTCCAACGTTACGATTTCAAATGAATCCCATTAATCTTAGAAAACGAATTGTTCGGACTGTCCTCGTCATACATCAAGTTCATAGAGCACAAAATAGACTCTGACAATGCCAAATCCAGTTTACAACTTTAAAGTTATAATTATACGCGAAGCAATCGCTATTTCAAATTTTAGGATGCTTACACATGGGAGATGATGGTCTTCGAATCTTGGTTACGCAGAAGACTATTATGTCTTAATAACAACCACACAAAATGACCAACAAATCATTAGATAGTTTTACGACCTTATTTTCGAACCCACAATATACTAAGTCTCCGCTAAATCGTGTAATTTCGCCACCTGTCACAATATATCTTACCAACCTGACTAACGACTTCGATAACATCGCATATGCGACTATAAATATCATAACACCAACAAGCTCCCGTTGTCTTAGGGTTTAATACACTGAGATTGTAGAAGCAATTTAGGGTGAGATCTGAAAAGTAAGCAGATTGATGCCTTGAAAGTAATATTCTTTCATATTTTCTAAACTTCAAGAGAAGGTCTCTAAAGCAGGATGCAAGATGACGAGTCTTTTCGAGTGTATTCTGGCGTTTACAGTGTCATCTTTGGATGACAAAATTATACTAGTAGATTTTTTTGCAACTACTATGATTATTACCAGTAAATGTGGCAGAGTTTTATTTTGGAGTTTATTTTAACTTGAAGACTGGCCGCCGAAACATTAATGGCGGACAAAATTATAACTGCATGGAAATGTGACTAAAACTGATGAAAAGACGAGGATCGATTTATACAGTTACATTTGGAACTTATACTTTATTAAAGTTGTGTTGAGGACAAGCACAAGCTTCGCTTATTTGTCATTACAGATTGTATAATTATAAGGACAAATATACTATCAATATTACTATTCTCATTATATATATATATATATATATATATATATATATATATATATATATATATATATATATATATATATATATATATATATATATATATATATATATAGTGTGTCCACGGATCGAGTGTCGGTAAGGTATAAGTGACAAAAAAAATTTTGAATTAGATTATGGTATTCTGGGAATCGCTCCTGATTTGTCTTAAACTAAGTTGTTGAGGAAATGAACCAAATCAATTAATATACAGGCTGGCTCATAAGTAATTTAAGTAAATGTGTTAAGAGTAAACTACATTCGTTTATGAAGATACCGCAAAAAGTTATAAACAAAACTTGTTTATAATTAAAATTTATGATAGGTTCTTAATTTTCAGCCAGATCAGGCTACTTTGAATTTTCAAGTAAATTATTAACATTCTTTCCCTATCAACATGGAGCTTTTTACCTGTTTTCTGAACGCAGGTGCGCAAAGTAAGTAACCATGCAATGTTAAATAATAATTTATTAGTAAAATACAAAACGCTTATTGCTAAAAAAATCAAAACGAACAACGAAAAATAGAGAAATTATTTAAATGTGCTGCCACCAACCGATACACATAACTCAGCCCGTTTAGTAAATGCTTTGTAGGCATTTTGAATATGTTGAATTGGAATACCGTCAATTGCCTCTCTCAACTTCAGTTTCAACAAATCAAGATCGTTGTTTAATGGAGCCGCGTAGACTTTCTGTTTGAGATAGCCCTATAAACAAAAGTCCATTGAGGTAAGATCGGGACTTTTGGGAGGCCAAGGTATTGGCCCATATCGACCAATCCACGGCCCAGGAAATTCGCGATCTAACCATTCTCGAACGATTCCTGTTGCATGTGCTGGGTGGCCGTCATGCTGAAAGTATGCTGTTTGTCTATCTTCTAGTGACATGTTATGCAAATGATCTTGGTGAATACTTTCCAGCATTTCCAGATCACTGTCCTGGTTCATATTCCGCTCAAAAAAATATGGCCCAATTATCCCAGTGTAAGAAACAGCACACCACACATTTACTTTTTTATGGCATTGTCTTCTGCAATTAACTCTATAATTTGGATTCTTCATAGATCAATGCCGTGCATTTTGGGAATTTACCACCCCATTAGTGGTGAAAGTGGATTCGTCCGAAAAAATAATACTTCTGCCAAAATTGTGATTTTGTAGATAGTGCTCGCCGTACCATAAACAAAAATCTAATCGTTTTGACTCGTCATTTTCTTCCAAAGTGTGTGTAAGTTTTGCTTTGAAAGGTTTCACCTTGTTGGTACGATAAATTTGTTGCAAATGCGTTTTTCTAATATTGCCAATTTCTAATGCCCTTCTTAATGATAATTTTGGAAAACGCCTAACAGAATCCATAGCTAATGCAGCTGCAGCATTGTCTTCTTGTCATTTAGGTCGGATTTTGTCTTCTTAACATTTAAAACACTCCCACTACGCATACATTTTGTAATAACTTTTTTCTACACCAGTAGCGAAAACCGAATAATTTGGCCAGCGTTCAAGGAATTTTCTTATCACTCCCAGATAAGAATGTTCTTCACTCAAACCATAGCACTCCACAATAAACACTTTTTGTTCTGTTGTTAACATTTTTAAATGCAGAAGCTTGCCGTTCGTGACAAATAAAATTGAAGTTTCGGTTTTACAAATAAGTAGTATCCCCGGAAACGAACAAAGCAGAGCTCAAGTAGCCATGCAACTCGCCAATTATTGCTTCGAACGTCCAATTGTGCGTTTACTTTACTTTTTTTATTGTTTGAGATGAAAACAAACCTACCCCAAGTTTAATTATGGTAAAAAAAAATTTATTACAGTTTCAAGTATTTTTTAAAGTACACCTAATCACAGAAGCCGTTGAACGTCATTTAAATAATGTCGCAGCTAAAAAAAATTCATAGTAGGCTGATCTGTTTGAAAATTGAGAGCCTGTCATAAATTTTAGTTCTAAACCGTTTTTGTTAATAACTTTTTGCGGTATCTTCATAAACGAAGGTAGTTTACTCTTAATACATTTCATCACATTAGTTATAAACCACCCTGTATATTAATTGATTTTCTTTATTTTCTCAACATCTCAGTTTAAGACAAAGCAGGAGCGATTCCCAGAATATCATAATCTAATTCGATTTTTTTTTTGTCACTTATACCTTACCCACACTCAATCCAGCGTGGACACACTATATATATACTATATATGTACATACATATATATTCATATGTTTTCCAATTGCTCAAATTCAGAAAATTTTAAAACAATTTATTAAAAGTTCTAAAGCCGTGACCTCTTTATTACTGGATGCTTTTAGTAAATTTTCATTTTTTAAAAATTGCTAAAAGAATCCGGTAGAACTAATCTAGTGCAACAGTGATTTTGTAGCTAACATTTTAAAATTGCAAACATTCCGATATTAGTCACGTGTCTTATTCTATGTTCACTTTCCATATAATAATGTTAAAGCACCTGTCGGGGATTTAAATCAATATTTTGCATTAAAAATGATACAAACAAATAACTGTTTATATTATTACACCATACTTCCTCAAATAAATACTTTAACGCTATTATAAAAAGTAATTAAGGTTAAATATTTTTATCAGAAAATATGTTTTAAAAGCAATTACAAATAATAACTTTCAAATTATTGAAGCGTGAAAAATGGAGGCAAAAATGCAGAAGCATTAATAATAATATGCTTTCACTCTCGCTTCGATATGCTAATTATAAGATGGCATTGTCCTTGCTTTATGTAATTTTATAAAGGTCAGGACGCAGCAAATGCGTTATGGTAGAAAAAACTAGTTATTAATGACATTGAATTTTTTTGAAAGAAACTGGAAAAGTTCTAGCTAAAAATATTTTTAGTTACGGATCCCGTCTCTATAAAACTGCCTCCCGCTTAAAAATCATTAACTAAATGGTAAATAGAAGTTGCAAAAGTCTTAACGTAGCAAATGCGTTATGGTAGCGAATTTTCCTAAAATTGTTTTTAATGTTGTTTAAAAAAGTACAAACATTTACCGAAAAGAAACTTTAACATTCCAGAAAAACTGGTCCGATTTCCCTGGCCAACGAACCTTTTTAAACTATTTACACACCTGACAAGATATAATTATGGAAAATTGAAAAAAAATATATGAAAATTTCTTTTACAAAAATTCACCATTTTTTTTACACAAATTGCCTTCAGTAATGTTACACTAAATTATATTTTTCAGAAAAATTGGACGATTTTTCACAATAACTTACTAAACATTCATTATTAATTCCCAACATATAACAAAAATCTTACCAAAAATGATTTCTACGGAAACACTAAACACATTTTTGCGAGTAATACAAACAAAAAGCTCTCTAAATGCGTCATTTCCATGAGGCTCCGCTATCTATTGATAAAAACGCCGTATCACAGATTGTGATAAGCGTTTGAATTATGTGCCCAAAACGTGAAAAGTTGCAAAAAAATGTAAATAACTCAAAAACGATTAACGATATAATTTTTTTTCCTTACAAACACGCATTATAATTTGATGGAAACCACCAAAATGCAATAATATAAGGGGTGTTCTATTTAAAAAGTAAAGCGTGTATCACCAACGACTTATGGGCCAGCCTGTGATAATATGTCTTGTTTTTACAAGAAGGACACTTGGTTGACAGTATAACCTATATAGAACAAACAAAGTATCATATTTCATTAAAATAACTTTGTCGTTTCAAAAACTACAAACATTTACCGAAAAGAAACTTTAACATTCCAGAAAAACTGGTCCCGTTTTCCTGGCCAACGAACCTCTTTAAACTATTTACACACCTGACAAGATATAATTATGGAAAATTGAAAAAAATATATGAAAATTTCTTTTACAAAAATTCACCATTTTTTTTTACATGAATTGCCTTTAGTAATGTTACACTAAATTATATTTTTCACAAAAATTCGACAACTTTTTTTTACAATAACTTACTAAACATTCATTATTCATTACCAAGATATCACAAAAATCTTACCAAAAATGATTTCTACGGAAACACTAAAAACATTTTTGCGAAAACATTTCAAATTCAGCCACTATTTTAGAGTGCCTGTATTCGGTAGCTGGAGTTGCATTATAATTTGATGGAAACCACCAAAATGCAATAAGGGCTGTTCTATTTAAAAAATAAAGCGTGTATCACCAACGACTTACGGGCCAGCCTGTGATTATCAAAATATGTTTATAAGATAGAGCTCGAGACACCCTATAATTAACATATATACTTTTTTCTCATATCTTCTATAATAACGGATATATTGAGCTTTACCGTAGTAGTAGTAGCAGTGGTGGGGAGGCCAACGCCAAGCAAGTAGGCCACAATGGGCCCTTTTTGCCAACCCCAGCAACCCAGCAACCATGCTCTACTCTTCCTCGGTTCCGTCGCCAAACCGCCTCGACCTCGAGATGAAGGCCATGACGGTCTTCAATTGGACGGTACTTACCTGATTCCTCTGCAGATTCCTTGATCCGAACAATTCTGCTCGAAGACTACCAAAAGCCTCGCATTCACACAGGTAGTGGTAGGACGTTTCTTCATCCTCGCCACATTCCTGGCAAATGGGATCCCTCTCTACGCCTATCAATGTGAGGTGTCTTCTAAGGGCACAGTGGCCTGTCAGCACCCCGAGGATGCGGCGAAGCGTAGGTCGACTCCTTCCGAGTAGCCAGACAGCTTTATCTCTGTCCGGCCCCTCCACGAAGTCCCTCGCCTGCCTGCAGCCACCAACCGACCCCCAGTGCCTCTCCATTGCTTCCTCGGTCCACCTGTCTAAGACGACAGAGACTGTCTTCCTACTTATGCCTATCGCAGGCTCCGGGCCACAGAACGGCCGCCGGGAACCGAGTTTGAGCTTTACCGTAGAAATGAGTCACCCTGTATATGTGTAAACAGGCGAAAACTGAAACTTATCCTGTATATTGGTTTTAGGGGTTCTAGTTCGCGCTCATTTGAAGCAATTTTTTTTAATTCGTAAGTTGCGGTCTTCTTAATAACAAATTTTTTCTACGAAGATTTTCTAAAATATAGCCTATTAAACCATAAACTCTATGGCGAAAACTACTGCCCAAGCATCAGAAAGATGGTCTATTAAAATGGATTTTCCAAAAATATTTTAGTAAAATGAAGGACAATGATGGTTGAAGCTGAAACTTTGTAAAACACAATTATTACGGAATTTTTTTGACAAAGTTCGTATTTGCTTCAAACTCGTTGTCTGAAAATTGCAAATTTTGACGTTTCAAATCGTGACTTTGACGTTTCAAGAAGAAAAATTATAAAATTTTAAAAATATTTTTTCCGCTATATCTTGACCTTTTTGCGACAACAAAACTTAACCGTTGTATGTAACATCCAATTGGTTTTGTTAATCAGACAAAATATTTTGTTCTTGTGCTTTCCTCTCATCACCAATGGCACCAAAAATTTGTTTCTTGAACTTATTCAGGCCACTTATAAAAGGAAGGTACGTACCAAATTTAATCAAAATCGGCCCATTATTTTTTGAGTTATCGGTGTGAGATATATATATATATATATATATATATATATATATATATATATATATATATATATATATATATATATATATATATATATATATATATATATATATAAGCAAGAGTCGCGATTTTCTAATATTAGTGAATTTACTTAAGAAAATTCACATAAAATTCGAATACCAAAATGACCACAGAAACAACAGAAAAATCCTAAAGATAGAATGTTATGTTTAGTGCAAATTCACGAAAATTCTTCATAGACGTAACGCTCAATTACTTCATTAAATTTGTAGTTACCTTTTGAGAAACTGAAAAACTGAAGTTCAAGATTCAGTACGAACGTATTAATGCATCCATATACATTTGTTCGTAAAACATTGACATGTTGATATATTAACCGTTGTCTCAAACGTGGCACTGGAAATCCTACTACCCAATTAGAACAAAGCATTGTGTAATGTACTTGTAACACATATTATATAGAGATTTTATCTTTCTGCCCTCCTTCTTTATATTAACCTTCACTATGCCAAATCTCACACTGCTCCGTGCACGCAATGTGCTTAAAAAAGGGTACTAAGTTTTTTCTTCATGCATGAATATTTAGAATAAACCCTATAACTGAAACTACTGCCAAAGCACCAGAGAATTATTCGATCTGGAAATCGTTTCTCATAAAGCCTTCTGCCTTCCAGGGCATTACATGATGCAAATCCATGCATTAAATGCACGTCGGTAAACGTAAATTCCATTACGGTAAATAAATTTTATAATTCAACAACACACCACGAGGCATTACAATCTAAATACTATCGTACCGTGGGTGTCGACAAGGAGGAAAGAGGGAACTTGTTAATTCTGGACTTGAACGTTTGGAGGTTCGGGGGAGAAGGGAAAACCTGTGCCGGCAAGGAATTCCACAAATTGGAAGTCATCGGGACAAAAGAGTGGGCATAACAAGATGTTCTATGTCTGGTGACCTGGACAGTAAAAAGGTGCATTCGCTGTGTTCCCCTGGTAGATCTGCTGGGGACAGCAGGTGGAGGAACTATGGAAGAAAGCTCATCTGAGCAGTGTCCGTGCGAGAGGTCACCAACGGCACGTCGATGGGCAAGGGATGGCAGCCTTTGAGTGAGGGTAGGGTCACCGATGAGCCGCATAGCTCTCTTCTGAATGGAGTCCAGGATAGCGAGTGTAGAAGCGGCAGCAGCACCCCAGATCTGGGAGCAGTATTCGAGGTTTAGTCTTATTTGTGAAGTATGTAAGGTATAAAGATTCGCTGGTGAAAAGTATTTGCGAGCCCGGAGGAGGAAACCTAACCTAACACTCATTACTTTGAATAACTTGGTTGTTTATTGTGATGGGTCTAGGGCTGGTGTATCTCTTATGAGAAAGAAAGCAAGACTGTGATTTGGTGGGGTTGAATTGTACAAGATTTCTACTTCCCCAGTCTAATATTTTTTGGAGATCCACGGAGCGAGATCTCTTCATGAGTCTGCGATCCTCATCTAATCGGGTTAAAGAGACAGGCTTAGAATATTGTATATTTAAGTGGAGGGTGCTGTGGTCCGCGTAACTGTGAACTGGGTTGTATGTGCTAGAGAGGAGGTCATTGATATGGAGAAGAAACAAAGTAGGGGCTAAAGCTGAACCTTGAGTAACTCCTGCATTAATTGGATACAGTATAAAGAAATGGCCATCCACGACAACAGAAATGCTTCGATTGGAGAAGAAATTTGCAGCTCACGTACAGAGTTTTTGTGGTAGGCCATAGGCCGGTAGTTTATTAGGCAGCGCTGCGTGCCAGACCTTGTCAAATGCTTTGGATATGTCTAGAGCGACAATCTGGGATTCACCGTGTAGTTCCATAAACTTCCTTTAAGAATGGGTGACAAAGGAAAGAAGGTCGGCAATTGATCTGCGCTGACGGAATCCATACTGCCTGTGTTTTTCAAGAAACTTTAGTAATTCAGTGTTTATATACTTTTCCATCACTTTAGAGACGACAGAAAGAAACAAAATAGGCCTGTAGTGGCTAAGAAGCGCTTTGGATCCTTTCTTGGGGACGGGTTGTGCTCGAGCAGTTTTCCAGTTACTAGGAAATATGCCTGTATTTTAAGATGTCTAAAACAGACGAGTCAGGACAGAAGCAAGTTCTGGTGCGCATTTTTTGAGACTAATTGCTGGGATCTCGTCCCGGTATTAAGAGAAGATAGCCTCTTTGGTACCTTTTTAGTTTTGAAAATGATAGCTGTGATTTTATGCGCGACATTGGGGACTGTTGGTGGTTGAGCATTTGGAGGTGGGTTGAGAGTAGAATTGCCGGCGAGCAACGAGGCAAAAAGTGCAGCCTTGTCCAGGGCGGTAGATACATTGAATCAGATGAATAAGACATAATACGCCCTACCGTTAATTGACAGAGACTGGCATATTAATTCTTATTGTCATCGGTCAAAAATACAATCATAGCAACAATAAACTTGTGTAAATAAAAGTGGAATTTATTTTGTCAGGCACAGAATGAATGCAAATCGATTCAGTTATCTTAACGGATGTAATAAAAAACTTTTTAAACAAAAATGTGTTTTTCTCGAAAACAGTTTATTTTATTATTATTCACCAACAGTACCTTTTAGTGAATTTTCGTAGAAAAAATTCACTAATGGGGAGATCCCGACTTTTGAATTTTGAAAAAATTTTTGCAAATGAGCGCGAACTAGGACCCTAGAACCCATATCCGGGGTCAGTTTCAATTTTTATATGTTTATATATATATATATATATATATATATATATATATATATATATATATATATATATATATATATATATTTATATATATATATATATATATATATATATATATATATATATATATATATATATGTATCACACCGATAACTCAAAAAATAATGGGCCGATTTTGATAAAATTTGGCATGTACCGTTCTTTTGTTAATAGCTTGGATAAGTTCGTTAGTCAGGAAAATCGGACGAGGTTTTCCGGGAAAATTTTGAGTTTTCATTCGAAAAAAATTCATATCTCAAAAAGTAATAAGCCGATTTTAATAAAATTTGGAACATGCGTTCCTTTTGTAAATGGCTTTGACATGTTTGTTAGCCAAGAAAATCGGACAAGGTTTTCCGGGAAAATTTTAAGTTTTCATTCGAAAAAAATTCATATCTCAAAAAGTAATAAGCCGATTTTAATAAAGTTTGGCACATACCTTACTTTTGTAAATGGCTTTGACAAGTTCGTTTTTTAGAAAAATTGGACGAGGTTTTCCGAAACAATTTTGAGTTTTCATTTGAAAAATTTTTTTATCTTAAAAAATATAAAATCAATGATAACCAAATTTAATGGGTAGGTTTACGATATAAAAAGTAAACTATACACCAAAATTTAGATTTCTATGTTACAAGAAAAAAAAGTTATAATAAAATATTTTGTGCCAGATCATTTCTATGAAAATTCACTACCATAACGCACTTGCTGCGTCCCGAGCTTTTATTTCTTGTATAAGGTTCAAGATAACTAAAAATATAATTTGTTTGCCTTTATCGAAAATGTGTATAAAAGGAAACATCGTTGACACATGGTAAGCTACCCTCCTAGCGTTGTATGGCGGCGGGCCGTCCTGAATGCGGTTTAGACAAATATTACTGTCAATGTAGTCCCCAAGGAAGGTCCTCATAAAATCTAAATACCTTTCCGCGGTCAAATTTTCTTCATAAATGTATGGGCCGATGATATTCTCACCCAACAAACCCACCCACACATTTAATCTTAAACGTATTTGTGGTCGCTGTTCTTGATGTTCACGAGGATTTTCAATTGACCAAATGTGCTCATTGTGACGGTTGAAGATGCCCGAGTCTGTAAACTTGCACTCCGTAAATATCACCAGGGTACTATCTCCAGGATAGAGAATTGGCTGATATGAATTTTAAACGGTCGATAATTTTTTTGAGGACTCTCCACACCGCTTGATGCAATATTTTCAGCTACGCTGCAATTTCCCGTGTGGAAGTAGAACGATTTTCTTGAACCCAGTAAAAAAAACTCATTAGATGACCTTAGATATGGAGCTTCATACGTATTATGTGGTATTTATTAAAAGATATTGTTACCGCTTGTAAAATTGCAACTACATTCTCATTTTGTCTAACTCCATATCTTCCTCTACGTTTGCAAAATGAACCATAGTCGCCAAAATTTCTATGAAGTAATAAAAAGTAGTTTTGAGCTGGTTGCTCTCTTTCTGGGTACCGCTGCAGGTACGTTTCAGAAGTAATTTGCACATTTCGACACGAAGCGTAATAAATTTCTAGCGTATCACGTTTTCCTTCACTGGAAAATGGCATTTTATTGACTAAATAAAAAGTTACTGCGTCAATTTTTTATTTCTTTTTTATTTCAACAACACACCAGGAGGGCTTACAGCCTAAATACTATCGTACCGTGGGTGTCGACCAGGAGGAAAGAGGCAACTTATTAATTCTGGACTTGAAGGTTTGGATGTTCGGGGGAGAAGGAAAAACACGTGCCGGCAAGGAATTCCATAATTTGGAAGTCCTCGAGACAAAAGATCGGGCATAACAAGATGTTCTATGAGATGTTCTATGTCTGGTGACATGGACAGTAAAAGGGTGCATTCGCTCTGTTCCCCTGGTAGATCTGTTGGGGGCAGCAAGTGGAGGAACTATGGAAGAAAGCTCCTCTGAGCAGTACCCGTGCAGCAATCTATTCAAGAGAGAGAGAGAGAGGTCACCAACGGCACGTCGGTATAGCTCTCTTCTGAATGGAGTCCAGGATAGCGAGTGTAGAAGCGGCAGCAGCACCCCAGATGTGGGAGCAGTATTCGAGGTTTGGTCTTATTTGTGAGGTATATAAGGCATAGAGATTAGCTGGTGAAAAGTAGTTGTAAGCCTGGAAGAGGAAACCTAATTTTTTAGCAGCCGCTTCTGCAATTGGTGTGACATGTTGGTGCCAATTGAGATTTCGATCCACAGAAATGCCAACAAGTGAAAAGGACTCATTACTTTGAATAACTTGGTTGTTTATTGTCATGGGTCTAGGGCTGATGTATTTCTTATGAGAAAGAAAGCAAGCCTGTGATTTAGTGGGGTTGAATTGTACAATATTTCTACCTCCCCAGTCTAATATCTTTTGGAGGTCCAGAGACAGAACCCTCCATGAGTCTGCGATCCTCATCTAATTGGGCTAAAGAGACAGGCTTAGAATATTGTATATTTGAGTGGAGGGTGCTGTCGTCTGCATAACTGTGAACTGGGTTGGATGTGCTAGGGCTGCTGGGGTCATTGATGTGGAGAAGAAACAAAGTATGGGCTAAAACTGAACCTTGAGGAACTCCTGCATTAATTGGTTACAGCTTAGAGGAATGGCCATCCACGACAACAGAAATGCTCCGATTGGAGAGAAGATTTGCTGTCCACGTGCAGAGTTTTGGTGGTATGCCATAGGCCGGTAGTTTATTAAGCAGCGCTGCGTGCCAGACCTCGTCGAATGCTTTGGATATGTCTAAAGCGACAATCTGGGATTCACCGTGTAGTTCCATAGACTTGTTTCAAGAATAAGTGACAAAGGAAAGGAGGTCAGCAGTTGATCTGCGCTGACGGAATCCATACTGCCTGTCGTGGATTAGACTTTTAATATATATATACTTTAATTTATATATTTTAATTATCGAAATGTGACAACTGTGAATTAACTGTCAAAATTTTGTTAAACACAATTATTGTTACAATTAATGTTGCTTCGTTGTTTCCAATGCAAAAATGTTTTTTTTTAAATTTCAGTCAAAATTTAAGACTTGACCATATCTTATGATACGGCATCGTAATCAGAAAAAAATTGTAATCAAAAAAGTAAAAATCCAATATGGCGTCCATCAGAAAAAATAAAGTTAAGTATTGTAACTCTTGCATTTAGTATGCTATGGAAAATGCGATGACAGATTTAGATTTCCTGTGCCTTGATAATGTCTTGGTTAAAAACGCCTAGCTTTGTCGGTTTTCGCTCAGAAAAATAAAAACGAAAATCAGGATTTTAATTTTTTTGCGATAATTCAAAAACTAAAAATGGCAGCTCACATTTTTATATATTATTGATCACCAGAAAAATTTGCAACTTTTTTCTAATATAACCGGTCTTCTGACTCTTATAATAATCGAGATACCCATGCTTGAGTTCTAAAAACGGGCACCTGTATTATAATTCAAATTCAATACATTAAAGATCAGCTCAGAAGTGGTACAGACCAGGGGACTTCGACTATCTAATTAAAACAAAGTATTGTTTAACCTATTTGAATTGAGCCGATTTTCCTAAAAATTCGATATATATATATATATATATATATATATATATATATATATATATATATATATACGTAATCATATCAAGTGTGAAACTGGCTTTCGGTATGTTGGAGCATTAATTCGCGCTAAATTGAAAAAATATATCAAATATTCGAAAGTCTCTGCCTTTCGATAAGCAAACAATTCCTTATGAAAATTTTCTGAAAAATAAAACACGAGTCAGCCTGCGTGTATGAATTGCCCTATAAAAGTGCGCAAACCAAAATACAATTAAGGGTCCTAATCTTGTGTCTAAAAGTTTTTCCTTGAATTTTTAAAGAATTTATCCAGTACCTTACGAACGCACCACTGTGTATGGCCGTTACCTATGATACGAGTATGAAACGTTGTACCCATGTCTAATTAAAAAAATAATGTTAGTTATCTATGTATAGCAATGTGTGAAAGTGGCTATTATAGAGTTCATTGATTTAGTTACCGTTTAAATAGGTTTTCAATCTTACCTTGTTCTCATGCTGAGTGAAAGGAACTTGGAAAATCTGTTTATAATTGTTAATTCAGGTTAAAGTTTATTTTATTATTACTAATAAATATACTTTATAGGAAAGCTTGACAGGTTAGGGAATGTGGATTAAAGTAATAAAGATAAAAGAGATAACAGATTTATCAGAGAAAATTAAGCTGGCTGTTTTTCACATAACTTTAGCTTTCAGTGACTGAAACGTACTGAAGATAAAGTATCTAAAATAATTTAAAGACATGTCCCAAGAACAATTTTGTATAGACAGTACTTAATTAAAAACTGTTTGCCACAATAACTACTATCGTTATTGTGAAAATCCAGATTTAATGTGCTTACTAATATATTGGGTGGCGCATTGAAAACGAAACAGACTGATCTGCGTCCAGGGACTTCAATTTTAATATTGACGGGGACATGTTTTGACATAAAACTCAACTTTGTCACATCAACCCCTTAAGGGTGGTGATAACAACCCTTATATTTTAAATAGGGAACATGCATCGAGTGTTACAACATATGAAAGCTCTTTCTTTTCTGAATTCAGGACACTAATTTTTTTGGAACTTTTATCAACTCGTTTAAAAAGTATTCACAGTTGAAGATGCAAAAGCGCAGTTCACTCATTCCGATAAGAAATGTGCTGAGAGTCAATGTTTTGTTGCTTTGTAAACAAAAAATTGACTATCAGAACATTTCTTATCGGAATGAGAGAAATGGAGTTTATTATTTCAGTTTATCGGTCGGTTTGATACTTGATAGTACTACCGAAAATTACTTTCAAATTGGGTATTCTGTAGAAGAAAGAGTTGAAATAATTACTCTTTTTTTGAAAAACGATGACTGTGCCAACCGTACCGCAAATTTGTTTAATGAACGACATCTGAACAGACATGTTAACAGAAAATACATTTTGGAGTTACTTGCAAAGTTTCGACAAAGTGGTTCAGTAGCCAACAAAAAACGGGATCCTGAACGTGAATTTCCGGTTAGAAATGAGACTACTGCTATTGAAGTTTGAACTTTGAGCACGAGAAAATTGGCCACTGTCTCAAACATCAAAAGAAGTGAGACTACTGAGATTGAAGTTTTAGGACAAATTGCTGCAGACCCAACTTTGAGCACAAAAAAATTGGCTACTGTTTCAAACATCAAAAGAAGAACTATTCAGCGAATATTGAAGCATCATAAATTTCACCCGTATAAAATTCATCTTGTACAACAACAGAATGATGATGATTTTGATCGGCGGCTGGAGTTTTGTGAAGTTGTGACTGCACGAATAGCTGATAACGGGAACTTTCTGTTCAATATATGTTTTTCAGACGAGTGTACGTTTTTATTAAACTCTACAGTCAATCGTCATAATTGTCGTTATTGGGCAGATAATAATCAGAGAAATTTTCTCGAAGTTCACACTCAAATCCACATAAATCGAACGTCTGGACTGGCATTTTTGGAGACCGTTTAATCGGACCAATTTTTCTTGATGGCAATTTGAGTGGCGAAACGTTTTTGGAGTTACTAGAAGATATCGTTAACCTCTACTAATTGACATTGTTGAAAATGACGATCGCTATCAAGAAAATCAATTAGTGTTTCAACAAGATGGAGCTCCTTCGCATTTTTCACAACATGTTAGGGA
The DNA here is from genome assembly GCA_964006375.1 of Tillus elongatus. Taxonomy (NCBI): domain Eukaryota; kingdom Metazoa; phylum Arthropoda; class Insecta; order Coleoptera; family Cleridae; genus Tillus; species Tillus elongatus. Next base: position 194,789,327 of record OZ023263.1, read on the forward strand.
GTTTTTGAGCAGAGAGTTTCCAGAGCAATGGACTGGGCGTAGAGGTGCTATTGAGTGGCCCCCTAGATCACCGGATTTAACTCTTTTAGACATCTTTCTATGGGGCCGTTTAAAGAGTAGAAATTATGGAACAGAACCGGAGTCCCTGGAAGAATTACGACGACGCATTGTTTAAGAATGCCGTCCAATAATTCCACAAATGCTCCAGAATGTCAGAGCTCGTTTTGAACAAAATTTGTACTTTTGTATGGAAGCTGGTGGTCAACAATTTGAACACTTACTTAACTGAATAAAATTTTTTGAACGTTTGGTTTTGCGTTTTAGTTTTTTTTAACGAAAAATTGACTAATTAGTGTATTTCTTATCGCAATGAATGAAATACGTTCTTGCAAGTCCAACTGTGAATAATTTTTAAACGAGTTGATAAAATTTCCAAAAAAATAGTGTGCTGAATTCAAAAAAGAAAGAGCTTTCAAATGATGTAACATTCGATTCATGCTCCCTATTCAAAATATAAGGGTTGTTATCACCACCCTTAAGGGGTTGATGTGACAAAGTTGGGTTTTATGTCAAAACATGTTCCCCTCAATATTAAAATTGACGTGTTTCAGCGTTTCTTAAAAAAAAATTCTCTGGAGGCAAATCGGTCTGTTTCGTTTTCAATGCGCCAGCCTGTATTAGACAATAACCAGCGCACACGAGACGAGGTCTAAGTGAGTATACTTCCAGAACTAATTACTTCCAAAGTCTTCTAAGCACATTATTTTATTATTTAGGGATTCGAAATGTAAAATAGTAACATTACTAAAATTTATATTGTGGCCAGTGTCGAGATTATGTTCAGACAAAGCACAAGTTCTTTTTTGTAAACGTATATCACTTTTGTTCCGTGTTAATTTATCTTTAATGACTCTTGTTTGGCCAATGTATTTTAAATTACAATTACTACATGGGATACAATATACCACTCCAGATACTTTGGAAATTTCATCTTTACTTTTGAGTTTACTGAAAATCTTATTACTTGTTTTTGAATATTGAATCTTTATTTTAAAATTGGTTTCATTTTTAAACATGAACTTTAATCTGTTGGAAACATTTTTAATATAAGAGATCGATATAGAAGGAAGTTAGATGTTTCCTAACTCGAACTTATATGGGTGTTATGTCTGTCAGATACATTTGATAGTGTTTGTACAGAGTGTCTTGTATTGCACTGGTGATTTTTTGAAGAATTGTGTAATATGTAATTAAGTAATTTGGCAGGAATTGTTTACAAAAATATTATAAAGTTTTCTTACGTTTGTTCATGGTAAGAAGGGTGGCATAGCTTTAATATCCTATTTTCTAAACGTTATAAAATGTTAATTTTACTTTTAAATAAATGAGCAGAACGAAAATTAATATACTTTTGAGAATTAGTTGGTTTTATATACTAATCTAAAACTAAGTTGTTATCATTTGTTCTAATAAATTTTTATCTAGGAATGGTACACTGTTAACTGTTTCCTCTTCTAATGTAAATCTAATAAATTGGTTGTAAGAATTAAAAACATCTAAAATGTGTGTTGCTGAATTTTGAGAAATACTAGAAATAATGTCGTCAAGATATATTTTTTAAAAGTAATATTAAAATTCAATTTTAGTATACATCTTTCAAGTAAATCATCTATAACATACTATGCAATAATTGAATAGATACAAGCACCCATTGGAGTTCCAAAAATTTGTTAATAATATGTGTTTTCAGAAGCAAAATAGCTTGAATTAAAAATAAAATCAACTATTTAAAGAAATTTGTTTTTTTGGGAATGGATGTTTCTCTAGAAATCCAAACCCATTTTTCTCAATGCTATCTTTAGAGAGTTTAAGTGGTATGTTAGTAAAAAGTGAAACAATATTAAGCCTACCAACATAATTATCTGAAAGTGTAACATGTTTTATAAGTTCTAAGAAGTGGAAATAGTCTCGTATGTAATAATCATTGTGTGTATTGTAAGCTTTTGTTAAAATTTCAGTGATTAGTATAGCTTATTTACTATTAGGTGAATTTATAGAAGAAATAATTGGCCTTAAAATAAAACAAATTTATAAATTTTAGGAAGACCATAGTATTTTGGAGACGTTTGATTATATATTGTTATTTTTTAGCCATTTCGTGTGTAGTAAAATTATTGTTTTTTAATGTAGAAACTATTTTATTAGCTTTTTCTTGAAAGGTGGATGTTGGGCCAGTGGTTAATTTTTTGTAATAATTTTCGTCAAAATAAAGAATTGTAAAGCTTCATATACTGACCCTTATTCATAATAACTGTGACATTGCCTTTGTCAGATCTTGTAACTCTTAAGTTGTTATGTGATCTAAAAATCTGATTTTTTGTAAAGTATTTTGAGGTAGGTGAACTTTGTTTGTTTTTAATAAAAAATTGTTGGAATGTTAATTACTTGTGTTCTGAATATATTTTGTTTACTATTATTACACTGTGAAATTATACATTCAATTTCGGACAAAAATTTTCAGAGATATATGTCATTTTTGTTTGGAGAAATGCTAAGTTTGTGACCTAAAGCGAAAAAATGTTTTATTTCAATTGGTAATTCTGTCTTGGAATCTTTTTCCAGTTTTCTTGGGTGTTAATTTTGTTTAAAGTTTCATTAATTAAACGGTTTAATTTGTTTATATTCTTATTTTTAATTCCAATAAACTTTTTATTGTCCCTAGTAATTGTAATTTAAAATATATTGGCCAAACAAGCAGAGTAAAAACCTCCCTAAATGCGTCATTTTCATGGGACTCCGATTTCCATTTGTAAAATCGCCGTATTACAATTTTTTATACGTTCCAAAATGTAAGAAATTGAAAAACAATTGATATAGCTTAAAAACTATGGGCGATATAAATGTTTTCTCCTTACAAACATGCATTAAAATTGGATGGAAAATGCAAGAATGCTACAATAAATGGGCTGCTTCATTAAAAATAAGGAAACTTGTATCACCAACGACTTATGGGCCATCCGGTGATTGTCAACATAATTTTATAAGATGCAGCTCAAAACATCCTATAAATAACTTTTATAATATTTTCTTGTATCTCGTATAATAACCGATATATTGAGCTTTACAGAAAAATGCACCACCGTGTGTATATCTAAACATGTGAAAACCGAAATTGATCCAGGAGGCGCCTAGTTCGCACACCTTTGAAGAAATATTGTAAAAATGGTAAAGGGGCAGTCTTCTCAATAACGATTTTTTTCTACAAAAATTCGCTAAAAAGTGTAGACTATTAAACCACAAACCCTATAACTGAAACTGCTGCCAAATCATCAGAGAAGGGGTCTATTTAAAATGAATTTTCTGCCAATATTTTAGTAAAATGAAGGACAATGGCGGTTGAAGCCTTAACTTAGGGCTTTGTAAAACACACTTATTATGACATTTGCTTTACATAGCCCGTATTTGTTTCGGCTTCTCCGTCTAAAAATTGCAAATGCTGACGTTTAAATTCGCAACTTTTTAAGAAGAAAAACTATACAATTTTCAAAGTCATTTTTCCGTTATCTCTTGACCTTGCTGCGTCAAGAAAACCCAATCTTTGTCTGTAATATACAATAGATCTTGTTATCCACACAAAATATTTTGGTTTTGTGCATTTCTCTGGTCATCAGTGGCACCCATTTTTTTAATGTCTATAATTTCTTTTTCTTTCAACGTATAGATCTAAGTTTTGGCATGTAGGGTAAGTAAAATAGTGTAAACCTAAGTAGCATAGTTGCCAGAGTTTTCTTATTTTTAGAGATGCAAACAATTTCCGAATGAAAACCCTTAATTTTCCAGGAAAAACTGATCATATGTTCCTGGCTAACGAAATTATCCGAGCCACGTGCAAAGGGAAGGCATGTACCAAATTTTGTCAAAATCGGTCAATTATTTTTTGAGTTATCGGTGTCAGAAGAAAGAACAGAGAAGAAAATTCAATAAAATAAATTCTTATTTTCGTAAGAGAAATTGCCTTGTTGTTTTAAGTAGTGCATAATAAATTGGATTCCAAATTTACATAAAAAGAATTTATATTGTATATTCGACGTTAAATAACATCTGCGACTAGAAACTTTTAGAATTTAATTGACCATATAGTTACTTTACTACACTACGACTATTCATATATTCAAGAAATGGTAAAAACGAAATAATCTTCCTCATTACGGTAAAGTGCTCATTAAAATACAATCATCAACTATGTCGGAAGCACTGGTGAATTGACAATACACATTTGTGTCTGAAAAAACAACAGTTTTTCATTCTTATAACTTAAAATAATTTTGATTTATTATTTCTCTTTATATTGTGATTTGACACTGTATTCTTTTCTCGGGTTTACGTTTTCTTTCCGCACTTTGTGAGATCATTATCCAGCTGAAAAACTAACCGTTTTGACTGAAAATTTCAGCAGATTTTTACCAGAAAGTCAGTTTTTTTTAATCCCGCTATAAAGGACGCAAAAGCCAAAATGCTCCAGATTTGATTTCTACAAAAAATTATGATTTTTGCTATGGTACAAGCTTGTCATGTCAAAAACAGCTATGTGCAGGTTTGGACTATATATGTAGATAAATTAATTTATGGGAAGGGGGGGGTTTGGCTGCGAAAAAATGTCTTTCGCTGAAGAGTGTGTGTGTGTGTTTTTGTTTCTTTAACGTCGGTCTATTTCCGCTACTATGGCCAATCACCGGCGCCAGCGCGCAGTTTCACCTCATTACCCTGAAAATTTTGCCGAACCCCTACCTTTCTGTAAGGAAGGTAGGGACGTTTAACGTGCCCAACATCGCATGGACATTCGCTCAAGTGACTGGGATAATATTTGAACCCTTTTAAAATTAAATATGACATGTCGAATCAGTGACATATATAATAAGTGACAAGATACGTCTTTACCGCCCTCCTGTAAGGTGGGGGTACTTTGGGAAATAGTTATTTTTTCACCTTAGAGGTTTAAAATTAAATTCTATTAAAATCTATTCTCTTTCATTTGGTTTGCCGTTCTCACCTGGCGCTCAAATGCTTACTGAGATGTTGCCAAAAGAATAATTTATAATTAATAGTCAAATAATCGTGCAGTTGACTTGCCGCAGCATCACCCCTTGCAAAGGTTTTTATCGACCCGGTTAACATTTGACTTTTGTGGGCGATGAGTTTATCGGACCATTCTTTATATATATATATATATATATATATATATATATATATATATATATATATATATATATATATATATATATATATATATATATATATATATATATATATATATATATATATATATATATATATATATATATATATATATATATATATATAGAAAGAGAGAGGGAGAATTTCAAGGGAATCTGTCAGACGTTTAGTAATATTCGTATTTCTATACGCATAAATTTCTGAAACAAGGTATTAGTCAATTTTTAATAAAAAAAGATTAAAAACCCTCTAATATCTTGTTTTGCTCAAAAACAGTTTAAAAAAAATCGGTTGTGAACAACCATGCAGGTACCAAATAAGGTGTCTATGACTCAATTAAAATAGAGTTGTAAATTGAATCAAAACTTCCACATCGCTGTAAGGATCCGTCCCTTTCAGGAAAGTTTAGCTAATTCAGGGATGTGAATATTGTTATTGGAGGAATTATTGAGATCTGATATGTTTGCCAAATTAAACTTCATTGGTTCTCTCTCTATAAAGAGCGTTTAACTTTCGGGTGACGTTGAGAGGTCACTGCTTGAGGTCATATCTGGACGTGAAATGTTTTGCTCTTTCGGTTTCCGGGATCAAAATTATGTGTTGCTATCCAAAAATACAAGATTGACCTTGATTGGTCCTTGAAGGTCATAGTCAAGATCAAATCTAAGATCACCACCAGGTAGCCAGGAAAAAATCCTTGAGCTACACTCTGGAACTTTTTTCTCCGGGCTTGAAGTTTCCGAGTCATTCTGGTATTCCGTTCTTTTTGGGACACCACACAAGTGCTGGATTCACACTATCAACCCCAACCACATTATAATTTCATGATGAAATGTGACATTCGCGATGAGAAGAGGGAGAGGAAGAACTAAACCCTTAATAATCTAATCCATATTCTTTCAAAACTAAATTTATATTCCACCCACTCACATTCAACCCCTTCTTTAAATTCATCACAGAATACCAGCTCAGTGATGAATCTGATAGCTTTCTAATCAACAAACCCTAAATCCGAACCGTTTGTTTATTGGGTGCTAGCTAACTGTATACTAAATTTGAAGACGTCATTTAGTTCCAAAGTTAGCGTGCCTACTAACAGACAGGCGTACAGACCGACAAACCAAAAGACCGACAGACTAACCGACCGGCAAAAAAAATGCTGGTTTCTAAATCGTCTGTTTTATATATGTTTTGAGATTTTTGACGCCGTTTTCGCAAAAAAATCGAAATTTCTCTCATTGATACCATACTTCCACACGTTGTGACGATGGCTTAGTACTAAAACGCTTAGACTAACATCGAGAAGATATTAATTGCAAACATATATAATCCTCTATTTTTAGTTACGCCCTTTAATTTTAGTTAAATGGAAGACATACACTTATATCATATTTTTAAAGATGATTTAGATTCATTTTAATCATTGTTACGCTTACTTGGTGAAACCGGGGTCTATACTAAATACATATGTGAAGACCTCTTCTTTCAGCTGAACTCTGAAGGCAGAGAAGACGTATCTTCATCTGTATATAAAATTTAAATTACTTTGTTAGTCAAATTTTATTAAAACTTTATAATAATCAGTGAATACACTGAAAAATGAAAACTGCTGAAGCGGTTGAATTGTATTTGAGTTAACTCTTTGAAAACTCCATTGTTTGTTGTAGGTTTTTAATGTTTTGTTAAACAAAAATATGTGTCTAGGGCGTAACAGTGTATCATAAATAAAGCATCTATTTTAATATATAAGTTAACGTTAAATTTTTTAATTGGATTATATTTAAAAAATAGTCCCTCAGAATTTCTAAGTTATAGTAGTTTAATAAAAATATTACAATATGCCCTGAAAAATATATATAAACACAGATCGTGAATGATTTGCAAACATTTTTTAGATAAATGAAAACTAAGAACAAATCTGCGCCCGTATATTTTCCTTAACTGTATTGGCAATTAAGCATCAAATATCTTAAACACACAACCGATTGCAGAGAAAACAGTTACCTATGGTTCAGTCAGAGAAAAAGTTTCTATGTCTATATTTGGCATGAAACTGTTTTACCAATTCAGGACAACTCTATTCCATGCAGCGTCGAAAGTGATTGACCTAGGCTTGGAAACGTTTGAAGAATCAGACTAGGAAGTCAGGTTTTGTCCTTCAATACGTGGCCTTATATATATATATATATATATATATATATATATATATATATATATATATATATATATATATATATATATATATATATATATATATGTATGTATATATATATATATATATATATATATATATATATATATATATATATATATATATATATATATATATATATATATATACATACTGTTATATAAAATAATACCTAACAGTAAAAATATTTTAATTTTTGGTGGAACTGCAGTTTGGAAGTAACGCTTGAAAAACTGGTAAAGAGATTACTGCTAAATTACTTTTTCAGAAAAGCTTTCATTTGTTATTGATACAGAGAAATGGCATTAGCAGTGTCCTAAGTAGCTTTAAAGTACAAAAGAAGCTTTCCATTTTTATGGAATTTTTATTAGAAAAAGTCGCTAATAGAGTACACACACAGGTATATATATATATATATATATATATATATATATATATATATATATATATATATATATATATATATATATATATATATATATATATATCGGTGGTGAGACTTTGCAAAATAGTTCTTCAATTTTTCTTCAATTTGGGTGAATTTGGGCCCTTAGTACCCGAAATCAAGGTCCTTTTAAATTTTTATATGCTTATAGATATTCTACCGATTTTGATCAAACTTGGCACATATCTTTGTTTTATTAATAGATTGGATGAGTGCGTTAGCCAGCCCAGTCAGAGAGTCAGTTTTTTTCCACAAAAATAAGAAAGCTATTTTGATGATATTTTGTAGACATATTGCCCTGATAGAGACCTTACTGTATAATTTGTATTCCTAGCTTAACAGAAAATTAAATTATTAAAAAATTGTAAGCACTTAATGAAAATTCGCCACCATAATGCACTTGCCGCGTCTCGTATTTTTATTTATTACCACAAACCAGCTTTGAGTTGCAAAAGAATTTTCCATTCCTACTCATTACGTTGCTGTTCACAACAGTTTCAATAGCTTACTTTTTTGAGGTTCCAAGTTTTTATCACATTGAAGTCTGTTATTTAAAAAAGGCTGGACGCAGCGAGTGCGTTATGGAAGTGAATTTTAATTTTTAAAAATTATAGCAAATATGTCTATCTAATGCAATCAGGCTTAAATCTGGTTACCGCTATAACCTATATAGTACCAACAATGTACCATATTTTATCAAACTAACTTATTGTTGGAACATCTAAAAAAAATATTCTGAAAACAAACCTAAAATGTTTCCGAGAAAACTGGTTTCCTAGCCAACAAACCTTGGGTTAATAAAATAAACAAATTGGGCTATTGAATTTGGAAGCGTTTAATGAAAGTGCGCTACCAAAACGCACTTACTTCGTCTCGTTTTTTTCTTACAAACACGCATCATCTTTCGATAAAAATGCAAAAATGCAATAAAATAAGGGTTGTCGAAACAAATATTGTAGGTATCACCAACGACTTGTGGGCCATGCTGTGATCGTCAGGAAATGTTATAATATGCAGCTCGAGACACCCTATAATTAACGTATACAGGTTTTTATCGTACCTTGTGTAATAATAATTTTATCGAGCTTTACAGTTGCGACATTTCCTTTACATAATCCATATTTGTTTCAAATCGCGACTTTGACGTTTAGAGGCAAACCCCAAAGTTTTTTCTTTAAACGCCCATAACTTTTTGTCTTTAAACTTACAGACCTAAATTTTAGTACGCTGTTGACCCTTTATAATATAAACGCACGTACCAAATTTGGTTGGCCTTACATTGTAACTTCCGGAGATATAATTTTTTAACGAAAGAAAACACAAAATCCTGAGCCTTTTTTCCTAGCTAACGAACCTGTCCAAGCGGCTTACAAAAGGAAGGCACTCAGAAAATTTGATCAAAGTCGGCTTATTATTTTTTGAGATATCGATGTGACACACACACACACACACACACACACACACACACATATATATATATATATATATATATATATATATATATATATATATATATATATATATATATATATGCCTAGTTGGCGCATATTTGAAATTTTTTCCAAAAGTCGGGTTCTCCTCATTGGTGAATTTTTTAAAGAAAATTCACTTAAATGGACAATATCAATTATTCAAGTTGTGTCCGAGCAAATTAAATCCCCGAAAGTCCTGCCTTTGGGTGAGGCCCTAGACCATTGTAATGTGTCAGTTAAAATCTCTTACCCTCCATGTCCTCCTGCGCTACACAATCCTATAACAGCAAGGACTCCTAGAGATGCAATCTGAAACAAAACAAAGTGTATGTGTTACTGTCCTATATTAACCACTTCGGTTAATAATAATAATAGTAATAACTTCCTTAAAAGTAAAACCGCGAAGATATTGATAATTATAATACAACGCCACCGTAATAAGTGTGTGCTATTTATCTTTTAATTAGTAATATCAAAATTCAAGCCCAAAAATTTAGATATAGTAACTGTTTTAAAATGCGACAGGAAATATTTGATGCTGAAAATTGAATTCTTATATTATTGTTACAACGTGGATTAAAATTTCTTGATAGAATTTGTAACTATAAGTTTCAATTATTAAAATATTTTAGATTGTCATTAAATAAATAACAAACGTTTTAGAATGGTTTAAATTTGTGATTCTGTTACATTTTCCAATTTCTTTGCTTTAAAACCATTTGATGTTTTTTTTTTTTGCGTATTGACTACCTATATTATTGTCAAGGTCTCTAAATCAAAAAAATATGTTTTCCGATGACACTAACAAAGTTAGCAAGTATCCTGATTTAGCACTTAAAAACACTAATGCATTGGTGCTTCACAAAAACAATTATATAAAAAATATGCGTTGCCGCCAATAGAGTTTAATCACTGCTATTATGAACTTTCCTCATCAACCACTATTTCAAGGTATTCAGCACCACAATCACTGTAATTCTAAACAAATGATCTTACCACGACTCGGAAAGCCATTTGTATATATCCTAACGACTAATATCACTTAATTGATTTGCACTGCACTAAATCCGGACGGAATGTGATGTTACAAGAGACGGGCACTCGCTATTTATACAGAACAGTTTTGTTAGTGATAAAATGAAAGGAAAACATCACACACACATACGTATATATCTACACACACATACACTTAAACAGATCTACAGAGTAGCAGAATCATGAAAGTATAAGAAAAACGCATCCGACCATTTACCCCGTGTTTCAGACTAGTGCTCTCTTTCTTTCATCTAGGCGAGACCATACATAGTAATTACATTCAGAAAGGCATGGGCGGAGAACAATTGGCAAATTACATTTGAAAATTGTCATAATCAAGTTCAGAAGTTAATATAGTATTCTTCATTAGCATTGTTCAGAAAAAATGCTAATTAAGGTTGATTTACTTAAGGAACAATAGAGAAAAATGGCTACTGAACTCGCAGGTAATTTACCCACACTACTTATATACATAATAAAACAAGGCTTAGCATGAATTAAATTTTATTTTGCCTTATGTAAATTTACCAAAAATAATGCTAAGATTGGTGGCAAACGCTTTTCTGGCTCATTTATTTCTAAAACAATAATTTTGCTTTTGGTTAATGTATGTGTGTTGTGTTTCGTTTCTTTAACGTCGGCCTATTTCCGCGACTATGGCCAATCGCCGACGCCAGGGAGCAGTTTCACCTCACTATCCTGGAAATTTTGCAGAACCCCTGCCTTTCTGTAAGGAGGGTAGGGATCTTTAACGTGCCCAGCATTGCATGGACACGGGACCAACGGCTTTACGCCTCCTCCGAAGGACGAAACGTGCAGACATTCAACTTACTCAAATCCAATGTCAGAACCTCGGTTGATGTTAATGTTACAGTTTGTACTGAAAAAGTGAAAGGAGTACCCTGGAATCGAACCCAGTACCCTTCGGTTCAGAGGCACGCGTTCTTACCTCTAAACCACCGAGGTTCTTGGTTAATTTATAAAACAGTCTTAAACATTTTTATTGGGGTGCATCACTTTTACTTTAAATGCAGTCTTGTTATTATCATTATTATCCACCTAGCCTTAAGGACTTTTACGCATATTTAAAGCGGAACATTCACTTATCTCAGGTATCTTAGATACCAAAGGTATTCAGCTCAGATAGGGCCATTTAAAAGTTTTTAGTCCCTGAAAAATGACGCAATTCGTGCTGTTTTTTTTTTAAATTAAGAAAATTCACAAATAGAGAGGTATCGATGGTAATATTTTTGGAAAATTTCTTCAAATGAGCGCAAATTATGGCCCCTAGAACCCAAATCCAAGGTCAGTTAAAAAGTTTATATATATATATATATATATATATATATATATATATATATATATATATATATATATAGAACACTTTTTACAGAGTAATCAACGTTTGTTTTTATTATAGCAGCTATAATTGATTTTTTGCTCATGTGATAGCCTGCGAAAAGAGCTTTCCAATGACGTACAACATGCTTGAGAAATCTTGTAATTACACTGACCATTTTAAAAAAACCTTTTTAAGGATATTTAAGGATAGTAGGCTATGAAATCCAATACCAGAAAACAAATGACAAAAAAAAGTGTTCAAAAAGTAGTAGGCCATGGAGTCTAACAATAGATTTCTACTTTTAACATAATTTTCCGTAATGATTAACGATAAAAAAAATGAACTTTAAGCACACCAATGAATCGGCCCATTATTACAAATCATATTTTACATTACAACATTATCCTAAAAATTTGTTTTAATTGAATTAAATAGGTAGACCTACTAAATAACTAAATTTATTAACAAAACTCAATAAAAAGCAGATTAATGATTTACGAAGACGCCTTTGAAAATTGTTTGATTTTTAAACTTAAGTCAACTGAAAAACAACAGAAGAAATGTTGCTATGGATATAACACTATCGCGACAATTATTAAAAACACTCTCGTTCCTAATTATCTGAATAACTTGAGGTGTATTTAACGCGTTGCTTAAAATTTTGTACTGAATAGTTTGTTTCCTGTTTATTTTAAATGTTGTTCAACAATATGTTCAGTAATGAAGAATATTTCGACATGGAATGTTATATTCGTTCTAACCGAAATACTGAGGCAGCTGCAAATTCAGATCAAAACCACTACCCAGAAAGACGACAACCAAACACTGGAACATTTCGCAGGATAGTGACCAATCTATTGAACGACGGTAGCTTACACGCAAACGAACTACCAATGCCTAGAAATGAAGAAAGAAGTAATGCCGTCTTACAGCTTTCAAACGAAAACCCTCCGCAATCTGTTCGGTTTTATGGTAAACAAATTGACAATGTCAGCAAGATGGAAATTTTCATTTGAAAATAGTATGGACCGACAAATCCAGATTTGCAAATTGTGGTGTGTATAATCGCCATAATAGGCATTACTGGGCAAATGAAAATCCCCATCTAAAGGGAGAAAGACGATTGTTTGACGCGGCTTATTAGGTAAAAAATTGTAATTTTTATTTGTAGATTAGACAGCTAATTTTAAAAAAATTACGTAACTTAATTGTTGCTCCGTTCTTTTTTGAAAATAATTTAACTGGGGAAAGGTATCTTAATCTATTGAGAAATGATACCTTACCAACAATTAGAAGAGCTGATGATAATTTAGACGAGATTTGGTACCAACAAGACGGTTGTCTAGCTCACAATGCTAGGAGCGTCAAAGAATTTTGTACCAAAATTTTGATAATCGTGTCATTTGTAACAATGGGCCGGTTCAGTGTGGTACTCGAAGTCCTGATATAACACCCATGTATTTTTATTTTTGGGGTACTCTGAAGAATGATGTGTATAAATTCGATCAACCACAAAATATCAATGAATTACGAAACAGAATCACAGAAGCTATAAATCATATTAACCAAAACATCCTCACCAGAGTTTGCAGGCATGTTTCAAAAGGGTGTATAAAGTGCATTGAACAAAACGGTGACCATATTGAACAATTTTCTATTCAATGTATTTTAGGTTTATATTTTATTATTTGTTGAGTTCCGCCTCTAATTGTGTTGTTTGGTGGAGTTTAAGTTTCTATTTGTTATTGCCGGGTTTCGTTATTAAACTGTTATACATAATATTACCTAGCATTATTACCTAATTAAGTATTGTAAACTAAATCACTTTTTTTTTATCGTGAATCATTACGAAAAGTTATGTAAAAGTAGAAGTCTATTGTTAGACCCCATGGCCTACTGCTTTTGGAACAATTTTTTTGTCATTTGTTTTCTGGTATTGGATTTCATAGCCTACTATCCTCAAAACGGCTTTTCTCAAAATTGTCAATGCAATTACAAGATTTTTCAAGCATGTTGTACATCATTGGAAAGCTTTTTTCACAGGCTATCACATGTGCCAAAAATCCAATAAGGCTGCCACAATAAAAACAAACGCTGATACCTGTAACTCAAAAACAAATGACAATCCAAAGTTGAGAATAGCACAAAAAGATTACTCTATAAAAAGTGTCCTGATAATATGCAAGTCTTAGACATGTCAGATCAACGGCTACTTAGATATTAAAGAAAAATTCGGGACGCAGCAAGTGCGTTATGGTAGTGAATTTTTATTAAATGCTTCCATTTTGAATAACTCAATTTTCTGTAAACTTAGAAAGTTTAATTTTGGTATGTAGTAGGGTCTTTCCTAAGGCAAAATATACACAACATTTCATTTAAATACCTTTGTAATTTTTGGAAAAAAAAGTTTCCGAAAGAAAAATAAAAATTTGAATAACTCAATTTTTTATAAACTTAGAAAGTTGAATTTTGATACGTAGTAAGGTCTCTCCCAGGGCAACATACCCTTTAAATTTTATTAAAACAGCTTTGTAATTTTCAGGGAAAAATTTTTTCCCGGAAAAGCCTTTCCGATTTTCCTGGCTAACGAACTCATCCAAGCCATTAATAAAAGAAAGGCACTTGCCGAGTTTCATTGAAATCGGTTAATTAATTTTTCAGTTATCGGATGGATATTTGAAAAAATTTGTGCAAATTCTCACCATCGATACCTCTCTATTAGCGAATTTTTTTAAATAAAAATTCACTAATAAAGCAAACCAAACAGTATATCCCTCGTGCTTTAAGTAACCTTATTATGACAAGCAGATACACCATTTTAACGTTTTAAATAAAGTGGTTGAAGTATTTTACATAATATGTTGATAATTAATTAATTTATAGAATATAACATGATCATTTTCAAACAGTCTCCCAGTATACAACACAATATTACTCCTCAGTCAATAAATTCACTTTTGAATTTTGAAAAAATTTCTTCAAATGAGCGCTAATTGGGCCCCCCAGAATACATATCCGGGGTCAGTTTTTATATGTTTATATATATATATATATATATATATATATATATATATATATATATATATATATATATATATATATATATATATATATATATATATATATATATATATACATATATATATATATATATATATATATATATATATATATATATATATACATACATATATATATATATATATATATATATATATATATATATATATATATATATATCACACCGATAACTCAAAAAATAATAGGCCGATTTTGATTAAATTTGGTAAATAAATTCCTTTTGCAAATGGCTTGGATGAGTTCTTTAGCCAGGAAAATCTGTCCAGGTTTTCCCGGAAAATTTTGTGTTTTCTTTTGAAAAAATTCATATCTCCGGAATTAAAGGTAAAGTAAGGGCAACCAAATTTAGTACACGGGTTTAGATCCTTATAGGTAAGTTAGCTGCCAAAACTTAGCTATGTAGGTCAAAAGACAAAAAATTTATAGGCATTTAAAGAAAAATAAATTGGGGTTTTCCTCAAAACGTCAAAATTGCGATTTAAAACGTCAGAATCGGCAACATTTAGGCAAATAACTTGAATCTAATACGAGCTATGGAAATCAAATGTCTCAAGAAGGATATTTCACAAACCCTGAAGTGTCCTAGTTTCAACCGTCATTGTCCTTCATTTTACTAAAATGTTTCCAGAAAATTCATTTCAAATAGACCCTTTCTCTGATGCTTGGCAGTAGTCTTAGCTATAGAGTTTATCGTTTAATGGTATATAATTTTTGTCGAATTTTCGTAAAAAATCAATAAAGCTCAATATATCCGTTATTATACAAGATATGAAAAAAATTTGTATATATTAATTATAGGGGGTCTTGAGCTACATCTTAAAAAAATATTTCTACAGTCACAGGCTGGCCCATAAGTCGTTGGTGATACAAATTTTCTTTTTTTTTAATCAAACACGCCTTATGTTATTGCATTTTTGCATTTTCCATCGAAATATAATGCATGTTTGTAAAAGATAAATTCTAGATGCAGCAAGTGCGTTATGGTAGCGAATTTTGATCAAATGCTTCATATTTGAATAGCCCAATTTGCTATTAATCTGTAAGGTTGACCAAGAAACGAGTTTTTCCGGGAACACTTTAAGTTTACTTTTGGAAATTTTTCTACATTTTCACACAACAAAGTTATTTTTATGAAACATGGCACATTGTTTTTACTATATAGGTTATACTGGTAACCGAAATTGATGCCTGCTTTCTCAAAAAGAAAACACACATATTTGCAATAAAAACATTTTAATGAAAATTCACTACCATAACGCACTTGCTGCGTCCAGAGTTTTTATTCTGCTTTATCAAAACTACATTTAGTAAATTTTAATTTTACACTACAATAACGACTTGTTAATGCATTCTCCAGAGCACACAGAAGCACAGAAACGAGATAAGGTTATGAGCAAAATATATAGTAGAAACAATGTGCCATATTTTATCAAAATAACTTATTGTTTGAAAATGTACAAAAATTTTCCGACAATACACCTTAAACGTTGGTTTTCTAACCAACAAATTGAGTTATTTAAATTTGAAGCATTTAGTGAAAATTTGCTACCAAAACGCACTTACTACTTCTTGATTTTTTTTCTTACAAACATATTTCGATAAAAAATGAAATAAAATAAGGCTGTTCGAAAAAAAAATTGTAGGGATCACCAACGATCGACTTGTGGGCCAGCCGGTGATTGTCAAAATAATTTTATAAAACGCAGCTCAAGACACCCTATAATTAACTTATACAATTTTTTCTCGTCTCTTGTATAATAATTATAATTATATTCAGCGTTACCGTAGAAACGCGTCACCCTGTATAATATCAGCCCTTTTGTAAAACTTTGATCCTTTATATTTATTTATTTATTCAATATGCAAATACACAGTTTATAAACCATTTACGTATATATGTGTTGATAAAATATAACAAATACTGTTTAATCCACCCACTAACATTAATAAAGGAATAATTTGCACTTGTTCGCGTTGTAATTGGTTGTTCCAAAATGGCTCTTAGAATGTTTGGTTTTATCTTTTGCTAAAAGACAGTTATCTAATCTACGCTACTGGCCAATCGGAATCACATACAAAATAATTTTTCTTGCGGAAGCAGTACTTTCATCTTTATTGTGGCTGATCTGGTTTAACCTTCACTGGTTGCGGCCAATGTTTATTTAGCCAGATTCAATATCCTCTCAGCTGGTTGCTTTTATTGCAAGCTTCCTTTCTAACAGTCATGGATGAAAGTGAAATAGACCAAAAAACATAGGTAACATGTTACTTTTTGTCTGTACATTCTGTAATCTTATGATAGTCCCTTGCGATTCCATTGCATGTGTGGTCATTATTATTAAAGCGGAAAATTTCCATGGTGCGAAACCAAAAATTCCAAGAAATGTACATAGGCATTTACGAGATTTTGTGCGTATAGCTTGTATTCGTACTCTAGATTTTAATTAGATGGCATTAAGATAATTAGACGTTATTTTTAGAAAACAATAATGTGTATATGTATGCTGTTAATTTTGAAGTAATTAATTAGATGTTTTTGAGCAGTGAAATACTTAGCAATGTGCAGTGAATGTGTCAGTTTGTATTGTAGTTAAAACTGTGATTTGTAGGTACCCCACTTAAAACTCATTGAATCAGTGATATGGTTATCGTTTTGCAAATATATTTTTAAGGAACAGGCATTTAAAAGTGTTACATTTGAAAATCAGGTGAGTTAGAGAACAATATTTTCAATAGGGTAAACCTCGGTTAACTGGGTTTAAATACATACAATCGAGCTTATGATTGAAACTAAGGTAAAAGTTTACTTTCCGCACATGTGTTCGATTCTTATGAAATTTTGTATACAGACGTGTTTTTGGGTGTAAATGACGAAAATCAAAATAAAAATGAGGACAGAAGCAAACTTTTGGAGTTATTTGGTTTTTTTTTGTAGGAAAAAGGAAATTTGTAATCACTTTTGCAACAGGATTATGTCATATTTTATACATTTTCGGGGATCGTTCGCTTCATATCAAGGTAAAGAAGAGTGTATTCCTCTATTATAATTCATTTTCGCATAGTTAGTGCACACCCTATACTGTTCACGTGGATCTGTAGACTTCCCTTCTTTTCATCGATAATTGATCTTAAGTTGACGTTGACATTTGACCAGTATCAGCTCGTGCCTTAATGCATTGGGGGTGCGCAAGAAAAAAAAATGAAGGGCTCCCCTCTTTTTCCCCCAAAATGTATTATAAAAAAACCTACTTACTAAACTTAATAATTATTAACTACTTACCAAGTTTTCCTCTAGTTAGTTATAGGTTATATTAGTTAAAAAGTCATTTCCTTTGATAATTACTAGCTAACTATATAATTTTAAATGTGTTGTTTGATATAAAAACATGACAATATGTGATCTTTGTCATTTTACACTTTACGTATCTTTTCAATTTTATTATATTTATTTATATGTTCATATACTCGTCTGTTAATTTATTTACTTATAAACGGCTAAGCCTATGTAGGTTAGCATTATATAATTTCAAATGGTTTGTTTGACATAAAAACATGATAATATGTGATCTTCGTCCTTTTATACTGCACGTATCTTTTCAATTTTACTATATATATATATATATATATATATATATATATATATATATATATATATATATATATATATATATATATATATATATATATATATACTTTTTGTAACTTGAATTTTAAGATTCAATGAATTTTATGAAAATACGCCAGAATGCCCTACTTGATAGACGCAAACTTATAAATTTTGAGTAAATAATTTAATATACTTTAAAATGTCTAAATGTGAGATGCTACTCACGAGGATCTAATCTATCGTAGTTATATTCATTTTACTAACACTATATTTTAGACTACATTTAATTATCGTTGTTTCAATTACGTAATATTTTTCTGTATACAAACTAATAATAACGTAGCTTTAAGAAAGATAATACGGTTCTGGCAATAAAATGAGCGATTACGCTTGTGATTAGAGAACAGCATAACTGTATGCCGAGTCACACCCTGGTCCGCTAAGCTGGAGCGATGTGCGCATGGTCAAATATTCTATTATCACAACATCAAAGGGCCGCCCTACAAGATTCAGTGCTGGGTCTTATTATGCTGTGCTGCAAGTGTGGAATTTTAAATCGCACAACGGGATTGCTTATTCGGTCGTTTTTGACGTAGATAGTCGATCATTTCGCATTGAAGTTTCCCATTTAGTTAGAGCGCCGAATAATATACACCGACGCAGGACTTAGTGTATATGGATGTATATAACGTCAGCAACCATTGACACGCTATATTTCTTCTGATTATGTATTAATGGCTGCCGACTCTGCGATCCTCGATATATTAATTTTGTTTGCATTTGTAGAATGCAGGAGGTAAAAAAAATAAAAAATTATTGAAATATAGCATAGCAAAAATATTATTTTCCCCGGCAGGTGGCAGTTCGCACGCACGGGCGAACTTATTGAGGAGCCGCCCCTACATTTGACACATAAAAACAACTTCATGTCACACATTTCGATATTGCCAGAAGCAAGTTATTTAGTAATAAAGTTTTTCAAAAACGAAACGTGAAAACCATGAAACGGGAATCTTTTCAGTGAAATAAGGTACTAAAGCATCACATGATTTATATCAGTCAGGTGAAACGAGATATGCTCCAAAACATGTTGCAAAAGTGTGTGCTTTTATTTAAAAAAAAATCAAATAACGCCAAAACTTTGCTTCAGCCTTCATTTTTGTCGTTAGATACGAAACTAACAACCAAATTGATTACGAAACTAACAAAATTGAAGACTGAAGCAAACTTTTGTCGTTATTTGAATTTTTTTAAAGAAAAGCACTCACTTTTGCAACATGTTTTGGAGCATATCTCGCTTCGTCTGACTGATATAAGCACACTAATGTAATGCTTTAGTACCTTATTTCACTGAAAAGGTTCCCGTTTCATGGTTTTCACGTTTCGTTTTTGAAAAACTTCATTACTAAATAACTTGCTTCTGGCAATATCGAAATATGTGACATGAAGTTGTTTTTATGCGTCAAACGTCAACGTCAACTTAGGATCAATTATCGATGAAAAGAAGGGAAGTCTTTGACATCTGCAGCCCAAGACACGTCTGTATACAAAATTGCACTAAAATGGAACAAATGTGGGTAAAGTATACTTTTACCGAAATAAAAGAAAAAAAACTTGGCTGATGACATTTTTTTCAAACGCAACGAAGTGGTTTACCTAATCAACAAGTAAGGTGAACGGGTTCGTTAAAGCAGATTAACTGAGCATGAAGTTAAATACATTTGAAAAAATGTTTAAAAAATGCAAAAGTCGCGATCTCGTCATTAGTGAATTTTTTTTAAGAAAATTCATAAAAATAGTCGGACTTCAAATCCGCTGCAAGTCAGCTATTCTAAAATACCAATTTTTGCTTGATTAAACTACTATAGCATGTTTACCACGATAACTCCAAAAATAAATGGCGAATTTTTATAAGATCTATTAGATGTCTTATTTTTGTAAATGCCTTGGACAAGTTTGTTAGCCTGAAAATTTTGACAGGTTTTCCGGTCACAGAAGATCAGATAAGATTACAATACTAAAATATTTGTGTGGTTAATGAAATCTATTAAGTATTACAGGCAAAATTAACGTTTTTGAATCAAAAAGGTTGAGAAGCACGAGAAAAATTACCTAGAAATTTTTATATTTTCTCTTGTGAAAATGTCAGTGAGGCTTAAAAACGTCAAAATTGGTGACGGGAGAGGAAAATTCTGCATTAGGTGCCATTAGCTGGGTGCTATATTTATGTTTCCAAAACATCCTTTTAAAATAGACTTGTTAACATAATTAATGACCGTAGAAAATGGAGATACGACTTCATGTTATTATAGTCGACAAATATATTTACAACAGCAAGTTTTCTGTTACCAAGCAGTGAAGGGGACCAGTGAAGAAGACCAGTGAAGGAGACCCGTGTACCAGCAGATAATCGTGTTCTAAGAAAGTTTTTAATTTTAATTCTTTATTTTTTTCTAATTTTCCAAATTATCTAAATACAATAATTTTGTTAGAGAATGTTTGTAAAAACTAATGAAGGGATGAACACTTTTAAGACGTTTAATTCAATTTCAGTAGATCAGATTCTTTTTTGTTGCCCTAACTTGGTGAAACCGTTCTTTACAAAGACGTACAGAAAATTTTTTCTGGTATCACAAGTGCTTCTTTTCTTCTCTGCAACCCGTGTAGATTATTACGGTATCGTCAGCCAAACGAAAATTTTCTCTATACACAGAGAGGTCTTTACATTTGTATATAGATTAGATTGTACGAATAAATTTTTTTACACAAATATTTTAACTTGTTTCTAATTTTTTTGGAAGGAATATTTGTTTTCAATTCCTGTGTAAAAATGTCGTAATTTAAATTTTTTTGTGAGGCATAAGCCTCGGATAAATTCACATTTTATGACAAAGATCCTGAAACGAATACGGGTTATACAAAAGAAATGTTGTAAAAAGTGTATTTTAGAAAGTCTGAAGTTTCTGCTTCAACCACCATTGTCCTTCATTTAACTAAAATATTTACAATTATTTGAAATATACATTGTCTCTTTTTTTTTTTTTTTTTTTTTATGTCAACAACACACCACGAGGGCTTACAGCCTAAATACTATCGTACCGTGGGTGTTGACAAGGAGGAAAGAGGCAGCTTGTTAATTCTGGACTTGAAGGTTTGGAGGTTCGGAGGAGAAGGAAAAACATGTGCCGGCAAGGAATTCCACAACTTGGAAGTCCTCGGGACAAAAGAGCGGGCATAACAAGATGTTCTATGTCTGGTGACCTGGACAGTAAAAGGGTGCATTCGCTCTGTTCCCCTGGTAGATCTGTTGGGGGCAGCAGGTGGGGGCACTATGGAGGAAAGCTCCTCTGAGCAGTGCCCGTGCAGATATCTATAAAAGAGAGAGAGGTCACCAACGGCACGCCGGTGGGCAAGGGATGGCAGCCTTTGGGTGAGGGTAGGGTCACCGATGAGACGTATAGCTCTCTTTTGAATGGAGTCCAGGATAGCGAGCGTAGAAGTAGCAGCGGCACCCCAGATGTGGGAACAGTATTCGAGGTTTGGCCTTATTTGTGAAGTATATAAGGTATAGAGATTAGCTGGTGAAAAGTATTTGCGAGCCCGGAAGAGGAAACCCAATTTCTTAGCAGCCGCTTCTGCAATTGATGTAACATGTTGGTGCCAATTAAGATTTCGATCCACAGAAATGCCAACGAGGGAAAAGGACTCATTACTTTGAATAGCTTGGTTGTTCATTGTGATGGGTCTAGGGCTGCTGTATCTCTTGTGAGAAAGAAAGCAAGACTTAGTTTTGGTGGGGTTGAATTGTACAAGATTTCTACTTCCCCAGTCTAATATTTTTTGGAGGTCTACGGAGACAGAACCCTCCATGAGTCTGCGATCCTCATCTAATTGGGCTAAAGAGACAGGCTTAGAATATTGTATGTTTGAGTGGAGGGTGCTGTCGTCCGCGTAACTGTGAACTGGGTTGGATGTGCTAGAGAGGAGGTCATTGATGTGGAGAAGAAACAAAGTAGGGGCTAAAGCTGAACCTTGAGGAACTCCTGCATTAATTGGATACAGTTTAGAGGAATGGCCATCCACAACAACAGATATGCTCCTGTTGGAGAGGAAATTTGCTGTCCAGGTACAAAGTTTTGGTGGTAGGCCATAGGCCGGAAGTTTATTAAGCAGCGCTGCGTGCCAGACCTGGTCGAATGCTTTGGATATGTCTAGAGCAACAATCTGGGATTCACCGTGTTGTTCCATAGACTTGTTCCAAGAATGGGTGACAAAGGAAAGGAGGTCGGCAGTCGATCTGCGCTGACGGAATCCATACTGCCTGTCGTGGATTAGACTGTGTTTTTCAAGGAATTTTAGTAGTTCGGTGTTTATATACTTTTCCATCACTTTAGAGATGACTGAAAGGAGAGAAATAGGCCTGTAGTTGCTAGGAAGCGCTTTGGATCCTTTCTTGGGGATGGGTTGTACTCGAGCAGTTTTCCAGTTACTAGGGAATATGCCTTTATTGTAAGATATCTGAAACAGACGAGTCAGGACAGGAGCAAGTTCTCGTGCGCATTTTTTGAAAACAATTGCTGGGATCTCGTCAAGGCCAGAGGCTTTCCTGGTATTAAGAGAAGAGAGCATCTTTCGTACCTTTTTAGTTTTGAAAATGATATCAGTCATTTTATGCGCGATATTGGGGACTGTTGGTGGTTGAGCATTTGGAGGTGGGTTGAGAGTAGAATTTCCGGCGAACAACGAAGCAAATAGTTCAGCCTTGCCCAGGGCGGTAGAAACAATTTCATCACCTGAAACAAGAGGTGGGAACGTGCTCTTGCAGAAATTATTCCCAATAGACTTAGCAAGAGTCCAGAAGGGTTTGCCGCCGTTGGAGCTTGAGAGGACTTTGTTTTTGATGTGGTTATTAAACGAGTTTTTTGCCTCAGAAAGAATGCGGACATAGCGGTTTCTTGCGTCGTTGAATGCTTGACGATTTTCTTGACTGGGATTGTGTAGAAGCGTTTTGTGAGCTTTGACCTTTTCAAGTCTGGCCTTGTCACAGGATTTAGAGAACCAGGGCTTTTGAGTGGCTGAAGAGGTTTTCTGTGTATGTGGAATAAATAATTCCATGCCAGCTTGGATAATTTCGGTGACGTTTTGTGAGATATCAGAGGGGTCAGGATGAGAGAAGCAGACAGACGCCCACGGAAATGAGGAAAAGTAATCCCGCATTTCGTCCCAGTTTGCGGAGTTGTAGTGCCAAACGATACGTGGGTGTGATGACTGTGTGACCTCGGGTTGCATTGCACAGGAAGCAGTGACCATGCCGTGGTCTGAGCGACCAAGGGGGGCGGTGACTGATATCTTATAGCATTCAGGATTTGTAGTAAGAAGGAGATCCAAGGGATTTGAGCTGTGTGTTGGGATACGAGGAAAGTAAGTAGGTTGCTGAACCATATTGGCCAAAGAATTGCTGACTGCAAAGGCCTCCGCTGCTCTCCCTTGTGTATCGGTTTTTGAAGATCCTAGCCATTCCTTATTATGGACATTGAAGTCGCCAAGAATAGTGACCTCGGAGGAAGGATATTCAGAAATCAGATAGTCGGTTTTTTCAGAAAGGTAGTCAAAGAGCTGGACAAAGTTGTTGTCAGAAGGTGACCGGTAAATGCAACAGATGAATTTAGTTGCAGCCCTGAGAGAGAGTTTTATCCATAGTATGTCTTTTCTTCCAGCTTCTAAATTGGGAAGTCTGGTGCAGGGTAGATTGCTACGGACGTATGCGCACACGCCTCCATGCAATCTAAAGGCAGTAAGGAGCTCATACCCCGGGAAATTAAGGTGATTAGTGGCTGTTTTGGCACTGATTTGGGTTTCGGTGAGGAAGAGGAGTTGGGGCCTGTTAGCCTGGAGGAAATGGTGGACGGAGTTCAGGTTAGAATTTAGGCCACATATATTCGAAAAGGATATGTTAAATCTTGATGTTGGCGCCCCCTGTACACCCCTCTCCCGGAGATCCGAATGGAGGGGTATTTTGCCTCCGGAATATTTTATACAAGGAGGAACCATCATCATTTTTGCTTATAAGGGAAACCGACTCATACACCAGAACCGGAAACGTCCGTTGGGACTTCACCGGCCCTTTGATGTATGGGGTGGTACCTCCTCGGGCGTGAAAAAATCCTTTACTATTACATAAAGGAAAATTCCACTACCACCTGCTATGGATTGGATTGGATCAATGTCTACCCCTTTAAAAATAAGATTAATAAAGGGACTATCAATTGTCCAGTAGTTATGATTTTCGACATAGTAGGAGGATACAAAACATTTTCATCATTTTGCATCCATGCCTATTGTCTCTGATGCTTTGGCAGTAGTTTGAGTTGTAGAGTTTATGATTGAGAAGTCTTCTTTGTTGTACGTAAATATATTTTTTCAAACGTTCACAAATTTGAAAAATCAAAATATCTTATTTTTTGCCTATAATTCAAAATTGCCGTTAAATATAGGCCGTTCAATAAGAAAAAACACAACGTTGATGTGTCACCCCATCCAATATACTAGAAAATATTTTTAAAATGTAGTTACTATTGACCTACATAACGCTACCCAAAAAATATTTTAAAAGTGTGTCGTTTAGACGTAAGAGACCGTCCCGTTACTGGTGAAACACCCCGTATATATATATATATATATATATATATATATATATATATATATATATATATATATATATTAGAATGTTGCACTACACTGTAATCACTTTTAAATATACACTTTATTTGTTTGCTGTACTTTCAGTGATTTGTTATTTCGTTACGTGGACTGCATTAGCGTGACGAGGATGAACCGGGACGGTGCGAAACTGCAGTCCACGTAACCAAACAACAAATTACTGAAAGTACAGCAAACAAATAAAGTATATATATATATATATATATATATATATATATATATATATATATATATATATATATATATATATATATATATATATATATATATATATATATATATATATATATCTATATAGATAGATAGGGTGGCGCTTTTCTATATTTAAGCTCAATATATCTGTTATTATATAACATGCCAGAAAAAAAAATATGTAAGCTAATTATAGGGCGTCTTGAGATGCACGTTATAAAATTATTGTTTTCAATCACAGGTTGGCACAGAAGCCGTTGAGGTACAAAGTTTTGTTTATTGGAACAGCCATTATACTATTGTACTATTGCATTTTTGCATTTTCTATCGAGTTATATTGCATGTTTATAAGGAAAAAGATATTGGTATGGTTCTTCACCGTTCTCGATTTATTCCAATTATTTTGCAACTTTTTGCATTATTGGCACATATAAAAAATTGTAAGGCGGCGTTTCTACCAATAGAGAGCGGAGTCCCATCAAAACAAGTCATTCAGAGAATTATTTTGTTCGTCGAAAAAATGTATATACAGGAGGCAAGTAGTGACTGAACTTGAAATATTTTAAAAATTAAAACTGCCGTTACTCAATTTTTTCAAATGGAACATACTTGGAAGGTGGTGAAGGGCATGGTCTCTGCTTCAACTTTTGTATAACACTCCAGATACATAATGACTCTTGTTTTGGAAATATTTACATTTATAGTCGCAGACCATGATTCATGTAGAGATCGGTTTAATATTTTAATATTCAATTCTAATAACGGGTCAAATTTGTGATTATTTAGCGAATGTTCAAAGAAACATATTGTGTGTTTTGTTTCTTTAACGTCGGCCTATTTTCGCGACTATGGCCAACCACCGACGCCAGGGAGCAGTTTCACCTAACTATCCTGGAAATTTTGCCGAACCCCTGTCTTTCTTTAAGGAGGGTAGGCATCTTTAACGTGCCCAACATCGCATGGACACGGGACCGACGGCTTTACGTTCCCTCCGAAGAGCGGTGCGTGCAGACATTCAACTTGCTCAAATACAATGCCAGAACCTCGGTTGATGTTAATGTTACAGTTTGTACTGGAAAAGTGAAGGGAGTAACCTGGGATCGAACCCAGTACCCTTCGGTTCAGAGGCACACGTTCTTACCACTAAACCACCGAGGTTCTAAGAAACAAATTAAATATTTAAATTAACCTTAGTGCAAAAAGAGTAAAAAATAATTTATTTGACAAGATTATCTATGTTTACATTTTCATATGGTAGTTGATAAAGTGTTTTTACTTTTTCCACATGTTTTCAAAACTGTCAAATGAAACTGTCAAGTGACAGACTTAGTTAACATTATTATTTCTGACAGATTATGACATGAAAATGTGAGTATTTTTCTGCTTAAATGGGTTCGAATTTTCGTGAAAAGTTAAAAAAGCCACTTCTAAAATTATTTTTTTTAAATTTTAATCAGACGACATGTGATTTAAATTGTATGTATTTTTTACTAAATTTTCGGGTAAAACACATTTGGTCCGTTTTGCAGAAATGTTTAATGTTGCTATTTAACAACTAATGTTTAATAAGTTATTGCAAAAAAAAAACGTTTTTGATTTTTCGTTAAAAAAAATGTTTAGAAAAAAGCTTTTTCTAAATAATAATAGCTTAGCAGGTGTGTAATTAGCCTGAAGAGATTGGTTAACCAGGAAAATCGCACCAGTCTTTTCAGGAACATTTTAAGTCAAATTTTGGAAACCTATGGTATTTTTTCAAACAATTAACATATTTTGATGAAATATGGTACATTTGTTCTACTATAAAACTTACACCGTTAACAAAATTTCATGTCTCATTTCAACATATTTGCCATTAAAATGTTTTATGAAAATCCTCTACTATATAATCCACTTGCTGCGTCCAGACCTTTTCATAAAATGAAGAATGATGCAAGTGGCGCCCTCTTCAAATAAAACACGATAGGAACGAACTTAAAATCAGCACAATAAGAGTCTCTAACCTGCCGATTTTCAAGTTAAAAAATAAATAAGTTACTCAAAGAAAAATGTAAAGAAAGTATTAGTTGCAGCACCTGTATCTTTGTCAATATGAACTTTTGGACTATAGTACAGGCAATAGAGGAGCCCGTTACTCTTGTCCATAATGCACAAAACTACAGGAGTTATTTTTTTTTGATAAGTAGGCTCAGAATTACGTACTGAATGTAAAAACACAAAATCCTTACAAATTAGGAGGGCGGAAGTGCCGCCATTTTGAGCAAAACCGTTTCGGCCTATATCTCCAGAACCGTGCACTTTAGGCCAAAAATCGTAATGACCTTTATTGTAGACAATTGCATTTCTCATCATTTCTGTCAAATTTTTTTTTTTCACTTACCGTTTACAACTTATACGACTATTAGCATTCATTTATTGATTTTTACCTATATCTTTGTTAATAATTATTTTAAAAAATAAAATGCTTATAACCTAGCTTTTTAATTGACAAATTTCCTACAATTTTTACTCAATTTTTTTTTTTCTAAAATCAATATTTTCAAAGTTATAACGCGTTAAATGTTGCACTTTTCAATCGACAAATTTTTCTGGAAATATTTTAGTAAAATAAAGGACAATGACGGTTGAATCTAAGACTTCAGGCTTTGTAAAACATTCTTCTTGAGACATTTTCTTTCCATAGCTTATATTAGTTTCAGGTTCATTGCGTAAATGTTGCCAGTTTTGACGTTTTAAGTCGCGACTTTGACGTTTTGAGGAAAACCCTAAGTTATTTTTCTTTAAATGCCTGTAACTTTTTTGTATTTAAACCTACAGACCTAAATTTTGTTAAGTGATTTACCTATAATAAAATAAAACCGTGTACTACATTTAGTTGCCCTTACTTTGTTATTTCCTGAGATATGATTTCTTTTCGAAAGAAAACAAAAAAAATTCCGTGAAAACCTGGGCCGATTTTCTTGGCTAACGAACTTATCCAAGTCACCTACAAGAGGAAGGTATTTATCAAGTTTAATTAAAATCGGACCATTAGTTTCTGAGTTATCGGTGTGATATATATATATATATATATATATATATATATATATATATATATATATATATATATATATATATATATATATATATATATATGTATATATATATATATATATATATATATATATATATATATATATATATATATATATATATATATATATATATATATATATATATATATATATATACATATAAAAACTCACCATAACACATTTTAAAAGACCTGACGCTCGACTAACCAAGTTAGCGTCATCAGAGGATGAAACGTTCCAAATACTGAAAAAACTAACATCAACTTATATACCCGCAGGCAAATTCTACAGTGTATTGTATTTTTATCACCGTACAAGCTCTTTGCACTGTCCCTACTGCTTTATCTAAAAAGTTTCCATCTGTAATAGTTTTGAGAAAGTTCAACGACAGCTAAATTAACATATATTCCTTTGGCGCAAATATCTGTATTCTTATGTTATCTTTAAAACGTGCTGAAGCGTGGGAATTTTATTTAACAATGATCAGGTGACTCGTAATTGGCGGTGGTGAAGCGTTCATACATTTTCTGTTGTAACTATATTTCGCAATATATACGCTTTCGAACGCGTTTTGCTGTCCTGGTTATTTAACATTTTTTATTAATTTCAGATTATCTTTATCAACGTGATGATTATTATCCCAAATGTGTCAGGCGACGGAATACTTATCTACAGTACCGTAACGTAATTGGTATAAGTGTTCTTTGAATCTAATTCCAATCGATCTTTTTGTTTGTCCGACGTATTTAAGATACGCGTTCAAAAGGGTATATATTGCGAAATATAGTTACAACAAAAAATGTTTGAACGCTTCACCATCGCCAATTACGAGTCACCTGATCGATTGCTTTGTTAAATAAAATTTCCACGTTACAACACGTTCTGAAGATAACATAAGAATACAGATATTGCCGCCAAAGGAATATATGTTAATGTCGCTGTCGTTGAACCTTCTCAAAACTCTCACAGATGGGCACTTTTTAGATAAAGTAGTAAGGACAGTGCAAATACTTTGTCCGGTGATAAAAATACAATACACTGTGGAATTGCCTGAGACTAGTTTCCCATCTCAGTTAGATCTCTTTACCTAAGATCCGGTATATAAGTTGATGTTAGTTTTTTCAGTATTTAGAATGTTTCATCCTCTGATGATGCTAACTTCGTTAGTGAAACGATCGTCAGGTCTTTTAGAATGTGTTGTTGTGATTTGGGTTTTCAAAGTGTACTTACCATTATTTATGGACCACACTATATACCTTTGTCATTGGAGCAGATGAAAAATTTACCTTCTACTAGTTTATTATTTTACACAGACGAAAGCTAACTTTCATAAAAAAGCTATTAGACCAATAAATGGCTAATTCAGAGGATATAAAAAGTATCCTAGGTAAAGACAC
The DNA here is from genome assembly GCA_964006375.1 of Tillus elongatus. Taxonomy (NCBI): domain Eukaryota; kingdom Metazoa; phylum Arthropoda; class Insecta; order Coleoptera; family Cleridae; genus Tillus; species Tillus elongatus. The sequence goes on from OZ023263.1 coordinate 194,819,115, forward strand.
AGCGAATCCACTAACTGTTTAAATTTACGCTAGGTTACTTATTCCAATTAAGACAACAATCTCCTTACTTATACTTGTTAGCTATTTGATGCTTTTTGAAGCCATTTACCTCTTGTAAACTGAGTAGAAAATTGATTCAATTTACCATAAATTACTTCGTTTTAATGAATTACATATTTCATATCTGGTTTCTTTTTTTTTTTTGGCGAAATGTGTATGCGAGAACATGTTCCGTGGCGTAAGATTATTAGCGATTTCTTAGAAATGTATTTCGGGACTGCAGTTTGCATTAATTACCCCCGCAGGAAATTTAGAATTATACGGAAATGTTCGGTCAATCTAGACTGTAAATCTTTCAGATCATGCAAGTGCTACTGCATAGAAAGCATTGTTCGTTTTCGAATAAGATAATTTGTGTTATTATTTTTCTAAGATATAATTTATTAAACTGAAACGTCTGGCTCGGAAAATGGTTCTAGAGCTTTCATCGGCACCTAAGAGTAAGTGATATAAGCACGAGACACTCAAGGCAATTGCCAGTTCCTTCACCATCACATCTACATGATGGATTCTCTCTACATAATAACGGTACGTTTTTGCAGTTTTATTACTTCATTAATTTTAATTATATCGTGCTTAACTTGCACAACAATTTTAGCACTTATGTTATTGCATTTTGGCTTTTCGGTGGGTTTACTAATATCATAGCCCATCAAAGCACATTTTAACTAGAACTACCATTTTAAAACTTTATTTGTGATTTTTCATCAGTGTTAGTTATTACTCACAACAATTCAGAAAACTAAGTTTTTAGTAAATTTTCTTGAAAAATTCAAAAATGAGATCGCAGCTCTTGAATTTTGAAAAAAATTCTTTAAATGATCGTGAACTAGGTCTCTACAGCACATCCGGGGTCAATTTCGAATTTTATATATATATATATATATATATATATATATATATATATATATATATATATATATATATATATATATATATATATATATATATATATATATACAGTGTGTCCACGGATTGAGTGTGGGTAAGGTATAAGTGACAAAAATTTTTTGAATTAGATTATGATATCCTTGGAATCGCTCCTGCTTTGTCTTAATCTAAGATGTTGAGGAAATGAACAAAAGCAATTAATATACAGGATGGTTTAGAACTAGTTTAATTAAATGTGTTAAGAGTAAACAACCTTCGTTTATAAAGATACCGCAAAAAGTTATTAACAAAACTTGTTTAGAATTAAAATCTATGACAGGCTCTCAATTTTCAGCCATATCAGCCTACTTCGAATTTTCAAGTAAACTAGTAACATTTTTTCTCTATCAACATGAAGCTTTTTACCTGTGGTTTTCTGAACGCAGGTGCGCAAAGTAAGTAACCATGCAATGTTAAATAATAATTTATTGGTAAAATACAAGACGCTTATTGCTAACAAGAATCAAAACGAACAACGAGAAATAAAGAAATTATTCAAATGTGCTGCCACCAACCGATACACATAACTCAGCCCGTTTAGTAAATGCTTTGTAGGCATTTTGAATATGTTGAATTGGAATACCGTGAATTGCCTCTCTCAACCTCAGTTTTAACAAATCAAGATCGTTGTTTAATAGAGCCGCGTAGACTTTCTGTTTGAGATAGCCCCATACATAAAAGTCCATTAAGGTAAGATCGGGACTTCTGGGAGACCAAGTTATTGGCCCATATCGACCAATCCACCGCCCAGGGAATTCGCGATCTAACCATTCTCGAACGATTCGTGTTGCATGTGCTGGGTGATCGTGATGCTGAAAGTATGCTGTTTGTCTATATTCTAGTGACATGTTATGCAAGTGGTCTTGAAGAATATTTTCCAGCATTTCCAGATAACTGTACTGGTTCATATTCCGCTCAAAAAAAATATGGCCTAATTATCCCAGTGTAAGAAACAGCATACCACACATTTACTTTTTTATGGCATTGCCTTCTGCAATGAACTCTATAATTTAGATTCTCCATAGACCAATGCCGTACATTTTGGGAATTTACCACCCCATTAGTAGTGAAAGTGGATTCGTCCAAAATTGTGATTTTGTAAATATTGCTCGCCGAACCATAAACAAAAATCTAATAGTTTTGACTCGTCATTTTCTTCCAAAGTATGTATAAGTTTTGCTTTGAAAGGTTTTACCTTGTTGGTACGATAAATTTGTTGCAAATGCGATTTGATAATATTGCCAATTTCTAATGCCCTTCTTCTTAATGATAATTTCGGAAACGCCTAACAGAATCCATAGCTTATGCAGCTGCAGCATTGTCTTTTTCATTTAGGTCGGATTTTGTCTACTTAACATTTAAAACACTCCCAGTACGCATAAATTTTGTAACAACTTTTTTACATCAGTAGCGGAAACCGAATACTTTGGCCAGCGTTCAAGGAATTTTCTAATCACTCCCTGATAAGAATGTTCTTCACCCAAACCATAGCACTGCACAATAAACACTTTTTGTTCTGTTGTTAACATTTGTAAATACAGAAGCTTGCCGTTCGTGACAAATAAAATTGACGTTTCAATTTTCCAAGTAAGTAGTATCCCGGGAAACGAACAACAAGGCAGAGCTCCAGTAGCGATACAACTCGCCCATTATTGCTTCGAATGTCCAATTGTGCGTTTACTTTACTTTTTTTTATTGGTTGAGATGAAAGCAAACCTACCCCAAGTTTAATTATGGTAAAGACTTTTCTTAATACAGTTTCACGTATTTTTTAAAGTACACCTAATCACAGAAGACGTCAACCGTCATTTAAATAAAGTCGCAGCTAAAAAAATTCATAGTAGGCTAATCTATTTAAAAATTAAGAGCCTATCATAAATTTTAATTCTGAACAATTTTTGTTAATAGCTTTTTGTGGTATCTTCAAAAACGAAGGTAGTTACTTTTAATACATTTCATTACATCAGTTATAAACCACCCTGTATATTAATTGATTTTGTTAATTTTCTCAACATCTCAGTTTAAGACAAAGCAGGAGCGATTCCCAGAATATCATAATCTAATTCGAATTTTTTTTGTCACTTATACCTTACCCACACTCAATCCGTGGACACACTGTATATATATATATATATATATATATATATATATATATATATATATATATATATATATATATATATATATAGGGTTATTCACAACGCTATGGACACAGAGTGTGTGCGTGTAGAGGACTTCAAACAATGCCGATTTTTTATATAAAATTTTTCTCGACGCCCATGGTTGGTGAGATATGGGCCTCGGAAGATTCTTCAATAAATACAAGAAACCACTGTATTGTAGCAGTGCCCTAACATAGAATAGCCAAATTTTGCAGATGTTTTTTTATCAACGTCATTATTTGTCAAAAATTTGAAGTGGATATATACCCAAAAAGGTGTGAGTTAGGGGTGAGTCACCGTTTAATGATTTAATTCTTTTAAACCCTAACCTAACTAATAGTTAACGTCCATCAATTTATAGCAAACTAAATTTTGTATCTTCCTCTCCTGTTGTCAATTGTTCAACAAACCACCCGCTTTTTGGAAAATTGAGGTTTTTATAATTTAGATCAAAACGAAATTATATCCATTGAAGACTTCATTAAACAGTAAGATATCTGAAATTTAACAAACGCCATTAAAAACTAATAAATAAAAAGAACATAAAAAAACACTAAAGATATTGTTCAAAATGACTTCTATTTTCTCTCACACACAACTGCATCCATCGTGAAAAAATAAAGTCGACTCTGTTAAGTAACTGGATGTCACTTTTAATAATGGTCCACTTATTATTGATGCGACTCCACAAATCTTCCTCAGTTTGAACTGGTGTCAAATACACAGCTTCTTTTAGAGCCCCACAGAGACAAAAGTCTCATTTATTCAAGTCTGTTGATCGTGCTGTCCAATGTTGAAGGAAATTAATTCCACGACCTATCCATCAATTTGGAAACTGTTAGTTTAAATAACCACAAACATTTGTAGTGAAATGTGGTGGCGCTCCATCATGCATAAACCACATTTCGCTGCGCAGTTGTAAGGGCGGCTCCTCCAATAGCTCAGGAAGAACCTTTTGCAAGAAAAGCAAATATGTTGCGCCGTTTAAGAGGTAAAATAACCGGCCCAACCAAATGTCCTCCAACAATACCTGCCCACGCGTTTATTTTATATTCTCTTTGTAAATGTTGGGTTACTGTAGCCTGTGGATTTACATCCGAATATTCGTGGTATTTGTGCACATTTGTAATCCTTCTCCTTGTAAAGCAAGCTTCACTCGTCAAAAGAACGGTTTTGGGAAAATCAGTGATCCGATGTAACATGGAATTACAAAAAAAAAACAGTTTTACGTCTAAATCCTGCGATAGCAGTTATTGCACTTTTTGAAGGTGATAGGGATTCAGCAGATTGGGTAGGATAATTCTATGGACCGTCGGCTGTGTTATATGAAACTGCCTGGATAGTCGACTGGTGCTAGTTTGAGGCTCACTTTCAATACTGTCTAGAAGACGCTCCTCAGTTCACTGCATGAACGCGTCCTCCAGCATTTTTTATCAAAAAGGAGCCCGTTTCCCGAGCTCTACGTTCAACATTGGCAAACGTTTGACGATGTGGTATATTACGATAAGGAAATCTTCTTCGATAAACCTCTACACCTCTGCGGCGATTACCTACCCTCGTAAAACCCCAATACTATAAGCAATGTCAACTTGTTCATTAACCGAGAATTTTCGAGCCATTTTGAGCAACAAATTATTATCACAAAAGAAAGCAAGAAACACAACACAATAATTATTGTAAAACTTGATAAATTTAACTAATGTCAGATTTGACAATAACTGTAACTTGCAGAGCACTCAAGGCATCCCCTATGAGACTTTAATGTTTAATAAAATCTCCAAGGGACATAATTTTGTTTTGATCTCAATTCTAAAAATCTCAATTTTCTCAAAAAACGGGTGATTTTTAGAAAAAGTGACAAGAAGAGAAAAAGGTAGAAATTAATTTGCTATATAATTGGTGAACATTAACTTTCAATTAGGTTAGGGTTTAAAAAAACCAAATCTTTAAAATGGAGACCCTCCCCTAATTCACCCCTTTTTAAATTTAAATATACTTCAATTTTTTGTCACATAAGGATGTTAATAAAAGAAAACCATCTACTAACTTTGGATATTCTATGTTAGGGCACTGCTGCAATACCGCTGTTTCTTGTAATTATTAAAGAATCTTCCGAGGCCAATAACTCGCCAACCACGGGCGTCAGAGAAAAATTTTATATAAAAAACCAGCATGTTTTGAGGTCCTCTAGGCGCACATATTATATATATATATATATATATATATATATATATATATATATATATATATAAATATATATATATATATATATATATATATATATATATATATATATATATATATATATATATATATATATATATATATATAGAGTGGTCACTTTTATCTTGCACACCTTTGCTATCTTCTAAACCTTTAAAGATACAGGTTCGGTTAAATTACAAAAATATTGTACAATTTCATACCTGTTAAGGATTTGAAATAAAATTCCTGATAAATTAAATCATTAGTGCAATATCCTGAAAAAAACTGAAAAGTTGCGTTTTCAAGTTGCCTCCATATCTTTTTTATTACTTAAGCCAATGCTATCATATTTCGTAGCTTCACATAAGTTGTCATGAGTTATCTGCTGCCCGTTTCAAAAATCTTCTACGCCTACTAGATAATTAGGTTTCCATAGCCAACTTTGGATTTTCTTTTAGCAGTCCTATTGGATATTTTATAGGGTTGAATAGAGAAAATATTACGATTTCAATGATGTTACACACTGCGTTATCTAATTTTAATAACTACCGCTAAAAATTTGTTTTTAATAAGAATCAATCTACCATAAAATTACATTGTCAAATGTATAACATGTTTTTTTCAACATTGGAACAATTGCATGAGTGTATCAGCGCAAATTCACAGTACACCAGAATAATTACAAAAGTTGTTGCTTTAGAATACCTAATAATGTAGGTATAAAAATCAGGCAAAGGAGTAGTATGAAAATAAAACACAAGTAGGTAAAGCCAAATTTTATAAGCGAAGAATTAAAATAAATAAGTGAAGAATTTACGAAGATAGATACATAAAAAATAAACCATTAACTGTACATCAAGAGGAAAAACTTTGTTCTACAAGAATTGTTCAAACTGACTGCCGCCATGCTCAATGCAAAGTGATATCCTACAATTCATACCGACTATCGCATTTCTAACATATTCTTGTGTAACTGATTGGAAAGCTTCTGTAATCTTGACTTGCAAGTGTTCCACATTCCGGGCTTGTACATCAAATACATTGTTTTTCACGAAACCTCATACAAAATAATCCAGTTGATTGATTGATACGGGGACCGTAGTGGCCAATGCGTAGGAGCATAACATCTAATCCAAGAATTCTGAAACATTTCATTTAAATCATTTCTTACAATTAGTGCATTGTGAGGAGCTGCTCGATCTTGCTGAAACCACTTTACATGGCTTAGTGTAAACATACGTAACTTATCCAATATTTCTTCTTTATTATTTTGTAACAAACTATGATAGGGCAGATCATTTAAATGCCCTGAAATAAAGTAACGACCTATTTAGCGATCATCCAAAACTCACATCAACATTTAAAGAAAAGCGAAGTTGCGGTCTAACTTCCTATACCAACTGGAGATTTTCCACAGCATAAAAGTGCCTGTTCCTTTTATTAAACATTCCTTTGTTTGTAAATAAAGTTTCATCTGGGCATAGTATTTTACTTGGGAATTAGTATATTCTCTTAGGTGTTCATGAAACCGATGACAAAGTTCCAATATTCTATGCTCATCTCCTGGATGCCAGTTTTGAACTGGTTGGTATTTAAAATCATGGTTTCTATGCCTTTTCAAAATATTTTGAACTACAGTTTTTGATAAATTACATTGCAAGGCAATTTTTCTTTGCGATGTTTCAGGGTTCATTTGGATTTGTGCCAATACGTTATTTCCATTTATGGTCCCATACCTATTACGGTGTTTTGTGTTTTTAGATGTGCCAAATTTATTGAACTGACTGCTTATACGTTGAAATAGAGTTTTACTTGGTTGTCGCCTACAAGGGTACAAAACTGCATAACTTCGAGATGCAGACACGGAGTTACGAAAATTACGAATGTTAACATTATACATGCTTATCTTTTCACAAAATGGATAAATTGGCATTGTTAATAATAATCTACTATTTACCTATAACAATAAGTTGCAACAGTTGTGACACTGACGGGCAGTAGATAACTTGTGACGACTTATGTGAATCTACCAAATATCAAAGCATTCGCTTAAATAGTAAAAAAAAAGCTATGGAGGAAAGTAGAAAAAGCAACTTTTCGGTTTTTGCGGCATATTTCAGTAACAACTTAATTTATCAAGAATTCCATTTGAAATTCTTAAGAAGCATGAACATTTTCGTAATTTAACCGACTCTGTTTCTTCAAAGGCTTAGAAGACACCAATAGTATGCAAGATAAAAGTGACCAGCCTGTATATATATATATATATATATATATATATATATATATATATATATATATATATATATATATATATATATATATATATATATATATATATATCTGTGTGTGTGTGTGTGTGTGTGTGTGTGTGTGTGTGTGTGTGTGTGTGTGTGTGTGTGTGTGTGTGTGTGTGTGTGTGTGTGTGTGTGTGTGTGTGTGTGTGTGTGTGTGTGTGTGTGTGTGTGTGTGTGTGTGTGTGTGTGTGTGTGTGTGTGTGTGTGTGTGTGTGTGTGTGTGTGTGTGTGTGTGTGTGTGTGTGTGTGTGTATGTGTGTGACGATTTGGAGAAAAAACGACCGCAACGACCGCAATTGGCCAAGAAAAAAGCTCCTTTCCACCAAGAAAATGCATGGGTGCACACATGTGTAGTCTCCATGGCTAAATTGCATAAACTGGGCTACGAGTTGCTCCCTGATGCGCCCTATTCTCCGGATTTTGCCCCGAGTGACTATTTCTTGTTTCCAAACTTGAAGAAATGGCTCGGCAGAAAAAGATTCGACTCCAATGATGAAATCATCTCACAAACAAAAACATATTTTGAGGACCTCGACAATTCTTTATTTTTTTGGAAGGGAAAAAAATTTGGAGAAACTTTGGCCGAAGTGTATGGAGCTCAACGGAGACTATGTTGAGAAATAAAATGATTTTTTGTCAAAAAACCTGTGTTTCATTAAAAAAGTCACGGACTTCTTGACCCGCTCTCGTAGACCGATAATTCTTGAATTTGCCTCATACGCCGACAAACAGTCAAGTTCTCAGGCAAGTCGAATATCGACATTTCCGTATAAATAACCTAATCAGAACCCCCAAGGGTGTAAATCATTTGGAACAAGAGTAATCCCGCGGTCTAAAATCTCATGCTTTGGCAAATCGGAGACTGAAGGGGTAATACGCTCGGTTGTATTTATCATACCTTGTCTATCAATCCTCGTAGGAACCATTTAATCACATATTAGGTTTACTTTATCGTGTACAGCCCATAAATATATGTATATTTTTCCATGGCATATCGTTCGGCCGACAGTTTGTTCGATCGACAATTCGTTTAGTCTACACTACAATAGAGCGGTGATTCAAGCGAAAATACCGCTTTTTTCAGTATTTGTCTGGCCGACTGGGTGAAACCTTGTTTCGTTGTATAAAACCTAATATTGATTATATTGAATATAAGCGAAATTGAAATAAGTATATATATATATATATATATATATATATATATATATATATATATATATATATATATATATATATATATATATATATATATATATATATACAGGGTGGCGCATTGAAAACGTAACAGACCGATTTGCGCCCGGAGAATGTTTTTTAGAAACGCTGAAACACGTCAATTTTAATATTGAGGGGGGCATGTTTTGACATAAAACTCAACTTTGTCACATCAACCCCTTAAGGGTGGTGATAACAACCCTAATATTTTAAATAGGGAACATGGGTCGAGTGTTTCATCATTTGAATTCTTTTCTGAATTCAGCACACTATTTTTTTTGGAAGTTTTATTAACTCGTTTAAAAATTATTTACAGTTGGAGTTGCAAGAAAGTATTTCATTCATTGTGATAAGAAATGCACTAGTTAGTCAATTTTTCTTTAAAAAAACTAAAAAACAGAACCAAGCGTTCAAAAATGTGTCTTCATTTAAGTAAGTGTTCAAATTGTTGACCACTAGCTTCCATAAAAAAGTACAAATTTTGTTAAAAACGACCTCTGACATTCTGGAGCATTTGTGGAGTTATTATACCGCATTCTTCAACAATGCGTCGTCGTAATTCTTCCCCCATAGAAGGAAGTCTAAAGGAGTTAAATCCGGTGATATAGGGGGCCACTCAATATCACCTCTACGCCCAATCCATTGCTCTAAAACCTCTGTTCAAAAACTTGTAAAAAATGCGGAGGAGCTCCATCTTGTTGAAACACTAATTGATTTTCTTGATAGCATTCATCATTTTCAACAATGTCAATTAGTAGAGGGTAAACGATATCTTATAGTAACTCCAAATACGTTTCGCCACTCAAATTGCCATCAAGAAAAATTGGTCCGATTAAACCATCTCCAAAAAGGCCAGTCCAGACATTCAATTTCTGTGGAGTTTGATTGTGGACATCGTGAAAATTTCTTGGATTATTATCTGCCCAATAACGACAATTATGACAATTGACTGTAAAGTTTAATAAAAACGTACACTCGTCTGAAAAATAGATATTAAACAGAAAGTTCCCGTTATCAGCTATTCGTGCAGTCATAACTTCACAAAACTCCAGCCGCCGATCAACATTATTTTCATTCAGTTGTTGTACAAGATGAATTTTATACGGGTGAAATTTATAATGCTTCAATATTCGCTGAAATGTTCTTCTTTTGATGTTTGAAACAGTGGTCAATTTTTTTGTGCTCAAAGTTGGGTCTGCAGCAATTTGTCCTAAAACTTCACTCTCAGTAGTCTCATTTCTAACCGGAAATTCACGTTCAGGATTCTGTTTTTTGTTGCCTACTGAACCAGTTTGTCGAAACTTTGCAACTAACTCCAAAATGTATTTTCTGTTAACATGTCACACCGATAACTCGAAAAGGAATGGGCCGATTTTGATAAAATTTGGGTGAGTACCCTTCTTTTGCAAGTGACTGGGGTAAGTTTCCTTTCAGAAAATTTTAATATCTTCGGAAATAACAAAGCTATGGCAACCAAATCTGGTACGTCGATTTACGTCGTAAAAGGCAAATCACGTGCTAAAACCTTGATCTGTATGTTAAAGAAAAAAAGTTATAGGCGTTTAAAGAAAAAAATGTGGTTTTTGTCTGAAAACGTCAAAGATGCAATTTGAAACGTCAAAATTGGCAACATTTAGACAACGAACCTGAAAGGAGTACGAGTTTTGTAGAGAAAATATGGCAAGAAGAGTGTTTTATAAACCCTTAAGCTTCAGCTTCAACCGTCATTATCTTTCGTCTTACTTAAATATTTCCAGAAATTTGATTTCCTTGATGCAAAATTTTCTTTTTTTCTTCGAACAGCCCTTATATTATTGCATTATTGCACTTTTTGTCAAATTATAATGCTTTGTTGTAGGAATAAAATTGCATTATCGTCTTCTAGTTATTTCAATTGCTTTGCAACTTTTCACGTTTTTGACACATTAGGATACTGCGTTTTTACCAATAAAAAACAGAATCCCATGAAAGTGGCTCATCCAGAGAGCTTTTCGTTTATATTATTCGTCAAAAGAATCATGATGCCGTATACACTCGCTCTCAAATAGTGACTGAATTGAAAAAATTGACACAACCGTAATTAAATTTTTTCAAACGGAACCGCCTGTGTTTTGTGTTTCAGAAGTAAAGGGCATGTCTTCTGCTTAAAGTTTTGTATAACACTCCCTATACCTACAGACTCTAGCTTTGGAAATATACACAATGGCATACCATAATTTAATCAGATTATGCGACTATTTAGCCAATTTTCGAAGAAAAATAATAAAATATTAAAATTAACTTTGGTAGAAAAAGGTAACAAATAGGTATTAATTTGATAGGATCATCTACGTTTCCTTTATAATAATATATAAGTAGTTGATTAATTGTTTACACAAATGTCAACTGAAGCTTTAAAGTGGCAAGCTTGAGTAATGTATTTATTTTTGACCGCTCGTGGAATGCGCGATATCCGTAGCTTGAAAGAAAATCTAGACTTGAAAATTTTTTATCGGTGAGATTTGAAGAAACAGGAAACGTGTTTGCGAATCGTGAAATAATTGGGAAAGGGATTGCAAATAAAGATAATCAGTTTGCAGAGTTATTAACAGTGCAAGAAACTCATCAAACGAGGACCAGTGAAATTGAGAGAGCAACTCGTATGGAACGCACTAGTATTATATTAAAATAATTATTAAGCCGCATAAATACAATGCATACCATATGGAATTGCACCAAGAACTGTACGATTGCGTTTATGCTCTAAGGGACGAATTTTCAATTTTATTTTTTAAATATTATTTGAGATAATCCGGGCTCTTTGGATAAAGTGCTGTTTTCTGATGAAGCAACTTTTAAATGTAACGGTTAAGTGAATAAACATAATTTGCGCTACTATTCCACCGAAAATCCCCGCCAAAATTTTGTAATCCATAATTTACATATCTTTTATATAAAAGTATATATATATATATATATATATATATATATATATATATATATATATATATATATATATATATATATATATATATATATATACAGAGTGGAACAGCCAAATGGAATAAATTCGATAACGGATAAATGAGGGCGTGTTGGGAAAAACGCTTGGACACGTCGATTTGTATTTCTAACTGCGCATCTTTTTCAAGAAAAAAAAATTATATAGGGTGCGTCATGTGACAGTGGCCAATACCAATTTTCTTATTTTAAACACAAGCCCCTGTATATTATAAATTTTTTGGATTCTTCAGAAAATTCTAGACATAATTCATGTACAATGTTCTATACCTATCTTTAACTGTTTCGGAAATATTAAGTATTTTCAGATTTATTACAAAAATTAACATTAAAAATAGAAAATTATTTTATTTCACAAATTCGCTACATTGCATTCAATACTTATTTCCCATTCAGCTCTTGATAATGAGAAAGTAAACAAAAACCATTCCTGCGTTTCTTTTTACTGATATGAAATGAAACAAAAACAAAAACAGTTTTCTTTCTGTTCGTATAAAACTCGTAGCCTTAGCAACTTGTTCTCTGCCTGCATGACAGTAGTGATTAGTGTCAGTGCTATTGCCGTTTGAATTTCGTTAACTGTACGTAATAATATCAGAAAAATGGTTCATTTAACAGAAATGCACAAAATAATCATTCTACAAATGATTGGTTATGGAGATAACACACGGACACAGATGGAAGTGTCTCGCTTATTTCACGAAAAATTTCCAAATTTGCCGCCTGTATCCCAAGGAACAATTAGCAAAATAGAAAAGCAGTTTCGCGAGCTTGGTCATGTGAGACAGATAAAGAAAGTAGCTGCCAATGCAGTAAGTGATGATACGAAATTGGATATTACGCTTGAGTTTCAAGAAAACCCACATACTTCTGGTCGACAAGCAGCCCAACTATTCAACGTTAGCCACACAGCAATTTTTCGAACATTAAAGGAAAGTAAAATGCATCCCTATAAAATGATACCAACTCAGGAGCTCATGGAGGACGATTTCGATAGGAGAACGTATTTTTGTGAACAAATGATGGCAATGTTAGATAACAATGTGATCCAATTAGAAGATGTTTTGTTTTCTGATGAGAGCACATTTACACTTCACGGTCATGTTAATCGTCAAAATTGCCGCTATTGGTCTAATGAGAATCCTCATTGGATGAGAGAGGACCATACGCAATATCCTGAAAAAGTTAATGTTTGGGCAGGAATTGTTGGAAATCATATCGTAGGTCCCTTTTTCATTGATGGCAACTTGAATAGGGATAAATATTTAGAACTGCTCCAAAATAATGTCGTGCCAACTTTGACAAACTTATATCCAGATCCAGCAAACCCACAAGTTCCTGCCAATAAAATATGGTTTCAGCAAGATGGAGCACCGCCCCATTACCAAATCAATGTCCGGCAGTACCTGAACCAAATTTTTCCAAATCGGTGGATAAGGAGGCGCGGATCGATAGAATGGCCAGCACGATCTCCTGATCTGTCGCTATTAGACTACTTTTTGTGGGGATATGTCAAAAGTATTGTATACAAAACTAAGCCCCTCAACTTAGATGACTTAAAAAGACGAATCACGCTTGCGATTAGATCAGTCACGCCTGAGATGTTGAGTAATGTTAGAAGACATTTCTATACCAGATTAGCATGTTGCCAAGATGTTCGTGGCGAGCATTTTGAACATTTACTACATTGACATTAATTTTTTTTTGTTTTTTTAAATTATTAAGAAATAATCAGTATTTCTTATTAGAATTTGTGAAATAAAATAATTTTCTATTTTTAATGTTAATTTTTGTAATAAATCTGAAAATACTTAATATTTCCGAAACAGTTGAAGATAGGTATAGGACATTGTACATGAATTATGTCTAGAATTTTCTGAAGAATCCAAAAAATTAATAATATACAGGGGCTTGTATTTAAAATAAGAAAGTTGGTATTGGCCACTGTCACATGACGCACCCTAAATAATTTTTTTTTCTTGAAAAAGATGCGCAGTTAAAAATATAAATCGACGTGTCCAAGCGTTTTTCCCAACACGTCCTCATTTATCCGTTATCGAATTTATTCCATTTGGCTGTTCCACACTGTATATATATATATATATATATATATATATATATATATATATATATATATATATATATATATATATTTATATTCGCTTATGGTCTTTTCCATACGACCTACTTGAAGACGGTCCTGTAAGACTTCAAATTACTAATAGGTCTATTATTCATCCATGATACAAAAATTTAAAATGCATTTCTCATTTACAGATAATCTCGCTGGTCCTGACATCATCCAAAGATGGAAGCGCATTCGATGTGCATCGGTGGGTAACGGATCTATCATATTCTAATGTTTTTATTACGTTCTATAATTTGATTTATATGCGTTCTGTGGATCTCACTTACTAATTTTGATCTATATATCATAGTCACTACATTTTACTGGTTTAATTGGTAGCTATACCAATTATCGAAATTAGGTCGGTGTTCGTTTAAAATTCAACAGATTGTACAAGAATCATGTGTGAAAATATAATAAGATATTTTGCATTTAGTGCTAACACATTCTAAAAGCGTAAACATTTTAAAGAAAAAGTCTGGACGCAGCAAGTATGTTATGGTAGTGCATTTTCACAAACATAAATAACAAAATAATTAGTTTCAGATTATGTAGTTCCAATACATTTTTTAGCTAATTCTGTAGCAAAGATTCACTAATGATGAGATGCGGACGTTTAATGCGTTCAATTACATTTTAATAGCGGATCAGATAGTGTAATGTTGTCCTAATTTGGTCTAACCGTTTCATACTTAATAAAGGCGTAGTAACTTTATCTGTGGCTTTACAAGTGCTGGTTTTCTTCTCTTCAACCGGTTGTGCTTTTTACGGCATCGTCGGCAAACAATAAAACTATCTGTGGACCCACAGAAAACGTCTCTACGTCCGATTTAAATCAGATTCTATAGTTTATAATATATTTTTTTGTTATTCAACAAAACGATTTTTGGAAAACTGCTCTCTTTAGTCAAATAATCGATACACGAACAAATTGTCATATATTATATAACCATTGGTAAAAGTGTGGACGCAGCAAGTGCGTTATAGTGGCAAATTTTCATAAAAATATTTCATATTTAAAAAATCAGCAAAATAATTAATTTCGGAAAATCACTTTTGTTTTCCAAAACACTTTTTTTCCGGAAAGATCGGATTGAATAACGAACCCATTAAATCGGAGATTTACGGAGGGAAATTTGCAAATTTGGCAGGTATCTTTCCTTTGTAACTAGCTTTGATAAGTTTGTTAGCCAGCCCAATCAACTAGTTCTTCTAGGAACAATTTCATATGTTCTCCTAAAAAATCTTTGTATCTTCGTAAATAACAAAGTTACTTAAGCAAAAGCCTAATCAGAAGTTTGCTGTCTGGAAACTAGTACAAAATGTTATGGTCTAGCTTTACTTACTTAAAATTCCAAATTTTTTTTCCGCTGAAACGCCATAAAAAATGTCAAAGCATATAGAAAACATGATTTGGGAACGAAAATTTTTGTTGTCTGTCGGCATGTCGGTCTGTCGGTCTGTCAGTCTGTCGATCTGTCAGTCTGTCAGTCTGTCAGTCTGTCAGTCTGTCAGTCTGTCAGTCTGTATATCTGTCTGTTTGTAGCCACGATAATTTTAAAGCGAATTGTGATATCGTCTTCAAATTTGGTATATAGTTAGCACCCGGCAAGCAAACGGTTCGGATTGTTTTTGGGTAAAATCGCTCCAGGCGGTAGAGGATGAATGGGGGGAGTGATTTTGTGAAAATTTACATTTTTTCGTTAAAAATCAAGTCATTATAACGTTTAAAGGTTTGTTTATTAGAAAAATTTCAATTTCATCAAACATCTGGTATTCTGTGCTGAAATTAAATTAAGGGTTGAATGTGTAGGGGTGGAACACCGGTGACAGAAATTAATTTTTTTGCTAAAACAGTGTAAAAAGTCCTAAAACATACGAAAAACTTGGTTCTGAAACGAAATTTTTTTGTCTGTCAATCGGTCGGTCTGTCGGACTGTACGTCTCTCTGTTAGTAGGCGCAATAACTTTCTAACGAATTGATATATTCCCTTCCAATTTGGTATCGAGTAAGCACCTGACAAAGGAACGCTTCGAATCGTTTTTGACTAAGATCGCTTCAGGGGGTAGGGGATAAATGAGGGGTGATTTGGTGAAAATTTACATTTTTTCAATGAAACTAGTAATATAACGTTGCAAAGTTTATGGGTAGAGGAATAGCAATATTTTCCTTGTGGTCAAGTCACGGACCCTAAATTCATTCTATGAGAATGTCTTTCTGAAGAGAGTAAATTATCAACGCTAGGTGGAAGTTAGGACTCAATTTTCAGCACTATTTTGTTTTATTCAGATCAACAGGGAGCGCAAAAGCAAAAGTTTCTTATGACAAACATTGTGTTCACCTTCACTAAACAAATTTTTTTTTACGAAAATTCACCTTGCCTATAAAATAACTGAAAAAGTTTTGCTGAAGAATTGGCAAAACATTTTTCCACGATAATCTTCGAAAAAAATTCTACAAGAATTTGGAAAAACAATTTACTAAAAGAGTTTCTTTATTTCAATTTGTTACTAGGAATGTTGCCACGAAAATTTTCTGGAACATTTTTTTCATTAGAAAGTTCTTCACGATAGTTAACAAAAAATAATTCTTTATTAAAAATGTCAAAATATTTTTACGAAAATTCTCAAAAAAAAATATTTTGCCAAAATACACATTTTTTTTTTGTACGACAGTTGGTCCAAAAAGTTGTCTATGAAGCTTCATTAAAAAATCTACAAATCGTGCACCCAGGCGAGGTCACAAGCTGGTTACCCATCCAGAGAGTGACCGTGCCCGATGTTGTTTAACTCCAATTATGAAGTAGCCGAACTGCGCCGCTGAGGCACCAGTCATATTGCATTTGCATAGTGCAAGTTTTAATACAGACTGGGGTTATCAAATATGTCATTTTGAAGTTCCATCTGACATTTGTCAATTAGATTTTTAAAAATATGAAAATGCGCTACCTTATCCACTCGCTGCGTCTGAACGTTTACTACTGGATACATGTGGTTTGATATATAAAATAACATTACCCCTTGAACATACAAACTATAATTTGAGGAGCTCTCAAAGCGAGAAGAAAGGGTGTATTTCAAATAAACATTCTCAAAACATTTTAGTCAAATGAAAAACAATGAAACGGAAAGCGAAGACCTTGTTAAACAGATTGTTTTGCAATATTTGTTGTCAATAACTCGTATTTGCTTCAGAATCTTTTCACGTTTCAAACTACCACTTTGACTATTTTAGAAACAAAAAACATCAAATTTTCAAAGAATGAATCTTTGGTGATACTAGGCTTTTTGCGCTAAAAAGATGTCATTTTTACTTCCACATCGTCAATACGTGTGGAAGTATGGCATCGACGACAAAAATTTCATTTTTTTTTTTCACCTAAACGTCGTAAAAAGTGTCAAAACATATAGAAAACATGATTTGCGAACGAAAACTTTTTGTCTGTCGTTCTGTATGTCTGTTTGTTTGTAGTCATGATAACATTAGGACGAATTGAGATATCGTCTTGAAATTTGGTACACAGTTAGCTTCTGATAAACGTACGGTTCGGATTGTTTTTGGATAAAATCGCTCTAGGAAGTAGTGGATGAATGGGAGGTGATTTGGGGAAATTGACATTTTTTTGTTAAGACTCTAGTAATATAGCCTTTTAGGATTTTTGCATTAGAAAACTTTTTTTTATCAAACATCTGGTATTCTGTGCTGAAATAAAATTAGAGGTTGAATGTGAGGGGGTGAAATATCGGTGTCAGAAATTTAGATATTTTTTTGCTAAAACGGCGTCAAAAGTCTCAAAACATATACAAAACTTAATTCTGGAACGAAATTTTCCTTTGTCTGCCTGTCTGGCGGTCAGTCGGTCTGTCGGCCTATAAGCCTGTCTGATAGTGGGCGCAATAACTTTCGAACGAATTGAAATATCATTTTCAAATTCGGTATCCAGTTAGCACCCGGCAAAGGAGCGCCTGGAATTTTGTTTGCGTAAGATCGATTAAGAGGATAGGGGATAAATGGGGGTGATTTGGTGAAAATTTAAATTTTTTCGATAAAACTAGGATAATATAATGCTTTAAACGTTTGTGCATACAGGAATACGAATATCTTCTTTATGATTAACCCATGGAGTTTGAATTCATTTCATGAGAATGTCTTTCTGAGAAAAGAATATTCACAGCTATGTGGAAGTTGTGATTAAATTTTCAGCACTATTTTAGTGCGCTGTAGCGAAGTTGGTCAATGTGAGGAATTATTTTAATCTATCTTTGAGAGCCTCACTGCCATTTTCTTAGAGGTCGTTTAGTTGTATTTTCATCAATTGGACTATTTCTTGAAAGATTTTGTTTTAAAAGCAACGACTGAATTTTGATTACATTTTATGTTAACACAAAATGTTCTAAGGTTTAGTGAATTTTCTTTAAAAAATCACTAATAAGGAAATCTCGACTTTAAAAAATAATTCTGCAAATGAGCGCCAACTAGTCCCCCTAGAACCCATATCCAGTCAGTTTGAATTTATATATATATATATATATATATATATATATATATATATATATATATATATATATATATATATATATCATAGACAGTGTGTCTCCGGATCGACGCATTGAATAGGTGAAAAGGACTGTAATTTTTTCAGTTGAAACTTTATTTTCTGGGAATGAGCTCTGCTTGAATAAAACATAATTCGTGTCAAAATATTTTAATTTCCAAAAATCAAATATATTCTGGAAATTTGCAAATAACTAATTTTTTAGACTAGTAAAGTGCCTTTTCCCTAGGAGATATGAAAGAATTTTATTGAGAAAAGATGAACAGAACAAAAAACTTAGTAGGAATTCAAAATTTTAAAATCCTAGGCCTACTTTGATATTTTGAAAATCTGAAAACAAATAGTATGCGATCGAACAAATACGAATAATACAATGTTTTGACAGTTGTCAAAAATAGTCAATCGTAATTATTGTCATAGCTGTGCTCTAAAACTGATGCAAACTTAACTGTGAAATATGAAATGGGTCTACCTAATTCAGTGTTATGGAACTGGTGAATTATCTGATCCAGAGCTAATCAGACTATTTCATTCTCATTTCTTTAATTATTTAACTGTCTAATAGTGTGATAAAGATAAGGCGATCTTGTTCCATTTACTATTTTCAACAACTTTCGTTAACGAATTTTTTTAATATCTTTAGTAAGCAGGGTGCGTGGAATGAAAATTATGCAAAATATCAAAGTCGGATTAGGATTTTAAAAGATCATTCCTACTCAGTTTTTCTTTCCAATCGTCTTTTCTAAATAACTTTTTTTCATATCTCCTAGAGAATAGGCACTTTACTAGTGTAAAAAATTACTTTTTTGCGAATTTCCAAGACATTTGATTTTTGGAAATTAAAATTCTGACTTAAATTATGTTCTATTCAAGCAGGACTTTTCCCAGCAAATGCAGTTTCAACTCAAAAAATCACAGTCTCTTTTTCACCTATTCATGCGTCGATCCGAGGACACACAATAAATATATATAGGTATATATATATATATATATATATATATATATATATATATATATATATATATATATATATATATATATATATATATATATATATATATATATATATATATGTATATATATATATATATATATATATATATATATATATATATATATATATATATATATATATATATATATATATACTTATATGGCTTCGACAAGTTCGTTAGCCTAGAAAGGTGGTTTAGTTCTTCCCGGAAAATGTTGTGTTGTGTGAAAATTGTTTTATTTCCGCAAAGTTATGGCAATAAAATTTGGCGCACGGGTTTACGTCGCAAAAAGTAAACTAGGTACTACATTTTCGATCTACAGGTTGAAAGGAAAAAAGTTACAGGTATTTAAAGAAAAAAAAATGTGTGCCACTGATGACCAAATAAACGCACAGAAGCAAAATATTTTGTGTGGGTAACAAAACGTATAGTTTGTTACAGACAAAGACTAAGTTTCTTAGCGAAAGAAGGTCAATCAGTGCCCAAAAAATTATTCTGAGGATTTCATAACGTTTCTTCTTAAAACGTCAAAGTCGAGATTTTAAACATCAAAATTTGCAAAGAATCTAAAGCGAATACGGGCTATGTATATCTACACTTGTAAAACACACTTACTGGGTCATTTTATCAAATCACCCAATAAGTGTTTTACTAAAATACTTGTCGAAAATTCAGTTCAAATAGACCACTCTCCGATGATTTAGCAGTAGTTTTAGTTATAAAGTTTATGATTGTCTATAATTTTTAGCAAATTTTCGTAAAAGAAATTCGCTAACGAGGAGATCGTGACTTTTGAATTTTAAAAAGAGTTTTTCAAATGGACGTGAACTAGGTCCCCTAGGACCTATAGCCGGACTAGTTTCACTTTATATCTGTTTACATATATACAGGGTAACGCGTTTCTACGGTAAAGCTCAATATTACTGTTACTATACATGATACGAGAAACAATTTTATATGTTAATTATAGGGTCTCTTCAGCTGCGTCTTATAAAAATTATTTCGACAATCACAGGTGGCCCATAAGTCGTTGGCGAGACAAATTTCTTTTTTTTTTTGTAAATCTAACACCCCTTATATTATTGCACTTTTGCATTCTCCATCAAATTATAATGCTTGCGTGTTTCGTAATTATTTAAAGTACTTAGCTGAGACTGAATATCTCCAAATACATAATTATGTTGCCAAGGTGATTCACTAAGCAATCGAGACGAAATACGGACTCACAGCGGTCGAACAACCATATTATAAATGCAAGCCGGAGCAGGTAATTAGCAATGAACGCGCACGGAATCTATGGCACAGTGAGATCATTACAGATAGGTCGGTGGAAGCCAACAGACCTGATATTGTCCTATTTGATAAGCTAGCGAAGAAAGCGATAATAATTGATGCTGCGATCCCCATGGATGACAACATTGCTGAGAAGAAGAGAAAATACCAACCGTGTGCTGTTGAGTTGAAATACATGTACAGTGGTGTCTGCAAATTGACTGGTTCCAAGAGGATGGCAGGATGCTGCGAAGAGTTTGCAACTTCAGGAAAAACATATGCGTCGAATGCAAAAGGCTGCTTTGCTGGGCAATGCTAACATTGTCTGCAAATTTTTGATCCTCGACTAAAAATCTGCATAGGAACCCGATGTCATAACTAAGCATCACCGAATATGTTTGGTGATGGAGGACAATCGGAGGATAGTCTGATAGTGTGCGACTCCTCTCCCGGTCACCGGAGCGTCCGCTTCCTCATAACAGGTGCTCTTTTCACAGTCTGTACAAGCACTTTTTGACTTGGGTAATCCAAAAAACGTGGCAATTATGTAATATAGAGAGAAAAAACAAAAACAGTAATATATATATATATATATATATATATATATATATATATATATATATATATATATATATATATATATATATATATATATATATATATATATATATATAATAATAATTTTACAACATGCCATACAAATAAACTTGCATTGAACTGATAACTCAAAAAGTAGTTACCTGATTTTGGCTCGTGCATTTATTTTCATAATAATAATTTTTGAGATATGAAACTAGATCTGGTATGAGCTTAAAAGCTACACGCTTTTTCCAAATCCAAAATCGTTCTGACTCTAATGGTAACGGAGATATCTGTAGTGAGTCAATATAAAATAACACCCTGTATGTGTTATTATAATCATACAATTACGCAGTTGACTCTGTAGACCATTGAATGTGCTAGATAACTTTTAACAGTTTAAAAATAATTACTAAAGATATTTTCGATTAACCTGTAAAAACTGTTATTGAAAAGATTTGACCATCTACGTACAGATTGTTTTTTTTTTGTAAATAAAGAATTCCATATACATTTTTAGATTCAGCGAATCTCATTTATGCATTCATTCACCAAATAATTGTTTCGTGAATCACTGAGAAGGGATTCGAAAGTATTCTTTCACTTGGCAATGAAATCTAGTGGTTTAAATTACCATGTTAATTATATATTACATTTGTGCTAATTAAATAGACCAATAAATCGAAGGAATATGATTGTTTATTACAAATTTATATTGTCTTAAAGATATAAAACGAAAGGACATATTCATTTTTGTGAATGCTTATTTTTGTACAAAAAATCTTGGTAGGTTTTTAATCAACAGGCCTTGTAGTTACTATAAAAACCCTTACCTATCACATTCCTACTTCAAAATTGATTCCATATAAACGTTTCGAATGCAGACATAATTATTCACTTTAATTAGGCAAGATGCCTGGAAAAGATTATTTTGAAGTCTAGCTTAACCAGAAAACAAACGATTTACAGACACAATTCTTCTGGCATACAAACCTTTAAACCTCTAACTGTCACACGCAGTCCTCCCGCATTTTTACAAGAAAACAATCCTCACAATTTTTTTCTTTCGGTTATACCTCAAAAAAGTCGTAAAAGCACTCTTAGTTCATCAACTTGTCAAATATTTGTGAGTTGTATGATTATGAAACTGCTAAAATGCGTACACTTAGTCACAGATGCCACATATAGTCCTGCTCAGTATATTCGTGTTTTCGTTATACAGTTTACGATTTTGAGGCCGAGGCCCCTGCCTTCCCGTCCGAAGACTTTAGGCTATGGTATCCTCCTACACTGTCAGGTCGAATCCACCCTCAAAGGAACCCCTACAACCTCTCACATTCATACGACCATTCACTCCACGCTCGCTGTTCCCGAAATCTCACCCATCTCTCTATCCGGCGCCCTCTCTTTCTCTGCGGTTTGTCTCAATCGCACTTCGCGTTTCCTCTTCCAGCTCTATTTCTGCGGCCCATTCATGGAAATTCCTGATTTCCTCATTCTTGGTGGACCTAGTTAACTTGAACGGGTAGGAACCCTCAACTCTGTTCTATTTTCTGGCAAAGTGTTCTCTTGCCGCCCTACGATTTCTCATCTGGCAGTCTTCCAGCACATGCCTTGCTGTCTCCTGCTCTCCGTTTCCGCACGCACATTCTCCCGTTCCAGGCCTTAGGTTAAACCTACTAAAGTAGCCCTTGTAAGGCCCGTGGCCAGTCAGCAAGCTCACCGCCCTGTGACTCCAGCACTTGAGGCACACACCCACGCTCTCTATGTATCGATAAGTAGTCCTACCCTTTGTCTCATCGTCCCAGTGCTTCTGCCACTCTACTTCAGTGTTCTCCTTGGCACTTCTTTTGAGCATTCTACTCGTTACTGGAGCCTTTACCCTCTCGTGACCTAGAGGGTCACTTCTAGTGGCCTTTTCTCTCGCATCAGCCTTTGCGATACCTTGTGACTGGTCGCTATACCACCACATATTTATTTTTGTTCCCGCGCGCTCCACCTCTTGCATCTTTCTGTTGATTATG
This sequence comes from Tillus elongatus, assembly GCA_964006375.1. Taxonomy (NCBI): domain Eukaryota; kingdom Metazoa; phylum Arthropoda; class Insecta; order Coleoptera; family Cleridae; genus Tillus; species Tillus elongatus. The sequence continues at coordinate 194,842,538 of OZ023263.1, forward strand.
TCGGCCGTTCCCCCTTTTCTCCTGGTGAGCATGCCCAAGCCAACTCTGCTATCGGAAACGATGTTGACGGTTCCACCCAGTAGAGTGGCGGCCTTTTTCACTGCCGTACCCACCACGGACAATTATTCCGCCTGGTGCACCGGGTACCCGTCCTGGAGCTTTAGCCCTTTGCTTTCGATCACTGCATTGTTTTCATAGGCCACCAGGCCAATTCCAACCGCGACTCCGGCTCTGTACGCGTCTGTGTATATTCACCGCCCTGTTGTCTTTTCCGCTCCTTATATTATCGCCCAGGTTTTCCTCTGCTCCGCCGGGTGCGATGCTTTTCCGTACGCCGGTTTTACCTCAAATTTTGCCGCCTTCGAGTGTTCCCATCTTATATGCCGCTCCTCTTCTTCCAGCCATAAAGGTGGGCACCCCGCCAGCCCCGCCAGTGCTGCGTTGAAAGTCGTTCTGTAGGCCTTGGTTATGGCCAACAGGAATGCACTTTGGGCCGACTGAAGTTTTCTAGTAACCCTAGAATCCGTCGCTCGTTCACCCCAGATTTCGGCGCCGTGCAGGAGAGCTGGTTTCACTGCTTCCTCATACCTGACCCTAAGAGTCTTTGGATCCGTCCCCCACGTCTTTCCCGCTACAGCTCGTACCCTATGCGCCGTCCCCCGCTATCTTGCCCTTTACGTATTTGGTATTCTCCACCCAAAGTAGACCCTGAGTCGAGCATCACTCTCAGATATTTTATTTTGGCTTCTGGCCTTATGGTTACGTCTCCCATTTTAATCACCGGGTGCCTTTGTGTCCGCGCTTTGGTACCTTTCCTCGCACCCCTGTAGAGAGCCTGCGTCTTCTCGGGGGCATATTCCAGTTTGTGAGACGACGCCAACTTCTAGCAAGCCTCCCATGTACGCGTCCAAGCTGTTTAGAGTTTCCTTCTTGACGGCGCCGTTATAGTGATGAGCTGGTCGTCCGCAAAAGCCTGGACCTGGATTTTTGCTTCCGTCTTTCCCGGTTCTATGGAGTCGTCGTTATACAGTAAAATTGTGTCCTAATCAAGTCTTTTGTTGGATGTTATCCTGAAAATGAAATATTGCGTCACCTACGGTGGAGCAAGTGTTGCCCGATGAGCTAATCTCCACAAAATATGCCGTATCCTTAAATGGATAAAACTAGGTAGTCATAAATAATCCACCGTGTTTTAGTGAGTCTTCGTAGAAAAAACGCACTAATGAGGATATCTTGACACTTGAATTTAAAAAAAAATTAAAGAGGTTGAACCCAATGAACAATTCAGCTGCCACGAGAGTGTAATTCTATGCGAAGAAGCAATTCAAATCCATTCCGAACGCGCCCGACCCTAACCACGATCACCATGCGCATGATACTAACAGGAAAGAGAGGGCACCCCAGAAACACTATTAAATGTCATACGTTCTAAATCATCCACTTAAGCTCGCACGTATACGCCCGCACACATACTCGCATGCACATACACACTCGAACACTCACAGATCTTCACACTTACACACTCACGCACGCAAGCGTGCACATAGTATATAAACACCGAATTACTAAAATTTCTTGAAAAGCGCAGTCTAATCCACAACAGGCAGTATGGATTCCGTCAGCGCAGATCGACTACCGACCTCCTTTCCTTTGTCACCCATTCTTGGAACAAGTCTATGGAACAACACGGTGAATCCCAGATTGTTGCTCTAGACATATCCAAAGCATTCGACCAGGTCTGGCACGCAGCGCTGCTTAATAAACTTCCGGCCTATGGCCTACCACCATAACTTTGTACCTGGACAGCAAATTTCCTCTCCAACAGGAGCATTTATGTTGTTGTGGATGGCCATTCCTCTAAACTGTATCCAATTAATGCAGGGGTTCCTCAAGGTTCAGCTTTAGTCCCTACTTGGTTTCTTCTCCACATCAATCACCTCCTCTCTAGCACATTCAACCCGGTTCACAGTTACGCGGACGACAGCACCCTCCACTCAAATATACAATATTCTAAGCCTGTCTCTTTAGCCCAATTAGATGAGGTTCGCAGACTCATGGAGGGTTCTGTCTCTGTGGATCTCCAAAAAATATTAGACTGGGGAAGTAGAAATCTTGTACAATTCAACCCCACCAAAACTAACTCTTGCTTTCTTTCTCACAAGAGATACACCAGCCCTAGACCCATCACAATGAACAACCAAGTTATTCAAAGTAATGAGTCCTTTTCTCTTGTTGGCATTTCTGTGGATCGAAATCTTAATTGGCACCAACATGTCACATCAATTGCAGAAGCGGCTGCTAAGAAATTAGGTTTCATCTTCCGGGCTCTCAAATACTTTTCACCAGCTAATCTCTATACCCTATATACTCCACAAATGAGGCCAAACCTCGAATACTGCTCCCACATCTGGGGTGCAGCTGCTACACTCGCTATCCTGGACTTTATTCAAAAGAGAGCTATACGTCTCATCGGTGACCCTACCCTCACCCAAAGGCTGCCATCCCTTGCCCACCGACGTGTCGTTGGTGACCTCTCTCTCTTTTATAGATATCTGCACGGGCACTGCTCAGAAGAGCTTTCCTCCATAGTTCCCCCACCTGCTGCCACCAACAGATTTACCAGGGGAACAGAGCGAATCTACCCTTTTACTGTCCAGGTCACCAGACATAGGACATCTTTTTATGCCCGCTCCTTTGTCCAGAGGACTTCCAAGTTGTGGAATTCCTTGCCGGCACATATTTTTCCTTCTCCTCCGAACCTCCAAACCTTCAAGCCCAGAATTAACAAGCTGCCTCTTTCCTCCTTATCAACACCCACGGTACAATAGTATTTAGGCTGTAAGTCCTCGTGCTGTGTTGTGGAAATAAAAAAACACACTCCACTATTTCGAACTTTGCTCATCTTCAAACGTTAAGTTTTCCAATAGACCATTCAGAATTTTTTATGATGTAAGTTTTCATATGCTTCAAAATGATAATCCAGTCTTATAATTTCAACAAGTAACTGAATATACAATCTCAACCCTGGCCCACTTGACACTATGTGGCGGTTTTTATTTGCCGCTGTACTTTTAACTGTTTCAGCGTTTACTTCTTATACCCTGCGAGTGATCCATATATTCATATTTTACAACATTGTTATGAATGAACTGTATCATATACAGGGTTATAACTAATTAATTGCTCATTATTGGCATCTCAGTAACAGTAAGAGATACAGAGCTGGTTGAATTACCAAAAAGTTGCGTACATTTTAGCTGATCCAATATCGGAAAACGAATTTTGAATATCTAGATTCGTTCCAGAAATATCCTGGAAAAACTGGAAAAATGAACTTTTAAATTTTACAATAAGTCCCTTACTATCACAAATGGGCTCCTAATTTTTGCTATGTGGGCATAAATTGATATGCGAAATCAACCGACGGCATCAGAATTGACGTATCTGCTCTAATTTTTCCGCAGAGATAGTTAACTTTTTTTTCTCTTATGGCCGCCATATTGGATTTTTAATTTTTCAGATGGAAAAAAAAAATCCACCTTTCAAATGGTATAACACACTTTATATTTTTCTCCATAAACATTGTACAAATAAATAAAAAACTACATAGATACTAATGAAACTTACAACTAGTAAATAAAGAAACAAACAATACATAACAAATACTTCCTACTAAATAATAAATTGATGTAATGTTAATGAAGATGTTCAAAATATCTTCCATTGTTATTTATACATTGACGAATTCTCTCGCGCATACCCTGTGTTGCTGATCTTATCATAGCAGGAGATATGGAGCAAATTTCATCTATGATAATATTCTTTAACCCTTCTTCGTTGTTAAAATGCTCAAGGTAAACTAAATTTTTGATATATCCCCAGAAGAAATAGTCCATTGGGGTTAGATCTGAGGATCTTTTCGGAATGCGAGCGCGTCCATTATTGCCTATCCACCTATCTCCAAACGTCTGGTCTAGATAAGCTTTTACGGCTCGGCAATTGGGCGCAGTTGCACCGTCTTGCTGAAACAATATGCTGGCTCTTTGTTGCAAAGGGAGGTTATAAAAAAGTCCATAAGGTCATTAGTTAACAGATGTAGGTATCCATCGTCATTCAACCTACATTATTTGGAAAATTTTATAATTTTTCTTCCTAAAACGTCAAAGCCGCGATTGAAACGTCAGAATTTGCAAGTTTAAGACTAAGAATCTGAAAGAAAGACAAATTATATATAAAAAATGTCGTAATAAGTGTGTTTTACAAAGCCTTAAGTTTCAGCTTGAACAATCATTGTCCTTCGTTTTACTAAAATATTTTCGGAAAATCAATTTCAAATAGACCCTCTTTCTGATACTTTGGCAGTAGTTTCAGCCACAGAGTTTATGGTTTAACAGTCTATATTTTAGCAACTTTTTGTAGAAAAATTCGTTATTGAGAATACCTCGACTTATGAGATTTAAAGAGGTTTCTTCAAATGAGCGCGAACTAGAACCCCTAAAACTCATATACGGTTTTTTTTTGTCTGTTCACGCATATACAGGGCGACGCATTTCTTCGCTAAAGCTCAATATATCCGTTATTATACAAGATATGAGAAAAAATTATATACCTTAATTATAGGATGTTTCGAGCTGCATCTTATAAACCTATTTTGACAATCATACGGTGGCTCATAAGACGTTGGTGATACACACTTTTTTATAATATCACACACCTTGTGTAATTGCATTTGTGTAGTTTCCATAGAATTATAATGAATGTTTGTAAAGGTGAGAAAAATGATATAGTTAATCGTTTTTCAGTTATTTCAATTGTTTTGAAACTTTTCTCGTTTTTGGCCCATATCACAAATTGTCACAGAGCGTTTTTACTAATAGATAGCGGAGCCTCATGGAAATGACACAATCAGAGAGCGTTTTGTTTGTATTATTGGTCGAAAAAATTGATATGCCGTATACAGGGCGCTCTTAAATCGCGACTGAATTTGAGTTTTCGCAGAAATGTTTTTAGTGTTTCCGTAGAAATTATTTTTTGTAATATTTGTTTGATATGTTGGTAGTTAACTATAAATATTCAATAAGTCATTGTTAAAAAAAATTATCGAATATTTGTGAAAAATATAATTTAGTGTAACATTAGTGAGAGGTTGGCAAAAAAGGCACATGGTGGCCTACTTGCTTGGCGTTGGCCTCCCCACCACTGCTACTACTAACATTAGTAAAGGCAATTTCTGTAAAAATAAATGGTAAATTTTTATAAAACAATTTTTGCAAATTTTCATAATTTTTTTTTTCGACTATGCTGTTTGTGAATAATTATATCTTGGCAGATGCCTAGATAGCTTGAAGAGGTGTGCTCGCCAGGAAAATCAGACCAGTTTTTTTCTGGAACTTTTTAAGTTGATTTTCGGACAAGGTTTGTACTTTTTCAAACAACAAAGCTATTTTAATGAAATATGATACATTGTTACTACTATATAGGGTGGCGCATTGAAAACAAAACACACCGATTTGCTCCCATAGATTTTTTTAAGAAACGCTAAAACACGTCAATTTTAATATTAAGGGGGACATATTTTGCCATAAAACTCAACTTTGTCACATCAACCCCTTAAGGGTGGTGATAACAACCCTTATATTTTAAATAGGGTACATAGATCGAATTTTACGTCATTTGAAAGCTCTTTATTTTCTGAATTCTGCACACAAATTTTCTTGGAAGTTTTATTAACTCGTTTAAAAATTATTAACAGTTGAAGATGCAAAAACGCATTTCACTCATGTGCTGACAGTCAATGTTTTGTTGGTTTGTAAACAAAAAATTGACTATCAGAACATTTCTTATCGGAATGAGAGAAATGTGGTTTATTATTTCAGTTTATCGGTAGGTTTGATACTTGATAGTACTACCGAAAATTAATTTTACAATGGTGTATTCTGTAGAAGAAAGAGTTGAAATAATTACTCTTTTCTTCAAAAACGATGACTGTGCTAACCGTACCGCAAATTTGTTTAATGAACTACACCCGAACAGACATCTCAACAGGAAATACATTTTGGAGTTAGTTCCAAAGTTTCGACAAAGTGGTTCAGTAGCCAACAAAAAACGGTACCCTGAACGTGAATTTCTGGTTAGAAATGAGACTACTGAGATTAAAGTTTTAGGACAAATTGCTGCAGACCCAACTTTGAGCACCAGAAAATTGGCCATTGTTTCAAACATCAAAAGAAGAACTATTCAGAGAATATTGAAGCAACATAAACTTCACCCGTATAAAATTCATCTTGTACAACAACTGAATGAAGATGATTTTGATCGGCGGCTGGAGATATGTGAAGTTATGACTGCACGAATAGCTGATAACGGGAACTTTCTGTTCAATATCTGGTTTTCAGACGAGTGTAGGTTTTTATTTATCTCTACAGTCAATGGTCATTATTTTTGTTAATGGGCAGATAATAATCCAATAAATTTTCACAAAGTTTACACTCAAACTCCACAGAAATTGAATGTCTGGACTGGCATTTTTGGAGACCGTTTAATCGGACCAATTTTTCTTGATGGCAATTTGAGTGGCGAAACGTATTTGGAGATATATTTTACTCTCTAGTAATTGACATTGTTGAAAATAATGATCGCTATCAAGAAAATCAATTAGTGTTTCAACAAGATGGAGCTCCTCCGCATTTTTCACCACGTGTTAGGGAGTTTTTAAACAGAGAGTTTCCAGAGCAATGGATTGGGCGTAGAGGTGCTATTGAGTGCCCCCCTAGATCACCGGATTTAACTCCTTTAAACTTCTTTCTATGGGGCCATTTAAAGAGTAGAATTTACGCAACAGAACCGGAGTCTCTGGAAGAATTACGACGACGCATTATTGAAGAATGCCGTCTAATAACTCCACAAATGTTCCAGAATATCAGAGCTCGTTTTGAACAAAATTTGTACTTTTGTATGGAAGCTGGTGGTCAACAATTTGAACACTTACTTAACTGATTAAACATTTTTTAACGTTTGGTTTTGTTTTTTAGTTTTTTTTTTAACGAAAAATTGACTAATTTGTACATTTCTTATCACAATGAATGAAAAACGTTCTTGCAACTCCAACTGTGAATAATTTTTAAACTAGTTGATAAAACTTCCAAAAAAAAAAAATAGTGTGCTGAATTGAGAAAAGAAAGAGCTTTCAAACGATGTAAGACTCGACCCATGTTCCCTATTTAAAATATAAGGGTTTTTATCACCACCCTTAAGGGGTTGATGTGACAAAGTTGAGTTTTATGTTAAAACATGTACCCCTCAATAGTAAAATTTCCGTGTTTCAGCGTTTCTTAAAAAAATTATCTGGACTCTAATCGGTCTGTTTCGTTTTCAATGCGCCACCCTGTATAGGTTACACTGCCAACCAAATGGCATTTTAAAAACAAGACATACTTTGGCATTAAAAACATTTTTACGAAAATTCGCTACCATAACGCACTTGCTGCGTCCAGATTTTTTACTTTGTCAGGTAAAGTATGATCCTTATACATTTAAAACTATTTTTAAAAGGAAAGAACTGTTGAAATTTATTAGCTATCGTAGAATACACTATAAACGACACTTGCAATTAACAATAAAAGCTTATAACATATTAGAAAGTAACTTAAGTGGTCAAAAATATCAGACACTGGAATCTTCCGCCAGAATGTAAATATTTCCGGTATTCTTAGATAACTTTGAACGGTGAAGTTCATTAACAAGTCAACGAACTATTGCTGTAGCCGTGTCTAGTTTTCTGTTCTACTCAGAGAAATTTAATAATGCCTTATTAATATTTTTGTTACGTAGAATTAACTAATCTATTCACAGGTGTATAATATGCTAAATATGGTTTAGCACCTACATCTTGTGCGTGCTACAAATGAAGTGATTTGTAAACTGCCTATTACTGCGTTTTATACGCTTATTACTATAACTACCTTTCCGACTATGCTGGAAAATTATTAGTCTTATTGAGTCATTGAATGAGGTAATAAAAATATTGCAGTTAATATTTGTCTAGAGTTGATTGCACAGCTATATAATAAGATTATGAATGTTATACAGTGTGAAATAGCCAACTGGAATACATTCAGTACCTCAATTCTTGAGCATATTAAAAAAAGATCCTGAAAGAAATCTACTTTAGATTAAAAAAATGACAGCCTCCCAGACAGCACAGACACATTCTGAGAATATACCGGGAATGTTTGCAAAGAATATTCAAACATCCCCAGAACATTCTCACAAGGTACAATATATATTCTTAGAACATTCTATGAACATGAGAATTGGACGGATTCTGTCATACTAATAAGGTTCTTAGAATCGTATGTATAATATTCTTAGGAACTGCCAGTATTTTCTGAAAATGTTGCACGAACATTCAATGACTCTTCTCAAAATGTTCATACATATACTCATGGGAACTTTGTGTTTAAAAAAAAAAGATATACATGGTGTTTCGCATAAGAAGCGACACAGAGCAGGGGCATGTGGAGGAACCTAAAATATGGTGATTTAACGCAACTTACACCTATACTAAGGTGCGTCCCTAAGAAGTTATAGGCCTTCAAAGTGGGGTTTTAAATTTCGACAAAAAATCAATATATCCTCAATACTTCAACTTAGAAAAACCAAATTTGGTACACGTTTTAAGTGTACCAAGAGCATTATTCGTTGGTGAGTAGAGTTCAATCGAAGCATTTCAAAGGGTTGAATAGTGGTGATGCACCCATAAAATGTGACAGAATTTCTTAACCTATTGGCGGATCTAAAAATTTATTATTTCATTTTATGGGGAAGTAAATTATAAAACTTTTTTACTCATGTTATTTTTAAAAAAACGGTTGTCGTTTTCAAGAAAAACCAGAATAACTAGACACATATATTATTAATGTTACTTAAAATCATCAAAAATTCAATAGATGCCTGTGAAATTATCATGTTGAGGAATTTCTATAACTTATCGATAGCAATTTTTTTATTTCTGTTGTTTGAGTTGTCTGTTTTCTAATAAATTATACTTGTTCACACTTTTTTCCTGATTGTCAAATTTGAGCTATACATAAATTTATTGACAAAAAATTAATTTTCGATGATTTTTAGTAAGATTGATAAAATATGTTTCTTTACTTATTCGTGTTTTTCTTGAAAACAACAAAGTTTTCTGCAAATAACAGGAGTAACAATGTTTTAGAGTAAACTTCCTCATAAAATGAAATATGTTTTTAAATTCACCAATCTGTTACAAAATTGTGACATTTTTAGGGTGCATCACCCCTAATCAACCCTTTCAAAAGCCTTAATTGAACTCTACTTACCATTTATTAATGCTCTTGGTACACTCAAAACGGGTACTAAACTTGGTTTTTCTAAGTTAAAATATTAAGAAAATGCAAAGATATGAAATATTGGATTTCTCTTCAAAATTTACCGATTTTTCACCATTTAACTGGCCTTTTATATATTTTCATATAAGCAGGCCCGAAAGGCTGCTTATATGAAAATATATCACCCTGGTTTAGGTTACCATATTGTTCCAGTGGCTACACACACCTATAATCTCAAGTTCAGATACATAATAAGTCAACAATTCGAGTATTGCACGTTTATTTAGATTAAGTATGTACTTATAACGAATACAAAGAAATGTCTGAATAAAATATTAATTAAACAATTAAAATTTCAATAAGATAAAAATGAAATAAATAAAGATACAGTTCTTGGAGTTGCCAAAAAATGTAATAGCCAAATACAAAGTTTCCGAGATAAATAATCAGGATTACCCTCACTGAAGTAACTTGACATTTGGCTACACTATTGATCCTACAGGCTTTCAGTGTAGCATCGAAGGAATTGCATTACACAATAGTGCTTACATCTTTATAGAATACAACTAAATTGGACATAACATGCTACAAAATCACACTAACTTGCACTTACACAAAACTAGAACTGTCATCAATCAGACATTTTAACCCTTCACTTGTATGGTTGCTTTCTCCTCTGCTTCCGCAGACTTGATTTTGACTTCTAAAGCTATTTCAATATCCCAATGCCCAATGTTTGTCACCAACAGCATGGATATTCTGGTTGTAAAGGTATACTTTGGCAAAGTGATTCCGTATCTGATAAATTGCAAGTTTTATTGTACATTCAGCTTCCTACCATATGTCCAGGTCCACATTTTCTGCACTGTATAGTGATACTTCTTACAGAATTAACTTCTTCCACAGGAGTAAAATGACTGAGATGTTGGCTTAGACAATTATTCCTGCACTTTTCCAGTCCATTTACATCAAACTGTGGTGGTTTATATTGCATGACTTAGGTAGTCTTGAACATAACACAATTTTTAAATTATATATTATACAATGTAGGTGTACCTAATTAGTAAGATGATCCAGTCTCAAGCAAAACTGACGAACCCATCATGAGTGTGAACTACAGGAGATGCTTTAAAACTTGTTTCTTTACTAGGTGCGTCTTAGTTCTTGATAACCTATCATCATGTTTTACTTGCTTCTGTACTCTGGATCTATGTTGTTTGCAATTGCACATGTGTGAGAACATTCTGAGAATATTTTGTGCTGTATGGGCTGTAACGTAAAAACTTCACCCTTAGACCCCCTTCGGATGACAGTTGCATATACCAAATTATTAAATAGGACCACGATTCAAAAATGCTATGATGAGTACACTTGGAGAACCCAAATCGCCACAACACATATTTTTTTAAAACCTGACGATCATTTCACTAACAAATCGTCAGGTCTTTACAAAGTTATGTTGCGGCATTTGGGTTAGCCAAGTGTATTTATTAGTGGTCATCACAGATTCCAATCTAGACTTAGTGAAAAATGCTATAGTTTAAAAATAAATTGCCAAAATTAAGGCTCACACATAAAGCTTCATTCCTACAGACCCATCACTGTGGGTGACTTTTTCTAAAATATTTGAAGAGATCGTGGCTGGAAGGCTCATTATCTTCTGAAACGTCATTTACTTAATGATGCTTAGCACGAATTTCGTGTGGGATGATCCACGAATACTTTTTTGGATAAACTGTACCGAGCTATTGATGGAGGTGAGTCTTCTTTGAGTCTATTTTTGGACCTAAGCAATGTTTTCGACTTGGTGGATCATGATGCGCTTGTATCCAAGCTTGAGTCCATCGGAGTCGGAGGAGTGGTTATTGATTTGTTAATTAGTTAATTGAGCAGGAGGCAACACTTTGTCTCACTCGGACGTATAAATTCAGATGTACTGGTGGTAAAGAGGCGTGTCTCGTAGGGCTCTGTGTTGGGCCCTTAACTATATTTAATATATCCTCCGGATCTGTCGCTTAAAGGCTGTATAATGTTTGCGGATGATACATCAGTGTTAGTCACTAGTAGGGACGCTTCGGTATTAACGGAGAAAGCAAACGTTGTCTTGGAGGAACTGAATCAATATTTTATAGAAAATAAACTTGTCCTCAATATAGGTAAATCGGTATGCCTTAACTATGACATCTCGGCTGCTGGACGTTCTTCGGGGAATCCTGTGGTTTCTCTTGCAGGTTCTCAAATAAAGGAAATTATTCGAGCAAAATTCTGGGGAGTTACGTTAGACTATACAGTAGGTCGGTCAGGTCAGCTCACATTGATGGATTGTGTGGACGACTTTCGATGGCTTGTTATACAATCAAAAAGTTGAGAGTTGGGGTGTTGAAGCTATTCTATTTTGCACACATGCACTCGAGAATCTCTTACATAATTCTGGGGTGGGGTCTCACTGCTGACATTATGAGGGTGTTGAGAATGCAAAAAAGGGCAGTTTGTTTTATGACGGGAAACATTATGCAAACCAGCTGTAGAGCGCTTGTTTAGCTTATGGGAATAGCGACTGCCCCTGTATGTATATTTACCAACTTTTACTATATGCGAAACAAAACAAAAATTTATACACTATTGGCTTGTACCACAGTTACAACACTTGCGGTGACTCGGTATTGGAGATCCCGCTTCATAGAATAACTATTTATGAAAATAGTCCATCATATAGGTCGATTATCATATTTAAAAAGCTACCAGAAGCGTATAAAAATGAGCCAAAATTATTTTAAAACTACCTTGAAGGATTGACTCATTAGCAAGTCTTAGTATAGTGTGGCGGATTACCTCAATGACCTTGTGCTTCGTGATGTGCTCGACTGTTGACAGCCAGCTCTTGTTCTTTTGTGTTTTGTAGGATTTTGTATTTTTGCATATCAGATTTCATTGTGTTGTGCAAATTTAGTTTTAGTGAATTTTCTTTATAAAAAAAAACACTAATGAGGAGATCTCGACTATTGAGCGTTGAAAAAAATTCTTTAAATGAGCGCGAACTACGCCCCCTAGAACCCATATTCAGGGTCAGTTTTAATTATATATATATATATATATATATATATATATATATATATATATATATATATATATATATATATATATATATATATATATATATATATATATATATATATACCTTCCCATTGCATATGGCTTGGATAACTTCGTTAGTCAGTACAATCGGCCCAGGTTTTCCCGGAAAATGTTGTGTTTTCTTTAGAAAAAAATGTATATGTCTAGAAATAACAAAGAAAGTTTGGTATGCTGGTTTCTGTCATAAATAGTATTCTATGTACCACAACCAGATCTCTATGTTAAAAAAACAAAAACGTTAGAGGTAAATTAATTTTTAAATAATTAAATCTAATTAAAGAAAGTTACAACCTCAAAATTGATAATTATGGTAGGAGTACCCACGAATATGAGTGAAAAATACGACAAAAATGACCAACAAGCTCCTAGATATGTGGCTAAGTTTATTTAGTTAAAATATGAGCAAAAAATCCATTGTAAATCAAAATTGTTTTATGTAAATAGTAACGTTAGACGTTTAACATGTATTACGAGATATACCTGGTAGCTGCTTGTACATGTATGTGCGACGTAGCCCAGTTGGGTGAGCCGTGTACATCGGATAATCGACTCCGATATTACGAGTTCAAATCCTAGTTAGTGACTTAACTTTTTATCAATATTTTTAAAAATCTCATTTCACTTTACCGTTATCTAATCAGATTGCTTTTATTCCAATTAATGTTTTAGCGAGTTTTTGTATAAAAAATAATCTTATAAAGGGGAAATAAAAGTTTTAAGACTAAATTCAATTTTAATAGCATATCTGGTTGTTTGTTCTTGCCCTAACTTAGTGAAACCGTTCCATATTTAATACAGTCGTAGACTTTTCCCGTGGCTTCACAGGTGCCTGTTTTAGTGAATTTTCTTTGAAAAAATCACTAATGAGGAGATCCCTACTTTTTAATTAAACAAAAAATCCTTGAAATGAGCGCGAACTAGGCCCCCTAGAATCCATATCCAGGGTCAGTTGCAATTATATATATATATATATATATATATATATATATATATATATATATATATATATATATATATATATAAAAGGTGAACTATTTACCAAAATTTAGGTCTGTAAGTTTAAAGACAAAAAAGTTATACGTATTAAAGAAAAAAAATTGGGGTTTTCTTCAAAACGTAAAAAGTCGCGATTTGAAACGTCAAAATTGGAAACTTTTAGGCAAAGAGCCTGAAAGAAAAACGGATTATGTAAACAGTGTTCTGCAAACCCTTAAGTTTTAGCTTCAACCATCATTGCCCTACTTTTTTTTTTAATTATTCACTTATTACACTATAATAAATTCATTACAACTGTCACTGTCAACACTATTAGTGCCATAACCACCTGTTCTTTTCTCTTTCCAAAAGCTAAAATGTTAATAACAGGAAAACTATCGCAGAGAGGTATAGAGTCTATATCGAGTCGATATAAAATTAGATTTGCTATCAAAATATGTAAAACTATTCAGGATGTTCTACTTAAAAAATGAGTTTTTGATCTTTGAAGTTTTCCCGATTCGCCATTCAATTTTGAACATACTGTATAAATGAGATCACTTATCCTTATACATTCTACAAATTTAATATCTGTGCTAGCGGGTGACAAAATTTTTGTTCTTAACTATGAAAAATAAATGCGAAAGAATGGCTTCAATATTTCAATGCAAACGAATAGACATTTTAAAAAATCGTAATAACTTTGAAACAATTGAAGGTATACTCAGATAGTAGACATTGGTGTACAAAGAATCTTACGTACAATCCAAATATGTAAAAATATACAGGGTGTTCTATTTGAAATAACAAAGTTGATCGCTATTTTCCGTTAAACCAGAAGTGATATCGACTACAAATTATTTTACATGGAAAGAGCGTTATGTCTTATATATGAATGCAAATATTCAGAATAGAAGTAGGTTAATAACAAGAAAAACGTCTAACCAACACATTTCGTGGTATACCCTATATATATATATATATATATATATATATATATATATATATATATATATATATATATATATATATATATATATATATATATATATATATATATATATATATATATATATATATATATATATATATATATATATATATATATATATATATATATATATATATATATATATATATATATATATATATATATATAAATTCAAACGGACCTAGGATATGGGTTCTAGGGGCCCTAATTCACGCTCATTTCAAAATTTTTTCCCAAAGTCTCAGCGTCGTTACCTCTCTATTTTGACTTGATACATCATTGTAAGAGAAATTTGGCATAGATTCAAAATTTTGGAAAAAATATACACGGTGTCATTAAAAACAACCAAAAGTTTTTGTCAGTACCGGTTAAACCGGAAGTTCCACAATTTTGTTTTCCAGTTCCATTCTAAGACCTCTAAGCATATATTATATAGCCAAATTTCAAATTTTCAACCATCAAGCCAGCCGAGATATCCGGTTGGAACATGAGAACTGGACACCCAGTATAGGGTGTTCAATTTGAAATGAAAAAGTGGAGGAAAAAGTTAAATATCATCGTAGAACAGCCTGTATATATATATATATATATATATATATATATATATATATATATATATATATATATATATATATATATATATATATATATATATATATATATATATATATTTATATATACATACTTCCCGGACTTGTGTTCCATTTCAGCAATATAGGAAATTTGTCATAATTTGTGCAGCCGTTTTGAAAATATATGCAACGAGTATCGAATATCTGGACGCAGCAAGTGAGTTATTGCAGCGCATTTTAATAAACATTTTATCTCAAAAGTTTTCAAAAATCTTTGGCTATTAAAATATTTACTTTTCATTTACTTTCAAGGCTAAACTTCCAATCGCATCGCATTGCATCTTAAATTTTAATAAGTTAAGCTTAAAAAATAAATTTTCGTGTGTACAAAATGTTTATAAAGGCAGCATGTGTACCAACTTTTATTAAGCAACTTCATTATTTTTGGGATTTTTATGATTTCGATAACTGTTATGAAAATGTGCGCTCGTGATGCATCCATGTTTTTTTAGTACTCAGTGGATATTCACTCGAATAAGGTGTTTTAAATAACATAAGTACCAGCTTTGAGATTCTACGTATACATGTGTTAAATTACTTTCGACTCCACAACATGTCATTTACGTGGTACATAACATTACAATAATTATATTTAAAATGAGAAGCTACTTCTATAATGCACAGGCTGAAGAAACAGTAATTTGTTGTCATGGCAATCGTGTTTTTACTATTTGCACTTCCGATTTACAGTTCCTATGTAGAAAGTAAATTGAATAGTGTCTTATTAACTCATCCAAGTGTGCCGTAAATGACTAGTGATTAGCTTGTTCCTGTTACACGTAATTACTGTATTATTGTAAGCTCATAACGAGCAGCCAGATACATTTCTTGTCATTATATTTTCATATTTTATATATAATATATTAGTTTAGTTTCAGTGTTTGCACTATTTAATCTTTCTTAAAAAGATGGTTGCTCTAGCTGAATTCTTTATCTGTTTAATGGCCTACCTTCTTTCAAGTACACTATCAATTAATCAGCTACTGTTGCTAAAGTAGATTAGATTACATTTTACTGTGAGTGGGCTATTCCAGTCCCTATACCGCGACCCAAGGTCTATTGTGGCTCACGCCTAATTATTTAGATTTCACCCATCAATTCCAGCTCCCTGAGGAAGTCGATCTTTTCTTGAGGGTGAAAGTTTGTTTGGCAGGTGTACTGCCATCTAAGTGAAGTCGCTTGCCCGTTTCGAAGCTCAAAGAGAGACAACCTCTCTCCGAGTTCGTCTGGACCCGACATCTGTCAGTGTTTGCCTCGAGGCGGTATCATTAAGTCCCGCTCTCGAGCAGCATCTAATCTCCAGTTGCAATCCACCCCTAGAGATCTCAGCTCCCCTCAGGCTGGTCTAAACCGGACACCTAACAGTCTCAGGACAACATCCCATCGAGTCCCGCTCCCGAGCATCACCCCAGCGAGGCTGTCCGTCCGTTTCGTAGCACACAGTGTGAGCTCCAAACTCCGGGTGTTTACCACTCATCAGAGATCAGAGCCCCCCGAGACGTCTGGACACACGACTCAAGCCAGGGCTCAATCCAGGGCGGTATCATCTGGAACCCCGCTCCCGAGTAACAACAAAGCGAGGCCAATTGTCAGTCTCTGAGGCCACAGTGGAGGTGTCAAACTCCGGGTGCATATCACTCGCCAGAGATATCCGCCTCCCCCCAGACCCACCTGCACCAGACCCCCGCCTGTGTTTCATTGACTCGAGACGGTATCATGAAGTCCCGCCCTCGAGCAGCATCCAGGCGGGGTCGTTAGCTTGTATCGATGCTCACAGAGTAGGCCCAAGTCTCCAGGTGTAATCCACCCCTAGAGACCCTAGTCACCTCCGGGTTCGTCCAGGCCCAACACCTGCCAGCGTTAGCTTAAATTTCATCCAACAAATCGAGCTTCCGACAGGACACGACACCTTCGAGGTGAAACTTTGTGTGTGACAGATGTACTGCCATCTAAGCGACGTCGCTTGCCCATCTCAAAGCTCAAAGAGAGATAACCTCTCTCTGAGTTCGTCTGGACCAGACATCCGTCAGTGTTTGACTCGGAGCTGTATAATGAAGTCCCGCATCCGAGCAGCATCCACGTGAGGTCGTTTGTCCGTTTCAAAGCTCACAGAAGAGGCCTCAACCATTAAAGATCTCTGCTCTCCTCCGGGTTCGTCTAGACCCGACACCCACCAGTGCTAGACTCAAGATCCCATCGAGAACCGCCCCCGAGCATCGCACAAGCGTGGCCGGGTGTTTACCACTCATCAGGGTTGTCAACCCCCACCTGGTCGTCTAGACACACGACACCCGTCAGCACTCAACCCAAGGCGGCACCCATCTGGAACCCCGCTCCAGAGTAACAACCAAGCGCGGGCAACCGTCCATTTCTAAGCCCAGAGTGGAGGCCTCAAAATCCAGGTGTACATCACTCCCCAGAGATATGCGCCTCCCTCCAGGTCCACATGGACAAGACCCCCGCCAGTGTTTGATTCCAACTAGTCACCTTTTAGACAGGCAGGAGTTACCTTGGGCATATTCTTTTAGTTAGTCACCGGACCCACAGGGGACATTCTAAAGTAAATAGTATCGAGTATCAATTAGTAGGCTGCGCATAAATATGTAAGACAGGTGCAAACACAATTAAAAACACCGATTTCACTCTTATCATCTCACAATATCCCAGAAGGTAGGCTACACCTACGCAAGCTGCCTTAAGTGCGTTTTGATTCTCATTAGTATAGCACACTAAGTAACTTTAATTAGAGCAAAACCGGTTTGCGTTTACAATTGCGGTAAGAATGCATCTAGCCTGACACATTTTTTACATTGTTTTCTGTATCGGGTAAAAAATTTGACTGTGCTGACTACGAGATAATCATTAGTTAATTCTAGATACTCTCTAGGTATCACATTTTGTTTTTAGCAAATTGTCGCAGAAAAATTCATTACTAAGACGATCATGACCTTTGATCTTAAAAAAGTTGTTTTCTAGTGTATGCAAACTAGGACTCTTGGAACCCATATTCCGAGGTCAATTTCAAGTTATATATATATATATATATATATATATATATATATATATATATATATATATATATATATATTTAAATTGTGGGATAGCAGTAAGTTGCAAGATAAAAACTGTATAATGCTCTTACTGCCGAACTTTCGGAATTATTTATACCTTCATCAAGGATATAAAGCGGCGAGTTTTTATATATATTTTTTTTCGACAACACACCACGAGGGCTCACAGCCTGAATACGATCGTACCGTGGGTGTCGACAAGGAGGAAATAGGCAACTTGTTAATTCTGGATTTGAAGGTATGGAGGTTCGGAGAAGAAGGAAAAACATGTGCCGGCAAGGAATTCCACAACTTGGAAGTCCTCGGGACAAGAGCGGACATAACAAGACGTTCTATGCCTGGTGACCTGGGCAGTAAAAGGGTGCAATCGAACTGTTCCCGTAGTAGATTTGTTGAGGGCAGCAGGTGGAGGAACTATGGAAGAAAGCTCCTCTGAGCAGTGCCCGTGCAGATCTCTATATAAAAGAGAGAGAGAGAGAGAGAGAGAGAGAGAGAGAGAGAGAGAGAGATCACCAACGGCGCTTCGGTGGGTAACGGATTACAGCCTTCTGGTGAGGGTAGGGTCACCGATGAGACGTATAGCCCTCTTCTGAATAGAGTCCAGGATAGGGAGTGTAGAAGCGGCAGCGGCACCCCAGATGTGGGAGCAGTATTCGAGGCTTGGCCTTATTTGTGAAGTATATAAGACATAGAGATTAGCTGGTAAAAAGTATTTGCGAGACCGGAAGAGGAAACCTAATTTCTTAACAGCCGCTTCTGCAATTGATGTAACATGTTAGTGTCAATTTAAGTTTCGATCCACAGAAATGCCAACAAGTTAAAA
Source organism: Tillus elongatus (assembly GCA_964006375.1). Classification (NCBI taxonomy): domain Eukaryota; kingdom Metazoa; phylum Arthropoda; class Insecta; order Coleoptera; family Cleridae; genus Tillus; species Tillus elongatus. The sequence continues at coordinate 194,861,518 of OZ023263.1, forward strand.
GGACTCATTACTTTGAATAACTTGGTTGTTCATTATGATGGGTCTAGGACTAGTGTCTCTGTTATGAGATAGAAAGCAAGACTGAGATTTGGTGGAGTTGAATTGTACAAGATTTCTATTTCCCCAGTCTAATATTTTTTGGAGATCGACAGAGACAGAACAGCATTCTAAAGCAGCGAAACTATAGTCACAGAAACGTAAAAGATAATCTTAGAACATCCAGAATTTGTAAGGGCCACTTGCTCCAGTTAGCTTACGCGCTGGCTACGTCCTTCACCAACGAAAACCAACAGTGAAGCCAGAGAAGTAGTCTCCAAGTCTGTATGTAGTATGGACAAGTTTCACCAAGTAAGGGCAACAACAATCAACGTATTGTTTTGCAGAAATAGTTTAGAATAAGTCTTGTTTTGTAGAAATCGTTAAGAATATGGATCATTATTTTAACTCCCGCTTATGTTTCACGTGTATTTATTAAAATTAATGCAGAAGCTTAGGGATCATAGCGCTAAGTTAATCTGGATCATTTCTCACGTCAAAATGAACAACGATCTTTTATGTTGATAACATAATCCAAATAAATCCACGTTGTCATGTCTTTTTTCATACAGCACGGGTGGTCAACGATCTTTATTGTTGGTAAGACAGCTCAAATATGAGAAGACGGGTAATAGATATTTAAATCCAAGAGTTCAAGATGCGCTTTTTGTAAGTAGTTCTGATCAAGGTCAACATGGTTATGAATGCTTGCTGTGAGTTTAGTCGATTACATGATACAATGAGCTTCACGGTTTCTTTTTATAAAAGCTGGATTATGAATGAAATATAACAGTAAGAGTACCGCTATTTGTATGTGGTAGGCTTTTAGACGCTTCTTTTTGGTGTTTGATTTCAAAACTTAAGTAAAGAAATTTTATACTTACGTATAGACAGTGCGAGTTTTTAACTTGATATAAATTCGGTTATTCATACAGCCTTCATTGAAAAAAAAAAACTAACGGGACGCAGCAAGTGCGTTATGGTAGTGAATTTTTATTAAATGCTTCAAATGTCAATAACTCAATTTTCTATAAACTTAGAAAGTTTAAATTTGGTGTGTAGTAAGGCCTTTCTTAAGGCAAGATATCCACCAAATTTCATTGAAGTAACTTTGTAATTTTCGGAGAAAAAATTTTTTTTCAAAATAAAATTCAAAATTTGAATAACTCATTTATCTATAAACTTAGAAAGTTAAATTTTGGTACGTATTAAGGTCTCTCTTAAGGCAATATATACCTTAAATTTCATTAGAACGGATTGGTAATTTTCGGAGAAATTTTTTTTTTTTTGAAAAAAAACTCAAAATTTTCTCGGAAAACCCCGTCCGATTTTCCTGACTAACGAACTCGTCCAAGCCATTAATAAAAGAAAGGCACTTGTCGAGTTTCATCGAAATCGGTTAATTATTTTTTGAGTTATCAGACGGATACATATACATATATATATATTAAACATATAAAAATTCAAACTGACCCCGGATATGGGTTCTAGGGTTCTTAGTTCGCGCTCATTTGAAAATGTTTTTGCAAAGTCTCACCATCGATATTAGTGAATTTTTTTAAATTAAAATTCACTAAAATGATCGAACGCTACGATTAGTTTTTAAGTTGTGGTCGTATAAAAATATATACAGTGTGTCCAAAATTTGAGATATATAACGCCATCGAAATTTTTTTAAATTGCAACCCTAGTTTTTTGTTGACGATTTCTACAATTCCTATTAAGTTATACAAGGCTACCAAATTTGAAATTTTTATTTTTGCGCTTCAAAAAAATATATTTTATTACTTGACAACAAAAATTAAAAAATTAAGAATTTCAATTTTTTTTCAACAAATACTAAAAAGGTTGTCCATTCGCCATTAAGCAGTTTCCCAAATGGAAATGAAACACGTTCTGGACATTTCGAATTACTGAGAGGAAAAGTAGTATATACTATAAACACTAAAAATTAACAAAATAATTAGTTACTAAAATATTACTTTGTTTTAATTGGCTAACGAGGTCACTCAAGGGATTAATGAAGGTAAATTTATAAGTTAGGCAGTTATCTCTCTTTTGTAACTCTCTTAGATAAGCTAGCTAGATCCATGGGAGTTTCCACGTACTTCCAGGTTTATAGCGGTGCTAGACTTCCACAAAGGAGTAATTGTTTTCGGTCTTTGTGAAATTAAGTAAACTGTTTATGACAAGTTTGTTAGCCAGAAAAATCCGACTAGGTCTTCCGGGAAAATATGGGGTTTCCTTTTGCGGAAGTTTTGTTTCTTTGGATATAACAAAGCGATTGTAGCCAAGTTTTGTGTGCAAGTTGCCCCTATATAACGCACTCTATGTGCCAAATTTCATATCTCTAGGTTAAAAAAAAGAACTTATAAGATCCAAAAAACTTTGCTAAAAAGGTGATTGAAATTGGTGATTTTTAAACAAAGAATAGGAAATATCTAATGACCAATCAGTATATTTTAAAATTGCAGGTTAAGTTTTGAAAGCAAGTATCTTAAAAACTAATCTGTATATTTTGAAACTACAGCTTTGAATAGGGAATTAAAAGCGCTTTCCAAAAAGGTGTTACTCTACCTACCTTCTCTATTAAAATTGACATACGTATATATATATATATATATATATATATATATATATATATATATATATATATATATATATATATATATATATATATATATATATACGTAGTGTCCATTATAATACGCTGCAACAGGGTTTCGACTCTGAGAAAGCTAACTGAATTTGTATCATCCCCTTAATGTTAATAGGAAAGGTGGGTAGAGTAACACCTTTTTGGAAAGCTCTTTTAATTTGCTATTTAAAGCTGTAATATTAAAATATTGGTTATTAGATATTTCCTATTCTTTGTTTAAAAATCACCAATTTCAATCACCATTTTAGCAAAGTTTTTGGATCTCATTAGTTCTTTATTTAACCAAGAGATATGAAATTTGGCACATACAGTGCGTTATATAGAGGCAACTTGCACACCAAACTTGGTTACAATCGCTATGTTATTTCCAAAGAAACAAAAATTTCGTATACATATATATACAGGCTGTCCCACGTAAGGCGTGCATTAGAAGTTTTCGAATTAATATTAGGATTTGGAATCTGAAAATATGCAGGTGGATGTATCACCATCCGCTCATTATAAAAAAAATATATTGGTGACTGTATCACTTCCGGTCGTACCGGAAGATTCCACAACTTTCCTAATTTTAATCTAACATCCTACATATTATTGCATATTCGGAATGAGCATGAAATTCTGAGCAAAATGATATGCCACTTGCCTATACTGGTGTCAGCCGTTCTCAAGATATTCGATTTTCTATTGTTTTTCCGTCAAAAAGTTGCAAATTTTTGAAATAACAATTCTCGGGCATCAAGTATGCCATGATTCTAAAACTTATTATAGCTATAGTCCTAATGGTCAGAATTCTTCTCGTCGTGAAAAAAATTAAAAAATAGATGGGTGTCGCTTAACAAAATTCAAATATCGATAATTTCAAACACGAAAAAGTATTTTTTTCCAAATAGAACACCCTGTATATTTTCATCGCATATCATTCTAAATGATATTTTGCTTCGATCTGTATCAGCATTCCCTATACCTATCTCGGGTGATTCCCGAGTTATGATGGGAAATATGTGAATTTTGTATTATCCGAGATGATACTCTTTTCTTTTCTTTGTATTGATAATAATGATGATAATAATAATAATTATTATTATTATTATTTTTATAATCACAATAGTAATAATAAGAATGATAATAATAATAAGTCTTAATTATATACCGGTATCGATGGATGTGAATAGATATCACTAGTAAGCTTTGGGTATAGGTCAAAGAGAACCCAGAATTTTTCATGTAGGTATTCCATTCATATCCTGGACGAAAAGAATGAAAACCTGTATTAGGTTTTATTATATTAATGTCGCTCTTTAGATTAATTAGATAACCCTCAAGAAGTATTTCTCCATTTCATTTTTTCATTTCTGGGTGTTCGAATGCGTTTTCACCTCATAACCTTTAAAAATAAGACCTTCCGATTCGACTTGCACTGTTTTAGGAATTATAAATCCTCTCCTCAATCCAACATAGTGATGGAGGTTTGTGAATCGCCCTGAAACTTAATTACTCAAAATGGAAACAAGTTATAGAACAATCTATCAGTACGAAAATATATCAGTGAGTTTAATACAGAAAATAATCAACAAAACAGTGATAGAATTAATTTTTAAAATGCGTATGAGTTTTAATACAAAATATGCTCTGTATGAGCGTTATTGACTTCAAGACACTTCAATAATCTTCTTTGAAATCCAGAATTAGTGGCCCTTCGAATCATTTCTGGAGCGAGATCATTAAAAGCTTGTCGCACTTTAGCCTCCAGTTCTTCTCGGGAAGTTATTTGGCTGGAATAAACTTCATTTTTAATGTGACCCCATACGAAGAAGTTAGGTGGAGTCAGGTCTTGTGACCTGACAGGACAAAGCCATGGACCGCCGGGTCCAATCCAACGATCCTCAAACATTCTTGTCAATTACTGGTGTACAGCTGCCGTAGAATGTGCTGGAGCGCCATCTAACTGGTACCGTAATTCTGCATCTGGCAAACCAGTCAAGATACCAGAAACAACTTCACAAAGTATTCTACGATAACTTTCTGAGGTCAACATTTCCTCGTAGATATGGGAAAAAACTCTTCCATTTCCAATAACAGCGAAAACATTGAAACTGAATTCATACTGGAAATGCGCTTCACGCATAAAGTGAGGATTTTCATCTGCCCAGAAATAACATTGCTTCCGATTGATGATACCTTTTCTTGTGAATTTTGATTCATCCGTCTATAAAATCCTATCTAACATATCTGGGTTTTCCTGGATCCGTACCATCAACCATTCACCAAATTGAACCCTTCTGATGTGGTCAGCCTCCCGTAATCCATGCACTGTCCTTTGGGCATATGCATGCCATCCATACTTAGAAAGAATTATTTGAAATGATGTTTGAGTTAGTCTTAAATCTTCTACTGCCTGCCTGGTGGAAGCATGTGGATAGGCCGTGAAATAACCCAACACATTGATTTCATTTGTTTCATTGCCGGTAAGGTTACTGGAACGATTTCTATTTAAATTACCATTCCAATTATTCCGAAAATTTGACTCGAGTCTGGAGAACTTTGTCCTATTCATAGGTGACAAATATGGAAATCTCTCATTGAACAAGCGGCACGTTCTACTTACGATTCTTCTGCATTCTCCGTGAATGTAAATTTAGAATGTTGTCAGCAGAATATTCTTCAATAATATTTTCCATTGTGTAGCTCACAATACTTTCAAAGAAATAGATCACTCTATTGCGATGACAACTAACGAGACTAATAATACATCTCGGACATAAGTTTTCATATTATGTCCAAAGCCTACTCTCCGACTAGGTAGATTCCCAATGTTGTAGTATATTCCTGTTTTATTCATATTCCTACTTATAACTCAGAAATAATTTAAGATATGTATAGGGAATGCTGATACAGATCGAAGCAGAATATCATTCCGAAGGATATGCGATGAAAATATACAGGCTGTTCTATTTGGAAAAAAATACTTTTTCGTGTTTGAAATCATCGATATTTGATCTTCGTTAAACAACACCCTGTATTATTTTTGTAACTTTTCTTGCAATAAGAAGAATTCTGACCACTAGGACTATAGTCGTGCCAAGTTTCAGAACCATGACCTACTTGATGCTCAAGAATTGCCATTTCAAAGATTTGCAACTTTATGACGGAAAAACAATAGAAAAATGAATATCTTGAGAACGGCTGACACCAGCATAAAAAGGTGGCATATCATTTTCCTCAGAATTGCATGCTCATTCCGAATATGCAATAATATGTAGGGTATTCTATTAGGATTAAGAAAGTTGTTGGAAACTTCCGGTACAACCGGAAGTGATACAGACACCAGAATATTTTAGTTATAATGAGCGGATGGTGATACATGCAGCTGCAAATTTTCAAATTCCAAATCCCAGTACTAGTTTGAAAACTTCTAATGCACGCCTTACGTGGGACAGCCTGTATATATATATATATATATATATATATATATATATATATATATATATATATATATATATATAAACATATATAGTCTTAAACTGACCACGGTTTTGAATTCTAGGGGCGCTAATTCGCGCTTAGCGCTTATTTGATAAAGTTTTAGTAGTTGCCTGTTGCTTCTATAATCAAAATTTGTTGTATAAGTTTCGCAAAATATTACAACAGGTTTGAGATTTATCCTAAATATACATATGTCATAAATAAAATTTTAATCAGGGTGCTTTCGTAGGGTCAAATATTTTAAAAAGACATTAAGCATTAAATAACATAAAGCCTTGTTTTATATCAAACTAAGATTTTCTAACTGTATATCTAATACTGATTCTCCGTATAAATATAATTAAGTGTAACGAATTGTCGATCCCTTGAAAAAAATTATATGTAGATACTGATCTACCCATATAACTAAGCTGAATCTTTTACATCATTACTACGACTAATTATGATAATTTATTCCAAAGGCACGATGGACATCACCTCAGGATCCAGTTAGAAGAAGACGAAGCGCTCATCCTTCCCAGGAAATACACGATCGTCCGGCAAGTTCCCAAACACCTCCCCTCACCACCCGGTGAGAAGTATTACCAAGATTTACCACCTCTAAACAAGAAACCTCTTAAATACATTAAACAAACATTGCCGACCAAATTAAAGCCGAGTGTTTTGTATGAGGATGGGCACAGTACACAAAGTGATCCGTGGTATCTGCATAGAGAGGAGTACGAGTCTAACCCTTATTCCGGCCCTGGAAATAGTCAGGGGCTCTTCGATGTAATCATGGGCCCCGACATCATTGGTAAACACGAAGACGTGAAACCGGTTACCGAAGACGTCAAGGATGATATCAAATACGATTTTAGAACGAGAACTCACTCTATTTAAAAGCAAAATCACACTAATGGGGCGAACATGTGAAAAAATTAAGTCAACACACCAAACTGTCATGTTGATTGTTGATTGATTGAATTTGATCTCAAAGATAAGTGTTTTACCTTACACCAGTGTTGATTTAAATTACTTAGTGAGATTTTGTTATAAATTTAAAAAAAATTAGGTTACTTATATTTTTTAAATTGTTGTACGTATCTTTTTAAGCCAATAAAACTGTAGACATATAATTCGTATTTGTTTTCCTATACAAATTTATTATATGACACAAGGTCTTGTAATTTTTAGTCATACAGGGTGATGCAAAAATATGATAATACCCGATTATTGAATATTAACAAAAACTGTAGATTTTCTTAATAGTCATATTTTAAATACAGATGGACATACTCCTTCTCTGGCTTCATAAATGGTTGTTTTCTTCTATATAACCGCTTTCGCTTCTTAAAGCATCCCCAGGCAGTAGAAAATTAAATTTATTTTTACTTACTCATGACACTTTTGAATAAGAATCTGTTGCTACGTTAGAGTGATCAAAAAATTCTTTAAAAATAAAATAAAAATGACAACTGCGTTATGAATATTTAACCCGAAAATAAAGTCAACCATAATTACAATCATCCCTAATATAATCACACACATATGTATATATATATCTATATATATATATATATATATATATATATATATATATATATATATATATATATATATATATATAACCCTAGGGCCGCCCTCCTCTATAGCTATCTATCCCATGAACATACTGCTGAGTCAAAAGAATGACGTCCCTCTGGAAGCTATGAGATGAATGTTATGCAGACTTCATGTTGCTGGTGGCTTATAGACCTTGGTTCAGCTTGGACTCTAACTGCTTGAGTGGGTGGCACATCTTCTTCTCGGTATCATTGAAGCTTGATACCGATGTAAACATCAGCCTCGTTGAATGAGAGGCTACAATTAGTTCCTTGAAGGAAATGTTTCTGCTTTGCTTGAAAAACTCTTCCAACTCCACAAAACACAGCCTCGCCAACCCTGCGTCGTTTGTGAGTGTTTCTTCTTTTAACCTTGACTTGACTTGACTACGCAGCGGCCATTGTTTGGTTAATCCCATGTGCCCTGCGTGTACTCTCTCCTTTCTGAATTTCCATTTATACATATGCTTCCACTGGTGAACATATACTTTGTACCCAGTGTCCCAACAAAATTGATGAGTTTCTTTTGCTGGTAAGCCTCCAATCATTGCTGAATGGCCCTTGAATGATTTGTGGCCTCTGCCTTTTGTAGCTCGTATCTGAATTGGACCTGCATACTCCACTCGTATTTGCCTGTAAAGATTAATATTTTTATTATTGGCAGTTTGTTGCTAATTTGCCCTGAATTTGGCTATGTTTGTTTCTTAATTGATTTTGACAGCTTGTCCATGGCGTTCTGGTATTCTGGTACCATTGCCTTAGCGTCAAATGTGCTTCATCTTGAATTTTTGATTCTGTTATTATATTTATCTTCATTATGTTGTCTTCTATTTTTTCCCATAGCTTAACTAATTTTTCCATGATGTTTTCATACCTGTAAAGTATATTGTCATTGTCCATCATTTCTGCTTATTCTAATGTCAGAATAAATCGGTTTATTAGTAATGTTAGTTTTATCGAAAGTCTTGCGATTTATATTTTTTCCCTAGCGTTAGTTTCTCCATTTTGCTTCCTTAATTTTATTTGATTTAATATTCTAGTTTTTTTTTTGATTAGGTTTTTTGGTCTCTTGTGACCTATATTTTGCACCTAACCATGTATTGGTGCATTTTGTGGACGCTTGTGTCCTTGATTACTTTGAATTTGACCCTGTATAGGTGCTTGCTTTGGACCTGACCTTGTATAGGTGCTTTCCTGGACGCTTGTGTCCTTATTTGCCTTGAATTTGGAGGCTTGTGTCCTATATTTGCCATGTATAGGTGCTTGCTTTGGAACTGACCTTGTATAGGTGCTTTTCTGGACGCTTGTGTCCTTATTTAGCTTTATCTAAAAATTACTCTAATTTATACGTTTTCCCTGATTTTATCTTGAAATAAGTTTAGCAGTAATTATAATAACTCAAGTAATATTAAAATATATTTTCACCCTAATGATGCCCTCCTGGATAGCTATCTGTTCCATGAACACACGTCAATTTTAGATAAAAAAGTTACATCCTGCAACGTGAAAACTTCATCTTGCATTCAACCCCCTCCGAGTGACAGTTGCAGTTCATTCTTGATAATAAGAAAACATAAAAAACACATTAAAATTAATCTAGGACATGTTCAAAAGGCATGCCTTGAGCGTCTTGGTAGCAATCTAATCGCAAATAAAAGATCTTCTAACGTTAATTCAAATCTGAGACGTGACCGACCTAGTCGCAATCATTGTTCTGCTTCTTTAGTAGGTTAAATCGGGTGGTTAGGTTTTGTATACCATACTTTTCACATAGCCTTATAATAAGAAATCTAATAGCGTAAGATCGGGTGATCGTCCTGGCCATTCTAACGCTCCTCTCCTCCGTATCCAACGATTTGGAAATATTAAGCCGAGGTACTGCCGGACATTTATTTGATAATGTGCTGGTGTTCCATCATGCTGAAACAATATCACATTCGCTTAAATCTGTGGGTTTGCTCGATTAGGATATAAGTTCATTAAATTATTGGCATGACGTTGTTTGGGACCAGTGCTAAATAATTATTTCCATTGAAATTGCCATCAATGAAAAAGAAACCATAGACATTGTTTCCAACTATTCCTGCTCAGTAATTACGTTTTCAGGGTTATGAAATTTTTTACATGGACCAGTAACTAAGACCCCTAGAACTCATATACGGGGTCAGTTTGAATTTTTATACGTATATATGTATACAGTATGGCCCATTTAATATGGAAACGCTCTTGTAACTTTTGTATTTATAACCCGAGTTTGATAAACAAAATACCAAAAGATATTAGATGAAAACCTCTATAAATACTGTAAAAATTGTTCGCTATGTCACCTGACCAAGCTCTACTAATGTAATTTTTCTATGTCAAAAAATGTGAAAAATGGTTAAGGCCGTTTTAGGAAGACAGTAAGTACGCCATTGCATTCGGCATCCTTCAGTATATATATATATATATATATATATATATATATATATATATATATATATATATATATATATATATATATATATATATATATATATATATATATATATATATATATATATATATATATATATACCACATTCCACCAAAAAGAAGAATTGTTAACTATTTCAGAGACTACCTGTGTGACCCTTCCCATATCTCCCTAGTCTTTATAACGTGATTGTTTCAAAAGATAGAACATGAAGAAGTATATGGATCTTGTAAAAATTGTTTCCTATGGCATTTGATCACAGCTAGTTTCATATCTCATAGCATTCATAAACTTTCTTCTTACCACTTTTGTGATGTTGTTGCTAACTTTCATAGTTCGCCATAATAGTTATTATTTGATGAAATTTGGTAGGTAACAGTTTTCAAGAATGGCAAATCCAGTGGCGTACTTATTTTTCCAATAACCAGCCCCAAACGTTTTTATAATTTTTGACATATAAAAATAGTTTTAGTAGGACGTTATCGAATGGAATACGAAACAATTTTGACAGAATCAACAGACTTTTTTATTTTCTATCTTTTGAGATCCCATTAAAAAATTTGCGTTTCAAATACAAAAGTTACAGGGGCGTCATCTGTGCGTGCTTCCAAGTTGCCTGTAGCATAATTGAAAGGCGGTGTGGTAAGCTGGGGCTCTCCGTAAACCCAGCAAAGACGGAGATGATCCTATTCACCAAGAATATGAATCTGCAGGGGTTCAGGGCGCCGGTGATGTTTGGAAAACCTTTAGTTTTAGTGCGAAAGGTCAAATATCTGGGGGTGGTCCTGGACTCCAAACTATTATGGTGGTCGCAAATAGAACGAGTAGTATGTAAGGGAGTAGCGTCCCTCTGGCAGCTGCGTCACGTGATAGGGAGGACCTGGGGACTTAATCCTTGGGTCCTTCATTGAATTTACACTGCGATCGTCAGGCCTGGAGTCCTTTAGGGGGCCTGGTCTGGTGGTGTGGCGTGAACCAAACTGCTACCCAGAAACTGGCCAATCTCCAAAGGCTGGCAATCCTGGGTGTCACCAGCGCTATGAGGACGATGCCCTCAGCCGCGCTAGAGGTCTTGCTGATGCTGCCACCGTTTCCCATCTGTATCAAAAGGGAGGCTATGGCGTCGCAACTCAGAATTCGGGACTCTGGAAACTGGTGCGGAGAGGGAGTAATAATAGGAGATGCAAGGGTAACCAAGGAGGTGGAAAAGGAAATTCCGATTTCCATCGCGGCTGGGGGAGCAGCAATCCTCCGAGGCTGGAATATACATCGGCAGCCTGGTGATGCGCAAGAGTTATGGTCTGGGCGCATATACCACGGCATTCGAAACGGAGGTGTACGCTATCCCGTATGTATAATCGACAGGATGTAAGGATTAGTCTTGGGAAATGTGTATACATTTGTTCGGATAGCCAGGCGGTCTTTCGGGCAGTCTGCGCGGCCATAATTAGGACAACACTGGCACAGGAGTATGTTGAAGCCCTTACGGGACTAGCCAGGACAAAGGAGGTGCAACTTGTGTGGGTTCCGGGATACTGCGGCGTCGCGGGGATTGAGGTGGCGAATGATCTCGCAAGACGTAGTTCACAGCGGCCGTTCTGTTGCCTGGAGCCTGCGATAGGCATAAGAAGGAAAGCGACGCTTTAGACAGGTGGATTGATGAGCCCATGTGGAGGCACTGGGGGTCAGTGGTCGGTGGCTGTAGACAGGTGAAGGACTTCGTGGGGGGGCCAGACAGAAACAAGACTGTCTGGTTTCTCGGTAGGAGTCGATCTGCGCTTCGCCGCATGTTAGGGGTGCTGGCAGGTCACTGTGCTCTTAGAAGATACATCACAATGATATGTGTCGAGAGGGATCCCATTTGCAAGGAATGTGGCGAAAATGACGAGACGTCTTACCATTCCTGTGTGAATGCGAGGGTTTTGGGAGTCTTCGAACAGAATTGTTCGGTTCGAGGACTCTGCAGAGGAGCCAGGTCATTTCCGTCCAATGGAAGACCGTCATGGCCTTCATTTCGAAGTCGAGGCGATTTGGTGACGGAACCGAGGAAGAGTAGAGGATGGTTGCTGGGTTGCCGGGGTTGGCAAAAAGGACCCGATGTGGCCCACTTACCTGGCGTTATCCTCCTCACCACTGCTACTACTACCACTACATGGGTGTTTTCATATGAGAAGGGTCACACAAATAAACTTCTCTGAAATAGGTAATAATTCTTCGTATATGTTGAAATTTGGTATATATCTATTTTCAGGGATGTTGAATACAGTGGCGTACTTACTGATTTCCTAAAAATGGTTCTAACCCTTTTTTCTATTTTTTTTACATAGGAAAACTGCATTAGTAGGCCTTGGTCAGATACACTCTTTTGCAAGAAAGTTTACGTTATAAAAATTAAACCACGTACCTAAACTTTGATCTATATGTTGGGGCCTTGGTCCCAAAAAAGGTTATAGGCATTTAATTTTAAAAAAATGTTTGGTGCCAAATCAGTTCTATGGAAATTCACTACAACAACGCACTTACTACGTCCAGACTTTATGCTTCGGATGACATTGTATGCTTTGCGTTTTAGAACTATCTGCTATCAACATAAAACATTACTTAATTAAAACTTGCCTTACTTTCAGCTAAAATGCGTAACGCATGTAAAAGTATGTTGATTTTAATTTTAAAAAACAATTGAAGTCGATACGGCTTGGATAAACAACAAAGAAAAATATCTCTAATCTATTTTATTATAGAAAGCTTCCTGTGTCATCGACATGCGTATAATAATATTATATGTTATAAAATAATAACTGGTCTTTAACAGCGAATTTAGTTGCAAGATCACTTTCGTTGTAAATCACTTTCACTAATGCAGAGCAGAAACTGAAAACGGATGGTTATCGTTATAGATGAAAGTTACCTTGACATTCAGAATGTACTCCATTGATTAAATAAAAAGGTAGACTTAACTAACTGGAAAATATCCATGAAATTACATTATAATTTGCGGCGTTTAAATAGATTTAATAACTGCTCAGTCTCACGTTAAATAATTAATTTTACCACTACAATATTAAGTACAATAATAGCTAAGACTGAAAACTAATCACAATAAAAAAATACGGACGCAGCAAGTGCGTTATGGTAGTGAATTTTCATAAATTATCTGGCACCACACTTTTCTTCATTAAATGCATATAAGTTCTTTTCTTCTTTAAACCTAGAGATCTAAATTTTCGCACATAGTTTACTTTTTACAATTTTAACCTATTTACAAAATTTGGTTACCATAGCTTTTTTATTTTCGGAGATAACAAATTTTTGCAAAAGAAAACCCCCTATTTTTCCAGAAAACTTAGTTCGATTTACCTAGCTAACGAAGTCGTCCAAGCCATTAATAAAAGGAACGTACCTGCCAATTTTTTTTAACATTGGTCCACTATCTTTTGAGTTATCGGTGTGATGCACGTATATATATATATATATATATATATATATATATATATATATATATATATATATATATATATATATATATACAGGGTGTCCCAATAGTGTGTAATTCCTCCATATATCCCTTACCCTTAGAGCTAGCCGAAAAAACTTTAAACAAAATATTCTTGTGATTATCTAAGCTATATCGAGAAAATATATACAGCTTTATGGAATTTCCGGTTGCACCGGAAGTAGCTATCAACTTCGTTATTTTAAATGGAATGCTATACTTTTTATTACATTTTTGGATAGAGATTACAAAATAAGTGTAACTGTATGTAGCAATCCCTATAGCTATCTTTGATATTTTTGAAAATATTACGACTTTCTTTTTTTTTAGCTCCGATTTATGTGTTATTTGAAACGTCTGCCGTGAGCTGAGTTTTGAGTTTTGCTACCTTAAATTCTAAATATCAGTAGACGACATTTAGTACTCTAAAATGGTTAAAGAATAATTCATCATTATTGTACAGGGTGTATTATTTTGGGGTTACAGCATATCTAACTTTAAAGCAGCATAACTTGTGTTTTTCAAATGGAGCACCCTGTTTTTTATGGATTAATTAGGTAGATCATTAAATTCTGCATCGACGTAATATAGGTCTTCCTATAGCTATAGTTGATAGTTTTTGAGTTATAGTGGTTTATTTTAGTTTCGCTTGTAAAAATAATGGTACTGTCAGATACAGTAGGCGCAGAGAATGAAACAACTAATATTTTTTGTCAGATGACAGATAAATGTCACCTAACCAGAACTATAACTATTTTCGGTTCTCAGGTGTTTGAGCTAAGTTTTATGTGCTAACTTTTGTGTTATTTAATTTAAAATGAATTATAATACTGAAGAATTAGTTGATATGACACTTATTATAGGCGAGTGTCGGCGAAATTGTTTTTTAGCATCTCGTGTATACGCACAAACATATCCGAATCGAAGACATCCTCAGGAAAAATGTTTCGTCAAATTGTTGGACCGTTTTTTGCGAACTGCTAACGCCAATTATGAAATGACCACACGCAAAGGGAGAGTAAGCGGCAATGAAGAAAACGAATTTTGTATTGTTGCATAGGCATTAGATAATCCGCACACAAACGTGAGGAAAGTTGCCGACGAAATAGGAATATCAAAATCTTCAGTGAACAGAACATTTAGAAAATACAAGTTTCATCCATATAAAATGAAGCTGCAGCAGGCATTGTCGAATGCAGATTTTCGAAGTGGCCTCAGTTTTTGTGAGTGGGCAGTAGCAAAGTACAATGAAAGTGAGAATTTTTTAAATTACGTGATGTTCAGTGATGAATCTTCATTTTCAAGTTGTGGTAGGGTTAATGGGCACAATTTTCATTATTACGCTTCAGAAAATCCAAACTTTTGAAGATCAGTTGACAACCAGCACCGTTTTACGATAAATGTTTGGGCTGGAATAATTGGGACTAATCTTATTGGGCCATATTTCTTTGATGAGCACCTCAACGGGCAGGGATATCGGCGTATATTGCAGGAAGATGTAGAGGATTTTTTGGACGATTTGCCTCTATATATCAATCGACGTATGTGGTTTATGCAGGACGGGGCACCAGCACATTATGACACAAATGTTCGCCGATTTTTAGATGATCGGTACCCCAATAAATGGATAGGGCGAGGTGGTCCCGCCTCGTGGCCTGCAAGATCTCCTGACCTCACATGTCTAGATTTTTCCTGCGGGGCTATATCAAGGCAATTGTGTATCAAACACCGTCCAACACCCCACAGAAACTATGAAATAAAATTGCAGTCGCGTGCAGGGCAATAACTTCGCAAATGTTGAGCAATGTTCAAGAAGAATTCTTAAGGAGGGTTAGATTGTGTATTCAGGTCAATGGGCAAAATTTCGAATAGTTCTAATGTATCGCTTTTTTTAGATTATTTTTTTCTGTTAATGACCGTGGATTATTATTATTATTATAGTTATGTTATTATAGTTTACTTCACTTTCTGGTTCTCATAATTACAACTACCTTTATTAAACCGTGTTTCACTTTTTGTATGGTAAAAATATGAATAAGTCCATTATATAACAATCATTGCATGTAGTTGCATTCGATAAGTTTTTTTGTCGACACATTATCTAGTTACGAGGATATGATCAAGTGATTTGCATCGTGACTATCTCATTTTATTTGGTAATTATATTCAAATTATTGTTAAAAGAAACATTTATTAGACGGAAGAAAGCTCAAACAATGGAGATATAAAAACTGCTGACTTTCTTGTCAAGGAGACGTTTAGGTGTCACCTGACATTGTTCACATGCTCTGTGACTCATACACTGACAATCTGACAGTACCATTATGTGCCTCATACAGTGACAATCTGACAGTACCAATATTTTTACAAGCGAAACTAAAATAAACCACTATAACTCAAAAACTATCAACTATAGCTATAGAAAGACCTATATTATGTCGATGCAGAATTTAATGTTCTGCCTGATTAATCCATAAAAAACAGGGTGTTCCATTTGAAAAACACAAGTTATGCTGCTTTAAAGTTAGATATGCTGTAACCCCAAAATAATACACCCTGTACAATGATTATAAATTATTCTTTAACCATTTTAAAGTATCAAATGTCGTCTATTGATATTTAGAATTTAAGGTAGCAAAACTCAAAACTCAGCTTACAGCAGACGTTTTAAATAACACATAAATCGGAGCTAAAAAAAAAGAAAGTCGTAATATTTTTACAAATATTAAAGATAGCTATAGGGAATGCTACATAAAGTCACACTTATTTTTTAATCTCTACCCAAAAATGCAATAAAAAGTATAGCATTCCCTTTAAAATAACGAAGTTGATAGCTACTTCCGGTGCAACCGGAAGTTCCATAAAGCTGGATATATTTTCTAGATATAGACTAGATAATCACAAGAATATTTTGTGAAAAGTTTTTTTGGCTAGCTCTAAGGGTAAGGGGTATATAGAGGAATTACACACTATTGGGACACTCTGTATATATATAGTGTGTGTCCACGGATTGAATGTGGATAAGTTACAAGTGACAAAAAAATTCGAATTACATTATGATATTCTGGGAATCGCTCCTGCTTTGTCTTAAACTAAGATGTTGAGAAAATGAACAAAATAATTAATATACAGGGTGGTTTATAACTGATGTAATGAAATGTGTTAAAAGTAAACTACCTTTGTTTACGAAGATACCGAAAAAAGTTATTAACGAAAATTGTTTAGAATTAAAATTTATGACAGGCTCTCAATTTTCAAACAGATCAGCCTACTATGAATTTTTTTTAGCTGCGACTTTATTTAAATGACGTTCGACGGCTTCTGTGATTAGATGTACCTGAAAAAATACCTGAAACTGTATTAAAAAATGTCTTTACCATAATTAAATTTGGGGTAGGTTTTCTTTCATCTCAACCAATAAAAAAAGTAAAGTAAACGGACAATTGGACATTCGAAGCAATAATTGGCGAGTTGCATGGCTACTTGAACTCTGCCTTCGTTTCCCGGGATACTACTTATTTGAAACGTCAATTTTATTTGTCACGAACGGCAAGCTTCTGTATTTACAAATATTAACACTAAACCAAAAAGTATTTATTGTGCAGTGCTATGGTTTGGGTGAAGAACATTCTAATCAGGGAGTGATAAGAAAATTCCTTGAACGCTGGCCAAATTATTCGGTTTCCGCTACTGGTGTAAAAAAATTGTTACAAAATTTATGCGTACTGGGAGTGTTTTAAATGTTAAGAAGACAAAATCTGACCTAAATGAAGAAGACAATGCTGCAGCTGCATTAGCTATGGATTGCGTTAGGCGTTTTCCGAAATTATCATTAAGAATAAGGGCATTAGAAATTGGCAATATTATTTTTTCGGGCGAATCCACTTTCACCACCAATAGGGTGGTAAATTCCCTAAATGCACGGAATTGGTCTCTGGAGTATCCAGATTATAGAGTTAATTGCAGAAGACAATGACATAAACAAGTGAATGTGTGGTGTGCTGTTTCTTACACTGGGATAATTGGGCCATATTTTTTGGACGGAATATGAACCAGTACAGTTATCTGGAAATGCTGGAAAATATTCTTCAAGACCATTTGCATAACATGTCACTAGAAGATAGACAAACAGCATACTTTTAGCATGACGGCCACCCAGCACATGCAACAGGAATCGTTCGAGAATGGTTAGATCGCGAATTTCCTGGGCGGTGGATTGGTCGATATGGGCCAATACCTTGGCCTCCCACAAGTCCCGATCTTACCTTAATGGACTTTCATTTATGGGGCTATCTCAAACAGAAAGTCTACGCGGCTTCATTAAACAACGATCTTGATTTGTTTAAATTGAGGTTGAGAGAGTCAATTGACGGTATTCCAATTCAACATATCCAAAATGCCTACAAAGCATTTACTAAACGGGCTGAGTTATGTGTATCGGTTGGTGGCAGCACATTTGAATAATTTCTTTATTTCTCGTTGTTCGTTTTGATTTTTGTTAGCAATAAGCGTTTTGTATTTTACTAATACATTATTATTTAACATTGCATGGTTACTTACTTTGCGCACCTGCGTTCAGAAAACCACAGGTAAAATGCTCCATGTTGATAGGGAAAAAAAAAAATTAATAATTTACTTGAAAATTCAAACTAGGCTGATCTGGCTAAAAATTGAGAGACTGTCATAGATTTTAATTATAAACGAATTTTGTTAATAACTTTTTACGGTATCTTTATAAACAAAGGTTGTTTACTCTTAACACATTTAATTAAATCTGTTCTAAACCACCCTGTATATTAATTGATTTTGTTCATTTTCTCAACATTTTAGTTTAAGACAAATCAGGAGCGATTCCAAGAATATCATAGTCTAATTCAAATTTGTTTGTCACTATACCCTACCCACACTCAATCCGTGGACACACTGTATATATATATATATATATATATATATATATATATATATATATATATATATATATATATATATATATATATATATACATATATATGTATATCTACATTTATATAAAAATTGAAACTGACCCCGGATATGGGTTATAAGGGTCCTCATCTGACAAAATTTTTTCAAAATTCAAAAGATCTCTCAATTAATGAACTTTTTCTACGAAAATTCAGCAAAAAGTCTGGACGCAGCAAGTGAGTTATGGTAGCGAGTTTCCATGGAAATGTTTTTAATGTTTAATGTGCTTTTTTTTAACGAAAGAAATTAAATTTAGTAGAAAATATGACCTTTATAGTAGAAACTATGTTCTATAATTCATAAAAATAACTTTACGGTTTAAATAGGTACAAACAATTCTCGAACACACTTAAAACGTGTTAGAAAAAATATAGTCGGACTTTCCAAGCGATTTACACAAACTACACCTGCCAAGATACTACACTAAAGGCTTTTTCACCAAGATTAATATAAAATTTTAAAATTCGCCATTCTTTTACAAATATTGGCTAAGTCATTTTACATGAAAATTATATAGAGCCGTATTATAAAAATTAAAAAAAGATTTTTTTACTGTGAATATGCAAATATGTTTTGTCAATAACTTATTGCACATTAATTATTATTTGATTAATTATTTAAATTAAAATCTGCGAAAAGTGACCCAATAATTTTTTACACGAAAATTAAAAAAATCCAATAAAACACATACAATTCAAGTTATGGAATGTGGAATTGAACTTGAGAAAAATGAAAATGTAGAAGTTATTAGTTAACTTTAAAGTGGATGTAAACCTACGAAAGCAAAAAGGAATATAAGCGGAAATTTATTCCAATTTGGTGTCAAAATCTGACAGACCTGAGGTCAAAATGCTGATAAAGGCAAGTTATTTAAGTGTGCCACTTTAAAATTTTATTTCACACATGTGAAAACAATATTCTAATCACTTATTTTATGGACATGTAAACATAGATAATCTTATCAAATTAACTATCTCTTACATTTCTTTACCAAACTTAATTTAAATATATATATTTTTACATTTCTCTAAATAATCACATTATCACATCATATAATCCGTTATTAAAATTGAATAAAAAACTGAAAATACTGTTTTAATTTCGATCCCCCGCGAAGATTCAATTCAAAGATTTTGAGGATGAAAATTTCAATCCGTAGAACTTATGCTGCAAGCTGTAGTAATATTTCCATGTAAGAGAGCGAAACTAGAGCGAAATCCAAATGACAGATATTTACAGTGCTCAATTAAAATTTTGTGTCTTTGAATTTGAAAAGTAAAATGCCGATGAGATATATAAATCATTTTTATTTAAGAAATGTAACAAATATTAGGAAGATACTGTAACTTATGTCTATATATATATATATATATATATATATATATATATATATATATATATATATATATATATATATATATATATATATATATATATATATATATATATATATATATATAGTGTGTCCCAAACTTGATGGGAATGTATTGCTACCTCCGTTATTATTAGAGATATGGAGACGGTTATATCAGCAATGTTTTATAGAATTTCATGCTTGTTCCAAATATGACTTGCATCTTGCCCTGCCTCTTTTCGTTTCCGAGTTATTTTGAAAAAACCAAAATTTGTCGATTTTTGTTTCTTCAATATAGTCTGACATGTCTAAGACGTGCACATTATCAAGACACTTTTTACAGAGTAATCTTTTTGTGCTATTCTCAACTTTGGATTGTAATTTGTTTTTGTGCTACATGTATCAACATTTGTTTTTATAATGGCAGCCATATTGGATTTTTTACTTATGTGATAGCCTGTGAAAAGAGCTTTCCAATAATGTACCACATGCTAGATAAATCTTGTAATTGCACCGAAAATTTTGAGAAAACCCGTTTTGAGGATAGTAAGATAGGAAATCCAATACTAAAAAACAAACGACAAAAAAAAGTGTTCAAAAAGCAGTAGGCCATGAAGTTTAACAATAGACTTCTACTTTTAACATAATTTTCCGTAATGATTCACGATAAAAATATTGTAATTTAATTTACAATACTTAATTGGGTAATTATGCTAGGTAATATTATGTGAAACAGTTTAATAAGGAAACCCGGCAATAACAAATAGAAACTTAAACTCCACAAAACAACACACTAAATATAAAATTGTTTAATAATAATCAATGCACTTTATACACCTTTTTGAAACATGCCTGTAAACTCTGGTGATGGTGTTTTGGTTAATATGATTTATAGCTTTCGTGATTATGTTTCATAATTCACTGATATTTTGTGGTGGATCGAATTTATACACATCATTATTCAGAGTACCCCACAAATAAAAATCAATGGATGTTATATCAGGAGTTCGAACACACCAATGACCGGCCCATTGTTACAAATGACACGATTATTAAAATTTTGGTACAAAAATTCTTTGACGATCGTAGCATTGTGAGCTGGACAACCGTCTTGTTGGTACCAAATCTCGTCTAGATTATCATGAACTCTTCTAATTGTTGGTAAGATATCATTTCTCAATAGATTATAATACTTGCCCCCCCCCCAGTTAAATTATTTCCAAGAAAGAACGGACCGACAATCAAGTTACCTGATTTTTTTTTAAATTAGCTGTCTTATCTACAAATAAAAAAATAACAGTTTTTTACCTAATAAGCCGCACCAAACACTAATACCAAATCTGTCTTACAATCGTCTTTATTCCTTTAGATGGGGATTTTCATTTGCCCAATAATGCCTATTATGGCGATTATACACACCACAATTTGTAAATCTGGATTGGTCAGTCCATATTATTTTAAAATGAAAATGTTCATCTTGCTGCCATTGTCCTTGATACCATCTGCAGAATTGAAGTCGCTTAGGGCAATCGTCAACATTTAAGCCTTGTACGATGGTAGGTTTGTATGGATCGTATGCACTTTGTTTTAATACACGGTGTACCGTACTTTTTGGGACGTCAATTTGTTCACCATAAAACCGAGCAGATTGCGGAGGGTTTTCGTTTCAAACATGTAAGACAGCATTATTTCTTTCTTCATTTCTAGGCATTGGTAGTCTCTTTGTGTGGAAGCTGCCGTCGTTTAATAGATTGGTCGCTATTCTGCGAAATATTTTGGTGTTTGGTTGTCGTCTTTCTGGGTAGTTCTTTTGATATGAATTTGCAGCTGACTCGGTATTTCGGTTAGAACGAATATAACAATCCAATATGTCACGATATTCCTCATTACTGAACATGTTGTTGAATAATATTTAAAATAAACAGAAAATAAACCATTTAGTACAAATTTTAAGCAACGTGTTAAACACACCTCAAATTGTTCAGAATATTAAGAATGACAGTATCCTTAATTCTCACGATAGTGTTATATCCATAGCAACCTTTCTTTTGTTGTTTTAGTGAATTTTCTTAGAAAAAATTCACTAATAAGGAGATCTCGACTTTTGAATTTTGAAAAAATTTCTTCAAATGAGCGCGATCTAGGACCCCTAGAACCCATATCCGGGGTCAGTTTCAATTTTTATATGTTTATATATATATATATATATATATATATATATATATATATATATATATATATATATATATATATATATATATATATATATATTATATATATATATATATATATCTATATATATATATTTTTATATATATATATATATATATATATATATATATATATATATATATATGTGTGTGTGTATCACACCGATAACTCAAAAAATCATTGACCGATTTTGATAAAATTTTTCATGTGCCTTCCTTTTGTAAGTGGCTTGGATAAGTTTGTTAACCAGGAAAATCTGACCAGGTTTTCCAGGAAAATTTTGGGTTTTCTTTCGAAAAAAAATTTTATCACAAAAAATAGGAAAGCTATGGTAACCAAATTTGGTACGTAAGTTTATAACATTAAAAGAAAACTATATACCAAAATCTATATTTCTATGTTAAAAGAAAAAAAAGTTATAAAAAAATATTTCGTGCCAGATCATTTCTATGAAAATTCACTACCATAACGCACTTGCTGCGTCCAGACTTTTTTTAAATTACTTACGTTTAAAAATTAAACAATTTTCAAAGGCGTCTTCCTGAATCTGCTTTTTATTGAGTTCTGTTAGCAAATTTAGTTATTTACTAGGTTTATCTATTTATTTAAATTATAAAAAATTTTGTGGCTAATGTTGTAATGTAAAATATCATTTGTAATAATGGGCCGATTTATTGGTGTGCTCAAAGTTTATATTTTTTTATCGTGAATCATTACGGAAAATTATGTTAAAAGTACAAGTCTACTGTTAGACTCCATGGCCTATTTGTTTTTGAATACTTTTTTTTGTCATTTGTTTTCTGATATTGGATTTCATAGCCTACTATCATCAAAACGGTTTTTCTCAAAATTGTCAATGCAATTACAAGATTTCTCAAGCATGTTGTTTATCATTGGAAATCTCTTTTCACAGGCGATCACATGAGCAAAAAATCTAATATGGCTGCCATAATAAAAACAAACGTTGATACCTCTAGCTCAAAAACAAATGACAATCCAAAGTAGAGAATAGCACAAAAATATTACTCTGCAAAAAGTGTCGTGATAATGATCAAGTCTTAGACCTTTCAGATCAACACCTACTTAGATGTTGAAAAAAAAAATCGACAATTTTTGGTTTTCTCAAAACAAATCGAAAATATGAACCCCATCCACATTTATATGGAAAATCATATGAGACCCTTATGTGGTTTTTGTCGGAATTCCAAAAAGTGGAAAATGCGTACTAATGTTATCAACCGTTCACCATGATAACAATTTGTATCAGGAGAAAGGAGACAAAAAAAAAAGTCGGAGATGATTACATTTTATAATGTCACCAAAGGCGGAGTTGATACTGCAGACTATGTAGCAAATATAATTTAGCCAGAAATACTCGTAGGTGGCCGATGGTTGTTCTGTATGGTGTACTAAATATTGCAGGTATATTATGTTATATTATGTATGTATGTACATATAAATAAGACAGCACAGACACATTCTGAAAATATACCAAGAATGTTTCGAAAGAAAATAATTAAATATCCCCAGAACATTCTCACAAAATACATATATATATATATATATATATATATATATATATATATATATATATATATATATATATATATATATATATATATATATATATATATATATATATATATATATATATAGAACATCTATAAACATGAGGATGGGACAGATTCTGTCACACTAATAAGGTTCGTAGAATGTTATTTATAATATTTTTAGGAGCTCCTAGTGTCTTCTGAAAATGTTCCACGAACATTCAATTAATCTTCTCAAAATGTTCATACATATACTCATGGGAACATTGCGTTTTTAAAAAAGATATACAGGGTGTCTCGCATAAGAAACGACAGAGAGCAGGGGCATGTAGGGGAACCTAAAATATGGTGATATAACGCAACTTAACCCTATACTAAGGTGCATCCCTGAGAAGTTATAGGCCTTAAAACTGGGGTTTTAAATTTCGAAAAAAAAAAGAATATCTCAGTAACACTTCAACTTAGAAAAACCAAATTTGGTACACGTTTTGGGTTACCAAGAGCATTTATCGTTGGTGAGTAGAGTTCAATTAAAGCAATTCAAAGCGTTGGATAATGGTGATGCACCCATAAAATGTGACAGAATTTTTTAACTTATTGGCGGATCTAAAAAAATATTGTTTTATTTTATGGGGAAGTAAATTATATATCTTTTTTACTCTTGTTATTTTTCAATAAAAGCTTGTCGTTTTCAAGAAAAACCCGAATAACTAAGACACATATATTATTAATGTTACTTAAAATCACCTGTGAAATTATCATGTTGAAGAATTTCTATAACTTATCGATAGCAGTTTTTTTATTTATGTTGTTTGAGTTGTCTGTTTTCTAATAAATTATACTTATTCACACTTTTTTACTGATTGTCAAATTTGACCTATACATAAGTTTATTGGCAAATATTGAATTTTCGATGATTTTTAGTAAGATTAATAAAATATGTTTCTTTATTATTCGTGTTTTTTTTAAACAATAAAGTTTTTTGAAAATAGCAGGAGTAACAAAGTTTTAGGGTTAAATTCCTCATAAAATGAAATTTTTTCTTAAATATACCAATCTGTTAAAAATTGTGACATTTTAAGGGTGCATCGCCCCTAGTCAACCTTTTCAAATGCCTTAATTGAACTCTACTTACCATTGATTAATGCTCTTGGTGCACTCAAAACGGGTACTATATTTGGTTTTCCAAGTTAAAGTATTACAGAGATATTGTTTTTTTTCGAAATTTGGAACCCCACTTTGAAGGCCTATAACTTCTCGAGGCTGGAACTTAATATAGGGGTAAGTAGCGTTAAATCACCATATTTTACGTTTACCTACATGTCCTTGCCCTGTGTCGGTTCTTATGCAAAACAGATTTTCCACCATTTAAGTGGCCTTTTATAGACTTTCGTATAAGCAAGCCCAACAGGCTAGAATTTGAACTTCAATCACTCACCCTTGTGTAGGTTACCATATTGTTCCAGTGGCTATACACACCTGTAAACTCAAGTTCAGATACGTAATAAGTTAACAATTCGAGTATTGCACATTTATTCAGATTAAGTATGTACTTATAACAAATAGAAAGAGATGTCTGAATAAAATATTAATAAAAAAATTAAAATTTCAATAAGATAAAAATCAAATAAATAAAGATACAGTTCTTGGAGTTGCCAGAAAATCTAATAGTCAAATACAAAGTTTCCGAGATGCATAATCGCGGTTACCCCACTGAAATAACTTGAAATTTGACTGGACTGCTGTTCCTACAGGCTTTCAGTTTGGCATTAAAGGAATTGCATTACACAATAGTACTTAGAATAAAACCTTATATAACGTTGATCATAGACCATTAATTTTGACATTAATTTTCATTTACGTATAGCGGCCATCTTGCCATTTGGCATCTTCTTTTCCCGGCGGCATGGACATGCGCTCTCTGCCTAAAGAAGGGATTGCCTAAATATACAATATGTTTACCATAGACAGGTAAGAGAATCAAACATGCAAAATAGTTACTATTTTAATTCTCACCACTATACCGCAATCATCATCTATTTTTTCATTAAATTTTAAAGTTATCTAATATTATAAGGACATCTCAAGCACATTCTAAGCGAATATTCGGAATAATAATGTATTTAAATATTCTCAGTAGAATGATGAAGAATTTTCTTAGGACGTAATTGAATGAATGTACGCAGAATATTCAAGATTGAAGTTTGATATTCCATAAATGTTATTAGAACATTCCGAAACTAATATTCTGAAAAAATAATGTTCTCACAATGTAAGAACATTCTGAGAATATCTTGTGCTGTATGGGTATATATATATATATATATATATATATATATATATATATATATATATATATATATATATATATATATATATATATATATATATATATATATATATTAAACATACTCTTTTTTGAAGGTACCAATGCATTCGTCATCCACCGTACTCCGTACTAACAATCAACAAGCAGATGGTATAAAGCGAAAGGAATTTTTGGAAAAACTTGGGCTTGGGCTAATACAGAAACAATTGAGAAGTCGAGTCGAAAACAAATTTCTTCCTCAAAAAACTCGAGAAGATGCAAGACAATTTCTGGAAATGCCACCAGTAGAGGTTCAAATGGCGTGCCCTGAAACTAACAAGAGGACGTTGCAAACTTTGCAAAGACAGAAAAAACAATGTTTTGTCAAAAATGTAAATCCTATCTTTACTTAGAGCACTCTAAAATCATCTGTAATAACTGCATTAGAGATATACTCTGATAACAACAAAAAATCGAAATTAAGTTTCTACATTCTAAAATATGTTTGTTGTATTTTTATACAATTTTATAAAATGATGTTAAGTTTTTTTTCATAATTTGCAGATAAATAAATGAGTTTTAAATCTTCACTTTATTGCATTTCTCATATTAAAGTAAAAAGTAATTAGTTTTCCAGTATTGGACAGGATGCCGAATATGGGTCTCACAAGCCCAGGGCATTTATTAATGTATTTTTTAAAGGCCATTTACCGTAGGGTTAAAAAGATATATCACACTACCCACCAGTGAATTTCAAAATTTCTTAAGGGTAGGCAACCCTTCAAAAGGTTTAACGATTGGTTGAGATTTTTATATCAAAAAGTTAGTTTTTGAAAATAAAAATCGACCTCCTTTTGAATTTTCCTTCATAATGGTCACTTTTAATTTTATTGAATTTTTTCGCTACTTTATAGACCCAGTGTATATGTATATCAAAACGCAATACTGTATTCACGGTTGCATATCTAACCACATAATCTTCAGACAAAAGTATAGTAATGAACAAAAAATTAATAACTCCTGTATTATATACTTTTAACGACTTTTCATAAAGTTCTGATATGGGTTTTTTATGAGCGCGAACTTGAGCCGTTGGAACACATTTCCAAGATTGATTCAAATTTCTATATACCTTTCTATATCAAAACGCAATATTGTAATCGCGGTTGCATATCTAACCACATAATCTTCACACAAACGTGTAATGAACAAAAGATTAATAACTCCTGTATTATATACTATTAACGAATTTTCATAAAGAATGTTCTGATATTGATTTTTTTTAATGAGCGCGAACTTGAGCCTTTGGAACACATTTCCAAGATAATTCAAATTTATATATACCTTTCTTGGTTGTATACCTCATGGTTTGAGAAGTTCTACGTCACCAATACTTCCGGGTCGTTTCGTTAAGTTCGAAAAGCTCTTCAGAAACTAAGTTAGTTAAAAAAAAATGCGGATTTTCTTTGCGAGGATGTTGTTCATTAAAAAATGTATTGTTACGAAATTTAACACATAAGTATATCGCCATTAAACTACAGATGCGATAGGCCTATGTCAAAATTCAGTTATAGTATATAAATGTAATACAAGTTTTTCCGGATTACAGTTTAACAGAATTTGATAAACGCCGCAAATAATAATTGTTGTTGTTAAAAAAGCTGACGATACTGTGCATTATAAAGGTAAATAGAATAAGCAAAGGTGAATGTGTTAAATAATTTACTCGTTGTCAGTGTCAGCAAGTGTCACACGATTTAGGTAACTTCTAATATTAAATTCAGACGCTTTGGAGTGAATTGTTTATAAAAACCAGCTATTTGAAGTTAACATTATAATAGGTTTAAACAGACAGGTACAAGAATGCGATTAAGATATAAAGCAAATTGCGCTATTATTACAAAACTCGATAAAAACGCTACTATAGCGCACTGTTGCGTCCCGACATCTTTTATTTAAAGAAAGTTTCGCCGAAAGAAAATGCGCCATTGCGGAGGTCGCGATTTTTGAATTTTCAAAAGAATTCTTGAATTGCGCGCGAACTAGGACCTCCGGAATCCATATTCGAGGACAGTTTTTGCCTTTTTATATTTATAATATACACAGGTGTCCATTGTAAAAGGTTCCACCGGGGTTTTACAGAGAACCGCTGAGAATTTCGAAAAAACTTAGAACACGTCGATTTTATTTAAGACAGGTACACTTATTTGACCCCTAACACAACTTGTAGCGCTCAACCCATGGCTGAAGTGACTTTCACCCCTATAATTTGAAAAGGAAGGTGGGACGAGTTGCACTTTGTTGAAGGGCTCTTTTGACTATCTACCCAAAGCTGCAATTTTATAATATATCAATTAGTTTTTTAGATCATTTCTTTCAAAACTTCAAAATATAACGTCCAAAATAATAGTACCTACCAATTTTCTGTTTAAGACGGCAATTACAACAAGATCGTTTTAAACCTCAACTTTAGCTCTTTTTTGTTGTTATTAACTATTAAAGCTAAGATTTTGGTGTTTTGCAAAAAGAAATCAGCAATTGTATTTTTAATTTAATGGTTGCCCAAAATGACCACAGTCGCCTTCCATACAGTAACATAATCTGTGACCAAATCCTCTTCTAACATTTTCCAACCTAAATAGTAGTAGAACCGTTCTAATTGTTCGGTTCTAATTGTTGCGAGAATGCATCTAGTCTTACATACTTTGTCCCTATATTGGGGTAGAAATGGGCCAGGGCTAACAATTTTTTAAATTGTTAGTTAGTTGTATACCGTCTCTATTTTTAATACTTTGTATTATTTGGAGCGGGCGTGACAACATAGTCCTTGGTTCCGAACTAGGTGGCGACACGTTCGCCACTCACTTAGTGTTTTAAGACTGGCTATACGATAGCCGTGTTATTTTTCGTGCATTTTTGCTGCAATTAGTATGCCGTACTGAAGAGCTCTAATGAGAGCGAAACCGGTCTACGGTTCTAATTGTTGCGAGAATGCATCTAGCCTCTTCAGCCACTCAAAAGCCCTGGTTCTCCAAAATCATGTGACAAGGCCAGAATTGAAAATGTCAAAGCTCACAAAACGCTTCTACACAATCCCAGTTAAGAAAACCGTCAAGCATTTAACGACGCAAGAAACCGCTATGTCGGCATTCTTTCTGAGGCAAAAAACTCGTTTAATAACCACATCAAAAACAAAGTCATATTAAGCTCCAACGGCGGCAAACCCTTCTGGACTCTTGCTAAATCTATTGGGAATAATTTCTGCAAAAGCACGTTCCCACCTCTTGTCTCAGGGGATGAAATTGTTTCTACCGCCCTGGGCAAGGCTGAACTTTTTGCTTCGCTGTTCGCCAGCAATTCTAGTCTCAACCCACCTCCAAATGTTCAACCACCAACAGTCCCCAATGTCGCGCATAAAATGACGGATATCATTTTCAAAACTAAAAAGGTACGAAAGATGCTCTCTTCTCTTAATACCAGGAAAGCCTCTGGCCTTGACGAGATCCCAGCAATTGTTCTCAAAAAATGCGCACCAGAACTTGCTCCTGTCCTGACTCGTCTATTTCAGATATCTTACAATAAAGGCATATTCCCTAGTAACTGGAAAACTGCTCGAGTACAACCCATCCCCAAGAAAGGATCCAAAGCGCTTCCTAGCAACTACATGCCTATTTTTCTCCTTTCAGTCCTCTCTAAAGTGATGGAAAAGTATATAAACACCGAATTATTAAAATTTCTGGAAAAACACAGTCTTATCCACGACAGGGAGTATGGATTCCATCAGCGCAGTCTATGGAACTAAACGGTGAATCCCAGATTGTCGCTCTAGACATATCCAAAGCATTTGACCAGGTCTGGCACGCAGCGCTGCTTAATACACTTCCGGCCTATGGGCTACCACCAAAACTTTGCACCTGGACAGCAATATTTTCTCTCCAACAGGAGCATTTCTGTTGTTGTGGATGGCCATTCCTCTAAACTGTATCCAATTAATGCAGAAGTTCCTCAAGGTTCAGCTTTAGCCCCTACTTTGTTTCTTCTCCACATCAATGACCTCCTCTCTAGAACATCCAACCCACTTCACCGTTATGTGGACGACAGCACTCTCCACTCAAATATACAATATTCTAAGCCTGTCTCTTTAGCCCAATTAGATGAGGATCGCAGACTCATGGAGAGTTCTGTCTCTGTGGATCTCCAAAAAATATTAGACTGGGGAAGTAGAAATCTCGTACAATTTAACCCCACCAAATCTCAGTCTTGCTTTCTTTTTCATAAGAGATATACCAGCCCTAGACCCATCACAAAGAACAACCAAGTTATTCAAAGTAATGAGTCCTTTTCTCTTGTTGGCATTTCTGTGGATCGAAATCTTAATTGGCACCAACATGTCACATCAATTGCAGAAGCGGCTGCTAAGAAATTAGGTTTCCTCTTCCGGGCTCGCAAATACTTTTCACCAGCTAATCTCTATACCTTATATACTTCACAAATAAGGCCAAACCTCGAATACTGCTCCCACATCTGGGGTTGCTGGTGCCGCTTCTACACTCGCTATCCTGGACTCCATTCAAAAGAGAGCTATACGTCTCATCGGCGACCCTACCCTCACCCAAAGGCTGCCATCCCTTGCCCGCCGACGTGCCGTTGGTGACCTCTCTCTATTTTATAGATATCTGCACGAGCACTGCTCAGAGGAGCTTTCCTCCATAGTTCCCCCACCTGCTGCCCCCAACAGATCTACCAGGGGAACAGAGCGAATGGACCCTTTTACTATCCAGGTCACCAGACATAGAACTTCTTGTTATGCCCGCTCTTTTGTCCCGAGGACTTCCAAGTTGTGGAATTCCTTGCCGGCACATGTGTTTCCTTCTCCCCCGAGCCACCAAACCTTCAAGTCCAGAATTAACAAGTTGCCTCTTTCCTCCCTGTCAGCGCCCACGGTACGTTAGTATTTAGGCTGTAAGACCTCGTGGTGTGTTGTTGCAATTTAAAAAAAAACACAAATTGGCGCTTATTTGAAAAATGTTTTGCAAAGTCTCACCATCGGCACCTCTCTATTAGTGGCTGCTATATACATGAGAGGTACAATTTAAATGGATCTTGTAATTCTTATTTTTAGTTAACATTTTTGGACCATTGAAGGGTTGGTAGTGGGCTGATAGTCCTTTTCTTAAAACTGATTTTTTTAGGGATTATGCGTACTAAAAGGTACGATCTTGGGGTATAGCAAAGTGAAGATCATTTTTTTTTAGCTCACCCTAATATATATATATATATATATATATATATATATATATATATATATATATATACATATATATATATATATATATATATATATATATATATATATATATATATATATATATATATATAAATTTTAGAGGACCCCCAATATTCCTTCTGGGGGTTCGGGGTGCTATTTTCCGGTGATTCGATAACATTTTTGAGACATGGGGAGTGGTCACCTCTCTGTAGGCAATTTTTAAATGAAACATTTGTTAGACATGACTTGCAGTAATAGAAAAACTACTATGGCATCTAGCAACCTACATTTTCAATAACAAATCTGGTGAAACTTAGTACGAGAATAGCTACCTATTATATGTTATATATACACCTACCTATGTATAATCTGTTTTAATTACATAAATTAAACAACTAATGTTAGTATCATAATATATACGTTTTTTCATACACCAACGATCTCGGACACTATAACATCCACCTCAAACAAATAAATTTAATAAAATTTAATTTATTACTCTCATTTAGATTTCTCCAATCGAAATGTTCATGAACGGAAATAAACAAAACAAATAACAATTGCAAAATACTGAAAAAGAAAGTACGGCTCAATAAACGAAGCCGAATGTGAGAACTCTCCGGGCACTTTACAGATGGCAGATGATGTCTGGGAAGCTGGAATCTTCATGGTGACGTCTGTAAAAGGATTGAGGGTCATTAACTTTGTGAAATGTGATTTCTATTACACATGATTGTGGTCTTGTTGCATTATTATAATCTGAGATGAGATACAATGATAAGTATATGGTATAATTAACCTAAGTGCGTAATCTTGAAATATATTGCCGTTGGTGCGTAAAACGTGAACTTATAGTGTCATCTGTCACGATATACTATTGTAATTGTTCACAGCAGAATAGAAGGAAAAAAAGTTAAATAAACTAAACTTTAACAATTAGTTTTTTTACCGAAGATTTCTTTAAACATTACTTATTGCTCTTTACAATTTAATATGAGGTTGTGGTATTAGTGAATTTTTATTTAAAAAAATTCACTAATAGAGAGGTATCGATGGTGAGACTTTGCAAACATTTTTGCAAATGAGCGCGAACTAGGACCCCTAGAA
Source organism: Tillus elongatus (assembly GCA_964006375.1). NCBI lineage: Eukaryota > Metazoa > Arthropoda > Insecta > Coleoptera > Cleridae > Tillus > Tillus elongatus. The sequence continues at coordinate 194,894,009 of OZ023263.1, forward strand.
CCCATATCCAGGGTCAGTTTCAATTTATATATATATATATATATATATATATATATATATATATATTATATATATATATATATATATATATATATATATATATGTATGTATGTATCCGCCTGGTAACTCAAAAAATAATTAACCGATTTTCGATGTAACTTGGCAAGTGCTTTCTTTTATTAATGGCTTAGATGAGTTCGTTAGCCAGAAAAATCGGACGGGGTTTTCCGGGAAAATTTTGAGTTTTCTTTCGAAAAAATTTTTTTTTCTCCGAAAGTAACGAGGCTGTTTTAATGAAATTTACTATATATATTGCCTTGCGAGAGATATTACTACATACTGAAATTCAACTTTCTAAGTTTATAAAAAATTGAGTTATTCAAATTTTAAATTTTCTTTCGAATTTTTTTTTCTCCGAAAATTACAAAGTTATTTTAATTAAATTTGGTAGATATCTTGCGTTAGGAGATACCTTACTACACACCAAAATTAAACTCTCTAAGTTTATAGAAAATTGAGTTATTCAAATTTGAACCATTTACTATTTAACATGAAGTTTTTACCACAGAAATCGTAGAAACGACGAGACGATTTTCACGTCTCTAGTATCAGGATCACATGAGAGGATAGGCAGTGGCAGTGTTTAAAAATAATGTTGTACATGCTAGTTTGCTATTCTGCAGATGATGTTTTCAATTTGTTTTCAATATATGGTGAATGTAATAGAATAGTTGAGACAACAGTTCGAACATTTAACAACAGATTTCTTTATTTGGCTCCAATGAATAGAACAAAGCGTTGTTAAACGTTTCAAAATTGAAGACAATGAAATGAATAAAATTATATTTCTTGCATATTTTGAAGCATGTCTACAAAGTTCGTTAAGAAGTAGGTCTCAAGATTTGGGTTTATCTATCTGGGCAATACACAGAATATTGAGAAAGCTCAATATGCACAATTAGTGAATTTTTATTTAAAAAAATAATTCACTAATAGAGAGGTATCGATGGTGAGAAAAATTATTTCAAATGAGTGCGAACTAGGACCCCTAGAACCCATATCCGGGGTCAGTTTCAATTTATATATATATATATATATATATATATATATATATATATATATATATATATATATATATATATATATATATATATATCCGTCTGATAACTCAAAAAATAATCAACCGATTTCGATGAAACTTGGCAAGTGCCTTTCTTTTATAAATGGCTTGGATGAGTTCGTTAGCCAGAAAAATCGGACGGGGTTTTCCGGGAAAATTTTGAGTTTTCTTTCGAAATTTTTTTTTACAAAAGTAACAAAACTGTTTTAATGAAATTTACTATATGTATTGCCTCAGGAGAGATCTTACTACGGTTTAAAATTCAACTTTTTAAGTTTAGAGAAAATTGAGTTATTCAAATTTTAAATTTTCTTTCGAAAAAAATTTTTTTCTCCGAAAATTACAAAGTTATTTTAATGAAATTTTGTGGATATCGTGCCTTAGGAAAGACTACGTATTAAAATTAAACTTTCTAAGTTTGTCGAAAATTGAATTATTTAAATTTGAAGTATTTAATAAAAATTCACTACCATAACGCACTTGCTGCGTCTCGAGTTTTTTTATGATCAAGATGACACGATTCGTGCAGTGTATTTGACCTCGATGACACCTCCCATACAAAAGGACCCCAGACCCAGCAAATAATGTATGGTAGCGAATTTTTATTAGAATGGGTTTCCAATAGGAAAATTGTTGGTTAACAAATTAATTAAATGTTCACATGAATAATAATAAAAAATCGGAACGCAGCAAGTGGATTATAGTTACGAATTTTCGTAAGTTTTGTATAACATAACGAAGCTTAGCTGCTCATCTCCTAAAGATATCATCGGACCTCTTTATATTTATTTATGTCTGTTCTGAGGGTGGAGAAGTTCTGGCGGGTCCCTGAACTGCACTCTTGTATCCCTGTCTTTCCTTTTTATTATAGTTCAGTTAAAAAAAAAAGAAAAAATTAATAAATAAAAAAAATTAAATAAAAGATAAAAAAAAATAAAAAAAAAATAAAAAAAAATAAAAAAAAGTATGTGTATATATTACTAAAAAAAAATAAAAAAGAAAAAAGAAAAGAAAAAAAAAGAAAAACAGAAGAAAATATTAAAAAATTATCATTAAAAATAATAATAATAATAATAATGATACCAATTTAATTATAGAAACTATATAACCTCAATTTTGTTGCTCGTATTGTTAGTAATAAACCTTTCCTTACCTCTCGTCTGTCTAATACAACAGTTTGTGGCTAATGGACCTGGTTTCCGAGGCCATCTGGATACAACACACACACACACACACACACACACACACACACACACACACACATATATATATATATATATATATATATATATATATATATATATATATATATATATATATATATATATATATATATATATATATATATATATATATATATATATTTATTTATGTTAGATTTCAGTTAGTAGTTGATTTTTATAAATAATTCACGCCAAAACGTTTAAATCTTTCTGCCAATTCAATATAAAAAGTCATTCAAGTAGTTAGACATTCTGATGAATATTGACAACGACTAAATGTTTTAATATATCCATATGTCTTTATTCTTTTTAACTTTTTACTGCACAGCAATATCCTTTTCTAACGACAAGGAATAGAGTTCGCGGTAAATTCCAAATTCTGTTAAATTTAGTTCCGGAAAAACTTAGATTCCAATTTTTCGACAACCCTGAATTTTGGCAGCTGCATGTGTAGTTATGTTATATGAGTTAAATTTCCTAAAAGTAAATTGACGAATTTCGAAGACTCTCAAGAGGATTTTCCAATATTCCATGGACAAAAGGACTTTAAAAACTAGCCGACGGACTTAGCTTGCGCAAAATAATTTACAATGTACTAGAAATCTCTGGGTGGCGAAGCGCCTCGCAAATACAAAAAGAAACGGTTGAATATCTAGAAAAATGAGTATTCAATGAGTAAGCAAAAAAAAACGCGTTTAATATTCTTGAAAAAGTTATCAAATTGTATTAAAATTGGTCCCCTCACCTGAAACCCCGTGGGTGGAATAGGGGAATCTTAAAAATCTGAAATAGGAGCCCACACTCTTGATTGCAGGTTCGTATTATAGGCCAGATAATACGTAACTTTTATTTCAAACATCTTTTTCGGTTCGTGGCAGATGTCGCTGTAATCGGTGAAATTCAATTGTTTCAGTTTTTGCAATTAAGCGATGTTTCACTTGATTCTGCAATACAATTACGATAGAAATTTACACTTGTTTTACCCACTTGATATTTTTGTTAAAAAGTCAATTTAGTTTTGCAATTTCAAATTTACAATAAAACATTTGTCTTTGGACAAAAATTCTAAATAAACTACTTATAGCGTAACCCAGAAACAAAGACGTGGACGTAGTAGGAGTTTTTGTTCCCTTTGGGCTGCTGAATTTAGGTGAGTCCCCTTGTCTCTCACCATCAGGGTGCTTGATTCAGGTAAGTCTTCTCACCTAACTTCATCGGGATGCTTAACTCAGGTAAGTCCCCTCGCATTTAACCATTGGGGTGCTTGATTTAGGTGAGTCCTCTTGCCTCTGTCCGTCGGGATACTTGATGTAGGTGAGTCTCCTCGCCTCTCACGATCGGAGTGTCGCATATGGGTGGGTCCCCTGATTAATTAAATGTTCAAATAGCTCACTTACAGCTACTTGAAAGTGTTCCAAACGTAGATATATGTTATTATTTACTTTTTGCAAAGTTTCTGCTGTTATCGTATTCGACGTTATTTTTTATAACACGCAAACATAATACATAGAATACAACACAAACAAATAATTACAGAATACGTAAGCAATGCTTATGTATACTCACAACTAAACCTACATAACTACAAGGAGAGGGGGGGGGGGGCGGTAGAAAGAGAGGGGAGAGAGAGAAGGAGAGAGAAAGAGGCTGACATTAATATATATATATATATATATATATATATATATATATATATATATATATATATATATATATATATATATATATATATATATATATATATATATATATATATATATATACAAAAGAGATAAGGGTCCGAGGACAGTTCCCTGAAGAACACTCTTAAGCATCTTATTTTCACTAAAATAATTACCAACCCTTACCTTCTGTTTCCTTAGCAAATAGTTTTTTTATTAAGGAAAGTGGCAAGCCTCTAACCTCGTTGCTCTCCAGTTTCATCAACAATCCAGCGTGAGACATACTATTGAATGCCTTCCGGAGATCCACGAAAAGTCCGATCGTCCCGTTATCCCTCTCAAAGTTGTCCAATATAGCAGTTGCCAGCTCATACAAAGCATGCTCAAATTGAATGTCTGCATGTTCTGTTGTTTGGCGGTTGTAGGAGGGGCTTAAGCAGTCGGTCTCGTGTCCCATACGACGTTGGCGTCGTTAAATATCCTTAACCACTTAGAAAAAGGAAGTAATTCGGCTAAAATTATAGGATAATGAGGTGAAACTGCTGCCTGGCGTCGGTTATTGGCCATAGTCGCGAAAATGGACCGAAGTTAAAGAAAAAGAAAAAACTTAACGTTAGAAATTTACTGTTATTTGTTAAACATCCTACTACTTAAGAAATACTTCTAACGTTATAGAAGCAACATACACACAAATACAAACATGTTCCTCTTTATATATTTATCTTTACTTTCTCACTAGAAACTTTCTGTTATTATTTCATTCAACTTTTATTAACTATTTAATAAATATATTTTTTTGGAAACCCATTCTTATGGAATTTTGCTACGGTAGCGCATGGTGCATCTGGGATATTTTTATAGGTAATCTTTAGGATCTGGAAATACGTAATATGACGATGCTGTAATTTTTCTCTCTAACCATCAAGGGCTGTTTCTTTGATTTAAGGAATATTTTTGAAAACAGCCAAGAGCTAGATTCATGTCTTACCTTCTAAATTATTTGCAATAGCAGACTGCTCAGCTCTAATAAAAGTCTGGACGCAGAAAGTGCTTCATGGAAGTGAATTTTCATAAAAATGTGTTTAATAGCAAACATGTCTCTTTAATGCAAGCAGGCATGTACCGCATTTTATCAAAATAACTTATTGTTTGAAAATTTACAAATATCTTCCGAAAACAAACTGAAAATATTTCCGAGAAAACTGGTTTCGTAGCCAACGAATCTTAGGTTAATAGCAAATTAGATTATTGAAACTTGAAGCAGTTAATGAAAATTCGCTACCAAAACGCACTTACTGCGTCTCAAGACACCCTACAATTAACGTATACAATTACATACATTTTTTTCACGTATCTTGTATAATAACAATTATATTTAGATTTACCGTAGAAATGCGTCACCCTATATATATATATATATATATATATATATATATATATATATATATATATATATATATATATATATATATATATATATATATATATATATATATATGCTAGTGCTAGTTTTTGCTCATTTGAAGAAAATAAAAAGTCGCGGTAGACTCATTAACAATTTTTTTCTACGAAAATTGCCTAATAGTGCTGCAAATTGGATCACAACTTCCACATTGCTGTTATATTTTATTTTCTTCAGAAAGACATTCTCATGGAAAGAATTTTGCGCCCATGACTTGACCACAAAGAAAACATTTGTATTCCTGTACTCATAAACTTTTGAAGCGTTATGTTACCCGAGTTTTATTGAAAAGAAAATGTAAATTTTCACCAAATCACCCCTTATTTGGCCCCTACTCCCTGAGGCGACCTTACCCAAAAACAATCCGAAGCGGTTCCTTGTCAGGCGCTAAGTGGATACCAAATTTGAAGACGATATCTCGATTCGTTCGAAAGTTATTGCGCCTATTAACAGGCAGATGTACCTACCGACATACCGACAGACCGATATATATATATATATATATATATATATATATATATATATATATATATATATATATATATATATATATATATATATATATATATATATATATATATATATATATATATATATATATATATATATATATATATATATATATATAAATTCGTTTCAGAATCAAGTTTTCTATACGATTTGAGACTTTTTACGCCGTTTTGTAAAAAAAATAGAAATATTTGTCAACAATATTTCACCCTTCACATTCAACCCCTAATTTAATTTCCCCACAGAATACCAGATATTTAACGATATTAAAACCTTTATAATACATAAGCCCTAAAACGTTATATTACTCGAGTTTTAACGAAAGAATGTCAATTTTCACCAAATCACCCCCCATTCATCCCCTATCCGCTAAATAGATTTTACCCAAAAACAATCTGGACCGTTCGTTTGTAGAGTGCTAACTGTATACCAAATTTGAAGACGATATCTCAATCCTTCTAAAGTTATCGTGGCTACAAATAGACAGACATACAGACCGACAGGCAAAAAAAAATTGTTCCCAAATCATGTTTTCTAAATGTTTTGATATTTTTTACGACATTTGAGCGAAAAGAAATTGAAATTTTTGTTGCTGATGCGATACTTCCTACGTTGTGATGATGCGAAAGTAAAATTATAGACCGTTAAACCATAAACTTAACCAAAACTATTGCGAAAGCATCAGAGAAAGGGTTTATTTGAAATTATTTTTCTGGAAACATTTTAGTAAAATGAAGGACAATGACGGTTGAAACTGAAACTTAAGGGTGTGCACAATACTCTTGTTGCGACATTTTCTTTTCATAACCCACATTTGTTTCAGGTTCTTTCCCTAAATGTTGCCAATTTTAACGTTTCTAATCGCGATTTTGACGTTTTGAGGAAAACCACAAATTTATTTTCTTTAAATGCCTATAAACTAAATTCTAGGGGTCCTAGTTCGCGCTCATTTGAATAATTTTTTTCAAAATTGAAAAGTTCGCATCTCCTCATTAGTGATTTTTTTTAAAGGAAATTCACTGAAGGCGAACCCAGTACCTACTTGTTTTTGATGATGGTTAGAATTAATCTAGCCTTACACATTTGAACCATCAATCTTCATGAGACAAAGCGGTATGTAGTATGTATTATATAATACGTTAGGTTATTATTCTATTATATACTGTCACTGTTGTCTGCAAACTTGGGAACATAGAAATGAGGTCTACAATCACTTAATCTTATTTCCTTAATTATCGTAACATCTCTTGGCGTTCTATTTTGTACTGTTAAGACAAATATATGTGCAATACCGAGATTACTTTTACTTTCGTATACGCAAATGATGACTTATGCTTCCTATACTTAATCTTTGCGCATCTCTTGAAATATAAGTTCCTCAGTTTTTACACACATAACTGCATAAATAAACCAGTCGGATAATTAATTCAATCACTATTGTTCTTTTTGTTTAACTGCCTTTCTACTACTGGTTGTTGGTTGACGTGTGTATTAGATCTTTAGTATTTCTTAACCCTTTGAAGCACGAATTTCAATGTTATTTCCAATTCTAATGACATTTGGTATATATCATCTTAATGTGTAGAAAAATGATGGAGTATACTTCTTTGTTGCAAAAAGAACATTTATTTTAACTTTTGCAAGTGGTTTCGATATGAAACAACAATGCAAGTGAACACATACAAAATCGAAAGATTACATATATTTTATATTATTGACGATAAGTTAGAAAACAGTTTCTTTCTGCCAGTAAACACGACCCGACTTTACACTGTATGCAGCCCCATCTGGTTTGATGAGGTTTTGCGGTCGTACTACACTGATCACAGCGTTTTGATGTTCCGAGCACAGGTAGATGTTTTGCTTGATCTATTGGTACATAAGGCTTGAATCTGGATACAACTTTTTTAGTAGAAGATGGCCTGTCAAAAGAGCCTCTTGGAACGGAAGCCCCAATCAAACTCAGTATTACTTCTAATCGGAAAATTTTGAGCCTCATAGCACTTTTGGTCCTCCGTTTGAATATTATATATGAGTTGACTACTGATGTATCGAGAAAATGCCAAAATAGACGGTGGTACCATTTTCGGGATTTCCGATCGATGGCGTAGTAAGATTTCATCATATCAGCATTGTCAACTCCACCCATATATCTTCGGTAGTCTACAACTGCTTTAGGGCAATTGACTTCAGTCATACTTCCATCTTTCTCCCTTTTATTCACTTTAGTTTGATCTGTAGGAGAATGTATAGTAGAGAGCATCTGAATAGTTATTTTGTCCTTCCACTTGATACAAGATATTTTGTCTCTATAAATTGCCCAATCAAAATCACCTCGATTCATTTCCTTATAGCCTTTCAATCCAGTGGGAAGATTTTTTCTGTTTGCGCGTACAGTTCCACACGCGTAGATTTTATTTTCTTGTAAAGAAAGTAAAAGGTCAGTTGTTGTGAAATAGTTATCAAAATAAGCTTGGTGTCCTTTTCCTTCGAGACCCTTAGTCATGTTAAGCACTACCCGTTCACCGAAACCTTTCTCAGATTTATCTTGTTGCTTTCCTGTATATAATTCAAAATTACTTAGATAACCTTTTTTCTCGGCACACGCCCAGATTTTAAACCCCCTTTTTACAGGTTTCATTGGCATATATTGCTTGAAGGCTATTCGCTCTTTCAACTTCACTATGCTTTCATCAACTGACACTTCTTTTGATGGGCAATAATATTTCTGGAATTTTTTCTTTAGGAGTTCAATGTATGGTATGATTTTTAACAATTGATCAAAACCGGGCTCCCCTTTTTTTGCCACTGCAGCATTGTCATTGCAATGGAGGCTAGTTAGCAGGGAGCCAAAACGGTTTACGCCTATTTTTGGTGCTATGAAATCATCACGTAGTTCTGGACGCCAAGACCAGTAATCGCGAAAGGAGGGAGGTTTTTTATACCCATGGGCAAATTTACCGCTAAAAAATGTTCATTTGCTCCTCAGTTGTCAGAATAAAGTTTTTTTTCCTGTGTGGCATACAAGTTTGTTTGTCCTGTAACCAGACGAATAGCATCGCCAAAAATAAGCAAGAAGAAATCCATAGGTTTTGTGACAGGAGGTGGTACTTCAGAGCTGGGACCAGTTAGTTGCTGAAAATGATTTAGATTCGGAGCAATTTCTTGTTTTTTCCAGTTCACAAAGTGGATAAGTGGTATATCATCTTCTAAATCGGCTGGGTCGTCATTTATGTCGCTCCCAATTGCCAAATCTTCGTCACTCAAAATAGTGTCCTGAGCAATCGCTTCGGTAGTTTCATTATTTTCAATGATGTCTTCAATAATTTCTTCCTCATATTCGCTTATTACTGACTCTCCATCAGAAGGACTTTCATTCAGCAGAGCGTACGCTTCATCCGAGGTTAGTTTTGATAAATCGATTTGTTTTTTCGTCACTTGCGACAAATCAATTTGATTTTCCATCCTAACCTAAACAAATTTACTTTAGTGCATTGCACGCATACTGGTTTCGCCGCGAAACCATATCCGGTCAACAAAAACAAATTTACTTTACTGAAAGCACACTGGTTTCGCCGCAAAACCATATCCGATCGACAATATAAAAACAATAAACTATGTACAACAAGTATTCTTACCTTTCTAGTAGTGCCCCAGTAACACAATCGTCCAAAAAAATGGAGTAGTCATAACACTTTTTACGAAGATGTAGATAAAAAACGAAATAATTCATAAAACGTGGTTTCTTTGACAAATTCTAACGAATACTATCAATACAGTGTTCGCCAATTGCAAACTTGCGATGGAGATCAATATATGGCACACTAGTACCCAAGTAGGAAGTGTGGTTTCACTGTAAAACCAGTCTACATATAGAAAAAAAAACATTAGGTAAGTGGTTTCGAAACCACTTTGCTTCAAAGGGTTAAGCCTGTCCCATTCCCATATGTTTCTCAGCGGAGACATTTGTTTTCATCCCACCACGTCTACCCTCTATTTAACCGTCGATTATCAGTGATAAAAGTCGGTACTTTAGTGTTTCGCATTATATGACCAAATTAAGATGATTTTGTTCTATTAATTTACAATTAAATAGTTTGGAAATTGCAAGTAGGTTAAATGTCAAATTTTTATGAAAATCTTTCTAATCTAAAAAATTCAAGTTGAAAAGAATATATTTTCGAATATAGTGATGTTGGTTTGATAAAATTTGTTACACATGCTGCCTTTATAAAATCTTTGTAAGGTACCCAAATCAAGTTTACTAGCCTAATAGAACATTAGGTTAATAAAATTAGAAGAAAAATATTTTTGAAAATGCGGTACCATAACGCAAATATGCTGCTAAGTTTTACTGCTGATTGTTAGTGTTTTGGCTACTTATTGATTTATTCACTGATTAAATGCTTTTCTTAAATTTTATTGGGTCCATAAAAATGTAGCACTTTTAAATCACAAACCGTAGAGTTTAAGCTGCTGCCAAAAACATTGAAAAATGGTGTATTTAAAATGAATTTTCTGCAACACTTTAATGAAATAAAGAACTGTAGCTGTTGAAACAGGTCACTAAGACCTTAGAAAACGAGGACGACCTGGATAAAAAAGGCAGTTTTGTGAAATAATGATGAACAGTTGATGGTCCGCAATTTTCTTGAAGGATTGTGTTATCGAATGAAGCTTTGCCTTAATAGAAGCGTTTTAGGCCAAATGTTGGATATTTTGCTACAGAAAACATGCACTGCATAATGAAGTGCCATACAAAATAACCCCAAAAAGGAAATATTTGGGCTGGAAAGCATAATTTTGGGTCTTCTTTGACGACACGTTAACTGGAAAAAAGATATATGGTTTCTAAGAATTCGATTTTATATATGCGCTTGCTGTACCTACTGTATCCAAATCGAGAATATCTGTACAATTTGAATGACACCTTATGGTATCAACATGATGGAGCATCAGCTCATTACACTCGACCGGCGCGGAATATTTAGATTGGATAGGTCGGCGGCGTTCAAAGAATGTCCAACTCTGATTTGACCCTTTTGAAGTTGTATCTGTGGGGCAATCTAAAATCTAAATGGACCGAACAATATTGATGACCTTAAACGCTGAATCAGAGAGAAAATTTGAAAATATTTCGTAGTAATATGAAAAGATCACCTCGGCTATTACCACAATCTTGCTGGTGTTCAATTTCCAAATATATAAATCCACTTTTATACAATTTTGTCAATAAGAAACTCATCATTTAGAATTAAAGTATTATAAGTGAATTTTCCTAGAAAAAATTCACCAACGGGGATCCAGACTTTTGAATTTCGAATTTTTTTTTGCAAATGAGTGCAAACTAGGCCCTTAAGAACCCATATCCGGGGTCAGTTTTAGTTTATATATATATATATATATATATATATATATATATATATATATATATATATATATATATATATATATATATATATATATATATATACACACTTTATTTGTTTGCTGTACTTTTAGTGGATTTTTATTTTTAAAACTTCACTAATAGAGAGGTATCGATGGTGAAACTTTGCTAAAGTTTCTTCAAATGAGCGCGAACTAGGACCCCTAGAACTCATATCCGGGGTCAGTTTCAATTTTTATATGTTTATATATATAAATAACTTGGCAAGTGCCTTTTTTTATTAATGGCTTGAATGAGTTCGTTAGCCAGGAAACTCGGACAAGGTTTTCCGGAAAAATTTTGAGTTTCCTTCTGAAAAAAATTTGTTCTCCAAAAATTACAAAGCTGTTTTAATAAAATTTATATTGCCTTAGGACAGACCTTACTACGTACCAAAATTTAATTTTCTAAGTTTATAGAAAATTGAGTTATTCAAATTTTGAATGTACTTTCGAAAAAAATTTTTTATCCGAATATTACAAAGGTATTTTAATGAAATTTTGTGGATATCTTGCCTTAGGAAAGGCCTTACAAGATACCTAAATTAAACTTTCTAAGTTTATAGAAAATGGAGTTATTCGAGTTTGAAACATTTAATAAAAATTCATTACCATAACGCACTTGCTGCGTCCCGAACTTTTTTTTGATTTTTTTATTGGTTTACGTAGACTGCAGTTTCGCACCGTCCTGGTTCATCATCAGCACGCTATTCACTGCTACTGATGATGAACCAGGGCGGTTCAAAACGGCAGTCCACGTAAACCAATAAAAAATCACAAAAAGTACAGCAAACAAATATAGAGTATATTTAAAAATGATTAGAATGTAGTGCACCATTCCAAAAGATATATATATATATATATATATATATATATATATATATATATATATATATATATATATATATATATATATATATATGGGTGTGTGTGTGTTTGTGTGTGTGTATCACACCGATAACTCAAAAAATAATGAGCCGATTTTGATAAAATTTTGCATGTACCTTCCCTTTGTAAGTGGCTTGGACAACTTCGTTAGCCAGGAAAACCGGACCAGGTTTTCCGGGAAAATTTTAAATTTCCTTAAAAAAAATGTTTTTCTCAAGAACTAAAAAAAGTTATGGTAACCCAATTTGGTAGGTAGATTTATGATATAAAAAGTAAACTACGTACCAAAATTTAGATTTGTACGTTGACAAGAAAAAAGAGTTATAGTAAAATATTTGTTGCCAGATCACTTCTGTGAAAATTCACTGCCATAACGCACTTGCTGCGTCAAGACTGATTTTTTAATAAATTGATGTTTTTAGAAACACTGAATCTATGGGTTATGAGTTTTTAAAATAAATAATGAATTTTAAATAAGTTTATTCCAACCTTTTTAAAGACATTGTATATTACGATATTATTCTAGGATAAAACGTGATCTAATAATTTTCAGTTTAACATTTGAGTGGCCCTAGAAGTACAGTAAGAGAAATTTAAACCTTTTAACGCACAAAATATGCGTGTAGCATTACCTTAACGTGTTCTAAAGTGCAAAATCAGTTACAACATGGTGAGAAAACAACACACTATAATTCTGTCTCATTTAGCACACGTACGCATCAGTGAAACTCATAGTTATTTATCACCTTACATTGATCTTGAGACGAAAGTGAAAACACGCCATTATCTGATTGTGTGCAAGTACAGTCGCATGTGTTCAACTTGAAAGTCTCTCAAAAACCTTGTTCTTTACTCGAATCTACACAGTGTTCTAGAAATAACACTATATAAAAAACTCTAGACGCAGCAAGTACGTTATGGTAGTGAATTTTCATAAGAATTTTACACTATTAGTAAGATATATTATTAAAACTAATTCGTCAAGATTTAAATGAACTTTGGAGATCTGTTTTAGAGTCCCAGTTAGCGATTATTTGAAAAAAATTATATTTTATATGGAGCTACTAAATTAAAATTTGGTCTTAGATATAATATGTAAGTACTGCAGGTACCTTTAAAAAAATTGTGTTACAAATTTCATTAAAGTTACAAACGTTTTTCAGAAAAAATAAATGATTTACAAAGGGAATGTACCTGTCGAATTATAAAAATACACTGTTGGTAAAATATACTATTAAAACTAATTCTTTAAATTTAAATGGACCTTTGAGATCAGTTTTAGAGTCCTAGTTAGCGATTATTTCAACAAAATTATGTTTTATCTGGAGCTACTAAATTCAAATTTGGTCTTGGATATAATATGTAAATAGTGCAAGTGTCTTTAAAAAATTTTGTTACAAATTTCATTAAAGTTACAAAAGTTTTTCAGAAAACAATTCATTATTTACAAAGAGAATGTACCTGTCAAATTATAAATATGACAGGTATTTTTCCTTATTAATTGTTTGGATGGTTTTAGTTTAGTCAACCCATCCAGTTTTGCAAACAATAAACAACAAAAAAAGTTTTTTAAAACAAAACGAAGCTCAATATGTTATTTTTCTTTAATTTATTACCCACGTGCGTTAACATAGGCGTTATTAAGGTTCAAGATTAAATATTGTGGCTTAATGGAAAATTTATTGAGCTATCGGATGTGAAATATTTTTACGAAAATTTTCTACCATAACATAAAAAACCTTTTTTGTTTATTGTTTGCAAAATGGGTTGACTAAAACAAATCATCCAAGCAATTAATAAGGAAAAATACCTGCCATGTTTATAATTAGACAGGTACATTCCCTTTGTTAATAATTATTTTTTTCTGAAAAACTTTTGTAACTTTAATGAAATTTGTAACAGAATTTTTTTAAGACACTTGCAGTACTTACATATTTTTATAATTCGATAGGTAAATTCCCTTTGTAAATCATTTATTTTTTCTGCAAAATGTTTGTAACTTTAATGAAATTTGTAACAAATTTTTCCCTTTGTTAATAATTATTTTTCTCTGAAAAACTTTTGTAACTTTAATGAAATTTGTAACAGAATTTTTTTAAGACACTTGCAGTACTTACATATTTTTATAATTCGATAGGTAAATTCCCTTTGTAAATCATTTATTTTTTCTGCAAAATGTTTGTAACTTTAAAGAAATTTGTAACACATTTTTTTAAGATACTTGCAGTACTTACATATTTTTATAATTTGACAGGAACATTCCCTTTGTAAATCATTTATTTTTTCTGCAAAACGTTTGTAACTTTGATTAAATTTGTAACACAATTTTTTTAAAGGCACTTGCAGTACTTACATATTATATCTAAGACCAAATTTTAATTTAGTAGCTCCATAATATAAAATATATATTTTTTTCAAATAATCGCTAACTGGGACTCTGAAACCGATCTCCAAGGTCCATTTAAATTTAAAGAATTAGTTTTAATAACATATCTTACTAATAGTGTACAATTCTTATGAAAATGCACTACCATAACGTACTTGCTGCGTCTAGACTTTTATAAAACGGGTGCATTGCGTTTTTCCAAAACAGCACTACCTTAAAGATAAGAAGATTATCACTATACAATATACAGTTTCAAGTTTATAACATAACCTATAAGAAATTAAGAAAAACAAATACCTTGGGTTACACGAAAGTTATTTAAGTAATATTTTACTTACCATTTATAACATATAATTATTTTAGCGTCCCACATTATCTATTTAAATAATAATAAAAAAATGTAAAATAAGATTTCTGTTTTAATACGAATATAAATCAGACGTCCATGTTGATAATTATTAGCGTTAACGTTAGGTCTCGAAGTCTAGACGCAGCTCGCACTGTGTCATCGCATGCAACGATGTCATATTGTACAAATTAGATTGTAATTATTTTTCTAAAATAAGACGAGGAATTGGTCACTCAACATTTATGAATATTAAACGACATTTAATGGATGGATTAATTTATTGTGAACTTTTATTTGTCATCAATAGGTAGTACAAATATGTGTTATGACCATGTTTTACATTTTAAGATTCCAATGAAATTTTATTATATCTGGCAACCCGGCTCATTTATATTTAATTGTTAGGTGATTTGACCGATTTTGAATCATATACTTAGAATAGCACATTCACAGTCTAACCATGCTTGAAAATATTCAGCGTGTGAAATGCCTCATGTAATTCTAAGTGATATCTTAGACTGTTTATTACTTTAACATCTTTATTTTCGAATAACTCCCTTTCTCGTGGGCAATTTAATTTAAAATTTGGTTAACCGGTTTATTATCACGTCTTCTATGTATGTGCAAATTTTCATTCAAATCACTCTAATATTTCATAAAAATATTGTGTTTTCAAATTTTTCTTTACATTTTTTTTCAAAGAAAAATTAGACGCACGGTGCCCATCTACGAACTCATCCAAGCTATTAAAACAGTCAAGGCAATTCCCAAATTTGGTCCAAATCGGTCAAGTATTTTAATTATCAGATGGATATATATATATATATATATATATATATATATATATATATATATATATATATATATATATATATATATATATATATATATAGAAACATATAAAAATCAAAACCGACCTTGGATATGGGTTCTAAAGGCCCAAATTCGCGCTCACTTGAAGAAATTTTCCAAAAGTCTTACCATCGATACCTCTCTATTAGTGAATTTTCTTAATGAAAATTTACTAATAAAAGATCTCTGCAGTTGTAACATGATTTGTTTTCCTAAATGTTGGCTTCAACCTGGCAACCCAGTTCATATAACCACAGTCCTTATGTAGAAATATTCTAAGACACCATGTACACACAGTACACACATATTAATCATGGAATTATATCGCTGCACATGTAAATGAGCGCTGATATCCTCGCAGTTAAAAAAGTTTGCATACAAAATGACAACAATTGTGTACAGGGTGTGGCGCCAAGATCTTTAGTTAGCCGTTTCTTAAAATAGTTTACTTTATGTCAGACTTCCGGTTTAACCGGAAGTGAACATCAACTTGCTTATTTTAAATAAAACATGGTAATTTTCATTATATTTTTGAATTTTACATTGAATTTGAGATTAAATATTACTAACATTTAATAGTTGGCTGGTGTGGTATACTTGCAATATGGTAGGTGGTGGTGGAATTTTCCTTTACGTGATAGTAAAGGATTTTTTTCACGCCCGAGGAGGTACCGCCCCTTACATCAAGGGGCCGGTGAAGTCCCAGCAAAGGTTTCCGGTTCTGGTGTATGAATCGGTTTCCTTTATAAGCAAAAATGATGATGGCCCTTCCTTGTACAAAAGATGCCGGAGGTAAAATACCCCTCCATTCGGATCTCTGGAAGAGGGTGTACAGGCGGCGCCAGCATCAAGATTTAACATATCTTTCTCGAATATATGTGGCCTAAATTCTAACCTGAACTCCGTCCACCATTTCCTTCAGGCTAATAGGCCCCAACTCCTCTTCCACACCGAAACTCAAATCAGTGCCAAAACAGCCACTAACCACCTTAATTTCCCGGTGCATGAGCTCCTTACTTCTTTTAGATTGCATGGTGGCGTGTGCGCGTGCGTCCGTAGCAATCTACCCTACACCAGACTTCCCAATTTAGAAGCTGGAAGAAAAGACATACTATGAATAAAACTCTCTCTCAGGGCTGCAACTAAATTCATCTGTTGCATTTACCGGTCACCTTCTGACAACAACTTTGTCCAGATCTATGACTACCTTTCTGAAAACACAGGGACCATCTGATTTCTGAATATCCTTTCTCCGAGGTCACTATTCTTGGTGACTCTTGAATGTCCATAATAAGAAATGGCTAGGATCTTCAAAAACGGATCCACAAGGAAGAGCAGCGGAGGCCTTTGCAGTCAGCAATTATTTAGCCAATATGGTTCAGCCACCTACTTACTTTCCTCGCATCCCAACACACAGCTCAAATCCCTTGGATCTCCTTCTTACTACAAATCCTGACTGCTATAAGATATCAGTCACCGCCCCCCTGGGTCGCTCAGAGCACGGCATGGTCACTGCTTCCTGCGCAATGGAACCCGAAGTCACACAGTAATCACACTCACGTATCGTTTGGCACTACAACTCCATGAACTGGGACGAAATGCGAGGTTACTTTTCTCATTTCCATGGGCGTCTGTCTGCTTCTCCCATCCTGACCCCTCTGATATCTCACAAAACGTCACCGAAATTATCCAAGCTGGCATGGAGTTATTTATCCCACGTACACAGAAAACCTCTGCAGCCACTCAAAAGCCCTGGTTTTCTAAATCCTGTGACAAGGCCAGACTTGAAAAGGTCAAAGCTCACAAAAAGCTTCTACACAACCCCAGTCAAAAAAGCCGTCAAGCATTTAACGACGAACGAAACTACTATGTCCGCATTCTTTCTGAGGCAAAACTTGTTTAATTCCCACATCAAAAACAAATTCTCTTAAGATCCAGCGGCAGCAAACCCTTCTGGACTCTTGCTAAATCTATTGGGAATAATTTCTGCAAGAGCACGTTCCCACCTCTTGTCTCAGGAGATGAAATTGTTTCTACCGCCCTGGGCAAGGCTGAACTTTTTGCCTCGTTATTTGCCGGCAATTCTACTCTCAACCCATCTCCAAATGTTCAACAACCAACAGCCCCCAATGTCGAGCATAAAATGACGGGTATCATTTTCAAAACTAAAAAGGTACGAAAGATGCTCTCTTCTCTTAATACCAGGAAAGCCTCTAGCCTTGACGAGATCCCAGCAATTGTTCTCAAAAAATGCGCACCAGAACTTGCTCCTGTCCTGACTCGTCTGTTTAAGACAGCTTACAATAGAGGCTTATTCCCTAGTAACTGGAAAACTGCTCGAGTACAACCCGTCCCCAAGAAAGGATCCAAAGCGCTTCCTAGCAACTACAGGCCTATTTCTCTTCTTTCTTTCGTTTCTAAAGTGATGGAAAAATATATAAACACCGAATTACTAAAATTTCTTGAAAAAGACAGTTTAATCCACGACAGGCAGTATGGATTCCGTCAGCGCAGATCAACTGCCGACCTCCTTTCCTTTGTCACCCATTCTTTGAAAAAGTTTACGGAACTACACGGTGAATTCCAGATTGCCGCTATAGACATATCCAAAGCATTCGACCAGGTCTGGCACGCAAGTCTGCTTAATAAACTACCGGCCTTTGGCCTACCACCAAAACTCTGTACGTGGACAGCAAATTTCCTCTCCAACCGGGGCATTTCTGTTGTCGAGGATGGACATTCCTCTAAACTGTATCCGATTAATGCAGGAGTTCCTCAAGGTTCAGCTTTAGCCCCTACTTTGTTTCTTCTCCACATCAATGACCTCCTCTCTAGCACATCCAATCCAGTTCACAGTTATGCGGACTACAGACCCTTCACTCAAATATACAATATTCTAAGCCTGTCTCTTTAGCCCAATTAGATGAGGATCGCAGACTCCTGGAGGGTTCTGTCTCCGTGAATCTCCAAAAAATACTAGACTGGGGAAGTAAAAATCTTGTACAATTCAACCCCACCAAATTACAGTCTTGCTTTCTATCTCATAAGAGATACACCAGCCCCAGACCCGTCACGATAAACAACCAAGTTATTCAAAGTAATGGATCCCTCTCGCTTGTTAGCATTTCTGTGGATCGAAATCTCAATTGGCACCAACATGTCACATCAATTGCGGAAGCAGCTGCTAAGAAATTAGGTTTCCTGTTCCGGGCTCGCAAATACTTTTTACCAGCTAATCTCTATACCTTATATACTTTACAAATAAGACCAAACCTCGAATAATGCTCCCACGTCTGGGGTGCTGCTGCCACTTCTACACTCGCTATCCTGGACTCCATTCAGAAGAGAGCTATACGTCTCATCGGTGACCCTACCCTCACCCAAAGACTGCGATCCGTTGCACACCGACGTGCCGTTGGTGATCTCTCTCTCTCTCTCTTTTATAGATATCTGCACGAGCACTGCTCAGAGGAGCTTTTTTCAGACGATTGTTTGTAGCCTCTAATTATCTATGGTGAATTCCAACAGTTTGTGGGCCGAACCTGTCGTACATTTGCAGAAAAGTACCCAAATAAGCAACCCAGCCACGACATGATAAAGAGGTTGCTGCAAAATTGTTCACAGCATGGAGGTTTTCACCCAAAAGTACAGGAGCGTAAGCCACTCGTCGATTACGAAGCAAACGAAATGAACGTATTGGCATTTTTTGGCGCTGACCCCAAGGCATCCATCAGGTATTGCGAAAAAGAATTACGCTTGTCAACGAGAACAATGCACATAATTTCAAAAAAACATAATTGGAGACCCTTTTCTTACCACCCGATACATGGTTTGCAACCAAACAATCTTCATAAACGTGTTGAGTTCTGTGAATGGTTCCGATAAGATGAGAATTTCGGCAAGAGAATTATTTGGCGGGATAAGGCGAAGGTCTCCAGAAATGGCACGCACAATCGCCACAATAGTCACTTCTGGTCAAATGAGAATCCCCATGTTACGAGGATCAACTATTTCCAAGACAACTGGTCACTCAATGTGTTTTGTGCGCTGAAGAACGATAATATATTTGTGATTAAAATATACAATGAAAACCTCATTGGTGTGTTATAATGATATTTTGTACGAAGTGTTTCTAGTGTCTCTCAACAAATTAAGTTTAGAAGAAGCTAGAACAAGCTGGTGTCAGCTAGACGGAGCACCGCCCCACAATTTTCGTGTAGCTCATGATTTTGCGAACCAACATTTTGAAGACAGGTGGATTGTCAATAACGGCCTACGTAGATGGCCACCACGGTCCCCTGACTTAACAAATTTTGATACGCGTGTTTGCACTATAAAGAGTGAACTTTGTACCAAAATTTAGATCTCTAGCTTTAAAGACAAAGAAGTTATGGGCAGTTAAAAAAAAACACATTTTGAAGTTTTCCTCAAAACGTCAAACTCGCAATTTTAAACGTCAAAATTGGCAATGTTTAGGCAAGGAACGTGAAACAAATACGGATTTTGAAAAGAAAATGTTCCAAGAAGAGTATTCTACAAACCCTTAAGTTTCAGATTCAGCCATCATTGCCCTTCATTTTACTAAAATATTTACAGAAAATTCATTTCAAATATACCCTTTCTCTGATGCTTTGGCTGTCGGTTTAGGTAAGTTGATGCTTTCGCTGTAGGTTTGGTGAAGTTTATGTATTAACGGTCTATAAGTTTTTTAAGCCAATTTTCGTAGAACAAATTTATTAATGCGTTTTTGCATTTTTTTATCGAAATATAATGCGTTTATAAGAAAAAACCTGGATGCAGTAAGTGCGTTTTGGTAGCGAATTTTCGGTAAATTTGCAGTTTAGCTTCCGAACGCTTTTCAAAAACTGTTTTCAGAAACCTGCCTAGGGCCCATTCCCTGGATCCACAAATCCCAAGAAACATCTATCGTTCACACCCCCCAGGGAAGTTACGGGACCAGGAGTGAAAAGGGGTGTATAGTTTTTTTAGCAAATTTTCGTAGAACAAATTCGTTAATGCATTTTTGCATTTTTTATCGAAATATGATGCGTTTGTAAAAAAAAAATCTGGACGCAGTAAGTGCGTTTTGGTAGCGAATTTTTGGTAAATTTGCAGTTTAGCTCCCTAATGCTTTGCAAAAAACTGTTTTCAGAAATCTGCATAGCCCCCCCCCCTGGATCCACAAACCCCAAGAAAAATTTCTTGTTCACAGCCCCCAAGGGAGTTATGGGACCAGGAGTGAGTAGGAGTGCTGGGCGGGGTAGGTAGTAAAAAGGAAATATGAGCAGAAAATTCGAATAAAACGGGCTTGAAAGCTGTCTTTTTCTCATCTTGAAGCCATACCCCCCTTAAACCCTGCCTATCCCGCACAGCACCCCAATCCCCCCAGGGGCCGTAACTTCCTTGGCGGGTAGGAACAAGACTTTTTTCTTGTGGTTTATGCAGCGAGGGTGGTTGTATGCACGCGAGGGGGAAGGAAAATCCCCACGACGAAGCAGCCACCCTCCAACCCGTGCCACAAGCCGAACGGAGGGGGGGGGGTGGCTCTGCTTCGTCGTTGGAATTTCCTTCCCCCCCTCGGATATATATATATATATATATATATATATATATATATATATATATATATATATATATATATATATATATATATATATATATATATATATATATATAAACATAGATCTCCTCATTAGCGAATTAAAAAGAAATCGCTAAAATTCTCAACATTTTTCAGAGTTGGCAATGTATGTTTGTTTTAAACGCCTTAGCAACTTGCTGTGTGATTATGACAGCATGGCAGTAGTTACTAGTTCTTCACTGCAATTCAGAAACATGGTTTATTTAACAGAAATGCATTGTACAGATGATTGGTTACGGAAATAAAACAGGATCACAAATCGAAGTTGCTCGCCTATTTAAAAAAATCCCGCTTTGCCGCCTTTATCCTAAGAAACAATAAGCAACATTGAAAAGCAATTTAGCGAGCTTGGGCATGTAATACAGATACAAAAGAACCTTTACTGCGCTGAGTAATATTATCAAATTAAACAAGCAGCTACAACATTGGATGTTAGCTATTTATCCATTGTTCGAATATTAAAAGAAAATACAATGCATTCCTATAAATTGATACAAACTCAGGAGCTCATGGAACATAATTTTGATAAAACGACATGTTTTTGTGAACAAATGATAAAAACTCTAGACGCAGCAAGTACGTTATGGTAGTGAATTTTCATGAGAATTGTACACTGTTTGTAAGATATTTTATCAAAACTAATTCCTTAAATTTAAATAGACCTTGGAGTTTTAGAGTCCCAGTTAGCGATTATTTGAAAAAATTTATATTTTATATGGAGCTATTAAATTAAAATTTGGTCTTAGATATAATCAGTAAGTACTGCAAGTGTCGAATTATAAATATAACAGGTATTTTTCCATATTAATTGCTTGGGTGGTTTTTTTTAGCCAACCCATCAGTTTTTGCAAACAATAAACAACAAAAAAAGTTTTTTATGTTATGGATGGGTTGACTAAAACAAAACCATCCAAACAATTAATAACGAAAGAAACCTGTCATATTCATAATTTGACAGGTACATTCCCTTAGTAAATAATTAATTGTTTTCTGAAAAACTTTTATAACTTTAATGAAATTTGTAACACAATTGTTTTAAAGACACTTGCGGTATTTACATATTATATCTAAGACCAAATTTGAATTTAGTAGCTCCACATAAAACTTTTTTTTTTCAAATAATCGCTAACTTGGACCCTAAAACTGATCTCAAAGGTCCATTTAAATTCAAAGAATTAGTTTTAATAGCATATCTTACTAAGAGTGTACAACTCTTATGAAAATTCACTACTATAACGCACTTGCTGCGTCCCGAAATTTTTGTGACACTGCAACCAATAAGTATAAGTTAGTATTTGTTTCACTTGCCAGGTTATTAAAAATATTGAAGAACACAAATAACGATAAGCATGTGCTTACATTTGATCAACAATTGTGTCAGAAACTTTAGGACCAAATCAAAAGAACACTTTTAGATAACAACTCTAACATAATATGTAGAGATATAATAATAAAGAGCTCTATAACAAATCTGGCTAGTCGCTAATACTCCATGTAAGGATGCTTTGCACAATAAAACCATAAGCAATAATAACGAATCTTCGAATGTTTTGAGATTAGATTGATATTTAAAAGTGAATATATTTCTGGGTTATAATGCTACTGGCGCTGAAGCGTCGGAAATTAGTACTGAACGTATAGTTTTAAACCATTTCATTGAAGTGAAACTTCTATTTAGTATATTCTGTAATATAACAAAACATTTCAGTTTTAATAAATGTAAATGACACGTTGAGTATCTCGCCTTTCGGCGTCGGCCGTTGGCGGTCGGCGGCTCCCGTTTCGGGATGACAGTTGGCCTACCATGCAGCGGTGTCAGATTGAGTAAATTAGAATTTATGATAAATCGAATGAGAAATTATTGGTAACTCAACATTTATTAAT